>CP106717.1:113546918-115031293 GCA_025503065.1 Gossypium bickii | reverse complement strand
AAGATTAATTTCAGATAATATGTTGATTGCATATGAAATCCTTCATACATTGCGTCAAAAGCGTTATGGGAGAAAAGGATTAATGGCGGCAAAGTTGGATATGAGCAAAGCTTATGATAGAGTGGAATGGGGTTTTTTGAAGGATGTTTTGCTAAAAATGGGTTTTGCAGAAGAATGGGTTAGACATGTCATGAAGTGTGTCTCAACAGTCTCCTATGCAGTAAACATTAATGGTAACAGAGCCAGAAATTTTAAACCTACCAGAGGATTACAGCATGGTGATCCACTGAGCCCGTATCTTTTTCTAATATGTGGGGAAGGACTTTCAACTCTCATTAGGCTGGCTGTAAGAGAGGGGGTTTTAAAAGGAGTCAAGGCGAGTAGAAGAGGTCCAGCAGTATCACATCTACTATTTACAAATGATTGTACATTGTTTGCAGAAGCCACGAAGGAACGAGCAGGATTTTTAAAAGAAATTTTGAAAAGTTATGAGTAATGTTCTAGTCAATGTGTGAATTTTAACAAGTGTACAATTTTTTTCAGTACTAATACGTCAGAGGAGATGAAAAAATAAATAGAGGAGGTATTGGGAATGAGAAGTGCAACAAACTTGGAAAAATACTTGGGACTTCTGAATATTGTGGGCAAAAGGAAAAAGGAGCTTTTTCAGAACATAAAGGATAAGGTCAATCAACGACTGGGACAGTGGAGCACAAGGTTTCTTTCGAAAGGAGGAAAGAAGGTCTTTATCAAGTCGGTACTTCAGGCAATACCAAATTATGCGATGAATTGTTTTCTCCTACCCAAATCATTTTGTAAGGAATTAAAAGCTATTTTTGCTAAATTTTGGTGGCAACATGGGAAGAAGAAGAAGGGTCTTCACTGGTGTCAATGGAAGGTTATGTGTCGCTCTAAAGAGGAAGGAGGAATGGGGTTTAGAGATATGTCTCAGTTTAATATTTCCCTTTTAGCAAAGCAAGGATGGAGGATTATTTCTAACGAAGAATCTCTTGTTGCACGTGTTCTTAAAGCCAAATATTTTTCAAATACTCATTTTTTAAATGCCAGTTTGGGAAATAACTGTTCTTATACGTGGAAAAGCATATGAGCAGCAACGGATGTTTTGAAAAAAGGTTTGCTTTGGTGAGTTGGTACAGGAAATAGTGTGTCTATTAATCAAGATGCATGGATTCCAGATGCAACAAATTTTAGGTTATCAGCGGTATTGAATTCTATGCAGGATCTCAATGTTAATGCATTAATAGATACTGAAAGAAAATGGAAAAAGGAGCGGATAAAGAATACCTTTCCAGAAGAAGATTCTGCACGAATCCTCCGAATCCCATTGGCAGAAAAGCCTCATGAAGATTTTTTAGTATGGGGAGGTGAAGCTTCAGGAGAATACTCAGCCACGAGCGCCTATAAACTATTACAAATCGCTAAAGAAAATCCTAGAGCTTATGCTGTACAAAGAAATTGAAGATTACAATATGGAGAATTTCTTGGAATTATTTGCCTACAAAAGTTAACATGCAACATAGGAGACTTGTCACCGACACGAGCTGCCCTCGGTGTGGAGAGCAAGCTGAAACGATTGACCACCTCTTTCGGAAATGTTCTGTCACAAAGGAAGTCGAGTCAGATTTACATCTACAGGTTGTGCTTACAGAAGAAAATAAGGATTTCAAACAGTGGCTTATCTGGGTTTTCGAAATGCTAAATACTCAAAGCTGTCGCGTTTTTAGTTGCGCACTATGGGCAATATGGGGATACAGAAACTCTAGAGTGCATCAGAAAAAGATCAGTATTGGAAAGGAGATAGGGAAGTTTATAACCAATTATATAGCAGAAATAGATGGCCTTCAAAGCAGCAAACAAACAAGCAAAGAAGAAGCAAAAGTTTGGAGATGTCTACCGCGAGGTTCTGTTAAAATAAACTTTGATGGAGCGTTTGATCGGAAAAATAACACTTCAGCCTCTGGGATTGTAGTCAGAAACGATGAAGGAAGTGTCATAATATCTTGTTCTGAAGTTCATAGGGGGTCATTTCGCCATTTGAAGCTGAAGCGCTGGCATGTCGAAAAGTAGTCGGATTAGGTTTGGAGAGATCGTGGCCGATAGTCATTGTTGAAGGAGACACTCTCACAGTGATTAAGAAATGCAAAAACAAAGAAAAGGATAAATCAATGATAGGGGCATACATCTTTGATATCCAACAGATGATACATAGTCAGATTTCAAGCAGCAGTCAACAGTTTGCGTTCCAGCATATTTCAAAAAATGATTATGCCCTTGCTCATGAAATAGCAAAAGAAGCCTTAAAGAAGAGTGAAGAGTTTTACCTGGAGGAAGTAGCCCCTAACTACGCTGAAGAAGAAAGGATATTGGACTGGATTCAGGAACCAGATTGAAGGAGAGAGTTTCATCAGAGTTTTGGGGAAAGGGAGACTAAAGAAATGGAAAATATTTTGAAAAGAAGGCAGTATCCCAGGGAAAGGAATCGTCAATCACGGAAAGCGGTTATGAAGAGAGAGAGTTGATAGATTTCACTTGTTTCTGATTGGGTGAGAGTGTCGGTGGCTTTTAATTTTAATAAGTAGGATACAGCTGTGTTAAAATATCTAGATATTTGCTTTCTGGTTTTTTCTGTTTAAGTTGAATTTACAAGCATATGGGCTGGTTTCACTTGTAGGCTAGTTTCTATTTGGACCTTTGAATTTGTTTTCATCATTAAATAAAGCCCAATCGAACTTATCATTCAAAAAAAAAAAGATTTATAGTTAAAATGAGATAATGTTTTAAAATAAAAATAAGATAATAAATTTATAGTTAAAATGTTGAATTTTATGAAAATTTATACAAAATATAAAATGAACCGAGGCACTACAATATGTTAAAGTTTGTTTGACCCAAATCTCGTTACTTGTTAAAAAAATAAAAATTGTGACAAAATAAGGAGATCTGCACAGGGAGGAGGGCAAGAGGCCATATAAAACTATACTTTTACTATTTGACTTTGATTAGAATAACCCTTAGATAGATGTAGTCGAAACTCTTCTTGTATCATTCGGTTTTCAACATTAGTGAATTTTCTCCTCTTCTACCCGTGATTTTTCCCGAAAGAGTTTTTCATATAAAATCTGTGTATTCTTAATTTTCTTTTTTTTATTGTTTTGTGGTTATTCTACTGCTATTATCGCCTTTTATTATAACACGATACATAACATAAAAAAATAATTTGTAAATGATATGAAACAAAAATAATATGAATGCAACATGAATATATGAGTGATCAACATTTCAGTATTGATATAAAATGAATTATTAATGTGTAAAATTTATATAAATTTACTTTAAAATAACATATAAATTTATAATACCCTCTTCAACAAACAAAAAGAATCATGAATATGAACACATCATTAATAATTCATTTTATATTCCAAGAGTAATGTAAGATTCCATAATAACATTCTCATATTTTGAGAGTAATGTAAAATTCCAAAATAATCTCAATACCACATCTTGACATTCTTGAGAGTGTCAAAATTTCAAAAAATAAAAGTAATCTCAATACTTTATCTTCTTTATACATAACCTTAAAGTTTGGGTGGAAAGTTTAATTTAAGATAATTTACCCTTCTTTTTGTTTGTAATTTTAGTTTAAATCAGAGAAAATATGTCTAATTTAAAATGAAAAAAAAAATCTCTCTTTTAAAATTACCTATAATCTTTCTCCAACTCTTAAACAGGAAGACAAAAATGCTTTAATACGCTTGAACTGTTGAGAAACAATAATAGGATAGTATTGAGTAAGAAAATTCCTCCAGTACATTTTTTGCTGCTACTGTATGACTGTAATATAAAGGGTAGGTAATAACTAATTAACGTACTTAGTACTTAATTACAAGTAACTAATCCCTAAATACTAGGTGATGTTATAACAACTTATTTACTATCTTCAACACTCCCCCTCAAGTTGGAGGGTGATATATGTCTATCACTCCCAACTTTGATATTAAGTGTCGATGTTGTTGTACTGCTAATCCTTTGGTGAGAATATCTGCAAGTTGTTCCTTTGTGGAAATATGTTCAGTTTTCACCAAGCCTTTTTGAATATTTTGTCTCACAAAGTGGCAGTCGATTTCAATGTGCTTGGTTTTTTCACGGTAAACGGGATTTGCTGCAATTTGAATTGCAGCTTGACTGTCACAATAAAGCACAGCTGGTTTATTTCCTTTAATCCCCAACTCTTCAAGTAGTCCTTTTAACCATTTCAGCTCTGCAACAGTAGATGCCATGCTCCTATATTCTACTTTTGCTGAAGATCTTGAGACTGTATTTTGTTTTTTTGATTTCCAAGAGATTAATGAACTTCCAAGCTTTATGCAATATCCCGTTGTTGATTTTCTAGACATAGGGCAAGATGCCCAGTCTGAATCACAATATGCAGTTAAAACAGAATCTCCATCAGAAGAAAGTAAAATTTCTTGTCTCGGATTGCTTTTAATGTATCTCACAATCCTCAATGCAGCTACATAGTGAGACTTCTTAGGCTTATGCATGAACTGACTTAAGTGTTGTACACTATAAGCTATGTCTGGTCTGGTGTTTGTCAAGTATAACAATATTCCAATAAGTCTTTGATAAACTGTTGCATTTGCTAAAACTTCATCATCATCTTTTGACTGCAATGTTTCGTCAAATTCTACTGTTGTAAGCTTTTCTCCTTTTAAACCAGCATCTTCAATTAATTCAAGAGCATACTTTCTCTGATTTAGCACAATACCTGCATCTGACCTTAATATTTCGATCCCAAGGAAATCTTTCAGACTCCCAAGATCCTTCATCTTGAAATTCTTGTGCAATATGCCTCTTAATTCATTGATCAGATTACTGTCATTTTCTGTAATCAGCAAATCATCAACATATATTAACATGATGCTTGTTTGAATTCTATCCTCTTTGTGAACATTAAGTAGTCATGTTTGCTCTGAATGTAGCCATGTGAAATCAATGTTTCAGTCAACTTCAAGTTCCACTGGTGTGAAGCCTGTTTCAGGCCATAGAGAGATTTACGCAACCTGCAGACCCTATTCTCCCCCTGGTTGCAAAATCCCTCAAGAAGAGTCATGAAAACTTCCTCATGTAAATCACCTTGTAAAAAAGCATGGAAAACATCTAGCTGATAAAAAGGCCAGTGAAAAAGGGCAGCAAGAGCAATAACAATACGGACAGTAGCCTGTTTTGTGACTGAAGAAAATGTTTCTTGGAAGTCAATGCCTTCTAGTTGATTGTAACCCTTGGTGACAAGTCAGGCTTTGAATCTTTCAACAGTACCATCGGAATGATATTTGATCTTATAGACCCATTTACAACCAATGGAAGGTTTCCCAGGAGGTAAAGAGACTACTTCCCAAGTGCCATTTGATTCCAAAGCTTGAATTTCCTGTTGCATAGCCGCTATCCAACACTTGTGTTTAATAGCCTCAGAATAGGATTGTGGTTCCAGAAGTTGTGATATGGTGGCAGCAAAGTGGTGTGTGTGTAAAGGTAAATAAGTATAAGACAGAGTAAGTGGATATGAACCTTGTATTGCAAGTGAAGAGGATGAAGAAGATGGAGGAGAACATACAAAGTCTTGTAGCCAAGAGGGCTGTGTAGTGGTTCGGGTTGATCGTCGAAGTTGAGGAAGTGGTTGTAAAGGTGGAAATGAAGAAGGGTCCAAAGTGAAAGAGGGTAAAGAAGAATCAGATGAGGTAATAGGAGGAGGTATAGGAGGGTTGGAAAGAAAATTTGAGTCTTCAATGGGGCCAAAATTATCGATGGGAAACATCGGAGGAGAAGAAGAGAAAAACTTGAAAGGAAAAACATTTCCATGAAAAACAACATTGCAATTAACAAAAATTTCTTTGAAAGAAGATCAAAGAGAATGTAACTCTTTTGAACAAGAGAATAACCAAGAAAAACAGAAGGAATAGATTTAGGAGAAAGCTTATCATGATAATGAGGTACGGTGGCATAACATAAATAACCAAAAACCCTTAGATGATCGAGAGATGGAGGAGTTTTGTAGAGTTTTTCATAAGGAGATGTCCAAGACAAAACAGAGCTAGGTAAACGATTGATAATGTAGCAAGCTGTTAGGACACATTCACCCCAAAATTTATATGGTAAATTAGAGTGAAATTTCAAGGCTCGAGCAAGCTCAAGGAGATGATGGTGTTTTCGTTCAGCAACTCCATTTTTTGTAGAGTATCAACGCATGAACTTTGATGGACAATACCACGAGAGGTGAAAAAAGGTGTGCAAGTAGAGTTAAAAAATTCAGAGCCATTATCGCTACGAATGATCTTGATATCAGCTAAGAATTGTGTTTTGACATAGGCAACAAATTGTGTAAGAGCAATAGAGGCATCACTTTTGGTTCGCAAAAGGTAGACCCAAGTCATTCAAGTGTAGTCATCAACTATAGTGAGGAAAAAACGATGACCACTATGAGTTGAAATTCTATAAGGTCCCCATAAGTCAATATGAATTAAACAAAAAGCATGAGTTGATTGAGTAATACTACGAGGAAATGGCAATTTAGTTTGCTTAGCCAATGGATAAATAGAACAAGAAGATAATTCATTAAGATCAGGTAAAACAGATTGCAATTGAACAATTTTTTTCATTGTGGAAATAGAGGTGTGACCAAGGTGAGCATGCCATACATGGGAATCATGATTTAAAGCCATAAAAGAGGTAACAATGGGCAAAGAAGAATTGGCAGATTTGTGAGGAAGTACAATACTGGAAGAGAGTTGGTGTGGTTGGAAGTAGTATAGACCAACATGTTCTCTACAATCCCCAGCATCCGTCCACTGCAAAGGTCCTGTAAAAGGCAGAAAAAGGGGTAAAATGACACAAAACAGTTAAGGTCTTTAGTAAGTTGAGAAATAAAAAGCAAATTGTAATTAAAGTCAGGTATATATAAAACATTAGTGAGTTTATAAGTGGGGGAAAGAATATGATGGCCAACATGAGTAACCAGGGCTGATCTCCCATTAGGTAATTGAACACACGAGTTGTTAGGAGCAAGAACAACAGAAAAATTCAAGCAGTGAAATTCAAATGTCATATGATTGGTAGCTCCTGTGTCAAGAATCCAGCTAGAAGATGTAGAGGAAGAAAGCGCACCAGCCATCTGAACTGTAGCAGAAATAGATGAATCCTTTTGCAATATATGCAGAAGTTGCTGATACTGTTTCGATGTTAAAGTAGAAGCAGATGGAGTCTGAACAGAGGAGGGAGCACAGTATCAACAGAATTAACCGAAGAGGTGACATTAGTAGAAACCGATTTCTTGTGAGTAAACTTAAAATCAGGAGGGAAACCAATCAATTTATAACAAGCCTCATGTTTATGACCCCAAACATTACAGTGGTTACAAATGCCATTGAATCGGTGCTTGGAACTACCAGTGGGAGTAGTCGAGGAATAAAGCGTAGTAGGTTCAGATGCAGAGAGTAATGGAGAAGAGAGCTGAAGGTGAGATTCTTCCTGAACAAGCATTGAGTAGGCTTGATTGACTGACGGTAGTGGTTGCATGAGTAAGAGTTGACTTCGCACAGCAGAGTAAGAATCATTGAGACCCATTAAAAAATGAAACAGTCGTTGTTGAAGAAAAGAGACAGATGCGGTTCGAGCATTTTCACAACAACATGGAGAACAAGGTACCAGAACATCATATTCATCCCATAAAAGGCGAAGTTGAGTGAAATACGTGGAGATAGAAGCAGTACCCTGAGAATGAGAAGAAATAGCATGATGGAGGTAATAAATTCTAGACCCATCGACCTTACTGTAGTGTTCTTGAAGATCCTTCCAAACAAGTCAGGCATTCGAAGCGAAAACGATACCAGCTGAAAGTTCTTGGCAAACAGTGTTGAGGATCCGAGAGAGCACAATGGCATTGCAACGGTCCCATTGAGGATGAAGAGCAACTGGAAAATCAGTCCATGAGCAAGTACCATCAACAAATCCAAGTTTGTTTTTGGCAAGAAGAGCAATATGCATAGATCGGCTCCATATAGTATAATTTTCAAAACTAAGAAGCTGATGAGAAACTAACATAGTGCCAGGAGTATCAGATGGATGAAGATAAAGAGGATGATGAAAGTCAATGAGAGAAGAAGATGGATCGATGGTCATTGAAGAAGATGATGAAAAAATCAGAGAGGCAAAAAATTATTCCTGGATACTGATACCATGTTGAGAAACGATAATAGGATAGTATTGAGTAAAAAAATTCCTCCAGCACATTTTTTGCTGCTACTGTATGACTGTAATATAAAGGGTAGGTAATAACTAATTAACGTACTTAGTACTTACTTACAAGTAACTAATCCCTAAATACTAGGTGCTGTTATAACAACTTATTTACTATCTTCAACATGAACCCGCGTCCTATTGCACTAACAACAATGCAGATACTAAATAAATTAAGAATAATTATAATACATATATTTTTTAATATGCTTAGTTTCATGTTTGAATTAATAATATACTTATTATAATTGCTTTAATTCCATGTATACAATTTTAGAAAATATAAATAATGCATACAATGATATATATTATGAAATAATAATTATGCAAAGAACACAAGAATAATATATGAGAATAAGGGGGATTTGCAATGGCTTTCTCTTCTTTTTCATCATCATTACAAGTAGTATACTCCTAATATATATATAGGGAGATTGGACTTCTCATTTTTTTAATATATAAATAGAAAAAGGGTTACAATGAGATGAAAGGTGAAAGGTTGAACATCCACTTAAAATCTTACTAGGAAAAATCGTGTGGGACAAAAACCTAGTGAAAGAAAAAAAGAGTACATAATCCTTTGATACATAGTATATCACAACAACAAAAATGTAGTGCGAGTTTACTCTCTCTCATGTAAGCATCACTTAAGATCTTTGAGACAACGCAATCTAATGTTGAAAATTAACTTCTCAAATGTAGCAATAGGGAGCGCCTTAGTAAAAAGATCTGTCAAATTCTCACCTGAATGAATTTGTTGAACATTTATATCTCCATTATTTTAAAGATCATGAGTGAAAAAAAATTCTGGTGATATATGTTTTGTTTTATCACCTTTAATATATCCTTCCTCAAGTTGTAAAATGCAAGTTGTATTATCTTCATATAAGACTATTTGAGCTTCTTTTTCCAATGTTTTTCATTCCAAATTCTTTCTTTAAACACTCTATTGTCACTAAAATCTCTTTAGGAGTCCCAATGATATTTAAATTATCAATATACACAGCAATAATAACAAATCCTGATTCAAATCTCTTTATCAAAATGTATGGGGAAATGGGATCATTCTTATAGCCTTCCCCCAATGAGTGCTCACTAAGACGATTATACCACATGCATTCAGATTGTTTCAATTTGTAAAGGGATATGTTTAATTTGATTGAGTAATGTTCTTGAGAACATGAATTAAATACTTTTGGCAGTTTAAAACCTTCTGGGAGTTTCACGTAAATGTTATTATCAAGTGGGTCATGTAGATAGGTTGTAACCACATCCATTAGGCATAAATCAAGCCCTTTTCTTATTGCCAGACTAATCAAGAACCTAAAAGTAGTTGCATCCACCATAGGAGAGTATGTCTCTTCATCCTCAATACCAGGTCTTTGTGAAAATCCTTGTGCAACCAAACACACTTTATATCTCACAATTTCTTAATTTTCATTTCTCTTTCTTACAAAAACTCATTTATATCCCACAGGTTTTACACATTCAGGTGTACAAACTACATGTTCGAATACATCTCTCTTCGCAAGAGATTTTGATTCTATCTCAATTGCTTCTTTCCATTTTGGCCAATCATCTCTTTGTCTACATTCTTCAATTGACATTGGTTCATGATTCACATTGACATTCAAAATATCTAGCGCTATATTGCATGCAAAAATGGCATCGATGTCGTTTCATTTTAGTTCCACTTAATTTTAGACATGACATAATTTGTTGAGATCTCTTCATTATCAGATACCTAAGATTTTTATTGAACTTTAGTCATGTCTAAAATCCCTTTTGGAGATCCTTTTAAAGTCATTGTTTCCTAAATTTGGCTATCATCTTGTTTTGATCATTTTCTTTTTTGAGTATTCTTATCATCTACCACCCTGCAAACGTGGTGCTTTAACTTCACTAGTAACTAAAGTTTGTCCTTCAGGGACATCAAATTTGATAGGAGCAATTACAACTGGTATATATGATTTTGTCACTCTTTTTAGATCAGTAAATGCGTCTGGCAATTAATTTGCTAAACTTTGTAAATGAGTTATCTTATGAACCTTCAACTCATATTTTTGCGTACGAAGATCAAGATGAGATAATGATAATTCATTCCAATCAATTTCTTTTTCCAGCTGTTTATTTTTTTTCCCCTAACATTGGAAAAACTGATTCATTAAAATGATAGTTAGCAAATCGAGTCATAAATAAATTCTCCATTGATGGCTCAAGATATTTAACTATTGATGGAGATTCATATCCAACATATATTCCTAACCTCCTTTGAAGACCCATCTTAGAGTGGTGTGGTGGAGCAATCGAAACATATACAACACATCCAAAAATTCTCAAATGGGAAATATTTGGTTCCTGACCAAAAATCATTTGTAATGGGAAAACTTATGATAACTTGTTGGCCTAACTCAAATTAGTGATGTTGCCTGTAGTATGGCATGCCCCCAAGTAGAAATTGGAAGTTTTGACTTCATAAGTAACGGTTTTGCAATCAATTGAAGACGTTTGATTAATGATTCAGCAAGACTGTTTTGTGTAGAAAATGTGCTATAGGATGTTCAACACTTATTCCAATAGACATACAAAAATCATTGAAAGCTTGGGAAGTAAATTCACCAGCATTGTCAAGACGAATTGTCTTGATAGAGAAATTTGGAAAATGTGCTTGTAATTTGATCAACTAAGTAAGTAACCTCACAAATGTCAGGTTGCCAGTTGATAACAAGGATACATGTGACCATCTAGTAGAAGCATAGAGTAAAATAATAAAATGTTTAAATGGTCTACATGATGGTGTATTGGTCCACATATATCTCCTTGTATCCATTCTAGAAAAGTGATAGATTCATAATTTATCTTGGCTAGTGCTGGTCGAATGATTAATTTTCCTTGAGAATAAGCATCACATGAAAAAATATTAGCTTGAAGAATCTGTTGGCTCTTCAATGAGTGTCCACATGAATTGTCAATAATTCTTCGCATCATAATTGAACTAGGATGGCCTCACCGGTAATTCCAAGTAATAAAGTCATTAGTAAACTTCTGATTTATCATAGCATATGCTTCAATTGTACTAATACTCGTATAGTACAAACTAGAGGAGAGAGCAGACAATTTCTCCAAAATATGTTTATTTCCTTGAATCATACTTGTAATGAGAAGATATTCGTCATTTCCTTCATTTATTGTCTCCATATGATATCCATTATGGCGAATATTTCTAAAACTCAATAAATTCTTTGAGACTTAGGAGAGTGTAACGCATCATTAATTCAAAACTTAGTTCCTCTAGGCAACAATATATTTTCTCTTCCAGGGCATTCTATGATTTCGGTATTACCTGATATAGTACTCACACTAGCTTTTTTGCTTTGTCGAATGAGAAAAATATTTCTTATTCTTAAGTATATTATGAGTAATTGCACTATAATGCCCCAAAAATTCATTTTTCGGCTTTTGTAAATTTTGGCACAATTATGTATCTATTTTAGTGGTTAAGTCTTCTGGGTGTGTGTGTGAGGTCCCAAGTTCAAGCCCTAGCTTTGGCTAAATTTTGGTATTTTTCTGAATCAAGCTCTATCTCTAGTTAGTAGGCTTTTATTTAATTGTTGGTAAACTTATAACAGAATGGGCCTACTAGTTTGGTGGATAAGTGGAGTGTTGGGGGGATGGAGGTCTTGTGTTCAAATCCCTACACGACCAAAAGAATTCTTTTTGCTCTGGGCGTGTAGTGTATGGAGGAGTTCGAGTGAAATTCAATTTTTGAGAGGTTGTTGTTAGTGGGGGATAGTGGAGAGGTTTAGGGGATATCCTGTCAGCTTTTCAATTTCCTGAAGAAACTTCCTCTCCCTCTGGCGTTTTCTCTGTTTTTCCACTCCCAAAATTTCTGATGAAAATCTTTTATTTTCCCTTTTGCCGTCTCCCTTGTTCATCTCTTTCTTTTTTTCGTATTTGATTCCCTTCTTCCACCTTTCTCAACAAGTTCGTCTTCGTTGCGTGATTTCAGTAAGTTTGGGTAAGTGATTGTTTCCGTTTGTTCAACTCGTCTCTAATTCAATTCGTTTTGGTGATTAGGGGAAAGAATCGAGGGAGTGTAATCGTCTGACAGAGACTTAGTTCGTGGGAATCGATGTTTTTCAACCGAAGGTAAGTTTATTTACTCAATAGATGAGTATTTTGTTTCAGATCCGATTTTAGTTCAATTATTAAGTGATTAATTGAGTGAAAATTGGTCAATTATAGGTTCTAGAGTACTCAGGAATCGCTTTAGCATCAATCAAAAGCAGGTGTGTACCCAAAAATACAGAAAACAAGGTTTTAGTGAAAGCCAAAAATCCCACTGTCAACACCACACGGGCGTGTGGTTGCTGTGTGGTAGGTCGTGTGCCATAACACGAGCGTGTGATCGACAAGGTCAAGTCGTGCGCACAAGACATGGTTGTGTGATGGCCAAGTAGGCCATGTACGACACACGGGCTAGACTGATTTGGACCGTGTGGGCTACACGGACGTGTGAGCCCATATAGGTAGTCCATACGGGCATGTGAGAATATGGGTCAGGCCATGTGATCCACACGGACCAAGGCCAATCTAGGCGTGTGGGCCCACACAGACAAGCCACATGGGTGTGTGAGCCCATTTACCTGAAATGATTTCTAAGGTTGCACGGGTCACCCAAGACGACTGTGAACCTACTGTAGGGTCAGTAAGCGTTACCTAGACCCCTAAATGTATGATCTAAGTGTATGTGATGGATGATAAATTATGCATGGTTATTGATGTATATATGTATATGTATTACTGATGGTTGCATAAAAGCATGACATATTGTATGTTTGCATTGCATTGGGTTGGGATGATGATATTTGGAGGAAGTGTACTGAAAGACTTTAAGCCTATTATCTGGAGCTCAGCTGCAAACTACTATGTTGTGCCGCATTCGGTACTACCTGGAGTGTAGGGATGGGTGGGTTGATTTAATCCTTACATGGAGTGTAGGGTTGGATGGAGATGGTGTGTAGAGGCTAGTTGGGTAGGACTTTGTTACTAAATACTGTATATTTGTTACTGATACTGTGAAGGGCTAAGGCCCTTGTGCATACCGACATCGAGCATCGAGTCAAAGCTAAGGCCAAACCATTACTGATACTGAAAGGGGCTTATGCCCAAGACTGTTTTTGACTGTGCACTGTGTTTACTGTTGTTTGTTTTCTGTGGGATTATACACTGAGTTTATGTAAACTCACCCCTCTCTATTTAATGTGCACAGGTAATCCCCAGACCTAGACGGATCGGTACAGCGGAAGACTCGATTGTGACCACAATTTTTGGAATTTTACGATTTATAATTTATGATTTGTGGTTTATCTGGATGTAATTTGGGGACTTTTGCTTAAATTTGGTTTTTATTTATTTTTATGGATTTATAACAGCTAGACGTAGGAAAACTCGATTATCAAAAAGGTAAAATTTTCTCTAAACACGCGATTTACTCAAAATGGTTTTAAAAGCTTCCGCAACGGATTATGTTTAAAACAATCGACTAAACGAGGAAGGATTTTGGATTTAAGTAGAGATAAGAAAAGTAAGTAAATGGAAATGGTTTTATTGTAGAAACTTAGTTTTCAACACACTATTATGTGACTTTGACAGATTCGGTCATAACGTCTAGGCCGGGTTTGGGGTGTTACATGCACAGTCTACTAAGCATAAGTCTTCACCATTTATCGCTAATTGAAATTGAAAAGTATTCATATTCTTCAAAAATAAATAAATAAATGTCACATAAATTTTTAAATATATAAAATTTTTCGTAAATAATTCAAAACATAATATAACAATCGTGTTGTTAATAACATAACAAACTAGTACAAAATTTATTCTTTAAGACTATAATAATAAAATTAAAATATCAATTATTCCCATTAGGGGTGGTGAAGAAATCAACAGCTTCCAAGTGAGTTGTATCAACAATGCCATAATCATCTTCGTCATTCTCACAAACAAAATTTGTCTCTATTTTCTTCCTTTTATCCTTCAATGATTGTTGATATAGTTCCACAACATGCTTTGGTGTACAACAAGTACGAGACCAATGGTTTTTACCGCCACAACGATAACACAAACATTTCACTTTCCCAATTGTATATTTACCATTCTTTCCATCATTATGATCCCACTCTTGGTGGGTATTCCTGAAATGACCACCTCGTCCATGTCTTCGACCATGACATGGTCAGGGCCATGTCCTTAACCACGACCGCTAGCGTGGCATTTTTCCTTTCTGCTGTATGATGTCACAGTCGCTTCAGGGAATGGAGTAGAGTCAATTGGATGTGACTCATGATTTTTCGTTAACTCATTATTTTGCTAAGCCACAAGAAGACAATATATTAACTCAGAATATTTCTTAAAACCTTTTTCACGATATTGTGTCTGTAGGACAACATTATTTGCGTGAAATGTGGAGTACGTTTTTCTAACAGATCCTCATCAGTTATGTTCTCTCAACATAATTTCAATTGGAAAGTGATTCTAAACATAGATGAGTTATATTCACACACAGATTTAAAATATTGTAATTTCAAATGTAGCCAATCATAACGAGCTTTAGGAAGTATTACGGTTTCTTGGTGGTCATATCTTTCTTTTAGACTATTCCAAAGGAAAAGTGGATCTTTACCAGTCAAATATTCAGTCTTTAGTCCCTCATGGAGGTGGTGGCAAAGAAATATTACAGCTTTGGCGTTATCTTGACTAGATGTTTCATTTTCTTCATTAATAATTTCACCAAGGCGTTTTGCATCTAAGTGTATTTCAGCATCTAACATCTAGGATAAATAGTTCTTTCCAGTAATATTAAGAGCCAAAAATTCAAGTTTTGTTGTAAGGGTCGACATTAATTATACAACTACAATGTAAATTTAATATAAATATAAGTAGTCCATTAACAAACTTTCAAGCAAACATAAGTAATCCCTTAACAAAATTTTCAAGCATAACATAACAAAAGAGTACTCAGATAATTACAAAAATTTAGTCACAAAATAAATTATAAGTAATTTGGCTATGTTAGAAGTTTTAACAAATTACAAGGTTAGTGGAACTACAAGTAATTTTATCATAATGGACATCATGATAAAATGTATTACTTACCTTGATCCAAATTAATGAAAATTGCAAAGCTATTGGATTAATTTAACCACTCGTGTTGATAATGTTGTAAAAAATATAACTTCGATAATGACAATATATCTCAAAGAAAAGAGAAACAAAAATTTAAATAACACACAGATTTTACGTGGAAACCCTTTCGAGGAAAAACTACGGGCAGAGGAAAAGAAAATTAACTATGTCGAATTCAAATTAATTACAAGAGGAATAGACCATGTCTATTTATAGGCTTGTAAAACCATATTCTAATAGGGATGTAGCAATATTGAAACACCTTAATCTAGTCAATATCAAATAGATGGAGTTTAATAAGGTTTAAAAAACCTTATTTAAGATAAAATAAAAGAAGTGTAGCTCTATAGAGATTCTTCTTTTATTTTATTTTACCATTGCATTTTATTTAAATGAGGATTCGGGTCACTTAATTCTAATAATCTCCACTTTTATACAAATTCTCAATGAACAAGTTCTTCATCGCGAACTCTCAACGAACAAATTCCCCACCTCTTCCATAAAACCCCTTAAGGGTTTAAATTCAACAATGAACACCAACCAAGTCTAAGAAATGCTCAAACTTGGTTATAGGAAGTGACTTAGTCATCATATCTATAGGATTTTCATGAGTACTAATTTTGCTCACAACAATATCACCACGAGCAATAATATCACGAACAAAATGATACCGAACATCAATGTGTTTTGTTCTCTCATGAAACACTTGATCTTTTGTAAGTAAGATGGCACTCTGACTGTCACAAAATACTATGCTGATTTGAAGGTCTTCATTAAGCTCACTAAAGAGTCCCTTCAACCAAATAGCTTCTTTACAAGCCTCAGTAATCGCTATGTACTCAGTTTCAGTGGTAGACAAAGCAACTGTAGTTTACAAAGTAGCTTTCCAACTGATTGCACAACCTCCGATTGTAAAGACATAACCAATGAGAGATCTTCTTCTATCAAGGTCTCCAACAAAATCAGCATCAACATACCCAATGACTCCATCTCTAGTTCTTCCAAACTATAAGCAAACATTAGCAGTACCTCGTAAGTATCTTAAAATCCACTGAACTGCTTTCTAATGATCTTTATCGAGATTTGCCATGTATCGCTTAATCGTGACCGATCAGTATATGATAAACGGACGTGAACAAACCATAGCATACATGAGAGATCCCACTGCACTAGAGTATGAAACATGGGACATGTACTCAATCTCATCATCTGATTGCGGAGACAAAGCCGATGAAAATCTGAAATCGGCTGCTAAAGGAGTACTAACAAGCTTAGCACTCTGCATATTGAACCTGCAAAGAAATTTCTCAATGTACCCTTTTTGACTTAGGTACAATTTACTTGCTTTTCTATATCTGAGAATCTCCATACCAAGTATCTTCTTTGCTGGTCCCAAATCTTTCATCTCAAACTCTTTACTTAGTTGGGATTTGACTTTTCTTATCTCTCCTTTATTTTTTGCTGCTATTAACATGTCATCAACATAAAGAAGTAGATACACAAAAGAACCATCATTATTTTTCTTCAAGTAAACACAGCAGTCAAAACTACTTCTTTTAAAATCATGAGAAGTCATAAAGGAATCAAACCTCTTGTACCACTGTCTTGATGACTGTTTCAAACCGTAAAGGGACTTTTTCAGCAAGCAAACATAGTCCTCTTTTTCTAAGACTGTAAAACCCTCTGGTTGTTGCATGTAAATATCTTCCTCAAGTTCTCCATGCAAAAATGTAGTTTTTACATCTAACTGCTCAAGCTCAAAATCACGCATTGCCACAATACCAAGCAAAGCTCGAATCAAACTATGCTCCACAACTGGGGAGAACACATCTGTGAAGTCCACTCCTGGAATTTGACTGTAACCCTTTGCAACAAGCCTTGCTTTATATCTGGGTTCTTTAACTCTTGGAGTCCCTTCTTTCTTTTTAAACACCCATTTACAGCGAACAACCTTTTTACCTTTTGGAAGTTTCACAAGATCCCATGTTCTGTTTTTGTGGAGTGATTTCATCTCCTCTTACATAGCAAACATCCACTTTTCTGAGTCTTCACAGCTAACCACCTCAGTATAATTAGACGGCTCTTGGTTTGCATCTATATCTTCAGCCATATTTAAAGCATAAGCAACTAGATCAGCCTCGGCATACTTCTTTAGAGGTTTAATTTCTCTTCTAATTCTATTTTTGGCGATAGAGTATTGTGGTGAAGAAGCAATTCTATTCTCAATTTTTGTACTGGCTTGAGGAGTCGACTCTGTATTAATTTTCTTTATTGGAAGAGCCTTTAAGAGATAAGTTAGGTAGCATAGCAGTTTCATCAAAAACAACATCTCTGCTAATCACAACTTTTCTTATTTCAGGACACCATAACTTATACCCTTTTACACTAGCTTTATAACCAAGAAAAACACATTTAATGGATCTCGTAACCAATTTTCCATTATCAACATGAGCATACGTAGGACATCTAAAGATCTTTAAATCAGAATAATTAGCAGGATTACCAGACCATACCTCTTGTAGAGTCTTTTTCTCAATGGAAATGGATGGAGATCAGTTGATCAAAAAACATGCAGTAGAGGCTGCTTCGGCCCAAAATGACTTTGGTAAGTTGGCATTTGACAACATACATCAAACCTTCTCCATGATCATTCTGTTCATTCGTTCTGCAACGCCATTTTGCTATGGAGTATGACAAACTGTCAAGTGTCTCACGATCCCTTCTGACTTGCACAGTTTATTAAACTCATCAGAACAAAACTCTAAGCCATTGTCTGTGCGGAGGTATTTTATTTGTTTTCCCGTCTGTTTTTCAATCATAGTTTTCCAAGACTTAAATGCAGAAAACACATCACTTTTCTGCTTCAAGAAGAATGCCCAAACTTTTCTGGAAAAATCATCAATAAAAGTTAGCATATAATTAGCTCTACCTCTCGAAGGCACTCTTGATGGCCCCTACAGATCGGAATGAATATACTACAATGTTCCCTTCGTGTTATGGATTCCTCTAGTGAATCGAACTCTCTTTTGCTTCCCAAAACTACAGTACTCACAGAACTTCAGTTTGTAAATTCCTTGCCCATCAAGAAGTCCTCTTTTGCTCAATTCTGGCATGCCATTCTCACTCATATACCCTAGGCGCATATGCCAAAGTTGAGTAATATCATCATCTGGCAAGGAAGAGGAAGCGACAACTGCATCACCAATAACAGTAGAACCCTGCAAAACATATAACTTGGTAATCTTTCTCTGCCCTTTCATCACAACGAGGGAACCTTTGGAAATCTTCAAAATCCCACTTTCAGCTGTGTATTTGTACCCTTTTGAATCAAGAGTACTTAACGAAATTAAATTTCTCTTCAATTCTAGAACATGTCGTACGTCACTAAGTATTCTGACAACTCCATCAAACATTTTAACTTTAATTGTTCCAACACCTGCAATTTTACACGAAGCATTATTTCCCATCAAAACAACACCTTCAGACACTATTTCGTAATCTGTAAACCAATCCCGATTGGGACACATGTAGATGGTGCAACCCGAATCAAGTATCCACTCTCGCTCACTTTAGAATTGTTGTGATGCGTTTACTAGAAGTTCACCATCACCGTAGTCTTCTACAACATCGCCTTCACGAAATTTTCTCGGTTGTTTTCCCTTTTGATTCACAGCCTCCCTTTTAATCTTGTTCTGTAGCTTATAGCACTCAGATTTAATGTGCCCTTTCTTCTTGCAGAAGTTACAAGTTTTACCTCTGTTTGAAGACTTCAATCTACCCTTAGATTTATCGCAAGGATTCCGTTCCTATGTCTTTTCACGATCATCATCAGCATTCCGATCTTATCTCCCACGAACAATGAGACCATCTTCCTAAGAGTCAGTTTTAACCACAAGATGTTTCATCTTATCATACGAGGTCAAAGAATCATAAACCTCATCAACTGTGAGAGACTCGCGGCTATATAAAATCATATCTCTAAAGGTTGAATAAGACGAGGGCAACGAACAAAGTAGAATCAACCCTAGATCTTCCTTATCATACTGAACCTCCATGGCCTCCAAGTTTGAGAGAATTCCTTTAAACACTGTTAAATGTTCGTGCACAGACGCACCTTCCTCCAAACGATGAGCATAAAAATGTTGCTTCATATGCAACTTGCTAGTTAGAGTTTTCGACATACATATTTGTTCTAGCCTCTTCTATAATGCAGCGGCGGTCTTCTCCTTCATCACATCCTACAAAATTTCGTTAAACAAATGCAGATATAACTGTGTTAACGCCTTTCGATCCTTGCGCTTCTTCTCTTCCTCCGTCAATGTCGAAGGCATCTTATCTACCCCTAGCAGGGCTTCCTCTAAATCCATCTGTGCAAGAACTGCCTGCATCTTTATCTGCCACAACGCGAATCTAGTGTTGCGATCCAATAGCGGAATTTCATATTCTAAAGACGCCATTACCGTGATCGAGATGAAAAACCTGGAAGCTCGGATACCAATTTGTGAAAAATATAACGTCGGTAATGACAATATATCGCAAAGAAAAGAGAAATAAAAAATTAAAAAACACACAGATTTTACGTGGAAACCCTTTCGGGAAAAAACCACTGGTAGAGGAAAAGAAAATTCACTATGTCGAATTCAAATTTTTACAAGAAGAATAGACCATGTCTATTTATAGGCTTGTAAAATCATATTCTAATAGGAGTGTAGTAAGATTGAAACACCTTATTCTAATCAATATCAAATAGATGAAGTTTAATAAGGTTTAAAAAACCTTATTTAAAAAAAAATAAAAGAAGTGTAGTTCTATAGGGATTCTTCTTTTATTTTATTTTACATTGTATTTTATTTAAATAAGGATTCGGGTCACTTAATTCTAACAAATGTATTATGAAATAATAATAATAATAATAATAATAATGATGATGATGATGATGATGATGATGATGCAAAGAACACAAGAATAATAGATGAGAATTAAGGAGGATTTCTATTGCATTTCTCTTCATTTCGTCATCATTACAAGTAGTATACTCCTATATATATATATATATATATAGGAAGATTAGACTCCTCATTTTCCAATACATAAATAGGAAAAATGTTACAAGGAGATGAAATGTGAAAAGTTAAAGAAAGATAAAAAGTGAGAGATTGAACATCCACTTAATATCATTCATAACAATATATGTAATTCCTAATCATTCATAACAATATATGTAATTCCTATCTTCTAAAGAGAAGTTTGTCGCACTAGAAATATAAAAGCTGAATGTAGGTTCTTCACAAGCTCCTTTATTGTCATGCAGAATTCCATATCCATCTGCAAAAAAATATAAATATCATTGAAGAAAAAATAGGTAAAAATACTTTTCCAGTCCGTCTGAATATTGATATTGAGTAAAATGATCCCTCTAAAAAAATCAAAATAATTTAATCCCTATTAATTTCAAAAGTGAGCAAAAAAGGTCAATTAATCACAATGTTAATGTTTTCCATAATTTTAATTGATATAATAACAAATTTATTCCTCAAAATTTACATATCTTGTCAATTTGGTCATAATTTAAGAAATTTAACCCGCAACATTTGTGTAAATGTATAAATGATGAGGCTAAATTTGTTGAACTTTTTAGAATCAAAATCAAATTGACAAAATATATAAATATCGAGGGTTAAATTTGTTATTATACTATTCAAAATTATATACAATTGAGAAATGACAGTAATATCGTGATTAATTGTCCTTAGTTGCTCACTTTTAGAATTGAAATGGATTAAATTGGTCCCATTTTTTTAGAATGACCAATTTGCTGAATATTGAAATTGAGAGGGGTATTTTTACCAAAAAGTTACATTAATGGCTTCCTATATATATATATACACTGGAATCAAAGTACCTGAGCAACAATGGTGATATGAAGAGCACAACTCCCAAATGTCATTACATTGCTGTTGATGACTGTTAGGTTAAATTTCTCGATTGCAGAAATGATTTTCTCAGGAAACCCTTTCCTTTTCTCACAGTGAATACTTATGAGAACACTTTGGTCGCAAAACCTTGCTTCGATTTCTGGTAATGGCTCATCAAATGGGGCACTGGAAATTTCATCCCAGCTTGAAAATTCATCATTAATGTCACCCAAGAGTTGGTATTTCTTCACAAAAACCACAGATTCAATTGATTTCTGCCTGGCCTGCTCTTCAAGTGTCTTCACTTTCTCTTGCAATTGTTTCATATACTTTATAGCATCTCCAAGCACTGTTGCCTTATCCATCTACCAATATAAAATCTCATTGATCTATATAACTAAACTGCACTTACACTATGCATACATACATACATATATATATATATATATATACCTTCTTTAAGCCAGGAACCAAAGCAGATAAAGCTATGAACTTCTCACTGAGCTTTTCTCTTCGTTTCCTTTCAGCCATGATATGATCTTTTGATTGAGAAATTCTATTGTTAGTGTCATGGTAACCTTTAACCACAAAATTTTGGTTACAAAAAGGGTTATAATTGGAACTGGAAAAAGGGAGAGTGTGTGGTGAAAAAGAAGATTGAATATCAGTTGAAATATGGGTTTTGCATGGATTGCAGCCATTGGTGATTTTAAGCTGTTTTTGAGGTCTATCAATGGTGGCAGGTCTAGAAGATGAAGCGTCATAGTGCTGCGAATTGTCTCCAAAAGAAGCTGATACTGTGACTGGAACTGGGAGGACGCTGAGTTCATCAATACGCCATTGATTGAATATGTTAGGATTCTCCATTAAACTCTGTGTGGATTTTGAGATTTTTAATTTAATGGCATAAAGAAATTCCATAAGGAAAAAAAATATAAGGTTTAACTTACCATTTCAGGCAACTCTCCAATTGGTGGAATCTCCATTGAAGAAAGATGTTCTTGTATATTCTGACATGGAAATGGACATTGAAAGATATCAATGCATATGATAATTCAACACAAAAGTGTAGACTGATTAAACAATTAAACTAGTTCAAGGATTAAAAATCAAAATGAAACCAGAAAAGGAAAAGAATTCTCATGAACAGATCCACAAAAATGTTGGTGTTGACTGATTTTTTTCTCACCTTAAATGATTGTTAAAGCTTTTCTAATGTCAACAAACTTTTAGGGCTTTACCATGTTTATATAGTCCAAGTCACCTGGGACTGGGTGTCTCGTGGGTAACCACCTTAACATCCAAAAAAGGGTTAAATTTGGTTGCTAGTCCCTGTAATTCTATAGATATTGAAATTTAACCTCTATACTTAAAAAGCTAAAAAAATTCAACCCTCCTGCCTTTTTTCAATTTAAAGATTCTAGTCCAACCATTATCTTGTTGGTATTTTACGTCAATTTTTGTCAACTTAATATGTTTATTTTCCATCAATTGTATTCCATGTCATATTAGGATATAGCATAATGAACATGTCAAGTTAACAAATTTTGACGGGAAATACTAACAATGTTAATGATTTGATTGAGATTTTTAAATAAAAAAAGTAAGAGGATTTAATTTTCAACTTTTTAAGTATAAGAACTAAATCTCAAATTTTATCAAAGTACAAAGACTAACAACTTATTTTGACCAAAAAATACTTGTGGCAAGCAATAACATTCGTCACCTAGCTTGTCCAAACTCGAAAGGATTTGAACAAAAATATTAAGTACGAAATATAATCTTGAAATTTGATAATTAAGGCTCAAGCCAATTCCACTCGACCTGGTCTAATGAAAATTCAATAGAAAAACTAACATATTTTATTAAGGGTAAACTACACCATTAGTCATTAAACTATTGGTAAATTATTATTTGGTTCATTTAACTAAAAAAGTTACAATTTGGTCATTAAACTATTCAAAAGTTTTTATTTAAGTCACCCAAGTTGTTAAAAGCTTAAAATTGATGCTATATGGATTTCTTTGTTCACACTGCATACACCAATCGAAAGCTCTCTTTCCCCTTCTCTTTTAAAGTTCAATTTTTTTTCATGAAACATCTTTGGACGTTACAAATCTGAGAACCAAAATTCAAACAATGTTTTTCTCTAATCTCTAACACTGACTATTAGATCGACTTGGACCTAAGGTATGTTCTACTCGTCGATGGGTACTAATCTAACGTACCGATCATCGAATCATCGTTTAAAGCTCGCTGGTGGAATTTAAAAAAAAACTTTTGAATAGTTTAGCGACTTGAATGAAAACTAGCGAATAGTTTAATGACCAAATTGTAACTTACCCATAATTTAGTGACTAATAATTTAATTTATCTTTTTATTAAAAATAGTATAAGCATTTAATTTATCTTGAATTAAATATTTATAAATATAAATAAACTTGATTAAATTTTAAAAAATACTGGGGCCTCAACGAGTTAGGCAGTTCATTTGGTTACTCCTTAAACAACGACTCTTAGCAAATTCTGAAAGGGTTCGGAGGGGTATTACGCAGGATGAGTCTTGCCATCTTTGTGGTCATATTACTGAGGATATTTTACATATCCTTAGTAATTGCTCCTATGTCAAAGGAAATTTGGCATCAAGTCATTCCTCCCAATCATATTGGGCGCTTCTTTGTTGGAAATATTTCAAATTGGCTTATTTCGAATTTGCAAGTCTGTAAGGCCAATAACTTGAGTGATTCAGATTGGGTTGGGATAATTTTGTGGCACATTTGGAAAAATCGCAACTTGTACATCTTTCAAGGAAAAGCTATGAATTCGAAGGAAGTCATCATATTTTCATATTGCTAGGAGGAACATTTCACTTTTATTCACAATGAAGCTTTGAAGATTAATACGCAACAGAGTCTCGTTCATCCAAAGTCAGGTTTGTGTGTTTACCTTAATAATGATGGTGTTGTTCACTCCGTCTTTGGTTTTTTTACTGCAAATGGAATAATTTGTGATGAGAAGGGGACTTAGATTTCGGGCTACAATCGGCTCTTGGGGAAATGTGTAGTTGTGGTTGTTGAGCTTTAAGGCATATTGGATGGTTTAGTTCTTCTTCAGAAACAAGGTCATGATGAGGTCATTATACAGTCAGACAATTTTGAGAATGTTATATCTATTAGCGACAAGAAGACTACGAGACCAAAGAATACTCTAATAAGGAGGATCCAACAAATTCTATCCTTTGAAGAAAAATGGTTCTTGAGATATGTTCCTAGAGAGGCCAATCACATAGTTGATGCGTTAGCAAAAATGGCTCTTTCAAGTGATGAAGTGTTGCACATGCTTGAGGAACCCCGTTGGAGATTAAAGAGATCTTGAAAGAAGAAAACACTCCTAATAACTCATTTATGAATAGCCCTATGTAATCTTCTGTTTTATTTATCAAAAAAATATATATTCCAAATAGAGCTAAATTTAATCAATTATATATGATGTTAGTATAGACACCTCCAAATACCATAAATTTACAAAATCATGCAAACCTACCAAATAAAAAGTTTGTAATTGGGGTTTAAAGAACTTTGGTCTTAATTTAATTATCAAGTTTGGAGTTTTGTGTTATTGTTGTTTCATGTCCCTGTTGGAGAATGACACCCACTTGCTCAATTATTATGATCATCATTAGGCTTCAGCCCTTGTCGTTTTCTCCAAATAATTGTTCTTAAATACGTAAGAGTCTATTTGGAGTAGATCTGCGCGCTAATGGATTGGATCCATTTTAGGCTCATTTTTCAAGTCAGGTCAAGTTCGGGCCTAATAAACGGATCTAAATGTTTAATTGAACCTAATGCGGTTTAGTCCATACACACCTCTAATAATTTTGAGAATATCAATTTAGCTATTTTTAGGGAAGGTAATTTAACTCCACAAAAAGAAGAAGCCATCCATTAGCCTAAGTAATTATTACTCTCATCTCCCGTAGATAATATTGAATAAATATCAAATTTAATTTTATAATTATAGCAAATGATTTAATATGATTTAATATTATTAACAAAATTAATTTTAATTTACAGTTATCTATAACAATATAAATTAAGAATTTTAAAAGTTGTGTAACAATTATGCTATATTTGGTGATAGTATTAAAAGTTCTTAAATTCATAAACTCATGAAAATATATAAACCCAATTATTAATGCATCTATATAAAAACAAAACCATACTAAGTCCAATAGGGGTGAGCAAAACTCGATTTGATTTGAAAAAATCGAAAAAAAAATTTAAATTTCGAGTTAAACAAATTAAGTTATTCGAGTCAACTCGAATTTTTTTTTTCGAATTTCAAGTTCAAATCTAGTTGAGTTTTCGAATTCAAATAACTCAAATAATTTGAATAAATCAAATACTAAAATATAATATTTTACATTTTTACCCCAAACCTCTAAACTTTTTTACTTTCCCTCAAAAACTTTTACTCCCCTCCCATCTCACCCCCCATCTAACCCAAACTCATTTCCTCACAATTTTTTGTAAATATTTCCCCCTAAACTTTTACTTCTCACCCTTTACTTTCAAATCAAAAATCGATTATCCAAAAAATCCCTAACCCTAAATAATAATAATTTCATTTATATCTACTATTTATATTATTAAATTAAATTTTATATTTTGTACTATTTATATTATTGAATTGTTTAATCATATTGAATCTTTATATTAAAATTAAATTATTGATGATGCCATTAAATATCCGTGTTAAAATTTAATTTTGGTATCAATTTCACATTTTACCTTTAAGATAACTTTTATTAAAAAAATCACATTTTTTTACATTTAATATATTTTTTTAATTTCAAAATACATAGTGACAAGAATCAGAAAATAATTGAAACAACTAAGCAAGCAAAGAAGCTAACTCGTATATAAAATATTAATAAATAAATTATGAAGGAATGAAAGTTAATAACAAATTTGATTAGGGTGGGTGACAGTGGTTACAATGACTCGAACAAATATATTTGATTTGATTCGATTCGATTTAAATTCCATCTCACTCTACTCAATTCGAGAGAAATTCAAATCGAGTTAGGATGATAAGATATGATTCGTCAACTCGATTATCTCAAAAAAATTTCATTCAATTTGATTTGATTCAATCGAACGCTCACCCCTAAAATCTAACACCCAAATTCCAAGAGCAATATCCAAAAGTTGAATCTATAAATTAGATTTTGTCTTTATCCAACTCATGCTATTATTTTTATATATTATGTTAAATCAAATATATAAAACTTTTGCTTATCATATTAGTTATGTTTATAAATTCATATGTATATGATATATCGTATTTCAATATCACAAATTAAGCTCTTTATGCATTTAAAGAGCTTGCTTTCGAGCAATTGGTTGAGTCTTTCATCATTTTTTCGAGCAATTTTTAGTTTGTTTTATGTTTCTTTCAAAAAAATTATCAATTACATGTCTCTATGAACTTAATTGTGGTTAAGACATTTCCAGGGACTTAGTTGAGGAGAATGAGGAAGCAAGTGTGTGACACCCCACACCCGGTCTGGACGTTATGGCCGAATCTTGAGGAATTACATGAACTTGCTTAGCAACCCAAAAGTAACCCTTGAAAATCGGGTGATCTTAATAAGTTAGTCTTTGCAAACCTCCTAATTTTTAAAAAATTAATGTTTTAAGTTGTTCATTTTACAAAAAAAAAAATCGTTTAATTGATTACTTTATTTTGCAATGGAAATTTTAGAGTATTAAATGTTGAAAACCGTGACTTAGTTTGTAAAAACATATAACTCAATAATTACTAAATCCAACAAAAACAAACCAAAACTGGAATGCAAAGCCCCAAATAGTTACACAGTTTGAAAAGTCTAAAAGGTCTAGACTAGTTTTAAAAAACGTGAACCATCAAATTAAGTAAATGAGAAACCAATTCGAGATCCCACACGTCGCTCGATCCTAAGTATGTTGATTACCTGAAAGGATACAAATAAAGGGTGAGCTAACAAGCTCAGTGTGTAACTCAGCCCATACAAACAGAACATATAGCAATATCATGCAAAAATCATTGTTTGAACAGATACTAATGCATGGCATATTTTGCGATGCAATATGACAAACAAATTAGTTACAAATACAGATTCAGATATAAATCCTAGCCCCATCCGCTATACATCATCTTCTGATAAACCATAATTTATACATATTTTTACCCCATGCTTGGCTTATTTTTGGATGAATTTTCATTAGATTTAATGAATTCGATCATTTAATTTCATGTTTTATACTCAAGAGAGCTTAGGAGTCAAAAAGATCAAGAAACGGGCCAAAAAGGGACAAAATGGGCCAACCTCAGAAATCAACACGGCCTGGACCAACGTACAAAGGCAGACCACACGGCCGTGTGTGATGAGCAGAATTGAGCACCGCTCAAGCCATCGAACACGGGCGTGTCCCTGCCGAACCCAAGTTTAATCCTATTCGGAAAAGGTTACTTGTGGGCCAAGAAAGGCATTTTAAAGCCTATATAAACACCCTATGGGGCAACCTAAAAGGGGACGCCAAGTAGAAGAAAGAAAATACTGAAAGACAGTCGTGGAGAACAGCTTAGGAGAAGGACCTCCATCAAGATTGAAGATCTCCCATCAAGTTCTTTAGAAGTTTTTGGGTTTTCTTATGTTTTGTTGTTTTCCCTATTTTAAGATGTTTCCCTCTATCATTATGAACTAAATCCCTTAAATACCTAAGGGGATGAAACCTAGGACAGATCTTATTATTTGATTTATAAGATAAATACTTGTTCTTATTCTTAATTGTGACTTCTTATTCTTGTTTTGATAATTCAGGTTATTGATTCAAGTCAAATGTGCTTATTCAGTGGAGCAAAAGTCCCTGTTTAAGAGAAGATCAACACAATTAAACGAAGTTGATTGCAACCCTAGAAATAAGGCGACGAAAATCTGCGGGATTAAGTCAAATCTAATAAGGGAATCTATAGATCGAGTTAATGGGATAGTAGGGGTTTTAATTAGAAAGAGATTTCAATTAATCAACCTAGAGTCAGTTATTTTTAGTCTTGAAAGAGATATTAACATAAATCAGGGATTTCTACGGATTAAGTCAAGTAAATAAATAGTATGAATCAAAAGTAATAAGTGAAGTCTAGGTGGATTCTTCCTTAGGTATTGTCTTTATCATATAAGTTGTCTAAAAGTATTTTCCTAATTCTTTCGTTGTCGCGCTTTTAATTATTTTAGTTTTAAAAAAAAAAATCACTCCAATTCTTAGGCTAGATAATAAAAAGATAGTAATTACTATACTCTTGGTCCTTGTGGATACGATATTACCGGTCTTACCATAACTATACTAGTGAATGATAGGTGTGCTTGCCTTTATTGTGATCATAGTTAGTTTTAGACACATCATCTTTGCCCATCTGTGCATACCAATTAGGGTAATAAATACCTATCCAACCTCACACACCCCAATAGTGAGCGGATGTCAGTTTTCATAATAATGCAGTCAAGCTGTCAGAAATTATGCGGTAATCCGCCAGAAATAGATAAGTGTAGTCAAGCCACCAGAACATATATGTGGTTTAAACCACCAGATAAGGAAAATCACTAAACTATCAATAGTTCCTCTGTCACATATTTATCCCACCCCAATGCACATGCAATCACTAACTAGATATCCAAATGCACACAATTCATACATGTTTTACACATCAGAACATGCTAACATGCTTTCAAAAGTTGCACATACAGAAGCAAAACATCATATTTCAGCACCTAAAAAAGCCACCAAAACAAGTTGTTCAGCACAAACACATTAAACCCGAATAAAGAACCAGCCATTACTCAATTAAAGCATACGACCACAAATGTTAGGGCATATGAACTAACAAACGAAATTAGTCCTTACCCTAAAGGAGAGAGTCGACAACGATCTTAATTTGCTGGAGGAGAGTTTTACGCCACTTGTGCTTCACCTAACGAAACAAAAATAAGAATCAGACCAATAGAAATCAACCACAACCTCTTACGAACAACACATTTAATGTTCTTAACTACACGCATAGATTGCACTTACCTTAGAATTTTGCTACTACAACTGAGAATCCTCAAACACACAAGACCAACCCAAAAAGTATAATTTTAACAACAGCATAACCACCACGATATAGATGGCAAAAAGGATAAACGGAAAGTAGAAAAAGGAATAAAAGGAAAAAGAAACAGAGAAAATCTTTAACAGTAGTCTAACGTGAAAAGCAAAATTGGAAAGAGTGGAGAGAGAGTGGAGAGAAACTTGGGACAACAAAGTGAGAGAGTGTGGAAAAGTGGGAAAGGAACATGAGAGATTTTTTTTTCTTTTGTGATATTTTCAATTTTTAAAAAAAACAATAATAAAATCCCACTAAATTCTAACCTATCAAATTTTCTAGAATTTGAATTTAACTCAAATTTTGACCACATGGGCAGCATAGACAGAGAATAGCAAAAATATTTTTGCTTTGTTCCATTCCCAGATATGCTCCTTATCAAACTCAATGTCTCTTTTGGTGTGTGAGAATAAAATAAACTTATGAGAAATGAATGAAGTCTTCAAGGCGTGTATCAATGTCAATTTCTTTAAGGTTCTATTTGCCCCCACCTATATTATGGTGTGCATAAGAGTTACTAACAATTGAACCTCAAGGATACAATAAAGCCCAAAGTTTGTCTATGTTTTACACTAATGAGAACAATCCACTGAGGATTGAGCGGAACATAGTAAGGATATCAATTTCTATAAAGAAATTTTGCAGTAATTCTTTATAGAACAATCTAGAAATATAAAAGATGGTGGGATAAATAGAAAGAAACTTTGTTTCTATGTTTTTTGGGGTGTCTCATATAAATAAAATCTCACTCCTATTTATAAGAGTTTTCATGTCTCTTCATAAAGACATAATTACCCAAATAGATAGTCACATCTTTAGCAATAAACATAATTATTCAATAGATGTATACTTGAATAATTATGACTATTTATTAATAATCAAGTGACATAACTTTTGAATTTAAGAGACATAAATTTTGGTTACTTCTAACTTTTCATTTACAGCTATTAGAACACTATATATATTTTGAAAATGTTCTGGTAGTCTCTTGACATCATGATCTTACGAGTTACAAGATTGTATAGTTTGTAGTCGCTGGTAGGAGTATTATTTTTTCTACATGTTTTAGTACATAGGTTAGGAATAAATTAATTACAATTGGTAATTTAATCACTCACATGAATTGTTTGTGGCAAAAAGAAGTAATTTTTTTGTTTATTTTGAATATATCTTATTTTTACAAGAGTTTTTACTCATTCTTCTAATTTCAAGATTAAACTTGTACTAAGTATTCTTTGTTTCATACCTAACTATTTTAATACATGCATTAAATAAGTTTTTTCCTTGTGTTATTACACTAATATCAAAACAGGTTATCAGAGTTAATTTTTGATATATTCTACACCATCTTACAAAGTATTTTTACTTATGTCCATTGACCCTTACATTTGAAGATAACATGGAACATGGTAAAAGTTCCATGGAGCCTATGTACTAGGAGCAAGATTGCATTTTGCCCTATTTACTCAAAAATGAGAAAATTAGTCTTTGTACATTAAGTCAAAAAGCAAACTAGATCCTTTCTATTAATTCATCTATTTCTACTGTTAAAAACTAGCGAGGCTGACAGAATAACTAGACATTACACGTGGTGTATCACTTGTACCTTATTCTGACATACAATGATCAATTTTTAATAGTAAAATTGAATAAGAGTTTTACAAAAAGGACCAATTTGCTCTTTAATCTAACGTACAAGAACTAATTTCTCCATTTTTTGAGTATAGAGGGCAAAATGCAATTCGACTACTATTATAAAAGCCTCCTTATTACTTTTACCCATGGAACATTTATATCTCAGTTTCGAGTATTAACTTTAGTTATATAACTTATTCAATATACTTATAATCAAGACTAACTCGCATAAGAAGGCTTCTATAGTAACACAAATTCACCAACAAATTAACATCAAATAGTTTGAACTATAACTGAGAGAATTATTACACTCAAGTAATGAATCAATGGGAAGTGATAATACATTTGGAATCCCCAAAATCCCTCCAAACCAAACCTTTTTATCTCCTCCATTTCAACTTCTCCACAAACCCCCAAAAACCATCAACTTCTCCACAAACCCCCAAAAACTAATCTTTCACAAATGTCAAGAGCCAAAACATATTCCTAAATGCATGTATCACGAGGCTAAACCTTTCGTCTTGTAATCTGTGTGACATTAGACGCTTTCTTCACTTCGAATGTACCTAAATTAGTCTAACTCTCGTAAAGTGAGAATTTTTGCAGAAATTCTCTAAGGCACCAAAGCAAAGTGGAAGCAAACTTTAAAAATGAAGAAGCTACAACAAAGAAAGCCACAAAAAAAGAGTGCACACCAAGTGATTGAGTAAATGCTCTCAATATTTCTTTAATTCAGAAAGAATGAAGTGATTACAAATGAAAGGGGAGACATCTATTTATAGTTGAGCTCCCCCAGATCCAATAGTATAAATCGATTTACGTCAATGGCTAAGATTAGTATCTATCTATAAGATGAGAGTCGTAAGGGATTAAAACTCTATACATTTTTATCTCTTAGAATTTACATTAATTACCCTGATAACTCTAGTTCTATTGAAGTGTTTTACTGGCCACCAAGGCTTCAAGTAGATGAGTCTTTGCTTATATTCCACGAATAGAGCTAGTTCAAGTGAATCGAATGAATCTCATTTCATCTATTGACCTCTATGGGACGTTTCGTGCGCATTGCTCATGAACTTTTATCCTCGACTTATGACACATGGACAAAGATATCAAGTAAAAACCAACCCAGTTGACATTAAAAATTGGAACTATTTATGCAAATAAAAGTGGTTAGATTACATGAGTTTCATGTATTTCAAAATTTGAACTATTGATTCAACGTGAATCTTATTGATAAGTGGGCGAGAGGATTGGGAGGAAACTGAGGTGACATTAAAGGAACCGATCACATGACGCGAAACACTAACACCATTGGTGGGAATCTGTTGTTTTTGCCAATTTATTTCTTTTTTACCTATGGCCCCATTTGTCCATCCGTGTTAAACCGTGGAATCACATGTAAAAGATAAAGGAGACGATGAAAAAAAAAATTACTGGCGTCGCCCGGACTTGAACCGGAGACGTGATATAACCAACCGCACCACGAAACCACTACTTCAAAGTTCTGACGTTATTTATAATATTGGTCACAATTTTGCTATTCATTGGAGGTGAATCATGTAAAAATGCACACATAGTAACCTCTGCCAGCTTGGTTTACCTTCGCTCTGCCAACCTATTTTGGCTTAAGTGACTTGTAAAGAAAATAATTCCAAATTATGATACACGATTTTACAGGTTGAATGGTGATAAATAGAAAGTACATTACTCAATCCTGTCCATTAATATGCGATTGGTAAAACAAAACAGGAAAAAGAAAATTAAAATGAATTATTCATAAAAACTTAAATGCAAAAGGCAATGGCGAATTAGTTTTTGTAAATTAAGTTGATAGAAACATTGATAGATAAGTTGCTTCACCTTGCACTCATTTAGGTCACTTTTACATTTTTTTGACCATACATTGAGGCGTGGGATCACACATTTAATGGTCAGTAAATAGTTGTCCCCACGATTCCTTAATAATATAATTTCGTTTTGAGATAATAATAGAGTGAGACAAATAGAATTATCATATTTAGAGGTGTATGAATCAATTGGGTCAAGTTTGGATTAAGTCTATGTACGGTATTAATACAATATATAGTTGCCTAAGATCGTGATAGTGTCACGGGCCGCAGTTCGAAGTTCGTGACCATTACACAAAAGTTGTCCCAAGGAGGTCTACATATTAAATGGAGCTCATGTGACCCACGAGAGCTGGCCTGATTCGAAGAACAAATGATGAAGTCTATTTACTTGAACCTTGGTGGCCCAACGAGGCAATTATGATAAATTAGAGCTACCTCGGTAAATAGGAAAAGCAATCTTTGAAGATATGTAATCGGATAAGATTTGATTTTGTAATCTAGGAGATTATGTAAATCCCTTAATCGTAGATATGCTTCAATCTCGTCCGTCGATGTAATTCGGTCTATATCATTGGTTTTGGGGGAGCTCAACTATGAGTAAGGAGTCTTCTCCTCAGTTGTAAATCGACCATTGTATTCTATTCTTTAGTAGTGAATACTAAATTGAGAGCATTTACTCAAATACCTCTCGCGCATTGTTTTTCTGTAGTTATTCTGCTCTTTTGTGTTTGATTCCGCCATAATTTCGGTGCTTTGGAGGAACTCTGCGAGAATCCTCACTTTGCAAGAGTTAAACTGACTTAAACGCATTTGAGCGAAGAAATCGCCTAAGATCGCATGGACAGCAAGGCTAAAGTTTTAGCCCATGACAATAGACTCTTCTATAGAAATTTACAAAAACAATGTTATTACACCTTTGTTTAGTCTTGAATTTTTAGTTAAGTCTTGAATTTCTAGCCATTATTTCGTAATTAGTAAGTTAAGACTAACAAGTGTTTGATAGAGTAATAAAGTATACTGTAATTTTAAAGGAGAATGTAAAAGAAAATGTAAGTTGAAACTTTAAAAACGATAATAGAAAAAGTCAGAAACTTCGTATAGAAAGAAGAGAGCTTTTTTGATGAAAAGGAAAGACAGTGATAACAAGGTTTGGGAACAAAACACAAGTACAAACATTTCATATTATTTGTTTGTTTGTTTTGAGTGAGATATAATGTCAAATTTGGACTGTTATTCCGACAAATAACATGAAGCTGTTGTTATGCTTTCATTTTCAATATAAAAGGAGAGGCTATCAATAAAGCGTACAGGACCCAAACTAAGATTTAGTAATAAAATATTCTGTCACTTTAAAATGATTTTTTGTTGAGAGAAAACAGTATTAAATTCTACTTAAATCAACTCTTAATTTAATTTAATTATGATCCAAAATAATTATTAATACTCAAAATTTATGTACAAATAAAATAATTAGTATATAACAACCAAAAAAATAAAATATTTGAATAAATAAAGAAATAAAATAAAAACGTTATCTTATGGTGGGATAATCACATCGTTGTTTCTAACCAAAACAAAAAGTCCCCACAAAAATTAATGTCAAAATAAATGGCTAAAAAATGGAGATGTTTTTGTCAAATTATGAATCACGTTATTTCCATGCTAAATATATACTATTCTTAAAATTTTTAGGTTTATATGTAAAAAAAAAAAAAAAAAAAAAAAAAGCTATTTAATTTTTTTTTAAACTGTGAAAAAAAAAATAACGTTGATAATGACAATGAATCGTAAAGAAAGAGAGGAAAATAGAACACATAGGATTTTACATTGAAACTCTTTCTATAGAAGTAAACTTCTATTTTACTTTGATTAAAATAAGGTTTTTAAACCTATAGATGGACATAACCGTCTCTGCTCTTGTATCATTCGAATTCGACATAGTAAATTTTCTCCTCCTCTACCTATGGTTTATTCCTAATAAGGATTTTTCACATAAAATCTGCCTATTCTTATTTTTCTTTCTTATTGCTTTGCGATCATTCCTACTATCATTATCAACGTATAGTATAGCATAAGATTTACTTGAGCAAAGGCGAATGCTCTGCCAGGCCCCCCTAAAATGGAAAATTATTGTTTTGACCCTTTAGAAAATTTTTAAATTTTAAATGAGTAAAGGTAAAATTACACTTTAGCCCCTCTAAAATTATGAAAATTTAATTTAATCCTTTAAAATTATAAAGATATAGACTTTTAAAAATTGAAATTTCGTTTCGGCCTTCTTAAACAAATTTTCTAGCTTCGCCCTTGGGTGAAATTTTTGAAGGAAAAATCAGATACTTTTAAAGCCTTTAAGAACCTGTATAAGAAGCTCATGAACAAGAAAGTCAACTAGTTGGGAAGATAGTTAGAATCAAGAGACATGGTAAGGAATTTGAGAATAAAGAATTCTCTAACTTTTGTGACAACACAAGCATCCAACATGAGTTTTCAACCTCAAAGACTCCACAACAAAACGACATTATTGAGAGAAAGAATCGCATGGTCGAGGATATGGATAGCATCATGCTAAATGCCAAAGGAACTTCTCACAGATTTTTGAGCGGAGACTGAATGCAGATTGTCATATGATCAATAGGATATTGTCAATGCCCAAGATAGAGAGGAAGAAAGCTAACTATGAATTACTTCTATGTTTTTGGAAGCACATGCTATATTCTCAAAAACAGAACCTATTAAAGAGAACTTGATGCACGCAATGACAATGAGATTTTTCTTGGATACTCCATCAATGGTAAAGCTTATAGTGTTTAACAAGTTCACAAAATCAATTATGGAGTCTTCCAATTTTGTTGTCGATAAACTATACCTAATCAGTGTGTAGAAAGAACTAGTAGAACTAAATGTAAAAATAACTGCAACTGAACCTGTAACTAAAGCAGCTGTTGAACATGCATGCGTTAAGTCTGAATATACTAATAAAATATAAAGTTATGCATGTGTTTAAAGCTATTTTAATTTTGTTTTGTTATAAGTGATTGCTTACCCCCACCCCTTCTCTCTCTATATATATATACATTTCACCCTATGCAAAAGCTTTTGCTTAGATACTTGAATGATTTGAGTTGACAATTAAAGAAAATCAAAAGTCAAATCGAAAATTATTGATTCAACAGCTATGATTTGTTAGATAAGTTGGAGACGTTTAGCTTAGCAATCTCAGTTTTGTAATTAGCACAAAGATTATTACCAAAATCCAACAAAAAAACATGGCAATTGATTTAGATCAAATCAACCATTACTTTACTTCATTTCATTATTGCCATTTAATTAGCATACAAATAATAGAAAGAGAAGGAAACAGTAGTATTTTCTCCTGAACATGATATTTACATTTATTAATTGCAACAGAAGGCCAATTTGTCCACACACCCTTCTTTGACCAACTTATACAGGTTGAGTTCAAATTTTCAAGCTTCCAAAGATAAAACCCAAAGAGAAACTGTAGGGCATACATACAAACATACATTTCCTAACTTTTAAAGCTTCCAGCTGCAGTAGGTATTGTAATATATGATATTTGAAGGGAGATTTGTCACACTAGAAATATAAAAACTAAACGTAGTTTCTTCTCAAGCTCCTTTATTGTCATGCGGAATTTCATGTCCATCTGCAAAAGAAAAAATGGATACTATTGAAGAGAAAGTACATTAATGACTCCCCATTGAAGAGTTTTTTGCATTTATTAGGGTTTTTTTTAGTTCAACCAGTTATTAGGGTTAATTGCATAAATGTCTCGTTCAAATTTAAATTTTCATTCGAATGAAATATATTTAAAGCACATGAATCAAATTGTAAATACATAAGAACTTACCACGTAAAATATATATAAGCCGACTGTGTAATAGGTGTATATACGTACTTCTACTTTTATGTAAGTGTTTTAAATATGTCCATGTCAAATTTTAGCTGACATTTAATGCTATTGCTAATGGATCAGAGTACCTGAGCAACAATGGTTATATGAAGAGCACAACTCCCAAATGTCATTGCATTGCTGTTGATGACTGTTAGGTGACATTCTCTATTCCAGAAATGATTTTCTCGAGAAACCCTTTCTTTTTCTCACAGTGAATGCTTATGAGAACACTTTGGTCACAACACCTTGCTTCAATTTCTAGTAATGGCTCATCAAATGGGCCACTGAAATGTTCATCCCAGCTTGAAAAATCACCATTACTGTCAGTCAAGAGTTGGTGTTTCTTCACACAAGCCACATAATCCATTGGTTTCTGTCTGGCCTGCTCTTCAAGTGTCTTCACTTTCTCTTGCAGTTGTTAGATATACTTTATAGCATCTCCAAGCACTGTTGCCCTATCCATCTGCCAATCCCATTGCAATACAAAATCTCAACTATTTGGCATATAAATTAATTATATGCAATATAGGGATATTTGTATTTGACGTCCTCAAATTTCAATGAGTTCTAATTGCATTCTCAAAGCATATTATCATATCAGCCAGATCCGTCCTTTCAGCCATGGTATGATCTTTGGTCCCTGAAATTCTATGACAAAAAGGACTATGGTTGGAACTGGAAAAGGGGAGAATGTTTGGTGAAAAGGAAGATTGAATATCAGCTGAAATATGGGTTTTGCATGAATTGCAGCCATTGGTGATTTTAAGCTGTTTTTGAGGTCTATCAATGGCGGCATGGCTAGAAGATGAAGCTTCATAGTGCTGTAAGTTGTCCCCAAAAGAAGCTGGTTCTTGGACTAAGAAGACACTGAGTCCATCAACCGAGTTCATATTATCCCACTGATCATTGAATAGGTTAGGATCCTCCATTAAATCCTGCGTGGGATTTTAAGATTTTTAAAAATTACTATGCTAAATGGCATAATATTCCATAATAACAAAAAATATATATATCTCTTACCAGCTCAGGCAATTCTCTGATTGATGGTGGAATCTCCATTGAAGGCCCCTATTCTAATATATGATTCTTATATAAATTCTGATCATAACAGCTCCCTTCCCAATCCATAAATAAGAGGATAATGCGCTTCAATACACTCGAACCCACATACTCCTACATTGACAACAATGTCCATGCCAATCGAACTAACACAACTAAATATAATTTTAGTTGAAAAGATAGAATTGTAATTGTCAAAACTATAATGGGTTAAGTTTAAATCTCATGATTCTTATTATGAGTAATAACTAAATAAGCACAATAGTTAGTTACACAATTCGAAAATTTTTACCATTGTGGAGAGTTTTTTTTAGAGAATAATCCACTATAAATCAACCATACAAGTTGTAATTGAATCTCACCTTTATACATAAATTAAGATCACTCTCCTACTAAGATGTTGCCTTTAAAAGCTTAGTTACAAATTAAACATCAAAACAATTTTCTAAAATGAACTAAAGTTGTGCTCTCTTTAATTTGTCCCTAATCACACAACCAAGCCTTCTTTAAATAGGCATGGTAGGCTTGTAATTCTTTGTTGGTGTGAGTGAAACATATTTACAGGAATTGTGTGTCAAATATAGATTTTTAAATGACATCAAAATAAGTAGACATCTTTAAAATTTGAAAAGGTCAAGTTAGATCAATGTAGCCTGTGGCATATGTTGGCAATGATTGGACCATTGTGCCATGTGTTGTACAAATTTATTGGCCCAATTACACTTTCGTCCCGAATGCAAATATATTGGACGATGATCATCATATTCTCTAGATTTGTTGGAATTTTTTAGACCATTCTGAACTGTCATAATATTTAATTTGACTAATGCCACTCGATGCATGAAAAGCATATACGAGGCATGCAAATAGTGAAAACATTGTAATTTGTTTCACTTGATACAACATCTAATAAATTGTAAAAAAAATAAAAAAACTGGATTTAAATTCCAATTTAAGGTGATATCAATTAAAGTAAAATGAACTCGACAACATAAAACACAATTTACCAAATGAGATCGAGATCGAACCATTCAAATATTGACACAATGAACAAAAGTAGTACCACAAAATAAATAATCATGAAGTAAAAAAAAACATTAACTATATGAAATATATTTATTTTATTTCAAATAGACGAAGCTAAAATATTATTATTTTTTAAAAATATAAAAATTGTCGATTTCTAATTTAAAGATTAATTTGAATAAAAGGTACATTTAACTGCTATTAGTATAAAAATAACGATAAATATAAAATTAAATACTATAATAATGAGTAAAAAAATAATTATATTATTACTAATGTGGACCGAGTTAAGGGCAAAAAACCAGAAAATACCAAAAAATAACAAAAATTACCGGAAAGTATAGGGTTGAAAATTAATGACCGGAAAGGGCAATTTCCCCCAAAATCGCGTCCCCGTCAGCGCGTTTTTGGGGGAGTGCGGCCTAAAGCGCGTCCCCGGGGGAGCGCTTTAGGCCGCAACGGTCAAATTTTTTTTGACCGTTGGGGGCCCAACGGTCGGAAAAAAACCCTATAAATACCCCCCCAACCCTTCATTTTTTCACAATTCAATCCTTTCTCATTTTTCTCTCAATTTGCTATCAATTTGCTCTCAAATTTCTCTCAAATTTACGCTTAAATTTCAAAATAGTCCTTTACTATTTATAAAAAAGCCCTTTATAATTTTTTTTAAACCTATTTTTGGAAAATTTTTAAATTATTTATCGGAGTACAATGGCCGGGGAATTATGTCGCCTAGGCGAGGACCACATTGTCCGTCCCAGCAAAAGAAAATGGTAAGTTTGAATGTTAATTTTTCAATATTATTAAATTTTTTAATTATGCAATTTTAATTAATTTAGAATTTTATAATTTTATAATTTTTTAAACAGTCTGTAGATCGGGTGTTGCAATGTTATATTCGCAACATGCCTGGTCCCCATCGCCATTGATCGAGAATTACTCTGCGGAAGCGGGTTTTTGCACGTGGCCACGATAGCCCGGGGGTTCAAGTTGGAGCCGCCTTTGATCAGCGCGTTGATAGAGAGGTGGAGACCAGAGACGCACACTTTCCATTTGCCATGCGGAGAGTGTACCATCACCTTGGAAGATGTGCGATTCTGATTGGGATTCTACGGTGGATGGGTCGGTAGTCACCGGGTCCGTAACATCTCTCGATTGGATGGCCGTATGCTACGAGCTTTTGGGTGCCATTCGGATAAAATTCAAGGAGCTCGGATCGATTTGGCTTGGTTACGAGACGCAATCCCGCACCGAATGAAGGTTCGAGTGAAGAAGAAGAAAGAATACGGTATCGCGCGGCATACATACTTGAGATAATTGGAGGCTATCTCGATGCCGGACCTCTCTAGAAACCTCGTCCACCGAGATGGCTCTCGAAACTTGTTGATTTCGAGAGCGCCGGTGAATTGAGTTGGAAGTCCGCCTGCTTTATCGATATTATACCGAGATGTGCAGGCGACGACTGCCGAGTAAACAAAAATCGGAGGTTGCCTATCACTATCTGCACCATGGGCATGGTTTCGATTTCCATTTTTACGTCCTCGACTCGACCACCATATTCATTCCCACCGATAACGAGGTAAATTTAATATTATATTTTACAATTATGTCGTATATTTATAGTATAATTGCATGCTAAAAGTTTATTAATTAGGTGGAACCATCCGAGGAGCAGTCATGTTGGAATACCTAACTCGCTTGAGGATATACGGCTCCTGTTGGACCAAAGGTCGGAATCACAAGTAAGTGTCGAATTTCGTTATTATAATTTAGTATTTCGTAGGTAGTGTCTAATATTATGTATATAACTAATAAGTTGGTAATGTTAATATAGTTTCAATGGACACCATGACGAGGATCCCGAAATTCGGGCAAGAATAATTCCGGATGAGTATCTCCAAAATCCGAACAGTTGGCACGTTAAGGTCCCGCTAATCACCTACTCAACAGTGGAGATGCACCAGTCAGATCGGGTTCTGCGGCAATTTGGATGCCGGCAACCGATTCCAGTGCCTCCGAGGTGCTCGATGATGAGCACAAAGTGGACTTACGGCGGCAAAGACACGGATTGGCCAAGATTTTGGTCGAACATATCGAGGCGTGGGAGAACCCGGGTATGACTTTTTACCTAACAGGAACCGATCATAGTTCCGAGTTAGCGTGCGTGCGGAGTACATGCCATGGTTTAGAATCCATGGCATGCCGATCTGTTGTCGGATGAGGAGAGGCGGCGGCTAATTCGCGGCGAGCGGCGAAGGAACGTCGGGGCCCTTTACATCGAAGGAGAATGGATGATGAACCGGGCCCAAGAGCGTCTGAGTCACCGGGCCCATCAACGGCGCCTACATCTTACCACCGAGCCCATCAACGGTGTTTCTACACATCCACCGGGCCCATCCGTTCAGACTAACTAACAACACCGACATCACAAAGATTCACGTTTATGCGTGCACGCACTCGCCCCTTATATGTATCCTCCTAACCCATATATGTTTCCTTTTCCTTGTCCCACCAAAGTTGGAATGCATGGCCGAGTTCGAGTCTGTTTCTCGACAACTCCGTGCTGGCCACCGATCGTGAGACCGACTTCGGGTGTGGGATTAGATGAGGTGCCGTCGGGGAGCGAGAGTTTCTACCGGGCTCCTTCACCGTGACGGGATCACGATCACCCCGCCGTGGTTTATGCAAACACCTCCGGGTCATTATTTTATCAAGGTGGGTCATCATCGCAACACCTAGAACTGCGGACCCACCGGAGGAACCGAATCCCCCCGAGGTTCCACGACTTCCCGTAGGAAGCTAGAAGAAGGAGGAATCCGGCCACAGAATCGCACGACCACCCGATCAGTGGGCTTTGGTTCCCACCGGCATCAACATTGATTAGGATAGGCTTTTTTATTTTATAAATTGTAATTTAATTTTTTTATTCTTTGAATAAAAAAAGTTGTTTTTTAATTTGTGTTTGTAATTTAATTTTAATATCAAAAGTTGTGTATTTTTTTTGTATGTAATATAATTTGAATTTTTAATAAAATAAAAATTATTTCCTATTTTATATTCTTTTAATTTAGTCCTCTTCACTAAATTAAAATTGAGTTTTTTGCAGAAAATTGAGTTCTTTGATAAAATAAAAAATTATTGCCTATTTTATATTCTTTTAATTTAGTCCTCTTCACTAAATTAAAATTGAGTTTTTTGCAGAAAATTGAGTTCTTTGATAAAATAAAAAATTATTTCCTATTTTATATTCTTTTAATTTAGTCCTCTTCACTAAAATATAGTTGAGTTCTTTGCATGAAAATTGAGTTCTTTGATAAAATAAAAAATTATTTCCTATTTTATATTCTTTTAATTTAGTCCTCTTCACTAAAATATAATTGAGTTCTTTGCAGAAAATTGAGTTCTTTGATAAAATAAAAAATTATTTCCTATTTTATATTCTTTTAATTTAGTCCTCTTCACTAAAATATAATTGAGTTCTTTGCAGAAAATTGAGTTCTTTGATAAAATAAAAATTATTTCCTATTTTATATTCTTTTAATTTAGTCCTCTTCACTAAAATATAATTGAGTTCTTTGCATGTAAAATTGAGTTCTTTGATAAAATAAAAATTATTTCCTATTTTATATTCTTTTAATTTAGTCCTATTCACTAAAATATAATTGAGTTCTTTGATAAACCGTTGTACTAAAAAAAAAACAGAAATTACATAGCCAGCAAGAGACAAACAAGCTAATAACACGGTCAACTATTCCGATTTGGACACGAAGCGAGATGTATGGCCGGGTTCCTACACCATCCGCATCCGCTTACTTTGGTTGGTCGGTTCTCGGATATCCATATTGTTGCGTATTCTAGTCGAGGAAGGTCGACCTTTTGGTTTGCGCCTCAATTTTCTATCGCAGCAGCTTATACGACGGCACGCGATACCGATGGCCACTTACGTTCATCCGGGGATGGTGGGAATACGTGTCTCCACACGTTGTACATGTTTTCTAATTTGTACACTTCGCCGACATAGCTCATGGGATCAATACGGAGATTCGACAAGCCGCAAGTACATGAGCACATGGGTAACGAAGTGCATCAAATATCCCACGATCGCATGTCCTATTTGTCAAGTGTACACGATAATGACCGCCAACAATACCTTGGTTGGGGTCTGTCAAACTCCGTGACACGAAAACCATAGGTCGTCGCAATCATGACATCATGTGTGCATGGTGTTCGCACGTGCCTTCCCACGATTAATTTGTTGCAAGACCTTCTCGGCTCCATACATGGCCTCCTTCCATTTGCCCTCTATAACTCCGCTCTCTTGGAAATAGTGCCGCTAACCGAAAATATGTCTCTCGCACAACCGCTGTGTGTCGGCGGATGACGGGTTCCTTTCGAACAAAATTTATGCATTCGGCAAGGTTTGTGGTCATATGCCCATATCGTAGGCCACCGTCATATGCTTGTGTCCACTGCTCAAAGGAATATTGCAAAGGTAGCTTGCGCTTTCGGCGTTATCTCGAGCGCAAATCGCCAAAGCATCTCGTGAAAACGGTCTTTATTGATCTCATATACCGCTAATATACGTTGATAGCGTAATATTACATACCACTCTTCAATTGCGAATAAATTGAATATATCAAAAGAAATTTTATTATTAGATATTTCATACCCATATCGATCACTTGCCGTTTTCTCTTTTAGATCGATGTTGCCCATAGTAGTTGGATGCGACATGCCTCGTGCAATATCGATGGTGTGTGCGATGCCACATGCTTCCACTGGCGTTCTATTACCGCAAGTATTCCGGGCCCCGATCCGATATAACGCATATGTCGGGTTGGGGCAAACATGCCTCCTTAACTCCGGATAGGAAGAAGTCCCAATCATCACCGATTCCCGGTGTTATTGCGAACGCAATCGGAAGGATTCTCCCACGGTACTGTCTTGTGCCACACGCTAGCAATAGCCGATGCGCGTATATCTACCATACATGAAGGTACCGTCAATTTGTACCAATGGCTTGCAATATGTAAAAGCATCTCGGCATTGCTTAAATGTCCGTAACAGGCACGCTTGAACACTGCGCATCCACGCGAGAGCGCACGATCGTTGTAGTACGCCGGTTCCGTTTCAAGGTCTGTCAGCCGCTCGGGACATACCTCTCAAAGACCGACACCACCGCCACACTTCATTATATGAAACGCCCCACCGACCGCGTGCAATTTTTCCAACGCTATCCGCTTGGCTATCCAAGCCTTTTTGTAAGAGGCGTGTACCCCATTTGGCTACGAATATTGCCAATTAAGGCGCAGATCAGTAGTTCGGGATCGGCCTTCACCGTCGGGATTATTAAATCACCAACATGTCTCGAATCCATCCTTGGATGATCTTCATTACACACCGTCAATGAAGTACGTTAAATAATGCAACATTACATAATATTAGTCTTATTCGAAATCATTGAACACATAGTGGTACTGCATCGCAAGTAAGACATGTATGCGGACCTTTGTACTTTTTCACCTCCCACGTACCGTCCTTTTCCTCAACGACGCCATGATTTTCCATGAACATGTGCCGTCTTGCATCGCACACTTTGCCTCGTACCTATCGAGCTTTGATTTAACCATAGTGTAGTTAACCACTGCTTCTCGATCTTTGTATTGTTTCAATGCAAAGAAGAAAAGTATTCTTGTTGGAAAAGCGGTTACCAACTTCTAATTGATCCGAATCCAACAAAGAATTTGTACGGTCACGCGTCCGGTGTGGTAGTTCAGAAACTCCAATGCATCATCTTCGATTAGATCGACATTATGCATGTGCTTGGAGGTGAGTATGCCCCCGAATAGCGGATCTTTCTTCTTCTTCGCCTCAACCGCCCTCAACGTCTTCAGTACAATTGAACGCCCGCTCGTAAAATAATCCAACACGCACCATCGTGCCCTCGCTCCCGAGGTGGATCCACATCGGATTCATCATCCCATCCTCCATAATCGCAACAAACGAAGGCCCTCATCGGTGCATGTCGTCGGTAACAACGAGGGCCCTCATCGGTGGATGTCGTCGGTAATACATCATCCTCCTTAAACATCTTTCGTAACGATCCCAATCGTATGTGGATTGCCATCCACTAGAAGTTGATGACCTCCCCAATACGTATTTACGTCATCCGACATCGAATGACGAATATGCATGTCCCATCCACCAACCGAGTGTCGTGCAGGGTTATGTTTTCCATACTACCACCGCACACGGGCACTTCGTGTTTTGCCTCCCACTTACAGTGTAGGCTTCGGGGGGTCGCGGTATTCCCTCGAACGATACTAGATGTTGAGGTCGCAACGGATCACTTGGAGATGAAAATTCCACATATACCTCGATATAGGGTGAACCACCGCAAGATGAGTCTCCACCATTGCCTCAAGGCCCGAGGACCTTTGATGTCAAATGAGTCATATCTCACCGGATCAACCGAAGCACAAAATCTATACTTAATAGATCGAACTTTCATTAGCGTTGTTTCAATATTTTACGCCTAATTCTTTTTGCGAAGTTCTACCAAATCGACGTTCGATTAAAACTCAATCGCTACTGTGTTCTCCGATAAGAAAACAACACCATTTTGATTGTCACGCACTTCACCATCGTAGTAAATAACAAAGATTAATACGCTCACTCATTGCAAGTGGGCGGTGTAAAAGAGTAAAATTATTGTACTAAAAATCACACTAAGTTCAATTCCTGGGAGAGAGGTGGATCACAAGGATCACTTAAGTACCAAGTCTTTCCTAGCGAATATCCTCAATCGTAATTTAATAAAGCACAATAAATAACTACGATCACACTCACAAGATATGAAAAAATTTTGCCTACGTCTTTGGGCACTAACAAATATATTTCACTCCAAAAATACAAGTGAAAATTTACAAATAGGAGAGAGAGAACAATGCCTTAAGTAGAGAATGGCAAATTGTGGGATGAAGAAAATGAGAAATGGTTAGGCTATTTATAGTTGAGGTTTAGGGATCAAACTTACAAAGTACCTATTTAAATAGGACCAATATTGCAATTACCCCATACCAATTTTCACATCACATCAACTTTCGGTGCCTAATTTTGGAGCCATTTTCTTCCCACTTGTCGCCACCATATTTCAGGGAAAAAGCCCAAAGCGCTTCCTCTGACGCGCTTTAGCCAAGACTTCAAAAACGCTACTGACGGGACGCGATTTTGGGGAAATTGCCCTTTCCAGGCCATTAATTTTCAACCCTATACTTTCCGGTAATTTTTGTTTTTTTTGGTATTTTCTGGAGTTTTGCCCCCGAGTTGAAGTGCATAATAAAAGCATATAATAAAAAAATTAGAAAAAGGAAAAAGTAAATAATAAAAAAATCAGAAAAGGGGAAACGACTATACGAGAGAGCATTAAAATGTAAGCCAATCAATGCAAACCACTTGCTTGCCCAACAAAAACACCCCTTCACTGATCTTTGAGTCCACCAGACAAAAATCAACCATGGCAGCAGCAGCCAGAGTGATAGCCATCGCCGGCAACTCCACCTCCGCCGCTTCTTCCTGCTTGCTTATCAAAACACCGTTCGCTTTACAACGCTGCAGCAACGGACTTAGATTCAACAACGTCAGACGATCATCGAAAAGATTGTTTTCTTGCAATGCCATTTATAACCCTCAGGTTCAAATCAAACAAGAAGGCCAACCCGAAACTCTCGACTATAGAGTCTTCTTCGAAGATACTTCGGGCAAAAAGGTATTTTCACTTTTCTCTTCTTTTGTGTTTTTTAAATGAAGATTGTAATTTGAGATTTGATGGGGTGTGGCCTTAGATTTCTCCTTGGCATGATGTTCCATTGCACTTGGGAAATGGTGTTTTTAGCTTCATTGTTGAGATACCCAAAGAATCAAGTGCTAAAATGGAGGTTGCTACTGATGAACTTTACACTCCCATTAAACAGGATACAAAAAAGGGCAACCTTCGATATTACCCGTAAGAATTTTCTGGTTTTGATTATGTTTAGATTATTGCTAATTTTCAATTCTTGGGTTATTTCCAGCATGGGTTTGTACTTGGATATTTAATTTTTCTAACAATTTTGCAGTTAGATATTACATTTCACCAGTATTTTTTTTGTTCTTAGCATTTTGCAATGTCATACTGTAGAAATTGTAAGTGACTGAAAATAACTTAGTGATGTTTGAAGTATACGGTAGAAGTAGCATGGAGTCCCTGGATTAGGACTCAGATTGCATTTTGCCCTCTTTACTCAAAAAATGAGCAAATTAGTCCTTGTAGATTAGGTCAAAGAGCAAACTTGTCCCTTCTATTAAAAATTTCATTCATTTCTACCACCTGGGCTGGTTGACAGAATAACCAGACAGTTACATGGGGCATGTCACGCGTACCTCATTCTAGCATACAATTGCTAGATTTTACTAGTAGAAATGAATGAAATTTTTAATGGATGGACCAGTTTGCTCTTTGATCTAATGTACAAGGACTAATTTGTCAATTTTTTGAGTAAAGGAGACAAAATGCAATCCGACTTCTAGTACAAGTGCCTCCATGGTACTTTTACCCAGGTATACATATAATAGCTAGAAAACTTGTCTGCTAAATGGCAGAGTTGTTGAGTAGCTTTGATTTTAGCTGAAGTAAAGATTAGACTAAGGATGATAACTGATTGAATATCTATAATTTTTTTAAATATCAGAACTCGAATATGATTAGTTTATTTGAAATGTGAATCCGTTTATCATTGTTTCTTTGTAGAATCCCATCTTATGTAAAGAGCCTGGTTGGATACCCGAATTCATTAAAGATTTTAAAATATGCAAATAGATATGAGATTCGGATATTTTACAAATAAATGGATATTCAAATCCACTGCGGATAGTAAATATAAGGTCTAAATACATAAATTATCCAAATCTTCCATATTCGAATCCACAATACACAGATTAGCTAGAACCATTAATATGGCATGACTATCTAGTGTGTGTTAAAAGAGGTTACATTTCTGAATGTTTCAATCCATTGACCCTCAGCTATAATATAAATTGGAATTATGGATTGCTTCCACAAACATGGGAAGACCCATCTTTGGCAAACTCTGAAGTTGAAGGAGCATTTGGTGATAACGACCCTGGTAAATTCCGATACTTGTTTCAATGGTTGGTACTTTTCTCACAAGATTGTTGTTCTTTGTTACTGTGAGAAGTAGGTTTAAAAAGATTGATGTTTTTTGTTTCCTTAAATTCGTAGTTGATGTCGTTGAGATCGGTGAATCCCGGAGGAAAATCGGTGACATTTTGAAGGTTAAGCCCCTGGCTGCTTTAGCTATGATTGATGAAGGGGAACTTGACTGGAAAATTGTTGCCATTTCATTAGATGATCCAAGGGCTTCTCTTGTAAATGACATTGACGACGTCGAGAAACACTTCCCGGTATTTCTCTCTATTCTTTCACGGGTTTTGTATTATGGTTTTAGTTTGTAGTTGATCATATGAACATCAAGAATAGTGAAGTCAGGAACTGCCATGTACTCTTATGAAGGGCTTCTCTTGTAAGTGATGTTAACAATGTTGAGAAGCAGTTTCCGGTATCTCTCTCTATGCTTTCATGGTTGTGTTATAGTTTTAGTTAGCCAAAATAGTGAAGCCGGGAACCGATAAGTTAGATCCTTGATATTGCTACCATGTTTTACAATGATTGCATGTATTTGAAGAAGTTGGTGTCTCTTGTTGCGAAATTTAATAATTGAGCATCAACCTGGTGATATTTTCAGGGGACTCTCACTGCAATCAGGGATTGGTTTAGGGACTACAAGATCCCTGATGGGAAACCAGCCAATAAATTTGGCCTCGGCAACAAGGCGGCAAACAAGGTAAGTATCGATCTTATATTTTTACCCTTTGCTTCATCCTTCTTCAGGCTGCATATGATCACTCTATGTTCTATCTGTAAACAGGATTATGCTCTTAAGGTTATTACAGAGACCAACAAGTCTTGGGCTAAACTTGTCAAAAGATCAATTCCCGCTGGAGAGCTTTCGCTTGTATGAATGCTACCAGAAGCAATAGAGCAGCAATGCTTTCGATTTCAAATAATCATCCGAGTTTTTCCCCCTTTCGGGTCCTGATAATAGTACGAATTGATACCAATGCACTTGTTTCTTCTTGTTATTTGAGTAAATTAGTGAACTCTTTGAACTTGGATAGTATTTCATGTTCATATGGTTGCTCTGGTGTGGATTAATAAGAAAAGGCGTACATGGGAATGACTTTCCTCTACAGATATATTCTTAGTAGACATTGGAAATATATATACACACGAGCACACATGCATACATACATGTTTTAGCAGGTAGAGAGGTGATGAAAATGATAAAAATCAAGTCCCATTCAAAATGTAGCAAGAGCAGGCTTAGGTGGATCAACCAGGAAAACATCGAGAAGTTGATCGATGGTGGTATACTTATAATCTGGATAGATACTAGAAGCTTCAAGGTCATTCTCCCCAAGCTCATAGTTCACAAGATCACCTTTTACAAACAGACCGTGAAGAACCGATGCTCGTACATTATCCGGAAATGGTAAGGCTGCATTTTATCAAAAAGCTCCCAATTATTATTCATCCAACAGGTTCGGGATTCGAATTCGGAAAGCAAAATGAAAGAGCATTTTAAAAACTTACACTCTGTCTGTTTCACAAGTTCTTCCTCTGATACATGAACCTTCTTGAAATATTTACCTGTTTTCTTCTCCCACAACGAAATTAATTCAATCTGGGACAAAATATTCTTCTGCAACTTATAAATCACTATTTTATTGCATGTTCTTGGATCATTTGCTACTCTGATGGTGTAGTTTGCTATATCTTCTTCATAAGTAAATGGAGCTGAAAAAAAGAAAAACAATTTATTATTTTAAACACGTCATCAATAAATTAATAAAATAATTTTAAAAATTATTAAAAATAAATATAAATATAATTTGCTTTCATTGTACGTACCCTTGGCTTCACCAGATCCATAGATAATAACATCTTCATGTTGTTCATGTGGACGAAGCAAGTAATTCAAAAAGTAAGCACCAAAACAATTTGCAGATACATACGTGTAAGGGATCCCACTTGCTTCCACTGCCCTTCTAATCTTTCGCTTCTTGTCTAAACAAGCTTCAAACAGTGGCAGAAAACTCAGCCGGTCTTCTTCGACCCCGAATTCCGACGGAAGGAACCTCTATATACACAAAAAATATATATCTATATGTTACATCTAGCTATGATTGTTCGGACAGTCAAGCGATACAAATAGACCCTTCGAGGGAACTCTTTATAAGATCCCCTCAGTTTACAACTTATCTTACAGGCAAACTCACTCAGTAACTACTATATCAAATTCAACCATCACATCCCACCTGAGATGATTCAGCAGTAGCTGAACTTGTGACCAGGTTTTGAAGGTCCTAGCCAAATTTTAAAGAATTTTAAGAGTTTAATGATATTCTAAAAAAAAAAATTTGGGGGTCTGATTTGAGGCTTCTTAAAAGAGTTTAATTAAAATATTCAAAAATAAAATTAAAAGATATAATGAGAATTTTCAAAAATTTGGGACCTAATAAAAAAATTTTGAGGGCCCAAGCTCCCTAGGCCACCATTACAATCCGTCTATATGACTCAGGTCACATCATAACACCACTCTACCCAAGACCATGGCACCAAGCCACTTGCCCGGAGCTTAAGGATAAACTCAAGTCACCTACATCTCTCCTCTTTCTAGCTTACCTCAAACCACATCATCTCTTTTTCGTTCTTGCTACTTCAACCATCCTATTTGGTAACTCTCCGTCCTATTCTAAACAGATTGGACTACCCATCTACCCATCATCATATCGACACTATACATAAAACCAATTACAACTATTTCTCCATTGAAATAATAAATCAAGATGACAAATTTTTTTCACATACCTTTATGTTACTTGCAACCTTAATGGCTTCAATAATATGAATCTGATCAGGTACTTGAGGGAATGGTAACAATGAGATCACAATATCTACTTGACGAAGTATCGCCACAATCTTTTCATGTTCCTTCAACTCCCCCTGTTTTCAAACATGCATCAAACATTTACGATTATCAAATATGCTTGCACGTATACATACATACCTCGATGATGGTGACACCAACAGACTGAAACTCTTTATGCAAGTTGATCTTGTTGAGAGTGGATTGTGGGGTGATAGGGCGAGCAAAAACAAATGTTGGATGCCCCAACTTGATGCTTGCCTTCACCATGTATGTGCCTAAGTAGCCGGTTCCTCCAAATATGAGGATTTTATTTTTAGCTTCCCTATCCATATTCAATTTCTTTTCTTATGATCCACACCTTCTTGCCATGCCCATATTTATATTGTCTTATCCATACATGTTCCTAAAAAAATATGGATTTTTTTTTTAAATTAAGATTTTTTATATCAAATGAGAAAATTTGTGTAATATAAAATGTGATATAAAACGTCAAATCATCAAATTAATTTTTTTAAAGGTAGAGTAAGATTAATTTCGATGATATTAAAAATAGAAATTAATTATTATAGTGGTGGGTTTAAAATAAATAATACAATATGTACTTAAGTACAAACATAACGACTGTGATGAGATTAGAATAAAAAATAATAATAATTAAAGATATTAGATCGTGTATATGTATAATAAATAATTAAAATTATATTTATAGCATTTAATGAATTATAAATAAATATAATTATGTGTTAAAATATAAAAAGAAATACACAATAAAATGATAGGTGTCTTAAATAATTATAAAAATTTATTAAACAGTATTTATATTAAAAATAAATTAATAAAGCAAATATTTTAAAAAATTGAATTAAATAAAGAATGAAAGCTATGACACAATGTAAATTTTCAGCTTCAATTATTTGAAGAATTACTGCAAAAAAACAATTAAAGAAACGTGCACTTAAAAAGCTTAGTCCATGAAACGTCTCTTTCCTCCGAGCTTTCATAATTGTCTGTCGTCTATATAGATATTTCCAAGATTTTTATGCTATAAACATTTTCAGGCTTTTTTTCGAAATTAATCTAAATAAATTAAATAATTATAAAAATGACCCAATAATAAAATCATATACAAGAATGATCTGAAATCTATAGTGTCCATCAATGTCGCCCCTTCATCATGAACCAACCATCGTCTTTTTAAAATGCTACCATTATATCCGACAACACTCGTGTGTATTTATCAAAATACATGTATTTCTCACTGGTATTCAAGTGGAAAAAAATATCTATATCATGCAGCACTGTTGACAAGTTTTAAAAAAATAATTTTTTATGCTGCCGATGTGTCAACAGACATCCGTTTTTAAAAATATATATCTTATAATTCAAAAAAAAAAAAAGCAAAATCTTAAATATAATGGAGAAGAGAAAAAAAACATGGTAAGAACCAAAACACAAGTAAAAAAATCCAGGCTAAAAAAAGAAATTAATGTTTTCTCGGTTTAGATCTTCTAGGCAAAGACAGCAAACAAATGACACGTGAATTAAGGGTAAAGAAACAAAGGAAAGGCAAAAGAGGGAAATGAGGTGTTCCATTGAAGATGAAGGGAGGGCTAGGTTTGGTTTCTTTGGTCACTTTTGGGTTTAATTGAAGGCATTTTTGACTTTTCATTATTGCTCTACTCTTGCAAATAACTTTTCCACCTATATATTTCTTTTCCATTTTGTTTTTTCTTTACTCCTTTTTACTGCATCCTGCCATTAGAGCTTCTGTTTTAATCCTGGATTTTTTACTTTTTTTTTTTTTTTTTGTTTTTATTGTGCAAGGTGTTACATTCACTTTCTATAGGTTTATTTGTTTTTATGGTGTAAATGTTGCTTACTTTTTTTTTTTAATTTTAAAAAAGTCACTAATATTGTTTGATACATTGACGGCACAAATAACGATGCCACTTAAAACGACAGCGAGACCAAGAATTAAAAATAAAAAAGTGTCGTCTAACACAGCAACGACACCAAAGTAAAAATAATAATTTTTTATTTTTTTTTTTCACCGTGAATACCTGTGAAAGTATGAGTATTTTGAAATATACATATAGGCGCCACTGGAAATATTGGTGACACCCAAAAAAGTTATTTTTTTAAAAAAAAATCAATGATTGGCTAATGATAAGGGGTGGTACCACCGATATATCTGACGACACCAACAAATACCCTAAATTTCAAGTTATTCTCATATGTGATTTTACTTCTAAATTAGTTTTATATTTATTTAATTTGTTTGGGTCAATTTCAAAAAAAAAAAGATAAGCAACATTTACACCATCATCTCAATTTGCTACTTTTTATATAGGGGTTGGCTAAAAAAACACCCTAATAAATAACACAAATTTACTATAATTAATAATTATTAATTAATGTTCTTTTACTTTATTGGTTGGTTAGTAATTAACATCTTTCTACTGTAATGATTAAGAATTAATTATCACCTCTCCACTCACTTTTTTATCTCATTTAATTGTTAAACATATTATTATTGTACTATTATTATTATTATTATTATTATTAAAGATATAAATATTATTATTCAACATATTTTTTTATTATAGGATTATTGTTAAACATATATATGAATACATAAATACAAAAATATGAGCAAAATGCTAAAATATAATAAATTAATATTATTCAACAATAATCCTCTATAGTTATAACAGGTGTTTTGAGATTACAAGGTTTCAGTTGTCTATAAAATTCCGGACGTGACATATACATGGTTTGCCATCCAGCTGTAGACGGGGCTCTATGGCAGATCCAATAAGCCGAAATGGTAGGCATTAGGTAATCTCCTTCTAATTGTACCATCACATTATGATTATCATATACATGTGCAATTGTAATAGCATGATGGTCTTGAAAATGTTCCGGACCTCTCCAAAGAGGAAAGAAAGTTATGTCACCTCGCTTGGTTAAATAATTGAGGATCACCCCAAACCTGATGGCAATCAGGACACCTGTCATAGGCATAACCATCCAGTGTTCTGCTGGTGCAGGCGATTGTGAGAAACACAGTGAATTACGTAATTCATCGATTCCATCGGTGAAAACTCTAGCATAGACATCATATGAACTCAATAACTCGTCTAGCAGTTGATGTCGAACATAGAGCCACTGATCTTCGCCATAACCAAGACAAACAGATATTGCTCGGAATTTGCAATTTCCATCACCCCTGACTTCTTGTACATGTGTGATGTAAGGGTAGAACATATCTGGAATTTCTTTCATTAGTGGATGAGTGTCACATGATTCAGGCATCTGGTTTAAGTCTATGAAGTCTGAAACTTGCTCTGATGGCTCCTGGTTTAAGTGTGGAATTTCGGTTACATATAAACTATGTCTTACAGGTTCTTTGTTCAACTCTACCAGATCCAACCTAACAGATTTTGACGTGGTTGAATGGCTACGTCTTCTAGGAGCTTGACTTATAGAATCGACTTGTTTTTATTGTTGTTTCTTCAAGGTTGGTCGTCCACACATATTTTTTTGAATTGTAGGTTCTTTAATGAGTGTTTTACTTGGCTGGAATATATCTCTTAACTTTCTTAACAGACTTTTTTTTCCCGGCTTTTGACTGCTTAGTGAAGTTTTCTTTGAACATTTCTAACTCACCGTCACAACAAATATCCTCATTTTCCACAGAAGTTGACGGTGATAAGTCAAGCTTCCTCTAGAATACATCTATTGAATCCAACGGAATACACTCACCTGCATTGAAATGCCATTAGTTTATAAAAATTCAATATATAAATAAAATTTAGAAAATAATTGTTAAATATACCACCTGAATTCAAGTAGACTGGTAGCATGCAAGCGCATGGTAACACACAACTATGACGTAGTTTACAATCATAGTTTGAAGAGTCAAGTTGATGTCTACTCGACCGCTGAATTCCCCTTCTAGGATATCTAGAGCTTCAAGTGCCACAAAACCCTACAATAATCTAAAACACGATAAGTTGTGTCTATGTTTGAGGACAATTCTACTCTTTTCAAAACTTTCATATATCGATGTAAGTTGAGACTTCACAATCTGATCGATACAACCAACAAATTTATCTAGAGAAGAATTTTTTGTACAAAGGTATTTCTTTAGCTTTGCATGCTGGCTCTCAACTCTATTCGTGGTTCGTTCTCCAAAGTTGAGATGCCGATCAATCCAGACCTACACAAACATTTCCTTATATTTGCTTAACCACACTTGATCTAGATATTTTAAAACATCTGAATTTATATAAATGTTAGTTATGTATAAAAAGTCTTCTAAAACTATAAACAATTATTTATAAAATAACGAGGCTTGTACCTGGATATTCGCTCAACATTGATTGGAGTTTTTTGTAGTTTTAGGTGTACAATATCCACGTTGGAGATTCAACGAGTACAGTCCACATAGCACGAAAGGAGTCCCACTCATGTTGCGACTTGATAGACTGCCTACAATGCTTTTTAATATTTTCAGTAATGTGCCATCTGCATAGTAACCAAGTGGCATCGGGGAAAACTTGTTGGCATGCATTCATCAGAGCCAACTCTTTGTCCGTCACAATAACACGTGGGTACATGCACTCTTTTAGTGTCAACTTTAGACCGAATTATAGTTCTCCTCCTTTTCGTTAATGATAAAGGCAAAAGCTATACTAAATGTCTTGCTAGTTAAAGTCACGCTAACAATTTGAACAAAAGGTAGATCATATTTGTTCGTTTTGTACGTTGCGTCTATAATCAAAACGTGCGGAAATGCATGCCATATATCCAATGATCGTGGATGAATGAAGAATAGATTTTCCAATTCATTTGAAATTTTATTTACTGAAAACTCAGTAAAAAATTGTTTATCATTCAAAAGCAACATAAGAACCTGTATCAGAGTTTTACCGACATTCTGGGACGAGCGAAGCTTTTGTCGTGCATTGTAAATGGTTTTTAGTGTAGAAACGTTATTCTCGTCCTTCTCCTTCAGTGTCGATAATATGTCACGTGGTGTAACATTCTTACTCGTCAAATCAACCAACAATTTTTTTTGTTTTCTTTCCACCGCCTTGCATAAGCATATCCCTCCATATGTTGTGCCAGTGGATGGTTATGTTGATCACATATCACCCTCAACGTCCACCCATCATATTGTTTTAAATATGAACCTATCAATCGAAATTTAAACTTGGTCTTTTTGGTGCCAGACTTTTTACTTGATTCTTTAAATTTGTATTCACCGCCATGGTCACAAATAAGTGTGACGTAAGACACCACACCATTTTCCTTTGCTTTTGATCTTCTCGTGACAATGATATAACCAATAGAGAATGTCGTGTTTTGTACCCATTGCATTAGCTCTTCACGAGACTTGAACACCTAAAATTTAAATAATTTTGTTAACAAATATTAAGTGTTATGAAGATAAAAAAATATTAACATCATGATAAATATTATACCCGATCGGTAAAAAATGGTGATGTCGCCATAGAGATCTCATTGCCTTCATTTAAGTTACTTCCGTAAAAATTTGACATCTTTTGTTGAACACTACAAATTATGACGAAAAAATCAGTAGTTATAAAAATTTAAAACAGATTTTAATTTATACAAGAATTAATAAATAAAAAAATAAAAAATTAGAAAAACAATTTTTTATAAAAAACAGCTTAGAACAAATTTATAGAAAATAAAATTATAAATAATAGAGTGTAGTGAGAAGGACTTACTTAATTTTGTTAATAATAATATGAGTTTATGTTAGGGTGTTGTTAACGTTCATCAAAATAAACATATATATATATAACTCTGCTTATTTATTGTATTAATTACAACAAAATTAATTTTTCCCCTTTTTTAAGATGTTGACTCTAATTTTTTGGACTAAATTCATTACACTAATTAATTTAAGATGTTGAAAATGAAGATATTTGGAAAATGTACTAATTAATTTTTTGAACCACATTAATTTAAGATCTCAAAACACATGTTATAACTATAGAGTATTATTGTTGAATAATATTAATTTATTATATTTTAGCATTTTGCTCATATTTTTGTATTTATGTACTATAATAAAAAATATGTTGAATAACAATAATACTTATATCTTTAATAATAATAATAATAATAATAATACAATAATAATAATATTTTTAACAATTAAATGAGATAAAAAAGTGAGTAGAGAAGTGATAATTAATTCTTAATCATTACAGTAGAAAGATGTTAATTATTAACCAATCAATAAAGTAAAAGAACATTAATTAATAACTAATTATTAATTATAATAAAAGTGTGTTATTTATTAGGGTGTTTGTTTTAGTATGTTGGGGGTGTTTTTTTTTAGCCAGCCCCTTTTATATATCATTTATCCAAGTGGGCTCGGTCCATGAAAAGTCTCTTTCCTCCAAATTTTCATAATTGTTTATTGTCGGCACTGATATTTTCAACAATATTTACACAATCATTTCAATTTGCTATTTTTTATATATTATTCATAAAAAAAACATTAATAAATTATATTAAAATTTAAAATTTCAAAATTCATGTTGAAAACTAAACTTAAATATGTGAAAGAAATCACATTCACCTATTTGGATAAAAAAAAAAGAATTTAGGTACTAATTTAAAAATCGAAATAAAATTTAGATACAAAAACATATAATTTCCCTTTCAATTTTTTTTCTTTTCCCGATAGCATTTAGCGAGAGCTTATTAAAATGCCCGTTAACAATTTTATCAATTTAGACGTACTATATAACATTATAAAAATAAAATATAAGAATTAAAGTTTAAGTTTCAGCATAAAAAAAACTAAAATCATAATTCGAGGAAATATTTATAAAAAAATTATATTTAATCTATCATTACATTATTAATCGACGTAATGATGACACATCATCAAAAATAAAATTTATTAATTTTTTTTTAAAAACTTATTATAAGTTATCATCTCAATGAGTAACAATATATATGATTATCAAATATAAAATTTTCAAAATTTATTTTTTAGTTTTCAAAATTCATTTTTTCATATTATTGACAACTTCCTAACTGTGTTCCCGCGACAAAAGCAAGCTCTTTTGATTGCAAGAAAGTTTTTAGAATTGAATTGATAAAATCATTATTTTTCAGTTTAATCGATTCAATTGATTCATTCGTTTTAATTATATAAATTATATAAAAAACTATAAAATTAAAAAAAATCACTATCCAATTCAACCGATTCTAAATGATCTACAAATTAATTAATCTAGTCTATCTTTTCAAACCCATATCAATTAATTCTTAATGAACCAATTAACTTAATTTAAACAACATTGCAAATAACAGAAAGAAACACCAAAAACCGCCCCATGTGGATTGAAACAGTGGAGACAACCCTCAAACAGTCGACACATGTGTGATTTAAGTGGCCCTAAAACAGAAAAGTATCTACATGCAAACCAATTCTCGATACAACACCTTTCAACCCACCTCTCACCTAGAGGTGCTCAGGATCGGGTCAGGTCGGGTTTAAGTATTTTATTTAATATATTTTATGTTTGTTCAAATCCAAGTTTGACCTGAAATTTGGGCTTAAAATTTTATGTAAAAATCGTTTATATTTGTAAAAGATTAACTCAAGCCCATTTCAGGCCCGTCCATATTACTTTCTAATTTTTAAAAAAATATTTATATTATATTATTTTAATATTTAATAATTTTATACATTTTTTATTTATTAAAAATTTTTATATAGTTATCTTAACTTTATTTTAATGTTTACATTAGAGTAATATTATATATTTACTATAGGTTTATTTTTTAAATGTGTTCTAAATTACATAATATATAAAAATAACATAAAATAAAGTATTATAAACTTAAAATGGGTCGGGCTGGGCCAGGCTCGGGTCTTGAATGTTCAAGCCTGAGCCTGACCCATATTTTAAACGCACTTAAATTTTTTGCCCAAACCCTCTCAAATTTCTGACAGACCTTCGAGCCTAGATGGATAGTTCGACCAATGAACAGGTCTACTCTTACTACAAACACAATGGTCTATAACTAAAACAACTTTCAACTTTGGTCCAAACGACACCCCCTTTAGATTATCTAACTTTCGACTCACAATTCTCTGTCTCCTGGTAACAAACCTCAAACCTAGAGAGACAATTGTTATACTGCCTATAAAGTAAGCTGGTGCTAATACTAGCAAGCCCTGATCTAAAGAAAATCTGAGCTCATGAAATTTTGGTTAAACCTACTTACTTAGCTATCGGTTAGAAAATTAAGTCATTTGACATGACAAATAGCTATCAAGAACTTACAATCTGGCAATCGAAATTACAGGGCCAACAAACTGATCCCCAACCAGATTAAGTAAGCCGCACACCATCTTAGTTAGATAGGCAACAATGAACACGCACCGAGCAATCCTCGAAGCAACCCAAATACAAGGTATAACTCTCATCCTAAGCATCTACATAGGTAATGCCCCATCAGAGTCCTTTAACTGTCCCCAAATTGAAACATAATTCTAACATCCAATGCAAACACAAATATTTCGTTCACCCTTACTTTGAAGCTCTAAAACTTAATCCTCCAAATCATTAGACATTTTCTCTTTCACTTTACATCCCCCAATCAAAGAAGTTATCAATGATATTAATGATTTTAATTAAAGCAAAACTAATGTTTTAATAATTAGACAAATAGTTGAACCCGTCAACTCACTAATTTTTAGTTTAATTGGTTCCACCGATGTCCAACGATAATGAAATCAATAATTAAAAACTTATAAAAATCAAAATAATATAAAACTAGTTCAACAATTTAATCACTAATTTTTTTTTGCAATGTTGTTTGAACCGAATTGGACTGGTCGGTCGGATCAGTTAAACTAGAAACAAGTTGCGATACTAGTCTAGAGAGTGGCTTTGAATCGATAGATTAAGGGTGTGTTTAGCATTGCTTCTAAGAAGCACTTTTGAGACAAAAAGCATTTTTGGGACAATAGCATTCCTAAACAAGCTGTGTTTTGAGAGGAAAAAAAATGCTTCTCCCAAATCAAAAATTGGCCCAAAAGTGCTCTTTTTTTTTTCAAAGAAGCAATGCTAAACTAAGCTTAAAAACTGATACAAACCAGTTGAATTGCTAGTTGAACCAATTTTTTAAATATTTTTTAATCAAACCAGTTGAATCGACGAATTGATATCACCTAACCGATTCAACCACTAATCATGTTTAAAGAACATTGATTTTTTTTTCTAATTTTTGTTTTTTACAATTCCTAGCCATTAGGTCAGAAGCGAGTAGACCTGTTCATCGATCGAGCTACCAGCCAGGCCTGAAGGCTCACCCGAAATTCGGGAGAGTTTGGGTAAAAATATAAGGTCTGAAAAATGGGTTTGGGCAAAAAAAAAAAAAAGGTTCATTTAAAATATGGATCAGGCTCGGGCTTGAACATTTAAGGCCCAACCCAACCCGTTTTCAAGTTTATAATACTTTATATTATATTATTTTTATATATTATATAATTTAGAACATATTAAAAATATAAATCTATACTAAATATATAATACTACTCTAATGTAAACATTAAAATAATGTTAAGATGACTGTATAAAAAAATTAAATAAATAAAAATTGTATAAAATTGTTAAATATTAAAATAATATAATCTATATATTTTTAAAAAATAATATGAGTGGACTTAAAATTAGAGGTGTTCATGGGCCGGGCCGGGCCGGGCTCAACAAAAAAATTAGGCTCATTCATCGGGCTCGGGCCGGGCCCAAAAAAGGGCCAAAATTTTTTTCCCAAGCCCGACCCATATAAAAATGCTAAAACCCGGGCCCGGCCTGGCCCGCCCGTATTAAATTTTTATACTATTTTATATAATTTTTAAATATTTATAATACATTAAAAATACTAAAAAAATCAAAATAAATATTTCCTAACAAATTGAAAATAAATTTTGAAAAAATATTTAGACTTAAATAACACTAAGATAGATGTAACTTAACAAGCAAATACCTCTAAAATAATAATAAAATTAACAAATGCCTTTAAAATAATAACAAAATTAACAATAAAATAAGTTTTATACAATATTCAATCAATAACAACAAAATAGTATCAACATAATAGTAATATGGTAGCAAAATAGGGAGAAAATAACAAGAAAATAACATTCAAAAATAAAAATAGCAGTTTTTTTTGTCATTTAGTGAATTCGGGCCCGGCTCGGGCCAAAAATACCTTACCCGAGGCCCGACCCATTTTTTAAACGGGCCTTTTCTTTGTCCAAGCCCATTTTTTGGGCTTATATTTTTGTCCAAACCCTCCCAAATTTCGGTCAGGCCTTCGGGCCTGGTCGGGCCGCCCGACCCATAAACACCTCTATTTAAAATGGGTTTGGGTTAGTCTTTTGCAAATATGAGTGAGTTTGGAAAAAAATTTAATCTCATATTTCAGGTCAAGCTTGGGCAAGCATAAAACGTGTTAATATTATGCTTAAATTCAACTCAAATTCAGTCCAACCCGACCCATGAGCACATCTAGAAACGAGTTCAGCTTTTGCATAAATTGAAGTACATAGATTCCATGTATATTATATGAACAATAGTACAAATTGACATAAATAAAGGACCAAAAGTACAATTTGACTTTTTTACTGCTCAAAAGATAAAAAGTAAAAACCCTAAACGTCAATAATGCGTGTGTCACTTTTAACTGCTTAAATCACTTAGATAAATCCGAGAAACACGCGGATTTACTTCCCCTATTTCGAACTAAATCTAACTTCTCTTCTATATGTACTGTCCGTAAATTCTTATTTCATTGTTCTTTCTTTGGTTTTTCTTTGTCTTTAAAGTGGCGGCAACGATGGCCGGAGATATCCCCGGAAAATTGACCGACTCCGCTGGCCGAACCGGCACCATCGGGTTACTGAAGACACTGAACCGCGACGAGCTTCTTGAAGTTTTATCTCAGGGTTTTTGTCAACACTGCGAGGCTCTTTTAGAGGAACGAATTCATCAGCTCTTGAACAGTAAGTTGCTTTGAATCTCACTGTTTATAATTCTTTTCAACACCAGTTTTCTGGGTTTTTACTTTTTCTTGGAAAATTTTATTTTTTACTTTGATTGCATGTATGTTACTTGGGAAAATTTTTAACTCAATTGATTCTGATATATGAATGTTGTAATAATCTGATTATTATTTCAATTCCAGAAAGAGGTAGCGAATCAGGTAGCGAATCAACTGTGACCTCAAATAATACCCTAATATCTAATCCGGTGACCGGAAAACAACTAGCTCGTACATCGCCGCCGCCACCGGCGGCGAATTCCGAGATATTGCTTAATGATGGACTTGGTGGAAGTGGAAGTACATCCTCAGACTATGGATTGTCTGAAGAACAAAAGGAGCATATTAGATTCTCCCAAGTTGTAAGAAAAAAGGATTTCGTTCACATGGAGAAGATCAACGGTAAATCGATGAATGTTCTTAAAGGACTCGAGCTCCATACGAAGGTCTTCAATGCCGAAGAACAGAAAAAGATCGTCGAATGCGTATATAATCTTCAACGTATGGGCCAAAAAGGGCAACTTAGAGGTATAAATAAGCTTTAGAACTCGAATGATTCATTGAACTTTAGGTCGAAATAGCTTGCTATGAATTAACCAATTATCTTGAGTATTAGCATGAATGGTAGTATTGCTTTTCGTATTAATACATTTTGAATGTTTGTAGAACGTACATATTCAGAACCGAGGAAATGGATGCGTGGTAAAGGTCGTGTTACGATACAATTTGGTTGTTGTTATAACTATGCAGTGGTAATTTACTAACTTTCGACTCTTTAGTTCTTTATTTTCCTCGGTTTTGCGCGTTTTGGTCCTGAATTTCATATTACAGGATAAAAACGGGAACCCGCCGGGGATCCTTAGAGAAGAAGAAGTTGATCCTTTACCCCCATTGTTTAAGCAAATGATCAAAAGGATGGTCAGATGGCATGTTTTGCCTACTATGTGTGTTCCGAATAGTTGTATCGTGAACATTTACGATGAAGGGGATTGCATTCCTCCACATATTGATCACCATGACTTTCTAAGGCCATTTTGCACTGTGTCGTTTTTGACTCAATGCAATATTCTCTTTGGTTCAAGTTTGAAGATTGTGAGTCCGGGAGAGTTTTCAGGACCTGTATCGATACCTTTGCCTGTAGGGTATGTTCTTATATCCTTTGCTGAATGTGAACCGATTTGATTGTTGCCATCTCAGTTCTAACCTAACGCTCGGGTATGCAGATCTGTGCTTATTCTAAACGGTAACGGAGCCGACATTGCTAAGCATTGTGTCCCAGCTGTTCCAGGGAAAAGGTATCCAATCTTTGTCTTTTCCGATTAATCATCTCAAATATCCGTATGCTCAACAATTTCATCATGCAGGATATCCATTACATTCCGGAGAATGGACGAAAGCAAACTTCCGTACAAATTTTTGCCCGATCCGGAATTATCGAGAATTAAACCATTCATCATCTCTCCTTCTTCAGCTCCACAAGGCCATCATCAAAAGCCGGTTATAAATTCTTCTTTTGTTAAGGCAATCGTTCAACAAAACCAACATCGAAATGATCAAGTAATCAAGGATAAACCCGATCGAGAAGCTACTAAAACAACGAAGAATGATTCATTTCTATGTGGAAACGACGATTTTCCTCCCCTTGGTAAAGCAAGCAAAGGCGCATCGAGGCGATGACGAGTTCTTCTTTCGGATAGATATGTAACAATTGGATTTTGTAGACTTCTCATTCATATATTCAAGACATTATAAGTTGCAGTTTCTAGTTTCCTCCATTTGTTTTAGCCTTGGAAGGCTATTAAATTTTGGTTACTATACATATATAGAGAGGTACATCAGTGTAAAAGTAAAGCTAGAGTAGCTTTTATTATTATAATTCGATTTTTAGTCGATTGATATCTCTTCGATTTAAAAGATTATTTATATTAATATATATTAAATAATTGGAAGTTATTTATATAAATCATATAAAAATATATTGATTAAAATATGTAAAAATATAGAACTTTAATCAATTCAATTAAAAGTTTAAATAATAGTATAGGTTATTAATTTATGTCAAATTTAATATAAATAATTTATATAAATAACAAAAATAAAATATGACGGTTAAATTATTAAAATATTAATATTAAAAAAGTATGAAAGTGTGTAATATTGGTACAAGTGAATCTTCGTTGTATATATACACAATTTAAATTCTTGACTGAGTTGATGCCACTAATCAATCAGGCACTAACTTGATTAGAAAAATTATTAAAATATCTTTCTTCTTACAAAATTATAAATACTAATATGAAGTTATTTTTGTCTTTACGTATTTTTAATAAAATAATACTATAATAGAATTTGAACTTATGTCAAATGAATTTTAAATTTTTAATTTAATCATTTTGATCAATACCTCATTTAATTTTACAATACAAATTTTATAAGTATATTATTCATATACGGGTTTTTTTACTCACAACGTGTCTATACCATAGAACTAGTATATATATTAAGAATGTAAACGAAAAAGTGCCAGTGCATTGATAAAACACATTGCACTCCTAAAAAGATAACGCGGGTTTGACCCTTGAAAGTGATATTATTAAGAAGGATAACTACGAATCCTGAATATAAATTGTAAAAACGGATATAAATGATACCAATTATGTATATACATTCATATAGTAAGAAAGTGACTAAAATATTTTCCGAATGCAAAACTTTCACGATAAAAGTTTAACCAAGTTTAAAATATATGTATTAAAAATTATATACATGATAAATTGATAAAAATTTAATGAACTTAAAATACCCATTAAAAAGTGGTATTTATTTAATAAAAAAGAGTGATATTTATTTATTGAAAAAAATAATTGGAGAATAAAGTAACTTCATTTTTTTATAACCATTTGAGACAACAATAGGAAAAAAAAAATATTCCAATGAATACATAAATATTTAAATGGTATATTACATCCCATTATAAACTTCTATTTTATTATTTAGTTCATAAAAGTATCAAGTATAACATAGTGCTTGCTTCGCACAGAATAAACAACTCATAAAAATATTTAAAAATTAATATATATTATATTATATAATCATCAATTAAAATAATTTTACTTATCTCTTCGGTATTCTTCAGTGTCATTGTCGTTCGAATATTTCTTTTTGAGATGCTTTTAACTTATTAATGCTAATAAATTTCATTCTTTTTATCGATGATTTTTCTTAGATGCTACTAATGGACGTTATTTACAGATCTAAACATAAATTTTAATTAATCTATAAGTCTAACACTAATTAAGTGACAATTAAAAGATAAAATCAGTTTCTATTTATATAATTAAACTTCTATTCAAGTTTTAACTTTATTTTATTACGGTAATAAATATGAAAATAAAAAAAATTACTTATAAAAATAAAAATAAATCAAAATTTTTTAAAATAATATTTAACTTTAATTGTTAGTTATTTTGATTTATTTGTAGTGAGTATGCTTAAACTTTTATTCAAGTTATAACTCTATTTTAGAGTCAATAAAATTATCTCAACTTATTTTTAAATAAATTTATAACTAATAATTTTAAATTAAATTATACATATTTTTAAATGTCAATTTAGTAATATGGTAGAAAATAAATGGTATTCTTGTTAGTTTAATTTTTTTTTCAAACTCGTGTTTTTATATATATTATAGATTATAAATATAGAGACAGAAATTTTGAGTAAAATTAATAGGTTAATTGCATGATAATTGATAGTTCAATTATACAATGGCCTCGAACTTCAAAATGTTATAATTCAAGTATTTAAAGTAAAAACATCATATCAATTAGGTCTTTTTTAGACTTGTTCATGAGTAAGGTTATTGCCCAAGCCTGAAGGTCGGTCCAAAATTTTGGAGGTTTTAGACAAAAATATTAGGCTTGAAAAATGGGTTTGGGTAAAAATTTAGACCCATTTAAAATATAAATTGAGCTTGAGCTTAAACATTCAAGGCTCAAATTGATCCGACCCGACTTGCTTTTAATTTTATAATATTTTATATTATATTATATTTTTATATATTATGTAATTTATAATACATAATATATAATACTATAATATAATGTAAAGATAATTAAATTTTAAATTTTAACAAATAAAAAATATATAAAATCATTAAATATTAAATTAAAAATATATAAATATATATATTTATAAATAATTTGCGCCTTGGATTAGTAAATTGTAACAATTATTATAAAGGGGTAATGCAACATTTATCTGTGAACTTAGTAATTTCTTTTAACTTGATCTTTAAAATTTTTGCAGTCCATGTTTGTCAATTTTTCTCGATTTAATCTTTGAACTTGGATTTCGTTCATTAGTGATGACATGACACAACTTGAAATTTTAAAAAATATATAAAATATAAAAATACAAAAAAAATTATAATTTATAAGGAAATTATAATTTTATTAAATTTAGGTGATGATTTAGCACAATCTAACTTATAATCATACCCTAACAAAATTCAAGTCCAACGATCAAATTCAAAAAAAGCTGCCAAGTTTCAAATCTAATGCAGACCACAGTGAGAAGAGTTAAAAAATTTAGGGGCTAAATGTTAATTTATCCCATTATTATAAAAATAAAACTGCACAATATATGACTATGATGCAATATGAACATTATTAAATATTAAATTAAATTTAAGCATCGTCTTAGCAAATTTTTTAATTAAAAAAAGAGCATTCAAATCTTGGCTTTGGAAATTGGAATTATTTAAAAAATAAGATAAAGTTTTCAATCTGGCCCATGTGATAAAACAAAGGGAATCATACACGTAATATAAGCTGTTCACTGCGCAAAGCAGACAATACCAACCTCTGCCTTTCCCCCACTGTTTAAGGCTTTATATCTTTAGGGTTAATGCCATTAAATGTCCCTAAACTATAACTGATATTTTAAATTAGTCTTTAAATTTTAAAATTAAAAAGTATTAAATAATTATAAAATACACCTAAAATAGTTTTATCTCAGTTCAATTGGCCTGTATTGATTCATGGGTCTACTAATTTTTTGCTTCTCTCTAGATCGATACCTTAACCAGTTCGGAAAACCCTACATCGTGTTGTAGGTGCACACATGTTTTAAATATGGTCCACACCATATATCGGTTGCTATTTATGGATCAATATAATTGGAAAATTGATGAAAATACCTAATTAATAAAATAATGATAATTTGAAGACTCGATTAAAACATTTCGTAGTGAAGAAACTGATTTAAACTCTAAACCATATTTTAGGGCCTTATAGTGGAATTAACCCATAAGTTTATATACCTTCCGTAATCGTGGCACCCACTTTAAAGGCTGTCCCAAAATAATCATCTACAACTCAGGTACACCCTTTTCGTTTTCACTTCCTTCACCAATAGATAATCGCCACGTTTCAATGGGTCCCACTTGATCCTCTGCCGTCAAATCAAAATGTTACGAACAAGTTATTCCTGTAAGACACGTGGCTAAATTGTTCCCCCTTTTGTCTTTTTTTTTTTTTTTTTTTGAGGTTGCTTTGTTTATCAGTTCACAAACGCAAAAGCATAGGAGCAGAAGAAAGAAAGAAAGAAACCATTTTTAGTGAAAACGAAGTTTTTCTGTTTTGTCTTTTCAAAGTTTCAAACTTTGATGATTTCCCAAACTGTAAATTCATAAACATATATATATTATATAAATGAAGAAAAAAGTGATACCCATGGTCCATAAATTTAGGAAAATATTTATAAAAAATAATAATTTGGAGTTGAGATCGAGAGCGAGAGAGATAAAGTGTCAATTCTAGAAGAAGAGATTCGTAGGGCATAGTATCGGCTGCTTGAATTTTTTTTGATAATAATCATTTAAATTCATTTATTTCTTTTTGCCCCTTTTAATTTATATGGTGTATAAATTCTAGGGTTGTTCTTATTTTCATTCATTTATTTCTTGAGTTGTTATTATCAATCTGTCCAGTTCAGGTGGAGAAGGATCTGGGTTTTTCATCTACTCCAGGTTTTTATTTTCTTTGATTTAATTAAATTTCAGTTTTGTAACATCAATATTTGAGATTTAGTTATGAATTTCTTAGGTTATGGGGATAGAGAAATAGTTAAAGAAGAGGCAATGATCATAGATTTTATTTGAAATAGAAGAGTTATTGATTATTCATTAGTAATAAAACGTAGAGTGTAAGTGTTTTGATATAAAGTTTACAATTTCGATCGCCGGTGTTATCGAAAATGGGTGGTTTAACTTTAACTTGGGGGTGAATGAACTGCCTTTTCAGATTCAAAAGTTAAAAGTGAGGTGTGCAAAGATAATTCGTTATCCGAGCGTTTGAATGACTCGTTTAAAGACTCTGTTTGATGAGGAGTCTAAAGCAAACGATGAGCAACTCGGTCCTTCATCATGCATCAATGTGGAGAGTGTTGAAAGGTATTTATATACTCTTCGGCACTAGATCTTGTGTGCTCAGATTGTGTTTCGTTAGGGTTAAAAGTAAATTGTTTTGTTCTTGTAGGCTTAATGAGAAGGCTTTCCCGAATGGAGATTTGTATGTTGGTGATTTTAAGGAAATTCTTCCCCACGGTAAGGGAAAGTATACATGGTCCAATGGAACGGTATATGATGGTGATTGGGAAGCAGGGAAAATGGCAGGCAAAGGATTGTTAATTTGGCCATCGGGAGCAAAATACAATGGTGATATCTCGGGGGGTTACCTTCATGGTTTTGGTGCATTTACAGCTTCTGATGGTTCCATTTACGAAGGGCATTGGAGGATGAATATACGGCATGGATATGGAAAAAAGAAGTATTCCAATTCGGATATTTATGAAGGAGAATGGAAAGAAGGGGAACATGAAGGGAAAGGTATATATTTTTGGAATAATGGAAACAAATATACCGGGAATTGGAAACGTGGAAAAATGCATGGTAGAGGTGTTATGGAATGGATAAATGGTGATCACTATAATGGCTGTTGGTTTAATGGTTTCCGTCATGGAAATGGAATTTATCAGGACGCAGATGGGGGATATTATTTCGGAACATGGACGAGGGGCCTTAAGGATGGAAAAGGATTATTCTATCCTGCCGGAAGTAAACGTCCCTCTTTAAAGAAGTGTTGTACCTCTTTGGGATACGATAATGACCATAAAACCGTGTTACCACAATGTTCATCACTACATTTAGAAGAACATATAGTCAAGAAACCGAGTATTAAACGTAGCTTGTCCGAAAGGATATCAGTAAGTAGAGTTTTAAAAGGTTCGGGTCGAATGTCAAGCAAGACTGCTGAAAGTTCTGGACTTTCTGATTCCGGAAGAGAATTCGCTCACCATAATTCCTCAGGCACATTCTCATTTGATTCTGATGCTGGCCAAAGTGAACTGCAAGAAAATACGGCTGTAATTTACGAGAGGGAGTATATGCAAGGAGTTATGATTAAAGAGAGAATACGAGATTACAACGAATTATCAAAGAAAGCTGAAAAGAAAGCTAAATTTCATGCCAAAGAAACACAAAAGAGCTCATGTGTTGGCATTTTCAAAGGCCATAACAGTTATCATTTGATGCTTAATTTGCAACTCGGTATAAGGTAAACCGATTGGCATACTCCATGTCCTTTACTTAATCTTTTGTGAGAGTTATTTTTGTTATATACATAATATATATTATCTTTAGCTTTTATTGCATGTTATAAAATGCTTGATTTGAAGTTCTCAGGTATACTGTCGGTAAGATAACACCAGTGCCTAAACGTGAGGTTCGAGCAGCTGATTTTGGTGATCGAGCTAGAATTACTATGTTTTTCCCTAAAAAGGGTTCACAATTTACCCCTCCACACAAATCAATTGATTTCTACTGGAAGGATTACTGTCCCATGGTTTTCAGGTACTAAAATAATATTGCCACCACACCTTTGATGATTGAGTTTTATTGGTGGACATATATATATATATCAAGCATGTTTATGATGTTATTCTTTGTATATATTGTTGAATTATGTTTAAAGGCATTTGAGAGAGCTGTTCAAGCTAGATGCAGCTGAGTACATGATGTCCATTTGTGGCGATGATGGCCTGACCGAGATTTCTTCTCCAGGGAAAAGTGGCAGTCTTTTCTATCTATCTCATGATGATAAATTTGTGATTAAGACATTGAAAAAATCCGAACTCAAGGTTTGAATCTGTATAGCTTTTCATGCATTGTATTTGCTAAATTATATATATATATATCGAGCATGTAATTTAAAAGTAGGATCTGCCATTTTCTTTCACTGCACAAACAAACCGATGACTTGGCGAAGATAACGTTACACCATGACGGATGTCCTCTATGTTACGTGTGTAATTTTCTTCTTTATAGGTTTTACTCAAGATGCTGCCTAAATATCACAATCATGTCAAAGAACATGAAAATACTCTCATAACAAAGTTTTTTGGGCTTCACCGGATAACTTTACCGGGGAGAATAAAGGTATCTGTTCATCCATCTGTCTTTGCTTGGTAAATTTACCAGTGGCCCTTATACGAGGAGTCAGATTGCGTTTTACCCCTCTACTCAAAAAATAGTCAAATTAGTTCTTGTACATTAGATCAAAGAGCAAACCGGTCCTTATGTTAAAAATTTTATCCATTTATACTATTAAAAATTAGTCCTTGCACGACAGCATGAGGTACACGTGGCACGTCACTTGTCATTGTTTAGTTACTCCGTTGACCACATCAGTTTTTAACAGTTCAAATGAATGAAATATTTAACAAAAAGAACCAATTTGCTCTTTGATTTAATAAACAGGGACTAGTTTACCCATTTTTTTGAGTCGAGAAGACAAAATGCAATCTGACTCCTAGTACAGGAGCCTCCATGATACTTTTACCGTCTTAGCTTATATATGGCAATGTGCCTGGCTTATGATAAGTGTCATGCTTCTAGGTGCGCTTTGTGGTTATGGGGAATATGTTTTGCACAGAGCTTCGAATTCATCGTCGTTATGATCTAAAGGGATCAACTCATGGAAGAATTACAGATAAAGATAAAATTCATGAAAACACTACATTGAAAGATCTTGATTTGTCATATGAATTTCATATGGACAAATCATTGCGAGAGTTCCTTTTTGAGTAAGCTTCTTATTTTCATCTTATATAACATCATCTTCTGCAGTGATACTATGATTTTCTCATAATCGGTGGGTTATATTTAACCATCAATGATCTTTTTGCTTGTATTGCAGCCAAATTGCCGACGATTGTGCATTCTTGAAATCTCAACAGATAATTGATTATAGCCTTCTTTTAGGTTTACATTTTAGAGCTCCTGAGCCACTTGACGGCCTTGTAGAACCTCCTAACATTTCGCCTAATATGCAAAGCTCACCTGCTGGCCAAGGTAGGTTCCTCTTTCTCATTTGATCATTTTATGTTATTTATATGGCTTGGTTTATGTGATGGTGTGCAAAAGGTGGGAAGGAAGCAGTTATACTGTAATATTAAAATAACTTGGGAGTTACTAGCAAGTGTTAAATGCATTGGTAAGGCACATTGCACTCTTTGTTTTGGGGGTTGGGGGGATGAACCCGAAAGGATTAGTCTTCATAGACCGAAAAACAGACACGGAGGATACCTTGGTCATACCAGAAAAAAGTAATGAGACAGTAGTTGTGCTGACCCTTTTCCTAGATTTGGCCCTCGAGCACTTGAAGTAAGCTGAGGTGCACTATGGAAGAAAATTTACATGATACTAGAGTTCTGCTCTCTTGGATGCTTTTGGTTATATTTATGTGGTTCTGATAGTCAACCAACTTAGAAAATAAGATACTATAAGGGGGCGTTTGGATCAGGTAATCTCACATATCGTGTTTAGTTCAACAGCTTTCCCTTGAGTCGGTAATGTGATACTTCCAACACTGCCAAACTTTGGTAATATAGGGGATAATCTCAGTGCTTCTTAGTTCTTATATAATCTTACATTAAATCAGTAATGTCTCATTTTTAATGACTTAGATTCATTTTGCTTAAACCATAATGAAATAATAATAAAAACTAATGAATCAAACTCTTTAGTTCTTTGCATGAGTCATCACTAAACCGAGCATAAGAATATGCTGGTGCATGTGATATACAACTGCGACTGGTAAGCCCGAGAAAGTAGACATGTGATCCCCTTTTGAACTCTAGGAATAACTTTTATATTTCTTTTCCGTCGCTACTTCCCGATCTTGGGTTCCTTTGTTTTCATATTATCAATTTATCGAGTAGTATGCACCTTATGTTATGCTTTCACTAGGTCTGACCGCAGATGGTGAAGTGTTGTTTCCTTCAAAGGGCTTCGTGCTACTTGCCCATGAACCCAGCTCTGTTAGCACCGACCCAGGTCCTCACATTAGAGGAAGAGCATTACGAGCTTTCTCTTTGGGCAACCAGGAAGTTGATATTTTGGTGCCCGGTACTGGAAGGTAGCTGTTTTCATTATCATTCTGAATATGGAGATTGCTTTTTATTCAGTTATTACCGAGAGTCATTTTATTCAGTCGGCCGACTGCTTTTTACTTAGGTTACGGGTGCAATTAGGAGTAAACATGCCGGCACAGGCTAATCACAAGCTTCCCCAAGATGAGTCTGATTCAGCCGAAGTCGAACTCCTTGAGGTATATGATGTGATTCTCTATATGGGAATTATTGATATTTTACAGGAATACAATGCAAAGAAAAAGGCAGAGCATGCATACAAATCAGTGAAATTTGGCCCCACGACAATATCTGTCGTGGAGCCCGAGCTGTATGCTAATCGTTTCACCAATTTCTTGAAACAAAAAGTTTTCCCTGAATAACCATGAACACAAATTGTAAATATTTCATCTCCTTTCCATTGCTTTTCCATTCCTTTTCTACTCTTTTTTCTTTTTTTTTTGTCTTTTTGACACAATTCTTTTTACACTTCCTTGTATAAAATTATCACTGCCTGCGCCTGTTGTTGTATACTCCCATATATAGTTCTTAGTAAATGAGTTTCACATTCTTCTCCCTCTGTATCTACTTATATATATGTGTGTGTATGTGTGTGATTTAACAACCCATATCAAAAACTCAAAATGATTTTGGAATAATGATAACTTTATTATTCTCATAAACATTTTTTGACAGCATTACTAGGTATTTTTTGTCATCTCACATTCTAACAATCAAAATATATTTCAACCTAAAACTTTTTTTTGGGCACCAATACTAAACTAGCCCCAACTTAACCAGTCAAGAGCTTCACTCTTAGTGAATCTATCCCCAGCTTTCGAGTCTGAACCCCGAGCAAGCCGTAATAGAATTCAACTTCAAAACTGGACAGACAACACAAATATTACAACGTAGAGTAACAACTTTTTGGATTCTATCATTTTGAACCGAGCGCGAAAGACAACTTCGGTCGCAGTTTGTTCTTTCCCAGTAATTTCATCTGGTTTAAACGTTCTTCCTCCTCCTGTTGCTTCTTCCTTTTCATTGCCTCTTCCTTTTGTCTTTGAAGCTCCTCTAGTTCTCGATACCGTTCCTCCTCCCTTCGCTGCTGTTCCAGTGCTTCCCTTCTTTGAGCTTCTTCCACCCTCTTCCGGTTCTCTTCCAGCATCTTTTCCAACTCCTCTCTCTCTTTTCGAGCTTGCTCCTGTTTTAATAAAATCAGTCGAGGTTGATCATAAAATAGCATGAAAATAGTCACAGCTAGAAGCTAGTGATATAAAATTAATAAACACTGTCATCGTACATTGAATATTATATGAGGAAAATAATGTATTCTTTCTCTCCCCCTGTACACAAATACATGTGTATGGGACAATTGAGGATTCGGTGATCAGATATGCATTCACAAGAAAAATTGAAACAAACGCCTTGTGTCTTAGATATTACCTCTTTTTGCCTAGCCTCGAGAAGGGCAACTTCCTTTTCTTTTTCAAGTTGAATTGCAACTTCATCATTAAGTCTTCTCCGTCCCTCCTCTAATCGCTTCTGAATTTCCTGCTTGATTTCGTCGGAATTCAATCTCTCTTCAACCTTTTCCAGAATTGCTTCTTCCACCCTCTTAGCAGTCTCTTCTTCTATAAGTTTCAACTCTGCTTCTTGTTGACGCCTGGAAAACAAAAGAAATGTCAAGCAGGAAAATGATGGCACGCATTCAGGGAAATATGCTGCAACCTTTCATTACAGATATCTTTCCAAAACCAAACAACAGTACAAAAAAAGCAGCTGACATGTCATGTTTTCTTTTTTCTCTTTCTTTCTCTCACCATCTTTCTTGATGCACTATGTAACTATAATAAATGGGCAAACTAACCTTCACGACGACAAGGCACTAAAAATATGCTATGCTTTTAAGGCATACCTCTAATTGAACCTGATCCAAACAAAAGAGTTACAAAACTGGTGAACAGTAGATAAAGGTGCATCCAATCAGATTATCAAATATAACAAAGTTGAATTATAGCGGTATTTTCCTTCAGAAAATCCTGTGGAGAAGAATATCAAGTAACTTGCACAATTTTATAACTAATCATTGTAATACTTCAAACCTCGCATCAAAATACAGTTTTGACAAGAAGAGCTTGTATCTTTTTACAGATATCATCCTGTTTTTATGGATGGCAAACAATATTCAACTTAAAATATTTAGACAGAATGGCTTTCTCTGTAAATTACAAAACCAACAGAATTAAGATGCTCAGACAGCACAAACATTTCTCTCGGTGTTCTACAATGGCAAGCACATAAACAATTCTCTCTCTGTGGTTTTTCTTTGTATATTCTGTGGAAGCAAACTTCCATGAGTTGTACAAAGTAGCCCATAAACCAAGCTTTTGGTAAAATGCATCACAATTCGGAAGGTAAGAAGGGGTTTGTTTACATGCAACTGAATGCTCTTTGCCAAGATTGAAATTAAGGCCTGGAAAAGAGTTCAGATTTTGGCAAGACCTAACAAACTACATTAAGCCTTGCTATCACAGTATCATGTCTCCCATATGATTTGTGGTTATAGCATCCTAGTAAACCAAATATCATATTGTTATCACAAAAACTATACAATAATATATCAACTTCCACCAAATAGTTGATGGACCCAAATATCAATAAAATCAATAAATTTGGAAAATGTAGCAAAAATAAAAAACCAGAATGGATATAATTCAAGAAGATCTACAAGAACAGTGGAAAAAAAATAAAATAGGCTGAATAAATATGACAGCATATGATATACCTTTTCCTCTCTTCCTCTTCTTTTTTCAGTTTCTCACAAGCATTTTTGCAGTCTATTGACCCAACATTTGGGCTAGATGATTTATGAGTAGGAGACAATGAAGAACTCCTACTTCTTTGCCTCTTATAACGCTTTGGAGTTGGAGAACGACTTTTATGACGTCTTGCAGAGGGAGAACGGCTTTTGTAGCGCCGTGGACTAATGGAACGACTCTTTCTTCTGTACAGTAACACAAATTATTGAGCAACAGCAATAGAATTTGGGCATACTAGCTACACAAACTAAGAATGAATAAAGCTCACAATCTAGCAGAATAAATATAAAAGCATATACAGTTACCTCATACATTGTTAAGATAAGCATTGAGCTCCGTCATTTATAACATGAAGAAGAAAATGTTACATTCGAGCAACGAAAGGAACCCACAGCACCCATCTCAAGTGATGGGAAGAACTTTGTCTTTAATGTTCTAACGAAGAGCATGCTTCCTATCACTGTCATAGAATTCTCTATACTTTGCTCCAAATCTATTTGTATTTAGCATATTTGATATTTCCATTTTCCCAAGCAAAAGGAAAGTTCCTCACACATCAAATGCTCACGAAGACATTGATAATTTCATAGAAGATATTTAATAATACACCATCAAGCTTTATTGGAATAATTCAGCAACACTTCTTTATCAGAATGGTGATTATTAAACATAAATATATAATAATGTACTCGAGGAAGTCAGGCAGTGAAGCCATCTGTACAGCAAAGCACCACACGCATAACAAAACATGTTTAACTGCAATGTAAATGAAACTGAAAGCCCTGTTCTACAAAAAGCCAACACCACATCCTCAACCGCAGCAGCACCTTCAAATTTAGCGCATTCAAAAATCTAATTGCCACTCATTACCAGATTCTTGTCTAGGATCTGATTCTAAAAAATATGATCATAATTGTAAGCAGAAAGCAAGCTACATAGTCTTTCAGTAAATCCGAAAGAGCACCAAAAGATATACAAATAAGTACAGGCTGCTTACACATAAACTTGAAGAATTTGTAATTCCAATCCGCAAGAATAATTCCAGTGTTCCAACCTTTCTTACAAAATTCCTTACGGTATCTCGTACATTAACAAATTAACATAAACAGCATGAATATAAACGGGATCACCTGCTATGAAAATAAGATGAATATGGCGATAGGCTTCTATCCCTTCGGCTTCTCCTCCTGTACCTTTCCCTTACAGGAGACGGCGATTGTCTACGCCTATAAGAGGGTGAGCGAGATCGCAATCTTGACATATCTCGAGGCATCTGCTATCAGTTAACAACCTCAACCTTAAGCAATATCTGTTTCAATATTCAAACGTTTCTCCTGCAAATTGAAATATTTATCGCTAAGTCAATACGATAATCATTTAAAGAAACTAAAAAGAATAAACTTGGATTCATCTGTAATTAATTTGACCTGAAAATTCCAATATTGCTGAGCGGAAAAAACAAAATTATCAGCTTAATAGACAAGATTTCGTTTTTCGACATTCCCTTCTTGTTTCTCTAAAAAATTTCCCGGATTTTCTAGTTAAACAAACAAAACGAAAAGTAAAACAGATAAATTTAAGATAATAGAATAAACCCTAGAGCACGCCAACCTGCGAACCAATATCGAAATTCTTCAGAAATCATCCTTCACATGAAACTGACATTCAATAATTAAAAATTTTAAATTAATTAAAAAATAAAACATATAAATATATAGCAAATTAGAACCAAACCCTAATTGGAGAATTTAAACAAAAATCGTGTACGCCAATTAAATATTAGATGAGGCAAAATAAGCGAATAAAAATTCAGTACCGATAATTTGGATGAATTTTATGAAATATCTTAACTTCTGATCTGATCGGGAATTTTCTGCATTTGCCTTCAATATTATTTTAGGGTTTAATAATAATAATTGGAAACAGCATAATATTTATAATTATAAATTTATTTATCAGAAAAGTGAAATATTATTAGGACACTGTCCAAATGTTGACGTGGAAAGATGTCATTGGAGGAACGCGAAGGTGGAAAATAGACATTGAAAAATATTTGACTGAATTTTTTTTAAAGTTTTAATTTTTTTAATATAGATAATAATAAAAAACTTATAATATGATATTCACCCTTTCTTATTTAATTTTTGGGTAAACTATATTAGTAGTCACTTAATTATTAATAGATTTCTTTTTTGCCAGCCAACTATAAAAAGTAACAAAATGATCACTTAACTATTTGAATTTTTCTTTTTTTTTTTCATCCGTTGTTAAATTACTAATGAAAATATAACTTTACAGCTTTTAAAATTGACATAATTTTAATATTCTACATTTATACATTATGTCAATTTAGTCTTGAACTCAAAAAAAAATTAACCCTCAACATTTTACACATTTTGTAAATTTACTTTTATTTGTGACATCGATAGTTAATTTTTAAAAAATGAGAAAAAATAAAATTCATTATCTTGGATGTTCAAGTGTTTTCGTTTTTTTTATATTTTCTATTAAATTTAGTTTATAGAATTGTCTTTTAGCTTTGTATATGAAAGAGTCATAAAGAAAAGCAAAACTGAAAAAAAATACACAATGTGTAGACGTTGAGGGTTAAACTTTTTATAATCAATACTAAATTAACACGATGTATAAATGTTGAGGGTTGAATTTACTATTATGCTAATTTTAAATGTAGCCATGTCATTTTCCCATTGACCATTTAACGACGGATGACTAAAAAAGAAAAGATCAAACAGATAAGTAACTATTTTAAATTGTAATACTTTAACATTAATATAATTATAACATTTCTTATAAGCTAGGTTTCCAGCGAAAATAGAAGTTGTTCGGCAACGAGATCATACACACTAATGTTTTATATTAATAGTTGTTGTAACATATAAGATAAATAATGATATGTCAACATGAAATACATAGGATTTATCATGTAAGTTGTCACACCAATAATATTAAAAAATTAATATTTTAGTCAATTTCTCGTTAGAAAATCGATTTCACTTCCTTTTGAAAGATTAATAATTAAATTTAGTTAAAACAAAAAGAAATAATCACGAATTTGACAAAAAAAAAATTAAGAGCTAAATTTAGCTGTAAAAACTTTCACTGGGTTTCTTATTCCTGGGAGAACATTGTTTTTACAAAGTTCTCTATGCAAAGCAACAATCACATGCAATGAAAGAAAAACCCACAAACAGCCCCTTCCAATCACACACGTAAATACGAAAAAAGGAAAATTTTCATTTTCCATTTTCATCAAGGATGAGCCTTGCTTCTAAATGAAGGTCCTTTCATGGAAGATTTTTTGGAGGCAAAATTTGCAGCTTTTTCCATCGAATTCCCCATTCTTTTAGCTTTCTTTTGCAGACTATTTTCAGCCATTAACATGCGTTCCATTTCATCCTCGAACTTCCTGAATTCATCCATTGCAGTTTCCATAACTGAGTGAAGATAATCCTCGCCTTCTTGCATGGCCTTTTTAGCTTCTTTTTCTTCCATGGCTGCCATTGCCTTTGAAAAGACCTTCGTTGGGTCTTCAATTATCGATAGATCAATGTTAAACGGCTCTAGCTAGCGAATAATTCTAGTGACAAAGGAAAGCTTGCTGGGTGCAGAATCATATAAAGTAGGTTTAATTATGGCTTTAGTCCTCTACTATGTTGGAAATTGGAATTTAGTATCTCTATTTCAATTTGTTATAATTTGATGCTAAATTGATAGCATTCTGTTGATACACAACAGTTACAGCGGTCGAGAACAGTTCACTCAGCCAATAGAGGGAGAGCCATGAGTAGACCTATTCAAGAGTCGAGTAACCCATCAGGATCAATTTGGGTTAAACTTGCGACCCGAATTCAATTTAAATAAAAATATATAAAATATTAATTAAAAATATTTTTAAATATTTTAATAAATTTTTAATAGTAAAACAGGCTTTTTGAGCAGTTAACTTGAAAACGGGTTTGGACTGAATTTTTTTTGAAATGAAGTCCGACTCGACCTATGAATAACGAGAAATGATAGAAAGGGGGAGATTTGTCTTTGATCATGTGACTTTAAGGGTTTTCCCAATGTGCCATACGTGTTGCTCTTTTATGAGCCGTATATTTTTTTGGAGTTCAAACGACTTATTGATGTCTCTTTTTCTAAAAGTTGGATTGTTTGAGTGCACAATCGCACTATCGTTTGAGTTCAAACGACTTATTGATTGTCTCTTTATGAGCCGTATATTTGAGTGCACAATCGCACTATCCCTATCAAAGGTGCGTTAGCCTCACACTGCGTGTGCTCATCTTACATTAGGCTTGCCCGCCCCCGGGGGGGGGGGGGCGCGGGCAGGGCAGCAGCTTCTTGTGTGTCCTTAGCTCATGGGTTCTCTGTAGGTATGCCACATCCTTAATTATTTCTATTGAAATAATGATGTGGATTTTTGTTTTCCTGATACTTGACTTAACAATCAAAATGACTTGAAAATCTAATAATAAATTTACATGTTTTTTTTTAATGTTAAAGTTATTTAAAGAAAATTTATATGATTATTTTAACTACAATAACTAATGATATTATTAATTTAAAGTTATTATAATATAATAAAAATATAAAAAAATATATATATTATTATAAATTAAAGCGAAAAAGATTAAATTCTAAATTTAATAATAATAAAAAGAATATACTTATTGTCTTAATTTGTTTTATCAAACATCTGTCTGAGAAATTATTTTATGAACCATTTCCACCACATCGTCTATGGTCCATTTTCTAATTATTTAATGACATTTTTAATAATTTTTTTCATGTCATTGTCACATAATTCTGGTAATTTTTTTTATCTTAAATCCTGAATTTTGAACTCCAAACTCAAACTAGAATCTTAAACCCTAAATAAGTTTAGGGTTCGAGTTTGTGTTTGAAATTTGGGGTTTGGAGTTCGATATTCATGGTTTAAGATTTGAAGCTTAGGATTTAAAGTTTGGGATTTAGGGTTTAAGATTCATGATAAAAAAATTATCAAAATTATGTGTCAATAACATGTAAAAAATTACTGAAATATCATTAAATAATTTGAAAATGACTATGAATGATGTGGTGGAAATGGTTTATAAAATAATTTCACCATCCGTCTAGACAAATTCAAACTGTGTTACTCCTATTTCCTACCCAATATTATATAAATAATATATAACTATTATCTAAGCAAAAAGTAGAAAATTATAATAAAAACTTGTTCTTTATTTTTGTTTCTTCATTTAATTAATATTTTGTATAAATCCATTTAGCTAAAAAAAGTTAAAAGAAAAAGAACCAAATTGTTTTTTTTTTCTTTCTTTTTTTCCATAAAGTGGTGGAGAGATGTGGATGGCTTTCGGCCATTCATTATCTCGATGAAGGATTGGAATCAATGAAAAGTAAAGCCATGATTTGATATTGTCAAAGCATCAAACTTTTTTCAATGTAAATTATTCATGAGGTAAAAAAATTATATCATCAAATGAAAAAGATGCTTTCATTAGAATGAAGCAAGGTAAAGCTAGCATACAACATATCATCGAATAATAAGTATAGTGATAAAATATAGTGTATTCCTAAAAAGAATATAAATTCGAATTTTAGAAACGATTATTGAAAAAGGGTAACTACGAATCTTGATCATAAACTATTAAAAGAACGTGAAAAAAACAAACAAACTATAATTACAGCTCAAAATAAAAGAAATGAAGTTGCAACCAATAGTAAAAAAAAAATTGACAACCAAGGAAGTAGTGTCATTGCTAAGCAAAACACCCCGAATCGCATGAATAACTCCACATCTCGAAACTGAGAACTCCACTGTAACACCACTGTGACGGCCCGGACCCTTCTTGTTGGAAAATGTGTCCATATTATAGTAAACATGTAATTGTTTTCTATTTATTTGAACAATGAATAAATAAATAAAATTAATTTCACATTTCACTATTATGTCTTTTGTATTTTTGTCTTTTATTTTTTGCATGCATAGCGAATTTGTGACAATTAAACATTAGCTCATTGATTGTTTAAGTTCAAACTGAAGATAAGTGGCATTGTAAGGACGTTTACGAGGAAGACAACTTACTTCAATAGATAATCTAAATAAGTCTGTAATCCCGTAAAAGAATTGAAGTGAACATTTGATTCAAATATTGAGAAAGATTATTATTGTAACAGCCCGATTTTGGCCCTAATCGGAACGGTGGTTTCGGGACCACGAATCCGAGTAAAAAAAAAAAATAGTTATTATTTTGATATTTATGTTATGTGGTCAAGCATGTGTTAAAATATTATATATTAATTTGTGTGTTTGAGTGACTGATTTAGGTGATAGGATTAAATTGCATAATTAGTGAAGTAGATAATCATTATAGAGGGGTGATTAAATTGAATTGTTTCTTCATGCATGGGGATTTAATTTGTAAATTCTCCTTGTTGGAGTATAGTGGACGGCAAGGACACTAAAATTATAATATATGATTGTTTTATATGTAATAAAATGAAAGGAATAATAATATATGCATGAGATGATTATTATAATAAAAACATAAAAACTAGTGGGTGGGGTGTTCATCTTTTATTTTCCTTGTTATTGCCGAAACCTTGAGGAAGAAGAAGAACAATGGCTTTCAACATTTTCGGCATTTGCATGGTTTAATTAGGTGAGTGATTAAACTTGATTCTTGATAATTTTAATGTTTTTGAGGTTGTAGCCTTGTAAATTAGTTAACCCATGTTCGAATTCTTGATTTAGATGTATCATTCGAATGTCGCCATGGTTATAAATTTGGTGTTTGTGTGCTTAAGGCTAGAATATGATATATGTATGTTAGATTGCCAAGTTCTTCTTTGAAATTTTTAATTGAATTTATTTTAATGAGGAATTCATGAAAAGAAAATTCATGCATGAGCTATATAGCAAGAAAAATGAAAGAAATGAAATGATATATGAACTATGGATATTCGGCCTTTAGTTGGTGTGGTTGGATTTTTGATATTTTGTGTTTGGAACTATAAGGACTATTTTGTAAACATAGTAAATAAATAGTGAGAGGTTAAAATGCAAAATAAATGGCTCATTCTCCATATTTGAATTCGGTTTTAGTTTTACTTATGTATTAAGCTGATTTTTGATATTATGTCATGTGCTAATTATAATTATTAAATTATATTGTGGCTGGTACATGAATTCAAATGTGGCATGCATAAAGTTAGTGAAGAATATTTTTTTTATATTGCTTAAGATACTACTGTATGATTTGGCCAAATGGTGCATAATAGGTGTTAATAGTTATGAGATTATTAAACAGTATGAGGAGCTATATTTTGAGTTTAACTAATTGTGATCAATGTCTTATAGTTTAAATATAAATATATATGTTAAAGGTTGGTATGAAATTTCGGTTAAACTTGTTTGAGATATGATTACATGTCTTAAAATTCGGTTGCCATGCATTTGCTATTATGATAGGTTAAGACAGTTAGTAAATAAAAATAAATTAAATTGATGAACATTAAATTGCATTTAATTGTTGTTTATTTTATGATTATTTACATGTTAGTTACATAGACATTAAGAGTACTTGTGGGGTGTCATAAGTTTATTAAACAGTTAATCTAGTTAGGGCCAAATATGCATAAATTTTACATATAGCCTTTAAAGATTAAAACACTAAATAAGTATATGAATAGCACGATTAATCTCCGTATGGGTCATGTTCAAATCCACAAAACATGCAAGACATGTCCATTCAAATTGACCTATTCTAAATTTGCGTGTATATACATATAGTTACAAAGTGATTATATAATGACTTATTAAATTATAAGCATGAGGAGTATTCGGCAATAAAGAATTGTAATCAAATTTCATGCATTTTGTGTTATATGCCTTGAGGATTAAATTGCAAAGGTTATAAATATTATGGGCAAAAGGGTAATTTGCCCATTTATGTATTTTAGGATTAAATCGAATGTAAATATTTTTTTAAATGAGCTATTTTTTTAAAATATGTTTAGATCAAGAACAAAAGAAAACGGATTTGGATCGGGGAAAAACGAAGATAATTGAATAGCTGGTCTTTGTTGACAAACGATATTCGAGGTAAGTCTCTAAGCAAATATATGTTGTAAATTATTAAGTAATTTAGTAAATGTTGAAATTGAATCCATTGTGATTATATATGTAATTGCCGAATTTGATCAAGTATATTGTGTAATTTGGTTGAATTATTTTAATATTAGAAGTTAATTGAATATTTGTACGATAAGATTGCAATGAGAAAGAGATTCAATATATGTAATAGTTATGGGAGATATCTTTGAATATTACCATTTGGGCTTTGAGCCTAGCAAGCCTCGGGCTGGTGAATTTTACGGGCTTTATGCCTAGCAGGCTTAATGCCGGTGAAAGGATATCAGACCTTGGGTCTAGCAGGCTTATTGCCGGTGCGAAACTCAGGCTTTTGCCTAGCAGGTTTTTATACCAGTGATAAAATATCAACTTGTGGATTATGCGAGTATATAGTGATGAATTCATCGGACAAGTAAGTTGATAATGCAGGTTATTTACATTCGGCCATATAGGTAAGTGCTTGAGAGTAAGTTAAATGAAGTAATAGAGTTCGGATATGATAATCTATATGTGCTTGTTAAAGATTGGTTGATGATAAGTATTGGATCTAAAATGCTTGAGTATTTAATTGAATTATTTTTGAATGCTTAAGACTTACTAAGCTAGTTAGCTTACCTTGTATGTTTCTTTTTCTACTGTTTTATAGATTTTATCCAAGCTACGAGCTCAAGGGATCATCATCAAAGTCATCCACACTATCGAATTGTTTTGGTATCTTAAATGTTGAATTTTTGAGCTTAAGGCATGTATAGGCTAGACTATGTTTTGAACTATGAATTTTGTCCTTGTATATATTACAGCCATGCAAAAAAAAAAAAAAAATGGCTTACTCTTAATGTGAATTGTTTCCATGCTCTGTGTTTTTAATCATGATATGTGTGTTTATCATATTTGGATTATAAATATATTTTGTTATGAGGAATGATCCACACGTATAATATGAATAAGAATATAAGTTTAGTAATTATTAGTTATATGCTTTTAAATATATATATATATGAATATGATTCGTGTGAATGTTTGAAATTTGTAATTGTGTTCAGTAATACCCTATGACCCTAATTTGGCGACGGATACGGGTTAAAGGTGTTACATTTTATTGGTATCAGAGCTTACGGTTTAGTCGATTCTAGGACTACCGTAGCGCGTGTGAGTCTAGCTATACATGCCTTAAATTATAATGCGATAGTGTGATGACTTCTGACATCTGAATTGTGTTTTTATATAGTAAATGGATCCCGATAAAGCCGTAGCAGATGATGTTGAAAGTGTAGCGCCTAATCCCACGCATGGGACAGCGCCAATAGAATCTCGACCTATCTCGAGTAGCCATGAGGGGGAGGCTAAGCAAGCCTTCTATCAAATGATGAACGAATGGTTTACTCAATATATTCGGACTAATCCGGCTGTGCAACAACCTCCACCCCCAAATAATCCACCTCCGATGCCCATGGTACCTCCGATGATAGATCCGATGAGATTTAGTAGACCTCCTGTAGATAAAATCAGGAAACATGGGGCCGAAGAGTTTAAAGCTAATGATAATGATGATGCGGAACGAGCGGAGCTGTGGCTTGATAATACTATCCGTGTGTTTGACGAGTTATCATGTACTCCGGATGAATGCTTAAAATGTGCTATATCATTGTTACGGGACACCGCATATAACTGGTGGAATACATTAATATCGGTGGTTCCAAAAGAGAAAGTGACCTGGGAATTCTTCCAGACTGAGTTCCGTAAGAAATATATCAGTCAAAGATTCATCGATCAAAAGCGTAAAGAATTTCTAGCATTGAAGCAGGGCCGTATGACCGTGACTGAATATGAACGAAAATTTGTGAGATTGAGCCGATATGCTCGTGAATGTATTTCATCCGAGGCTATTATGTGTAAAAGATTTGAAGACGGTTTGAATGAAGATATTAAGTTGCTGGTCGGCATACTTGAGATTAAAGAGTTCGTAGTACTTGTCGAACGAGCCTGTAAAGCTGAAGAACTTGGGAAAGAAAAAAGAAAAGCCGAAATTGAAGCTAGAGACATTTGTAAAAGATCACCGAGTAAGATTTTTCATTCAGCATCAAAGAAGTTCAAGGATGAACCCAGTCGACATAAAACTACTCCAGGCTTTTCTAGACAAGACCGAGATCGACCTCCTGCGGGTTCCCGAGCTACTTCAATGGCTAGTGTTGGTAATGTACAGCAGAACCGGGTTGAGTGCAAGCATTGTGGAAAATGGCATTCTGGGAATTGTAGATTACTTGATCGGTCCTGCTTTAAATGTGGATCGATGGATCATTTTATTCGGGAGTGTCCGATGTTAGCAGAGCAAAACACTGTTACGAATGTAAGATCGAGTAATGTATCAGCACGAGGCAGACCACCTAGACATTCAGGGAATGTAGGCGGTAGTCAGAGAGGGACAAAGGATCCGCGGTCCGATCGAGAGACTCGCGCGCGCTATTGAGAGCATATGTTATGCGCACTCGGGAGGATGCTTCTTCTCCGGATGTTATTATCGGTACTTTCACTCTTTATGATACTACCATTATTGCATTGATTGATCCCGGTTCGACTCATTCATACCGCGTGAACGTTAGTATCCAGTAAGACTCTACATGTTGAGTCTACTGAGTTTGTAATTCGAGTGTCAAACCCTTTTGGTAGGTGCGTTTTGGTTGATAGGGTGTGTAAAAGTTGTCCGTTGATGATTCGGGATTTATGTTTCCCAGCCGATTTGATGGTGTTGCCCTTCGATGAATTCAATATAATTTTGGGAATGGACTGGTTGACTTTGCACGATGCTATTGTTAATTGCAAAAGAAAGACCATTGATTTGAAATGTCAGAACGGTGAAATTATTCGGATTGAATCTAATGATCTGAATGGGTTACCAACGGTAATATCTTCGATGTTAGCTTGGAAGTATATGAGAAAAGGGTATGAAGCTTATTTTGCTTATGTGCTTGACAGTAAAGTGACTGAAAGAAAGATTGAATCTGTTCCAGTTGTGTGCGAGTACACAGATGTGTTTCCTGAAGAATTGCCGGGTTTACCACCTATTCGAGAGGTAGAGTTTGGTATAGAATTAGTACCGGGGACAACTCCAATTTTGATAGCTCCGTATCGGATGGCACCTACAGAATTAAAAGAGTTGAAGGCACAGTTGCAAGAGTTAACAGATAGGGGCTTTGCACGACCAAGCTTCTCTCCTTGGGGTGCACCAGTTTTATTTGTGAAAAAGAAAGATGGGACTATGCGAATGTGCATTGATTATCGACAACTAAATAAGGTGACAATAAAGAATAAATACGTTGCCACGGATTGACGACTTGTTTGATCGGTTGAAAGGGCTTCAAGTGTTTTCAAAAATAGATTTGAGGTCGAGTTATTATCGATTCATGAGTCGAGAGATTACGATGTGCCAAAGCGCTTTTGAACGAGGTACGGACACTATGAGTTTTTGGTTATGCCTTTCGGACTCACTAATGCACTGCATTGTTTTTATGGATCCGATGAATCGGATCTTGATCGAGATTTGGATCGATTTGTGGTAGTGTTTATAGATGATATTCTGATCTACTCCAGAGATGAAACCGAGCATGTTAAGCACCTGAGACTTGTGCTACAAACTTTGCGAGATAAACAGTTGTATGCAAAGTTTAGTAAATGTGAGTTTTGGTTGAATGAAGTCATTTTTAGGGCCACGTTGTTTCAAAGATCGTATTCGAGTTGATCCGAATAAAATATCGGCTATACTCGATTGGAAACCACGAAGAATGTTCAAATTTCGGAGCTTTCGGGACTTCTTTGGTTACTACGCATGCACGATTTGTGAAAGGTTTTTCAATGATAGCTTTACCGTTGACAAAGCTTTTACAGAAGGATGTTAAGTTTGAGTGGTCGGAAAAGTGTCAGAAAAGTTTCGATCAGTTGAAAGCTCTTTTGACCGAAGCTCCAGTGTTAGTCCAAATTTGAATCGGGTAAAAGAATTTGTTGTTTATAGCGATGCATCTCTAAATGGTTTGGGTTGCGTTTTGATGCAGGAAGGCAAAGTTGTAGCTTATGCTTCAAGACAATTAAAGCCACACGAAAGAAATTACCCGACACATGATTTAGAGCTGGCAGCCATTGTGTTCGCGTTAAAGATTTGGCGACATTATCTGCATTTGGTGAGAAATGTCATGTTTATTCAGATCACAAGAGTTTGAAGTATTTGATGACTCGAGAGAGATTTGAACTCGAGACAACGCAGATGGTTGGTTAGAAATTTGTTGAAAGATTATGAATTAGTGATTGACTATCATCCAGGAAAAGCTAATGTTGTTGCGGATGCTTTAAGTCGAAAGTCATTAATTGCTCTTCGTGCGTTGAACGCACATATGGTTATGTCTGATGATGGTTCAATAGTATTTGAATTAAAAGTAAAACCGTTGTATATACAACAAGTTAGTGATGCTCGTAAAAAAATTGACAGAGATTTGTTAGCAAGACGAGTTGAGGTGTGAAAGCAATGTTGAGTCGAGTTTGAATTGATGAGAATGATCGCTTGAAGTTTAAGGGCCGAATATGTGTTCCTAAGCGATTGAGTTTGATTCAGACAATATTGAATGAAGCTCATAGTAGCCGATTATCTCATTCATCCGGTAGCACTAAAATGTACAATGATCTGAAACAGTTTTATTGGTGGCCTGGTATGAAGCGGGACATATCTGAATTTGTCTCAAAGTGCTTAATTTGTCAGCAAGTAAAGGCCGAACATCAGGTACCTTCCGGGTTACTTCAGCCGATCATGATACCTGAATGGAAATGGGACAGAATTACTATGGATTTTGTATCAGGCTTGCCTATGTCACCGAGTAAGAAAGATGCGATTTGGGTTATAGTGGATAGACTAACCAAATCAGCTCACTTTGTTCCAGTTCGTACAGACTATTCGCTCGATAAGCTTGCTGAGTTATATGTATCTCAAATTGTGAGATTGCATGGTGTGCCGATTTCCATTGTTTCAGACAGAGACCCAAGATTCACGTCGCGATTTTGGAAGAAATTACAATACGCTTTAGGTACTAAACTACACTTTAGCACAGCTTTTCATCCGCAGACCGATGGTCAATCCGAGCGAATCATTCAGATACTTGAGGATATGTTAAGATGTTGCATCCTCGAGTTTGAAGGTACGTGGGAACGATACTTACCTCTAATCGAATTTGCTTATAATAATAGTTTTCAATCTAGTATCAAAATGGCACCCTACGAAGCTTTGTACGGTCGTAAATGTCGTACACCGTTATATTGGACCGAGCTCAGTGAAAATAAGATACACGGGGTTGACTTGATTAAAGAGACTGAACAAAAAGTGGCTATAATCCGTGATAGTTTGAAACCTGCGTCAGATCGTCAAAAGTCATATGCTGATTTAAAACGTAAAGACATTGAGTTTCAAATTGGAGACCGGGTATTTTTGAAAGTTTCACCGTGGAAGAAAGTACTCAGATCTTGGCCGTAAAGGCAAGTTAAGTCCGAGATTCATTGGACCGTATGAAATTACAGAGCGTATTGGGCCAGTTGCATATAGATTGCAATTACCACCTGAGCTAGAAAAGATTCATAATGTCTTCCATGTTTCGATGCTTCGTAAATATCGATCTGATCCTTCACATGTGATTTGCCCGACAGAAGTTGAGATTCAGCCAGATATGACATATGAAGAAGAACCGATTTGTATTTTGGCTCGGGAGATAAAAGAATTGAGAAATAAGAAAATTCCATTAGTTAAAGTATTGTGGCAAAAGCACGGAGTTGAAGAGGCAACTTGGGAAACGGAGAATACAATGAAAGAACGTTATCCGAACCTGTTTAACGGTAAGATTTTCGAGGACGAAAATCCCTAAAGGGGGGGAGAGTTGTAACAGCCCGATTTTGGCCCTAATCGGAACGGTGGTTTCGGGACCACGAATCCGAGTAAAAAAAAAAAAATAGTTATTATTTTGATATTTATGTTATGTGGTCAAGCATGTGTTAAAATATTATATATTAATTTGTGTGTTTGAGTGACTGATTTAGGTGATAGGATTAAATTGCATAATTAGTGAAGTAGATAATCATTATAGAGGGGTGATTAAATTGAATTGTTTCTTCATGCATGGGGATTTAATTTGTAAATTCTCCTTGTTGGAGTATAGTGGACGGCAAGGACACTAAAATTATAATATATGATTGTTTTATATGTAATAAAATGAAAGGAATAATAATATATGCATGAGATGATTATTATAATAAAAACATAAAAACTAGTGGGTGGGGTGTTCATCTTTTATTTTCCTTGTTATTGCCGAAACCTTGAGGAAGAAGAAGAACAATGGCTTTCAACATTTTCGGCATTTGCATGGTTTAATTAGGTGAGTGATTAAACTTGATTCTTGATAATTTTAATGTTTTTGAGGTTGTAGCCTTGTAAATTAGTTAACCCATGTTCGAATTCTTGATTTAGATGTATCATTCGAATGCTGCCATGGTTATAAATTTGGTGTTTGTGTGCTTAAGGCTAGAATATGATATATGTATGTTAGATTGCCAAGTTCTTCTTTGAAATTTTTAATGGAATTTATTTTAATGAGGAATTCATGAAAAGAAAATTCATGCATGAGCTATATAGCAAGAAAAATGAAAGAAATGAAATGATATATGAACTATGGATATTCGGCCTTTAGTTGGTGTGGTTGGATTTTTGATATTTTGTGTTTGGAACTATAAGGACTATTTTGTAAACATAGTAAATAAATAGTGAGAGGTTAAAATGCAAAATAAATGGCTCATTCTCCATATTTGAATTCGGTTTTAGTTTTACTTATGTATTAAGTGATTTTTGATATTATGTCATGTGCTAATTATAATTATTAAATTATATTGTGGTCTGGTACATGAATTCAAATGTGGCATGCATAAAGTTAGTGAAGAATATTTTTTTATATTGCTTAAGATACTCACTGTATGATTTGGCCAAATGGTGCATAATAGGTGTTAATAGTTATGAGATTATTAAACAAAGATGAGGAGCTATATTTTGAGTTTAACTAATTGTGATCAATGTCTTATAGTTTAAATATAAATATATATGTTAAAGGTTGGTATGAAATTTCGGTTAAACTTGTTTGAGATATGATTACATGTCTTAAAATTCGGTTGCCATGCATTTGCTATTATGATAGGTTAAGACAGTTAGTAAATAAAAATAAATTAAATTGATGAACATTAGTTGCATTTAATTGTTGTTTATTTTATGATTATTTACATGTTAGTTACATAGACATTAAGAGTCTTGTGGGGTGTCATAAGTTTATTAAACGGTTAATCTAGTTAGGGCCAAATATGCATAAATTTTACATATAGCCTTTAAAGATTAAAACACTAAATAAGTATATGAATAGCACGATTAATCTCGTATGGGTCATGTTCAAATCCACAAAACATGCAAGACATGTCCATTCAAATTGACCTATTCTAAATTGCGTGTATATACATATAGTTACAGTGATTATATAATGACTTATTAAATTATAAGCATGAGGAGTATTCGGCAATAAAGAATTGTAATCAAATTTCATGCATTTTGTGTTATATGCCTTGAGGATTAAATTGCAAAGGTTATAAATATTATGGGCAAAAGGGTAATTTGCCCATTTATGTATTTTAGGATTAAATCGAATGTAAATATTTTTTTTTAAATGAGCTTATTTTTTTAAAATATGTTTAGATCAAGAACAAAAGAAAACGGATTTGGATCGGGAAAAACGAAGATAATTGAATATTGGTCTTTGTTGACAAACGATATTCGAGGTAAGTCTCTAAGCAAATATATGTTGTAAATTATTAAGTAATTTAGTAAATGTTGAAATTGAATCCATTGTGATTATATATGTAATTGCCGAATTTGATCAAGTATATTGTGTAATTTGGTTGAATTATTTTAATATTAGAAGTTAATTGAATATTTATACGATAAGATTGCAATGAGAAAGAGATTCAATATATGTAATAGTTATGGGAGATATCTTTGAATATTACCATTTGGGCTTTGAGCCTAGCAAGCCTCGGGTCTGGTGAATTTACGGGCTTTATGCCTCAGCAGCTTAATGCTAGGTGAAAGGATATCGGACTGGGGTCTAGAGCTTATTGCTTGCAAGTCTTGAAACTCGAGCTTTTGCCTAGCGAGGTTTTATACCGGTGATAAAATATCAACTTGTGGATTATGCGAGTATATAGTGATGAATTCATCGGACAAGTAAGTTGATAATGCGGAGTTATTTACATTCGGCCATATAGGTAAGTGCTTGAGAGTAAGTTAAATGAAGTAATAGAGTTCGGATATGATAATCTATATGTGCTTGTTAAAGATTGGTTGATGATAAGTATTGGATCTAAAATGCTTGAGTATTTAATTGAATTATTTTTGAATGCTTAAGACTTACTAAGCTAGTTAGCTTACCTTGTATGTTTCTTTCTACACTGTTTTATAGATTTTATCCAAGCTACGAGCTCAAGGATCATCATCAAAGTCATCCACACTATCGAATTGTTTTGGTATCTTAAATGTTGAATTTTTGAGCTTAAGGCATGTATAGGCTAGACTATGTTTTGAACTATGAATTTTGTCCTTGTATATATTACAGCCATGCAAAAAAAAAAAAAAAAAAAAAAAAAATGGCTTACTCTTAATGTGAATTGTTTCCATGCTCTGTGTTTTTAATCATGATATGTGTGTTTATCATATTTGGATTATAAATATATTTTGTTATGAGGAATGATCCACACGTATAATATGAATAAGAATATAAGTTTAGTAATTATTAGTTATATGCTTTTAAATATATATATATATGAATATGATTCGTGTGAATGTTTGAAATTTGTAATTGTGTTCAGTAATACCCTGTGACCCTAATTCGGCGACGGATACGGGTTAAAGGTGTTACAATTATGTCGTCTACAATTTCAATTAGGGAGATGGCTAGTCTTAGCTATCGAAGCAGCTGACTCTACCGGTAAAAACATAGATATATTCATTGGTAGAATGATAGATTGGACTGGACCCAAGATGAATTAATTCTAAATTCGTTTGTGAATTAATTCACTTGTGACATTCATGGTGTGATTTACCTAAATCCTGAAATAGTAATTGACCATGCGTATGCAACTCATGTACTTTGATATAAGTGGAGGCTTATACTCTAAAGATGATCGGGCCTATAATCGGTATGTTAGGTATATGACTGGTATATGGTATGGCTTTATTAGCAATAGTGGAATTCGTAGCTCAATTAAAAAGTTAATGATATCTTCTCATTGGCATTATGTGGATTGATAAATATGAAACGTGACCACAAGTTGCTCATTCTCGAACGAGTAATTTATCACAGTCATTTGATGGCAGTCATTATATTACTCATTAATAAGACACAATGGTGACAATGAGATAAAATAGGATTGTATTGAGTTAACGAATTTAACTCAAAGGAATCAATGATATCATATGAGGGTAACACACACATGACGAGGTCATTGGACAAAACAGTTGGATGACTTGTTTTAGTAAAAAGTATACAATAAGGAGTTTTCAATCATGGTACTTATTGTGGACTGACTCTATGATTAAGTAATTGTGAATTATCGGAACAATGCTTATGGATATAATTGCAATTACTAGAGCCTAATTGTATATGTCCGATTGATCCCTCTGCTAGCTCAACAAAAGCTCGATCAGACTGCATTTGAATGAGAAAAAAAAATTCTATGACTTTGGAAATAATTTAATTGAGTCGATTTATTCGATGTGAAATTAAATTAGGTGGTCATGAGAATAGTTCAACTAGAGAATTTGATTAAAAAACTTTCCTGAAAAATTAATTTGGAAAATTTAAGTGATTTTTGGAAAAATTAATTTTAATCAAGTAAATTTAAATTAATTAAAACTAATGTGATATTTTTAGAAATTAATTTTGAAGTCAGAAAATTGACTAAATGGGTAATTGGACATGAGATCGTAGATTAGGTCCGGGAGCCCAAAACCAAGACCAAGACCCAAAAAATGATCAAATTAGGCCCGGTTTCACATACCGGGTCAACAACCTAACCAGTGGCTAGACTTGACCGGTCAAGTCATCACTGACTCGGACCGAACCGGCAGCAACTGAACCGACTCGGGGGGCCATAAGGGTGTCGCACTTACACCACCGGACATGACGATGTCGGCAGCTGCAATAGCGGCATCTCGATGGTCGGTGGTAGTTGGTCTTCGGTGGTTGAGTAGTGTAAGAGTTACACTCCTACTGGAACTCTACCAGATAATTTTATTTCAAATTAACTATTCCAAAAATAATATTATTTTAATAGTTTAATATTAAATTAAATTTAATGTTTATATACAAATATTATATTAAATTAATATTAAAGTGATTAAGTTTAATTATAATTGAACTCTCTAAACTTTTCCTATATAAAGAGAGCATTGGTTATTATTTTATATATATTTGAATTCAAGAGAAAGTTGTAGAGATAAAATTCTCTAAAAAGATTATTTCAGATAATTTCTAGATATATTTTTTATTTACAAATTGACCTAAAATTTTAGAGAAATTACGAAATTCCCCACTAGTAATTTTTTTAAAAAAATTATGATTCGACTTGAGCCCACATTTGCCAGATGTGAGCTTGAGGATAACGAATAAGACTATTTGGTCGAAGCGCTCATCCTAGACAAATTAAAAAGGTACAATTTTGATTAATTGTTTATTATTTTATAAATCAAATTCAAGATCTATGTTTTGGAAAAAAAAATTTAAACTCTGTTTTCTCTAAATTTATTTTTCGCTACGTTTTCCAAACTTATTTTTTCTAACACTTCTCATCAAAAACGACTACAACAGAATAGGATAATCTGTTCGGGATAAGCCTGATTAATCAATGAACAAGTAAAATAACAAAAAATTTGAAAAGATTGAAAACAAATATTTTACTCTGAAAGCTTGTAAAAGCTAATACCTAAATGTGTAATATGTTATATTTCTAGGGTGAAAAAGAATCTATTTTAGGCTAAATTCGTAGGTCAAATAATATTAAAATAACCTACACTAGTCAGAGTTCAACTAATACAAATAATCAGAATTTCACTGGAAGAAGAAAATTGTATAACATGTCACCTCGTTGTGACGTGGTTGCTACCTCGTCGGGACACCCTTCATTGGGTCGTCGGGACGAGGCATCTCTTCTCATCGAGACATCAATGGTCACATCGTCGAGATGTCAACTTTGTTTTGACAAAAAATGCGAGGTATACTCCACATAATCCTTTTAATTCCTTGGTGTGGTATGCTTCTCTCTTACATACAAGTGATTTACTTACTTTATATAAAAATTTATTTATTTTACATATTTTAATATTTTTTTATACAAATAATATTTTAATAACTTAATCGAATGCAAACAACCAAAATAATTAAAATTTTAATAGATTAAGTTTGGATAGTTCTAATTCAAATTTTGGCCTATTATAATATCGAAACTTGAAAAGTAAAAATATTATACACATTTATTTCATATATTATGATATGAATAAGATTTGATCAGTATGAATGATATTTATAACTTAAATTTGTGAAAATACATTAAATTGGTCTAAATTGTTTCGATAACAGATAATAGCATTTAATTCGAATTTGAATTTTATATAACAACATTCTAATAATTTACGAATAATAAATAGATTCAAAATTTTAAATAAATTTATAGATTTAGATTCAAATAATTCAAAAAATACGACTTCATACTTTTCATAACCCTAAGGATGGGCATACTCTTTCATTGGCCCAAAACTTATGTCTGGTTCACAAGTAAACCACCCAAACGAACCGGGCCCATGAGCTGAGCCGCCCACAATTGCATAGCTATTTATTTAGCTCTCATAAATAGTCAAAGTTTTTTCTTTAATTGTCCTTTAAAGAAAAAAAAAAAAAAAAAAAAAACTGAAGCTTAGCCTCGTTGTCTCTTAGTTCGTGCTCTCAGATACACAGATCCAAATTATTCCTTCGTCAAACACACTTTCTCCGGTCTTCTCACGGCCAAAATTTTAAACAGAGATGTCGGGAAATGCTAAATTGCGGCCGTCGGTGATGTTCCAGGCGGTGCTATTAGTGGTATTGATGTTAGCTTTGAGTAATGCTCCGGTCGGTGACGCCATATGGTTGAACGTTCCTCCGACTGGCACTAAGTGTGTTTCGGAGGAAATCCAGAGCAACGTCGTCGTTTTGTCTGACTACGTCGTTGTTTCCGACGATCACGGTCACGTCCCTACCATTTCGGCCAAGGTTCGTTTCCGCTTTTGCCCTTCTGCTTTTTTTTTTTTCCTAATTTCTAATTTCGATCTGTTAGGACAAGATTGTTAGGGTTTTGACTCGCTTTATTTATTTCTTTATTTTGATGAATAAATGGAGAAAATTAATGAAAAATTTTGAACTTTGATGTTATTTGAAAATTTAAATGAAATAAGGTACAATGGTTAGATTTGTTATTGTTGACCTCGAAATAGCCTGTTTTCGATTTAGATTCAGGAAGTATTTTATTTTAGGGGAAACTATCGACCGTTTTAGCTGTAATATTTTTAGGTATAAACTGAAGAATTAGGACTTCATGGAATCCAATGGAATTTAGATAGAACTGTTGACTTGAACGCTCTTAAGTTAATATTTGTAGAATCACCATAGGATTTTAGAAGAATGGAAATCTAAGGACGAAATTGTAAATGTAATGAACCCAACATTGAAATTATCCCTAAATTTTCTCAAATTTGCTCTTTATCCCCAGATTTACCCCATAGGATATATTGTACCATGTTTTTGAACTGACATTAGATTACCGTTGTCTCGTCGTTTTATCTTTTTAATATATTTTGCGTCTCTGAAAAGGAAACTCTAAAGCCCCAATGGTGACATATTGAAGCATAATTTACTTGTCGCAAGCTTCTAACACTTGATTTGTATTCTATAGGTGACATCCCCTTATGGGAACAATCTTCATCACAAGGAGAATGTGACACACGGTCAATTCGCATTCACTACTCAGGAGGCTGGCAATTACTTAGCATGTTTCTGGACAGACAGCCATACTCGTGGGGCCGGAGAAGTTAGTGTCAACATTGAATGGAAAACTGGTATTGCAGCTAAAGACTGGGAGTCAGTGGCCAGAAAAGAAAAAATTGAGGTATTTCCTTTTTCCTCCATCAATCATGTTTGGATTTAGAGAGAAAACCATGGATGTTACTACTCCTATTCCTAGTGCAGAGTAAATGTTGGTGTCAAATGATTTTTGAGATTAGCCTACTTAAGGATTTTTATTGCTGCTGCTGGAATAAAGATGATTTCTTTTGTTGCTGAACTTCCAGTTTTCATAAACCCGTAGGTGTAACAATTGACTTTTGCTCAAAAAGAATCAATATTCTCTTGCTTTGCAAAGTTTGTGAGGTAGGCTGAGTAAATGATCATATGGGTGTCGAAAGCTTGGAACTTCATAATTTTTAGCCAAATTTTTTGAATGACCTTGGAATTCATTTGATAAGTTTTTATGGTTTCCACTAATATAATATGGTTTGTGAAAAAGGTAAACGAATTGGTTTCTATATGCTTCCTCTTTTGTGTGTTTCATTGTGCTTATTTACATATAGGGTGTTGAGTTAGAGCTGAGGAAACTTGAAGGAGCGGTGGAGGCCATTCACGAGAATTTACTCTATCTGAGGGACAGGTAATCATTAATAATTTCTTTTTAGGGCTTGTTCAAACTTTAGGCTTTTTTTTAAGGTAAGCTAACATCCTCCGTTTATCCCATCCTTATCGGACCACAGAGAAGCAGAAATGAGGGCAACGAGTGAAAACACAAACGCTAGAGTCGCGTGGTTCAGTATAATGTCTTTGGGTATTTGCATCGTGGTGTCAGGTTCACAAATTTGGTACTTGAAGCGTTACTTCCAAAAGAAGAAGCTTATCTAAAGTCCTAAACTCGCTGATTGGTAGACAAGAAAATTCGGAAACTTGTTTTCTTTTTCTTTTTCATGTATGTTTTACAGAGGAAAGTTTTGATACCCCATTCAGAGGGTATTGTTAACATTTACCATACTAAGAGAATTGTTTTAGTTTCTTGACACTTAAGTTAATGCCTGATCCGAGTTTATAAGTACTACTAAAAATGCCTTTAGTGGTTGGTTTATAATTTTACTATAATTACCTTTAATGGTTGGCTTAGAACTAGGGTTTTAATTCGAGTTTGAGTTGTTGCAAGTTTGAGTTCGTTTCGATTCGATATAAAGATTGAATTGCTCAAATTTGATGGACTAGTTTGTCCACATAAGTAACAAATGAGTTCAATTTTCATGCTCGAGTTTAAACTTTGATTATTTGTTTCGTCCAAGGTAATCACTAAACTTAACAGTTTTTTTTAGTTTTGATTTATACGATGACGACGACCTTTTGAGGTAATGTTTCATCACATTTAAAAAAATTAGCGAGTGCCACGTTACAAAATTGAGGATAAATCGAGGGTTAAGCAAAAGATGGCAATTTGCTTTGCTTTTTTCTTTTTATAAAATTATATTGTCAATGAAAGCAATTTTTAAAAAAAAATTAAAAAAATCTAAAACACGGCTTAAATTAAAGTTTATTTAGTTGATGACCCAATTTTTAGAGTGCATTCATCAAAAATGAAATCTTTGCTGTTTCGTCGCTCAACTTTTAAGATGCTTATCAAATTTTTAACAGTAGTTAACATGTACATGTCACACTATGTTCACGTTTTTAATTTGATCACTTAAAAAATATCATTTTTTTTATAATATTGATCGGTGTAAAAAAATATTAAGAATTAAAGTGAGAAATATGATGGTAACTAAAATAATGCTTTAAGCCAAATTGTATTTGTTTACCCGTTGTTGAAAGTTTTAATTTCTTTTCAATATTGACATTTTAAATTTCAAACAATCAAAATAAATTAAATAAGTTACTGAAAATTTCTTTTATCCTTTGATAGTGTCAACCAATTTATTACTATGATATTGAAATTAATTAAATTAATTTAGTCTCCTTTTAAATATTAAAACTTAATTTTATGTTTTTAAATTAAAATCAACTCAAATAAATTATCTTTAACAATACATAAAACTCAAATTTCTTTTGATTATATGATCTCGAATCTTTCATACTATGCTAATAGCAAAGAAAAACCCTTACAATTAATTAATTTTATATTTCATGCCAACCAAAATCCAGAAGTTTTTCATTACTCCTTTACTCAAATGAAGAACAAGCAATTAATTTAATTAATTGCAATAATTTTTCTTTATTTTTAGCTTAGTATAAAAGATTTGAGATTATATAATAAAAAGAAATTTAAGTTTTACATACAATTATTAAATATGAGTCATCGAGTTGATTTCATTAAAAATATTAAGGAAACATAAAATAAATTTTTAAAAATTAGAAGGAAATTAATCTAATTAATTTTAATATTACAGTAATAAATCGATTAATATTATCAAGAGATAAAAAAATTCAAAAATTGATTTAATTGTTTTTTATGTTTTGAAATTTAAATTTTCAATATTAAGAAAAAAAAGAATTTTTGGCAATGTGATAAACAAATACAATTTGATAATTTTTTTGATACATTATTTTCGTTTCTATCGTTTTTTTCACTTTAATTACTGTTTTTCTTACCCCAATCAATACTTTAAAATTTATAATTTTCTAGGTGACCGAAATAAAAATGAGAACATGATGTGGCATATAAAGTTAACTGTCGTTAGAGATTTAACAGTTGAGTAACTAAAATAAAAATACCTTAAAAGTTGGTTGACCAACTATGTAGTTTATCCTTTTTCTTTTCACTACTATGAAAATTTTTAACTCTACAATCGAGATTTAAATTTTACTATTTGTTTATTTTATATGAATATATGAAAATTTATATCTTAAATGGATAAGCAATTTGTGCCTTGTGGAACAAAGGGTCAAATGTTGGTCTATCAAACAAAACCAGTTCTTTGTCTTGTCTAAAATAAAGTCAGACCAAATTGTAATGTCCTTTTCTCTTGTGATCTTTTTTTTTTTTTTTTTTTTTTTTTTTTAAATGTAATAATTTTTTAATATTTTAAATTCAATTGGTAAATGGAAAATGAAATGAAGAGAGGAATTATCCAATAAGCTTACACCTACACGTGTTGGTAAATGTTTGTCCAATCAAAGTAGACATAAAACCAATGTAGCATTAAAATTTGATGTTATAAGAGGAGATCTTTCACTTATTTTTGGTCCACGTGTATGGCCCATACTGGTCAAACTTTTCTTTCCCTTACCTACCCCTTGAGTGAATCCCAAATTACATAAAAAAAGTTTTTATTTTTTAAGTTTCAATTTTATTGGTATAAAATATTTTTTTTTTCATTTTGAACTTAGGCTAAATTAGTCAAATATATCGAAAAAAATCTTAATCGATAAAATTTAGGAAAATAAATCGATAAAGAAACCACGTCTAGTTGGATGCACTTTTCCTGACATATCAACAAGAAAGTTCAATTGAGTGTACTTTTCTATCCACTGTCCAAAAAACACTCTTAGTTGGACGCACTTTTACACATTCTCTCCAAAAAAATCTATTTCTTTAAATTTTTTAAATTTAATTTTATATTAGTAATTTAAGGAGTTTTGGATGAGATGAGATAAACTACATAAGTATATCAAAATAATTTATATAAAAAAGTATATCAAAATAAAATATTTAAAAGAAAAAAGAAAGAACCTTATCTTTAGCTTTTAATAGATTCCTCATAAATTTCATCACTTAATTTAGTTCAGTAAACAAGAAAATTTAAATATTGCATTTAATATAGTTTGTTATTAATTTCTATTATTATTAAAGAATTTATTGAGATTGGTTTCATGACACTATTTTAATAGTAAAATGACAAAAATATTTATATATGATTATAGTAAAATTTCATCAAATTAGATAAATATCACATTTATTATTAAAAACTATCCCCTAATAGATAAATATTATTAAAAAATACTAATTAAATATTAGTTCGATTGGCATGGATATAGTTGTCAATACAAAAAGACATGGGTTCGAGTACATTGAAGTACATTATCCTCCTATTTATGAGTTGGAGGGAGATTATGGATAGTTAAATCGATCAAAGCATCGGTTCAGTTGATTTTGAATAGTTTACATAAAGATAAACTCAACTTATTTGTTCTATATCTCAATTGAATTGTGATCTAATTGGTCTAATTTAATTCTAACCGTGTTTTTTTTGAGTAAAAGTACTATGGATGCCCTTGTATCAGAAACTAAATTGTATTTTTTCTTTTCTACTAAAAAATAAATAAATTAATCTAGAGTAGATCGATCTTTTTCTATTAAAAATTTCATCCATTTGATCTTTTAAAAACTAGCGTGGTTAACAAAATAATCAAACAGTAACATATGGTGTACCACGTGTATCTCATTCCAATATACATGAACTAATTTTTTAATAGTAGAAATAGATAAAAATTTTAATAAAATATCAATTTATTCTTCAGTTTAAGAGATTAATTTATTTATTTTTTAAAATAATAGAGGTAAAATATAACCGACTCTTTATCGTATTTTTACCCTTCTTTTCTAATTATTTTTGTAAACTCCTTAGAAAAAGATAAAAAAAAATTTCCAATAATTTACATTATCTCAAAATGGCCTAAGTCACTCACTTTGCCTTTTCTTTCCCTTTACCCTTTGCTTCTCCTCAACGTTCGGTAGCCCATAAAGTCATTTAAAATTGACTTGAAAAAGAGTGCAAAACACTGTCAAATTCACTAATTAAAAAACAATTAGATTAAATCTGAACATCCCATTAATCCCATTTGCTTGAAACTGTTCAAAAATCAATTTCAAATAACAGCTATGTGTATATATATAATTAAATAAGTAGAGCAAAAAGTGAGTGTTTAGAGAAAGAAAGAGAAAGGGTGTTGTCAAATTTCAGTAGTTAATTGTGAGAGAGAGAGAGAGAGAGAGAGAGAGAGAGATGGCATATGCCTACCATTAACACTTGTGTCACAATCCACACACCCATTGTTAATAAGGGTGCTGTTCTTGGTGGTAATGGTGTTAAAAGTGAGTTTTCTAGAGAGTGAAAGATAGAAGAAAAGGACCCATTCTTTTGTTTTTTTTTGTTTTGGTTCCAGATGCTCTTTCAATGGGGAAAAATGAAGACCCAAATCTACAACAAAGTATTGAATCAAGGAACAATGAAGGGTATCATCAAGGGTTCTTCTTTTATGGGAGATTTTGGATGGTTTTTTCAAGCTTTACAAATGAGTTCAATTTCAGATGTGTTTTCATTTTGTTCCTCAGTTTATCAGTGTTATTGCCTGGGATCTTTTGGATCTTCCCTTTTCGTTCTATAAAATCTGGGTTTGATGCTAAACAAGCTATTAAGCTCAGTGGTAAGCCATTTTACCTTATTGAAGTTCAATTTTATTTTTATTTTTTTGTAAAGTTTGGTACCAATTTCTTTGTTTGATTAGGGGTTTTTTTTTGTTGTTGTTGTTTCCACCAAATGGTATTTTTTATTTTTTTAATTTTCACTGCATTTTTGTTGTTTAATTTGGATCCTCAAGTGTTGAAAGCCAATGGGTATTTCAAGATCTGTACTTTGAAATCTGGAATTTTGGTGTTCTTCATAGATTTCTAATGATTTCTTCTGAGTAAGTATGGACATGCATTTATTTCACTTTCTTCTATTAAGGCAAGTTCATCTTTTATTCCCAAATAGGAACTATATATTTCTATTTTATTGCAATTTTATTTAATGTTTAAATTTATGGTTCCAATTAAAATTGTATCATTAGAAGTAAATATTTTGCTATATTTAAATCATTTTCTCATTTTAGCAATAGGGAGCAAACCATTAATGGTTTGTTTGAAATTTCAATGCCAAATTTATGAGACAAGGGCTATGTTTTTTTTATTGTTTTTCCATAGCTTAAATTGATAAGCAAGTTGTTGATCACAAAGAAAAATGGTGATATTTTGCAACATCATGTACCACTTTGTAAGTATTCGATTCACTATAAAACTCTATGGTCTTCCTTGATATGTTTACTTTCTCAAAATGTGCTATTAAACTAGATCTTTTCGGCTTTGGTCTATATGCATATCGAAATAAGACCTTTTCCATTGGTTGTATTTCCATAAGTTTTCCTTGTTTGTTGCTTATATCACCATTTAATCCTTTTGCAGCTCCGGTTCATGCATACTTTACGCTCAAGAAACCAGTGTCCGAGCTTGTTCAGAACATTCAAAAGTTGGAGTATGATATATATGAAGAAATAGGTGTTCCGGATACTAAGGTTTTTAGGACAAACTTCTGTCATTGTTTTACATATAATTTCCCATCGTATTATGTGAGAAGTCGATCTAAAAGCTACTCATTTTCAACAGGTGGCTATCTTATCCATGCACCAGTCCAGTGTGCCTAACTCGACGTATGTAGTGTTTGGTGTTCTTCCCGATCCCGTAAATAGACTGATAAACCAAGTATCCCTAAGCGTGCTGAGAGCGTCTTTAATCGAGCTGTTCCTCCGACACTCCAATCTGACTTTGACAACCTCCATTTTTGGACAGCCTTCTAAGTTTGAGATTTTAAAGTTTCCTGGGGGGATCACTATAACCCCCTTACAATCCGCTTCGATCTTGCAAAAGACCCAGATTCTATTCAATTTTACTTTGTATAATTCGATATCCGAAATAGATGACAAATTCATGGAGTTAATGGATCAGCTACAATATGGATTGCATTTGAGGTCTTATGAGGTATGACATCGATTCCAACTTTCGAGCAATGTTCACTTATTCACTTTCACTATTGGTTCGTTTCCAGGTTGATCTATGGTAGCCTTAAGATATGGTGGAACCGGAATCAGGGTTTCAGGGAAGAGAAGAGAATCTATTTGAGCCCCATTTTTTCGATATTACTTGTTTTTAATAGTTTTTATTTGTTAATTGCAGAATTTGTTTGTGCAATTAACAAACATAAATGGCTCCACGATGTCCTCTCCGGTCATAGTTCAAGCTTCTATTATGTCGGATGGTTTCAGTAGACTTTTGCCTCAGAGATTAAAGCAGTTGGCTCAAACCATCACCAGCTCTCCTGCGAAGAATCTTGGTCTTAATAATTCTGTTTTTGGTAGAGTTAAAAGCATTAGCTTATCGTCTTATCTGAATGGCACACTTCATCCTACTCCTCCTCCCACTCCTTCACCAGCTCCATCTCCAGGGCTGTTGATAGCCTCCAGTCCTATATCTTCACCGTCTCACTCTCCAGCACCATCACCCGATAAACATCATCTTCCGCTTTGTCCCGACTGCAAATCTCCTGCTCCTTCCAGTCATAGTCCTTTGCGTTCACCAGGTCCGGGGAGTAGTTCCTACCCTACTTTTCCTCCTTTGGTTTCTCCTGCACCATCTAGTGCAGCAACGCACCCCCCTCCTCGTTATTTACCAAGACCTCACCCTAGCCAAACTTCTAACCACCAACCTGTAATGAGTCCTCGATCAAAGTTGTCCCCAAATCTACCACCTTTACCTTCAGTGTCTTATGGCTCTCGTCCCGACCAGGGTATGAACGATACGAAAGGTCCAGTTTCTACACCACCTGCGCAATCTCCATCATGTAAGAACATATGCTAAGTGAATTTTACAATTCTGAATAAGCATTTGTTTCGAATTTTCATCATGTTATTTAAATTTATAGCTAATTGTTTTTATGTAATTGTTGTGAGCATTTGCAGCTATAGCAACAAGTGTTCTCCCCAAGCAACTCTGGTTATTGGCATTCTTAGGATTCTTGACCTTTCATCTCCATTTATGATTGAATCGAATTCGTTTCATGTCACGCCATCCAACATCCCGAGACATCAAAAAGACCACAATAGGTGATACTCGTTTCCGGACTTTGATAAGGCAAAAACACGGTAGAAGCCCCTGCAAAAAATTTCCAAACATTTTCCATCTCCTTCAGGCAAGCAACGTACATTGCGCGAATGAGATGGAAGATCAACTTTCCCAGGGGACAAAGCCGGAAATTTCACAGGCCAGACATCTTACGACATAAAAACATAAGATGTTTTTTCTTCCCAAAGGGTTAAATAAGCCTAAAGAGATGGTGTGTGTGACTACTTTAAAAGAAGCAGTCATAAAAAAAAAACATGCCAGGTTTGAGCAAGGAACCATCTCTTTGTATTTAATTCAAAGTGTAAAGAAAAATGCTGGTTCTATTTTTGGAACAAAAGTTATTATGTCATGTTGTGAACTGTAAAAACTATTGTTTTATAATATACTCAAGGAGTGATAAATAAATAAAAAAAACAGTATAGATTTACAAAGTCATTTATACATATGATTTTCATGTTTGATGGTTCAAAAGTATTTTGTAGATGCAAAAAAAATTAACTTTTAAAGGGGAAACAGGACATGGGTTTAAGGTTTGTATTGTACAAGCTATCATGTTGTTCAAGGAAGTGTTGGTATCTTGGGTTTTAGCTGATGTGTCATGTTCATTTTAGGTGTGTTTGGTGCACCAAAGGATTGGGATATCATATCATCCAAAGCAATTACAAAGAAGAAAATTATGTTATATATATATACATATATATTATATACAGTAATAAATGATGGTTGTTGTGCCCTAGATGGCAGTCAGATTTATGTTTTAACTAAACAAGAAACTTGAACCCGATATGAGGGTGATGTTTTTCTTAGTCCGGCGACTCATTTTGCATCAAGTTTTGGTGGTTTTGCTTTTGCTTCAGTCTTTTCTCTAGGTTTCCTCGCTACCCTTTGAGTCGTTGGTCGGAATGGAATGGCACGGAGTCAACGCCCCAAATCTGTTGATTCTGTGGTTGAAGCCAAGTTAGATGGTTTGACCCTAAATCTCGTCTTTCCTTCAGTTTGTTCATGGTGGTTTAGATGCTTTGTTTGCTGCGGAATGATTTCCCAGGCCAAAGGTGTGCATACGGTCAATGGTGATGACGACTCTTAAGTTTTGTTGGTTTGTTCCTATGAACTAGGGTTCTTTGTGAGCTTTGGGTTCTCCTTGGGTTGAGTTAGGGTTTGTGCTACTTTCTTGGATTTATTCTTTTTAGGCCTTTAAACTATTATGTAGCATTTTTTGTTTAATAAAATTTAGATATTTAACAAAAAAAGTACACATACTCGAAATAACTTGAAATTTTTAAACATGAATTGATTCAACTTGAACCTACCCTACTTGTCCAATTGACCATTCTAGTTTCAACTGGTTTATCAACATGATTTTATTGCATGTTATAAAATTCTTCAATTTTCTTAAAATATGTGTTTAATAACACATATTCTAACATAATACAGAAAATATATATTTATAACAAATATATATTCATATCTAATACTTGATTCGAATATTAATAACATAGGTCTTTGATAGTGTATACTTTCTTAACCATGCATGTGATTGCAATAATAATTTAACAAATTCTCTAATAAAAGAAACTTATTTTTGAACACTTATTTTCAATTTTGTAATGTGAAATTTAGTATACTAAAAACATATACATATATATACATATTTACATACACATATACATACATACCTGGCCGCTGGTATATATAGATAACCTATAGGATGAGCCAAGAGCGCCACCAGGAGCTAGCTGCAAGGGAGATAACATAGCTACTGTGTTACACAATCTTTATATGTATGTATGTATGTATGTAGCTGTGGTAGAAGATCCTACCCTCTTGAGAGAAATTACTTCCATTGATCATACTATCGAGAGAGTCAAGATATCCGCGAGTCCAATGAGAGAACACACGAAGAGGCCTCGAAGAGAGCAACCGAGTCCGCAACCAAGTTAAGCAATTTGCCAAATCTTCAACACCAAGACCGAAATCCCCACGATCAATCTCATTCATTTCGTAGTCACCAGGAGCGTTACCAGACTCATTGTTGATCTCGTAGCGACAAACGGGGCACGTGTTGTGGATGTTCAACCATGGCACGATACAATTCGAGTGATACAAATGCTTGCACGGTAACTCTCTCGCTTCTCCACCGATCTCGAACTCATCCTTGCAAATGGGGCAATGCATGGTGTTGGTAACATGGCTTTCACTGATTTTCACCATTGGCAATGCTCCAATGGCTGAAGCAGTTGCAGGGGGAACCCCTTCAATGCATGCATTTCTCGGTTGCTGGTCTGGTGGTTCAACGAAACTGAGAGTGATCCAAGGTCCATTTTCGGGACCCGATTCCCATCGAATTCTTCGACCAAAATCAATATTTGTATAGGTTTCAAGGCTTAGAGACATGTTTTATGTAATACAAATGGGGATTGATTCTATTTTCAAAAGCACCTTATATATAAACAAAAAAGGGAGAAAAAGGATACCTTCTGGATATACAGCAAGTGATACCTTTTTCTCCTCAAACAGGAACCATTTTTCCTGGATTTTCTGTTTGTAATTTCCCCTGATTGTGTCTATCTTCTAGGAAAAGCAAAGGATAATTTAAGAAATTGATGTTAATTTTCGGTAGCCTTTGTTGAATCCCAGGTTTCTTTATCTACCAAGTTAACCACATTTAAAAGCAAAGTCACATCAGTCTTCCATGGCTGTCTCCAAGTGCCATTGGCCAACATATTGGTGTAGGATGGCATTGGCTCACAATTCTAGTTTGTTTCTGTATCCACCTTGTAAACATGTGTGAGTGTGTGTGTTGATGTATATTATATAGTCCTTGTGAATCAGTGTAAAGAGATAATATGGCCAGGAATAATCACAGTAGGAGGGAACTGCCATGTACTTTAGAATCAGTCCAAACCGTCTTCTAGGATGGCCTGAAAGGGTGGAGTGGCCGAATATGGGGTCGGACCGGTTGTGATTTCGGTAAAAATGGCAGTAGCTCATGTCAAACAGGTAGCTGTGGCAGTTCCATTAATTGTAAAATGGATTTAACTTTGCCCATTGTGATTAAGCCAACAAGTGATGTTGCCTGTTTGCCTACGAATTATCCCAAGAGCTTCAAACAAGTGTGCCCGGTGGCATCGAGCTATGCATACAAGGAAGCCAATTCTAATGGCATTTTCCCTAGTAGAGAAATCAATCTCCTTGGAGAGTGGCCTTATAGGCCAATCTTTCGAGTACAAGTGGGGCTCATGATGTAAACTATTTAATAATTATAAAATAATGATTAAATTATTTAAAAATTTTCATTTAAATTATTGAACTATTAAAATCGCTCATCGTCGAATAATTACTTGGAATTTGCTAGTCAAATTATTTTTTTTTAAAAAAGAAAAACATTAATAACTCAATGACTTAAATAAAAAATTTCGAATAGATTATTAACTAATTTATAATATTTTAAAATTAAGTAATCAAAACGTAAATTTACTAATAATCTAGTGATCTCGGGTCAAATTTCCCCCTTCCTCTGAGTCCTCCTTGAATTTGGATTGACAACCACCTAATTTTCAACATTATCCACACTTCCCTTAATTAGTAACTTTCACAAAAACAGCTTAATTCAGGAATGGCTCTCACTTCTTCGTCTTCTTCTTCTGCCATTACTGCTCTGCTAAAACCTCATCTGCAACTTTCAAATGAGCCCATCATTTCTTTTTCTCCTTCCTTTTTCACCTTATCATCAAAACCACTTCTTTCATCATCCAAACCCAATGTGAAAATCAACTTTTTTTCATCACAAACTGCTGTTTCCCTCAAATGGAGGACTGAAGCTTCAATCTTTTCTGGGCTTTTCACCAAAAGCAAAGACATTAAAACCCTAAAAGATGAGCTTTTTGATGCTATAGCACTTCTTGATCGTGGAGCTGAAGCCGCCCCTGAGGATCAACAACGTGTGGATCAGGTTCTTTTGTTCTGTTTTTTCATGCAAATTAAATAATTCTCTTGCTTTTTTCCATTGATGGGGGGTTTCCTGAATTTTTAAATCAGATAGCACTTAAACTCGAAGCTTTAAATGAGATACAAGATCCACTCAAATCCAACTTGTTGAATGGAAAATGGGAACTTTTATACACAACATCTGTGTCACTTCTGCAAACAAAGGTCTTATCTTTTTTATCCAAAAATTATCATTTTTGTCCATAAATTACCCAATTTTCTTCAAAATAATCCCATTCATGACCTTTCTTTTGACATCAGAGGCCAAAGTTCTTGAGACCCAATGGAAAAATATACCAGGCAATCAATGTGGATACTCTCAGAGCTCAAAATATGGAAACTTGGCCTTTCTTTAATCAAGTAAGTATTGTTTCTGTCATTATTTTGTATTCAATTGGTTTTCTATGGAGGTCCTATTTTGCTGCTTTACTCAAAAATCCTTTGCTCACGATAATGATACATTAAATACCAAACTTATTATTTTTATTAAAATTTTCAGAAATAATTAAACAATTACAAATAACATACTATACATCAGCCAATTTATTTTAATAAAAAGAGCAAAATGCAATCTAAAATATGCTTTTATCTACTCATGATCCTAAAAACTTGAAAAGCAAAAAAGTTAATAATTGAAGTATTGGAAGTGCGGAGTTAATTTTGAATCGGATCGATTTAAATTATCAAATTTTTCAATAATTTTGGATGCCAATTATATCATTTAAACCATTTCAAGCTCTGGTAAATAGTTTTCTCAAATCGACTCATTCTGTAATTTCAAAATTAGTTAGGGTCAATATTTTTTTTCTTTTTTGCAGGCCACTGCTAATTTAGTTCCTATAAATGCAAGAAGGGTAGCTGTTAAATTCGACTATTTCAGAATCGCTGGTCTGGTATGGATATGTTTATATAAACGTTGATAGTTATGTCAAAATTTATGTCTAGTGACTAGTGCTATATATTGCTAAGCATTCCTTTATTCGACACTCACTCTCGAGTCTCACTTGTAATCTCATTGCGGCAACTCATTGTCCGTCGATTTCCGGTGATTTGCAGATACCGATTAAGTCACCTGGAAGCGGCCGTGGTCAGTTGGAGATTACATACTTGGATGAAGAGCTACGGTCAGTACTTTACCAAAAAAAAATTTTAACTCTATGCCTGAAATTAACTCGAAACCATCGCCTAATTGCTGCATGCAATCATGTTTGTTCATATTTCTGCAGAATATCAAGAGGTAACAGAGAGAACTTGTTCATTTTGAAAATGGTTGATCCATCCTATCGAGTCCCTCTCTAGCTGTTATACATATGTTACCTACGTATGCACGTGTATATATATATATTAGTTTTATTCCGTGCGATACACAGATTTATTGTGTACTATATTTAAAATATATTAAATTAATACATTTTCTTTTTCAATTTAACGGTTTTATAAATAATTTCAAGTAAATAATTGAAATATAATTGATAAATAATATATTCAAATATATGTGGTAGATTTGCTCATGTGCCGAACCACCTGCTTAGGCTCGTTCGGAAAATAAGAGGGTTTAGACAAAATATAAGGCTCGAAAAATGAGTTTTGATAAAATTTAATGCTTATTTTCTATTGGGGTCGGGCTTTGGGAAAGACTTTTTTGGCTCAAGCCCAATCTGACCTGACCTGAATATATATTATGTTGTAAAAAATATTATATTAATTATATATATTTATATTAATTCACTAACCCAATAACAATTAATCCCATTATCCAAAACCTAAAAAAAAACTTATCCAACTAAATAATCCAACCCAAAATATAAAATTTTAAAAATTACATTTAATACAATAAAATATTTATTATATTTATAGTAGTGTTTTTAATATAAAAACTTTTTTAATATGTTAGAAAATTTTTATTTTAGTGTTTTTTTAGTGCATTTAGTGTATTATATTTTAATATATATATATTTTTAAATAAAAACTAATCTAAAAAAATTAAATATGAGTAGGTTGGGTTTGGGTTTATCTTTTCTTAAATTAGGCCAGATTTCAGTAAAAAAGTAAGTTCATTTTTGAGGCCGAACCTAAACTTAGAAATTTATCTAAATACCTTGTATGGACCTGACCCAAACCTAGCCTGCTCATGAGCACCTCTAATACGTGGTATTAAAATATTAAAAAAAGTAAAAAATTTTACAACCTTCTTATTTTTTAGAAAATGTAGTTGACGTTATATGAACTATGGCCTACCTTTTTACTGGGAAATTAGGATATGGGCACATCATCAAAGCTGAGCCTTATGGTATATATAATGGTCTTCATCTAGCTTAGGAACATGGCATAAGGAATCTTGTTATCGAGCCAGACTCACTTGTGGTTGTTAATAAGATTTTGACCCCCTTGCAACATGATTCTCTCTCTAGTGATTTGGAATTGTAAGGAGCTACTTCAATGCAATTGAAATTTTAATCTTATTCATTTTTATCATGAAGTTAATATGTGTGCGGATTTTTTGGTGAGCTAGGCATTCCAAAGGCCTTTTGACGTAACTATGTTAGTTCACCCTCCAGGAACCTTACCAAGGATTATCGAGGAAGACATGATTGGTGTAGCTAAGTCTAGAACTATTATTAATTAGAGCGGTCATGTACCAAAAAAAACTACGGCCTACCTTTATAAAAAAAATTATGACCATATAAATTAATTTCATAAATTGAGAAAATAATTTTTTATTTTATTTTATCAAAAATACCAATTGAGATTTTAAAACCCTTCTTAATTTTTGTAATATTAACAAATATTAATTGAGATTTTAAATCCATACATAAATACCCTCATTATTTGGATTTTTCTTAGCACAAATAGAAATGTATTTGAAGTTTCAATTTCTCGGTACTGTTGATTTACCTTCTTTAATATGAGAGAATGAATTATCTATAGAGGTTGACGAGTTTTAATTAAATTAAATATAATGGTTTAATATCTTTCTAATTTATTTGTTAAATTATGTCGATTGAGTTTTAGCTCGAGTAGTATTAGTATTATTGCCAATGCAGGAGGTTATGAATTCGAGTGCACTGAAGTACATTATCCTCCTATATGTAAGGGTTGGGGAGGGACAATTGGTAGTTCTAGGCATTGTATAAAAAAAAAGATATGATAAGAACCTATAATGAGATTAATGTTAAAAAATTGTCAAATTACGGTTTATTTATTAATTAAAACCAACAAAACCAGAAAATTAATTTACGATTTATTTAAGAATTTTTTACAGGACTAAACTGAACATTTACCAGCTTAGAGAAGTTAAAGTGCAATTTTACCATTATAGTAATTAATAATTTTAAAATTTTTAAAAGGACTAAAAAATAATTTTACCATTTAGGGTCAAGATTAAATAAATTATTTACCATTTTTGAGGAGGCTAAAGTCACTACTTGCCCTCTTATCTTCACCCCCGCACAAATGTATGTACATTTATTATATATAATATCAGGGACCAACAATAAATTATAAATTTTTGGAGAACCAAAGTGAAACTATTATACTAACTTTTAAAAAAAAAAAATTAAAAGAAGTATAAGTTAATTTTACCATTTTTGAGGCTAAAGCCACCGTCTACCCTCGATATAAATACGTATCCGACACAAAAGTTTATTTTATTACAAAAAAGAGAGTACATGTAAACCATTGCCACAAAACATTACTCAAAAACCATCATATTATAGATCATATATATAAAACTAAACACTAGCACTAGACTTAAAGACTTGTTGACACCAAATCCAACACTGATTATACTTAAGAAAGCTGATAAAAGCAAGCTAAGCTTTGCTTATCATAGGCTAAGCAGCAGTGGCTGCTATTTTCATGCCAGCTTGACAATGTCCAGCATAGTTGCAGATGAAATAGTTTTGGCCTTTGACAAGCTTGATTTGATCCTTGCCGGACTGGTAAACTTTAGCACCTTTTGGGGTTGTGCATGAACTGTAACCGGCCCTGTTTACAGCTACCACGTTGTGGATTGATGGGTTGTATTTGAATACTGCAATGAAATTGAATCTTCAAAATATTAGTTTCATATAAGGGATAGAAACTAAAAAGTTGTTTTAGGGATCAGAGATAAATTATAAATTATTACGGGAATTAATATGCAATTTTATTATTATACTAATGAGAGAGAGAGAAAGAGGGGAGGGAGGGAGAGAGAGAGTTGAGAATATTAGAGGAGGATTTGAGTAAAGATATGAATAGACGTAAAATGGTATTAAGTTAGCTATTTATAAATATGAGCAGATTTTGACAATTATAAAGTGTGTTAATATCATGCTCAGGCTCGGCCTGACCCATGAACACTTCTAGGAAAGAGAATGTGTATTGTCCTTCTATCCTTATGTCCATGGCCATCTAAGGGGATACATTTGATAATTTCCCAATGTGTCATGTGTTGTTTATGTATTGGTTTCAAATTTCGCGAGATTTAATTGACCTACTGATGCCTTATCGTCATAGGTATGGATTGTCATGTTAGGACAACAAATATATGTGACATGTAAATGACAAATACTTGTCCATACCAGTAGTTCAGTCTCGATGGTATGGGGTAGCGAGCTCTTTAGCTCACAAAATGATCCTTCTTAATTAAGGACATTAAGTCACGAGGTTCTAAGATGGACTTGTAAGGTATAGATATAACATGATCAAAATTTAAACATGTATACTTATTATATGACAACAGTGAAAAATAATGTCATTAAAATTAACAAGGCTGTTATTTTTTTCTTTTAAATTTGTTAATTTTAACTCGTTCATACGATAAGCCTCCTAAAATAAGAAAATTTTTATTTAGATTTTCTAAAATTTATAAAAATTTTAAGTTAATAATTGTAAAATTATAGTTTGATCCTCTAAAAATAATAAAATTTTGATTTAGTACTTCAAAAAACCATAAAGATATAATTCAATATAATGATAAAATTGCATTTTAGCACCTATAAAAATATATAATTTAATCTTGACCCCTAGAAAAAAAATTATAATTTCACCCTTGAGGATAACTACATATATTTAAACTTTGATCAACTTGTTTTAAACATGTTCCAAGCTAGATCTGACTTAATACTGAATATTCAAGTTTATGATTTTGCTAAAAGAAGAACTTGATTGGTGTAATACTAATAATCCAAGGATTAAATTAAACCATTTTAAAATTTGGAAACATTTAACCCTCATAAAAAAAATCCAAATAATATGCTTACCAAGTGTATCACCAGCCTTAAAACGCTTATCTTTGGTCCAACCAGCCACGTTAAAGGCCCAACCACCGGTTCCACCAACAGTATACGTTGCTGCTTGAGCCAAATCAAAGTGGCTCAGCAACAAGCAAAGCACCACCGCCGCAGCAGCTGCCACCGCCATTGCACCGCCTCTTGCCTGAGCCATTTCTTAAATAAAAAAACTTAGGGAAATCAAAGCTTAAACAATGAGTTTCAAAGGATATTGAGTGATGAGGACTGAGCTAGCTATTGGGAGCAGCTGCCTTTATAATGAGTTCCTTTTTTGGTGGGGGACCCTGAAATTTAAGGAGCTACACCATTTTTCTTCTTTGAAAATTTCAACCCCAAATAAATGGAGAGCTGCGTTCTTGTCAGTGCCATATTAATGGGGTTTGAATGTGTAGATAACATTGTATGGGTTAGGCCGGTCGGTTTGTGATTCAATTCATGAATGCTGTTATTAAGGGTTAATCTCATTGGAGGTCCCCCCAACTATAATTTGTATTCTAAATTGATTTTAAACTTCAAAATAATCTAATTGATCCCAAAATAATCTAATTTATCCCAAACTATAATCAAGTCCTTCTATCACCGTAATGTCAACTTGAGTGTTAAACATCAGTTAAGATCTGATGTAAAGTATATGTAAAACACGTTGATCAAATTTAAAATGTCTACACCTATTATGCGGGTAGCTTTAACCTGATCTATTAAAAAAGGTTGTCGTTAAAATTTGAGGGCTATTTTAGGAGCGAAGTTAGAAAATTATTTATGAGAGGCCAACATTGAGTTATAAAATTTTGTGCAATTTTATCATTTGTATTAATCTATAGTTTTGCAATTTTTGAAGATACCTAAATATAATTTTGTCTTAGGGGTGTAAATGAGACACTGGTGTTTGCAAACTACTAAAGTCCGACTCGAGAAAAAAAACTCGAACTTGATTCTATAATACCGGTCTGAGCTATTGGTTGAGCCAAATTCGAGTTTAGTAACACTCGACTCCAACAGCTCTTGAGCCTTATCAAGCTTTTCATTTTTTAATATTTATTTTAAATATATTATTAAATTACATTATTACCCTTAGTATGTATTATTAACCCTAAGCTTAATTATCGAGTCGAGCTCGAGCTTGATACGTACAAGCTTAATTGAGTGTGAGTACCAAAATTGATAACCAAGCTTAATCAAGCTAGAGTACTTAATTATATCACAGCGGAGCTCGAGTTTAAAAATAGATATTCGATCAAGCTTAAGCCGAGTATCGAGTTCCAAATTTCGAGTCGAGCTCGATCTCAAGTGTGCCAATATCTGAGCTTCGTTCAGTTCGATTACACACTTAGTTTCACCATTAGGGGGGGAGTGCCCCTACTTACCCTTAATGTCGTCCTATTTGATTCATAAGTTTTAAATATGTTCCATGTTAGATTGGCAGTTAAGCTCACTAAAGGACTTGATGATACCGATACTTTGAGAATTTAATTAAAAAGTTTTGAAATTTGAAGGTAAATTTTGAAATTTAAATCATAATTTAAGGATGTATTATTCGATTAACCCAATTAATAAAAAGCATACTAAATTAGAGGAGGGTGAGCTAACAACCCACCACACCCCGACATCAAATGTTGATGACTCCATGTTCTAAGCATGATTTTCTGCATGAATCACCGAAACACAACTTTGAAAAATAAATAAATAACAACCCATTGTCAGAATTATAAATAAAAAATTAATTTCATTGTTGAAAAATGGACCTTTTTGTTAGTATTTTCAAAGTTGGGAGAAAGACCCTCTTGTCACTACAAATGACTCTTTTAGTCAAAGCTAAGCCACTACATCTAAATCATCACAATATTAGAATATATTTTGAAAAAATAATAATTATATAATACGAATTATTAATATCTATTAATTCAACAATTTATAAAAAATTGCAATTTAACAATTTAATTCAATAATAAAATTTGGTCAATAATGGTTTGTTTTTTTTCTGAAAACCTTCCACGTCAGCACTTTAAATGTAATTTGGACTAGCTATTAAGACTAAGTTGAGGGACCAAATCAATAATTTGACCTAAAATGCACCAACAATGTGATAGCTAATTCCAATTAGGGGTTTGGGTTTCTATGGTCATTGGTTTTTACTCATAGCCCAAGCTTTTATTGGGTTTTCATTTATGTACCTTTCAAGACCCAATCCATTTCAAATCTGTGAAAATAATAAGATCTTTTTGATACAATACTTAAAAAATTAGGTATAGTTTCTTTTCAACTCTTGAATAAGAGGATAATGCACTCCAGCTCACTCAAATCCACGACCTGCACTGACAAAACTAAGACTCAATCGGTAGGATTATTTTCTTTTTCATTGCAAACTATTCATTGACGGAGTAGGAGTTACATGACTACCAAACAATTCAAAGAGATTAAATTACAGATAACCTAAATGAATGAGGCCACAAACGACCAAACCATAATGATCATAGATGACACTGAAATAAAAACCACCGATGATTTTAGCAACAGAGGTCAAAAATGGCTTACAACAAAGGACAACAGCTAAGATACATGGAACTCAATACAATCCTAGATCAACTACCACAAGTCGAGTAGGAAGAAGATGAACCCCATCAAAATCCCAAGTGATTGAGAAAGATGAAGGCTACCCCAACCACAATAGCCTTCATGCGGCGTTTAACGTCCTACAAATGCTCCACAAGCTCGAAATGCTTTAAGGTGGAGGAAGGTTAACTGATCGAAAGCTAGACAATTTCAGTGAGAATTGGTTTACTTCTTAGAAAAGGTGAGGTGATAAGACCATGACACTTGAAACAGAAACATAAAGTAAAGAGAAACTAAAGCATGAAAGACAACCTCAAAGAAAACCTAAGCAACACTAGACCTGATCATGGGTCCATCATCCGCCCAAATCCGAAAGTTCATCTAGAAAGTGAGAGAATTTAGGTAAAAATATAGGCCCAAAAAATAAAGTTTGTTTTCTAAACAGATCGAACCTTGGGTAGAATTTTTTTCCAGGCCTAGCTCGAATCAGCTATTTTATTGTTGTTTTGCAACAATTTCGCTATTATATTGTTATTATATTATTGTTATTGTTCGAATATTCTATAACTTTTATATTATTGTTAATTTTGCTACTATTTTAGAGGCATTTATTTGTTAACTTGTAACTATCTTAGTATTATTTAAGTATAAAGACTTTTTTCTAATATAGTTTCATTCTGTTGAAAAACATTCATTTTAATGTTTTTAATGCATTATATTTTTTTAAATTTGTTTTTATATAAAAATAATAATCTAAAAAAAATTAATACAGACAAGTCGGGTCAACTCAAGTTTAGTATTTTTAATATACATCAAACTTAGACAGAATTTTAAACCTATTTTTTAATTCAAACCCGAGTCCAGAAAATAAATTTAAAATTTTACATTAACCCAATCTAAAACCATGATTAGTTGTAGTTAGACCCAAACTCTAACAGCACGTTTGGTTGGCATGAATGGCTATTCCATTCCTATCTTATTCAGCACAACAGTCCTACTCCATTGTTTGGTTCGACTGAATGAGTGAAACGGTTGTGTAGTATTACGGCCTCATTCTGGCCTCTCATGGAATAGACATTCCATGCTACTACCAAAGAATAGCCATTCCAGCCTTTCACCGAATAGCCACCAATTTTTTTTCCCAAAAATACCCCAAATCAAAAACATCATATTAACCACAATTTCATGGATGAATTATATCTATGGAAGAAAAATCAATAAGAAATATAAACTGGAACCCAATCGTTAAACAAACTTCGATTCAATGCTTTCCCAACTTCGATTTCATCCAACAATGTTGTTTTCACAACATCAACATAAGGTCTCTTCCATAGCATCAACAAAACTAAACAATCCAAAATCTCTGCACTAGAAAATGCAAATTAGACTTAAAACCCAGTAATGAAATTTAGAAAACAAAATTAACAACCCAAATCAGAGAAAAAAAATTGTGATGGACGGTGGGAGATTAACAGAGGAGAGTTTTGCATGTATTGATCTATATGTTTTGGTGGGCTTTCAAGACAAACTAACCAAAAAAATTGAAATAGGAGGTGAAGATAAAGCTTTGGATGATCACTTTAAAGAGGAGGTGGAGATAAAGCTTTGGAGAGAAAGATACCTGAGAGAGAGAGAGAGATGACCAGAGAAAAAAAAAATAGAGAACTAAATAGTACTCCAGAGAAAAGAAAGAGATGAAGTTGATCGACGATGGGTAGAGGTTCCAGATCAAAGAAACAAGATTAAGGATGGGGCGGAGCAGAGATATTTGGAAAGCTCTGTTTGATGCTCAAAAATGAATCTGATGGTCGTTTTTTCCCCTGATTTGTTGTTCCCAAGTGTCAACAATTTTGGGATTAGTCTAGGAAGTTCTTGTTTTTTCTAGCTTTGGGAGACAATCTAGCCTTGGGCTGAGTATAAATATTATATTAATTATACTATTAGATATATTTATAATATATGTTACTAAATTATTACATTTAATTATAATATTACAAATTTCTAGATATTTTATTTTTATTATTTTTTATGAATTATATTAATTAGATTATATTTATATAAACATTTAACAATAATTAAATAATAAAAATACTATTATTAAATTGTATTTAATAACTATTGTATTAAAATATGATTAAAATATTTGTTTTTTTAAATTATTTTTAATAATAATCTTATTAAAATTTAATAACAATAATAATAAGAATCTACCTAAAAAAAAATTTACTAAGGGTATTCTGGTAATTTTAATTTTTTTTATGCTATTACAACATCATCCCATTCAACCAAACACAAGAATACTATTACAGTTCTATTTCATTTCATTCAACCAAACAATTGAATTACTGATTATAGCTCTATTCTATTGCAACTTTATTTAATTACAACTCTATTCAATTATAACCCTATTTTATTTTAGTGAACCAAACATACCCTCCCAAAACGACTCATTAACTTTGCTTATAAAACTCTTACTAAGCAACCGTATCCAATTAGAACCCGTCAAGTAGGAAATTATTTTCCCATGTCTACCAACAACCCACGTATTATTATAAATTGAGAGCGTGAACTTCACACCATCCTAACAGCGCGTGAGATTCTCATTTCTCGATCACTCCAGTTCCCCTAAGAAAACACCTATCAATCTGATTCGTCGACTCATTTCTACGCTACATTTTTCTCTTAAATTTGGTCCCTCAATTCATCCAATTTCGTGCCCAAACACAGCCCTAATTTCCCTTCATTCTCTAATCCTCAATTTTAATCCTAGATCTTAGATGGGATAAAGCCTAATAAATTCCCATGCGGGTAAAAATCGTAGCTTCATGTTCTCCTCTCATTATTTAATTACTTAATTTACTGTACAATTATGGCTTGAATCTATTGTTAAAGAACATTGTTTTTATTCTTTTAATTCTATGGTCTCTTTTTTTTTTTTTTTTTTTGTTATCAGGTAAGACTTGGTATCTCCAAAAGACCCATTACATCGATCTAGATTTCAACTTTTTTTTTCCCAAGGCAGGTGAGTTTTTTATTTTTATTTTTTGAAGTTCGTTCTTTTGGAATTTTGAGTTTTCGCGTTATATTTTGGTTGCCCATTGATTAGATATTGCTCTTTTGCGATGTTTAATCTTAAAGGTGACCTAATTCACTTGTGAAATGGATAATCAAACATGGGTTTTGAGTTTTGTTGTGTGTGTTGACTCTGGTAGATAATCTAATTCATTTGTGAATTGTCAATGATACCTCAACTGTGTTCTGGGATCTTGATAACTCAGATTCGAGTCTCACCATGCGCAAATGCCAATGCCAAGCCTGGGTTCTCTCCGAGAGTTTAAATAACACATTCCCCTGTTTAAATTCAGATATACTTCAGTTTTCAGTCTGTTGTGCTTTGTATTGAGTTAATTGTAGGTTTAATTGATTGGATACCTATTATTTGTGATTTGTACTTGTAAATGGATGTGAATTTTATCAAGGATAATGGTCGATGAGTGAATTTTCATTATGTTTACGGTTTATGAAGCCCAAAATTTGGTACTATTTATTTGTTTTTATGTATGTCGACTGTTCTGTTTTTACCATGGTTGTTTAAACTGGACCGGCTGGTTGGATTGGCAACCGGCCAATATACCTGTCCGAGGAAAGGGATTGGACTGGCTGAACCTTGAACTGTTTTGAACTGCAAATTGGAACCGGCTGAACAGTTAAAACTGCGAATTTGTAATGTATATTTGATGTAGTTAATTTAGTTAATGTTTTAAACTTTTAATTGAATTTGTAATGTATAATTGATGTTTATGTCATTATTGTTATTTTAATGTGTTTATAAGTTTTTTAAATATATTTTTTTCTTCTGCTTTCCCCCTATTTTTCAGAATTTTTTTTTAACTGTGGACTGATCGGACTGGTGGTTCACTGGTATTACCGTCGGTCTGGTTCTAAAATAATTGGTTTTAGCTTTATATGTTGGACTTGGTTTTTTTTTTTTTTACTATAAAAGTTTCTGATTTTTTGCAATACTGTTCTGTGGTGTAGTTTGCAAATGGCAAAAGGTAGCAAAGGACGACGTGGAATTGCTTTCCGGCAAGTCCGGCCAACCCCGTACTCATTTACCTCACGTAATGAAAAAATTTCAGGGGATTTGTACCCAAAAAAATGTTCCAAAGCTTTGGGTAAGAATGATTGGGAAGACGTGACTTGTTCTGTTTGTATGGAGTGCCCTCACAATGCTGTGCTTCTTCTCTGCTCGTCCCATGACAATGGTTGCCGTCCTTACATGTGTGGAACTAGCTTCCGATACTCGAACTGTCTCGATCAATACAAAAAGTTCTACACTAAAGTAGTCTCATCCAATGAAGAAGAACCTTTGTTTAGTTCCATTGATACTCCGGTCTTGGCACCAGGTTCTGGCTGGCCCGTCGAGAAGTGTAAGTAACGGAACTCGCGTGTCCACTTTGTAGGGGTCAAGTGAACGGATGGACAGTAGTGGAACCTGCAAGGGAATATCTAAATTCTAAAAAGAGAAGCTGCATGCAGGATGACTGCACTTTCGTTGGGACTTTTAAAGAACTAAGGAAACACATGAGATTGGATCATCCATGTGCTCAACCACGAGAAGTGGACCCTACTCTCGAACAAAAATGGAGGAGGCTTGTACGGGAACAGGAATGGGATGATGTGATCAGCACCATAAGGTCAACAATGCCAGGGTCAATGGTTTATGGTGATTATGTAATAGAAGGAAATCACCATGGTTTCGAGACAGATGAAGAAGAGGATGGTCAGAATGGAGGTTTGGAAGCAAGTTTGGATAGTAATTTCGTGAATTTCTTTCTTCTTCTGCATGCATTTGGGTCATCCGGGAACAACCTTGGTAGTAGACGACCAAGGCAGCCTACACATGCAGCTGATGAGAATGCTGAACCCATCAATTTATCTGATCAAGATGACGACGACAATGATGATGATGATGATGATGATGGAGGCAATATTGCTTTGGTTAGCCACCTCGGCCGACGTTCAGGCAATAGACAAACAGGAAGGTAGCATAACTGGATAGTGATAGGCAAAAACTTAGGTAAAAATGAAAACACACAAAAAAATAATACACTTTTGAGTTTCCACTCATTTACATGTCATTCAATTTAGGGGGAAATATAAAAAATATCATATGGTTGGCTTTGACTTTGACTTTGTTGTATGTATATACATTTCAATGTACCCACAATCTCTTTGTGTTTGCTGAATTTGTGCTCTGTAAACTTGTAATTAAGTTCAGTTCTGTTAATCATGGACCCTGTATAGTCTTGTGCTTATAAATATTACTGTTGAATGATTTTTATTTTCTCTAGGTTGTGGACATTTACACGGTGCTTATATACATGGACATATTTAATGTACGCATTTGATGTGGGAAATATATGAAGACTGAAATTAAGTCTATTTTGAGGTTAAAATTGTTGGAGGGTGCTCCTGATGATTGTTCTATTAGACCATCGGTTCTCCATTTAAGTAGTTTGTCCGATCGGTTTATTATTAAAAAATTTTAAAAACTATAAATACAATTAAATAACAATAATACTTTTATTCATTTAATTTTAAATATTTGGATTTGGGCTAAACTTGGGGCTATTGGTTAGTAAATTTAGGTTTTTTTTTTTTTTTTTTTTTCATAATTTGATCCAAAACACAAAAATATCAGTTTAATCTATTTATTCAATCCGTTAATATAATAAAAAAATTAAATCATAAATAAGAATGAAAACTTTTTTTTTGGGTGATATTTTATCTACTTACAAACTATAAAAATATTTTTTATTGATTCCAAAAAAAAAATTCAAATTTATTTTTTATAAATATAATATTATTAGAGAACAATAAAAAAAAATCCATTACCAAGTAATAAAATATTAACATGAATTTGTCATGGATTACGCAAGAGAGTATGTAACCATGACACGTTTAAATGATTTATCTTGTTCGTGAGGGGTCATATGACTCAACAGAATTGACACATTGTTTGGAGAGATTGAATGCCCATCGATAATGCATGGCAAATATGAGAAATAATTTTCGAAGACATGCAATTTTAAAGAATTTGTAATCTTAACAGATTTGATTTTGTAAATTTTAGAGTTTTAATTTAATTTGTAATGTTAAATTTGGGGAAGCTCAATAGAGGTCTCTTCAAAAATTATTTTCTACGGAATCTTCACTTTTCTAAAATTAAGATTGCGAGATTAAAGATATAGTGCCGTGAAAAATCTACCGAGTAGGGTAAAGTAAAAGGTCAAAGGCGTTTTAGAGTTTTGACTAAAACAAACAAGCGTTGAGATTGCAACATTTAAAGAGAGAAAATAGAGCCAAACTAATCTACGTGTCAATTTTTTATTGGATAATCGTACGGATAGAACGGTTTGAACTTCACACAAATCCCCTAAAACCCTAAATTCCCCAAATAATACCTTCCTCCGTTTTCAAAAAAACAAAACAAAGAAAAGAACATTAGCCTCTTTAGCCCTTTTGCCCCCCCCCCTTTTTTGTTTACACCCCATTCCCCTCTCTTCGCAGCCACTGTTTGTCACACAGGTAAACTCTAGATCTCGATGTCACCCCTTTTTTGTTTTTAATTTCATTTTATTGAATATAAATTTAATCTCTGAATGATTTTCGACCTTGGGTTCTGTTTTGTTTTAAAGATTTTTTGAAAATAATGGACCGGTACCAAAAGGTAGAGAAGCCTAAAGCTGACACACCCATAAACGAGAATGAGCTGAGGATTACAGCTCAAGGGAGGATGAGGAATTATATTTCCTACGCCATCACTCTGCTTCAGGTTCTTTTTTTTTTTTTTTTTTGCTTTTTCACTAGTTTTTTTTTTTTTTTATATGTTGAGTATTTGCATTGTTATTGATTGTTGAAAGCTTTTGTATTTTGTAGGAGAAAGGTGCTCATGAGATTGTGCTTAAAGCCACTGGTAGAGCTATCAACAAGACTGTCATGATTGCTGAATTAATTAAGGTGTTTTATTTTTTGAAAAACAAACTTTTTTGGGTTCTTGTTTATAAATCTCGTATAGGTTCCTGACATTATTCTTAATATGTGGGAAACATGTAGTTTTAGTTGCATATATATATACACACAGAGAGACTTATGTATTTGATTGGTCTTATATTTATAATCCCAGAGGAGGATTGCTGGTCTTCATCAAAACACATCGACGGGATCGATAGACATAACTGACACATGGGAACCGCTGGAAGAAGGCCTTCTTCCGTAAGAACCTAGATTTCTTAATTCTTTCTAGTAGTAAGAACTATGCTGCCCGCACTCTTCATTTAAGTACGGGTTTTGGAACTCGTGTCCGACACATGGATATGGGGATATGATCTTAAAAGATCTTCCAAATTGGTGGAAAAACTTGTAAAAATCTAACCATGCCCGTGTTTGATACTCACATCCTGATTATGGGGATATGAACTTCAATGATCTTCCCACTATATGGAACAACTTTGAAAAATCTAACGGTACCCATGTTGGATACATACCTATATTTGATACTCACACCTAAGTTTGAGTAACATTGAGTAAATGTATTAATCTTCTTGCTAGAACTAACATCATTGCCACTAATTTTTGGTTTTTGCTTGTGCAGCCTAGAAACCACACGCCATGTTTCGATAATCACTATTACTTTGTCTAAGAAAGAGCTTGATTCATCTTCAATAGGGTTAGCTGATCTCCTCTTATCTGTATTTAAAAGTTAAACATTGTTCAATATAGTCTTGTAAATTGAATCCTGATATTTACTAATGATTATATCGACGTGCTGCTTTGTTGGTTTGTTAATTTGTTAATTTGATGTTCAGATATCAGCCTCCGATCCCGGCTGATCAAGTAAAGCCGTCAGCTGAGTTCGAGGACAATGAAGGAGGTGAGAGAATTATGTACAATTGATGTCATTATGCATTTCTGGTTTATTTTGCATATTGCCTGAATTGATATTTGTACACCCATATCATGCAAATTAGAGACATCCAAAGCTAAAGCACATGGTCAAGTCACATGAGTTGTTTGGAGGAATATTATATTTTCAATAGGTTTTAGCATATGAATTAGCAATAAACTGCTTTTGCTTGTTCATTTTTAGCTACTTACATGACCTATTTTCGGCAAAGGCAAGGAAATTCTTTTACCTATTTTGGAGAGTCTTTTTTACTATCCTTCTAATTTCTAAGTTTAAATTTTTACCCACGCCTCTGTGTGTTATGATAAACAATTGTAATACTTGTGGAATAATTAAGCTTTTTCTTGTGTTAATACACTAAATAACCGAACGAAGCATAGGTGTTTCAGCAAAGTGATTTTCCTGCTTTTATATTACTTGAAGACGTTGAGAAGTTAAAATCGATTTTAGCCTTGTCATCTTGCGTTTCCAATATGGGGTATGCTTAGTTTGGTATTAGAGTATAATGGACACTTTCGGGGAAGGTTAATGGGACAATAAACGCAATAGGGTTAACAAAAGTACCATGGAGGCTTTTATACTAGGATTTGGATTGCATGTTGCACCCTCTACTAAAAAAAATGAGCAAATTAATCTTTTTCTGTTATAACTTTTATTCATTTGTACGGTTAAAAACCGGCATGGTTGACGGAGTAACCAAATAATGACATATGGCATACCATATATGTCTCATGCTAACGTACAAAGATCAATTTTTAAATGTAGAAATAGATGAAATTTTTAATAGAACTAGTTAGTTTTTATATCTAACGTATGGGGGTTAGTTTGTCCATTTTTTGAATAGAACAACTAAAATGCAATCCGGCTCTTAGTACAAGGACCTCCATGGTACTTTTTTCAGTTGCTTTTAGTTGCTAAGTTTTAGAGCCTATAGGCGACTTTTCTATATCCGGTTGATTGTAAGAGTCTGTTATCCAGATTCTTGCCGTTTATTAAATTGTGCTTGTGTTTTTCCTGAATTCTTAGACATTCTTTCTTGCGCAGGCAATATCAATGGTGGCATGGTGGAGCACAGGAATGGAGGATGGGATGGTGGGCGAGGCTATGGAGGAAGAGGTCGAGGTCGTGGTCGTGGTAGGGGACGTGGTTTCCGAGGGCGTGGAAGAGGGTATGGTGGTGGAAATATGCAACGGGACTCAGGATATTACAATGGTAATGGTCCATCAGGACCATTGCCTGCCCAGGGTCGTGGTAAAGCCCTTTGCTTTCAATGTGTTCTCGTACCCTGTTTTAGTGCATTCACCATTTTTGGCTAATCACTTACTGCATCAGGTCGTGGACGAGGTCGAGGAAGGGGACGTGGAGGCGGTCGTGGTCAGGGTTTCACACCCGATGGTCCATTCCAGAAAGGTGCTTGAAACAACTAGAGCATTAATCCTTAGATTCTTCAGCAGAACTTTGGCTTTAGTAAACAAAAAATCATGTTCTTTTTCGACATTAATTAAGGCTTTGTTTTTTACTTGGAGAATTTGTGTTGTAAGGGACCTTTAATATATTGGTTTTTCATTCTAGGCCACAATTTTTGTAGGAAAGTTGGTAGGGATAAATTTTATCTTTTATATAATATTATTTAACACAAATTCTAGATAAAGATACATAATTATTGAACTTATTAGTATCTCTTCAATGCTTTAGGATAAGACGATGGATAAGAAGCTATATATATGCTTTTATTCAACACAATACATTGAGTGGGATTTAGCAGGAAACTATGCAGTAAGTAGATTTTGATCTTTCAATAAGCTAACCCAAATTCCCCTCTACCTTGGAATCTGCACAAATGTCATAAAAAAACATAAAATTAGTTCTAAAAAGCATTAAATATGTACTTAATTCCAATATTAAGCATGAACTAAACAAAAACCCTTCATTCAAAATTTTGGGTTTTTCTTTTCTTTTCATTTTATATTATAGTAGCTCTGTTCTGTCGAAAGTTATAAAATGATAATTGAATTTAAATAAAAACTTTGGGTTAAATGAAAAATTTTAAATAATTCAGTTATATTTTATAATTTTTGGCTTAAGAATGGAAAAAGCTCTTAAGCCTTTATTTTTATTTTTTTATTCTTATTTAGGTACTTAAACTTTTAAATTACATCAAAAAGGCCCTCAAACCTTTTCAAAAAAGCAATTAAGCTCCTTTTTTTTTTTTACACTCAATTGAGTACTTGAACTTTCAAAATGCATCAAAAAGATCTTCAATCTTTTTCAAAAAAATCAATTAAGCCCCTGCTTTTATTAAAAATTAGAAAAAAATTATAAAAAATTAAAATCAATAAAAGCTATAAATATTATTTAATATTAAAAATTAGAAAAAATATAAAAATCGTAAAAAATTATAAAAATATATAGAAATATAAAAAAATTATAAAATTTTATAAAGTCATAAGACAATTATATAAAAGGTAAAGAAATATAAATTTCGCAAAAAAAATTTATAAAATTATTGTATAAAAAGAAGCATTTTATAATTTTTTCTATAACTTTTATTAATTTTTTATTTTTTTTATCATTTTTTGTCATATGTCATGCTGTGTCATACACGTGATGACTTTAATTGAAAAAAACTAAGGGTTGTTAACTTTGACGATCAACAGTTAAAATTAATTATTAAAGTTTTTTATAATTTTTACAAAATTTTACAATTCTTTTTATTTTTTTTTATGATCTTTATAAAAATTTTCTAATTTTTAATCAATTTTTAATTTTTTTATATTTTTATTAAATGTAATAATTTTTTTAAAATTTATTTATTTTCTTAATTTTTAGTAAGGGTAAGGGACTAATTGTTTTTTTAAAAAAATTTGAAAATCTTTTTGATATATGTTGAAAGTTCAAATACACAATTGAATGAAAAAAAACTATTAAACAAACTTAGTAATTTTAAATAACTTTGGGATGCGGATTCTTGTGTCATTATAAATTTTAATCATTTGAGTTTAAGTAAATTTGTGTTACTTAAGTTATTTTAAATTTAAATTATTTCAAAAATAGTATAAATTTGAGTTGAAGTCATGTACTTTTTTTTTTAAGTAAATCAATAGGTTGGCTGAAAAAAATCTAATTAAAATAGAGTGAATTAAGACAAGAACCCAAAAATAGACATCCAAAAAAAAAAAATGGGAAACTTAGATATGTCCAAAACACCCCAAAAAGGAAAGAAGATAAGGCTCTAGCTAAGTAAGATCGACCGACACGACACATAATCATATGATAAAAGGTTAAAATATAATATACATACCTATCCTCTTTCTAAATTTGGAATTTAGTCCATGTAATTTTATTTTTTAAAGAAATTTAAATTTTATTAAGACTGTTAAATAGTGTCTGAATATTGTAAAAATGAAAGTACAGGGACTATATTTCAATATTTTGAAGAGTTCAGGGACTCATTGCATATTTTAACCTAAGGTAAACCGTACCTGGACTGCATCTAATCTGGCACTTGCGATCACATCGCTGCATAAGCCTCGCTGCATCACCCAAAAACAAAAACACCAATCCATAACCATAAGACCAACATCCAAGATCAAACCACCACAAAAAAATGAAAAAAAAATTGAAAAAGGTTCTTCTTTTTTTGAACTTACTGTTACTCTGAACGCAACCAGTACTACAAGCGTCGTAGCAATCCACCTGTGGTGCTACGATTTCCATTTGTGAACTTAAAACGCAGAAAATAAGAACAGCAATTATCATCATCTTCTTCATCCTTATCCTCTTTTTTTTTTTTCCTTTTGATCGATGATTTTTTTTTGGCTTTGCTATTAAAGGTTTATATAGAGGGTCCTTGATTGAAATTACCCATCAACTTGCATTGATCTACGTATTTGCCATGTTTAAATGAACAGCTCTCTCTTAGCAGCCACGCCCTCATACAAGTGGGCCTTTGAAACTTTAATGCACTGCCTCGCCAATTCGTTTGACTATAGCCGCCTACTTTTACTTGATGGTCAAAATTTGCAGTTTTTGTTATCCCTCCACTTTAGCAAGAACACCTGGCATAACATGGAACAATTTGTAATCGGACTCCTCACTTTAGACGGTCTACGATGACTCATTGTGCATTTTAACCGAGCTGGCTTGGAGATAGTTGGCTACATGCTCTCGTGGGAATCCCTTGCTACATACTTACTGTGAGAGACATTATTGTTAAAACAAAACTACACAGTACACTATACAATGACAACTTACTTATAATGACCCTGTCACTTGGCCACGGTCATATGAATTTCCTGTGCTAGCGGCTACGTGATACTACAAGATAAGGAATGACCTCTCTATGTAAGCTTCAGCACACGAGGGATCTCTCCTCCTTTTCCCTTAGCACCTAGACTTCGACTCTCTGCCTGTCATAGGTGAATCGACATTTCTGTCATAGTTTAGGCAACACTGCTCTCTCCCTTCTCTTGTCCTCTTCTTCAAACTTTCACTCCTCCTTTCTCCCTAACTAGCTTCACCTCTTTCACCTTGCGGCTCTCGATCCATCAAGTGAACTGCCACTTTAGCCTCCACATCACTTCCTCCCTCAACCATTATTTAGATAAATAAATGATGTTATAAAATTAAGTTGCTTAAATAAATGAGTAGTACATTTTTTTCTTTATTTTCTTGAACTAGTATATATAGGAATACGTATATATTATTAAACACAAATTCTAGATAAAAATACATAATTATTGAACTTGTTTATTTTTTCATTGCTTAAGATAAATACAATGGATAGAAGCTATATGCTTTTATTCAACACAATACATTGAGTGGCAAATATCAAGAAATTATGTAGAAAATAGATTTTCATCTTTCCATGAAATAACTCAAATTCTCCTTGGAATCTGGACAAATTTCATAAAAAAACACACACACACATAAAATTAATTTTAAAAAGCTCAAATAGTTCAGGAGAAATTTTTTGAGTGTTATTCGTCGAGCAATTGATTAAACCTTTAATAATGAAAGGTATTGTTCCCGGTGAGGGTTTTGTCCCTCGTGCTCTGTCAAGAGCAAGCATGCCTTAAGAAGTTGCTTGAGGAGATTTGATTCATATAGTGGATAGTTGTCCAAGACAACACTTAGAAGACTTATTAAAAAAAAAAATTGACCCCCTCAATATAACTATATACTACCATATAATATAGCAGCTCAACTTTATGATTTTAAGTTGGAACAATATGGATTAGACAAGTGAGATTTTAAAATTTGTCAATCATTTCAATTCAAATAATTTTTTGAATTTAGATTTGGATTCTTGTTTAAAGTTTGGGTTGTTTCTGTTTAAGCTAAATGAGTTTAAAATTTTGACTTTTTATTATTACATTAGATTATATCAAGTTTGAGTAAATTTAAGTTCAAACTGAATTGAACTAGTTTAGATTATAGACTTTTTATTGTCAAATCGAGGTGGATGTAGTTTAGGTTTACATTTAGGGTTAGTATTTGGTATACTAGCAGTGTATTTTTATTGTATATGTAACTTTGAAAAATTAAAATGTGTCTGTTTTTTAATATTTTATTATATCCCTATAAGACATTTGTCAACTAAAATTTCTTTTAATTATATGATCTTGAATCTTTCATACTAAACTAAAAGTAAAGAAAAATTAATTAATTTAATTAATTTTAATGTTACAGTAACGAATTGATTAACATTATCAAGCGAAAAAAAAAATTCAACAATTTATTTCATTGATTTTTATGTTTTGAAATTTAAAATTTCAATATTGAAAAAAAAAAGAAATTTAAAATAGTCAATAATGTGATAAACAAGTACAATTTGACAATTTCTTTATACAATATTTTAGTTTCTACCCTTTTTTGACTTCCTTAGGTTTTTTGCCACAATCAATACTTTAAAAAAAAAAAAATTTTTGGCGACCAATAATTTAGTTTGTATAGTTAACTGCCATTAAAGATTTAATAATTGGGTAATTAAAATGAAAGCATCTTATAGATGAGTGACAAAATTGTGAGGGCCCAAAATAAAAGTCCCCTAAAAGTTAAGTGACCAACTAGGTAGTTTACCCTATATTCTATTGGTATAATAACAAATTTAGTCCTCAAAATTTACACATTGTATCAAATTGGCATTGTTTAACAAATTTAACCCACAAACATTTACATATTCTATCAATTTGGTTTTGATTTAACAAATTTAGCTCATAACATTTACATATTCTGTCTAACAACACAATATATATATATAAACATTAAGCACTAAATTTATTATTATACCAATCAAAACTATATATAATTAAAGAAAATCATGATTAATTGTCCTTAATTAGTTGTTTATTTTTAAAATTGAAAGATCAAATTTTTCTAATTTTTTTTTAAGAAAAATCAATTTGCTCATAGATATTAAATATTTTTATCAAAAAAAATAAATTTAAATCCACACTTACACATAATAAATTAATAATAATTTTTAACTAATTATATTAAATTAAAATATATGTTAAATTCAACCATCAAAACCATTTTAAGAGATGAGATGATGATTATGGCAAGCTCTCATAGGTTCATGCACACAACACAAAGAAAACCCTTTCATTGGATAATTCTACTCGTAAAAACAACATATAAATTGCTAGCTATATATTGCCGCTACATAGCTATAATAATATATAATAAATGATCTAATATCAGGTGTACAAATTGGCCTTTGAATTACAGGTAATAAATCACCATAGATGAGCTTTCAAAACAGTGTCTTGTGCAACAAATATATCTGGCAGTAAACTGTAAGTTGCTGCTAATGGCCAAATTTCTTCTTCTTTTTTTTTTTCTTTTTCTAGTTTTGAGGGGAAAAAAAGACAAAATTTTAAGCTAAAATTATTACAGGTGGAGTTTCAGTTCCTTCATGCTCTTGTTCTTCATCAGTTTCTTTATTTTCAGTTTGTTTATCTTCTTCTATTGCATTTGATTCTTCATCAACTGTTGGTACTGGTACTAACTGTGTTTTTTGCTTCATCTCTTTGGCTTTGCCCCATAGCACCACATATACTCCACATACTATCATTAATCCCCCTATGATACTGTTGTTTTCCCAGGAAAAAAGAGAAAGAATTAGAAACTAAAACACCATTTGCAGCTAAGTTATTCGAGTTTGGATGTGAGTGTTGTGTGAGTGTTGTGTAGGTATAAAGATAGCAATTTGATTTGGGTTTAGATCATGTAATTTTGGGATTTAGTTGTTTTAAATTTGGGTGTTTTCTGGTTTGAATGATTTTATAGTTGAGAGTTTGAGTGTTAGTGTTGGGTAAGTATAAAGGTAGAATTTGATTCGGGTTTAGATCATTTAATCTTGGGTTTTAATTGTTTTAAGTTTGAGTATTTTCGAGTCAGAGTTTTTTTGTAGCTCAAAGTTTGAGTCTGAGTGTTGTGTGTAGGTATAAAGATAACAACTTGATTCAAGTTTAGATCATGTAATTTTGGGTTTTAGTTGTTTTATGATTTTAGAGGTTTTCGAGTTTAAGTTTCTTTAAGTTCAAAGTTTGGGTGTAACTGTTATGTAAACTTAATTCGGGTTTAGATCATGTAATTTTGGGATCTAATTGTTTAGGTTCAGATGTTTTCAGATTTAAGTTTTTTTTATGGTTCAGTTCTTTTCAAGTTCAAACTATCTTGAGTTTAGTTGGAGTTCAAGTCAATCTTAAGATATATCTAAATTCAACCATTTTTTAGTTTAAATTTCAGATTTGAATTTCTTTGAATTCAACTCGAATTTGAGTCAATTTTAGGGTTCTTTTTTTTTTATTTTGAGTTTTTAAGTTTAGCATTTTCTATTTGAGTTTTAAGTTCTAATCGATATGTTCAATAATACCTTCACATTTTTTAAGTCATATTTTCAAGTTTGAATTGTTTTGGGTTTAAATCAAATTCGAGTCAATCTCAAGATAAAATTGAGTTTTCCAAGTTCTAATCTGGAGTTTTCTTTCTCGTACTCAAATTGTTATAAGCTTGATTTTTTTTTCTTTCAAATTTAGTATATTAAATCTTTTAAAGTTCAAAATTTTTATCTTTCGAGAATCGGTCTCATTTTACCACCATTGTATCTATATCCATATTATAATTACTATGTTAGTGCTATAAGAATATAATAAAATAGTAAAGGAAATATGACATAATATACCTTCCTAAATGCAGCTTTTCATCAAGTAGCAAAGATCCCACAATAGCAACAAACACAAGCCCTAATGGATTGAATATAGCTGCATACAATGGTCCCTTTAGCCTAACAGCCCATGATACCAAGAACACGAACAAAGCAGATCCCATAATTCCCTGCAACATAACCAAAAAAACAATGTCAACATGTTCAATTTTTGAAATTAAAATCAAAATTGAATCCTGGGTTTTTAATTTTTCAATTTTGGGTTCTCCCTTAGCAAAGGATTCATATTATTGAGGTTTTATACATAAAATGGTTGGAATTGTGAATATTTTTCGTAGTATAAATCCGCCATTGTTAATGGTATTGGTACAGATCATATTTGCTGGTATTAATGTAACGTATAAGTTGGCTGCTAATGATGGGATGAATGTTATCATGGTTCCTCTTGCTCTTATTTTTGAAAGGTTAAAGCTTAATCTTTTTTTGTTTCAGTTGTTTTTTTTTTATTTGTGTTTTTTTTACAGGAAGAAAATTAATAGAAAAGTACTGCTTCAAGCGTTTCTTTGTGGGTTATTTGGGTATGTTTAACTTAAATTTATATGTGTATATATGTATATATACAAAAATCTGTTTGTTTTAAGCTAATTGTAAAGGTATTTTGCAGAGAATCATTGGTTCAAAACTTGTACCTGCTGTAACACCCTTTACCCGTATTTGACGCCGAAATAGGGTACGAGGCATTATCGGAATTACAAATTTATTTATCAAACATTTATTACTGTCTCAACATACTTAATTACCTTGTATTAACGTATTAAAGATAATCACATATTTACATGTCATGATAAACATCATTCACTTGCCGTTTCTTCATAAATATAAAATAGTTAATTCATCATATCAATATTTCACGTACCATCAACTTACATTTCCTTATATCACATAATTAAGTTACACGAACTTACCTGGCTAAATTTGCAGAAATATCAAGATTCAGGGGCACTTTAGAAATTTTCTATTTTCATCGATTTTTCAATCGATCTTAATCTAAATTAATAATTTCATTCAATTTTGCAATTTTAAATAATAAAATAATCTATTTCATGCAAATTGGTCATTTCCACATTTTTACAAAATTAATCATAAAGTTTTAGTTTTATTCAATTTAGTCCCTGAGCCTAAAACATTACAATTTGGCCATGCTAGCTGAATATTCATACATATTTTCCTCCTCCTCCTCTCCATTCCACATCCTTAATGTATATAACATGCTATAAGTAATATTATCAATAATTTCACTAATTACTCATATGTATATTCAAAACTATCCATTTGAGTTATAGTTACTAAATTATTTATATCTTGAGCTACAGAACCCAAAATTAAGATCCGCTAATTTTATTTGAAACTAGACTCATATATCTTATTACTATAGTTTTTCTAAAATTTTTGGTGCTGCCAATTAGTACAGTTTATTAGTTAAGTTCTCCCCTGTTACACAGTCTGACAGCTCTGACCTCTCTTCACTAAAGATCAATTATCTCATAGTATGATTTTCATATAGTGTTTTCGATTATTTCTAATGAAAATAGACTCACTAAGGAATACAAAAATATAAATTATAACTCATAATTATTTTTTTACAATATTTAGTGAATTTCTAAAGTAAGAACAGGGGATCACGAAGTTATTCTAAACCAGTCTTACAAAAATTTAAATATCTTAATATGTAGACTTCCTTTACTTTCTCTATTTCTTTTATATGAAAATAGACTCAACAAGCTTTAATTTTATATCTCACTCAACTTCTAATTCAATTTCTACCATTTTTGGTGATTTTTCAAAGTTAGATAACTGTTGCTGTCCAAAACTGCTTTAGTGTAACATGTTGATTTCTATTTTGCCCCAAATTCCACAAGTCATACAATTCAGTTCTTGCTCAATTAACCCATCAATTGAGATAATTTTCTCATTTAATACTTTTCTCTATCAATTTTAAACTACTTCATAACCTTTAAAAATTAAAATTTTAACACCAGGCCTTAATTTCAACTCTTTCACAATTAGGTCCTAAAACCAATTTCCATCAATTTTACTTGATAAAATCATCATATGACAAAATTAAAGCTTCAATTCAATATTTATTCATCATATTCTTCCATCACTAACCCACATCAACTATAAAAATTAGCCATAGAATAAAAACTAATGAATTAATAAGTTGAACCCAATTGTAAAAATCTAATTACATAGAAATTTCAAGGAGAAAGCAAGAATTAAACTTACATGAAGCGAAAACCAGCTTAAGCCCTCTTCCATGGCTGTTTTTCAGCTGATGAAAATGAAGAGAAATGAAGAAAAACTCTAGATATTCCAATTTAATCCCCTTTTTATTTAGCTAATTTTGACAATTTTTCCAATTGCCCCTTTTCTTCTTTCTCTTCTCTTTTTCTTTCTTTCCTTCCCCTGCTCTCTGCTTCGTTTGGGTTTTCTGTTTCTATTCTATCTCTTTTTCTTTTCTTTCTCCTTTAGTTTGTTTATATATATAATAATATAATAATATAATATAATAATATACTTTATAATTATTATATATTATATATATACACGTTTTAACTGAAAAATCTCAGATTTTTTTCATACTTGAACCGCCTCAACATTTTAAAATGGCATAATTGCCTTTTTAGTCCTTTTTATTTTCTTTAATCTATAATTAAACTTTTACACCTTTTTCGATTTAGTCTTTTTCAATTTAGTCTTTTTCATTTAATTACATATCCAAACGTTAAAATTTCTCAACTAAACTTTAATAATAACTTAATGACACTCCATAAATATTTTTAGAAATATTTATGGCTCACTTTATGAATTCGAGGTCTCAATACCTCATTTTTGGCCCAATTTTTCTAATTAATTCTTTTAGTTCACAAAATTCACTAATTTTAAAATATTTCTAAAATCACACTTAACTTATAACTATCGATTAACAAAGTTTTCTAACTTTTTCGTCAGATTTAGTGATCTCGAATCACTGTTCCGACACTATTAAAATTGGACTGTTACACCTGCAAAGCTTGGTGCACGCATCTGCAACATTTGTTACAGCCATGATCAATCTTGCTCTAGCCTTTACTTTTATTTTGGCCGTTTGTTTTAAGTACACTTCTTAACCCTTGGTTGGTTTTGATTTTTTGTGTCCGTTGGATACTTCAATGGGTGTGGTATTGGGTTCCTGGTGTTTATGTTGGATTTTATCTCTAGTTTTTGGTCTGACTTTGTTGAGAGTTCTAGTGGATTCGGTGACTCTGCTAAGAGCTCGAGGAGTTGACAGGCAGCAGAAGCCGCACCCACTAAGGGCGTTGGTGAGTGAAAAATTGTGTACTGCTGTTACCTCCTCAAACTCTCAATAGAATCACGAAACCTAGAGATAAAGTCAAATATAAAAGTGGAACCCAATTCCAATTGTCTCTAAATTTTTGCCATTTTTTACATGTATTGAAACAAAGTTAATTATGATAACATGATGGAGAAACTGGCAATAAAAACAAATGCAGGGAAAGCCAAAGTGTGTGGGACATTAATAGGAATAGGTGGAGCAATAGTATTCACATTTTACAAAGGTATAGACATAAACATCTGGTGAACAAATGTAAACCTTTTAAAGCATCACCATCATCAACAAGAAGGTCCTAGACCTTCATATCATGGCACTGGTCACTTCATTGTCGGTGCTTTTTTCGGTCTTTTGAGTTGCGTTTCTTTCTCTTTGTGGTTGATCTGGTAGGTAAAACTTGGGTTCTTTTCTTTTCCTATTCCATCAATTCCACTCTACTTACATGGTCTTTTTTCGTACTTAACTTTTGAACTTTGTTAGGCTAAAATGAGTGTAGGGTTCCTTTGTATTCAAACACTGCTTTGATGTGTTTGATGGGATCAATACAAGGATCTTTGTATGCAGTTTGTACTGTGAGGGATTGGAATCATTGGAAGCTTGGGTGGAATGTTAGGCTTTTAGCTGTTGCTTTTGTGATATGTTAATGGCTACATGTTGGGTTTTTCTTTTGGAGGGAAATTGAACATGTTGACATTGTTTTTTTGGTTATGTTGCAGGGAATTATAGGATCTGCTTTGTTCGTGTTCTTGGTATCATGGGCTGTTATGTTGAAGGGACCATTGTATGCAGCTATATTCAATCCATTGGGGCTTGTGCTTGTCGCTATTGTGGAATCTTTGTTACTCGATGAAAAGCTGCACTTAGGAAGGTATATTATGTCATATTTCCTTTACTATTTTATTATATTCTTATAACACTAACATAGTAATTATAATATGAATATAGATACAATGGTGGCAAAATAAGACCGATTCTCGAAAGATAAAAATTTTGAACTTTAAAAGATTTAATATACTAAATTTGAAAGAAAAAAAATCAAGCTTATAACAATTTGAGTATGAGAAAGAAAACTCTAGATTAGAACTTGAAAAACTCAATTCTGTCTTGAGATTGACTCGAATTTGAATTAAACCCCAAAACAATTCAAACTTGAAAATATGACTTAAAAAATTTGAAGGTATTATTGAACATATTGATTAGAACTTAAAACCCAGATAGAAAATCCTAAACTCAAAAACTCAAAAAAAAAAAAAAACCTAAAATTGACTCAAATCCGAGTTGAATTCAAAGAAATTCAAACCTGAAAATTTAAACTAAAAAAAGATTGAATTTAGATATATCTTAAGATTGATTTGAACTCCAGCTAAACTCAAGACAAGACAATTTGAACTTGAAAAGAACTGAACCATCAAAAAAACTTAAATATGAAAACACCCGAACCTAAACAATTAGATCCCAAAATTACATGATCTAAATCCTAATTAAGTTTACATAACAATTACACCTAATTTTGAACTTAAAAAAACTGGAACTCTAAAACCTCCAAAATCATAAAACAATTAAAACCCAAAATTACATTATCTAAACTTGAATTAAGTTGTCACCTTTACACACAACACTCGGACTCAAACTTTGAACTACAAAAAGAACTGAACCATCAAAAAAACTTAAATCTGAAAACAATCGACCCTAAATAATTAGATCCCAAAATTACATGATCTAAACCCGAATTAAGTTTAGATAACAGTTACACCCAAACTTTGAACTTAAAAAAACTCAAACTTCAAAACCTCCAAAATCATAAAACAACTAAAACCCAAAATTACATGATCTAAACTTGAATCAAGTTGTTATCTTTACACACAATACTTGGACTCAAACTTTGAACTACAAAAAACTCAAACTCGAAAATACTCAAACTTAAAACAATTAAAATCCAAGATTAAATGATCTAAACCCGAATCAAATTCTACCTTTATACTTACCCAACACTAACACTCATACTCTCAACTATAAAAACATTCAAACTAGAAAACACCCAAATTTAAAACAACTAAATCCCAAAATTACATGATCTAAACCCGAATCAAATTGCTATCTTTATACCTACACAACACTCATATCCAACTCGAATAACTTAGCTGCAAATGGTGTTTTAGTTTCTAATTCTCTTTTTTCTGGAAAATCAACAAAGATATCATAGGGGATTAATGATAGTATGTGGAGTATATGTGGTGCTATGGGGCAAGGCCAAAGAGATGAAGCAAAAAACACAGTTAGTACGGTGCCAACAGTTGATGAAGAATCAAATGAAATAGAAGAAGATAAACAAAGTGAAAATAAAGCGATGAAGAACAAGAGCATGAAGGAACTGAAATTCCACCTGTAATAATTTTAGCTTAAAATTTTGTCCTTTTTTCCCCTCAAAACTAGAAAAAAAAAAAAGAAAAGAAAAGAAATTTGGCCATTAGCAGCAACTTACAGATTACTGCCAGATATATTTGTTGCACAAGACACTGTTTCGAAAGCTCATCTATGGTGATTTATTACCTTTAATTCAAGGCCAAATTGTACACCTGATATTAGATCATTTATTATATATTATTATAGCTATGTAGCAGCAATATATAGCTAGCAATTTTATGTTGTTTTTATGAGTAGAATTATCCAATGAAAGGGTGTTAAATCACCATAGATGAGCTTTCAAAACAGTGTCTTAAAAATGTTGTTTGAGTTTGAATTGTTTTGGTTTAGGGTCCGTTTGTTTGCCAATAAAATGTTCTACGGAAAATGATTTCTGAAAAATGATTTACTTTTCTAGAAAATAATTTACTAAAAATATTTTCTGATATTTGGATGAATCTGTATAAAATATTTTCTGTTGTTTGACAGATTTCCTGAAAATATTTTTTCAGAAAAGTTGTTTTTACATATTAATAATTTTTTATATTTTAAATTGTTTTTACATATATTGTAATGATTTATTTATAAATAAATAAATATAATTAAATAAATAATTGTAACATCCCGAAATAGGGCCTAAACGGAATAATGGTTGCGAGACCACAAATTCGAAGTCAGAAAAATATTTAAATATTATTTTCCGTGTTAATTATGTGTGAAATTTTCATGATTTAATTTTATTGCTTGGGTGTTGAATTATTAAAAAAGGCTTAATCGCGTGAATTGAAAATTTGATAGTTTAATGTGTAATGGCTAAATTGTTGATGTCTTTTTAAATAGAAGCATTAAAGTTGTAATTTGCCCAACTTTAACTATAGTGGATGGCAAAAAACCCTAGAAGTCAAGGGTGTTTCCCTAGTTTCCTAGCAAAGTCAGCCTCTGCTGTAGCTTGAGATAGAGGGAAGTGGTGGCAACGACGGGTTTAACGAAGAGGAGATCTCTCTCTTGGCTGAAGAGATCATTCATTTATCGATGAAGAGCTCGATGGTGGCACCAAGCGATAATCCTACGCTGATCTGCACCGTTTGGTCGACAAAAACTTACAACCCAGATAGCTTCAGAGCACAGATGAAAAGCCTCTGGAAAACAAGAGGAAAGTATGAGATCCAACTAGCAGGTCAGAATTTATTTAAGATCTGTTTTGAATTAGAAGAAGATCTAGAATTCATACTAGAAGGCCAGCCATGGCTATTCAGGAAACATGTTATTATTTTCGATAGACTACTTAAACCAACAGAGCGAAACAGAATCAAACTTACTTCAGCCTTGTTTTGGGTTAAGATTGGGCCTTGCTTACCTGAATATGATAAAAAAGATTTGATGCCTGCTATTGGATCTACATTTGGGGGACTCACCAGATCTGAAATTATTGGAGAATTTTGTCGAATCAAAGTCAAGTTGGATGTGCAAAAGTCACTCCGTAGGGGTATCTTCATCTCCACCCATGAAAAAGACAAAGGTTGGATTCCCTTTAAATATGAAAAGCTCCCAACTTTCTACTTTGGTTGTGGACGAATTGGACACGCTCTTCAAAAATGTGATCGGATTGAACCTGCAGACAAAGGAAAAATTAGCGAAGACCCACCCTTCACGCTAGCTTTAAAAGCAGAAAGTAACCTATATGGAAGAGAAAGTTCGAGATTAAATGTTGTTTTGAGAAAGAAAGAAAGTCACTATCTTTATACTGGAGTATTGGAGGAAAACCATGAGTCCCTGAGCCAAATAAAAGTTCTAGATCTATCATCCAAGGAGAAATCACTGAATACTGGAAAAACAAGGACAGACGCAAATGAGGAGAACAAAGATAAGATTGGAGCGGTGCAAGAGGGTATTTCAAAAGAAGGAAAAAAAAACAGCTGGACAAGAATTAAATCTATGCAAGGGAGAGATACTTCTAAGACAGAGAACATTGTGCGCAAAAGGAAACTGCTTGAAATTAAAATAGGGGATAGTGAAGAAGACAATCTTTTGGGAGTTCTAGGTAAAAGATTGAAATCTGCAGAAAAAGAAACGCAGGAGGGAGACGTCATATGCCTATTCAGTGAGGTTGGAGAAAAAGATGGGGGTTCTAATATGAATACATCGGCGGCTGCCAGTTGGCAAGCCAATCGAGAAAAATGAAAATCGTCTGTTGGAATGTTCGCGGCTTGGGGAACCCGCGAGCAACAAGAAGACTTCGGTTCTTACTGAAGTAATATATCCCCGACTTGGTTTTCTTTATGGAGACCAAAGTTGATGATAAATGTATGGAAGGGATCAGAAAAAGGTGCAGTTTTACGAACGGAATTGAGGTAGGAGCGGAGGGTACAAGTAGAGGTCTTTGTCTTGCTTGGAAGGAAGGACTTTCAGTCAATCTCACAACATATTCAAAGAACCACATTGATGTGCTAATAGATGAAGGCAAGGACTACGGACCATGGCGATTCACAGGCTTTTATGGGTCACCTTATGCTAGCGACCAGAATAGATCATGGAATTTATTAAGGAAGTTGGGATGTGAACAAAGATATCCATGGCTTGTTAGTGGTGATTTTAATGAGATTATGTACTCCTTTGAAAAAAAGGGAGGACAGTTAAGGGATGCGATGAAGATGGAAGCCTTTCGTGATGTTTTGGATGAATGTCAACTAGTGGATTTGGGGTTTCAAGGAGCATGGTTTACATGGAAAAGAGGCAATTTACCGAAAACAAATATAAGAGAATGCTTGAATAGAAGTGTGGCAAATGAAAGTTGGATGCAGTTATTTCGAAAGGGGTTGGTTCGTCATTTACCTCATTCAATGTCAGATCACTGCCCACTTCTAATTCACACAGATATTGCAGAACAAATAAGAAGGCCACGTTTTAAATTCGAGGCATGGTGGGTCGTAGAAGATTCTTTTGAGCAGGAGATTAAAGATTCATGGGAGCAGTCAACTGGATCGATTTACAAAAAATTAGAAAATTTGCAGAACAAATTAACGACATGGGCAAGATCCATCATTCAAAACAGAAACGAATGTAAAAAGAAGCTCAACAAGGAATTGGAGAGACTACTGGAAAGTGAGAGAAATGATGATACATTGGCAAAGCTAATCGATACCAAGATCAAATTGAACATGGAAATTGATAAAGATGAGATTTCTTTGGGAGCAAAGAGCAAGGGCCAATTGGCTTTTGCGGTTGCAGGGACGTAAGCACAACTTTCTTCCACAAATTTGCAACAACACGGAGGAAAATAAATACAATCACCCGGCTGGAGTCAACGGAAGGGAGAGACATTACTGAGGAGTTCGAAATTTTTGAGACAGCTTCAAGTTACTTCCAACACTTATACACGTCAAGCAAAATGGGAGATTCATCATACTTATTAGCAGGTATTAAAACTCATATTTCTACTGATGTTAATGTAGAATTATTGTCCGCTTACACGACGGATGAGGTTTATCAAGCGCTAAAGGGGATGGGGCCGACAAAAGCACCAGGATGGGACGGTTTCCCGACCTTATTTTTTTTAAAAATTCTGGCATATAGTGGGAAAGGATGTTGAAGACTTTTGCCTTGGGATTCTGAATGAAGGCAAAGATTTCAAGCAAGCTAATCACACAGACATAGTACTTATCCCAAAAACCCAAAATCCTACAAATCTCAATAATTTTCGACCCATCAGTCTATGCACAGTTCTCTACAAAATAGTGGCTAAAGCTATTGCCAACAGACTTCAGAGTTACATTGGGAGATGCATTGATAGTTCCCAAAGCGCTTTTGTGCCAGGCAGATTGATTTCAGATAATGTGCTGATAGCATATGAAATTCTTCATACTTTACGCCAGAAAAGGTTTGGGAAGAAAGGGCTTATGGCACTTAAACTTGACATGAGCAAGGCTTATGATAGAGTGGAATGGGGTTTTTTAAAGGAAGTTATGTTGAAGATGGGGTTTGCAGAAGATTGGGTTACGCTAATAATGAAGTGCATTTCAACGGTTTCCTATGCAATAAATATTAATGGCAATAAAGGTAGTAAGTTTAAACCTTCTCGAGGTCTACGTCAAGGTGATCCACTGAGTCCATACCTCTTTTTGCTTTGTGGGGAAGGGTTATCAACTTTGATTCATCTAGCAGTCAGTAAGAGGGCTATACAAGGAATTAAGGCAAGTAGAAGGGGGCCAGTAATATCGCATCTTATGTTCACTGATGATTGTATTTTGTTTGGAGAAGCGACGAAAGAACGAGAAAAAGTGTTGAAAGACATTTTAAAAAAGTATGAGCAATGTCTAAGACAATGTGTGAATTTTTGTAAATCAACAATCTTCTTCAGTACCAACACTTCAGAGGAGGCAAAAACGGACATAATAGGAGAATTGGGTGTAAGGTGTGCAACAAACATAGAGAAATACTTGGGCCTTCCTAATGTAGTGGGTAAAAGGAAAAAAGACTCTTTTCAGCATATTAAGGATAAGATCAATCAGAGGATTGGGCAATGGAGTACAAGACTATTACCACAAGGAGGAAAAGAGGTGTTTATCAAATCAGTACTTCAAGCAATTCCAAACTATGCTATGTCATGCTTTCTATTACCCAAATCGCTATGTGAGGAAATAGAAGGTATCTTTTCAAAATTCTGGTGGTGACATGGGAAAAATAAGAAAGGGATCCATTGGTGCCAGTGGAAGCTAATGTGTCGATCTAAAGAAGATGGGGGTATGGGATTTAGAAACATGTGTCAATTTAATCTCTCCCTTTTAGCAAAATAAGGATGGAGGATGCTTAATAATGAGAACTCTCTTGTTACGCGAGTACTTAAAGCTAAATATTTCCCAAATACTGATTCCTTAGATGCCAAATTGGGAACTTCTATCTCTTATACATGGAAAAGCATCTGGGCCGCAAAAGATATTTTGAAAAAAGGAGTTCTTTGGCGAGTTGGCACAGGTCATAAGATAGACATTAATAGTGATGGCTGGATACCAGATGCAATCAATTTCAGATTATCAGATATAGTGACTTCCATGCAAGATCTTACTGTTAAAGAGCTTATTGACACCGAAGAAAGAAAATGGAAGAAGGAATTGATAGAGCATACCTTCCCAGCAGAAGACACTGCTAGAATCTTACGTATTCCTTTGGCAAAAACACCGCACGACGATTTTTTGGTATGGGGAGGAGAAGCCTCAGGGAAGTTCTCGGTCAGGAGCGCCTATAAACTATTACAAATAGCTGAAGAAACTCCTAGAGCTTACGCTTTACAGGCCGTCTACAGGAATTTTTACAAAACATTATGGCTATTGCAATTACCTACTAAACTGAAAATTACAACATGGAAAATCTCCTGGAATTATCTACCAACGAAAGTCAACATGCAGCACAGGAACTTGGTAAATAATTCAAACTGTCCTCGGTGTGGAGAACGTTCTGAAACGATGAACCACTTGTTTCGAGAGTGCCCTATCACAAAGGAAGTATGGTCAGAACTGTCATTACGGGAAAAACTCACAGACGAAACTCAAGACTTTAAACAGTGGCTTATCTGGGTATTTGGAATGCTTAACCCTAGCCAACGTCGCCTCTTCTGCTGTGCACTCTGGGCAATATGGGGTGATAGAAATGCCAGAACCCACAAGAAAAAAATAACTACAAGCAAGGAGATAGGGGTGTTTATAATCAGCTATATAGCAAAACTCGATGGTCTGGAATACCGAAACCAAACAGAGAATAAAGTACAAATAATACCTTGGAGATGCCCACCTCGTGAATCAGTCAAGATAAACTTTGATAGTGCTTTTGACAAATATACCAACACTTCGGCGTCTGGGATTGTGGCAAGGAACGAGAAAGGGAGCTTTTTGGTCTCATGCTCAGACATCCATAAGGAGGTCTACTCGGTTTTTGAAGCAGAAGCCCTAGCGTGCAGGAAAGCTGTAAGTTTAGGAATGGAAAATAGTTGGCCGAAAATTATTGTTGAAGGAGACGCCCTCTCGATCATCAAAAAATGCAAAAGCAAAGAGCGAGATAAGTCAAAAGTCGGAGCTTATATATTTGATATTCAGCAAATGGTAAACAAATATGCGGATGGCAGACAAAAATGCTTTGATTTCAAACACATTTCAAGACAGGGAAACGCGATGGCCCATAAATTAGCAACAGAAAGCTTAAGGAAACAAGAAGTATTCTACCTGAAACACACAGCCTCTGAGCCTGATGAAGAAAGATGCACACCGGAAAGATTGAGAGAACCAGAGTGAAATTCAATGAGGGTAATATGCGGAAGATGAAAGGGAGAAAGAATATTTTCATTTTTTTTAGGGTTTCAACAGTTTGTTTCTTGGGAAGGATGGGGTTAAGAGGATAGACAAAGCATGCGGGAGGAAGAAGGAGAAATATCATCTTGATTTTCGGAAGGATTGACTGAGGGGACAAATTTTCTTACGGATGGAAACAGAGCACCTTCTGGCAGACAAATAGCCTCCCTGGGGAACCAAAAAATATAGGGAAAAGAAGAAGATGATGGGACTTTCGGTGACCAAACCTGTCAGATTGGGCAGAAGTCAGAAAGCCATTAATTATGGCTCCAGAGTTTTTTTTTTCTTCCTTTACCAAATTTCTTCAAAATTTTGGGCCTGAAAACTACATATCTTATTGCTACTTTATCAATATGTTTATTCCTAGGACCTCTTTGTTTCTAGGCTAGCCTGTGTTGAATATTTTGATTTATCGGGCCTTTGTTTTGTATTCTATATGTAGCTTGGTTTTAATCAATAAATAAGCCCAATCCGATTTTAAAGTCAAAAAAAAAAACTATAGTGGACGGCATGATTATGCTTCAGTGACTATATTATATGAAATTATATATTATAAATGTTATTATTATTAATTATACATTATATTAAGCTTATAATAATAAGAAATAATGGGAAAGAGAAAGATTACTCATTCTTTCATCTTTAATGGCCGAATGTAAGAAAGAAAAAGAAAAAAGTGAGCAAACAAGGGTTCGGCCATGTCTAAGCTAAATTAAGGTAAGTGTTTTGTTCGGTTTTTTTATAATTTTTACGTTTGAGATCGTTGCTTCGAGTGCTACAAAACCCATGTTTGAATTTTGAATTTTGATGAATATTTTGAGTTATGCCATTGATGAGAACTTGTGATTTTTGTTGTTTGATGGTAGAAAATAAAAGATATGTGTTAGATTAACAAGTTTTGTCTTTGAATTTTTGATGAATTTAAGTAGTTTGGACTAATTGGTAAAAGTTGTTATTGTTCATCAGTATGTGTTATAGTAAGAATTTAAAGTTGCTATAGAAGGGAAAAATGTTCAGCATGTTATAAAACATAAGAATAAGGGCTGAAGTTTAATTTCCGAGCTTTGGGGTAAATGTGTAAATATGTAAATGTTTAGGGGCAAAATTGTAATTTTGCCAAAATTAGAGTTAAGGACTGTTTTAAATGTGAGTATTAAATAAGCTAAATTTGTTATTATAGATCAAGAAGAGCAAAATCCGGAGTTAGACAGGGGAAAGAAAAAGATAGTGGACTAAATCAATATAGTTGATCGTATTTTGTTTCGAGGTAAGTTTGCGGTAAATAAATACAATATTCTATTATTTTACATTTAATATTATTAAATTCCAGCATTTACATATTTATTCTGTAAATTTATTATTTAAAGACTCAAGCATGAATTGACGAAAAAGCTATCTCAGAAAGTTCCGGTTGAACCTTAGGAATGTGTAGGATACAAATGTCATGACATTAGGGTTTAAGGAAATCATGTAAGACCGTGTCAAGACATGGCATTGATAAGTTACTATAAGGCAAATGTCCCATGTAAGACCATGCCAAGGCATGGCATTGGTGAGTTAATAAGGCAAGGATACCACGATGACCATGTCAAGACATGACAATGGTTAAGTTTTATAAGGAAAGGTACCCGCGTATCCTTAGTATTCCAAGTGGTTCAACAGGAAAATTCAAAGAGTATACCAAAGTGAAGGTAAGACAAGTTCAAGCTAAAAAGGTAAGGTAAGATAAATTCATGTTAAAAGGTACAGGTAAGAATACAAGTTTAAGTATATTGAGTTAAAAGCTTAAGTGATCTTGATAAGAAAAGAATAAGAGAATTCATTAAGAATGTTGTTATCTATTGACATGTAAACTTACTAAGCTTTATGCTTACTTCCATTCTTTATTTTTTTTATAGTATTATAAGCCAACTCGAGGATCGAAAGGACGTCAAAGATTGTTACACACTATCAAAAGAATTATATTGATATTTCGTGACTCGAACGTTTTAAGTTATGGCATGTATAGGGACTTAGCCATTTTGTGTGTATGACCTTATGATATGGCTTAATATTGGCTTGTAAATGCTTGGTAATGATTAGCCATTAAAATGGTTAATTAAGAACATGTTTTGGATGTTATGAAATGCCTAGTTGATAGTTATTTTAAAGAAATTATGTAATTATATGCAGGGGAATAGTTAGACAGCAGCAGTGACGTGATTTTGAAAAATCACCAAAAATAGTAGAAATGGAATTAGGTTGTGCATGAGATATAGTATTAAAGCTTATTGAGTCTATTTTTATATAAAAAAAATGATGTAGGAGAAAGAGTTCTATATTATGAGATAATTGATTTTTAGTGAAGAGAGGTCAGAACTATCAAATTGTGTAATAGGGGAGACTTTAACTAATAAACTGTACTAATTGGCCACACTAAAAATTCTGGAAATATTACAGTAAAAATATATATGAGTCTAGTTTCAAGTAAAATTTACGAATCTAGATTTCAAGTTTCGTAACTCAAGTTATAATTAATTTAGTGAACATGACGGAGATGGACAGTTTTAATTTTTATGACCCGAACTAGTAAGTTAAGTCTAGTAATGCCTCGTGCTCGAATCCGGCAACGGTCTCGGGTAAGGGGTGTTACATTTATTGGTATCAGAGTGAGAGTTTAGTCGGTTCTCGAAATATTCAGTTTGAGTAAGAGTCTAACTATACATGCCATACTTATATTTTGATAGTGTGACGACTCATGACAATTTTAGAAATGTTTTTCTTTTATAGTTATGGATCCCGAACGAGATGGTGCAGATGATGTAGAGAGTAATGCGCCCGCTGCCACTGAAGGGACGGTGCCACCAGATAGTTGTGAAAGGCCCGTTACAGTTAGTCAGGGAGGAGGGGCTCGAGAAGTCTTCTTCCAAGCTATGAATGATTGGTTTGCTGAGTTCGTTTGTACGAACCTAGCTGTTAGACCTCCACCCCCTCATGAACCACAGACCACCCATGTAGCTTCCCCAGTTATAAATACAGTTAGAAGAGAGAAACCACCCCGTTGACAAGATCAGAAAACAAGGGGCTGAAGAGTTTCGGGCTACCAAAGATGATGATGCAGAGAAAGCTGAATTTTGGCTCGAGAACACTATCAGAGTCTTTGATGAGTTATCCTGCACACCGGAAGAATGTATTAAATGTGTGGTGTCACTTCTTAGAGATTTGACCTACCAGTGGTGGAAGACACTTGTATCAGTAGTTCCGAAAGAAAAAGTTACCTGGGATTTCTTTCAGGAGGAGTTCCGTATGAAGTACATCAATCAGAGGTTTATTGGCTAGAAAAGAAAAGAGTTCCTTGAGTTAAAACAGGGTAAGATGACTGTGATCGACTATGAATGTGAATTTGTTCGACTCAGCAATTATGCTCGAGAGTGTGTGTCTATAGAGGCTATCATGTGCAAAATATTTGAGGATGGGCTCAATGATGATATACGACTGTCAGTTGGTGTTTTAGAGATAAAAGAGTTTGTTGTTTTAGTTGAACGAGCCTGTAAGGCAGAGGAGTTATTAAAAAGAAAAGGTAAAGCTAAAATTGATATGCAAGACAAGAAGAAAGGACAGATGAGTAAGTCATTTCAGTCTACATCCAAGAGGCCTAGAGAGTTTTCTACGAGATCTAATTTTTTAGCCGGGTACTCTAGCCGAATCAGAGGTGGAAGTTTTATGGATTCAAAAGCTCAAACCACTTCGATTGCGAGTGTTGGCAGTATTCAGCCTGATAGGCCCGAGTGTCCTCAATGTGGTCGAAGTCATCCAGGTCAATGTCGAGCAACTGAGACTGGTTGTTTCCGATGTGGTGCACCAGATCATTTCATTCGGGAGTGTCCCGAGATGGTTAAAAAAGAAGTAATACCGACTGCAAGATCAGGTAATGCCCCGGTTAGAGGCAGATCTTAGAGAAATTCAGAAGTAGGGGCAGGTAAAGGTACATTTAGAGATACAGCAACAAGATAAGATGTTAGAGGACCTACAAGGACTTATGCTACCCGTGCTCGTGAAGAGGCATCTTCTCTCGACGTAATTACGGGTACATTTTCTCTTCATGATGTTAATGTTATTGCTTTGATTGATCTGGGTTCAACCCATTCCTATGTTTGCATGAAATTAATGCCTAATATGAATTTGCCCATAGAGTTTACGAAATTTGTGGTTAAAGTATCGAATCCATTAGGTCAGCATGTGTTAATAAACAAAGTATGTAAAAAATGCCCTTTGATGATTAGAGGTTACTGTTTTCCGGCTGATCTCATGCTATTGCCATTTGATGAGTTTGATGTGATTCTTGGTATAGATTGGTTAACTGCACATGATGTGACAGTGAATTGTGGAAAAAGATTCATTGAGTTGAAATGTGAAAATGGTGAGTTCCTTCGGGTTAATTCAGATAAGTCAGATAGTTCAATTTCCATGATTTAAGTATGTCCGCTTTCGTAAATGTTTAAGGAAAGGATGTGAAGCTTATCTTGCTTTTGTGTTGAATACTAAAGACCCAGAGTTGAAAATTGAATCAGTGCCAGTGGTAAATGAGTTTCCTGGTGTGTTTCCTAAAGAACTACCAGGTTTGCCTCCTATCAGAGAAGTTGAGTTTGGAATTGAATTGATTCCAGGTACCACACCTATTTCTATTGCTCCTTATAGAATGGCTTCAATAGAATTGAAAGAATTGAAAGCTCAGCTACAGGAATTAACTGATAAAGGCTTGTAAGACCTAGTTATTCACCATGGGGCGCGCCAGTGTTATTTGTGAAAAAGAAGGATGGTTCCATGAGATTGTGCATAGACTATCGGCAACTTAACAAGGTAATCCTCAAGAACAAATATCCATTACCTAGAATAGATGACTTGTTTGATCAATTGAAGGGAGCCACTGTGTTCTCTAAGATAGATTTGAGATCCGAATACTATCATTTGCGAGTTAAAGAGTCAGATGTTCCAAAGACTGCTTTCCGAACTAGGTATGGTCACTATGAGTTTCTTGTGATGCCATTTGGCTTAACTAATGCCCCTGCTATTTTCATAGATTTAATGAACCGAATTTTTAGACCTTATTTGGACAAGTTTGTAGTCTTGTTCATTGATGACATCTTGATTTATTCTCATGATGAGACTGAGCATGCAGAGTATTTGAGAACAGTTTTACAAATTTTGAGAGATAATCAGTTTTATGCCAAGTTTAGCAAATGTGAGTTCTAGTTACGGGAAGTTTGTTTTCTTGGACATATTGTCTCAGGTGAAGGTATTAGAGTTGATCCGAGTAAGATTTCAGATATTGTTGATTGGAAGCCTCCCAGAAATATATCAGAGGTCAAAAGTTTTCTTGGTCTTGCCGGTTATTATAGACGATTTGTAGAGGGATTTTTCAAGATAGCTACTCCATTGACAAGATTGTTACAGAAAACAGTCAAGTTTGAATGGACTGAGAAGTGTCAATAGAGTTTCGACAAGTTAAAAGTATTATTGACTAAAGCTCCTGTTTTAGTACAACTAAAATCGGGTAAAGAGTTTGTGATTTACAGTGATGCATCCTTGAATGGATTAGGCTGTGTACTTATACAGGAAGGAAGGATAATTGCTTACGCCTCTAGACAGTTAAAGCCACATGAGAAAAACTATCCGACACATGATTTAGAGCTAGCTGCTATTGTATTTGCATTGAAAATCTGGAGACATCACTTATATGGTGAGAAATGTCGAATATTCACTAATCACAAAAGTTTGAAGTACTTGATGACTCAGAAAGATCTGAACTTGAGGCAAAGAAGATGGCTAGAGTTGATTAAAGATTATGAGCTAGTGATCGATTATCACCCGGGTAAGGCAAATGTTGTTGCTGATGCTTTGAATAGAAAATCGTTATTTGTATTGAGAACTTTGCACACTAGTTTGGCATTATCAGATGATGGTTCTATTTTAGCTGAGTTGAGAGCTAAGCCAACGTTTCTTGAAGAAATTTTTGAAGCTCAGAAAGATGACAGTGAGTTGCAAGCCAAAGAGTTCAGTGTGAGTCAAGTGTAGAGTCTGATTTTCAAATCGGTTCTGATGATTGTTTGTTGTTCAGAGACAAAATATGCTTTTCTAGTGTTTGGTAGGCTGTAAATGATTTTCCAAGGGAAAGTATTTTACAAAATACGGGAAAATGAGAGTCTTTTTTTAGGAAAATGTCTTACCCTTTTGAATTCGGTAAGACATTTTCTGGAAAATGTCGCCTTCTTCTCCCCTTTCCCTTCCCCTTCCCCTTCCCCTTCCCCTTGGGTTGCAAATCAGTTTGGTTAAGGACTTTTTCCGATTCCTCCTTCATCCAGGTAAAGCTCCTTCTTCTTTCGTTCTTCATCTTCTCTTCCAGGTAAAAGTCAATCGCATATTTCTCTTCACAGCATATTCTGTTTCGTTTCCTCTCTTTCTCAGGCAAATCTACCATGAATTCTTCGCTATCTCTTGCGATGATCGTTATTTGATTTCTAACATTTTTATTTTAATTAATTATGCAGTTTGTCATCAAATTGAGAGAAAGACCATGAATTCTTCTCTAGGTCTTGCGATAATCGTTCTTTGATTTCTAACATTTTTATTTTAATTAATTATGTTGTTTGTCATCAAATTCAGAGAAAGTGTAGTAGCCCATGAAGATATGAGAATGCTTCTCTCATTGCTTAAAATAGCTTGTCAGCATTATGGAAAACTTCGGTCTCCTTTCGGCTCTGACACTCTATTGAAGGTAAATATATCTATTGTAATTTTAACCTTCTTTTTTTTATTAACAATGAGGTTTCACTCTTCTTAAAAGTTTTCATTTTTGCTTTAATTGTATCTTGTAAGGATGCTTGTCCTTTTTCTTTTCATTCAATCTAATGGTCCTAGGCTTTCTCGCTTACAACTCAAGAAATAACTATTCATTAGAGGTTTTTTCATACACAATGAAGTGAGACTGTTTTTGTTATTCTCTGCTTTCTTTTGTGTGTTATATTGTATTTCATTCTTATTGGCATGCACCCATTTATAGGAGACTGATACTCCAGAATCAGTAGTTGCTAAACTCTTTGCACCTGCAAAGAGGAAAGACGCATCTTATGGTGTTTTTAGCCACTGTTTGCAGCTATTGCCTTCTGAAGGACATGCTAGCATATGCCATCAACTATACTTCACTATTTTTATCATTCTGCATCGCTTTTTCTTATTTTCTCGATTATTTTTAATATATGTTATAGGCAACCGCAATTGAGGTGCAGAATCTTACAGTTTCTGGTAGAAATAAATAGGCTCTCTACAGCGTGCACAAGAGAGGTCGATTGTGGGGACTGCACTTGTTCTCGTGATCGCAACTTGGTGAAATGAGTTTTTTTTGTTCATTAAATTTTCTCGTGACATATTCTTATTTTCATGTTGAGGAAGGTTTGGAAAGTTGCAATCTCTCTTTTTTACCATTGGTTCTTGGCGGTTACTTTGGGTCATTGTAGTTCTACATTGTTACTTTTGTTTCATCTAAAATTTCATTTTACCACATGTTTTTTCTCATGTGACGTCCGTATGTTTGAAGTCAAATTAATAGGACTACTTTTGTTGTAACCTGTAAGCAGTTGAATTCCCTTGCTTCTCCTTTTTTATGGGCAAATAAAAACTAATTTAATGCTTGATGATTGGGAAGAGAATTTGGCCGTAATAACTGCAAATAGAACCAAAGATGATGAGCTTGTAATAATCCATCTTGGAGATTGCCTGTGGAAGGAAAGGAATGAGGTACATTATTGTCCATTCTAGCCTCATTTTCTCACTTTTGGATAGCACACTTACATATTTTTTTTATCCTTAATGTTTATAAAATGCCTCTTACTCGAGAGTTCTAATCCAGATAACGGTAGCACACGTCTGTTATTTAGTTACGGAAGCAAACTTTGGATAAGAAAAAGAGCAAACTTGTTGGCATTGTAGACGATGATCACCAAACTAGTAATAGATTTAAAGATATTCGCATTGAAAGGACAGATAAATTTGGTCGAATTGTAAGTACTTCAATCTGGTCTATTGCTTTCTTAAGTCTTTGTCGATTGTTTATATATTTATAAAAATGAATGTGTTATATTTGCATTTGGACTTACAAATTACAACATTCCTATCTTCTCCAGGAGAATCCTAAGGAAGCCTTTCCGATGCTTTCTCATAAATTTCATGGCAATGGGCCTGGCAAAATGAAGCAAGAAAAGCGAATGAAGCAATATCAGGAAGAGTTGAAGCTGAGGCAAATGAAAAATTCAGATACACTTTCTCTTTCAATGGAGAGGATGAGGGAAGCTCAAGCTCAGCTGAAAACACCCTACTTTGTCCTTAGTGGTCACGTCAAACCAGGGTATGTTCTCTCATTGATTGGGTTTTAAACATTTTAGTTCTAGAACCGAAAGAAATCCACATATCATATTAATCGCTGGAACTAGGATTTGTTATCTAGCTGCCGCTTTTTTTTCTCTGTTATTATTTTTTTCTCGAATGGATATTTTATGAACTTGGAAATCAACTTGATCTCGCTCTGTTGGTAATAATTCTTATGATTATTAGGTCCGATGTAATGCGATTCTGAGGACTTGGCCTTGTGCAAAATGAAGCTTGGTTTACCATTTTATGCTCTGTGATATGTGTTGCCATTGCATATAATTTTGATCATCAATTAATTTGATTGCTTGTTTATTACATTTTGGTTGGGTTGCAATTGTACCTCTTTTCTTTCATGTGATTAATTTCGTGCAAACCGGTGATCCCGCAAGTGGCTTTTCTACTTGTTGAGAAGGATTTTAGGAAGGCTTGAGCGCCTATGCTTGGTAAAAGAAAGGCAAATTAATTCTTACCTTATACATTTACTGAAAGCCAATCATGTTTCATTGCCATAGAATTTTTTCATTGAAATTCAAGTGAAGGTCTAGTTCTTTTTATTTATTGGATACTTCTAGTGATTATGATGCTAATCTATTCAATCATCATTAATGGGAATGATACCAGAATTCAGTATTTTAGTTTAATTCATATTCCAATTCAATAGGTTGAGCATTTCTTGGGATCAAGCGCAAGGCTGAGGCAGGGAATTCAGGCACACCAAAGAAGCCTAAAACTTGATTGTAAGATGTTGTATGGTTTGGGTATGATGAAAGATGTAGATGGGAGATGGCTGCATCATGGTGGTCAAGGTATATGTAGCCAACTGTTGAACACAAATCCAAGTCTTATAACTACTTACCTTGCTATAATTTTACAATTTTTAGTCTAGATCGAGATCAAATACAACATAGTCAGGTCGGACATCAACTGCAAGCTCTTCAGTAAAGTTGAAATCACCAAATAGGAAACGCCAAACTGGTGGAGATCCTATAAGCACACAAGAATCAGTTGCAAATTAGAAGCAAACGAAGAGCTTTGGTATTTTGTTAGTTTGATATTGGATATTGGATTTGGTTGGTATTAGTACAGAATTTGTACTGGTATAGCCACTATTTTGTTTTTGGTAAAGGCAATATTTTGGTGTTGGTTGATATTGCTATAGGCACTTTGTTATTGTTGGGTTCTTTTTGTTTGTGTAAATGCTGGATGGGTTGATAAAGGCCTACAATATTTCCACTCAATAAAGGACATATAAGGATTAATCCATACTACTGATCTTTGTACTTGTATAATTGACTTATTAGCTCTATGTGGAAATATATGAATTAACCCATACTACTGATGATTACTATTGTATAATTGACATATTAGCTCGATTTTATTGCTTTGGTTGTTTTCAATTTATGAAAGTTAATATTTTAGCTTAATAATTGAGTATTATTACTGTAACACCCCTTACCCGAGACCGTTGCCGGAGTCGAGCACGAGGCATTACTAGACTTAACTTACTAGTTTGGGGCATAAAAATTAAAACTGTCCATCTGCGTCATTTTCACTAAATTAATTATAACTTGAGTTACGAAACTCGAAATCTAGATCTGTAATTTTTTCTTGAAACTAGACTCATATATATTTGTACTGTAATTTTTCCAGAATTTTTGGTGTGGCCAATTAGTACAGTTTATTAGTTAAAGTCTCCTATTACATGCTTTTGTGATTCAGCCTCTCTCCACTAAAAATCAATTATCTCATAATATACAATTCTTTCTCCTACACCGTTTTTTTATATAAAAATAGACTCAATAAGCTTTAATTCTATATCTCATGCACAACCTAATTCCATTTCTACTATTTTTGATGATTTTTCAAAATCACGCCATCGCTTGGTCATCTAACTATTCCCTGCATATAATTACATAATTTCTTTAAAATAACTATCAACTAGGCATTTCATAACATCCAAAACATGTTCTTAATTAACCATTTTAATGGCTAATCATTACCAAGCATTTACAAGCCAATATAAAGCCATATCATAAGGTCATACACACAAAATGACTAAGTCCCTATACATGCCATAACTTAAAACGTTCGAGTCACGAAATATCAATATAATTCTTTTGATAGTGTGTAACGATCTCTGACGTCCTTTCGATCCCCGAGTTGGCTTGTAATACTATAAAAAAAATAAAGAATAGAAGTAAGCATAAAGCTTAGTAAGTTTACATGTCAATAGATAACAATATTCTTAATGAATTATCTTATTCTTTTCTTATCAAGATCACTTAAGCTTTTAACTCAATATACTTAAACTTGTATTCTTACCTGTACCTTTTAACATGAATTTATCTTACCTTACATTTTTAGCTTGAACTTGTCTTGCCTTTACTTTGGTATACTCTTTGAATTTTCCTGTTGAACCACTTGGAATACTAAGGATACGCGGGTACCTTTCCTTATGAAACTTAACCATTGCCATGTCTTGACATGGTCTTACTTGGTATCCTTGCCTTATGAACTCACCAATGCCATGCCTTGGCATGGTCTTACATGGGACCTTTGCCTTATAGTAACTTATCAATGCCATGTCTTGACACGGTCTTACATGATTTCCTTAAACCCTAATGTCATGACATTTGTATCCTACACATTCTTAAGGTTCAACCGGAACTTTCTGAGATAGTTTTTTCGTCAATTCATGCTTGAGTCTTTAAAAAATAAATTTATATAATAAATATATAAATGCTGGAATTTAATAATATTAAATGTAAAATAATAGAATATTGCATTTATTTACCGCAAACTTACCTCGAAACAAAATACGATCAACTATATCGATTTAGTCCACTATCTTTTTCTTTCCCCGGTCTAACTCCGAATTTTGTTCTTCTTGATCTATAATAGCAAATTTAGCTTATTTAATACTCACATTTATCAAAACAGTCCTTAACTCTAATTTTAGAAAAATTACAATTTTGCCCCTAAACATTTACATATTTACACATTTACCCCAAAGCTTGGAAATTAAACTTCAGCCCTTATTCTTATGTTTTATAACATGCTGAACATTTTTCCCTTCTATAGCAACTTCAAATTCTTACTATAACATATACTTATGAACAATAACAACTTTTACCAATTAGTCCAAACTACTTAAATTCATCAAAAATTCAAAGACAAAACTTGTTAATCTAACACATATCTTTTATTTTTTACCATCAAACAACAAAAATCACAAGTTCTCATCAATGGCATAACTCAAAATATTCATCAAAATTCAAAATTCAAACATGGATTTTGTAGCACTCGAAGCAACGATCTCAAAAACGTAAAGATTATAAAAAAAAAAAACCAACAAAACACTTACCTTAATTTAGCTTAGACATGGCCGAACCCTTTGCTCACTTCTTTCTTTTTCTTTCTTACATTCGGCCATTAAAGATGAAAGAATGAGTAATCTTTCTCTTTCCCATTATGTCTTATTATTATAAGCTTAATATAATGTATAATTAATAATAATAACATTTATAATATATAATTTCATATAATGATCCTTTGAAGCATAATCATGCCGTCCACTATAGTTAAAGTTGGGCAAATTACAACTTTAATGCTTCTATTTAAAAAGACATCAACAATTTAGCCATTACACATTAAACTATCAAATTTTCAATTCACGCGATTAAGCCTTTTTTAATAATTCAACACCCAAACAATAAAATTAAATTATGAAAATTTCACACATAATAATTCACACATAATTAACACGAAAAATAATATTTAAATATTTTTCTAACTTCGAATTTGTGGTCTCGCAACCACTATTCCATTTAGGCTCTATTTTGTGATGTTACATTTCTCCCCCCTTTAGGGATTTTCATCCCCGAAAATCTTACCTGTAAAGAGATTTGGGTACTATTTTCACATAGTCTCTTCGGGCTCCCATTTCTACTCGGGAACTAATACAGGCTGCAATAAACCTGAAGGCATTTGATGGTCAGCCTTTACCTGCTGACAGATCAAGCATCTAGAAACAAACTCTGATATATCTCTTTTCATTCCTATCCACCAATACATTTTCTTCAAATCATTATACATCTTTGTACTACCTGGGTGAATAGACAAAGAACTGCTATGTGCTTCCTGTAAGATTTTTCTAATAAGCTCATCATTCTTTGGTACACATAAAAGCTTTTACTAAGAAGCTTTTAAAGTTACCAAATGGAGCCTTAATTCAAAACAATGTCTTAAATATGTTGTTTGAGTTTGAATTGTTTTGGGTTTAATTCAAAATAGTGTCTTAAATATGTTGTTTGAGTTTGAATTGTTTTGGGTTTAATTCAAATTGTACAAACAGTGTACAAATTCAAAGCTTTTCATTGTTGTCATATTTTTAAGTTTGAATATAATAAAATAGTAAGGGAAATATGACATAATATACCTTCCTAAATGCAGCTTTTCATCGAGTAACAAAGATCCCACAATAGCAACAAGCACAAGCCTCAATGGATTGAATATAGCTGGATACAATGGTCCCTTCAACCTAACAGCCCATGATGCTAAGAACACAAACAAAGCAGATCCCATAATTCCCTGCAACATAACCAAAAAACAATGTCAACATGTTCAATATCCCCCCGAAAGAAAAACCCAACATGTAGCCATTAACATACCACAAAAGCAACAGCTAAAAGCCTAACATTCCACCCAAGCTTCCATTGATTCCAATCCTTCACGGTACAAACTGCATACAAAGCTCCTTGTATTTATCCCATCAAACACATCAAAGCAGTGCTTGAATACAAGTAAGGGAACCCCACACTCATTTTAGCCTAACAAAGTTCAAAAGTTAAATACGAAAAAAGACCATGTAAGTAGAGTGAAATTGATGGAATAGGAAAAGGAAAAGAACCCAAGTTTTACCTGACAGATCAATCACAAAGAGAAAGAAACGCAACTTAAAAGACCCAAAAAAAGCACCGATAATGAAATGACCAGTGCCATGATATGAAGGTCCATGACCTTCTTGTTGATGATGATAATGCTTTAAAAGTTTACATTTGTTGACCAGATGTTTATGTTTATACCTTTGTAAAATGTGAATACCATTGCTCCACCTATTCCTATTAATGTCCCACACACTTTGGCTTTCTCTGTATTTGTTCTTATTGCCAGTTTCTCCATTATGTTATCATAATTAACTTTGTTTCAATACATGTAAAAAATGGCAAAAATTTAGAGACAATTGGAATTGGGTTCCATGTTTATATTCGATTTTATTTCTGGGTTTTGTGATTCTATTGAGAGTTCGAGAAGGTAAAGGCTGTCCACAAATTTCCTTAGTGGGTGAGGGTGTTCCTGCTGCCTGTCAACTCCTCGAGCTCTTAGTAGAGTTGCTGAATCTAGTAAAACTCTCAACAGAGTCAGAACAAAAACTAGTGATAAAATCCAACATAAACACCATGAACCCAATACCACACCCATTGAAGTATCCAATGGACACAAAAAATCAAAACCAACCAAGGGTTAAGAAGTGTACTTGAAACAAACGGCTAAAATAAAAGTAAAGGCTGGAGCAAAATTGATCAAAACCCAGGAATGTTGCATACATCTGCAACATTTGTTGCATACATCTACAACATTTGTTGCAACTATAATCAATCTTGCTCAAGCCTTTACTTTTATTTTGGTCGTTTGTTTCAAGTACACTTCTTAACCCTTGGTTGGTTTTGATTTTTTGTGTCCATTGGATACTTCAATGGGTGTGGTATTGGTTCCTGGTGTTTATGTTGGATTTTATCACTAGTTTTTGTTGTTCGACTGCTATGAAGTTTTCTATCGATTCAACGACTCTACTAAGAGCTCGAGGAGTTGACAGGCAGCAGGAACACCCTCACCCACTAAGGAAATTTGTGTACCGCCTTTGCCTTCTTGAACTCTCAATAGAATAACAAAACCCAGAAATAAAATCGAATATAACCGTGGAACCTAATTCCAATTGTCTCTAAATTTTTGCCATTTTTTACATGTATTGAAACAAAGTTAATTATGATAACATGATGGAGAAACTGACAATAAGAACAAATGCAGGGAAAGCCAAAGTGTGTGGGACATTAATAGGAATAGGTGGAGCAATGGTATTCACATTTTACAAAGGTATAAACATAAACATCTGGTCAACAAATGTAAACCTTTTAAAGCATTATCATCATCAACAAGAAGGTCCTGGACCTTCATATCATGACACTGGTCACTTCATTATCGGTGCTTTTTTCGGTCTTTTGAGTTGCGTTTCTTTCTCTTTGTGGTTGATTTGTTAGGTAAAACTTGGGTTCTTTTTCTTTTCCAATTCCATCAATTTCACTCTACTTACATGGTCTTTTTTCGTATTTAAATTTTGAACTTTGTTAGGCTAAAATGAGTGTGGGGTTCCCTTGTATTCAAGCACTGGTTTGATGTGTTTGATGGGATCAATAGAAGGAGCTTTGTATGCAGTTTGTACTGTAAGGGATTGGAATCAATGGAAGCTTGGGTGGAATGTTAGGCTTTTAGCTGTTGCTTTTGTGGTATGTTAATGGCTACATGTTGGGTTTTTCTTTCGGGGGGAAATTGAACATGTTGACATTGTTTTTTTAGTTATGTTGCAGGGAATTATGGAATCTGCTTTGTTCATGTTCTTGGTATCATGGGTGTTAGGTTGAAGTGACCATTGTATGCAGCTATATTCAATCCATTGGGGCTTGTGCTTGTTGCTATTGTGGGATCTTTGTTACTCGATGAAAAGCTGCATTTAGGAAAGTATATTATGTCATATTTGCTTTACTATTTTATTATATTTTTATAGCACTAACATAGTAATTATAATATGGATATAGATACAATGGTGGCAAAATGAGACCGAATCTCGAAAGATAAAATCTTTGAACTTGAAAAGATTTAATATATTAAATTTGAAAGAGAAAAAAATCAAGTTTATAACAATTTGAAAGATAAAACTTGGAAAACTCAATTTTGCCTTGAGATTGACTCGAATTGTGCAAACATGGCAGTGATCTCGTGAAGTGAATTTGGCATTTGGTAGAAAGAATGAAAGATAAAAGGACACGATAATAGAGGCTAATTGTTGCTGTTCTCGTAGATCAGGGTTGGAGATGGATGTAAGGAAGAGGTTGGCTAGAAAAGAAATTGGGATCGCAAATGAACATGTGGTATTGTAGGAATTATCATCGCTTTAGTAAAGGGATTCTGTAAGATTATCTTTCCTTAGTTAAGGGATTCTGCAAATATTTACAATCCCTTATTCTAAGGAATCATATCTCTATTAATTTCTTTCCTATTTTAAAGTTTCCTAAATTAGAGATATAGTTTTGTATAAAGATGTAATATGTTTTATTGTATTTCAATAAGAAAATACAGAGTTTTACTCTAAATTCTATAGGTATTACATGATGTAATATGACGACAGGAAGATGGAGGCCGAGCTTACCAATAGAAGAGCCGACACCATGAGAATGAAAAATTGTCGGTAGTTCCTTTTGCCTATACAATTGTTTAGCCACTACAGAAAAGAAACCGAGGGAATAAAATAAGTATTAGTAGAGTTTCTGATTAAGAACCAAGATAAAGTATTCAATGAATGAAGATCATGCAGTACCCTGCAGTGATGATCGAAATGGTTGACACATTTGTCACAGACTCGGCAGTGCTTACTGTATTCGAAAACCTGCCAAGAATAAAGTACTTATGACAACTAAACGAATGGCAATAGCATAAAAAGAATACAAGACAAGCATGGACAGTGGACCATCGTTTCCCTCAAGTTCAACACCACCGTCTTTCAAGGTTTCATCAGTTGCTGCTGTGTCCTTTTCTGCAGTTTTTCCTCCAACCAAAGCGTCATTATCATCAGGCAAGGTTGTAGCTGAACCTCCACCTAATTTACAGTCTTTTGGTGCAGAATACTTCCCGCTTTCAGGTATTTTAAGATACTTTTTAGACTTAAAAACCCCGGGATCTGCAGGATCTGCTGCCGCACACCAAATATATAGGCCAAAGCAACAACAAATCTAAAATGAAAAACATTGTTACTAATACTTCCATGTAATAAAGACACACTTCCCCTAACAGATTCCGATATCAATAGAACCCGAAAAAACCGAGATTCTAGTAGCAAAACAAAGAACCTTCTCCGGTGTTAAATCAACTGCATTTTGAAACTCAAGTCCAATTAAACTCGTTCAATCAACACAAATAACTTAAACCTACTTTATCCTAAAAGGCCAAACCCGAGACTAAACCGCATACCAGGAACTGTCATCTCCTAATCCTTAAACAAAGTTTAAATGTACAATCTTCAACCAAATCAAGTGATAAATTAGCAATCTTTTGATGTAAAAAAATTTGAAATTCTAGTACAGAGTCAAAGGAAACAGTAGCTAACAGACAAGCAACATATTTTGCTTTATCAACTGAGGTGACATGTTGATTGAAAAAAAAACGACAGGAAGAGAAAAACACCAAACAGAGGAATCAAAAGAAAAACAAACAAAACATAGATCTCAAAAATGTTACTTAAATTATGTACCAAAAAAAAAGGAAATTTGTTTGAAATGGCTTACAAGAGGGGTATAGATTCCCATCACAATATATTGAAACATTTTCTTCCCAACAAAAGGAGCAAAGAACACGTAGAAGGCAAATCCAAGTGCCAAGAACACAGCAACAGCCACCACCTTCACAAACAACAAAAATGAAAACTTTACTGAATACCCCGAATTAAAACAAAAAAAAAGCTCTATTTTTTACATAAAAAAAAGAAGTTACCTGAAGTGGATGAGAAGGAAGCTGCCATCCATGCTTCCTCATTTCCTCTTCAAATGCTTTAGTCCCAGAAAGAACAAGAAAGAAAGTGTATGAAACGGGAAAAAAAATCTGGGTATTCCTTTTTTTTCCCACTTTATACTTATTTTCTCACACTTTCCCTCATTTTCCAGGAAAAAAAAGGATAACCCATTTTCACTGGATCACTAACCAAACAAAAGCAACATTACCCATTTTTTGTTTCTTTTTTTTCACTACAACAACAATGAAGTTGACGAAGGAGATAGGTATGGACTCTGCTTCACTTAATCATAGCCCTACAGAGGAAAAAAGGAAAACAATGGCTAGTCTGTTCTTTTCCTGGGGTTTCCTTTGTTTTCTAAGCAAAAACAAGGAGAAACAAAGAGTGGGAATGAAATTCTACGTCAATGAACTTATTAAATTTACCATTCAAGACCAAAATCCAACCCAACTTTTACTTTAATTTTATATTTTATTTTATTAATTTGTTTCTGCCATGACCTTTATCACTGCTGCAAAATGCAAATCATGTGTCACAGGCCGAATGCAACAGACACTTGTTTGGTTTCCGCTTTTTGTAGTTGCTTTCACCAACCATTTGTCTTTCAAAATTTGGTCCCCCAAGGTCGCAAACACATTTACTCATTGCATTAAAAGCCATTAAAATCCCTTCCCACTTTAAACACCAAAAAAAAAAAATGTAAAGATTAACACCAACAAAACTCAAAACCCAAATATTCCACAAACAAAGTTTTATCAATTGAAATTGTTATTGGTTCTTTTTTGTGACGCAATTAACCCCAAAAGGAAAAAAAAAGACCCACTCAATGTTTATTGTATTTTGACTAGGAATGAGTGTTCTTCTGTAGACACGAATTTGACACAATGAAAGCAAATTGGTAGGGAACCCCCCAATTTAATTAATGTCCATTTTTCAGCTTTGAAAGCTCATGTACCTGTCTTTACCTGATGCCGTTAAATGCATGGTTTCTTTGGGGAAAAGTAAGGGTTTTTTACCATTTTAATTAAAAAAATAAAAAATATCCAAAGGTGTCATTTCCATTAATTACAAAAATGGTATATTGAGGGTGGTGCCGCCTCTGACAGAGGCGCAATCACCCTCTGCAACCCTATATTTTTTGCACAGAAATTAAAAAAAAATAAAATTGATACAGAATTGAAAAAAAAAATCTAAAATGAAATGACAGCACACTAGTACAGCCTCTGTGACAGGCGGCACCGAAGGTGTCTCTGTCAGAGGCGGCACCGCTTTGACAGGTCACTTTCGGCAGGTTGTGGCAGGGGACCTTATAATGGTCCCCAAACTTGATACTTGTAGCAGCTGAAGAAGAAGAAGCAGACGGCGGCGCCGGAGAAAGGAAGAGAAAGGAGGAGAAAGAAGAAAGAAAGAAGAGAAAAAAATAGAAGTATGTAATTTTTTTTTTAAATATGGATGATGATATTATTTGTTTTGTTTGTTAGTTTAGTTTAGTTTAGTTTAGGTTTGTTTAGTTATTGTTAGTTAGTTGTATTATTAGTTTAGTTTAGGTTAGGTTAGTTTAGTTATTGTTAGTTGTATTATTAGATTTGTTTAGTTATTGTTAGTTTAGTTTAGTTTAGTTTAGGTTAGGTTAGTTGTATTATTAGTTTAGTTTAGTTATTGTTAGTTTAGTTTAGTTTAGTTATTGTTAGTTATATATTAGTTTAGTTTAGTTATTGTTAGTTTAGTTTAATTTAGTTTAGTTTAGGTTAGTTTAGTTATTGTTAGTTAGTTGTATTATTAGTTTAGTTTAGTTATTGTTAGTTGTATTATTAGATTTGTTTAGTTACTGTTAGTTTAGTTTAGTTTAGTTGTATTATTAGTTTAATTTAGTTTAGGTTAGTTTAGGTTAGGTTAGTTATTATTAGTTTAGATTAGTAAAAATGTTTAAAAACTACTTTAGTTAGTGGTATTATTAATAAATAGTTATTATTATAATTAGTTTAAAAATGTTGAAATAATAATTTAGTTAGTAAGTTATTATTAGGATTAGTAAAAAGTTAGTAATTTAGTTAGTAATAATATTGTTAGTTAATATTATAATTAGTTTGTTAAAAACCCTAAAGTAGTTATTATTATTTTAGGGTTTTTAACAAACTAATTATAATATTAACTAACAATATTATTACTAACTAAATTACTAACTTTTTACTAATCCTAATAATAACTTACTAACTAAATTATTATTTCAACATTTTTAAACTAATTATAATAATAACTATTTAATAATACTACTAACTAAAGTAGTTTTTAAACATTTTTACTAATCTAAAGTAACAATAACTAAACTAACCTAAACTAAACTAAACTAACAATACCTAAACTAAACTAATAATACAACTAACAATAACTAAACTAACATAACCTAAACTAAACTAAACTAAACTAACAATAACTAAACAAATCTAATAATACAAATAACAATAAAATAACTAAACTAAACTAATAATATAACTAACTAACAAGAACTAAACTAACCCAACCTAAACTAAACTAAACTAAACTAACAAACAAAACAAACAATATCATCATCCATATTTAAAAAAAAAATTACATACTTCTATTTTTTTCTCTTATTTCTTTCTTTTTTCTCCTCCTTTCTCTTCCTTTTTCCGGCGCCGCCGTCTGCTTCTTCTTCTTCTTCTTCAGCTGCTGCAAGTATCAAGTTTGGGGACCATTATAAGGTCCCCCGCCACAACCTGCCGAAAGTGACCTGTCAAAGCGGTGCCGCCTCTGACAGAGACACCTTCGGTGCCGCCTGTCGCATAGGCTGCACCAGTGTGCTGTCATTTCATTTCAGATTTTTTTTTCAATTCTGTATCAGTTTTATTTTTATTTTTAATTTCTGTGCAAAAAATATAGGGTTGCAGAGGGTCGTTGCGCCTCTGTCAGAGGCGGCACCACCCTCAATATATCATTTTCGTAATTAATAGAAATGGCACCCCAATTTGGATATTTTGATTTTTTTATATTAAAATGGTAAATAACCCTAAAAGTAATATGGAGATATTTGTATTAATATTCATATTATATTTTTTATTTAAAAAATAGTAAATTAATATTTTTACTATTAAAAATTAATATGGTTGACATAATAACTAGAGGTGATCATGGGTTGGGCTACCCGGCCCAGCCCGACGGCCCACTCGAAAAATGGGAAGGTTCCGATAAAAATATAGGCCCAAAATAAGGGTTTGGGCAAAAAAACGAGGCCCGTTTAGAAAACGGGCCAGGCTCGGGTAAAACTTTTTTGGCCCGACCCGAATTATATATTAAATATATATTTTATTTTTAATCAAATATACTTTTAAAATTTACATATTTTTTTTGTTTTAATATTTGTTTTAAAATTTTTTATTTAATGAAAAAGGCTAAAAAAAATTAATATGGGTCAGGCCGGGCTTGGACAAATTTTTAGGCCCATATTTCAGGCCGGACCGAGTTCGGGCCTAGAAAACGGGCCTAAAATTTTGTCTGGGTCCGGCCCGAACCCGGCCCATGATCACCTGTAATAATAACTAAACAGTTGCACACATATATCTTATGCTAACGTATAAAGATAAGTTTTTAACCGTAAAAATTGATCAAGTTTTTAATAAAAAGACCAATTTGCTCTTTGATCTAATATATAGATATTAATTTGTCAATTTTTGTAGTAAAGGAGATAAAATACAATCTGACTCTTAATACAAAGGTCCTCATTATACTTTAAACTTTAATTTTGCCATCAATCCCTATATTTTTCGTACTTTTAAAATTTAATCTCTCGATTTTGTTTAATTTGAAATTTAAAGTTCAATCAATAATATTAATGGGACAAATCTTAAAATTATACATAAGCTTTATTTTGGTACATTTATACATATGAAATTTTGATTTAATTATACACAGATTTAATGAAATAAATACATCCATTTGTTTTATGTGGAATAAGTATAATTATCTGTGTATGTAAAAAAATAAACATAAATTAATATTATATCGATAATTATGTTAATAAATTGTGAGATTTAAATGAAAGCAAAATTTTATACAAAATTACGCAAAAATAAAATTGTTGTATAAAATTACGTAATTTTCGTTTAGTATTCAAAGGTAAAGTTGGGCAAATTACACCTTGATGTTTTCTTTTAATTATAGTTTTCAAGCTATGTAACACCTACCTGTATCCTATGCCGGAACTGAGTCCGAGGCATTACCAAATTTAACAATACATTTTGTCAAATTAATTAACACAAATACAAAATGACTTAGTCAAGCCCCTATACATGCTATAACTTAAATCGTTTATAAATAAAGATACCCATAGATAGCTTGATAGTGTGAAGCGATCTCCGACGACCTCCAACCCGAGCTTGTTTAGTAGGACTCTATAACATGGGAAAGAAAAGGGGGTAAGCTTATAAAGCTTAGTAAGTTCACATGAAAAATAATAATAAGCATTAGCAATGAATTTAGCTTACTACTAAGCTGTCATAACTTGCATAAATAATGCTAAGTTCTTACTTTCCCAACTTATTTGTAGCCTTATCAAAGCCTCAACATGACAAATCCTCACAACAAGTTCTCAAATTGATACAATCATTAAGTCACATGCTTATACCTTATTACTCATGTTCACGTTAATCTGTCTACTTGAGTTATTGTCACTAAATTATTTATTTCTTGAGCTACAGAGCTCCGAATTTCAAACCGCTGATTTTTCATAAAACTAGACTCACATATCTTCATACCTTAAAATTTTCAGAATTTTTGGCTTAGCCAATTAGTACAGTTTATTCATTAAAGTTTCCCCTGTTTTACTATTCAACAATTCTGACCACTTTTCACTATGAATCAATTTTCTCCTTGTACAGAATTGAAATGATGTTATAATTTATTTCATTTGAAACTAGACTCATTAAGGATTTCAAGAATATAACTTATATCCCATAATTATTTGTTTTCAATTTTTAATGATTTTTCCAAGGCAAAACAGGGGATCACATAATCATTCTGAACCAATCTCACAAGAATTTAAATATCTCAAAATATAAAAATCCTTTGTTTGTTCTGTTTCTTTTGTATTAAAATAGATTCAATAGCTTTAAATCAATATCTCACCCAACTTATAATTCAATTTATACTATTTTTTCTGATTTTTCAAATTCACGTCACTGCTACTATGAAGAGCAGTTCTATTGTAAATTTGTGCTCTCTTTCACTTTAGTTGTGTTCACCACTTGCTTATACCAATCTTTCCAATTTCCGATTACATATCGAGCATATTGCTCATACGTTACACATGCATATACCTACACTTATCACTACAAGCCATGCATAATTTCACTTAGCATATTGCTCATACGTTACACATGCATATACCTACACTTATCACTACAAGACACACATAATTTCACTTAATCGATTTTCCCGATGAACTCATCGGTAACCTTACCAAAGGCTCAGAATACAAAGGGCACCTTACTTAATAGCTTGCTTACATACCTGCAACATTCTCACTTAACACATGAGTACTCTTTCATAATATAGGCATATTGCCAATCATGTCATAAAGTGTTACAAGCATAACTGAAAACTCATCACTTACTTAATACTTGATAATCTCAATTACTTACAATCTCAATATTAAATAAGCCTTAAATGCATACCTGTACTCTTTCTTCATGTTCTCACCTTGTTATTTCTTTGACTTGCTCTTTGGACTACTCGTGAACCTTTTTCGTTTTGAACTTACCATTGCCATGTCTTGACATGGTCTTACATGGTATCCTTGCCTTATGAACTCACCAATGCCATGCCTTGGCATGGTCTTACATGGGACCTTTGCCTTATAGTAACTCATCAATCCCATGTCTTGACACGGTCTTACATGATTTCCTTGCCTTATAGAACTTATCAATGCCATGCCTTGGCATAGTCTTACATGGGACCTTTGCCTTATGGTAACTCATCAATGCCATGTCTTGACATGGTCTTACATGATTTCCTTGCCTTATAGAACTTATCAATGCCATGCCTTGGCATGGTCTTACATGATATCCTTATCTTACCAAATGCCATGTTCCAAACATAGTCTTACATGGTATCCCTGTCTTAGTGCCAATGCCACATCTTGATGTGGTCTTACATGGAGTCCTTAATCAATGTCGATGCCATGTCTTGACATGGCCTTAGACAGGATCCTTGCCTTACCAATGCCATGTCTTGACATGGTCTTACATGGTATCCTTAACCGTCAATTCTTCCTTAATTGCCATGGTATAGCCATGGACTTTAAGATATCAATTCCTTATTAAGTCATAGCTGAAACATACTTGCTCAAATTCTCAAGGTTAGTCACATAACTTAACAATAACATTACTAAAAACAATAATTGCATAAAAATAAAATACTACTCAACTTACATACTTACATTCTAAATCTCATCATGTCATCAACTTAACTTATTCTCCTCAAACTATGCTAGTCAATACTTTCTTATTATCATACAAAGCCATAATACAAAATATGGTCTAACATATAAATTATACAAGTTCTCTTTCCAATATCGAATTATTATCGACATTAATCATTATATCTGAAATTTATGGCCAGAATATCAATTTATCATTCAAATATGCATAATTAAATGCTTATTAAACATATGAACTTACCTCGAATGTCGAAACAACCATTTTACCAACTTTCTCAATTTTCGATTTTCCTCCAGTTCTAGGTCCAAATCTCATCTTTCGGGGTCTATCAAGCTCCTTAGCTTGGCCGAATATGGCTTTCTCCATGGCTGCCATTTTTTCTTCTCACATTCGGCTGGAGAAGAAGAGAAGAAGGGTGTTTTATTTTTTTATTATTCTTTTACTATTTTTGTCTTATTATACCATTTAACTTAACTTCCAAATTTGTCCTTTTTCTTTTCAACTAACTTCAAAAATACCAAACAAATATCTTCCATCAACTTATAGGTGGACTAATTTCTTCATAAGGACCTTCACTTTAAAAACACATCACAATTACACCCTTTATCATCTGAAACACACACTTCGCACTTATAACAATTTAATCCTACTAATCAAATTAAACACTTTTTCGATAAAATTTCTCAACGAAATTTTCACACAACAATTTAATCACATTGTAGACCTCAAATTGATAATCCAAGCTATTCCATACTTAAATCTTCTAGGACCTCATATTTTGCAACTTATTTAATTTAGTCCAAAAGTCAAATTGGACACTTTGCCTAAAATTTCTTCATGAAATTTTTACACATGCATACGAACATATCATAAACCCCATAACAATCATAAAATAATTATTTCTACTTCAAATTCGTGGTCTCAAACCACTATTTTGACTAGGCCCTAATTCAGGATGTTACAAGGCATGTGTTACAAACTCTAGCCTCAATGGCTCCCATACCCTTATCACATAATTTATATAGGGTGGATGAAATTTCAAATTAAAATTTTTATTATTTTTTTATTTGAAAATATTTATTTTTCAAGGTAAACTTCACAAATAGTCATCTAATTATTAGTATATTTTTATTTTGGTCACCTAAGTTTAAAATTGTTTATTTTTGTCATTAAGGTTATCGAAATTTAACATTTTGGTCTCTAAAGAGATATTGATATAGTTTTTTTATTGACATACTAACAAATAGGGGTGAGTAAAATCTGATTCGAAAAACTCGATAAAAATTTCAAATTTTGAATTAAATAGTTCGAGTTATTTGAGTTAATCAAGTTATCTCGAATAAAAAATTAAGTTTTTCGGTTTAACTCGAATATGAATTACACAATTCGAGTTATCCGAAAATCCGAATAAGAAAAGACAAAACTATGTCATTTTGATAAATGTTTACTTTTTTAAAAGTTAAAGTTCAAAAAAATTAAGTTAAAATGCAATACTACATCGTTTTGATAAATGTTTACCTATTAAGTTAAGATGCAAAATCATTATAATTTCAAGCTTCATATTCTACCATAAAACATCAAAATACACACTTTTCACCTAATGGTTATTTTCCAAAGATGAACCCTAGCATGAATTATTGGTAGCATAAGCTAAATCGAGTTATCGGGACTCCAAAACCGTAAATAACTTGAAAAACGGGGCTAGAATGGACTTACCATGAGCTTGGAAAGTTGAGAAAACCCTATCCATGTCTTCTCCTTGTAAATTTCGTCCATATGAAGAAGATGGACAAATTTGGCATTTTAATTTTGTTTTCAATTCATTTAATTTACAAAAGGACCAAAATGCCCTTACAAAAAAAAATATCTTATCTAACATATACCATATCCATTTATGTCCAACAATTTAATCAATGGGCTAATTACCATTTAAGAACCTCTACTTTAAAATTTCATAGCAATTTGACACCTCTAACTTCTAGAACTCAAGTTTTACACTTTTTACAATTTAGTCATTTTGACAAAATTGAGTGCCCAAACGTCAAATTTTTCGAACGAAATTTTCACAAAATCGTTCCATGAAATTGTAGACCATAAAAATATAATAAAAATAAATTTTCTCACATCGAATTTGTGGTCTCAAAACCACTATTCCGCCTAGGCCCAAAATCGGGTTGTTACATTGGGGCATCGACAAAGTACTCCGAATCCCCTAAACAAATATTGAGTTTAAAATGGTCCTCAAGAAGTTTGAACAGAGAAGCTCAGGCTGCGATATCTGGGGCACCTAGTTTCCATTTTACCCATTTTAAATTTGTTATTTGTGATTATATTATTACAGATGTTCACAATAAATTTCCTTCTTGATTGCGATTGCTATCTTTGCTTAGCTTATTTGTTTCGAGCTATGCTCATAATTAATTTCTTTCTTGTCCATTGTTATGATCTTTTTCAGGCATTTTTGCATTGATAACGATTAGTAGACTAATAATACTTTCATAAAAGGAGTTTTGCATATTACTCTGGAAGCTTCTAAATAATACAAGAACCTGAAATAGGGCTATTGTTTAGAACTTACCAAGATTAAGGGCTGGAAATGTTTGAGAAGAAAAAGTCTAAATGGAGGCTATCTCCTTGGATTTGCTGTCAAAATAGTTGGTGATACAATCTCGACGGAACACGAGTAATGACAACCCAAGTGTAAGATGGGAATCATTTCGAAAGAAAAAAAATGATATTCTGCATTCATGCAAGCATCATGCGTACATATCTGATTGGGTCACCCGAGGAGTGATCAGTTGATGGAAAAGATTCAGATCCTATATCTCTAAGTCATAATGAGATGAACCCTGAAGTTACAGTGGGGCAAGTCTGTTGAGCAAGATATTTGTTTTCTCGGGTTTTTTGTCATGAATACCAGCCGAACAGGAGGGCAACATGTTGCCCTGATAAACAATGAGTGATGACACTTTAAGCAGGGATCATTATCATAAAATTCTGCATTCATGCAAAACACATTTAGTTAGAGGCATTTGATTCATTCCGACCATTGCATCCTAATTATTCTCATGACATTCTGCATTCATGCAAATGTCATCCATAATACATTTGGTTAAGAACACTAGATTCATTCTGATCATTGCATCCTGACCATTTCGTATGAGCATAAACACATAGAATCAATTTTACAGGATAGGTCCCCTAGAGGACGGTGTTGTAACATTGGTAAAAATAGCAAATCTTGCCTTCCTGAGCGAAGGGGATCGAATATACCAGTCTGGCGTCCCTGAGTTTGCAGTGGAGCAGATTGAAAATAGCAGATATTGCCTTCTTGAGCGAAGCGGATCGAAGATACCAGTCTGGCGTCCCTGAGTTTGCAATGGAGCAGATTGAAAATAGCAGATCTTGCCTTCTTAAGCGAAGCGGATCGAAGATACGATCAACGGCGTCCCCGAGTTTGCAAAGTGGAGCGATTGAAAGCGATGCAAATCGGCAATCCACGAAATTGCAGGAGCAGATTGAAGATAGCAAATCTGGCAATCTTGAAGTTGCAGGAGTTGCAGGAGCAGATTAAAGATAGTAGATCTGGCAATCCTGAAGTTGCAGGAGCAGATCGAAGACATCAGATCCTGTCTCCCTGAGTTTGCAGTGGAGCAGATTGAAGATAGCAAATTTGGCAATCCTGAAGTCGCAGGAGCAGATTGAAGATAGCAGATCTGGCAATCCTGAAGTTACAGGAGCAGGTCAAAGACATTAGATCCCTCCTCCCTGAATTACAATGAGGATCAATCTGTATTTCTTCGAAGTGCTATTCGAATGGTGCCGAAATTTCAAAGCTTTCAAAGCTTTATTTTCTTCTTTAGTTTCGACAATTGAGAAAAATGGATGAGAAGAAAAGATGTTCATCCACTTTAGTATGTTTTATTATTATATTATTGTAACATAAAAAAATATAATAAAAGAATTTCCACTCACTATTTCATGCAAATTGGCCGGCCACTAAGCTCCATTATGGCTAAATTATCCTACCAATACTTTAATTTATAAACCCATCATCAATTTAGTACTTACACAATTAACCACAAAATTTTCCTTTTATGTGTTTAAGCCCTTTTTCACAATTAAACACCAAAACGATCAAATTTTAATACGAAAATTTTACACACACTAATTCACACATGTTAAACATAGAAAATAATATCAAAATATTTTTCCGAGTCGGATTCGTGGTCTTGAAACTACCATTCCGATTATGGTCAAAATCGAGCTGTTACACATAATCATAATTTTTTAAAAAATGTATGAAAAAAACAAGAAAATGTTTATTGTAATTATATGAAATTTAATTTTCTAAATAAGTTTAATTTGTGAATTGCATCATAGCAAATTACCAAGGACCAAAGGTCTCCCCAATTAAAATTTTAATTGAACGTAGATTTAAATGCGATAAAAGTATTATCCTTTTATTTATGGATTAGGAGTTATAGGTAATTTTAGAAATTATTTTAAAGAGAAACTTTGTTTTAGAAAAATGTATGAGTTTAGTGATTAATATTCTCTTTGTATGTGAAAAACATTTCATGGAGATTAACATATAGATAACTTCCGTGACGCTAAAGAGAGGCATATTTCATTTTTAATAGGTTGAATCTGTATGTATTTTGAAATTATTTTAACAAGGAATGTTATTGCATTTTGTTAGAGTTTATTACTATTTATACTTGGCGTCCTTAATGTTTTATATTGAATTCAGCTTTGCTGATTGGAGCCGCAAGTAATTGGGGTGTTCCAGTTACACTCAGTTCAATAGAACTCTCTAATTACAATAGTTATTTAAACCCTAATTACAAAATAAATATAATGGAGTAGGAGCAATGGCATTATGAGTAATTCAATACCAAAAAGCAACCCTTTATTGTGAAAATGTGAGAAAGAAAGACAAAAAGGGGGTGGTGTTGTGGTGTGAGTCTTAAGCCACTCCTCTGATCTCATATCTGTCAAGCAACCTGAATTTTAGCATAAATAGGAATTCCTTTTACAATTGGTACAAAACTATGCCTTTCCAGAATTGGGAATTCAGCAATGGAGGTGGAGGTCCCCCACCCAAAACCCTGGAACACGCCCCCTATTGGGAAAAGACAGACTGTAACAATCACATGCTATATGCATAATTGACTAAAACAAACAGACTTGCTATGCAATGCTTTCATATTAACTTTGAGTAAACTAGAGTTAAATTTGAAATGTAACTTTTTTTACCCTAAACTTTATGCCAAAAGGGTAATTTCAATTGGACCAATATGTTGCTTCCTGCAATTGGATTTGTCTTTAGGTCCAAAATCTTTGAATATCACCACCATCTTTGTTTTAGTCTCATATATAAGCACCTAATCTTCCTCTAATTTTGTTTTAGTCCAAAAATGGGCAAAATAGTCCCTGTTAAAATTTTCATTTATTTCTAATATTAAAAATTAGCATACTTGATAGAATAATCAAACAGTAAAATGTGATGTGCCATGTATATCTCATGCTAGCATACATGGACCATTTTTTATGAGTAGCAATGGATAAAAAATTTTAATAGAATGACTAATCTACTCTTTGGTTTAATGTATAGGGACTAACTTGCCCATTTCTTTCAATATAGGAGGTAAAATACAATCCAACTCCTAGTACAATGACCTCCATAATACTTTTACTACTAAAATTTCGTTTTTTATATTTAACCAAAGGTTAAACAAACTAATCCATTCTTTTTTAAATTTTGGAAAGGGCTAAAGAGCAATTTATCCATTTAACCGAAGAGGTAAAAGTCTTGCCTGCCCCTAGCTACACCAATATTAGAATAGCTTGTAACCAAGTTCATACATCCTAAGTAGTCATCTCCCTCATCGCTTACATCTCTTACATAAACAAAGTCATCATCTTTTGCTTTATCATTATATGCAAAAAATGAAAATTCATTAATTTGCTCCATTAATGTTTATGTATATATGTAACCCTTCCTCATACACACACATATTACATAAAAAGAGCTGTTCTTTTAACTGTGTTTCAGAATTCCAACAGTTTTCTTCCAGTAGTGGATTAAATCAAATCCTGAGATTGCACATATATATATATGAAGTTAATTCCATTCATCAGTTGATGATAGAAGAGCAGTGATATTCATTTCTTATACTTAGAAAATTGAACAGAAAAAATGGGTTTTAATCATTTTAGAAATCTTATAGAGGAGGAGATAAAAGGGTTTGTAGTTTAATAAGAAACGGTCCAAACAAGCCATAGACAGACAATGCATATTAGGTTTTCCAAAAAAGGAAACCCAATGGCCTGCATTGGTCCCCCAAATATCCCACCATTATTTTTTTTTCAATTGCTTGTCACTATCACCATTAAAACTGCCATAGAGCATCCAAATCGTATAATAAAACTCTTCTATTTTTTTCTGTGGGAGACGGAGTTTACGAAGATGAGAACATGGGGGGACTTACCCAAAATGGAAACCGTCGCAGAAGCTGTTTAATGTCCACTTTCCACCACCAATTTAGGGTTCTCATTCACATGGAGTTTGCCAGGAATCTTTATTTTGCATCATCATTGCTGTAAGACCCAATTTATGACCGGGCCCATTCAGAAACCAACCAACCAAAAAAAAAAAAACCAATAGCAGAATAAATAAACCATAATAAATCCAAAATAAAGTACAGAGTCCATGAAATTAAAAATTACAGCAGGCCTAAAACCAATAACAGCCCAAATTCTAAAAAACCCTGAGGCCCAAACGGCCCAAACGTTTGATGTTCCAGAAACCCTAGGGGTTTCCAGAACCGTCTAGCGCCGCAGCTTCTCCCACGCACACCCCGCGTACACCCACGCGCGCCTCGCAGCATCCACGCTAGCCTCAACAACGGCCTCCACAGCTGTACCTGCAACAACCCATGCAAGCAAACAGCAAAGCAATAGCAGAGAAGATTTTGATATTTTATTTTTTATTTACATTTTCTATTTCGGCTATAAAAGAAGCCGATAGTGTACTGTAAACAGGGGAGAATTCTGATTCTTTTGATTACGCATATGCAAGCATATTGAAAAGAAAATCAATCAAAAATCATTTCTTTGTCAAAGGTGATTGTACTTTTTTTTTTTCGATCTCTTCTATTCCCATTAAATTATATACATATATATAAAAAAAAAAAAAACAAGAAAAGGGAGGAGAGGGCCCATACCTTGATTAGCTTGAAAAGGGGAGTTTCGAGGCTCCCGACCACCGTAGGCAAGAGGAGCGTATTGCAGAGAATTGCCTCTCCTTTTTTGAAAAATATGAAAGACCAAATGTTTTTTTTTTTCTCAAAATCTAGGCTTATATAGCCCATTGATACGACGCCGTTTCGGCTTCATGCCTAAAACGCCGTCGTTTCTTTTCTGGCCCGACCCGACCCGATTCAAAACAGCAGGATCCGCGTGTCTTTTGTAACAATGGAGTATTTTCGCATTAAGTCCCTATTTATTGCATTGTTCTTCGATTGAACCTGTTATCTAATTCGTTTGTTCTTGTAAATTGATCTCTGTAATTTGCTTGCATTTTCAATCTAATCCATTTAGTATACTGCGTTATGGTCATGCGATTATTTTTACATTTAGTCCCTAATTACTTGCTATCATTACACTTAAATCCTTTTTATATTTAGTAGTTTGTTGCTCATAAATTAACCTTTTGATTTTGTTCGATTGAATTGTATTTTTTTTGTTTGTTATTAAATTAATTGTTAGATGGTTTTTGTAACGACCCAATTTTACCCGGGTCTAAAAAACCCAATTACATTCAAAGCCCAAACCAAATTTACAACCCAAATTACCCAAACCCGTAGCCCATTAAGTTACAAAACCCCAAATCAAACCCAAACAATTCAGCCCAATCAGAAAAACAAAATAGAAAAACCCTAACCCTAAGTGCGCCTTCTGACTACTGCCGCCAGCGCCACTTGCCTGTCACCAGTCTTGTCCACCGCCAACCACTTGCGCCGCTAACCTGCAAGGAATTAAAAGAGAAAGGACAAAACATAACAAGAGAGGGGAGAGCATGTATTTTTCTTCTGGCTATTTAAAGCCCGAAAAGAACATTGTAAATGACTTTTTTTCTTTTTTCGAAATCAATAGAAGCAAAAATTGAACAGACAATGATAGCAATAACAGTAGATTAAAAAGAACACGAAAAGAATCGGGATTAAGCTCTTCAAAACCCAACGAGGGACAACAAAAGGCAAAAATCGGACCGACAAAGGTGAAAGCTTCTACCTTTTTCTCTTTTCCGATTGTCGAACCACCGCCCTTCTCCGTTTTCATTTTTTATGAGCGAATACATATACTAACAACTACATATATATATATTAAGAGAAAAAAATACACGCCTTTTTACCTTCTCCCCGGCGTAAAAGTGTGTGGCGCGACGCATGATCCCGATCCTGCACGAGAGCCCTCCGGTGACCCTTCCTCTCAGTCCTGCAGAGAGAAATCGAGAGAACAGAGAAATTTTTTTTTTAGAGCACACAGCTCAAATGATTTTTTTTTTTGAGTTTTAGGCCTTATATAGCCCCTTAAAACGACGTCGTTTTGGGACTGGCCTTTAAGCCCAAAACGACGCCGTTTCACTGACCCGACCTGAATCCAACCCGTACCCTCAAAGGATCCGCGTGTTTTCGCCGATGGGGGCTAATTGCGCAATCAGCCCTTCCGCATTTTTAGTTTTTTTTTCAAATCAAGTTTTCAGTATTCGCACATTGGCCTTGAAATTTTGCACGGTTTCGTGATTTGATCCTCCCTCAAAGTGCTGCGTTTAATTTGTTGGGAAAATTGCCCTTTTGATCCCTACCTTTTACACGCGTGTTTTTCTAGCCCCTGAACCTCTACTTTTTTTACAAATTGACTCAAAAATTTTTTAATGCAATTTAACCCATTTTCAACTATTTCGCAATCTTACTATTTTTTGCTTTATTTAATTTTTCTTATTATTAAGTATTTATTATTATTTTATTATTACCCTATTACATTATCATTAGTATCACCATTATTATATTATTATATTCTACGTATTTGTACATTTTGTGTGCTTATATTATGTTATTTATTTATTCTTATTAGTATTACTATTATTATATTTTTATTTTACATATGTATGCATTTTACTTGCTTATACTATTATTTTATTTATTTATTTTATTTGCATTATTATTACTATACTATTATGCACCATTATTATTTTTATTAATATTACTATCTTTGTTATTTTATTAACATCATAACCCTTCTTTACTTATTATTTAATAATTTATTTATCTTTTACAATTATTATTTTCATACATATATTATTATTATTACTATGTTATTATTATTGTATTACCATTATTGCTAGGTTATTATTATTACTATTATATCTATGCACATATATATTATATTACTATATTATTACTATTATTATATTACTACTATTGTTATCAATAATATTCTATTTATTGCTTGTTGTCTTCGTTATTATTATCTATTTCATCATCGCATTACCACTATCGCTATTAATATTATACTATTTTCATATATATGTAAATATCTCACTTATTTTATGTATATTACCACCATTATTATTATCATTATTTTCTACCATCGTCAATACATATCTACTATTATCACAATATTTTCCTTCTACCACTACTTATATTCTCATCGTTCGTCTCCTTGATTTTCCCGGCATCTCAATTTTCATAACAATCGATATTCCGTATTAGCAATTCGAGTGAATCGAGCCCTAACTTACTGGGTTCTGATTTTTCTCGTTTAAGTTAAACAACGGAATATCCCTTTCAAAATCACAAATTCCAGTTTTAAATTGACATTCCGTATTAGCAATTCGAGTGAATCGAGCCCTAACTTACTGGGTTTCGATTTTTTCTCGTTTAAAGCTAAACAACGGGATATCCCTTTTGAAATCGCAATTTAAATTTTAAACAAAACACTTAATCTCGGATATTCGAAATGTCACGCCCTAACTTACTGGACTCAACATCTAGATACTTCGGATAAGTTTCTTTTTCTATTAAAATAGGGGTAATACTCTTAATTTGGACCTTCAAGAAAACGAGCCCTAACTCACTGGGTTCTGATTTCTCGTTTGACAATTGATGGGAGATCCTCTTCAAAATATAAAACTAAGTTTTAAAAGGCGAGCTTAGTTTCGGGAGTATAAAGTATTGCGCCCTAACTTACTGGACATGATGCTTTATCTCTTCGAAACTAAGAGAGTTCTTAACGTCCCTTCCAATTCCTTCAAGTTTTGGAAATAAAAGTATCTATTTTCAAATCATTTCTAAGTTTTCAACAATAGGACATCGATCAATCAGTTTGGTACCAATTTCGGGCGTGTCGAGGGTGCTAATCCTTTCTCGCACATAATTGACTTCTGAACCCATTTTTCTCAAATTTTCGTAGACCAAAAGCATTGTTTTAATAAACCGAGACGTTTTATTAAAACAACAGTGATCCGATCACACCCAAATAAAGATCGGTGGCGACTCCCTTTCTTTTCGTTTTCGAAAACCGAGTCGACCGCGTCGTTTACTGTTTTATCAAAAAATGGTTACGACAGTTTTAATAAATTATTTTGAATTAATTTATTAATTTTTTAATGTGTTTTAAATTATATATATGTACTTTATTATATGGTTCATTTGCTTGTATAAAAAAATGTTTATTTTTAATCCCTCTATTAAATATTTATATGATTCGAAATTAATATAATTTAAGCTATAAATATTATTATATTGCATGCATAAATGCTTGTACATAAAATTTTATTTAAATCATTTTCCTATATATATATATATATATTGTTTTAGGTATATATTTATACATTATTTTTTTTGTACATATATATTATGCCTTTGAAATATTTAATTTTAAATTACCTATTGTTCACTTTAAATATTATTTACATATGTAAACATATATTTGTTTGTATTAAATTTTTCTTCAATATAGATTTATTATTGTTTTGTATATATATTTTATTTTAAACTTATATATATATGTTTTTATAAATCTAGTTAAATAATCTATATATTTATTGTAAAAATTTTATTCCAAACTATATACCATGTATTGCTTTGATAGTTTATGTAATGTTAATTTTAAAAACAATTATACTATGTTATATTATACATACATGTATATATAATAATAAGAACGTATTATATTACTCATATACGATTATATATATATATATATGTTTAAATGAGTAAGTTTTTTGTTCAAATATGTATTTAATGAATTCGTTCACAAATTATTTCATTTTAAACAATTCCATAAAATGTTGATCAAAAATCAACTTACTTTATTTTAAATATATTTATTAGCATCCAAAATTTTATTTTATATTAATTTGCTGTTGTCAATTTCGTAGAATTATTAAATTTCATAACCTACTGTTAATATGATGTTTAATTTGTGTATATTTCACAATAAATATTTGTACATTTTGTTATTGCATTGTGCCTCAAATTTCAATAAATCAAGTCTTTACCAAATGTTTCATTTTGTTAAAAATTGTATATTGAGCCAAATTTTAAGATTTCGCATTTGAAAATTTTTCAAGATAAGGCAATGTTTGTATGTTTGGAAGTTCGGAAAATTATGCCTTAACGTACTAGGTGTTAATTTTTTGTCCAACCAAATAACCAAATACCTTTTTTTAATTGCATGTTTTGAAGATCAAAGATGATCTCGGTGTCAAAGTATAAACGTGTTATATCCTAACGTATTGGATATGATATTTTTATTCTTTTGAAACGAGTTAATCTTAAGATTCAATTCCAAATAAATTAATTTTCCTTAAAAAATAATCATGCCTTAATATTTTCAAGTTTTCAATGTAAGGACATTAATTAATCAATTTGGTACCCGTTTTGGCGCGTATGGGGGCGCTAATCCTTCCTCGTGCGTAACCGACTCCCAAACCCTTTTTGTCGTTTAATTTCGTAGACCAATAAAATTTTCAAAGGTGATTCAATCACACCTAAATAAAAAGATTAGTGGTGACTCCACATCATTTTTAAGTCGACCCCGTTTTTCAAAACATTAAAATAAAAATGGTTTCGACATTGGATCTGTAAATCGGTTATAAAAACCGAAGCCAAACCATTGTAGTTTTTTTTTTACGAAAATTAGAAATAAAAAAATATTCAAGGTAATCTCCGTTTTTTAGTTTTATTTTTTAAAACTGCTACTTTTATTTTTTAAAAAAGTTCTTTTACAAACGAAATAATAATAATAAAATAAAAAAGAGGAAAACTTATCGGATTTGTGTCGCACCTCCGTCACCAGAATCTTCCCCTTTTATCGTCGAAGTTGGCTTGAGGAACGGTTAGGAGGCTTCCTTCCTTTCGATTTTTAAGGCTAAGAAGGCCTTGCCTTCAGTTTCCTTTTCGAAGGGGTTAAAAGGGGGTCGTTTTCATCTTCCGGTCGCCGACCATAGTGGTCTGATGACGGAACCAAGGTCGGCCAAGGGAGAGGCTGTTACGTACCAATTTTGTTGCTATGCACGTAGGGTTTCATGCATAATCAAAATGACGTGCCTTGATTGCGTTTATCTGCTTCTTATGTATACGCTGCGTTTTAATATGTTAGAGTTAAACGGTGCGTTTAGTTTAGTGATATGTGTTAGTAGTTATGAGCTCTTATAAGGGTACTGAATAGGAGAAAATGATTATAAACTTTTTGAATTGAAATTCTGTTTTTCTCTTCTTTTCTTCTTCCCCGGCTTTTCTCTTCTTCTTTCTTCTATTGGATTTCTTAATTTCAGTTTTGTTCCGCCATAAATGTATCAGAGCTTTCCGATCCTCATGGCCGGCAGTGGAGTAACGACAAGATTGCAGAAGGAGTTTGGCTTGATGCAGGGTGAGCTTACTCAACTTCAAGCTGAGTTCACTCATCTAGATGCAAGAATTGATGCTAGGTTGAAATATTTCCAGGAGGGATTAAAATCAAGGTTCGTTCTGAGGTAAGATCTGAACTTAGATCTGAGCTTCATTCATTATTTGAACAATATTTTGCTAAAAACCAGCCATTTACAACTGCCGGAATACCAACTAGTAAAGGAAAATAGATTTTGAGGTCTTCTCCGGGGTGTCCTGCTAAAGAAAATTTTCTGGTGTCTCCTATCACTGAGTTCAGACAATCGAGTTTATCTTCTAATGGGGGTACTATAGATATAGGTAATCCTTCCTTTCGAGTTGAATGTCCACATTTCGATGGGGAAAACTTTAGGGGTTGGTCGTCTAAATTAGAGCAGTATTTTGAGGCTGCGGGGGTCAGTGAGCATGCAAAGGTGAGGGTGGTGATGTTGCATTTGGAGGGGAAGGCTTTAGATTAGCACCATTTCTTTGTTCATAGATTTGGTGGCTTACATCAGTTGACCTGGGAGTTATATGCTAAAGGACTGAATGATCGTTTTGGATCTGATTAATTCTTGGATCCGATGACAGAACTTGTAACCCTTAAGCAACAAGGTACGATTGATCAGTTTCACGATGGATTTTTAAGTTTGCTTAACCAATTAAACTTGCCAGAGTCATATGCTTTAAGCATTTTCATAAGTAACCTGAAACCTGAAATTGGATAGTATCTTAGATTTTTCACACCTCAATCGTTGGTGGAAGGCTATAAATTAGCTCGACAGGTTGAAAATATTGTATTTGGGCCTGTGAAAAAAAGGTGCTGTTGGAGGTAATGGAACTTCAAGGTTTTTGTTTCCAAGTCTGAGAATACCACAGGGTGTAGGGCACTCTACAAATATGGGGGTGCAGTGCAGAGTCAGACTGGTCAGAGAGCTCCCTCAAAATCCCTATATCTCAAACAGAACTGGAAGATCAGAGGCGAAAGGGACTTTGTTTTTGGTGTGGTTCCAAGTACTCTCCAGGTCATATATGTTATCGAGCCAAATTGGGAACCAGGTTCTGAATTGAAGGATTCTACTTCTGATGAATTGCAGGATTACTCTGAGCAACTTGAATTGGCAGATCAGTCACCTGGTATTCCGATATTGCCGTTACATGCCTTTCAGGGTCTACAAGGTCATCATACTATGTGGTTTTCGGCCATTATCGATAATACTGAGGTAGTGGTGTTGATTGATTTGGGGAATACATATAATTTTTTAGATTACAAGGTGGCTAAAAGGTTGAAATTACCAATTGAGCTTAGTTGCCACATGAAGATTACGGTGGCAAATGGTGTCAAATTGTCTACTCAAGGGTTTTGTAAGGCCGTCCCTTGGGAGACACAGGGCTATCGATTTTCTACTAACTTTTTTCTGTTGGGTGTAAAAGGGTTCGACGTGGTACTTGAAATTTAATGGCTGTTGTCTTTAGGGTAGATTGTGTGGAACTTCTCCAATTTAACGATGCAGTTTCAGCATGAGGACCAAAATTGTATTTTACGTGGCATAACACTAGTTCCATCCAACTGGTTCCCAGCACACAGTTCTCCAAATGCCTTAGCTTGGTGGGGAACGGACCTTTCCCTATGCTTTTAGCCTCGAGTGAGCAGACTACTGTCACGTTGCAGCAACTCCAATTGGCAGATAACTTACGAGTACTATTGGAAGAATTCGAGAATGTGTTTCGTACTCCAACTGGCCTTCCTCCACAAAGGTTACATGATCATAAGATTTCATTACTTGATGAATTGAAGATTATTAAGGTGAGACCTTATAGATATCCGACTGTCCAAAAGACGGAGATAGAAAAGTTAGTTCATGAAATATTACAGGTAGGAATCATTCGCGATAGTAATAGTCCATTCGCTTCTCTTGTTGTCATGGTCAAGAAGAAGGACGAGAGTTGACGGCTCTGTGTTAATTATCGGCAGCTCAACCAACTGACTGTTAAGGATCGGTTTCCCATTCCAATCATTGAAGAGTTGTTGGATGAGTTAGAACAGGCACACTTTTTCTCCAAATTGGATTTGCGATTGGGTTATCATCAAATTCGAATGTGCGAGCAGGATGTGTACAAAACAGCCTTCAAAACTCATGAAGGGCATTATGAATTCTTGGTCATGCCATTTGGCTTGACCAATGCCCCCATCGAGTTTCTAATCCTTAATGAATGCCATCTTTCGACCATTTCTGCGAAGATCGGTTCTCGTTTTTTTTATGATATACTTGTTTTCTCTCAAGAGTGGTCCGATCATTTGGTTCATTTGAGAGAGGCCCTTCAAATCCTACGGTCCAACCAACTATATGCTAAACACTCTAAGTGCACATTTGGAGCAACACAAACTGAGTATTTAAGGCATGTTATAGCTCATAGTGTAGTTAGCATGGATCCTTCCAAGGTGGATGCTGTCGTGGATTGGTCTCCCCCAAGTTTGTGAAGGAGTTACATGGCTTTTTGAGGCTCTCTGGATATTACAGATGCTTTATAAAAAAATATGGGTTGTTGGCTAAGCCTTTAACAACTTTATTAAAAAAGGAGGTTAGTTGGCAATGGACGTTTGTGGAGCAACATGCCTTTGATACACTTAAAACTACCATCTGCCAAGCACCTGTTCTTGTGTTGCCAAACTTCTAGGAGCTATTTTGTATAGAAACCGATGCTAGTGGTCATGGGCTGGGAGCAGTCTTGCAACAAAAGGGTCACCTAGTGGCATATTTTAGTAAGGCGTTGGGAGTCAAATACCAATCTTTATCCATTTATGACAAAGAGATGTTAGTGGTCTTGCTCGCGGTTAAAAAATGGCATTCCTATCTAGTGGGTCGACACTTTTATATTAAGACTGACCACCAAAGTCTTAAGTTTCTTTCTGAGCAGCAAGCTATCACGCCATACCAACAAAAATGGGTTGCGAAGATGCTAGGGTATGACTACTCGATCATCTATCGTAAAGAAACTCAGAATATAGTGGCGGATGCGTTGTCAAGGTGAACAACCAAGCTAGTACCACAGTTGCTACAATGTTCTGGTAGTCTAGGCACTCCTTGGTCTGAGGTATGGACCCGCATTATAGCTTCTTATGTTGATGATAACAAACTCTCTCAGTTATGCAGGGATGTTCAAGAGCATCCTCACTTGCATCCCAAGTATTCGGGGCATAGTACCTTTCTAAGGCATCGAGGTAAAATTGTGGTGGGCAAAGATTTTGCGCTTTGCAAACATATTTTCTCTTTTTTTCATGAGAGTGCTTTGGGAGGTCATTCTGGTGTCCACGCCACTCGTCATCGTATTTCCACCTTGCTATACTAGAAAGGTTTTTCGTCTGATGTCAAACGTTGGGTGCGAGAATGCGTGACATGCTAGAGATGCAAAAGTGATAATTTAGCTTCACCTGGACTATTGTAACCTTCGCCTATTCCTGATCGGGCTTGGGCAGTCATTAGTATGAATTTCTTTGAAGGACTTCCACATTCTTATGGGAAATCCACGATTTTGGTGGTGGTCGATAGATTGACCAAATATGGTCATTTCCTTCATTTGAATCACCCTTATACTGCTTTTTTGATCGCTCAAGAATTCCTTCACCATGTTTATAAGTTGCATGGTGCTCCTGAAGCTATAGTGTCAGACCGGGATAAAAATTTCTTGAGCAATTTTTGGCAAGATCTGTTTCGTTATTTGGGGGTCAAACTTAAAATGTCCACCGCCTATCACCCTTAAATCGATGGCCAAACTCAGATCTTAAACAAGTGTTTGGAAACTTACTTCCGTTGTATGACTGGTGAGACACCTTCGGCTTGGTTTTCTTAATTGCCCTTGGCTGAATGGTGGTATAATACCACTTATCACTCCTCCATTCGGCGCACCCCCTATGAAGCCCTTTATGGACAGGAACGTCCTTTGCATTTTCCTTATCTCGCTGGTGCTTTATCCGTAGCATCTGTTGATCGTTCACTTAAGCAACGTGAGGTGATGCGTCAACTTTTGAAATTTCATCTCTTTCGGGCACCGGATTGTATGAAGTAAATGGCTGATCGTCAACGTTCCGAGCGCACATTTCAGGTAGGCGATTTGGTATACGTCAAACTCCAACCATATCGCCAACATTCTCTTTGACACTTCAAGAATCAGAAACTGTCTCCGCGGTACTTTGGTCCGTTCCTAGTTGAAGCTCGTATTGGAACTGTTGCCTGCAAATTGCAATTACCCTCTTCAGCTCGAATTCATCCTACTTTTCATGTCTCTCAACTGAAGAAACATATTGGGTCGGTTGTGCATGCATCTACATTGCCTCCGATGGGATCGAATGGAGTTCTTCTCAAAACCCTAGTTCGTATAGTAGATCGTCGTTTTGTCAAGCAGGGTAATCACGCTGCTGTGGAAGTCTTGGTGGAATGGGCAGACACATTTCCTGAAGATTCTACTTGGGAGAACCTGGACTCTTTTCGTTGACGTTTCCCTACTTTTGATCCTTGAGGACAAGGATCCTTTTCAGGACCAAGGTATTTGTTACATACCAATTTCGTTGCCATGCATGTGGGGTTTCATGCATAATCAAAACGACGTGCCTTTATTGTGTTTATCTGCTTCTTATGTATACGCTGCGTTTTAGTATGTTAGAGTTAAACGGTGCGTTTAGTTTAGAGATATCTGTTAGTAGTTATGAGCTCTTATAAGGGTACTGAACAGGAGAAAATGGTTATGAACTTTTTGAATTGAAATTCTATTTTTCTCTTCTTTTCTTCTTCCCCGACTTTTCTCTTCTTCTTTCTTCTGTTGGATTTCTTAATTTCAGATTTGTTCCGCCACAGAGGCTGAGGGAGTTAAGAGGTTTTGAGGGTTTTCAAGTTTTTTTTTTTAAAAAAGGGAACAGACTGATTTTTTTGTTAAAATTTGTTTTTATAAGATAAGTGAAACGTCGCCGTTTGTTTCAAAGTGATTACTGCGCATGTCCCTTCAAAAGGATATTTGCGCGAGTGGTCCCTCCCTTCAGCGGCTCCGTTTGATTGGGCCTCTTTTTCAGTTTTATTTGTTCTTTTAAATTTGGCCCTCAGGTTTTGTTTTGTTTTCAAATTGGTCACAAGATGTTTTAATAGGAATGAATATTTTAATAGTTTGCGCTTGTGAAATTATTTATTCTTTAAAATAGGATATAAAATGTATAGAGGTAAAAACTTAATTAAAACTCAAATTCGAATAATGGATATTAATTAAATGAATTCAGCCAAACTCGAAGAAATATCAAACAAGATGGTTAAAGAGCAACATAAACAAAACTTAACCTTAAATCAACAGACACAATTTTGTCTTTTTCATTAATTAATTATCACACTTAAGCTACCTATAAATAACAGTCCTGGTTTTCTCTGTTTCTCAGGTTGAATCACAAATTAACCTTCCATTTCCGAAAAGAAACCAGCCCATAGCCCTGTTTCCATTAAAGCAAAACTCAGACGAAAATGAGACCCATTAGTCACGTCAACACAATGAAAGAAGCACCAACACCCTTAATGGCGCAACCACGCTCCCCACGGCAGTCACCCGTGCCTTACCTCTTCGGAGGCCTAGCAGCCATGCTGGGTCTCATTGCTTTTGCTCTCTTCATCTTGGCTTGCTCCTACAGGCGAATCCCCGACAACGATGGCGGTGAAGAAACAGACGTTGAAAGCGGCGATTCAGTGAAGGAAGTAAAGGTTTACGAGGAGAAAATATTGGTGATAATGGCTGGTGAACTCAAGCCTACGTTCTTGGCTACCCCCGTTTCAAATAAGGCAATTCTCTGCAGTACGCTCCTCTTGCGATGTCCGATCGCCTGCCCGTCGCCTGTCTGCCAACGAGGACCACCGTAGACGGTAGTCGGGAGCCTTGAAACTCCCCTTTTTAAGCTAATCAAGGTATGGGCCCTCTCTTCCCTTTTCTTGTTTTTCTTTATACATATATATATGTGTGTGTGTGTGTGTGTGTGTGTGTATAATTTAATGGGAATAGAACAGATCGAAAAAAAAAAAATACAATCCCTTTTCGCTAGCGTGGATGCTTATCACCAAATAAGGCTACCCCTGTTTCAAATAAGGCTCCCTCGTCCTTGTTCGCCCTCGAATCCACCGTTTTTATCACCAAACGAGGGAGCCTTATTTTAGTCTTTCGCGGTTCAGACTCTTTGGAATTCAGATCCATAAAAGCATAATTTCCGACATCTATGGTAAAAATAGCCAAGTTTGACAGAGTCTCTTTTTTCCATGGCAGGAAGCTTTGAAACACTACTCATTGGTGCTCGATTCTGTTTACACACCAAAGTTAACCAGACTCCTAAGAGAAGCAAAGCGATCTGGTGCTACTATTGTGTATGGAACAGAGATGTTTATCAACCAAGCATCTATACAATTTGAGATGTTCACCGGTTTACCTGGTAAGACGATGCCCTATGATTGACCCAATTCGAGAATTATCTGATATATACACCTAATGCCCTATGATTGTTCGGATTCGAGAATTCTCTATCTCTATTGTTTTTTAGTACTAATCTATGCATATCCTTTGTTCTTCTAACAATATTTTTCCATTAATCACACTCGAGAGAATTGCCTTATTTGAAACAGGGGTAGCCAAGAACGTAGGCTTGAGTTCACCAGCCATTATCACCAATATTTTCTCCTCGTAAACCGTTACTTCCTTCACTGAATCGCCGCTTTCAACGTCTGTTTCTTCACCGCCATCGTTGTCGGGGATTCGCCTGTAGGAGCAAGCCAAGATGAAGAGAGCAAAAGCAATGAGACCCAGCATGGCTGCTAGGCCTCCGAAGAGAGCACGGGTGAGTGCCGTGGGGAGCGTGGTTGCGCCATTAAGGGCGTTGGTGCTTCTTTCATTGTGTTGACGTGACTAATGGGTCTCATTTTCGTCTGAGTTTTGCTTTAATGGAAACAGGGCTGTGGGCTGGTTTCTTTTCGGAAATGGAAGGTTAATTTGTGATTCAACCTGAGAAACAGAGAAAACCAGGACTGTTATTTATAAGTAGCTAAAGTGTGATAATTAATTAATGAAGAAGACAAAATTCTGTCTTTTGATTTAAGGTTAAGTTTTGTTTATGTTGCTCTTTAACCATCTTGTTTGATATTTCTTCGAGTTTGGCTGAATTCATTTAATTAATATCCATTATTCGAATTTCAGTTTTAATTAAGTTTTTACCTCTATACATTTTATATCCTATTTTAAAGAATAAATAATTTCACAAGCGCCAACTATTAAAATATCCATTCCTATTAAAACATCCAGGGACCAATTTGAAAACAAAACGAAACCTGAGGGCCAATTTTAAAAGAAGATAGAAAATTTAATAATTTTTCTAAAATTTATTTATTTTTTCCTAATTTTTAGTAAGGGTAAGGTTTTTTCGAAAGTCTTCTTGATGTACGAAAGTTCAAATACGTGAAAATAATGTTCATATGCATAAGGTTTCATGTCTGTGTTATCTCTAAAACATAAAATTGAATGAAGAAGATAATATAAGAGGAGAGCAATAAGGTGAAAGTCAAACTCTTTTGATTTATAATAGAAAAACTTGTTAATCACTTTGGTCTTTCCTTTATAGGGAAAGATAATATTTTCTTCTAATGGAAGGCATCAAAATATAGTAAATTTGAGAATATCTGCCATTGTTTCTTTTTTAATTAAAAATGGCAGTAAACAAATGAGTACATACATCTACAAACAGAGCAGATAAAGCCCCCAAAGTTTTAAAAAAATAGAAAAATAAAATTCCGTTGCCGGGACTTGAACCCGGGTCTCTCGGGTGAGAGCCGAGTATCCTAACCACCTAGACTACAACGGATTTTGAAATCATTTGGAATTTTAACTAATATAACGTTTTCCACTGAACAATCTTACTGTAATTATATCACTAAATGAATAAAATAGAAAAATCTCAAACTTTGATTTAATGTGCAATTTAATATATGAATTTTGATTTGATGCAACTATGCATATGGAATTTTGGTTGTGGTTCATATGTATATATGAAAAGTTGAATACATTTAAATGGATAAATACACCAATTTATTTTTATATTAAATATATATAATTATTTGTATTACACTATGTATACTCAAAATAGTGTTATATCAGTAACTATGTTAGTAATTTGTCAAAATTGAATTACATTAATATTTCATGTATAAAATTACACAATTAAAATTTATATATAAAATTGTACATTAAATCAAAATCCATACGCAATTTTGAAATTTATCCCTAAATAAAGTTATAAGGGCCCAATTCTGTCCAGGCCCAAACAAACCAAATTAAAAAAATAAATAAAGTCCCAGTCGAATTACATATCAGACCCAAATACACTACCCAATTACAACCCAAATACAAGAAAACCCTAATAGCCCTAGCCCACAACACATAAACAAATTTTTAGTAGAAAAAAAACCCTAAGAGCCTAGCCGCGCCACTTCTCCATGTCAGCAGACGTGCTCTCTGCCACAACAGACTGCACCGCCAACCACCCCTGCAAAAAAGAGAAAAATGACAGAAGAAGAATGCAACACGCAAAAAACAACAAGACAAGAAACAGTAGAGAAAATATAAATAAATGTACAACAAACGGTGTTTAATGGCTATAAAAAGCCAAAGAACATATTGTAAAAGCGGCTTCCTTTTTTGAAAGAACAGAGAAAAAAATACAATAAAAAGCAATAAAAAAATGAAAATAGAGACGAAAAAATCAAATAAGAAAGAAATAAAAAAACTATAGTTTCTTACAGAGGTATATTTTCATTTTTTTTTCTCATGTTTATTTCGAATATAGTATACATACATACATATATATTCAAAAATACGAAAACTTTTTACCTTTCTTGTGGTCAGAGAAGACAGAACCGAAGAGTTCTTTGACTTTTTTTTTTTATTTTCTAGAAGGCTTCTAGGCTTTTTGATCTCAGATCGGTGTCGGGGGGAGCCAAACGGTCAAAAAAAACCTCTTTTTGTATTCTCCTCCTACCATCGTGGGCCAGGCGCACCGTCGCCGGTGATGATCGGCGCGCCATGGTGGCCTCTGGCTACGACCCATGGCCGAGCTACGAGGGTGAGAGAGGTTGAGAGAGTTTTTTTTTTCCTAAAAGAGGAATAAAATGTAAATTTTGATTTTTTTAACTTAAATAGGCCCTACAAAACGATGTCGTTTTGGGCCAGTGCACAGACTCCAAAACGGCATCGTTTTGGCCTCCAACCCTATAACTCGCCCCGCAAGGTTAGGATTTGCGTGTTTTCTGACGCATGGGTTATTTGCGCGTGTGGTCATTCCTCTTTTGCAACACGTTGCAATTTAGTCTTTTTTTATTCTTTTTAATTTTGTCACATAATTTTGTTTTTGTTTCACTTTGGTCCATATTGAAATGACGCACTCTAAGGATTGGGAATAATTTTCCATTTAGTCCTCGTTCCTTTGCGCGCATTTTATTCACGCCCTAATCCCCTTTTTTTTTTCTTTTTTGGATTTTACCTTTTAATTTTATTTCAATTTCAATTCGATCCTTGGATCATTTAACTTCATATTTTTATATATATTTTGTTTGATTTATTTATTTATTTTTAATTTTTTAAAAAAAATCAAACTTTTATTAATTTTCACTTATTTATTATCTCCTTAACTGTTTATTTATTCTTTTTTTTTATTTCAAATTAGCTTGTATTTTTCTTTATTGTGCATTTTTTTTTGCCTTTATTATTATTATCATTATTATTGTTGTTGTTGATATTATTCTTAGTATTATTATTATCACAATTATCATTTTCATTGTTATTATTTTTCTATTACGCATATTGGCCTCATGATCTATTGTTACTAATTTTTTTATGGTTAATTGTATTACTACAAGTTATGTTGCATTATCGTTATTCATCAAACATGACAGGTTTCTTACGTTTAGGCTGTTCTTTTTACCATGATCGAATAAACTAACGTATATCATTTTAAACATTACATTAATTTTTACCCAAATTTGTCAAAAAGAAAATTTTGAAAATAAAGGCAATATTCCGTATTTGGAAATTCGAGAAGTCGTGCCCTAACTTATTGGGCGTCGATTTTTCTCGTTGAACCTAAATAACTGAATATCCTTTTAAAATTAAAATGCATGAGTTTTGAATAAAAAAAAAAAGAAAAGCTTATTCTCAAGGATCCGACGTGTTGTGTCCTAACTTACTAGATGTGACATTTTGTTACCTCGAGATGAGAGGGTCTTTAATATACGTTTAGATTTACTCAAACATTTTTAAAGTAAAATTAACATTAATAAAAAGAGGGATCGTATTTTAAATTCTTTCCAAGTTTTCAACTTTCGACATTAAGACATTAATTAATCAACTGGGTACCAATTTTGGGAGTTACGATGGTGCTAATCATTCCTCTTACGTAATCGACTCTCGAACCTATTTTCTGGATTTTTGTAGACCAAAATCGTTATTTTAGTAAATCAAAATTATTTATTAAAATGATTAAACTACGAGGTGACCTGATCACCCCTCATAAAAAAAATTGGTGGCGACTCCTATTTTTGTTTTTAAATAAAAAGTTGACTTCAAAAAAAAAAGTTTCGACAAAAGTTGTACAAAACATTCCATTCAAACTAGATTTTGTCACTAGTTATTAATAATATAAAATTTTATTATAAACTAGAAATTAAATTTCTGTTGTTAGCTAAAATAATCAGCTAAGCCCATTTGTTAACAGTTTTTGTCATTAACCACGTTGACAGTTAAAATAAATTGATTGACCAACCAAATAGTGGCACATGATAGCTTCTAGTTTAGTCTAATATTTTTTCTATAAAATATATTAAAAATCATAAAAAAGTTATATCAAATTATAAGAACTAGAAAAAATCATCAAAAATATTAAAATTATTAATATTAAAAAATATGAAAATTGATATAAACTTATAAATATTATAAAATATTATAAACATTATAAAAATATTAAAAATATAAGAAATCTAATAAATTCTAATTTTTTTATAAAAAACGTATTAAATTTCTATAAAAATCATGAAAATTATAAAAAATATTAAAACTATTAATATTGATATAAACTTATAGAAATTATTAGAAAAATCGGCAAGGATATCAGTGCGGGGAAAGACATTAGACTGGTTGACCTAGGAACTGGACGATTGAACCGATTTTTTTATTTTTAATTATTTATTTAATTGAACCAGATGAATTGGCAAATCGGTGCCGTGATTAGTCCAATGACCAATCCAATTATGAAAATCTTGGTTAGAATATTTCATCTTGACATATGTTATTAGTTGGACAGTGAGATTTTGGTTTGATAAAATTATTAAAAATTAAAAAATCGATTCAACTGTCTGGTTCCCAAGCCAACCGATCTAATGGCTTTCCTTGGATTGGTAACCTTGTCGATTTTGAGCTAACCGGTCCAGTTCAAGTTTTTATGATTTTTTTATAATTTTTATTAATTTTAATTTTTTACAATTTATTATTATTTTTAAAGAATTCTAATACGTATTTTAATTTAGATATTTTAAATAAGTTTTATTGTTTTTATAATTTATTATATTTCTACATTTTTATAGTATTTATAATTTTGTTATAATGTTTTTATAATTTTAATAAGTTTATCTCATTGTTAATATTTTTAATATTTAATAATTTTATTTTTAATAATTTTTATTTATTTTTATGATTTTAAATAAATTTATGGGAAAAATATTAGATAAAACTAGAAGCTGCCATGTGTCACCATCTAATTAATTTGTCAATTTATTTTAATGGTCAACATAGTCAATGACAGAAACCGTTAACGAAGAGGCTTAATTGATTTTTTTAGTTAACAGCAGGGACTTAATTGGTGTGAATTTAATATAGGGGCCTAATTGATTTTTATTTTTATTTTTGCATTTTCTTAAGGGCTTTTTTGACATATAAGTCATTTAAATAAGTTACAAAAAGTAAAATATTTAATATTTATTTTTCTAAAACGTCCAAAGTTTTTTTTTAAAAAGGGTAAATTCACTAGTAGTCACCCAATTATTAGTAAGTTTATTTTTTGGTCACCCAACTACGAAAAGTTACAAAATGGTCACCAACCATTCAATTTTGTTTTTTTAGTCGCCAGCTGGTCAGTCGTAGCTTTTAAAGTTGGCATAGTAGCATCTTTAATCCTCAACAATTATAAATTATGTCAATTTAGTTTTGATACTAAAAAATTAACCCTCAACATTTACATATTGTGTAATCTGATTTTTTTATTTTTAATTTTTGCAGTTTTGCTTCTTCTTCTTCTTCTTTTTACATTAAGGGTTAATTTTAAAAGAATGAGAAAATATGGAAATCATTATCTTGGGTATTTCAACATTTCTATTTTTATATATTTTTAATCAAATTTAACTGATAAATTTGCTTTTTAGGTGAAAGGGTGTCAAAGATAAGCAAAATTACAAAAAAAGACCAAATTACACAATGTAGAAATGTTGAGGGTTAAAGTTGTTATTATGCTAATTTTAAATGCCGCCATTGTTAGCCACCCAGTGACCAAAAAAGACAAAATTGAATAGTTTGGTGACCATTTTGTAACTTTTTATAGTTGGATGACCTAAAATAAATCTACTAAAAGTTGGATGATCATTTTGTAACATTTTATGTTGGGTGACCAAAAAAAAATTCACTAATGGTTGAGTGACCACTAATGGAATTTAACCATAAAAATGGAAACATCAACAAATAGAGCAGATAAAGCCCAAAGGACTTGAACGGTTCAAAGTTAAAAAATGAAAAAATAGATTCCGTTGCCGGGACTTGAACCCGGGTCTCTCGGGTGAGAGCCGAGTATCCTAACCACCTAGACTACAACGGATTTAATTAATATTCAAACAAATATTATCTTTTTACTAATATTCAAATAAAAAAGGTCTTCCACTAAAACATCTCACTAGGTTCAAATTAATCCGTTCTATGTAATATTAAATGAGACCAACCTAACGATACTTTTCGTTGTGGTATTATTTTTTTATACATGATTTAATAGATAAGTTAACAATAAATTATTTTAATTTGTAGTATTTAGTTACTTTTATTATTTATTTTTATTAAAATTAAGGGAAAAAAATTCACTTATTTCGAGGTATTATTTTGTACAAGAATTTTTACTCAATTTTCTAGCTTTAAGCTTAAATTTATATTAATTATTCTTTATTTTATATTCAAATATTGTAAAATATATGTAATAAATAAATTCTTTTCTTATGTTATTACACTGGTAACCAAATGAAGTATCAAAGATGTCTATGAGCTGAGCGTAAGTATGATTTTATGCTTGTAGAAGCTCAATCTGCTTTAAAATATAAATCTAAAATCTTGTCTAAATTCATTGTAGATCCACTTATATTATTTTTTATTTTTTTGAAAATTATTTATAGTATTTTTAATAACTTTTTTCATTTGTCAAAATTGTATATATAATAACTTTTACATTTTTTTAATATTTATATTATTATATTATTATAGATTTACTTTTTTATATAATATAACCAAATTGAATGTTCTAAAGTGACTTATTTTTCTTTATAAAGCCTTTCAAATCTAAAATGAGCTTTTGAACTTGGATAACAAGCTTAATCTTTAAATAGGTCTAGTTGGATGTAATTAGAGATATTCATGGGTAATGTTGGGGTTCGATTCTAAAATATTTTTCAAAACTATTTAAAAAACTCAATTTACTATTAGAAAAATTAATAAAATATTAAAATATATTTTTAGTTGCTATTTTATATATTTTATAATTAAATTTTAATTTTAAAAATATTTTTGAACAATCTCATTATAGGTGATCATATCTATTATTTTTGACACAATGCCTAAAACTACCATAGTCCCGCTCCAGTCCAACTCGTAAATAGGAGGACAATGCGCTTCAGGACACTTAAACCCACATCTTCCTGCATTGGCAACAATGCCGGTGCCAATCGAACCGACTTTTATATTTGTTGTTAAACTCAAGCAAAACAAAATACAAAGGAAAGGAGAGGTAAATGCTCCTCTTGTTGAAAAATATTGTATATAGCTAATTGGAGCAAGTAATTATGAATAGAACATATGTTTTACATTGAAAATTATTTACTAATATTATTTTAATTATTAAATAATTTAATATAAGACTATAATAACTAACTTATAAATTATCCACCAGCAACACATGAGCTAGTTTAATTAAAATTACAAGGCAATAAAAAAATCTAACATTCTAACATCACTCATCAAAAATACATATCTAGATCTGAATTTACCAAACATTTCCTAGAATTACAACCAATAAAAAAAAAAGCTAGATTGTTGTTAAATTACTCAAGAATCAAAGAAGCCTGGTCTGGACCTGCTCTAGATAGAAGTTCTTTGCCTGCATCCTTCCCCATCGAAACCATATCTTCAAAATGGTATGAGCCTTTTCTTGAAGTTTCAAGCACTGCAATATATACATATACATACATATATATATAAGAAATGACAAAGTGGTTCTTATAGAAGATATAAGATTAAAAGAGAAATCTGGGAAATGTTCCGAGTGAGATGGTCATACCGCGTGTTCCATCAGGAGAAGCTACCAATCCTTTAAATATGCAATTGCCATCCTCGTCTTTGGAAGCATATCCAGCTATGGGAGTTCGGCAAGACCCGTCAAGTGTCAACAGAAAGCGAAAGGCCCTCTCACATGAAACTGCCAATCGTGTTTCCTCATGATTTAATGAAGCTAGGTAATTGGCCTGTGTACAAGATAACAATAGATGAGAAGAGATTCACGGAACCACCAGTTGAGTGATTTAAGGTCAGCCATGAAATAAGCAAAGACAATACATACCATTTTTTCATCATCGCTACGAAAAGCAATTCCAATAGCACCCTGTGCAGCAGCTGGTAGCATTTCATCAATTAATTGCATTTAATTAAATTCAATATTACAGTAACGAATTGATTAGCATTAATCAAGTGATAAAAAAATTTTCAACAATTTATTTTATTGATTTTTATGTTTTGAAATTTAAAATTTCAATATTAAAAAAAAAATTTTAAAATTGTCAACAATGTGATAAACAAGTACAATTTGACAATTTTTTAATACAATATTTTAGTTTCTACCCTTTTTTTACTTAATCCTTAGTTTTTTTACCACAATCAATACTTTAAAAAAATATTTTTTTTGACCAAAATGAAAGTGAGAACATAATTTAGTTTGTATAGTTAACTTAGAGATGGGTAATTAAAATGAGTGAGTGACAAAATTGCGAGGGCCTAAAATAAAAAACCCTTAAAAGTTAAGTAACCAACTAGGTAGTTTACCCTATATTCTATTGGTATAATAACAAATTTAATCCTCAAAATTTTACACATTGTGTCAAATTAGTATTGTTTAACAAATTTAGCCCACAAACATTTACATATTCTATCAATTTGGTCTTAATTTAACAAATTTAGCTAGTAAGATTTACATATTCTGTCTAGTACAACACAATATATATATATATATAAACATTAAGCACTAAATTTATTATTATACCAATCAAAGTTTATATAATTAACGGAAAACCATGATTAATTGTCCTTAATTAGTTGTTTATTTTCAAAATTAAAAGATTAAATTGTTCTAATTTTTTAAGAAGAATCAATTTGCTCATAGATATTAAATATTTTTACCAAAAATAAAATAAAATAAATCAACCACTTACACATAATAAATAAATAACAATTTTTAAACAATTATATTAGATTAAAATATATGTTAAATTCAACCATCAAAACCATTTTAAGAGATGAGATGATGATTATGGCAAGCTCTCATAGGTTCATGCACACAACACAAAGAAAACCCTTTCATTGGATAATTCTACTCACAAAAACAACATATAAACTGCTAGTTATATATTGCTGCTACATAGCTATAATAATATATAATAAATGATCTAATATCAGGTGTACAAATTGGCCTTTGAATTACAGGTAATAAATCACCATAGATGAGCTTTCAAAACAGTGTCTTGTGCAACAAATATATCTGGCAGTAAACTGTAAGTTGCTGCTAATGGCCAAATTTCTTTTTTTTTTTTTTTTTCTAGTTTTGAGGGGAAAAGAAGACAAAATTTTAAGCTAAAATTATTACAGGTGGAGTTTCAGTTCCTTCATGCTCTTGTTCTTCATCAGTTTCTTTATTTTCACTTTGTTTATCTTCTCCTATTTCATTTGATTCTTCATCAACTGTTGGTACTGGTACTAACTGTGTTTTTTGCTTCATCTCTTTGGCTTTGCCCCATAGCACCACATATACTCCACATACTATCATTAATCCCCCTATGATACTGTTGATTTCCCAGGAAAACAGAGAGAGAATTAGAAACTAAAGCACCATTTGCAGCTAAGTTATTCGAGAAAAGAAACCCTCACATCCAAACTTGAATAACTTAACTGCAAATTGTGTTTTAGTTTCTAATTCTTTCTCTTTTTTCCTGGGAAATTAAGAGTATCATAGGAGGATTAATGATAATATGTGGAGTATATGTGGTGCTACGGGGCAAAGCCAAAGAGATGAAGCAACCAAGAACCATTCTTCAGGAGGAGGAACGATGGAGGCCAAGAGCACAGCACTTAAGAGATTCAAGATCAATCTGACTTTGAGAAGGAAATGTTGCAGAAAAGAAGAAGGCAAATGAATAGGAACAGACGAGAGAGGAAAAAAAGATGAAATGAAGGGAGTTAGTAGAAGAAGGCGAATAGATAGGATTAGACGAGAGAGAAAAAATGCTGAAATGAAAGGAGTTAGTAGAAGAAGCGTCAGAAATCTGGGTGAGCTATATATGGTCCAAAATCTTTGAATATTACCACCATCTTTGTTTTAGTCTCATATATAAGCACCTAATCTTCCTCTAATTTTGTTTCTTAGTGTAAATGGATTGGATTCAAATCACTAATTAAACTTTTTTTTTTTTTTTGTAAAGAATTTAAAGTACGAAGAGAGAACATGGGGGGGACCATAGCTCACCCAACTTAACCTAAAGACAAATCATATTAGGTTTTCCAAAAAAGGAAACCCAATGGCCTACATTGGTCCCCCAAATATCCCACCATTATTTTTTTTTCAGTTGCTTGTCACTATCATCATCTCCCACTTAGCTGATCATCCACCATTAAAACTGCCATAAAACTATTCTATTTTTTTTCTGTAGGAGACGGAGTTTACGAAGATGAGAACATGGGGGGGACTTACCCAAAATGGAAACAGTCGCAGAAGCGGTTTAAGGCCCATTCAGAAACCAATTAACCAAAAAAAAAAAAAACCAAAAGCAGAATAAATAAACCATAATAAATCCAAAATAAAGTCCAGAGTCCATTAAATTAAAAATTACAGCAGGCCTAAAACCAATAACAGCCCAAATTCTAAAAAACAATGAGGCCCAAACGGCCCAAACGTTTTGATGTTCCAGAAACCCTAGGGGTTTCCAGAACCGTCTAGCACTGCAGCTTCTCCCATGCACACCCCGCGTACACCCACGCTCGCCTCGCAGCATCCACGCTAGCGAAAAGGGATTGTATTTTTTTTTTCGATCTGTTCTATTCCCACTAAATTATATATATATAAAGAAAAACAAGAAAAGGGAAGAGAGGGCCTATACCTTGATTAGCTTGAAAAGGGGAGTTTCGAGGCTCCCGACCACCGTAGAATGTGGTCGTCGGTGGCAGATAGGCGACGGGCAGGCGATCGGAAATCGGAAGAGGAGCGTACTGCAGAGAATTGCCTTTTTTTTGAAAAATATGAAAGACCAATTTTTTTTTTTTTCTGAAAATCTAGGCTTATATAGCCCGTTGATACGACGCCGTTTCGGCTTCATACCCCAGGCCTAAAACGACGTCGTTTCTTTCCTGCCCCGACCCGACCCGATTCAAAACCGCAGGATCCGCGTGTCTTTTGTAGCAATGGAGTATTGGCGCATTAAGCCCCTATTTATTGCATTGTTCTTCGATTAAACCTGTTATCTAATTCGTTTGTTCTTCTAAATTGATCTCTGTAATTTGCTCGCATTTTCAATCTAATCCATTTAGTATCCTGCGTTTTGGTCATGCGACTATTTGTACATTTAGTCCCTAATTACTTGCTAGCATTACACTTAAATCCTTTTTATATTTAATAGTTTTGTTGCTCATAAATTAACCTTTTGATTTTGTTCGATTGAATTTTATTTTTTTTATTTGTTATTAAATTAATTGTTAGATGGTTTTAATAAATTATTTTGAATTAATTTATTAATTTGTTTTAAATTATTTATATGTACTTTATTATATGGTTTATTTGCTTGTATAAAAAAATTTCATTTTTAATCCCTCTATTAAATATTTATATGATTCGAAATTAATATAATTTAAGCTATAAATATTTTTATTATTATATTGTATCCATAAATGCTTGTACATAAAATTTTATTTAAATCATTTTCCTTTTTATATATATATTGTTTTAGGTATATATTTATACATTATTATTTTTTTGTACAAATATATTATGCCTTAGAAATATTTAATTTTAAATTATCTATTGTTCGCTTTAAATATTATTTACATATGTAAACATATATTTGTTTGTATGAAATTTTTCTTCAATATAGATTTATTATTGTTTTGTATATATATTTTATTTTAAAATTATATATATATTATATATATGTGTGTTTTTATAAATCTAGTTAAATAATCTATATATTTTAAAGCTTCAACCTTATTCGTAATTTTATTTATTTTAAGAACCTTCATCGTATATAAAGTGATAAGTTTTATTGTCATATGTGTATAAATTTAGTTTCTTATTATTTTTATGTTATTGTTGTCATGATTCTATACATAACTCAATATCTTATTGCTAATAATAGTGCCAATTCTAGGTTTGTATAGATTAATTTAGTTGTTCTTTTTCTCAACTAAAATACATGCTGATTAATTTAAGAATTTTCAAAATAAAGTAATATTTGGTTTTTTGGAAATTCGGGAAATTGTATCCTAATGTATTGGGTTGCGGTTTCTTCGTTTGACCAAAAGATTTAATATCCCTTTTTAATCATATGATTTTGAAATTATAAGATGATCTCAACTTTGAGAGTCCAAGATGTTGCATCCTAACGTACTGGGTGTAATGTTTTATTCTTTCAGAACGAATGAATCTTATATTTAAATTTGGAATATTCCATCCTTTTTCAAGGAAATTGCATTTTCAAAATTTTTCAAAATAAAATTTGGTGTTTTGGAAAGCTGAAAATTGTACCCTAACGTATTGGGTCGCAGTTTTTTCGTTTGACTAAAAGACTTAACATTCTTTTCAATCATACAATTTTGAAATTATAAGATGATCTCAACTTTAAGGGTCCAAGATATTGCATACTAACGTACTGGGTGTAGTGTTTTGTTCTTTTGGAGCGAATGAATCTTACATTTAAATTTGGAATATTCTACCCTTTTTTTCAAAGGAATTGCATTTTCAAAACTTTCCAAACTTTTCGACATAATGACATTAATTAATAAACTTGGTACCAATTTTGGGTGTTACGAGGGTATTAATCCTTTCTCGTACGTAACTGACTTCCAAACCCGTTTTCTTGAATTTCGCAGGCCAAAATGTTTTTATAGGTGATCTAATCACACCTAAACAAAAAGGATTGGTGGCGACTCCATATTTTTAAAGTCGATCCTCGTTTTTCAAACACAAAAAAAAAATGCTTTCGACAATTACCATTTAATAACCCCGTAAGGATAGCCTCCACAATGTTGATATATAGTATTATTTGGGGTAAAAATACTATATAGGCTCTTATATTAGGAGTTAAATTGTATTTTGCTCTTTCTATTAAAAAATAGTTAAATTAGTCTTTATACATTAGATCAAAGAGCAAACCAGTCCTTCTATTCAAAATTTTATTCATTTCCACTATTAAAATTTTTGTTATTTTCATATTATACTAGCAAAAAATATCACATTATTTTAATTAATAAATTTAATGACTATAGTTTAAATTAAAACTGAACCCTAACTATTAAATATGTTAAGTTAAATGATGTGATTTACAAAATCTTATGTAACATAAGAACAAATATATAATGTCATCTGGATATGCTATTTTTAATTAACTACTTAAAAATACATAATATTATTCTAATTAATAAATTTAATAATTTCAAAAAGTAAAAAAAAAAAAATCAAATAAAATATGCTGTAAATTTAACATTTAAAACATAGTGAGTTAAAAATCCTAATTCTACAAGGTGTGTGTATCCTACTATTAAAATCTAAAAACTTCAAATACTTTTTTCTCTTATATGTATTCATAATATTTATCCATCAAATTTAGAAAAAAAAAATAGTGAAAAGAAAAACTGCTGCTTTATCTACATCAAAAATTGAAAGTACACAAAATTTGGGGGTCCAAAACCGAAATCATAACAAAATTACCTAATAATATTCCTTTTTAACTATTTTTGCTTTCGGCTTTGATATTATTGCTTATGCTTACTGCATCACATTTCAACAAAACAGCCTGAGTGGACAAACCCAGAAAACTCATCAGGCACGTTGATTTTCTCCAATTTACCAATTTGCCCTTCCTTGACTTCCACCATGTAAAATCCATGCGGTCCACCTTGATACTCCAACCCGGTAACCAACACCCGTCCCCCAAGCATAAACCCCCTTGCTCCGACCCGAACGGCAGTGTCCAGCTCTACCCAGTTCATCAATTTCCCGCCTTCCCCGATCCCAACACTCGACCTCGGGCACTGACCCGGTTTCCAAATCCCTTCGGCCATCCTCCATTCACCCGACTTGAACCCGTAAACATCAACACTCTCATCGAATTGACCCTGCCTCTCTGTCCCGTATCAGCTCACAACCCAGAACTCGTCTTCCATAACAGGGGGCAGTCTATACCAGCCCCGATTCAACGATTCAAACACAGAAATTCCATAACTCGGTAAGTCACCCGGTCTTTTAGGTCCATTCACTGTTTCACCACTAAAGGCTTGAACCAAACAAGCGACTTTCTGGGTGTACCCTAATTTTTTGCGGTGATAATGAAAATCTGGGCTGGTATAGACTGCCCCCTGTTCCCAAGTACGCAAATGGGCTGCCTTTGTTTTGTCAATTGGCAAGCTGTGAAGGGAAGCTAATGGTGATGGGCGGGTGGAACCCAGTGAGTTACGACCCGGTTGCTGACGTTTTTATCTATGATTTCACGACTCAGCAATGGAGACAAGGGAAGGATATGCCGTCCAAAATGTCCTTCTTTGCAATCGGAGCATATTCAGGTCGGGTCTATATTGCGGGCGGGCATGACAAGAACAAGAACGCGTTAAGAACCGCGTGGGCTTATGATTTGAGAAAGGATGAGTGGGGTCAGATGGGTGAGTTGAGTAAAGAGCGAGACAAGTGTAAAGGTGTGGTGATTGGGGAAGACGAGTTCTGGGTTGTGAGCGGGTACGGGACAGAGAGGCAGGGTCAATTCGATGGGAGTGCTGATGTTTACGGGTTGGTGAATGGAAGGTGGCCGAAGGGATTTGGGAACCGGGTCAGCGCCCGAGGTCGAGTGTTGGGATCGAGGAAGGCGGGAAATTGATGAACTGGGCAGAGCTGGACACTGCCGTTCGGGTCGGAGCAAGGGGGATTATGCTTGGGGGACTGGTGTTGGTTACCGGGTCGGAGTATCAAAGTGGATCGTATGTATTTTACATGGTGGAAGTCAAGGAAGGGCAAATTGGTAAATTGGAGAAAATCAACGTGCCTAATGAGTTTTCATAATTACGAAAAGAGGACCAAATGGGTGGCAAAAATCTAATCTAATAAATGGAGGAGGATTTGAGGTCAGGCTGTATCCAAAATAACTTTTTATCTATTTACATATAAACCACTGGGCTTTCCCTCAAATGAAATGAATAATGAGTTGATGAGGGTGCAACATAACATAATGATAATCACATGCATGTCAGCGTATGAAAATCGAGGCAAATATTGGTTTTAAAAAGGAGTGTATATTTTTTTTCATCACTTGTTAAAAATATATATGAAGTTAATTCCATTCATCAATTGATGATAGAAGAGCAATGATATTTATTTCTTATACTTAAACAGACACTGCATATTAGGTTTTTCAAAAAGGGAAACCCAGTGGCCTACATTGGTCCCCCACCATTATTTGGGGCATCAATGTAGGCCATTGGGTTTCTTTTTTTTGAAAAACTTAATATGATGTTTAATTTGTCTTTAGGTTAAGTTGGCTGTGAGCTATATATGGTTCAAATCTTTGAATATCACGACCATATTTGATTTAGTCTCATAAATAAGCACCTAATCTTCCTCTAATTTTGTTTCTTAATTAGTGTAAATGGATTGGATTCAAATCACTAGTTAAACTTCTTTCTTTTCTAAAGAATTTAAATTGAATTTTTTATTTGGTCAAATGATAGTGAAGCCACTTATATCTCAATTATCAAAAATTATAAAATTATCCTTTAATTAATCAATTGTCTTTTTTATGGTCAACCTGCTAAAATAAAATGAATAATTATTTTATAAATATATTTTTTAATAAATTTAAAAATTGTTTTAATTTTTTTAAGAAGAATCAATTTGCTCATAGATATTGAATATTTTTACCAAAATAAAAAAAAAATATCAATCCACCACTTACACATAATAAACTAATAACAATTTTTAAATAATTTTATTAAATTAAAATATATGTTAAATTCAACCATCAAAACCATTTTAAGAGATGAGATGATGATTATGGCAAGCTCTCATAGGTTCATGCAGTACACAACACAAAGAAAACCCTTTCATTGGATAATTCTACTCATAAAAACAACATATAAATTGGTAGCTATATATTGCTGCTACATAGCTGTAATAATATATAATAAATGATCTAATATCAGGTGTACAAATTGGCCTTTGAATTACAGGTAATAAATCACCATAGATGAGCTTTCAAAACAGTGTCTTCTGTAACAAATATATCTGGCAGTAAACTGTAAGTTGCTGCTAATGGCCAAATTTCTTCTTCTTCTTTTTTTTTTTTTCCTAGTTTTGAGGGGAAAAGAAGACAAAATTTTAAGCTAAAATTATTACAGGTGGAATTTCAGTTCCTTCATGCTCTTGTTCTTCATCAGTTTCTTTATTTTCACTTTGTTTATCTTCTTCTATTGCATTTGATTCTTCATCAACTGTCGGTACTGGTACTAACTGTGTTTTTTGCTTCATCTCTTTGGCTTTGCCCCATAGCACCACATATACTCCACATACTATCATTAATCCCCCTATTATACTGTTGATTTCCCAGGAAAAAAGAGAAAGAATTAGAAACTAAAACACCATTTGCAGCTAAGAATATAATAAAATAGTAAAGCAAATATGACATAATATACCTTCCTAAATGCAGCTTTTCATCGAGTAACAAAGATCTCACAATAGCAACAAGCACAAGCCCCAATGGATTGAATATAGCTGCATACAATGGTCCCTTCAACCTAACAGCCCATGATACCAAGAACACGAACAAAGCAGATCCCATAATTCCCTGCAACATAACCAAAAAAACAATGCCAACATGTTCAATTTCCCCCCAAAAGGAAAACCCAACATGTAGCCATTAACATACCACAAAAGTAACAGCTAAAAGCCTAATATCCCACCCAAGCTTCCATTGATTCCAATCCCTCACGGTACAAACAGCATACAATGCTCCTTGTATTGATCCCATCAAACACATCAAAGCAGTGTTTGAATACAAATAAGGGAACTCCACACTCATTTTAGCCTAACAAAGTTCAAAAGTTAAATACGAAAAAAGACCATGTAAGTAGAGTGAAATTGATGGAATAGGAAAAGAAAAAGAATCCAAGTTTTACCTGAATGATCAACCACAAAGAGAAAGAAACGCAACTCAAAAGACCGAAAACAACACCGATAATGGAGTGACCAGTGCCATGATATGAAGGTCCAGGACCTTCTTGTTGATGATGATGATGCTTTAAAAGATTGACATTTGTTGACCAGATGTTTATGTCTACACCTTTGTAAAATGTGAATACCATTGCTCCACCTATTCCTATTAACGTCCCCCACACTTTGGCCTTCCCTGCATTTGTTCTTATTGACAGTTTCTCCATCCTGTTATCATAATTAACTTTGTTTCAATACATGTAAAAATACGGACACAAAAAATAAAAATCAACCAAGGGTTAAGAAGTGTACTTGAAACAAACGGCCAAAATAAAAGTAAAGGGTGGAACAAGATTGACAATGGCTGCAACAAATGTTGCAGATGTATGCACCAAGCTTTGCAGGTACAAGTTTTGAACCAATGATCCTCTGTAAAATACTTTTACAATTAGCTTAAAACAAAAAGATTTTTGTATATATACATATATACACATATAAATTTAAGTTAAACATACCCAAATAATCCACAAAGAAACGCTTGAAGCAGTACTTTTCTATTAATTTTCTTCAAGCTCTTCCTGTGAAAAAAAATACAAATAAAAAAAAAAACTGAAAAAAGAACAACTGAAACCAAAAAAGATTAAGCTTTAACCTTTCAAAAATAAGAGCAAGCGGAACCATGATAACAGTGGCGAACATGAATCTATAAACCACAAAAACCCTTAAACTCATCCCATCATCAGCAGCCAACTTATACATTACATTAATACCAGCAAATATGATCTGTACCAATACCATTAACAATGGTGCCTTCATACTAAGAAAGATATTCGCAATTCCAACCATTTTATCTATAAAACCTTAACAATATGAAAACCCAACAAAGAGAAAAAAAACCCAGAAATCTTTGTTGGTTTTTTCTTGTTTTCTGCGCTTATAAACCCAGGAATGGCGGCTTTATACTTACGTTCTCTCATTCTCATGCTGGTAATATATAGGGTCAACCCCTCCTCTGATCTCATATCCGTCAAGCAACCTGAATTTTAGCATAAATAGAAATTCCTTTTACAATTGGTACCAAACTATGCCTTTCCTAAAACACACCCCCTATTGGGAAAAGACAGACTGTAACAATCCCATGATATATGCATAATTGACTAAAACAAACAGACTTCCTATGCAATGCTTTCATATTAACTTTGAGTAAATTAGAGTTAAATTTGAAATGTAACTTTTTTTACCCTAAACCTTTATGCCAAAAGGGTAATTTCAATTGGACCAATATGTTGCTTCATGCAATTGGATTTGTCTTTAGGTTAAGGAGGGTGAGCTATATATGGTCCAAAATCTTTGAATATCACCACTATCTTTGTTTTAGTCTCATATATAAGCACCTAATCTTCCTCTGATTTTGTTTCTTAATTAGTGTAAATGGATTGGATTCAAATCACTAATTAAACTTCTTTCTTTTCTAAAGAATTTAAATTGAATTTTTTATTTGGGGTTGAGATAAGATTATAAAAATTAGTGAGCCAAAGCTAAACATTTTGTATTAAAAAGAAACTTAAGTTAAATTATTAACTTTTGAAAGAGCTGAAATTTGATAAAAATATCACGGAGGTCCCTATATTAGGTTCCAAATTGCATTTTGCCTCTTCTACTTAAAAATGTGCAAAATAGTCCCTGTACATTAGATCAAAAAGCAAACTGATTTTTTTTCTATTAAAATTTTCATTTATTTCTAATATTAAAAATTGGCATACTTGATAGAATAACCAAACAGTGAAACGTGATGTGCCATGTATATCTCATGCTAGTATACATGGACCATTTTTTATAAGTAGCAATGGATAAAATTTTTTAATAGAATGACTAATTTACTCTTTGATCTAATGTATAGGGGCTAACTTGCCCAGTTCTTTCAATATAGGAGGTAAAATACAATCTAACTCCTAGTACAATGGTCTCCATAATACTTTTACCATTAAAATTTCGATTTTTATATTTAACCAAAGGTTAAACAAACTAATCCATTCTTTTTTTAAATTCTGGAAAGGGCTAAAGAGAGTTTTTTTTTTTCTTGAAAGAGGAATAAAATAAATTTTTTGAATTTTTTTAACTTAAATAGGCCCTAAAAACGGTGTCGATTTGGGCTAGTGCATAAACTCCAAAATGGCATCGTTTTGGCCTCCAACCCTATAACCCGCCCCGCAAGGCTAGGATCCGAGTGTTTTCTAGCGCACGGGTTATTTGCGCGTGCGGTCCTTCCTCTTTTGCAACGCGTTGCAATTTATTCCTTTTTCATTCTTATTTTTTCTTTTTAATTTTGCCACATAATTTTGTTTTTGTTTCACTTTGGTCCATATCGAAACGGCGCACTCTGAGGATTGGGAATAATTTTCCATTTAGTCCTCGTTCCTTTGCGCGCATTGTATTCACGCCCTAGTTCCCTTTTTTTTCTTTTTTAGATTTTACCCTTTAATTTTATTTCAATTTCAATTCAATCCTTGGATCATTTAACTTCATATTTTTATATATATTTTGTTTGATTTATTTATTTATTTTTAATTTTTTTAAAAAAATAAAACTTTTATTAATTTTCACTTATTTATTATCTCCTTAACTATTTATTTATTCATTTTTTTTTGTATTTCAAATTAGCTTGTATTTTCCTTTATTGTGCATTTTTTTTTGCCTTTATTATTAATTATTATCATTATTATTGTTGTTGTTGATATTATTCTTAGTATTATTATTATCACAATTATCATTTTCATTATTATTATTATCCTATTACGCATATTGGCCTCATGATCTATTGTTACTATCTTTTTTTTATGGTTAATTGTATTACTACAAGTTATGTTGCATTATCGTTATTCATCAAACATGACAGGTTTCTTACGTTTAGGCTGTTTTTTTACCATAATCGAATAAACTAACGTATATCATTTTAAACATTACATTAATTTTTACCCAAATTTGTAAAAAAGAAAATTTTGAAAATAAATGCAATATTCCGTATTTGGAAATTCGAGAAGTCGTGCCTTAACTTACTGGGTGTCGATTTTTCTCGTTGAACCTAAATAACTGAATATCCTTTTAAAATTAAAATACATGAGTTTTGACTAAATAAATAAATAAATAAAAGAAAAGCTTATTCTCAAGGATCCGAGGTGTTGTGTCCTAACTTACTAGATGTGACATTTTGTTACCTCGAGATGAGAGGGTCTTTAATATTCGTTTAGATTTACTCAAGCATTTTTAAAGTAAAATTAACATTAATAAAAAGAGGGATCGTATTTTAAATTCTTTCTAAGTTTTCAACTTTCGACATTAAGATATTAATTAATCAACTGGGTACCAATTTTAGGCGTTACGAGGGTGCTAATCATTCCTCTTACGTAATCGACTCCCGAACCTATTTTCTGGATTTTTGTAAACTAAAATTGTTGTTTTAGTAAATCAAAATTATTTATTAAAATGATTAAACTACGAGGTGACCTGATCACACCTCATAAAAAAAAAATGGTGGCGACTCCTATTTTCGTTTTTAAATAAAAAGTCGACTTCAAAAAGAAAGTTTCGACAAAAGTTATACAAAACATTCCATTCAAACTAGATTTTGTCACTAGTTATTAATAATATAAAATTTTATTATAAACTAGAAATTAAATTTCTGTTGTTAGCTAAAATAATCAGCTAAGCCTATTTGTTAACAGTTTTCGTCATTAACCACGTTGACAGTTAAAATAAATTGATTGACCAACCAAATAGTGGCACGTGACAGCTTCTAGTTTAGTCTAATATTTTTTCTATAACATATATTAAAAATAATAAAAAAGTTATATCAAATTATAAGAACTAGAAAAAATCATCAAAAAATATTAATATTATTAATATTAAAAAATATGAAAATTGATATAAACTTATAAATATTATAAAATATTATAAACGTTATAAAAATATTAAAAATATAAGAAATCTAATAAATTCTATTTTTTTATAAAAAACGTATTAAAATTCTATAAAAATCATGAAAGTTATAAAAAATATTAAAAGTATTAATATTGATATAAACTTATAGAAATTATTTAAAAAATTATAAGAAATTATTAAAAAAATCGGCAAGGATATCAATGCGGGGAAAGACATTAGACTGGTTGACCTATGAACTGGACGATTGAACCGATTTTTTTATTTTTAATTATTTATTTAATTAAACCAGATGAATTGGCAAATCGGTGCCGTGATTAGTCCAATAACCAATCCAATTCTGAAAACCTTGGTTAGAATATTTCATTTTAACATATGTTATTAGTTGGATAGTGAGATTTTAGTTTGATAAAATTATTAAAAAATAAAAAATCGATTCAACTGTCTGGTTCCCAAGCCAACCGATCTAATGGCTTTCCTTGGATTGGTAACCTTGTCAATTTCGAGCTAACCGGTCCAGTTCAAGTTTTTATGATTTTTTTTATAATTTTTATAAATTTTAATTTTTTTTACAATCTATTATTATTTTTTAAAGAATTCTAATATGTTTTTTAATTTAGATATTTTAAATAAGTTTTATTGTTTTTATAATTTATTATATTTCTACATTTTTATAGTATTTATAATTTTGTTATAATGTTTTTATAATTTTAATAAATTTATCTCATTGTTAATATTTTTTAATATTGAATAATTTTATTTTTTTAATAATTTTTATGGGAAAAATACTAGATAAAACTAGAAGCTACCATGTGTCACCATCTAATTGATTTGTCAATTTATTTTAATGGTCAACATAGTCAATGACAGAAACAGTTAACGAAGAGGCTTAATTGATTTTTTTTAGTTAACAGCAGGGACTTAATTGGGTGTGAATTTAATATAGGGGCCTAATTGGTTTTTATTTTTATTTTTTTGCATTTTCTTAAGGTTTTTTTTGACATATAAGTCATTTAAATAAGTTACAAAAAGTAAAATATTTAATATTTATTTTTTTAAAACGTCCAAAGTTTTTTTAAAAAAGGGTAAATTACACTAGTAGTCACTTAATTATTAGTAAGTTTCTTTTTTGGTCACCCAACTACGAAAAGTTACAAAATGGTCACCAACCATTAAATTTTGTTTTTTTAGTCGCTAGTTGGTCAGTGGTAGCTTTTAAAGTTAGCATAGTAGCATCTTTAACCCTCAACAATTATAAATTATGTCAATTTAGTCTTGATACTAAAAAATTAACCCTCAACATTTACATATTGTGTAATCTGTTTTTTTTTTTTTTTTTTTTTTTTTTTTTTTTTTTTTGCAGTTTTGCTTCTTCTTCTTCTTCTTGTTACATTAAGGGTTAATTTTAAAAGAATGAGAAAATATGGAAATCATTATCTTGGGTATTTCAACATTTCCATTTTTATATATTTTTAATCAAATTTAACTGATAAATTTGTTTTTTAGGTGAAAGGGTATCAAAGATAAGCAAGATTACAAAAAAGACCAAATTACACAATGTATAAGTGTTGAGGGTTAAAGTTGTTATTATGTCAATTTTAAATGCCGCCATTGTTAGCCACCCAGTGACCAAAAAAGATAAAATTGAATAGTTTGGTGACCATTTTGTAACTTTTTATAGTTGGATGACCCAAAAAAAAATCTACTAAGAGTTGGATGATCATTTTGTAACATTTTATGTTGGGTGACCAAAAGAAAAATTCACTAATGGTTGAGTGACCACTAATGGAATTTAACCATAAAAATGGAAACATCAACAAATAGAGCAGATAAAGCCCAAAGGACTTGAACGGTTCAAAGTTAAAAAATGAAAAAATAGATTCCGTTGCCGGGACTTGAACCCGGGTCTCTCGGGTGAGAGCCGAGTATCCTAACCACCTAGACTACAACGGATTTGATTAACACACAAATATATTTTTTTAGTAATACTCAAATAAAAAACGTCTTCCAAATATCTCACTAGGTTCAAATTGATCCGTTTTATCTATGTAATATTAAATGAGACCAACCTAACGATACTTTTGGTTGTGGTATTATTTTTTTATACACGGTTTAATATATAAGTTAACAATAAATTATTTTAATTTGTAGTATTTAGTCACTTTTATTATTTATTTTTATTAAATTGTTTTAATTCTTCTTCAGCTTGTTTATTTTCTTACACTTCATTAGTTATGCAAAACTCAGTCATTTACCTGGCTTGCACCTGAAGTGAGGTCAAGTGCAGGGCATAAATCTTTAAGAATATTATGAGTAAACTACATTGACAATCCCTAGCTTTGATAAAATAACAAAACAGTCACTAAACTTTAAACTCTAAAAATAGGCCTTTTTATTCTTTGTATTTTCTGTACCACCATGTTCCATCACCAGAGAGCCCGAAATGCTTCAATTTTCAGCAACGAAACCACTATTTCTCTGATTTAAAGACTTCATCTTTCAATTAAAAATTCAATCAAGTAATCAAGAAACCATGCTCACAATAAAAATTCATCAATTAAGTCATACGATAGGCCTCAAAGATATATTAAGTCTGAACTAAACATGCTAGAGCACATACCGAAATCATCAAATCATCAAGAAGGACCGAACTGAACAGGTTGTAAACAGGTATAGGGACCAAATTGCATGAATCTGAATCAAGCTCAAAGATTAAATCGTAAAGAACTCAATTGTCAAGGAACCTAGAAACAAATAACCCATTTATAAAGCACAAAATGACAAGAACAACTTTCATGCGGCAGACTTTTTGATTTTAATTTACTTAAACTCTTTTAATCTACACTTTAATAAATTATTAAATGAAAATAAAAATTTTCCTTGATAATTATTTTAATTTTTTTACTTAATATAAAATTTTCAGCAAAAAATAATAAATAAAATATATAGATAGATAACTATTAATATTAAAAATATTAATTCAATTTAATTTTATTAAAATTGAAATAAATTATCAGTTTTTAAAAAAAAATTCAAATTACTATATTTATAAAAAATTAAAATAAAAAATAAACAATCTTTTAAAAATTAATATTTACTTTTATCATATAACATAATTATTTTAAATACTTATACTTATTAATTTATCAATTAATATTTTAATTTAAATTCAACACTTACAAAATATAACAATAAAAATTTAATATTTAATTCTTTTAATATTTAAAATATCAATTTATCAAATACCCACTAAACTAAATCCAGTGAAAATTAATAAAATCAAAATACCATTGATGTACAAATTTAAAATTTAAAATATGTAACACCCAATTTAATATTTTGATTATCTCATGTCCAATGTGTCTATTATTTTAAAATATATGTATTTTTAATAATTTATTATACTTCTATACAACACTTGTCAATCTCTCACCCTACTTATGGAGTTTAAAAACTCTACCGATAATGTACCAAATATTTTTCCATAACCTTTCTATAAACCAAACAAATAAAAAAAAATGAAGGGATGATCTGTATACCTACTATACCTCCACCAACTTAAGACACATGGTAATGAGGCAGGCTACTTGAAGAATGCCCCTTCACCCATGAAGAATCAGTAGGTCATTAGAAGTTTCGCCTTTCGATTTAGCTACCGGCCAGATAGGAGGTAGTTGCTCAAGGAAGATAGCCACTCGTTTCCTCTAGGAGGATACCACCACTAGTTTCTTCAAGCATCTAAACTTTTATTAAGAACGTGATCCTATTGGTTACTGAACTTCATATTGATCCAATCACTTCTTACCATGAATCAAAAGGAATGAAAATTTACGTCTTGTCACGAACATCCTTATCCCATTATAGACATCCGTCCATTGCATCCCAGAATGATCTCAAAACAATGGAGATGGGATCAAATCTTCAACATTCTACCTACACTCCGCCACTTTGGGGATATCTAACATCATAGACTTCAATAGTTTTTCAGTAGCATTTTGGGGTGTAAATGTAATTATTAAAACTTATTTAATTACAGTAATAGCGAAATCAAAATCCGTTGTAGTCTAGGTGGTTAGGATACTCGGCTCTCACCCGAGAGACCCGGGTTCAAGTCCCGGCAACGGAAATTTTTAGTTTTTAAATTTGGACCCCTTTTTACTTTTTTGGAGCCCCATTGGCTTTATCTGCTCTATTTGTTGATGGATGTATCCATTTGTTTACTGACCATTTTTCATTTAAAAATTAAAAAAAACTGAAATATGGCAAAAAATTTCAAATTTACTATATTTTGAACCATCCATTAGAAGAAAATAGTATCTTTCCTATAAAATATAGGAAGGATCAAAGTGGAAAACAAGTTACAAAAGGATGCCATCTTTTTTCTATGATGAACCAAAACAGTTTTGACTTTCAGACTGAAGTTCCTGGTGTTTACCAAGTCAACAATTTGCTATTCTTGGTTGATTTATTTGCTCTTTCATTGAACTTTCAGTTGTATGTGTCCAATGGAAAATAGAAAGAAGTTAGGAAGCATGCATGCATGTTTTCCTCACCCAGTGTCCCAGTCAACAGTGGAAAATGCAAGTCTACTATGTATTATCCAAGAATCTCAAGGCTAAGGAAATTTCAGTGCTAAAGCAAATACCGGAGAGGGGACAACAGACAAGAATATCAGGACAAGGAAAATGTCATGTTGGTCAAACTTGTGTTCCCATTTTCAACAAAACAAGTTACAGGTTAATACTGTATACATGTCTATCATATCCTGCTTGTATCTCATTCATGTGTTAATACCATATCACACTGCAATAATTAATGCTCAAGTACATATATCTAAAATATTAATCGAGAAGTGTAAAAGAAGTTAGAAAAAGGATGCATACAAAAGAATTTGATTTCAGACTTTGGGAAATTTCTTGCCTTTTCTCTCATATTGTATTATTTTCTAACTTGTTTTCAGGGTTCAAAGTTTTCTATCTTTTAGGTCTAATATAAGAGGTAACACAGAGTTGAAACTTTACAAAACAGTAAGGTAATTTTGTTAGATTAATTGAGCACATCAATATGAACATTTTTTCTACTTACAATGGTAATGATGATTACCAGTTGCAACATTGGATTCAACCATGGTTGTATGGATGAGGAGAGGACAGCTCTTCAAGAAATTACAGACTCTATGGGCTATGGACATGATTCTCACGAGTATTCACATCGGTCCAGATTCTTTGATGATTGTTGCAGGTGGGAAGGTGTTCATTGTAGCCCCACAAGCTCTCAAGTGATTGGAATTTATTTCTACTTCATCAAGAAAGATGGTGAAGAACAGTGGTTTCTGGATATGAGTTCATTTTCTAAACTCAAGCAGTTGCATGAATTGCATCTCGTAGGGACCAATATTGGTGGACTGGATAATCCTGAAGGTAAGTTTCTCACTTATGCTTTAATCAGTGGCTATTTTTGATACTTTCTTAAAACTATCCCTGATTTTCATGCAGCAATATGTAGTTTAGGTTTAGATTTATGGTTAGTATTTGGTACACTAGCGGTGTATTTTTATTCTACAAGTAACTTTGAAAAATTAAAATAGGTCTGTTTTTTAATATTTTACTATACCTCTATAGGACATTTGTCAACTCAAATTTCTTTTGATTATATGATCTTGAGTCTTTCATACTAAATTAAAATTAAAGAAAAATCATTACAATTAATTTAATTAATTGCATTTAATTAAATTCAATATTACAGTAACGAATTGATTAACATTATCAAGCGATAAAAAAATTTTGAACAATTTATTTCATTGATTTTTATGTTTTGAAATTTAAAATTTCAATATTGAAAAGAAAAATTTAAAATTGTCAGCAATGTGATAAACAAGTACAATTTGACAATTTTTTAATACAATATTTTAGTTTCTACCCTTTTTTTACTTAATCCTTAATTTTTTACCACAACCAATACTTTAAAAAAAAAATTGTGACCAAAATGAAAGTGAGAACATAATTTAGTTTGTATAGTTAAACGCCGTTAGAGATTTAATGATTGAGTAATTAAAATGAATGAGTGACAAAATTGCGAGGGCCTAAAATAAAAGCCCCCTAAAAGTTAAGTAACCAACTAGGCAGTTTACCCTATATTCTATTGGTATAATAACAAATTTAGTCGTCAAAATTTTACATATTGTGTCAATTGATATTGTTTAACAAATTTAACCCACAAACATTTACATATTCTATCAATTTGGTCTTGATTTAACAAATTTTGCTCATAACATTTACATATTCTGTCTAACAACACAATATATATATATAACCATTAAGCACTAAATTTATTATTATATCAATCAAAGTTATATATAATTAACGAAAACCATGATTAATTGTCCTTAATTAGTTGTTTATTTTCAAAATTAAAGATTAAATTGTTCTATTTTTTTTAAGAAGAATCAATTTGCTCATAGATATTAAATATTTTTACCAAAAATAAAATAAAATAAATCCACTACTTACACATTATAAATAAATATCAATTTTTAAATAATTATATTAAATTAAAATATATGTTAAATTCAACCATCAAAACCATTTTAAGAGATGAGATGATGATTATGGCAAGCTCTCATAGGTTCATGCACACAACACAAAGAAAACCCTTTCATTGGATAATTCTACAAATAAAAACAACATATAAATTGGTAGCTATATATTGCTGCTACATAGCTATAATAATATATAATAAATGATCTAATATCAGGTGTACAAATTGGCCTTTGAATTACAGGTAATAAATCTCCAAAGATGAGCTTTCAAAACAGTGTCTTGTGCAACAAATATATCTGGCAGTAAACTGTAAGTTGCTGCCAATGGCCAAATTTTTTTTATTTTTTTTTTCTAGTTTTGAGGGGGAAAAAAGACAAAATTTCAAGCTAAAATTATTACAGGTGGAATTTCAGTTCCTTCATGCTCTTGTTCTTCATTAGTTTCTTTATTTTCACTTTGTTTATCTTCTTCTATTTCATTTGATTCTTCATCAACTGTTGGCACTGGTACTAACTGTGTTTTTTGCTTCATCTCTTTGGCTTTGCCCCATAGCACCACATATACTCCACATACTATCATTAATCCCCCTATGATACTGTTGATTTCCCAGGAAAAAAGAGAGAGAATTAGAAACTAAAACACCATTTGCAGCTAAGTTATTCGAGTTGGATATGAGTGTTGTGTAGGTATAAAGATAGCAATTTGATTCGGGTTTAGATATGTAATTTTGGGATTTAGTTGTTTTAAATTTGGGTGTTTTCTGGTTTGAATGTTTTTATAGTTAGAGAGTTTGAGTGTTAGTGTTGGGTAAGTAAAAAGGTAGAATTTGATTCGGGTTTAGGTCATTTAATCTTGGGTTTTAATTGTTTTAAATTTGAGTATTTTTGAGTTTGAGTTTTTTTATAGTTCAAAGTTTGAGTCTGAGTATTGTGTGCAGGTATAAAGATAACAACTTGATTCAAGTTTAGATTATGTAGTTTTGGGTTTTAGTTGTTTTATGATTTTGGTGGTTTTCGAGTTTGAGTTTCTTCAAGTTCAAAGTTTGGGTGTAACTGTTATGTAAACTTAATTCGGGTTTAGATCATGTAATTTTGGGATCTAATGTTTAGGTTCGAGTGTTTTCAGATTTAAGTTTTTTTTTATGATTCAGTTCTTTTCAAATTCAAACTGTCTTAAGTTTCGCTGGAGTTCAAGTCAATCTTAAGATATATCTAAATTCAACCCTTTTTTAGTTTAAATTTTCAGATTTGAATTTCTTTGAATTCAACTCAGATTTGAGTCAATTTTAGGGTATTTTTTTTTTATTTTGAGTTTTTAAGTTTAGCCTTTTCTAATTGGGTTTTAAGTTCTAATCGATATGTTTTATAATACCTTCACATTTTTTAAGTCATATTTTCAAGTTTGAATTGTTTTGTGTTTAATTCAAATTCAAGTCAATCTCAAGGCAGAATTGAGTTTTCCAAGTTTTAATCTGAAAGTTTCTTTTTCGTACTCAAATTGTTATAAGCTTGATTTTTTTTTCTTTTAAATTTAATATATTAAATCTTTTTAAGTTCCAAGTTTTTATTTTTCGAGATTCGATCTCATTTTGCCACCATTGTATCTATATCCATATTATAATTACTATGTTAGTGTTATAAGAATATAATAAAATAGTAAAGCAAATATGACATAATATACCTTCCTAAATGCAGCTTTTCATATAGTAGCAAAGATCCCACAATAGCAACAAGCACAAGCCCCAATGGATTGAATATAGCTGCATACAATGGTCCCTTCAACCTAATAGCCCATGATACCAAGAACACGAACAAAGCAGATCCCATAATTCCCTGCAACATAACCAAAAAAAACAATGTCAACATGTTCAATTTCCCCCCAATAGAAAAACTCAACATGTAGCCATTAACATACCACAAAAGCAACAGCTAAAAGCCTAACATTCCACCCAAGCTTCCATTGATTCCAATCCCTCATTGTACATACTGCATACAGAGCTCCTTGTATTGATCCCATCAAACACATCAAAGCAGTGCTTGAATACAAGTAGGGGAACCCCACACTCATTTTAGCCTAACAAAGGTCAAAAATTAAGTACAAAAAAGGAACATAAGTAGAGTGAAATTGATGGAATAGGAAAAGGAAAAGAAACCAAGTTTTACCTGAATGATCAACCACAAAGAGAAAGAAATGCAACTCAAAAGACCGAAAAAAGCACCGATAATGAAGTGACCAGTACCATGACATGAAGGTCCAGGACCTACTTGTTGATGATGATGCTTTAAAAGGTTTACATTTGTTGACCAGATGTTTATGTCTATACCTTTGTAAAATGTGAATACCATCGCTCCACCTATTCCTATTAATGTCCCACACACTTTGGCTTTCCCTGCATTTGTTCTTATTGCCAGTTTCTCCATCCTGTTATCATGATTAACTTTGTTTCAATACATGTAAAAAATTGCAAAAATTTAGAGACAATTGGAATTGGGTTCCACGTTTATATTCGATTTTATCTCTGGGTTTGTGATTTTATTGAGAGTTCGAGGAGGTAAAGGCGGTCCACAGATTTCCTTAGTGGGTGAGAGTGCTCCTGCTGACCGAGCTCTTAGCAAAGTTGTTGAATCCACTAGAACTCTCAACAGAGTCAAAACAAAACTAGAGATAAAATCCAACATAAACACCAGGAACCCAATACCACACCCATTGAAGTATCCAAGGGACACAAAAAATAAAAATCAACCAAGGGTTAAGAAGTGTACTTGAAACAAATGGCCAAAATAAAAGTAAAGGCTGGAGCGAGGTTGATCATGGCTGCAACAAATGTTGCAGATGTATTCACCAAGCTTTGCAGGTACAAGTTTTGAACCAATGATCCTCTGTAAAATACCTTTACAATTAGCTTAAAACAAACAGATTTTTGTATATATACATATAAACGCATATAAATTTAAGTTAAACATACCCAAATAATCCACAAAAAAACGCTTGAAGCAGTACCTTTCTATTAATTTTCTTCAAGCTCTTGCTGTAAATAAAAAAAAAACACAAATAAAAAAAATAACTGATAAAAGAACAGCTGAAACCAAAAAAGATTAAGATTTAACCTTTCAAAAATAAGAGCAAGCGGAACCATGATAACAGTGGCGAACATGAATCTATAAACCACAATAACCCTTAAACTCATCCCATCATCAGCAGCCAACTTATACATTACATTAATACCAGCAAATATGATCTGTACCAATACCATTAACAATGGCGGCCTTATACTATGAAAAATATTCGTAACTCGACCCATTTTAATAAAACCTCAATAATATGAAAACCAAACAAAGAAGAAAAACCCAGAAATCTTTGTTGGTTTTTTTCTTGTTTTCTCGGAGAACGAAAAATGAAAAACCCAGGAGCAACGAAAAATGAAAAACCCAGGAACGTGTATAAATCCTTTTAAGAATCCAAAAGTAGAAGGAGACTTAGGCGCAGGAGTTGTGAATGAACTGATTCTCATGCTGGTAATATCTATATTTTTTCAAATAATGTAGAAAATATTTTTTTAAATAGTAAATGTGATATTTTATTATAAATATATAGAGTAAACTACACTTAATGTCACTAAAGTAACGGTAAGTTTACGTTTCAGACATTCAACTTTAAAAAGTTACAAAATGATCACTAAATTGGCTAGTAAGTTTTAAATGACAATTCGACGATTGGTATGGTGGATCGATACCTCTCTATAAGTAAAAAAACATACTTTAGATCTAAGTCAATGTGATAGTTAGTATCAAAGATCGAATATGAAAACTGATTGAATTTTGATTCGTAGAATTATAACAATGGTGTAAATGTAAAAGCATACAATATAATAAAATGATACTATTTTAGATTTAAAATAATATTTAGAATTTACTTGGTTATTCATAAAATCAATTATAAAATTTATAATATATAATTAAAATTAATTATAACTTTTATAAATTAAAAAAATTAACATTTAGGATTGTTTTAATTAAAGTTAATAAAATTTAAAAATTTCCATATTAAAGCATGTACAGTTGGCACAATAAAATTTATACCAACCAAGCAAATTTTCCTTATTTGCAAGAATATTTATAGAAATATATATATATAGGAGAGATTCACTTAGACGAGTGTAAAATTTAAGTGGTTTTTATATAATTAATATTTTAATAATTAATATCATATTTTATATTTTATTTATATAGATCATGTATGACAAGTGTGACATAAATTAAAAATTTCTAACTATTCAATTTATGTAAATAACGTCATATTTTAGTTTCTATCCTTTTTTTACTTAATCCTTAGTTTTTTTTACTACAATCAATACTTTAAAAAAATATATTTTTTTTGGTGACTAAAATGAAAGTGAGAACATAATTTAGTTTGCATAGTTAACCGCCGTTAGAGATTTAACGGCTGGGTAACTAAAATGAAAGCGCCTTAAAGTTGAGTGACAAAATTGTGAGGGCCCAAAATAAAAGCCCCCTAAAAGTTAAGTGACCAACTAGGTAGTTTACCCTATATTCTATTGGTATAATAACAAATTTAATCCTCAAATTTTTACACATTGTGTCAAATTGGTATTGTTTAACAAATTTAACACACAAACATTTGCATATACTATCAATTTGGTCTTGATTAACAAATTTAGCTCGTAACATTTATATATTCTGTCTAACAATACAAAATATATATAAACATTAAGCACTAAATTTATTATTATACCAATCAAAATTATATATAATTAACGGAAAACCATGATTAATTATCCTTAATTAGTTGTTTATTTTCAAAATTGAAAGATTAAATTGTTCTAAATTTTTTAAGAAGAATCAATTTGCTTATAGATATTAAATATTTTTACCAAAATAAAAAGAATTAAATCCGCCACTTACACATAATAAATTAATAACAAATTTTAAATAATTATATTAAATTAAAATATATGTTAAATTCAACCATCAAAACTAATTTAAGAGATGAGATGATGATTATGGCAAGCTCTCATAGTTTCATGCACACAACACAAAGAAAACCCTTTCATTGGATAATTCTACTCATAAAAACAACATATAAATTGCTAGCTATATATTGCTGCTACATAGCTATAATAATATAATAAATGATCTACTATCAGGTGTACAAATTGGCCTTTGAATTACAGGTAATAAATCACCATAGATGAGCTTTCAAAACAGTGTCTTCTGCAACAAATATCTGGCAGTAAACTGTAAGTTGCTGCTAATGGCCAAATTTCCTTTTTTTTTTTTTCTAGTTTTGAGGGGAAAAAAAGATAAAAATTTAAGCTAAAATTATTACAGGTGGAGTTTCAGTTCCTTCATGCTCTTGTTCTTCATCAGTTTCTTTATTTTCACTTTGTTTATCTTCTTCTATTTCATTTGATTCTTCATCAACTGTTGGCACTGGTACTAACTGTGTTTTTTGCTTCATCTCTTTGGCTTTGCCCCATAGCACCACATATACTCCACATACTATCATTAATCCCCCTATGATACTGTTGATTTCCCAGGAAAAAAGAGAGAGAATTAGAAACTAAAACACCATTTGCAGCTAAGTTATATATTCGAGTTTGGATGTGAGTGTTGTGTAGGTATAAAGATAGCAATTTGATTCGAGTTTATATAATCTAATTTTGGGATTTAGTTGTTTTAAATTAGGTTGTTTTCTGGTTTGAATGTTTTTATAGTTGAGAGTTTGACTGTTAGTGTTGGTTAAGTATAAAGGTAGAATTTGATTCAGGTTTAGATCATTTAATCTTTTAATTGTTTTAAGTTTGAGTATTTTTGAGTTTGAGTTTTTTTGTAGTTCAAAATTTGAGTCTTGAGTGTTGTGTGTAGGTATAAAGATAACAATTTGATTTAGATCATTTAATTTTGGGTTTTAGTTGTTTTATAATTTTGGAGGTTTTCGAGTTTTGAGTTTTTTAAGTTTAAAGTTTGGGTGTAATTGTTATGTAAACTTAATTCGGGTTTAGATCATGTAATTTTGAGATCTAATTGTTTTAGATTCGGGTGTTTTTGGATTTTTTTTTTTTTGTATGGTTCAGTCATTTTCAAGTTCAAACTGTCTTGAGTTTAGTTAGAGTTCAAGTCAATCTTAAGATATATCTAAATTCAACCCTTTTTTAGTTTAAATTGTCAGGCTTGAATTTCTTTGAATTCAACTTGGATTTGAGTCAATTTTAGGGTTTTATTTTTTATTTTGAGTGTTAAATTTAGGGTTTTCTATTTGAGTTTTAAGTTCTAGTCGTTATATTCAATAATACCTTTGCATTTTTTAAGTCATATTTTCAAGTTTGAATTGTTTTAGGTGTAATTCAAATTCGAGTCAATCTCAAGGCAGAATTGAGTTTTACATGTTCTAAACGTTTTTAGAGTTGAGATTCAGATTTGAACTATTTTAAATTCAATTCAGATCCGAGCTAATCTCAAGTTAAATTTTGATTTTGAGTTTCAGGTTATTATTATTATTTATTATTATCTAACTTTCAAGTAGTAATCTGGAATTTTCTTTTTCGTATTCAATTTGTTGTAAGCTTAAGTTTGTTTTCTTTCAAATTTAGTATATTAAATCTTTTCAAGTTCCAAGGTTTTATCTTCCGAGATTCTGTCTCATTTTGCCACCATTGTTTCTATATCCATATTATAATTACCATGTTAGTGCTATAAGAATATAATAAAATAGTAAAGTAAATATGATATAATATACCTTCCTAAATGCAGCTTTTCATCGAGTAACAAAGATCCTACAATAGCAACAAACACAAGCCCCAGTGGATTGAATATAGCTGCATACAATGGTCCCTTCAACCTAACAGCCCATGATACCAAAAACACCAACAAAGCAGATCCCATAATTCCCTGCAACATAACCAAAAAAACAATGTCAACATGTTCAATTTTCCCCCAAAAGAAAAACCCAACATGTAGCCATTAACATACCACAAAAGCAACAGCTAAAAGCCTAACATTCCACCCAAGCTTCCATTGATTCCAATCCCTCACAGTACAAACTGCATACAAAGCTCCTTGTATTGATCCCATCAAACACATCAAAGCTGTGCTTGAATATAAGTAAGGGAACCCCACACTCATTTTAGCCTAACAAAGTTCAAAAAAGGACCATATAAGTAGAGTGAAATTGATGGAATAGGAAAAGGAAAAGACCCCAAGTTTTACCTGATTGATCAACCACAAAGAGAATGAAATGCAACTCAAAAGACCGAAAAAAGCACCGATAATGAAGTGACCGGTGCCATGATATGAAGGTCCAGGACCTACTTGTTGATGATGATGATGCTTTAAAAGGTTTACATTTGTTGACCAGATGTTTATGTCTATACCTTTGTAAAATGTGAATACCATTGCTCCACCTATTCCTATTAATGTCCCACACACTTTGGCTTTCCCTGCATTTGTTCTTATTGCCAGTTTCTCCATCCTGTTATCATAAGTAACTTTGTTTCATACATGTAAAAAATGGCAAAAATTTAGAGACAATTGGAATTGGGTTCCACGTTTATATTCGATTTTATCTCTAGGTTTCGTGATTCTATTGAGAGTTCGAGGAGGTAACGACGGTCCACAATTTTCACTAACCAATGCCCTTAGTGGGTGAGGGTGCTCCTGCTGAGTCGCTGAGTCCACTAGAACTCTCAACAGAGTCAGAACAAAAACTAGAGATAAAATCCAACATAAACACCAGGAACCCAATATCACACCCATTGAAGTATCCAACGGACACAATAAATCAAAATCAACAAAGGGTTAAGAAGTGTACTTGAAACAAATGGCCAAAATAAAAGTAAAGGCTGGAGCAAGGTTGATCATGGCTGCAACAAATGTTGCAGATGTATGCACCAAGCTTTGCAGGTACAAGTTTTGACCCAATGATCCTCTGTTAAATACCTTTACAATTAGCTTAAAACAAACAGATTTTTGTATATATACATATATACACATATAAATTTAAGTTAAACGTACCCAAATAATCCACAAAGAAACGCTTGAAGCAGTACTTTTCTATTAATTTTCTTCAAGCTCTTCCTGTAAAAAAAAAAAAACACAAATAAAAAAAAACAACTGATAAAAGAACAACTGAAACCAAAAAAAATTAAACTTTTAACCTTTCAAAAATAAGAGCAAGCGGAACCATGATAACTGTGGCGAACATGAATCTATAAACCACAATAAGCCTTAAACTCATCCCATCATCAGCAGCCAACTTATACATTACATTAATACCAGCAAATATGATCTGTACCAATACCATTAACAACGGTGGCTTTATACTATGAAAAATATTCGCAATTCGACCCATTTTATGTATAAAACCTTAACAATATGAAAACCCAACAAAGAGAAAAACCCAGAAATCTTTGTTGGTTTTTTCTTGTTTTCTCCGCTTAATCCTTTGCTACACGAGAAACCAAAATTGAAAATTTAGAAACCCAGGAAAGTGTATAAATCCTTTTCTCTTTTTTCGAAAAGTAAATCACAACAGATAATTATTGTTATTTAATGATTTATGAATCATTAATTTTTTGAAGAAAAATTAAATCAATTAAATTAAAATAAAAAAGATAGTAATTTTCTCTAACTTCCAAAGAATCCAAAAGTAGAACGGGTCTTAGGCATTGGAGTTGTGAAAATGAACTGATCAGATATACTAAACAGAAATCCAGTATATTTACGTTCTCTCTTGGGGATTCTCATGCAAAAATAAATGGTAATATATATTTTTTTCAAATAATGTAGAAAATATTTTTTTAATTAGTAAATGTGATATTTTATTATAAATATATAGGGCAAACTCCACCCAATGTCACTAAACAATCGATAAGTTTACGTTTCGGACATTCAACTTTAAAAAGTTACAAAATGATTACTAAATTATTTAAAAGTTTTCATTTAAGTCATTGGGTTGTTAATTTTTTTTTTAAAGTTTGGCTAGTAAGTTTGAAGTGATAATTCGACAATTGATATAGTGGATCAATACCTCTCGATAAGTAAAAGTACATATTTTAAATCTAAGTTAATGTGATAGTTAATATTGAAGATCGAAGATGAAAGCTGATTGAATTTTGATTAGTAGAATTACAACGGTGTAAATGTAAAAGTATACAATATAATAAAATAATATTTAGAATTTACTTGGTTATTCATAAAATCAATTATAAAATTTATAATATATGTAATTAAAATTAATTATAATTTTTATAAAAAAATTTTAAAAAAATTAACATTTAGGATTGTTTTAATTAAAGTTAATAAAATTTAAAATATTCCATATTAAAGTGTATAATATTAAAGCATGTACACTTGGCACAATAAAAATTATACCAACTAAGCAAAATTTCCTTATTTGCAAGAATACTTATATATAGAAATATATATAGGATGATTCACTTTGACGGGTGTAAAATTTAAGTGGTTTTTATATAATTAGTATTTTAATAATTTAACACTATATTTTATATTTCATTTATGTAGATTATGCATGACAAATTTGACATAAATTAAAATTTTTTAACTATTCAATTGATGTAAATAACTTTCAACCGTTAAATGCATTTTAATATATACAATATTTTAGATCGATATGATTAGATAATTTGGCTTATTAATATAGTAATGACATAAAAAGTTACGGAAGGGTGTAAAACCAGTGTAACTGGATTCCTCCCCATATATACATATATATGATTTTTTATAAGGTTTCTGTAATTAGTCCCTGTACTTTGAAAAAGTTCTAAATTTAGTCTCTATACTTTAATTTTATCATTTTTAGTACTTGAAGTTTTTAAACTTTTAGGTCTCATAGAGCTATAACTGTTAAATTTATTAATTTTTAATTTTTTGTTGCTAAATGTTTTTTTGTTTTTTTTCCTTAAATTTTAGTTGTTAATTTCCAAAAAAAATTCATTTTATGATTTTTTATTTTTATTAGTTATTTAAATTTAAACATTTTCAAATTCAATTGTTTTGCTTATTTTGTTTTCATATTATTTTAAAATGTGTTTTTCTTAATTCTTTATAAAAGGTATTTAATTTTAAGTAATCTAAAAAAAATTAAGTTAAAAAAATTTTAAAAAAATAAACACATTTTCCCTGCATTTCTCGAAGAATCATAAAATTAAACAACATAAAATATTATGAGTTTATGATTACATATGTTGCTAGTTTCCTTTGCTTCTTCCTCCTCCTGTTTTTCTTCTTTCTCCTTAGTTCTCACATACATATATATAAACTTTTCCTTACATTTCCCTATGATCAAACAATGGGTGCCTCAGTTTTCACTTCTTTTATAATGGGTTTTTCTTTCTTAGCTTCTTCACTTTTCTTTTCAGCCAAAACAATAACCTCGTCTTCTTCTTCTTCTTCTTCTTCCTTTTTCTTTTGCTTTTCAGCTTCAACCATTGTTTTTGCCTCAACAATGACTTCTTCTTTCTTTGGGGCCTCCTTTGGAGCCTCAACAATGACTTCTTCTTTCTTTGGAGCCTCCTTTGGAGCCTCAACAATGGCTTCTTCCACTTTCTTTGGCGCCTCGACAATGGCGGCTTCTTCCTTAATCTTTGGTTCTTCAACAGTTATTGTCTCCACCTTAGTTTCATTGCTCTTTTCTTCCTGTACAAAGAAAAAATGTATGTTAATGGGAAGCCTTTCATGTATGATATATTAGAGTGTTAAGATATTACATTATCAAGCAATGAACCAAGAGAATTCGGCTTGGTTTCATCAGCTTCCTTCACGACCACCGGTTCGTCTTTTGTTTCAACCGGCTGAACGGATTCTTCCTTGATCGGTTCTGGTGCGGGAACGGTGGCCGGTGAGTTTTCATCTTTCAAAACCTTTGGTTTAGTAGCGCAAGCACCCATTATCTATCTCTTGTTCTTTTACCTTTCTCTTTCTTGGGATTTTTTATATATATGCAGGAGAAAGGTTGAAAGAAGAAGAAGAAGATGATGGAGGAAGCCAAAATGGAAGGAAATGGAGTTTATTGTGATGAGATGATTAGGGTTACATTGAGGGGCTTATATAAGTTTTGGTTTTGGGTTCTTTGAGTGGTGTAGAATGAGTTAAGGAAAGGCCAAATTCACAATCTATTTTTATCTTGGAAACATTGAAAAATAAGTTAAATGCACAAAAGTTAAATAAGATGGTAAGATTTTTTCTCTTCTTAACTATTGGTCAAGAGTTATTTTAAGCACGGAGCAATTTTAAAATTCGTGATCAATATCTACTCGTAATGGGCTTACAAAATACGGAGGAAAAAAATTAATTTATGCATAACTAGTATTCGGTATGACTAAATCAAACCCGGTAAGATATTATCATAGCCAATATCCAACTCGATAAGAAACTATCCATATATTATCATAGCCAATACCCAACCCGATAAGAAACTTATCCATTTTAGGCACACATGACCCTCATGCCATACACCCCAAAAAATCTCTTATCATTTAAGTGTTGTTATCCCTTTATATAACTCGGGTTTCTCTCGTGCTTTGTCGATGTGAGATTTGCCTAGGTGTTATATTATCAATCATATACTACTAATTAATTAATTTTTTAATGATAAAAAAATTAATCAATTATTTACTACTAATATTAATTATGATGCATTATTATCTTACTATTATTAATATTTGTATAATTATGAAATTTACAATCAACATTTGCTTTTATATTTTTTTATTAATTGTTAATTATCAAAATATTTGAACTAATAACTTTATTTCAAAAGGGTATACAATCTTGCTTTAATGATCTAATATTTTGAAAATTTGATATAATTTTAAACTTAAGAGTAATGATGAAATTTGTAAATGTATAAACTTTTATTAATAATTTATGCAAATTTTGACATTTTAAAGATGAAATACATAATTATGGTCTTATTAACAATTTACTATTTTGTTATGAATTGTTAAATAATAAATACTATGTAATTTATTATTTACTAAAACATTTTTAAATTTATTAATATGTCAATGTTATTTTTAATATACTAATTATTTATTAAACATTTCATTAATTCAAATATTCTAGTTTATAATAATTTAAAACATTAACTAAATTATTTTGTTCTCTCTACTAAAAAATAACAAATTAGTCCCTATAAGTTAGATGAAAGAGCAAATGGGTCTCTATGTTAAAAATTTCGATCCATTTTTTACTATTCAAAGTTGATTATTGTATTTCAGCATAATGTGCACGTAACACGTTATGTATAGTTATTAGGAGAACAGAAGTACTCTCTTTCGGATCCAAGAAACAGTTCTCAGAGATCTTTTTTCTTTTGGAAGATACATGAGCGAAACAATCAATTGATTGATATTGGAAGACCCAAAAGATTCTTCCAATGTATCATTTCTGGGTCCAACGGAATTCATAGGTATAGGAAGAAGTCTTGTCAAATAAAGATTTTTTCTTTCAACCATGTTTCGATTGTTAATACGATATATAAGGACCGCTGCTACAAATAGTACTACACCCTTGATCGTAAAATATTGATTGCTTGTTGAACCCTATGAATTGCGTTAAAGTAAGATACTCCAAATTCGGGGGTCCAAGAGTTTTATAAAACGTTCTTGGTTCAACCACACTAGTTTAACAGTAGAAATTGATGGAATTTTTAACCGAAAAAACCGGCCGGTTTGTTCTTCGATCTAATATACAAGAACTAATTTATCCATTTTTGAGTAAAAAGAACAAAATGCAACTAACTTTTAGTATAAGGGCCTCAATGGTACTTTTACCAAGATTTAGATCAAAAACTTATAAATTTATAATGATAACAAATATACAATTTTGTCAATTTTTAGAATAAAATCAATAGTATATGGAAAGTTGATAAACCAAAAACCTGAATCCATGGCAATGGAAATTGACATGCATATCCGAAGATACAAGAGGTGATTTTATACATTATCATAAAAAAAACAATAGATAATGTTTGAAACTATTACAAACAATAGCCATTGATTAAAAAAAAAGAAGAACCAACTTTGATATACTTAAAACCCTTTCAAGATCCAATCTTTTTACCCTTAAGTTGCAATGCAATCCATTCATTTCCATGTTTCAAACACTTGTTTACCAGTCTCATCTTTTCCAGTTCCATGTCCTGTTTCCAGCTTCGACGCCTCCACTTCAACCGCTGTTTCTCTAAATCGAGCACCTTGGACTTCAGCCGTAGCTTTCGCTTCTCTAGTTGATATGCCCGGCGTGTCATCCATTGTGATCCATCTGCTTCATTGTCATCAGTGTCCGGAATTTGGTTGAAACATGACGGTTTCAAAGAACTCGTGGGACCTACAACTTCGTTATCGTTCATTGGCTTGAACCACATTGTTGAGATCTCCGCAGAAAACCCGGAATTCGCCCCGTTGTACTTGGTTGCATCACCTTGAGCATTTAAAGTTTGGTTAGAACCCGATGGGGCAATACCGTTTTCGCTAATCAGCTCTAACCACTTTGCTGAGAACGCTGCAAAATCCTCATTATCCTTAGCTGTAACACCAGCTTTTTTATCAGGCATGGGTTGGTTCGAGTCAAGTAGCTCGTAATCATCTTCGTTCTTTAGAATAAGCAACAAAGACTGCAATAAATCAGGATCATGAGGTAGATACAATCGATTGCCATTATGATACGAGCACATCTCTTCAAAAAACAAATGTTTTGACATCAAAAGTTTTCGTACATCTTCTTTCCCTTTCTCCGATACGTTTATTATATCCAAAAGCTTCGGGTTCTCAACAACCTTGCAAGAAGTGCCTCTCCCTAGTAAATCATTTAATCTCCTATATGTTTTGTTCAAATTATTAAACTTGTCCTCACATTGTTGTGGAGAGACGATGTAACCTCGTTCGAGCATCACCTTCGAAACACACTTCCATTTCCCGAGTTTCCTCAAAAGAGAAGAAATTTTTATCTGATTACCGGCACAATCGGTGGAAGGATCCTCTCCGATGTAAGAAAGAATAGTAATCAAAAGCTTCACCATTTTTCCGGTCCATTTCATTCGTTGCCATGGCGACCCGTCCTCGTTCTTACCAGCTTCATTGTGCTCGAGCATGCATTGTTTGGCATAATTTGTCACATCATCCTCAATAACAGTGATTTCCCGTCTCTCGTTTTCAACTGAACCGAAAGCAGAAGGAAGTTTGGACATGCATGGCTGCTGTTCATTTTGAGGCTGTATCGATCCTTGTAGGCCTAGACAACCGTATTCCCATTCCTGCAGCATGTTACCACCTGCTGATGGTTTACCTTCCATTGTTTCCAAGCAAAAATAAGCTTGTCGGGATACAATCCGGGTGCTTAGTTAGTATCTAGATTCCATTGGAGCACAATAACAGATATAAGCAGTTAAATGTCATTCTTGGTTTAGCACCGAGCTAAGAAGTCCCACGGAATGATTTTCTTTCCATGGATAGCAGTAACTACAAGGAGATTTTTCAGTAAAAGCTTAAGCAAAGCAATACTTTACAGCCAAAGTCCGTCTAATTTCTAAGACCGATTGGAAGAAACAACACTTGATTTCACGAAAGTAGATCCAAACGAGAGCCAAATCATAAATTTATGAACAAGAAAGAAAATGTATATAACAAACTCAAATAGCCAAATGGGACTTATCTGTTGCACGGAGCAAAAACGGCCATTTCCTCCATCTGACCTTTCGCTCTGTCTTTACAAAACTGCGATGTGGAAACAGCAACAACAGATAATAATTCAGATTTAAAGTGCAGTTGGTGCAATATGTGAATGCTTGGGAATTAGTGAAAACGGACGATAAAACTGAAACGGCCGAAAGGCAACTTGGGCACATGTAGCTTCGGTTTTAACAAAAACACAATATCTAAGTGCCACTTGTCGGTTCATTAACGCTTACAAAACATACAGGTAACACAGAAAACACAGCTCACAACAGGTTAATGTTCGAAATTCGTAACAATAGCCTGAAAACAGATGAAACAAAATACCATAACGTTTCGTTTAAGAAAACATGAGGTGACGATATTGACAACCATAAACAAACCTAGTAAGTCTTTCGTTACACTAAACTTAAAATACAATTCCAAGAAGTACCCGAATCACAACACGTACTCAGTTTCAGAAACTACTCATTTCCTTGTTCCTAACTCGAATGCCAATCGCTCATTTGCAAGCTTCATGCATTCATTTTCCAGCCTCATCTTATCTAAATCCTTGTCCTGGTTCCAATTTGTCCTTCGCCACTTAAACCGTTTCTTTTCGAGCTCAAGCTTTTGGACCTGAATTTGTAACTTCTGCTTTTGCAGCTCGAGTAAACAGAATGCCATCCATTGCTCTTGCAATCCATAGGCGCTGCTTTTGCCATACTCCATACCGTTCAAACTCACATCGTTTCCCATACGAAACACATCATCTGCTTCAGCATCGTGCAGTTTTTTCTCGAACTCATCATCCCCATTGTATTGCCTCGACTGCAAGGAGCATTGCAACTTGGGATCTTCAGGAATACACAATCTATTTCCGGTATGGTACAAACACATCTCCTCGTAAAACAAATTCTTCGAACTCAAAATCTTCTTCACTTCCTCTTTTACCTTATCGGATACGTCCATTACATCCAAAAGCACCGGCTTCTCCACAACCTTGCAAGAAGTACCTTTGCCAAGCACATCATTGAGTCTCTTGTATCTTTTATTCAAATCATTGAACTTGTCCTCGCATTGTTGAGGCGATACACTATAACCCCTTTCAACCATAAGTTAAACACATCTCCATTTCCCTATCTTATGCGACATAGACGGTTTTCTCTTAATACCACCTTGACAATCAGAAGACGCATCTTCGTCGATATAACAAACAGCATTGATCAACAGCTTAACCATTTGCACCCTCCATTTCACTCGCCGCCACAAGAACTTGCCTTTCCCCTTACAACCACCATCATAACATCCATGACAACCACCACCACCTTCTTCATCAAAATTATTCCAATTATCATCACAAGATTTTCCCAATTTCTTTCATAACATCTTGAAATTGGTAAAATTGTGGGTTTAACCCTTCATGAACCAGAAATGAGCCATCACCTTGAATCAAATTATCATCTGATATTGGATTTCCCTCCATAGTTTACCAAACAAAAAGAAAATTTCAAGCTTTTTAAACCTTTTAAAACCAGAAAAGGAATTTCTGCTAATATGGATGGTAAATTAAAAGCAGAACCTCTTGAGTGGCTACAGCAATTAAAGTGAAATCAAGCACAAAGATTCAGAAAATCTGAAAACAATTAAACACCTAAATTGCATGCAACATTGTAGAAATCAAATATAACCCTCAATTTCATTCATTTTTTTGGGATTATTTTCAAATGCAAAAAAGCAAGTTCTAAAGCAACAATATTAGCTGAAAAGGAGACTTATCTGGCACAAAAGTAAAAACCCATTTCGTCATATTCATATAGGTTAGGTTTTTTTTTTTTTTTTTTTTTCTTAACAAAGAAAGTTTTATATTTTGGCTCCAAAACTCCATTTTTTTATTAGTTTTTTGCGAATTTGCAGTTGTGCTACTACATGCGTCCAATTTGGCATGGTTGGGTCAGGTCCGACCCGGTTAAATCATGCGACAGCTGTATATATGGTTTGGGCTGCAAATACGAGGGTTAAAATGCATGGAAGGTCCTTGTATAATAGGGAATGAATTAGTTTAGTCCATTTATTTTTAAATGAATCAATTTAGTTAAAGTCTAAATTTTTAAAGTTAATATTTGTTGTATAAAAATGTCTTGAAAATTATATTTTTTTGGGGTCATAAGGAATGAAAATGGAGAGTAAATTATGGGGTACAACAGGAACTTGGGCAAATATTTAATCTTTGATGCTGAATTATGGAGTATATTTGATGGTCTGACCCTCATCCAAAATAGGAGCTACAATGGTGTGGAAATTCAATATGATAATGTGGAGGCAGTCAAAGCTATTCAGGATTCTTCTCCGACAAGTTCAAACTCTGCCCTCATTAAACGTATTCATCATCTATTGGGAAACGTAAGATCTTGGATCATTGAACATCTTCCTAGAGAATATAACAAAACTGCTAACTGCTTGGCTAAAATGACTTTGGTAACAAACCAAAAATTGAAGACTTTTGAGGAGATTCCAAGAGAGGTGCTGATACTTTCTTCTATTGCCCACTCGAGTTATGGTCTCATACAAAGAAATATTATGCAGTTAGTTTATTTGTTTGCTATTTATTAACTTTTTTAAATATAAAACTATGTTTTTTAAATAATAAATAATAATTTTATTTCAATTTAGTCTTATTTGATTCTTCGGGATTAAATTATTAGTCGTCATAAGGAACCACATGTTAAAAAGCTTAAAAGGACTGATATAAAGTCTACAAGTTTATGCAGCATTTTCTTCTTCCTATTTTGCAGCATCAGCAGCAGCATAGAGTGCTTTAATTTCTTCAACGTCATCATAGCTACCAAGGAAAACCGGAGATCGTTCATGTATCTTCCCCGGAACTAGATCGAGGGCCTGCAACTCCATCAAAGATCAACAACATATGTAAATATATGTATGTACATATGAGAACAAAGAATAGTGAGTTGATATCACATTACCCTTTGCTTTCCAGTAAAAGCTTGACCTCCAGCTTGTTCCATTAGGTATGACATAGGGAAAACTTCGTAAAGAACACTATATTCGAAACATGAAAGCTCGATTTATTCATATAAAGTTGTAATGAAAAAATGAAGCTTTTGAAACAGTACTTTACCGTAGCTTCCCATTAGGACTTTTCTTATCTGCAGGGTATAAAAAGATACCACCATAAAGCAATGTTCGGTGAACATCTGCAACCATGCTGCAAAAGTGTAATGTCATTAGTTGAAAGCAACTTGTTAGTTTTTTTTTTCGTGTCTAGCACTCGTATTTGACCAGTATCCGGATATAATAAAAGAATATGATCATATCTGATGCTCGTATTTGAGTTTGAATAGCGTAGCTAATAGTAAATACCTTCCAATGTATCTAAGGGACTTTGGGGGTGAACCATCTGTAGGGAACTTGCATTTTTCGACAAACTTTCGAGTTGGTTCATCCCAATTTTTGGCATTTCCTTCATTTACTGAATAAATCTTTCCTTTCTTAGGTATCTGCTCCAAAGCAAACAGGTAATGTAACTATTAACATCATGACAACTTGATCAATGGAGTAAGTATTAATACCTTGATATCGGGATGAGTTAATATGAACTCCCCTAGAGATGGATCGAGAGTGAAACCGTTAACGCCGCTCCCAGTGCTTAGCACTAACTGCAAAATCAAAAGAAAACAACACTTCCTTTAGGCTTCAATCATCAAAAAGCAAAACCGATTTAAGTTTCTACAAATGCTGATACATGGTGGTGAGAGACTGTTTTCTAACCGTGCAGGAGCTTCCGTACATACAATAACCGGCTGCTACGAGATTATTTCCGGGTTGTAATACATCATCGATGGTGGGATTGTCTTTATGTTTCACCATATAAATCCCAAATATCTAAATTACAAGAGGGAAAACATGCATGTTACCATTCATAAACCAGTTTCATTAAGCAAAGAAGGTAAAAGTATCATGGAGACCAAGGGTTAGATTGCATTTTACCCTCTTTACTGAAAAACATGGGCCAGTTTGCTCTTTGATTTTGTATAGGGACTAATTTTCCTTTTTTTTTAGTAGAGGGGTAAAATGCAATCAAACTTAGTACAAAGACTATTACGATACTTTTACCGCAAAAGAACAAGCTTGAGAGGGGTGTATAAGGAGGCCATACAGTTCCTATGGAAACACCACAATCAATGTTTGAGGATCCATCCAATGGATCAAAAACAACAATGTATCTGAATAAAACACCACAAAATTTTGGCATGATAAGTTAGCCTAGAGTTCATACATGGATAATATAGTGAATGAATATGATCTTTCAAGTATATAGAAAAATTTCAAAAAAGAATTGAACATATTCATGTCGGATTTGAATATATACTTTCCACGCTTTGATTGATCCACAAATATAGCTTCTTCATCTTCCTCAGAAACCAGAAGGCACTACATAAAAATGTTTAATACATAAAAATCAAGCACTAATTTTTATTCAATCAAGCATTTAAACAAATGGTTTTCAGGCATTATTTACTGTTCTTCCACTGCTAATCAAAGCCTTAACAAAAACTTCATTAGAAAGCACATCCAATTTCTTTTGTTCTTCACCCTGAAACATTGAAAAACAAAAACAAAATAAACCCAAATTTTATAATACAATATAGATCAATAAGGAAGTCAGTAAAATGGGATTTTTAAAGCTTTTTTAACAATTTAAACCATACCTGGATATTGGTTTCTCCAGCAAGTCCAAATAGTTTGGCAAGACCCGCCTATAAACGCACAAAAAAAAGAAGGATTTTGGGGTCAAATACATACATTTGAAGGAATGATCATTGAGAAAAGGTAAGTGTAAGAAGTAAGAACCTTGCTAACAGAAGAGCAAACGAATTTACAGCCAAGAACAATATGATTGAGCAAGATGGTGAAATCACCACGAGACTCAGGGTACTTGGTTTGTTCATTAAGGACATGGCGAGTGATGGTCATCAAATCAGTTCTATGAGCATCAGCTGCATGATCCATGGTGCACCCTTTTTTTTTCCTCTTCAATTTGGATTAAGCTTTTCTGTTTTTGGCGATCAAATGAAATGATAAAAGAACAAAACTTAGTGAGGAAAGAACCCTTTTCTTTGTTGCTTCTGTTATTGTTGCGTATGAAGGTGAAGTAGAGGAATAGATATAATATTCCACGAATTAAGGATAAAAAGTTGGGAATGTGGGATGATGATGATACCAAAGAATATAACCAAAATGAACAGAACCAGGTCGAGTCAATGGAGGATTGGGATGACACGTTTGGGGTACCCTTTGATCACTTGGCTGTGAGTCATCAAGAATCAAGGTCAGATCTTTTTTTTTAATTATTTTCCATCTATGCTGTTTCTACTATTGCAAGCTGTTACCTTTTGATCAACAATGGCGTTTTCTTTTTCATTCAAAGTAAAAGCTAGTAGCTTGGCAGATATTAGTTATATTTAAAAATAGATAATTTAATATATCAAAAAATAAATTCATCATTTTTAGGTATATATACATTCAGAAATATATTAAAAAATAAATTAAATTAACATTTTGGAAGGGAACATTCATAAGTAGGATATAATCTGGAACAAAAAGGCTAAATCAAGTTACCTTTGAAATTTGTACATATTGATTAAATTGAATTAAAAATCCGATTCAAACCGGTCTTTTTTTTTTCTAACTTATTTTTCTTTTGAATCATTTGAACCGATTATCAATCCGGGTCAAACCCACCTTATTTACCGTTCTAGTTTATCTTTGGAGAGCTTTAACTTTGTTTATAACTGGACTAAAGTGACTTGTTTTGGTGTATCAGCTCAAAACAGTGTCACCTGTTAGCAATCGAGCATTGATTCATCAAACAAGCAGCTCAAAATGCTATATTGATAACATAGCGAGACAAGGATTACAAGGTTGAGGAAGCAGGCGGGATGCAGCAATGCTTGTCCCTCTAAAGGCTTGGATTCACCCTTTGTTTAGCAATCAATAGTTGATCAAAAAACCATTACATGGGAACAACGAAGCTTACCCAAGCACTCCTCAAAAACACCAAAAACCCAAAGCTTGCATGGCAACTCTTCAAGCGCATTCAATCTTCACCATCCAATCCTTGTTTTCTTTCATCAGTACCCACCATTGCTCGTATCCTTATTCGTTCCAAAATGCTCCCAGAAATCGATCATCTTCACCTCCTTCTCTTATCCTCACAGCCTCAAGAAAAGTCCCTTCCTTCCCTCATTTCACTTGTTAATCTCTTGGCCAAATCGGGTTTCTTTGATAAAGCATTTTCCCAGTTTCAATCTATAAGAAAAATGTTCCCACAAAATCCGCCTTCCATCTGTTTGTACAATGTTCTCTTTGGATGTTGTATTAAAGAAAGACGTTCAGATTGTGTGCTTTGGTTGTATAAAGATATGGTCTTCGCTGGTGTTTCTCCGGGGACATATACTTTCAATCTTTTGATTTGTGGGTTATGTGATTTGGGTCATTTGGAGGATGCCCGAGAGTTGTTTGATAAAATGCCTGAGAAAGGTTGCTTGCCGAATGAGTTTAGTTTTGGGATTTTGGTTCGTGGGTATTGTAGGTTTGGCCTTGCTAATAAAGGGTTGGAGCTTTTGGATGAGATGAGAAGTTCTGGGATTTTACCTAACAGAGTTGTGTATAATACATTGATTTCAAGTTTTTGTAAGGAAGGTAAAACTGGTGATGCTGAAAAATTGGTGGAAAGAATGAGAGAGGATGGTTTGTTTCCTGATGTTGTGACATTCAATGCTAGAATATCAGCTCTTTGTAGTGCCGGTAAAGTTCTTGAAGCATCAAGGATTTTTAGGGATATGCAAATAGATGAAGCATTGGGGCTACCTCGGCCTAATGTTATAACCTATAATCTAATGCTTGAAGGGTTTTGTAAGCTAGGGATGTTGGTGGAAGCAAAGGCCTTGGTTGACTCCATGGAGAAAAATGGTGATTTGATGAATTTAGATAGTTATAATATTTGGTTGTTGGGGTTGCTAAGAAATGCAAAGTTAGTAGAGGCTCAGTTGGTACTTAAAGATATGGTAGATAAAGGTGTAGAACCTAATATTTACTCGTATAACATTGTGATGGATGGTCTATGCAAGAATGGGATGCTTTCTGATGCGAGAATGGTGATGGGTTTTATTGTAAGGAGTGGTCTTTCCCCTGATACAGTAACTTATAGCACTTTACTGCACGGCTACTGTCGTAAAGGGAAGTTATCTGAAGCAAATGCTATTCTAAATGAGATGATGAGAAATGGTTGTGTCCCTAATAATTATACTTGTAATATTTTGCTGCATAGCCTATGGAAAGAGGGTAAAATATTGGAGGCAGAAGAGTTACTGCAAAAGATGAATGAAAAAGGCTATGGTGTGGATACTGTGACCTGCAATATTGTAATTGATGGTTTGTGTAAAAGTGGGAAATTGGACAAAGCTATGGAAATTGCACATGAGATGTGGACACATGGAAGTGCTGCTCTAGGTAACCTTGGGAACTCATTTATAGGCCTAGTTGATAATGTTAGCCGTAGCATGAGATGTATTCCTGACTTAGTTACATATTCTATCATAATTAGTGCTCTATGCAAAGCAGGAAAGATAGATGAAGCTAAAAAGAAATTCAGAGAGATGATGGGTAAAAACTTGCAACCCGATGCGGTTATTTTTGATACTTTCATCCATATTTTCTGTAAAGAAGGAAAGATTTCATCTGCATTTCGAGTTCTCAAGGACATGGAGAAAAAAGGATGTAATAAGAGCGTACAGACTTATAATTCACTGATACTTGGCTTAGGAAGTAGAAATCAAATATTTGAAATTTATGGACTTGTCGATGAGATGAGAGAAAGAGGGATAACTCCTAATGTTTGCATATACAATAACATTATTCAGTCTCTTTGCAAAAATGGGAAAATCCAGGACACTACTTCTATCTTGGATGACATGCTGCAAATGGGTATAAATCCTAATATTTCTACCTTCAGGATGTTAATAGAAGCTTTCTGCAAGGCAAGTGATTTTGGAGTAGCGAAGGAGTTATTCGAGATTGGTCTTAGTATATGTGGTCACAAGGAAGCCTTTTATAGTTTAATGTTCAATGAGTTGCTTTCTGGTGGGCAACTTTCAGAAGCTAAAGTGATCTTTGAAGCTGCATTAGATAGATCTTTTCATCTGGGAAACTTCCTTTATAAGGATCTCATTGAAAAACTTTGTAAAGATGGGAAGTTAGAGGAAGCTAGTGGTATTTTGCACAAGTTGATTATCAAAGGATACAAATTTGACCCCGCATCATTCATGCCTGTGGTTGAGGACTTGGGTAAAAGAGGAAACAAGCATGAGGCTGATGAGCTTGCAGAGAAGATGTTGGAGATGGCTTCAGATGATAGAGTGGAAAATAAGATATCTCGAAAACCAAAGGAATTGATCCATAGAAAAGAAACGAAGTATGGTGGAGATGACTGGCAAACAATAGTACACAGGTATGGCTAAAGTAGTAATTCTGTTTGGTGCTAAATGATAATTGCCAAATATAGACAGTAGTGAGCTATAGTCTTCCCTCAAAAAAGTATTAAAGAACCATTATCTAATAAAATTACATATGTTATGTCATGACACTGCCAGTAAAGCCTTTGGTATCCTGGACTCCTATATCTGATATATTTTTAATAATGTCTTTGCCTGGTAACCCATCACGTTCTTTTCTACTGCTGTAGTAGTATATTGTTCTCTGTATACTATTTGGTATACTTGACATAGCTTCTATTTCATATTCTTTTACAGAGATGATGGCAGTGGAATTGCTTTGAAAACCCTTAAGCGGGTACAGAAAGGCTGGGGTCAAGGAAGCATACCAAGTTTGCAGACCGAGAAAACTGAGTTTCTTGATTATTGGTGAAGTCGGTCGTTAAATTCCCATTTGTCTGGAGATGAGTTTAGAGGTTACTAATGGTTAAACAAGGATTAATTTGTCATTCACGAAGGATTTGCTAGGCAGCGCACTCATGCAAAATATTCATTTTAATTTCACCACCTTCAGAAGTCAGGAATGCAGGCAAACGATGCGCAGTAGGTCATGATGTGCTGATTAATATCCGTAAATTGTCTGTGCTTGTGAAGTGATTACCAAATTGCACCTTGTTTTCATATTTCTGCAGATGGATAGCAATTTACCAAGCTGAAGGCTCGAGTTTATTGCTAAAGCTCTACATCAGTGATGCAGGGTTCTTACATGCTGATGTCCTGATGTTCTCTCATTGATGCTCGAGTTTATCGGTAAAGCTCTTGAGTATTTCATATTCATTATGCCATCTTACCATGACTGCAACGACAGATTAAACAGAAAAAGAGAAAATATGAAAACACTTTCTTTTTTCTTTTGCAGCCTGCGTACAAGGAATTGTGTTAATTTCAGGGTCTGGTAACCTCCTCACCCTTGTTCTTAATACCAAACTGCTAATTTATTAGGAATGTATTACTACAATGGATAAAGATTCAAACTCCGTGTTAGTCTCTGATGCAGGGATTTGTACATTGTACTTTGAGTTACTATTCAAAAAATGAGTAAATTAGTTTATAAACGTTAAATCAAAGAGTAAACCGGTCCTTCTGTAAAAATTTTGTCCATCTATCATTAAAAACTTGTCCTTGTATGACAACATGAGGTACACGCGGCACGTCACTTTTTATTGTCTAGTTATTCCGTCAGCTACGCTAGTTTTTTACAGTACAAACAGAAGAAAATTTTAAAACAAAATATCAATTTACTTTTTAATCTAACGTATATGAACTAATTTATCTATTTTTTGAATAGAGGGAGTAAAATGCATTCTAATTTTTAGTACAGAGACCTCCATAGTACTTTTATCAAGATGAACTGATAATAAAGAATGTATGTACATACCATTTTGCTTCTATTTTTCTATTGGTAAATAGATATACCAAATAGTCATTTTAAGCAGAGACATGCATTCAACAAAAATGAAAACAATTACCTGTGTTATAAAAGTGATGAATTAATTCTTTTATTACTAAAAATTATGATTATTAGCAAAAAGTCCACTATCTTTTTTTATAGATTTTTATTTTCATGGAAATTGTGAATTTAAAGTTGAAAATATATTTTTTTAAATAGGTATTATGATTTATTTGGCTCTTCAATTAAAAAAAAAAGAAGATCATTTTAGTCTTTCATTTAATTTTTCGTCTCTTTTAGCCCTTATAATTGTCTTATATGTCAAGTCATCTCAAAATGAATGAAAAATTAATATCTGTTAAATTTGTTGATGTAGCATACATGTGAATGCTATGCTATGTCACTCCAAAATTTAAATTTAGTAAATATTAAAATTTTCATTCATTTTGAGATGATTTGATAAATAATTTAAGTTTAAGGACAAAAAAAAATTTACATAGAAAACTAAAATGAATTTTCTGGAAAGTTGAAAGGTTTTGAAAAAAATATTTCAAGAAAAGTGTCTTGGAAAGCAAAATGTTGTCTTGAAAAAATATGTATGCCAAAGCTTTTAAATTATTTTTAAAAGTTGTCTTAAGAATCTAAATATTAGAATACACTATTACAAGATTCAAGTCCGAAAAAATTCAAGTTCAATGTAAGCTTGACGTGAGTTCATTTGAGCTCATCTATTTGCTAGTTTTGAGTTGAATTAGTTCATACTAGTTCACGAGTCAATCAATTATTTACTTTTTATTGAATTGATATTCGAGTTGATTCTTGATTTAATTGATTTGGTCTAGTTTAGATAACATTAAATTTTAAAAAATTTCATATTTTTAAAATATTTTTTAAAATTTTAAAAAGTTTTAATTTTATATTTTTAAAAAATTTATATATTTTTTAAAATTTTCAGGTTTTTAAAATAAGAATAATTGATATAAGTGTAATTATTGTGAGTATATTTTTTAAAATTATGACTAGATTGAAACAATGTATAAATATTAGAAGTTATATTTGCTATTATACAATTTCAAATTGCTACCTCATTATCACTTAACGGAACTAAACGGAAAAGAACTAAAATAGACAAATCTAATTAGTTGGGTGACCAATTTTAAATTTTTTAATAGTTGAGTGATAAAAAAGAAAGTTTACTATAATTGTGTGACTTCTTGTGTAATGTACCCAAAAATTAATTTGATCTCTTACACACACAGGCAACTAGACCTAATCTTTGGTCAGGTCACCCGTCTAGGCTTGCGCGAAAAGTGAGAGGGTTTTGGCAAAAATATAGGTTCGAAAAATGAATTTGGACAAAAATAAGGTCAATTTGTTAACTAGAATGAGCCTCAAGTAGGATTTTTGGCTCGGGCCAGCTTGACCCAACCCGGATCAATTGTTTTGTTGCCATTTCGCTGTTGTTTTTATTATTTGGATATTGTATAACTCCTGTTTTATTATTAATTTTGTTATTATTTTTAAGTCATTTACTTGCTAAGTTACAACTATCTTAGAGTTATTTAAGTATAGATATTTTTTTTAATGTATTTTCAATTTATTGAAAAATATTTTATTTTAATATTTTAAGTATATTTGATTCATTGTATTTTTTTAAATTTATTTTTATATAACAAAATAATCTAAAAAAATTAATATAGATAGCTAGAGCTCGAATTTGACATTTTTAATAAAGTTAAATTTAGACAAAATTTTAGATTTAATTTTAAACTAAATTAAACCGGACGTGAACTTAAAAAACAATCTAAAAATTTACATCAATCTTACTCAAATCCGACCTGACTCTATAATCAGGTCTACGGGCAACTATATTCACAATTCAAACACCCAATCTCATCCCCTTCGCGAAGCCCGATGTGACTTCAACGCCCATCTCTATTTAATTATTTTCAATTATTACTTTCTTTTTGCTGCTCTAGATTTCTGTTTATGCTTTCTCAGTTTCAAAATAAATTCAAATCAGTTTCGAATTTCTCTGTTTATGTTTTACAGCTTTGAGCTTCAAAAATCTAAGCAATAGAAGGAGCTTAAGCGGGATTTCAAGCAAGTTCAAAGGAGAGATCAAGGTACTGTTCCAAACTTCTTTAATTAACTAATTAGGGTTTATGTGAAAGGAAATTCTTGTGGTTGGATGCTTTGATTTGTTCACACACATATATATACACTTGAATTGATTTTATGTGGGTTTAATTTGTTCATTCTCTAAAAGCAAAGATTTGTACAACTAATTTAACCAGTTCTAAGAAATATCCTAAAAGATCAAATAAAAAGAGAGCAAGGAAAAGTATTAGGGAAGTTGTTATATATTACGAGTTAGATTATATTTTATCTTTTTTATTCAAAAAATGGGTAAATTAATTTATATACGTGGTTTCTTGAGCTATATGTCTCTTATCAGATTTATCTGTTTGTTTATTCCATCAATTACACTAGTTTTTAATAATATAAATAGATGAAACTTTTAAAACTAATTTACTCTTTTTTTTTTTTGATATTTTCATACATTTTAATTTTATTATATAAATTTTATTATTTCCATTAGTTGTATATATTAACAATGGTGTTGATTGATTTCATATTACAAATTAACTCGGCACTAATTTAAGATTAATGTATTAATTTAATATTTTTAATCAGATGTATTTATGTGTTTAAATTTTGATTAAATTACAATTTAATCTAATTTTTTTATTTCAATATAAGGATTGATGTATTACATTATTTGTATATATTATATAATTTATAACACATAAAAGTTAAATCTATTGTAATATATAATAATACTATAATGCAAACATTAAAAAGATTAAGATGATTGTATATAAAATTTTAATATATAAGAAAATTATTATTAAATATTAAATTGAAATAATATAAATAAATATTTTAAAATTTTTTAAATATGTGCAAGCTTAAAATAGGTTTGGATTAACCATTTACAATGGGCTTAAGTAAAATTTTAGGTCTATATTTCTGGCTAAACCAAGTTTAGATAAATATAAAATATATTAATATCATGCTTAAGTCTAGCCCAAACTTGACCCGACCTTTAAACACTTATATGTGAATTAAAAATCCTTATTACTAGACTTGATAATGGATTGGGTCGATATAAAATTTTGGACCAGTTTTCTAGGGTCGTTCCAACTTGACTCGAAAAATGGGCCTATAATTCTACTTGAGCTACCCATATAAAAAATGTAAAACTTGAGCCCAGCCCACCTCATATTAACATTTTTAATATTATATTTTATATAAAAATAATTTGAAAAAATATAATATATCTAATACATTAAAAATATTAAAATAAATATTTCATAACAAATTAAAAATATATTAAAAAATTATACTTAAATAACTCTAAAATAATTATATCTTAACAAGCAAATACTTTTAAAATAATAGAAAAATTAATAATAAAATAGTAATTATACAACATTCAAATAATAACAATAAAATAGTAACTGTATAATAAAAAAATGACAACAAAACAATAGTGAGAAAAAATTTAAGTAAATTCGAGTTAGATCGAGCACAGGCTAAAAAAATTTTACCCTAAACTCGGCCCATTTAGAAAATAATTTTTATTTTTATTTGTCTAAACCTATTTTTAAATTTATATTTTTACCTGAACCTTTTTCAAACTTGAAAAAATAGCCCTGACTTAGGATGAGATAAATAGATAGGGAAACGTGCCAGGATTCCCCCTAACATTCCAGTGCTTTAGCTTGTCTTAATATCTAATAAGCTAAAAGATTCCAAAAGTTCTTTCTTTTTCTATATTTTTTCTTTTGTTCAAAGATTCCAATTTCCTAATAGATTTATTACAAGAAGATAAAGATAATCGTTGTTTTATGTTGATGAATTCATCTTCTTCTTTTTTTTTTTTAAAAAAATCCAATTTCCAGACGACGCTTGACATTATGTATCTAACAATATAAAGTCGTATATGATTTTATAAGCCTAATAAATAAATAAATAACACCCAGCGTTTTCATCACCAATTATAATATTTCTTTGCCCTATAATTTGGGGATTTTGAATCTGTAGTCTTTGATTGGTTCAATTGCAATACAATCATGGGATCTGTCGATGAAGAGAGATCGCTGTTGGAAGCTGAACTTGATCGGGTAATTTTCCCCCTTTGATCTTTTATTTTTGGTGGTCATAAGATTTTGATCATTTGTTCAAAGACACCTTTTAACACTGAAAAAAAATTCTGGGTTTGTTGTTTTTTCTTGTTAAAATTCTTTATCTTGGAGGTTATGTTATTTAATGTTTCAATATTTTGTATTTCTAGGCTGAAAACAGTGGCCTTTACACTGGGGATGGCTCTGTTGACTTTAATGGGAATCCTGTTTTGAAGCAAAATACTGGAAATTGGAAAGCATGCCCTTTCATTTTGGGTGAATTATTATAAATTTTTCTATTTTCTCTTCATTTAAATGAGTTTTACTTTTATTCGAGTAAAGCTTATCTTATTTCTGCAATTTTCTTATATGGAATTATAGGTAATGAATGTTGTGAGAGATTGGCTTATTATGGGATAGCAGCTAATCTTGTAAGTTACATGACCAAGAAACTACATGAAGGAAATGCATCAGCTGCAAGGAATGTGACTACATGGCAAGGAACTTGTTACGTTACACCTCTCATTGGAGCTGTTTTAGCAGATGCATATTGGGGAAGATATTGGACAATTGCTGCTTTCTCCACTATTTACCTCATTGTAATATAATTCACTCTAACTACTATTATTATTATTTTTTTGCTTAAGATGTTATTGTTTAGTTTTTTTAAGTACTTATCATGAAGTTGATCTTGCATTCAACTGCAGTAGAGTCTTTGGCTGTTGTTTGTTTTCATTATGCCATTAACCCTGATTTTGATAAAAATACTATTGAGGCCCCTATATTAGGTGTCAATTTGCATTTTGCCCCTCAACTAAAAAATGGGTAAATTAGTCCTTGTACATTAGATCAAAGATCAAACTGGTCATTTCTGTTAAAAATTTCATTCATTACTATTGTTAAAAATAGCATGGCTGACAGAATAACCAAATAGTGACACATGACATGTCACGTGTACCTCATGCTAACATATAGGGTTTAGGAACTATTTCTCCCTTTTTTAAGTAAAGGGGGCAAAATGTAATCCAACTCCTGGCACAAGGGCTTTCATGGTACTTTTAACCCCTGATTTTCTTTACATGGTCCTTCACATGCGATTTAAATTCATGCATGGTTCCCTTTTGTTGCTAGTAGTTTTAGTGAGTATCTTTTGTGTTTAAATCATAGAGGAAACACTTTGACTCCTTTTCGAAGATTTAAAGAAGGTTTCATAGAGTAGTAACATATTTGGCTATGTGAGGTCTGAGGACGTCAATTTGTCATCATTTTAATCATATTATTGACTAATGAATTCTAGTACTTAAATTAAGGTAAAGTGAGCAAGTTAATTATACAGTTTGGTTTCGCTTTTTGATGCATTAACACATTTAGTATTTGATGTAGGGAATGTGTACATTGACACTCTCGGCATCAATTCCTGCACTGAAACCTGCTGAATGTGTGGGTTCTATTTGTCCCTCAGCTACTCCAGCTCAGTATGTTGTATTTTTCTTTGGGCTTTATCTGATTGCATTAGGGACGGGTGGAATCAAACCATGTGTTTCATCTTTTGGGGCTGATCAGTTTGATGATACTGATCCCAAAGAACGGGTGAAGAAAGGGTCCTTTTTCAATTGGTTCTATTTTTCCATCAACATTGGCGCTTTGATCTCAAGCAGTCTTTTAGTGTGGATTCAAGACAATGTTGGATGGGGTCTCGGATTTGGCATTCCAGCATTATTTATGGGCCTTGCAATCGGAAGTTTTTTCTCAGGTACATCTCTTTATAGATTTCAAAGACCTGGAGGAAGCCCTATTACAAGAATGTGCCAGGTTTTGGTTGCAGCATTTCATAAACGGAACCTCAAGGTTCCTGAAGATAGTAGTCTCCTATATGAAACTGGTGACAACCACTCTGCCATAGAAGGAAGTCGGAAACTGGAGCACAGTGAAGAGTTGAAGTAAGTTTTCTTAATTAATTCTCTAAGTTTTGAATGATTGATCTCTCTTTGTCTCATTTGTGTGAAAGCCTATGAAATTGAGAATTCTTTATCACTTCAGACAAAATTAATGCGGTACAAGTAATTGGGTAAAAGTACCATAGAGGTCCTTGTACTAGGAGTCAGATAGTATTTTTGCTCTCTCTACTGAAAAATGAGTAAATTAGTCTTTGAACGTTAGATCAAAAAGCAAACTGGTCCTTCTTTTCCATCGTTTTACAAAAATTGATCCTTGTACGTCAACATGATGTACACGTGGCGCATCACTTGTAACTATCTAGTTATTTCATTAGACACATTAGTGTTTACCCATGCATATTTATGTATAGAAAGATGGTTAAATTGAGAGCATCTTGTTGTAGGTGCCTAGATAAAGCTGCCATAGTCACTAATTCCGAAACCAAAAGTGGGGACTTCTCAAACCCTTGGAGGCTTTGCACTGTAACACAAGTGGAGGAATTGAAAATCTTGATCCGCATGTTTCCCATATGGGCTACTGTAATTGTGTTCTCTGCCGTATATGCCCAAATGTCAACTATGTTTGTGGAACAAGGGATGATGATGGACACAAAAATCGGTTCTTTCACTATTCCTCCTGCTTCTCTCTCGTCTTTTGATGTTATCAGTGTTATTTTTTGGGTTCCTATCTATGATAAGATCATTGTTCCAATTGCAAGAAAGTTCACACGTAAAGAGCGTGGCTTCTCAGAGTTGCAACGTATGGGAATTGGTCTCTTTATTTCAGTCTTATGCATGTCAGCCGCAGCTTTAGTGGAGATCAAGAGATTGCAGCTCGCAAAAGAGCTGGATTTGGTTGATAAACAAGTTGCCGTACCCATTAATATTCTTTGGCAAATACCTCAATATTTCTTGTTGGGTGCTGCAGAGGTTTGCACATTAATCGGACAGCTTGAGTTCTTCTATGATCAATCCCCTGATGCCATGCGGAGTTTATGTAGTGCGCTTTCACTTCTAACTACATCTTTGGGCAACTACTTGAGTTCTTTTATTTTGACCCTTGTAATTTACTTCACAACAAAGGGTGGCCAGATTGGTTGGATACCGGACAACCTTAACGAGGGTCATCTCGACTATTTCTTCTGGCTCTTGGCCGGTCTCAGCTTCTTAAACATGTTGATATATACCCTATGTGCTGCCAAGTACAAGCAAAAGAAGGCTTCTTGAAGTTCCTTCTTAAACTAAGATGTTATTGAAGATAAAAAAATACACGCATTTCAATACTAGGACATCCTTCCACTTTGAAAAACAATTGTCTTGTATCTTATTGGATTATATTCAATTTCTAGTGGTGTATTATGGAGCCCTTGCACTAGGAGTTAGATTGTGTTTTGCTCCCGGAAAACAAAAAAATTAGTCTTTGTACGTTAGATCAAAAAGCAAATAAGTTTTTTTTGTTAAAAATTTCATCCATTTCTACCATTAAAAATTGGTATGCCTTGTAGAATAACACAACAGTTACACATGACTCTCATGTGTTAATATACAGAGATTAATTTTTAATTGTAGAAATTGATGAATTTTTTAATAGAATCATCAATTTACTTTTTAATTTAGCGTACAAGGGTTAATTTATTTTTGTTTATTTTTCTAATAAAGGGAGTTAAATATATAATTTAACTCTTAGTACAAAAGCTTCTATGGTACTTTTATTGTTTTTAGTTGATGCTCACACATTGTACATAAATACAACATGGTTTTCAATTATATGCCATCCTTCCATGTTGGACTAAGCTGTTTGTATCTTGTTGGATGAAAAGACTTCCTTTAAAGTAATAATCTTTGATTTCTGTATTGATTCTCAATATTTAATCATATTTACGATTTAGTACAACTATTTTGGTTTGATTTGAAGGTGTTTTCATCAATAAAAGCTCCAAAATCCATATCAGGTAAGTTTGTCTTTGGTTTATTTTGTTTCTTGTCCTAATTCTTTACCACTTGCAGATGAAACTCTGAACTAATAGCAGAAGTATATCCGCCGTCAATAACGAGATTATGTGCTGTTATGAATCCTGTGTCATCTGAGGCGATGAACCCTGCAGCTTGGGCCACATCTTCAACAGTTGCAGCTTTCCCACGTAATAAAATCCCTTCTTCACCGACTAGTGTCTTCACTTGTTCGGGTGTTGTTTCATTCCCCTGAAAATTCTATAACCACTAACGAGGGTAGGGACACCATGAGGAGAAATGCAGTTCACATGAATCCCATGCACGCCTAACTTGCATGCCGCTGTTCACATTAGTCTGACGATACCAACTTTCGAGAAAAGAGTAAGGGCGAGACGCTAACCCTCCAATGATACCTGTGGAACTCGACGTACATATGATGGAACCTTTTGTACTGCATCTCAACATGGCTCGTTCAGCGTGCTTGATTGCATGTACTTTACCGAGTAGATTGATTGAGATCAGATGTTTCACTTGCTCCATGTCAAGGCTGGTTATGCTGCTTGCAATGCCTCCAATGCCAGCATTGCTAAACAGTATGTCTAGTTTGCCTTTCCATGTGATGGCGAGTTGGATAGCTGATTCGACCTCACTTTCCTTGGCTACATCACAATGAATGTAGCAAGCTCCTATGGAGTCGGCAAGCATGGTCCCTGGTTCATCCAATATATCAGCAATAACAACAAAAGCCCCATTTTCCTCTTGCACCACCGGTTACAACTGTGACTTTGCCAATCATCCAAAAAAAAAAGCATTTTGGGTTTACATACATAAGATATGAATTGAAGTAGCCATTGGGACCAACCTGTTTGCAGATGAACCCTGTAGATCAACATGCTTATCAACACCTTGCTCCATTGCATACACCAAAATAGCTAACATGGTGTGTGTACGTATATTGGAACAACTCAAAGTGGCTTTTGAAAGGCTTTTTCTTGTTTTTTCTCACTTTTTACATAAAAAGAGTTGGGCACTTTTTACATTCTTAACAACTACATCCAAACTAGAAGCTTAGTAATGTTTTGTTGATAGATTTGTTCTTTAAAATCATGTGAAAATACACATTTTATTTTGTGGTTGTTATCTACATTTTAACAACCAATATACCTTCTCATTTCTTCATAATGTAAAAATTTGATAGAAATTCTGTGCTTTTGAAAATGGCTTGCTTTGTTTTTCTGGTGTATGCTTTGTTTAAAGAGGTTTTTGAGCTCAAATTTTTTCGGACTTTTTTATATAAACTCGAATCGAATTGAATCAGATTCAGTAACTCAAAGTTCTTAAAACAAAAACAGATTCAGTAACTAAAAGTTCTTAAAAAAGAAAAGAGAGAGAGAGAACAGTAACTCAAAATGTATGTACATAAGGAAGTGCCAAATATGGAAAAATCCGATGTAGGCATATGCATAAAAAGCCTAAATATCAACAAGTTCTCGGGTATATATATTTATCGTGTTTACTTGCTTATTAAACACGGCAAAAACAAGGAATCAACAATGTATATGCAACATAAATCTGTGGTTTGCTAAGGCACCAACCCAAATCAACTAATCTTACATGAGACAGTTTTTCTTGGTCAAATTTAAAAAAGAAAAAAAAGAACATGAAATTTCAAGGTGTTACTACTGCCCAGAATTTCCCAAAAGTCTCTCGACCGCAGCATGGACGTTTCCGGCAGTAGCTCGTAATGCTCTGATATTCTCTTGTGTATCGTAGAAACCCATTTCTTGGAGTTGTGATAATTGTGTTGCGTAAAGTTCTTCCGGGGGAACTGGGAAATCGATGAAGATGGCATTACTAGTGAACCAAATGTGTAACAAATCTAGTGAAAGTATCGAGAAAGATATAAGAATGCTAACCATCAGGTTGGTTGGGGACACCAAGGCCACCAGCGCCTAGACCGCCAAACATATTCATCAACAAGTCTAGATTGGCAGTTCCCGGTGCCGCTGAAAATGAAATTGAACACAATGAAGGGTAAAAACATAAAGATATATGAAAGAATAGCTGGTAAAGGAAGGGTAGCAAAGCAAAGTAGGGAGAGCCCTTGACGGTTTGAGGAAGTAATCTTCATGCCCTTTACAAAGAAAATCCAGAATTTTTTTTCGATACCTGTAGTACTGCCAGCCTGTGCTGAGTCCCTGTAAGAAAGCCAAATGTGGTTATAAAATGCAACGATAATCATCCAAGCATGAGTCCTAAAGGCAGGTTTGATTTCGTTTTGTAATCATGTTCCGGTCAAATTACCATAGATGATCAGAGAATTTGATTCCTTTTTTTTTTTTTTCTTTTAAAATCCCTCGAATAGTCCCAATCTGAACCAATAATTATCTAATAAAGTTAAGAAGGTACAACTATCAAGTCACTTTAGAAACAATTCTGATTTTTGTTACCAATTTAATAGACGGAGGTTACATCACTTACGGGGTTGATTGCTGCCGATTGAGAGACAGAAGCGACTGCTGTAAAGCTAGCATTTGCTGCAAGTAATAAAAGGATAAAAGGGAAAAGTTAACATAGGTGACTTCACTGTCAAAATAGTACTTGAAAAGCAGCAAATAATCTTTGATATTATCCAGTGAGGTAGCCCTAACATGCCTATAAGACCACGCAGTTTAATCTTTGTCAATTTCTAAAGTGAGCAACTAAGAACAAATAATCACAGTGTTATTGTTTTCCATCAATTATACATAATTTGATTGGTATAATAACAAATTTAACTCTCGATATTTATATATTCTGTGTAAAAGTTGACAGAATATGTAAATGTTGAGAGCTAAATTTGTTAAATCAAGACCAAATTGACAAAATGTGTAAACTTTGAGGACTAAATTCGTTATTATAATAATAAAAAATATATACAGTTGAGGAAAAGCATTAACTTAGTGATTGCTTGTTGTTAGTTGCTAACTTTCGAAATAGACGAGGACTAAATTTCTCCAATTTTTTTGAGAGGGACCAGAGCGGTCTTTTAACTTATAAAAAAAGATACATTGATGCAAAACCATAAGTCATGTAAGCATTTATCAGGAGAGAATTCATCGACACATATGGCGTAGAATATACCTGCATTGTCTCGGGGGAAAACATCTGACGTAGTACTTCAGGGTTTTGCATCATTTCTCTCAATTGAGGATTCATATCAAACATACCACGTAGTTGGGGGTTGAGATTCATGATCTGAAAAAGTGAAAACATATTCTTCGCGAAATGGAAAGAGAAAATAAATATCACTTGACTGAAGTGATTCCTCAAAATACCTGATTCATATATTGGGGATTAGACATTATGCTCTGCATCATCTGAGAAATTGCCGGGTTTTGCAATAACTGGGTCAACTGAGATGCATCTGGCATTCCATTCAACATGGGTGGCAGATCCGGAAGTCCGAGGCCTCCCATCCCGCCAACACCTGGTGTCCTGGCATCCCCAGCAGGATTTGGCCTTGCAGTAGCATTAGTATGGGTACCCCCTGACAATTTGCAGCACACAGTAATTCATCACGAAAGCATCAACAAAACACAGATACTAGAGCAGTAAATTCCATTTAAAGTGAACAAAACACTGGGATGCTCTAGTTTACTTTATATTCCCTGGTATGTACCATGGAAGCCCTTGTACTAGAAGTCGGATTGTATTTTGCCCCTTCTACTGAAAAAATGAGCAAATTAATCCCTATACGTTAAATCAATGAGCAAATTGGGCCTTCCATTAAAAATTCCATCCATTTTTACTATTAAAAACTGGAACCTGTATGTCTAGTTATTTTGTCATCTGCGCCAGTTTTCAACAGTAAAAATGGATGAAATTTTTAATAGAAATGACTAGTTTGCTCTTTAATCTAACAAATAAGGAGTAATTTGCCCATTTTTTGAGTAAACGGGATAAAATACAATTTGACTCCTAGTAAGGGACCTCCATGGTACTTTTACCTATATCCCCTTTTACGCTGAACTGTCGCAAAACAGTGTAGGACAAGTTGATTTAATTTACCATTGAATCTTTCTTTTCCTAATATGAAAGAATCACTCATTTATATAGGAAAACGGAACAAAAGGCTAAAATTAATTCATAATCATGCAGCATTCAACATGGACAACACGCAATGATTAGAGGAGCTTCGAACAAATCATTCATCCCACAACTGAATAAACTCAGTATAATATCCAATTTTAAACATTTACGATATCCTAGTTAAGGCAATATTAGTTTCATACAGTGGCAAAATACTGTAGACCACATCAATTTAGCTTAATGTTTTTTTCTAAACAAGAAAGAACCCCAAGCATGCAACATTAAACATGGTCAGCAAACTATAATTACATGAATCTCAATCAAATCACCCCCCCCCAAACAACTGAATAAACTTGGGAAAATGTTTTATTTTGAACAATTATTAAGTCTACATAATCAAAATTACTTGCGGCCAATTTATCATTAAGGTTGGAAAGTGCTGTGAAAAAGAACATTTCAAAATTTGCTAGTGTTAACCATTGCTGTCAAAAAGTGCTTTTAAGAAGATAAAATGTCCATTTTAGACATGATGTTGTAAAGTAGAAGATCTAATAGGAGATAAAAAAGTAATTTCATTGAAAAACACATTCCGAAAGCCAAAAGCTACATATTTTAGTTGTTCAGCTTGGATTAAAATACAGTTTAAAATCAAGGTTTGGTTTAAAGAACTGCTCGTGTACCATTTTTTTGGCTTGAAATCATGGTTTAGGTTAAAAAATATACATATTGGATCAAAGAGTATGGCTAGACAAAAAAAGATGCTTTAATGAAGTACATAATACTTACCACCACCAGCAGTGTTGCTCCAAGGATTAGGCAGAGGATTCGTATTCGGGGAAGTTTGGCCTTGAGCAGTTTCAGAACCAGTCGTAGAAGTGTTAATAGGTGAACTTCTAGCTTCAGAACCACCTTGATTGCCCAATAAAGCAGCAAATGGGTTTGTAGCCGGATTATTTCCATTATTCCCACCCATAGTCGTAGCATTCAAAAACGGCTCTTGAACATTTTCATACATGCGCCTAAGCATGTTAAATCCCTCAGGAGAAGCTTCAATATTACTCATAGCCCTATCAGTGTTTCGCATCATTTCACGCATGAGTTCAGGGTTTCTTGCAGCTTCTAATGTCTGTCGAAGAATGCTAGGATCATTAAGTATATGTCCAAGCTCCGGATTCCGATCAATAATCTCACGCATTTGAGGATTACTCATAATCAAACTACGCATCAACTCCGGGTTATTCATCAAACTTTGAATAGCTGGTGTATTCATTATTTCCCTCATCATGTTGGGATTTTGTGTTAGTTGTTGCTGTACTTGTTCAAATTCAGGAAGTCCGGATCCAAACAAACCAAAACCACCGCTGCCGCCACCACCACCAAGTGGATTAAGTCCAGGGAATAAAGATGCCCCAAGACCAGCACCATCATTCGAACCAATACCCCGAGTAACCCCTGGCGTAGTATTATCAGTTGCAACATTTGTGGTAGCTGAAGGAGGAGGTGTAGATGAAGATGGGGCGAAACCACGAACCATGTGAATGGTATGATCAGCCTGCAAACCTTCAAAAAAAGGGTTAAAACACAGTGAAAATTTCAGAAATCATGTCACAATCATACCCAACTATCTAAAACATGCCATTTAAATCAGCTCAACAAAATCAATACCCAACCATCTAAATCAGGCATTTTCCTCTTACTTTCTAAACTTATTATCAGAACCATTTTTGTCTTTTAGAAAATTTCACCGTTCTCAAACATTTTTCTTATAATTCCATCAAAATACGAAATACCCAAAAATTATATAAACAAAAAGAGGTTTTTTTTTTTAATTAAACCTTACCATAACTTTGAAGGGTTTGGTCGTCTTTCAGGATTCGCCCTTTATAAATCAACCGTTGCTGATAAGCTGGAATATCGCAATTTTGAGCCAAAAGAGCTTTGAAAGATCCAACGGTGGATTCGAGATTGGCCCTCACCGTAAATTTCGTACCGTTCGAGCAGCGTATATTAACCGTCACTCCTTCTTCACCTCCTCCATTTCCACCGAATCGTGACTCACTTGAATCGCCTCCCGCACCCATATTCCTTCCTCTCTCAGATCGATCAAAAAAACCCTAGAAAATTAAACAAATAACAAAAAAAAAAACACCTTTTTTTTTCCTTTTTTTTCCTTAAAATTTGTAATTTTTATTTGGATTCGAAATTATTTCTTAAAAAAATCGAAAAATTAAAGAATCGGAGAAATTTGTAAAAAAGAATTGTAAAAAATTTAAAAGGGGATTTCTTCAGCGGAGAAAATTGGGGATTCTAACAGACCAGAGCTTTGTTCGGGTTTGTGTGAGAGGCGATATTGTTTATTTCCTTTCCCCTTTTTTTTTTTTCAACATGTCAAAATATGTTTTTAGTCCCTATACTTTTTATAATTATATATTTAGTCCCTATATTTAAAATATTAAAAATTAAGTCCTCTTATTTTTGTCTCTGAAAATTTCATCATTATTATTATTATTATTATTATTATTATTTCCTATCAAAATATGTCAACTTAGTACGTTGATTAAATTACCCAAAAATAAACATGTTAAAGTTAATAAATTTTAATGAAAAATTACTAATAATAATGATTGAATTAAAAATTTTAAATTAAAAAAATAAGAAAATTAAATTTTTAACTATTAAAGTATATAAATTAAATATTAATTTTTAGAGAACTACAGGGACTAACAGCATATTTTAACATTTTCAAAACAACAGGTTTGTCATGTAAACCAATAATATTTTGCCACGTTTCACAAAAAAATGTAGACTTAAGTCTCGAAAATGGGCTCCGACTTTGTTCTGATTCGGCCCTGTTTATACTAAAATATGATAAGATTTTTGTATCCGGTAATTTTTAAATCAAAATTATAATTATAATTAGCGATGAAAAAAAAAATACGATTGAGTTTTAACCCGACTAAATCCAGTATGGTTCATGTCATTAGCAAAATGAAGAGCTTGAAGACCCGCTAGGGGCTCAACAGTGCTGGGGTCTGAAATATTCTAGTTAAAATAAGTTCATGCATATATCACCAATCCATTTTGGTTTCTGACTACAATGCCTGTCGATAATTCACGTCTTGTGTTGCAGAAACTGACATCAATATTTATTTTAACAAAGTGTTCCTCTCTATTAATATGGGGAGCCACTGATTTCTTAGCTCTTTCAGCTCAAGTGAATAGGCTTGGACTGGGATGTATCTAGAGGTGATCATAGGTTTGGTTACCCGATCTGTTCGAAAAATGAAAGGGTTTGGATAAAATTATAGGTTCGAAATATAAGTTTGGACAAAAAACGAGGTCCGTTTAGAAAATGAGCCGGGTCTCGAGTAAATTTTTTTAGCCCGGCCCGGCCCGAATTATATATTAAATATATATTTTATTTTTAATCAAATATACTTTTTAAATTTACATATTTTTTATTTGTTTTTTTGTTTTAGTATTTATTTTAAAATTTTTTATTTAATGAAAAAAGCTTAAAAAAATTAATATGGGCCGGGCCGGGCTTAGGTTTATCAATTTTCTTTCGAGCTGGGCTTGAACAAAATTTTAGGCCCATATTTTAGGCCAGGCCGGGCTCAGGCCTAGAAAACTGGCCTAAAATTTTGTCTGGGTCCGGCTCAACCCATGATCACCTCTAGATGGATTCAGGGGGCGCGGGGGCAGTCACCCTTTTGGAATTTTCAATTTTTTGAAATATATATAACATTCACCTTTTTTGCCAATTTGTATTTCATATAATTCGCCCTTCTTAAGCCATAAGATTATACTTTTTTATTAACAAAGTATTTTTCAGTTTTTAATTATATAACTTTAATAATAATAATCAAATATTAATGTATGATGGGTCTTAAAAGACTAAACTTAGAAGCTCAATATGAACTTTAAAACCGAATTTCATAATTAATTGATTTGGCCTATACCCATACATATTAGGTTAGTGACTTTCTTGTATTTGATTTGTATGTTTGCTAATGAATTATCTTCCTCTAGTAAGGTAACGAGAAAAAGAAAGGATTTTGATGCCAAGACTAAAAGCACAGAGTAAAAAAAAAAAAATTATCTTCCCCTTCGCTCCTTAGGCAAAAGAAAGGTGTTTGATACCAAGTTTTTTTTTAATTGAATTTTTGGAATTATAATGAAATTTAAGAAATTTTTAGTATAATATTAATCATTTTTTTATAAATTAGAAAGAAATATTTAATTTTATACAGTGTGATTTTTTTTCTTTTAATTTTTTTAACTGTTAAGTCATTCATATTTTTTAAAATATCATTAAATTAATTTGTTCGATAAAAAAAAATATATCCTAAAAAATTTGACACTTTTGTACGTTAAAAAGTGATTAAAACCCATAATCTATTCCCCTAATGATTTCGCATCACCCCCCTACAAATTTAAATCTTATATTCAAATTACTTGCCCGATCAATATGTAAATGTACCCATTTATTGAGTAAAAGATCCCCCAGAATAGAAGTACATCATCGATACAAAAACAATCTCATCAGACTATCTCGCCCTTATGTGTGATCAAAATTATCTTGCCCAAGTAATAGAACTTAAACAATTTCATCAGATTTCCATAACAAATCTTGAAAAACAAATAAATTCCTATTCTTTCAAATGTTTCACGCAATAAGACAAACATAATTTGCCCAGTCCTAGATGTAAATCTAACAAAAAAAAAATTGATTTTATTTTAAATTAATTGAATTTGTGAATAAATATGTGTTGTCATTTAAAAAGAATATCTAAGTGTCTTTTAATGAGGCTATTTATACAAGCAAACATGGCTATATTATAGCTAGAAAATAATTAATAGTCCATTCTACCTCGTTACCATCTTTGGTTATAATCTTTTCTTTCAAAATCGAGTATACTAAATCGATATCAAGTGATAAAAATAAAACATCCATCCTACCTCGTTATTATCTTTGATTCAAGGTTTTTTTAATGGTACATTGCACTCCCAAAGAGAGGACCTAGATTCAAATCTTTAAGACGAGATTATTGAGTGGGACAACTACGAACCCCGAACATGAACTGTAAAACGGACATGAAAATATATAAAAAATATATATATTAAAATATATTTAGGGACACATGTAATTAAAAATAAATGAACAAATTAAAATAAGAAACTAAATTGTAGAAAAAATATCAGAGTCAGGTAACAATATTATATTCACCTCAAAATCATAACAAAAACAAAAAATGTAAAAAGGTTCGCAAATCACAACTCAACAGTTGTTTGTTATAAGTTCGATTTTCGAGTATTTCGAAAAAAAATATTATTCTGAAAATGTAAGAATGAGATATACCAACTTAAGAAAATCTTACTGTGGAAAACCCATAGTGAAGAAGAAGACGAGTAATCAATCTAGTTTAGCAATAACAGCATCAACAACTTCCTGTGTAGTGCTTTGCCCACCGAGATCTTTAGTTCGATACTGGCCCTCTAAGATTACACGCTTCACTGCACTTTCGAGTCGATCGGCAAATGAAGGAAACTGGAGATGTCTCAACATCATGGCAGAGGAGAGAAGCAATGCCACGGGATTTGCCGTCTTTTGCTCTACTATCTTTTCTTTTCCAACATTTCCCGCTGAAGCACCCTGCTCAAACACGGCATATTCAGCTCCCACATTGCCTACAAGAAAGAGAGAAAATTGTTTAATTAAAGCTAGCATAATCACAACAGTTTCCAGATTTTATTCATTCTGCAAAAAAAAAAAAAAAATTTAAGAACTGAATATTAATAAGAATGCATAGATTACTGATTGGTACCTCCAGGCATGACACCGGTGCCTCCAGCAATACCAGCCGCTGTATTCGCAACCAGATTTCCATAAAGATTAGGGGTAACCTAAAGAAAAACCAGACTTCAGTGGTAAAAAACATAGATCAAAATGCAACATAAAAAAATTGAAAGAAATTTCTGAATTAACAATCTCTCCTAGCATATATGGTTAACCATATTATCTCATTTTCTGAATCATACAAACTATGGTTGACATTGATAACAATTCGAAATATATGGCTATTTATATCTTCATATTGAACTAGTTCAAGATATTATATATATATCACCACAACAAGAATACATAGCCAACCCATTTTTAGAAGCTAGTAGCATTATAAAACCTAAGTTGTTCAACTGCTAACTCGAAATTACCCATCTTTAAAGTTAATAGCATGATAAACCCTAAGTTGATCAACTGCTAAAAGCTAAAAGTTATTGAGAGCTTCAACAATCAGTCTAATTATATCCCACCCCGATGTCCTGTCTCTGCTGCAGGTTCAATTATAAAGCAAGTTTAGGACGCAGGAGAGTAAGCTAGCTAGTCTAGAAAGATCATTCAAGCAAAGCAACATCCTTAATATACAAAGCTAGTTAGTCCAGTTCGGATATAAAGTTTCAATACCATGACATCGAATTGCTCGGGCTTCGAAACGAGTTGCATACAACAATTGTCCACAATGATTTCATTATACTTGATACTTGGATACTTAGTTGCAACTTCACGGCAAGACTCTAAGAACAATCCATCAGCAAGTTTCATAATATTGGCCTTATGAACAGCAGTAACCTTCTTTCGATTGTTCAAATAAGCATACTCGAAAGCATATTTCGCAATCCGCTCGGAACAAAACTTCGTTATAACCTAACAAAAATCAACCCAAAAAGAATCTAAATTACCCAATACCAAAATCATAAACTTTTCATAACAAAAACTATTGAATTACATTGGGTTTTTACTTACCTTAAGGCTTTCAACAACACCAGGCACCACCTCATGTTCAAGACCCGAGTATTCCCCTTCAGTGTTCTCTCTAATTACGACGATATCCACGTCTTCGTGGCGGGTCGGCAATCCGGGTAAGTTACAACAGTTGACCAATGAAGCGTATAGATCCAGTTCTTTCCTCAATTTCATATTCAATGAACTGACTCCACCTCCCATGGGTGTTCTTAACCCTCCTTTCAAACAAACCTTGTTCTTCTTTATCGAATCCAACACTTCTTGTGGTACCCGTTTCATGTCGCCGTGAACGTCGTACTTCTCGAAGTAAACCGGCGCGTGCATCGCTTCCATCACTTGTTCCACCGCGTTCGTCACCAACGGTCCGATCCCGTCTCCGGGGATTAACGTTACGGGTCTTGGGGCTCCATCTCCTGGCCGGGGCATGTACGTCACGGTTCGGGTTTGGGTTTTTCCGGCTATGAGGGTTCTCAGAAGAGGAAGGGATCTGCGTGTCGTGGCCATTGTGGGGTGACGGAGCTTGGAGATCTCGAAGGTATTTGAAGGTCAAATTAGGGTTTTAGAGAGGAAAAAGGAAAGAAAAAGAAGTTGCAGAGAATGCCATTGACGACAAGCAGGGGAAAAGGTAAAGGGAGCAAAAGTTATCATTTTGCAAAGTAGCCCTTCTATTTTAAAGATTTTATCTTTTTTAAAGCCCTTATTTTGTGGGCTGTCTAATTATGACCAAAACAAAATACTAATATACAATTGCTTCCCAAATGGATGGGGTTGGTTTTGGACCAGATTAATTTGGATATAATTAATTATGTATTAAATTTTTTTAAGTTATTTCGAGTTCGTGCCATTTTAGGGTCAACTCATTCAGATTTTTCTTTAGGTTTTTAGATTGAGCAATTTTAGTTTCAAGTTACTTCGATATATTTATTTTGGTCATTTAGAATTTTGGTCGTTTAAGGTTCAATTCATTTCTAGTTCAGTTCGTAGTTCGAGTTGGACTGATTTGATTTGTTGACTTTTTATTATCAAATTAAATTGAATATATAATAATACAATACTATATAAAATATTATAAAAAAATATGACAATTTGTCCATGGTTAAAGTTTTAATAAAAGAAAATTTAACTAAAATATTAAATTAAAAATAAGGGAGGCATTCACGGCTAGAGGTGATCATGGGCCGGGCCGGGCTCAGACAAAATTTTAGGCCCATTTTCTAGGCCCGAGCTTGGCCCGAAATATGGGCCTAAAAATTTATTTAAGCCCGACTTGAAAGAAAATTGATAAACCCGAGCCCGGACCGGATCGGCCTGGCCCATATTAAATTTTGTTTAAACTTTTTTCATTAAATAAAAATTTTTAAAACAAATATTAAAACAAAAAAAACAAATAAAAAATATGTAAATTTAAAAAGTATATTTGATTAAAAATAAAATATATATTTAATATATAATTCGGGCTGGGTCGGGCCAAAAAAGTTTTACTCAAGGCCCGACCATTTTCTAAACGGGCCTCGTTTTTTGCCAAAACCATATTTCGGACCTATGTTTTTACCCGAACCCTCCCATTTTTCGAGCGGACCGTCGGGCCAGGCCGGGTAGCCCAACCCATGATCACCTCTATTCACGGCGTAAAATTGAAGTAGTTATACTGTACTTTTTCATATCATTTTATGCAATTAATATTTTAACAATTTAATCGTTGAATTTATTAAAATATTATGTAAATTTTTTAATCGATTCGATATTTTTATCATATCAATCTAAATATTATCTATATTAATATATATTTTTGACAATTGAATTTTTTTACATAAAATAAATAGTTAAAAAATTTTAATTTATGCCAAACTTGGCATGCATAATCTGTATGGATGGAGTATGAAATATGACGGTTAGATTGTTAAAATATTAATCATATAAAAAATTACGAAATGGTGTAAAATCACTTAAGTTTTACATCAGTGTGAGTAGATCTCTCTCTTAAAAATAATGCGTATATTTATATGGACGAAGATAAAATAAATTTAGGTTAATTATTACAAATATGTACGGACTTGAACAAAATTTTAAACTTATATTTCGGACTAAATCAAATATGAACAATTATAAAATATACACACATCATACATAAATTTAGATCCGATTCGACCCAATCCGATATAGATTTATTTTTAAATATTTAGTTATATTGACAGTCAAATAGGATTTTAATGTTAGAGAAAAGAAAGAAAAAAAAGGTCGCAGCCAGAAAATGCCATTGACGACAAAGATGAGACAGTAACGGAAGAGAAAATGGTAATTTTGCAAAACTACCCTTCTATTTTAAACATTCTATGTTTTTTACACCAAGTTTTTACAAACCCGTAATTTAATGGACTGCTTCGTACTAATAAAATCTACTACAAAAAATGTCGGCGCTTCATTTGTTTTTCTTTTAAAATAAAACGGTTTCTCATTGCCTTTATATTCTACAATTTTTTTAATTAATTTAATAACTCGTTTATATATATTATGCAACTGAACCTAAACACAGGACGAAGCCAAAGAATTATTTTAGGGGTTGAAATTAAATTATAATTTTTTTACGATAATAAAAATATAATTTCATAATTTTAATAGCATATATTTTTATAATTTTTTAAAAATAAATTAAAATTTTATCATTTTAGAGGGTAAAATGTAATTTTATCTTTACTAATTTAAAATTTTAAAAATTTTAAACAAACTAAATGAAAAAAAAAATAGAGGGGTAGGCCACTGCCTAGACATACATTGTGCATATAATGTGCAATTGTTCTTTTTCCTAATAAAGTATTCAAATTTTTTTTTATGAAATGTGTGTTTTTTTTTATAATTCATAATGTTTTAATTGGATTAGATTCATCGGATATTGGTTTAGAGAATGGTTTTGAATCGATTAGATTGAGTACCTGTACAAATTGGTTGAATTAATGGTTAAATTAGGTTATTTTATTTTATATTGTTGAGATCTTTAATGATTTTTAATTAAATCGATCGGATAAACAAATCGATGACCTAACCCGTTCGACCATTATCTGGTTTAAAAATCATTACATATCATCACCAGCAGGAGCAAATCACTACCACACACATCATTAACAAGAACATGCTAGACCTAGTTATCATATGATTATCTACCTGAAGGCCTACCTAAAATATGATAAGATTTGGACAAAAGTACGATGCCTGAAAAATGAGTTTGTGCAAAAAATTAGACCCGTTTAAAATGTGAATTAGGCTAAGACTTCAATATTTAAACCCGAGCCTGACTTGGCCCAAATTCGGCCTAGCTCGTTTTATACTCTTGTAATATATTTTTATTTTATTTTTTTATATATTATGTAATTTACATCAAACTAAATTAAAAATATAGTATTACAATATTACGTAAATATTGAAGAATATATTAAATTGACTAAATTTAAAATTTTAAAAAAATATTTAAAAATATTAAATTAAAATTTATATATTTTTTAAAAAATAATATAAATGAGTATAAATCGAATCTGGACAAACATAAAATTCCCTAAATTTTATTTAATCAAGTTGAATTGAACATCTAAACGAAAGACAAAACCTTTCTAATATTGTCTTTTCGCCTGTAATACTTGAATTCAAAATTTTACTCAAAAGATATCAAATTTATTACTATTCGATTCGACTCGACTCGATTCCACGTAGTAATAAATAGGTACCTATCCAAATATTACAAAATAATAGGATCTACTATCAAAGGCAAAGTGCAAAAGGAGAGGAATAGGATGCCTACAGTTGCAACTGGAAAGGGTCCAAAAAGGAAGCAAATTTATAGACGGAATCAAGAAATGTGGGCAATGTATGAAAAAAAAATCCATTCAAAAGGCCACAAGGTGGTGAAAGTGTTATTCTAATGATATGTTACTCAAACTAGGGTGGAATTGTCACATATGAGTTTTTGTGTAGGGTAAATAAAAAAAGGTAAACAATATTCACATAATCATAGATATCATGTCGATGTTGAGCTTAATCCGAGGTTAATATCGTTTCTTTCTCGAAGTAAATCAGGAGCAAAAGGAGAGGGGGCGAATAGTGGCGCTGACCCTCCTAAAATGAGAAATTTCTTCTTTGGAACTCTAGAATCCATAAAATTATAAGCTAATATATGGTAAAATTATAGTTACCTTTTATAAAAGTGCTAGAAATTTGATTTAGTCCCTTTTTAAAATCGTAAAGATATAAGCCAATGTAATGATGGAATTACATTTTAACTCTCATAAAAATATATAATTTAATCTCGTTCGTTCTAAAAAAAAATTCTAGCTTCACTCCTGAAACAGATGTTTGATCCTGGTTTTCAGTCATGGTGATCCCTTGCAAATCCTGCAAAACCATACTCGATGCAGTTGGAAAACAAATTGGAATCAAGTTGCAGAGACATAGCATTGAGAGTTGAAGCTATTAGAATCCATTCTATTTTGTCTCCGCATTGAAAGTTCACACTGCATACGGGAGAGTTTAGGACAATAGAGGTGTTTGTGAGCCGGATTGAGTTTAAGCATGATCTTAATAAATTTTATGCTTGTCCTAAACCGGCTAGGCCTGAAATATGGGGTTTAAAATTTTATCCAAACTAACGCATATTTGTAAATGGCTAACCCGAGTCCATATTAAGCCCGCACATTTAAAAATGTTTAAAAATATTTATATTATTTTTAATTTAATATTTACATACATTTTTCATTTGTAAAATTTTACATATAGACATCTTAAACATTTTTTATTGTTTATAATATTATATATTACTATAGATTTAATTTTTTACCTTATAAATTACATAATATATAAAAATAACATCATATAATATATTAAAAAATTTCCTTTCAATAAATTAAAAAAAAATGGGCCAAGCGAGCTGGAGCCTTGAATTTATAAACTTGAGTCTAGCCCGTATTTTAAATAAACCTAATATTTTATTCAAATCTATTTTTTGAATCTAATATTTATTCTCAAAACCTCTCAAAATTCAAGTGAACCTTCACGCTAAGATGATAATCCGACCCAGAGTTCTATGATCTGTGGGAATAAAATCTTGTCTTGGGCCTCTTGGCCTGCATTTACATATCAATCTTTCATTACGTTGGAGATTGACTTTCTTTTCAGAGTAAGGAAGAGAGATTAATTGTCCTGAAATTACTGCGTTATTGATAGGTAAATATATATTACCACTACTTTAATATTTAGGGTTTAAGATTTAGAGTAGTATTTATGAGTTTCAGCGATAACTCATTACCGTTTAACTCAATTCATTTTACTATTTAGAATTAATAAAAATATATAAAAATAATTTTATATTAATATTTATATATTTATACTATACATAATGTTTTTAATTGAGTTAATGTCACTTATTAACTGAGGTATCAATTTAATTGTGAATTTATCAAAATTTTATTTATTTTACAAAGTAATAAATATTATTTTAAACATGCTTATGTTTTGATACATTTAGAAAATTAAAAACACTAGAAATCCTATTACACGCGTATGCGTGTGGAGACCACAAATTTAAAATACAAATGTATGTTTAAAAATATCATATAATAAATAATGAAACGTATGGCTTGAAACTAATTAATAATAATATATGGAATATGTACGATGCTAAAATGAAAGAAAAACTAGATTAAAATTGTTTATTATATCGTTGTCATCAATCTTAAATCAGTATCGAACTAACTTGTGACATTGACTCAATTAAATATATTAATATATAGAATTGATGGAGGTAACACAGTGTGTGTAATAAAAATTGAAATGTATAAAAAAATTAAAATAAAGCTTTAATTAAGTGGTAAATTAAAAATTCTACTAACCCAATTCATTTGGGTTCAAATCCCACTATATGCATTTATTGGTTAGTTTTTGTTAAAAGACTAAATTACTTTCAAATAATATAACTCATTTTAATTACGGAATGACATTTTCGTAAGTTTCCTAACTGAGTTGGTGATTCGATTGTGGGTGACACCAACTCAATAAAATACTTGATAAATAGTATAGATATGGTAAGATTTGAACCCAAATCACCTTAATGTCCGCTCTCTCAAATTTACTATTTTAACCAAAACTACATTTATTTTTTATGTCAATTTTTAATAAATCTATTACATAGACACTTTCACCTACATCATGATTATGTCATAATCTAACTTTTATAATTAAATTTAAATAAAAAATATTTTATTATTTTTGAATGATAAAACAAATTTTAGCGGGTTTAACTCAAGCCCGAGGCAATTTTATTTTGAACTGAACTTCAGTTTGATCCAACTCAAGTTATAAACGCTTCTAATTTGGTATCATTTGTGTTCAATTTTTAAGAAGCTTAGTAAAATATCAATGTTTTTCTTAAATAACTATATGTGTCATCAGTCATGTCTAAGTGTCATTTAGGTCAAAATCTTCCAACAATAATAATTTTTTGTTCGGAATCATTGTTTGAGCCGAGTGATATAAAAGCTTTCTAACAATGAATACTTCAAGATTTGAATTCATTCCAAATGTCCGGTAGGTAAATCCATGACTGCTTCTTCCAACCACTTGCTAGTAGTGTCGGTGCATGTATTTTAATGGAAAATATATGATATTTTAATAAATGCATTAATAGTTATAAATAATTATTGTAATTGATGTTATCAATAATTTATTAACTAAGGTGCTATTTCATATAATTTGTAGATTGGAAGAGCTAGCCCAATATAAAATACGATTAATTTTATCTTAATATTTTTTTAACTTTCTATAATCTACATGGAAAAGTAATTTTTCCACCTTTTATCATGAGAATTACATTGTCATATTTATGGAAAAATAACTTCTAACGGAAAGTTCGGTTCCAAGGAAGTAAATAAAATTCGACAAACCAAACGTTCCACTTTCCATCATACCAAATGCTACCTAAGTGATAAATAATTCTTATCTAGTTATTATTTTCAACACCATTTTTTTGGTTAATTGAATCTTTCAATAGCTAATTAAACAAACAAAATTAAAAAAAAATTTATATTATTTGAAAAACTACATACATAAAAGTTTTACCCACAATTAGTTTTAAACTTAATATGCATTAATTTTTAAAAAAATAGATAAATGTTCAATTGAGTCTTATCTCGATTGGTATGGACATTATTGTCAATACAAAAGGATGTGGATTCGAGTGCTCTAAAATGTATTATATTGTTATTTATGGGTTGGGGAAGGGCTATTAGTAGTTCTAAACTTTATATTAAAAAGAACAAATATGATCAGAACATATAATAAAATTGTTAAAAAAAATAGATAAATAAGGTAATAACCTGCATTAAATTGTGCAAGATTTTCAAGATATCGCAAAATTTGCACTTAAAAATTAAAACCAATGGTAATAAATTTATTTTTAAATATTAAAACTGAAAAAATCATAGTAAAATTATATTTGAGAAACTGAAAAATTAAATGTTGGAAAAATAAGTACAAAAAAATTAAAATTTGAATTAAGCTATAAAATTTGCTTGGTAAATTATTTAAAATTAAATATGAAATACAATTAGATTGTTTGATAAAATATAATATAATACTAAATGACATAGAATAAAATAAAAATAATTAAATTTATTCTCTCTTAAGTGATAAGTAGATTCCTATCTACCTATCATTTCCTATATATTTTTTGTAGAAAAATAATTATTTCTAATAATTTTTATTGTGTGTTATCAAAGGTGTATAAAAAATTAAGTTGCTAAAATATTAATTTCTATACAACAATTCTCTATAAAAAAAATTTTGAACATTAATCTGATTATCTGTTCTTTTTGATACAATGCCTAGAACTATCCATATCAGGGGCAAAGCTAGAAAAAATTTTGAGGGGGGCTGGAATAAAGTTGTATATTTTTATGATAGCAAAAGCGAAATTTCACTATTTTTAATAAAATGTATTCTTATAATTTTTAAATGAATAAATTAATTTTTTCTCATTCTTGGGGGGCAAAGTATAATTTTACTATATACTAATTTAAATTTTTTAAAATTATAAAAAGAATAAAAGTGAAAATTTCCATTTAGAGGGTCGGAGCCCCTACTTGCACCTCAAACTTACATACTTTTACATTGACAACAATACTAATTTCAATTGAGCTAAGACTCTATAAAAAAAATCCAAAATTTAATACATAATAACTCCATCAAGATTCATTTGTCATTTAAGGAAGAAAAAAACAAGTACAGTGTTCCTCCAATTAGAATCCATATTTGGTAACTTTAACATCATAAACAATTAATGAAAAAGCATAAAATCTCACACAAAAATGTTTATTTTAGGAATATAAAATCTATCCCCCAAAACACACACACACATTTACATATATATATTTATCCAACAAATTCTTCATTAACATCGATAAGTGTATTAGTTAAAGATTAAGAAGAGATTGGGAAATATAGAACACTTGGTTCAATGCTCAGCCAACTATACACCGCTCACTCCGGTAAGCTTTCTGGAAAGAGAGCTTCCATGGTGTATGGTGATCAGAGTCTCCATCATTTATGGTTCATTGAAATACACATGGAAACAAACTTTTCAAAGATGCTACAAACTTGCCTCTGCCCTAAAATCAAATGAATGTCTGCAATGGCGATATTGTAAGCTCTAGTTTCAAGTTTTTCTTTTACTTTTTCCAACATTTTTTTGTCAATTTATATGTAAAATTCTTGTATTAGTCTTTCCATGAGGGACTAAATCCAAAAATATACATAGTACAAGGACCTATCACAAAATTTTACTTTTTTAAACAGGTTGCAGCATTGGGTCCGAACATCCCAGAGATATACGAGCTTCACTTTGCTGTTCCAATGGCGGGCGCTGTCTTTTCGCCATTGAACATACACCAGGATTCAACTGCATTAGCTGCACAATTCAAACTACTTGAAGCTAAAGTCATATATTCATCGATTATCAGTTCCTCAATCTCGTCATTGAAGCCTTTGAGATCCTCGTCAAAACATGCACCGATTTCGAGTTTCCTCTCGTCAATGTTAGAGACCGATCCCGACGCTAAAACGGCCGCCGGTGATCATCAGTTTCTGGGTTACAAAACTTATGATTCGCTTCTCAACGTGGAAAACAATTCTGGGTTTGAGATTTTAAGGCCACAGGGTGAATTTGATCCGATTTCCATTGTGTTTACTTCAGGCACGACGGGGGAACCAAAAGGGGTGGTTCATAGTCATAGAGGAGCTTATTTAACAACCCTAGCTGAAATCATTATTAATGAAATGAAAGCCATGCCGATTTATTTATGGACAGTCCCGATGTACCACTGTAATGGGTGGTGTTTCACTTGGTCAACCGCCTCACTCGGTGGCACTAACATTTGCCTTAGAACATACGACGCCAAGTTCATATTCGACGCCATTGTTGAATACAACGTCACCAACCTAGGTGGTGCAACGCCCGTTCTTAGCTTAATCGCTAATGCGAACCAGAACCCACTTCCGTTCAAGGTTAATATAATGACCGGCGGTGCTCCACCACTGCCACAGGTGGTTTTAAAGATCGAAGAGCTTGGGTTTATTATTACTCACTCGTATGGGATGTCGGAAATGTTAGGACCTGGGACTGTGTATCCATGGCGGCCTGAATATGTCTCTTTGTCCCTTCAACAACAAGCCAAAACCAAAGCTCTTCATGGTTTGAACCATATGTTAATGGAAGCTGTTGATGTTAAAGATCCGGTGACAATGGAAAGTGTTCCCTTTGATGGGTTCACTTTAGGTGAAGTGATGTTTAGCGGCAACACCGTGACGAAAGGGTATTATAAGGACCCAGAGAAGACCGAAGCGGCGTTCATGGGTGGTTGGTTTCATACCGGCGATATTACTGTGAGACATCCCGATGGGAACATTGAAGTTAAGGATCGGAAACTTGATTTGATTGTTTCTGGGGCGAAGAAGATAAGTACGGTGGATGTCGAGGCGGTGCTGTTTAGCCATCCGGCAGTTTTCGAGGCCGGAGTTGTGGGAAGCCGGATAAGGTGGCGGGAGAGACTGTGCTTTTGTGAGGCTTAAGGAAGGGTGCGATGACAACCGCTCCGATGACATTATCGAGTATTGCCGTGAAAAGCTGCCGGAATATATGGTGCCGGAAACTGTGGTGTTTGATGACCTGCCGTTCACTTCGACGGGGAAGCTGAAGAAGGCTGTTCTGAGGGAAAGAGCTAATGCCCTTGTTTGAAGGATGAAATGCATGCATGCATGGATAAAATTAGTCAATGTCTTTTATCTATATCAAGCTTAATTATCAGCAAATTAGGAAGAATAAAATAAATAAAAAACTTTATTATGTTTTAATAAAAATAAGTCTTGTTATTAGTCATAGTATTTTATAAATCCATAATTAGATTAAAAACAACATTTAAAATCATTTTAAATTAATATATATTCTATAATTAAATTTAAATATTAAGTTGAATTGGATTTTTTTTAAAATTTATCCTAGGTTGAAGTCCTTGTAATAGGAGTCAGATTGTATTTTGTCTCATTTACTTAAAAAATGGACAAATTAATCCCCATATGTTAGATCAAAGAGTAAATTGATCATTCTGTTAAAATTTTCATCTATTTCTATTATTTGAAATTAGTACTTGTACATCGGCATAAGATACATATGGCGTCATTATTTGGTTATTCCGTCAATTACGATGGTTTTAATAGTAAAAATGGATGAAATTTTTAACAAAAAAGACCTATTTGATCTTTGATTTAACCTATAGTGACTAATTTGTGCATTTTTGACTAAATGGGCAAAATATAATAGTGTCACGGGGCTATATCTTTCGTCTCGTGATCCGTTCGTCCAAACTCACCTAAGTCAGCCTTTGCTCAAGTGAGGAATTTATACCAAAAGAAGCTACAAATGAACAACAAAAAGAGTGCACACAAAGTGTTTGAGTAAATGCTCTCAATATTCTCTTATTCACAAAAAATAATGAAACAACGAATGGAGTGAGTACAAATGAGAGGGAGACTCTATTTATAGTTGAGCTCTCCCAAAACCGACGGTCAAGATACATTTACATCGACGGACGAGATTAACCATATCCCTTGATTTTAGGGATTTACAAGATATGTCATATCAAATCAAATCAAATCTTTACAAAACATGATTACCTTAATCTTCTAAGATTAGTTACTAAATTAGCCTAAGTTGTCATATCTTCATTATTGGGCCAACCAAGCTTCAATCTGATAGGCTTCTCCAACAGTTTCTTGAATCGGGCCAGTTCTTACGGGCCAAATGATCTCCAACTACACAATAGACCTCCATCGAATGCATTTGGTGCGATGGTCACGGGCTTTGAACTGCTGCCCGTGACATTAGTACAAGGACTTTCTTGATATTTTACCTATCATCACCCTATGCAATAGGCATCATTATAAGGGATCCATGTTAAGCTCTATCTCCATTATGGGACTAAAGGACTTCGAGACATATACTAAAACTCTACCAATCTTTCATAGAGCTCTCCAAACTCGTAAGGATCTCACTAGTGTTTCTTAATACCACTACTGTGTGAATCATTTGTAATCTACACCAAATCCTATATCAGTAAAAGGTGTTTATGAGTTAGATTGGGTTGAGTTTGGATTAGATTTATATAGACATTAAAATCATACAAATTTAGTTTAGTTTAACATGACTTAAAATATGAATCTTAAGTTTTACTTAAATCCGATAATATGTGTAAATATTTAACTTAAGCTTCCCTATATTATTTTTTCCTAGTAGTTGTGTTTAATTTTATATAATTTTCATTTATTGAATTTTCAAATTTATATAACTTAATATATTTGTTAATATTATTGCCACGTAAGACATCCAAGTTGACATTTAAAACCCATTTGGACTGCCACGTAGGACGGCCGTTAGGGAGGTAACGGAGCTTAACGATAGAGTGACCACTTCGTAACAAAATGATAACATAAGTGACTAAAACGTAACATTTCAAATATAAGTGATTAAAATGTAATCTGAGATAATTAAAAGTAACTATTTTTTTAGTTTACCTTACAAAGTATTATAAACTTAAAAATGGGTCGGGCCGAGCCGGGCCTGGGCCTTGAATGTTTAAACTTGAGCCAGACCCATATTTTCAAGGGGAGACACAGGTTAAAACTTTAAAAACAACATTGTTAAAAAAGATAATCACGAATCTCAAACATGAATCGTAAAATAGAGATAGCACCCCATGAATTTCTAGATAATATTCTATTTTATAACTCATTACCTTTATATTTTATTCTATAAATATTTTGATCGTGCAATTCAAAGTTTGATTCAAGATTTTATTTTTTAAAAAATTAAAAAGATAATATATTTGATTACGGCCAGTCATGAGTCAAATTATTTTTGAAATATTTTTTCATTATAAAATTTAAAAATGGACAATTATTGAATATTGACAGGCCATATACGTCAACAATAATCTTTTTAAAATAATGTTTCATATCAATTTTATAGTATTTTATATAAAAAAATTAACCATTATTTATTAAATCTATTCAGATTATTACAAATCCTTGACAGCTAATACAATTATTTTATTATAAATTTAAACCAAGTCAAAGCAACTGTTTATATTATTTTCAAAAAAAAAATTGTGTACACCATGAATTAGACTTAGTCACGTCACTATCGGGACGAGTCATATATAGTTCTAAATATTATATACGTATAAAAAAAGATATAATTAAAAATTGATTAAAAAAACTTATAAGTTTGATTAAAAAAAAGTAAACTATCAAAATAATCACTTTTGTTTACCTCAGGCTATGTTTTAGTCACTTACGTTATCATGTTGTGACATTTTAGTCACTGAGCTGTTAACTTTTGTTAATGGTGTAATGGTAACTTGACATGGTACGTTAAATCATCATTTCAAACGGAAATTTTAGATTAAATTCTACAATCGGTCCCTATATTTTTTTCGTTTTGAGCAATTTATTTATTTTTCTTTTATATTCTTTTAACTGTCCTTTTTTTTCTTTCTTTATTTTCCATTCTCTTCTACTTTTCCCTCTATTTTCCTCTCTTTTCCATTTCTTTTGACGTTGTTTTTCTCTGTGTTCCATTTGTTAAAACTAGTTCCACTTGAAATATGGGCTTAAAATTTTATCAAAGCCCGTCCATATTTGCTAAAGACACACCCAAGCTTATCTTAGGCTCGCCAATATTATTTTTAAAATTTTTAAAATTTTTATATTATTTCAATTTAATTTTTAATACTTTTATTTATTGAAAATTTTTATTTAATCATCTTAATATTATTTTAATGTTTACATTAGGGTAGTATTATATTTAGTATACGTTTATGTTATAAATTACATAATATATAAAAATAACATAATATAAAGTATTACAAACTTAAAATGGGTCGGGTCAGGTCGGACTCGAGCTTTGAATGTTCAAACCCGAGTCCAACCTATATTTTAAACGGACTTAATTTTTTTACCCAAACCTTTCCAAATTTTGAGCGGGCCTTTGGACCAAGAGGAGTAACCCGACCCATGAACAAGTCTAGTTGAAATAATAAATTTGAGATAGTCAAAACTATGATGTTGTGGGTTTAAATCAAATCACGTCTATGTATTTTTCTACATTTTATATAAAAATATAAAAAGACTCAAATGTCTTTAATAATATTTGTTGTTTTATAAAAATAATAGGTTTTTAATAATTTTACAATTGAGTTAAGACCAGATTGATGGGTGATACTAACTCAATTAAACTCTTAAATAAATAAACTAGACTATGTCACACCCACGATGCGGATGGAAGAGAACACTTTATGTAAAAAAATTCTTTTAAAATTTATTCAATAATAAGTATAGGTGGAGTGGTGAATAATTTGCATATAAATCTTATTAAGTACATGTTTAAAGTTAGAATATGTGATTTTTAATTGTTTTATTTAAAAATTATATAAAAATATAAAATGATATTAATTATCATTTAGAAAAATTATATATATAAGTCTTTTTTCAACTAAGTTGATACTCGATTACAGTGACGGCGAAGCTAGGGGGCTGACAAGGTTCGATCCCGCTTAAATGAAAAAAATATTTCATTTAGGCCCTTTATAATTTATAAAATTTTAAATTAGTTATGGTAATATTGTACTTTGACCCTCCAAAAAATGATAAAAATATGATTTAATCCTTTAAAAATTATAAAGATATAGACTATTAAAATGATGAAATTATATTTTTACTATCGTAAAAATGTACAATTTAATTCCGCCCAAAAAAATTTTCTGACTCCACCGTTACTCGATTAAGTTGTGACACCAACTCAATCAGAAATTTTATAATAAGAATGACTTATAAACTACTCTTATGGAAGAGATCTGTATATATAGAGGCAAAACACACATGAACATATATCAAACAAAGATAGCAATGGACAGAAAGGTGGCCATTATTGGAGCTGGCATAAGTGGCCTTCTTGCTTGCAAATACACATTGTCAAAGGGTTTTCATCCAATAGTTTTTGAGTCCCAAAGCACTGTGGGAGGTGTTTGGACCAAAACCGTGGAGACCACAAAGCTCCAAACACCTAAACCAGTTTATCAATTCTCCGATTTCCCATGGCCGGAGTCGGTCTCGGAAGATTTTCCGGACGGACAGAAGGTATTCGATTATGTTAATGGGTATGCAAAGCATTTTGATTTGGTTAAGCACATCAAATTCAATACCAAAGTTGTTGGTATTGAATTTGAAGGTCATAATGATGAAGAGATCCAAGCTTGGAGTTTATGGGGTGGTAATGGTGAGCCTTTTGGGTCTAAAGGGAAATGGAAGGTTGTTGTTGAAGATTTGGTAACTCTTTCTACTGAGGTATGTGTGAAATTTTACTTTTGGTAGTTTAATTTGACGTAATTTGATTTTTATTTTTTATTTTTGTAATAATCTTTATAGCTTATAGTTACGTTAGGTCCGATTAAATCTAGAGTTGAGTCGGGTTGAATGTTTAAATGGAAAATAAACTTTCCAAGTTTTGTTTTCCCTTTTAATAAGATTTGAACAATCATAAAAGTCAAAGAGAGTCTTACCCCTCTAAAATTTTGGAAATTTTTTGTTAATTTTTTGAAAATTTTAATTAGCTCCTAATTTTTTTTTTGAAAATTTTAATTAGACCTCCAAAATTTTTGGAAATTCTCATTAAGCTTTCCAAAATTTTAGAAGATTTTAATTAGATCCTCCATAATTTTTAAAAATTTTAATTAGGTCTTCCAAAACCTTTAATAGCATGTTTTGCCATGGCTAAGACTTTGTTTAAAGGGTAATAAACTCTTTACCACTCAATCTAATATATGGTCTCTGTATGTTTATAATGGCAATAATTAATCCACTAACTATTTCTAATTAAATGCTAATGTAGATTTAATCTTTAAAACAATCTTTCTCATACCAAAAAAAAATTTCATGCCAGTCTAAAAACTTTCATATTAGCATCATTTTAGTATGAGTAATTAACAGTATTAACTATTTAAATTAACTAATGATATTATAAGATTAAACAAATTTGATACACGGATTAAACTCAAAATTTGAGAGACCAAAACCACAATTTTACCTTTATTCTTATGATCAACAGTAACTCACGGCTTCGAAAAATGGTATCCCATCTGTTTGAATAAAGAGCAGAATGAAATTTTACTGCAGATTTACAATGTGGACTTTGTAATCGTTTGTGTGGGGAGATTCAGTGGTTTGCCAAACATCCCAGAATTTCCCTCGAAAAAAGGCCCGGAAGCATTTGATGGTAAGGTAATACATTCAATGGAATATGCTGCCATGGATCATAAACAGGCTGCTGAGTTCGTCAAAGGCAAACGAGTCGTTGTTGTCGGGTTTCAAAAATCTGCACTCGACATTGCAATGGAGTGTTCTGCTGCCAATGGTAAACATAATTTTAATTAACTGTTGGAAATTCATGCTTCTTTCTGGCATTAAATCATGGAAATGTTTTGCTTTTGACAAATTGATAAGTTATGTTAACTGGAATAGGCCCGAGTGTAGGTATTTATCTAATTAATAGAGTATATCAATTGTTTTTAATTCGGATCAATCTAAAAATGAGTTAAATTGAGTTTTAAAATTTTTGAATATTTTAGGTTCCATCATTTGGGTTTTTGAATTAGGTTATATTTGGTTATTTATTCATATTCAGGTTTTTGAGTTTGAATCTTTTAAAATTCTCATGACACTATATTCGCATATATAACATTCATATTGCATGTACTTATCTGTGGATTGGGGGGACAATGATAAGATATATTGCAACCGCAAAAGGATTCAAGTTTAGAGATGACATTGAAAATGGCAGCCACGGACCCCAAATATAGACCGTAAAACGGACATGAAGAATATAAAAAAAAAAAAAATTCATATGCAAATCAAATTTCTGACCTTATTCAATGCAAATAAATTTCTTGTCAATTCCAATGGATTTGCAGGAAAGGAAAATCCATGCACAGTTTTACACAGGACAGCTCACTGGAATGTCCCTGACTATCTTCCATGGGGATTTTCACTTGCACACATGTATCTTAGCCGTTTCTCAGAGCTTATGGTTCATAAGCCTGGTGAAGGGCTTCTCCTTTCTCTCTTAGCCACAATTCTCACACCACTGGTACCTACATATCCATATCCGTCACTCACAGTTTTTAACCAAATAACAATACCATTTCATTTTAGTTTCATATTTCTTTTTTCTGATTTCTTTTAATTCTTATTTGACAGAGATATGCATATTCAAAATTTGTTGAAAGTGATATTAAAAAGAAGCTTCGTTTGGAAAAACATGGGATGGTCCCAACACATAGCTTCCTCAAAGAAATCAGCTCATGTTTGATCTCAACTGTCCCTGAAAAATTCTATGACAAGGTTGAAAATGGAGAAATCAAATTGAAAAAGGCCCCAAGCTTTAGTTTCAGCAACAATGGCGTTTTGGTCGAAGGCGAGACTTCACCGATAGAAGCGGACCTCGTCATCTTGGCCACTGGATTCAAGGGTGAAAAAAAGCTCAAACACATTTTTATGTCTCAAACCTTCCAAGACTACATTACTGGATCCCCTGATGCAGCCCTTCCACTCTACAGGTCAGTTTATCTATAATAAACACGATATTTCTTGACGGTTTGGTGAGTCAGGTTGGTTTTCAGTCTAAGATTGAATCAAGTCAGGTTTCAAAATTTTCGAGTCATTTCAGTTCTGGGTTTGGGTCAATTTATGGTTCAGATCGTATGGGTTTTGAGGCTGAGGTTTTTTTGGCTTGGATTATTATAGGTTCAAGTCACTTCTAGTTCGGGACATTTTGGTTTCATGTTGTTTCAGTTTGAGTCAGTTTGGGTTTGGGTGATAAGTTCAGGTTGTTGATCAGGTTTGGTTGGGTTCGAGTTGATCAGGTTAGACTTTCAGGTTTGGGTCGGAATTGATGGGCCTACACAATATAAAATACGAAACCCTTTAAACAAGGTCAAATAATACAAACACAACACGAGATACACGGATTTTCTAGATATAAATGGAGTGGTGTTGTTTGAGCAGGGAATGCATTCAACCAAGGATACCACAACTAGCAGTAATCGGATTCTCAGAGAGTATTTCAAATATATTTACCTCGGAGGTGAGATGCAGATGGGTAGCAGAGCTTCTTGACGGCACATTCAAGCTGCCAAGCATTAAAGACATGGAAAAAAATATAAAAGAATGGGATGAATACTTGAAACAATACTCGGGTGGATACTATCGTAGAAAGTGCATTGGTGCTTTGCATATATGGTACAATGATCAACTGTGCAAAGATATGGCATGGAAACCAAGGAGAAAGAAAGGGTTTTTTGCAGAACTCTTTGAACCTTATGGCCCCATGGATTATGTCTCTAATTAAACTGGTTCTTACCTTGCATTGTACACAATCCAAATTCATCATCTTTATTGTGTGATTTGTCCCTTATTTTCAATAAATGGGTTTTGGGTTAGCTACAAGATACTCAAACCATGTATGAAGGAAGCACAATGTAAGAATGATGGGGTTTCTTATTGTGTGTAATAATAAGAAAATGAAATATCAATACAATTTATTTTGCATAATATCTTATACATTTTAGCTTGAAAATACTTAGTTGGAAAGATAAAGTCGGCAAAATCTTCATATTTTGTATTTTCATATCGTATCCAAAATTATCCAGTTTAAAAGACTAGCTTTTTTCCATTTATGCATCAGCAAAAGCAGAACAAAAGCAGTTCAAACAATGACAACCTTAGAACATTGGTTTCTATGAACATACACTAAACTCACCTCTCTCCAAGTCACTGTGAAGGAACCACCAAGGCCCAGTTTTTGATAGTATTCTGTGAAAACAAACAAATAAACAAAGATGCATAAATATTAAAGAATACACTGGTACAAAAATTTGAATTTGGCAATGCTCCTTAAGTCTTTGGATTTGAGCTTGCAGAAATGAACATAACTCATGACATACAAATTTGTGTTTGAAAATTTTACCTGACAAATCCTGCTGTCATTCGCAGAGCCATAAAGAGAGTTAGGCCCAACCAAACCCCTCGAAGACCGAGAACTTTTGGAGCAAAGAGCAAAAATGCAGAAGAGACGGCACTCAATAACATCTGGAGATTACATAAAGAATATGTTAGAAGAGGCAACATGTTCAGTTTTATATCTAAAATTAAGGACACAAAAATTTCCAATAGGCATCTTACCATAGAACAAGCTGCATAAGGGAAGTCCGAGACACCGTAATGAAGACCATCAAATATAAATGCTAAAGCATTTATAGGTTGACTAGCACTAACAAACTATAATAATTTTTAGAAGAAACCGTTATAATTATCCAAGGACACCATAAAAGTAGAAGCAAAAGAAAGGGAGGAGCTTACTGGATGTTGGTTTGAATACTTACCAGCACTCCAGTTTTAACAATTCTCAGAACCTCGGCATCTTGGGTAAACAAGGGGACTAAATAACCAAAGGATACACCTAGGATTGCAGCCAACAAAACACCTGTGACAAACCCTATCTGTAAAGCCATGTGCATCAAGTTAGTGACCGGTATATCAAAAGCCAGATACAAATATAATGATAGGAGATGACAATTTTAGGAACATCCAGTAATGCTTGCCTTCAACACAAAGTTTGCAATTTCCTTCACAGTCTTTAGTTCGCCTTCAGATAGGTAACTTGCAATCAATGCCTAAAAACAAAGAATGTTAGAAAGAAGGGCAGCCTTATTCCTCATGATTCTAGGCCAGCTTAGAATGTCTTCACATGCAAAATAACGATTTACAGTCTGTACGAGCATGTGTTTGTAACTATTACCAAGGAGCTGAATTTTAGGGGATCTAGTTTTGCCATCTATTTATGCTCTCTCTCTCTGATCTCAATGATTGTTTTGGTTAAATTATAATAACTTAAAGAGAGACTCCAAGGAGAATTATGTACCTGAGCAGATGTTGCAAGTGCATCTGTTAGAAGAGATACAGCCAGCCATACTTGCATGCATATCTGATGCGCAGCCATAGGCAGTGAACCTTGACGAGCAGCCATAGAAGTCCCCAGTGTCATTGTTATTAGCACCGAAAGAGTTCGTCCAATAAGAAAGCCACCTGTAAAAACCATTTTCTGTAAGAAAAAATGTCATAAAAATCTATATCCATCCAAGAACATAAATGTCTAGACATCAGAACAAGAGAAAGGATTATAAAATGGAAGGCTAAATCCATAATAACAAGATTGTTCTCCACATAACACAACCTTTTTTCTTGAAGCTAGTAAAAAAAATTACCAGATTTTATGTAGCTACCAAATTGCAATGCCCCCATCTTTGGGGGCAGTAATACAACTTTCTTGTTTAAATACCTGATCATCAGAAAGGCAACAATGTACCTGGTACAAGAAAATGTTGTAGTGTAATTTCCATGGAAACAAATCATTTAAGGGAAAAAGGAAATTAATTCCAGAAGCAGACATGCTTACTGAGATAAAACAGTGGAGAGAGCTGCCCCCGTCACACCCATTCGAAGGCCATACATAAATAAGGGGAAAAACAATATGGATGATAAATTACCAACACCTGCATTTGAAACAACCACATTAATTAGTCAAGTAAAGAAGAGAGATATTGAAAAAGTGAACCTAACACATTTACCATTAATTACTGGAAAACAGAAGTAACAAAGAACTTCTATGTGCTTTATAGATATCAAACTCCGCCCTTCTTTTATACCACTAATAGTGCTTCAATCTCCACAGTAAACTGATAACTTTTTTTTTTTTTTTTTTTGCCGTGGGGGGAGCAAGCAATTCCAAGATGCACATTCAAGATTGGGCCAACCAGAATAGATAAATACACAAAGAGACATAGACCGTAACCAGTTTAAAATGATATAGACCAGAAGTGGCTTTATTCCAAGGGATAAAAGTGTGGTTGCAAATGAATGCATGTTAGGTTCTGATCTACTCCTTCCAACACTCAGAGAATGAAAAAAGAACCAAAAAAAGAAGAAAAGGGCTAATTTCGAAAACTATTACACCTATAGTTTTGCATCCTCGCGTCAGGTTTGTAGATCATCACTTAAAATGTAAATGAATTTTACACACTTAACTATTACTGATTATTGAAAGTCTATGCAGCAGCTTGCTATCAAAATTTCATTCTGCAGCTAAATGGTAAACAAAATTTGTACACATAAATTACAATCCATGCATTCTATGGTATCCATTCAACAAAATGTGGACACAAACATAGCTCATTCCATGCACCGCCCTTCAATGTTAAACAAAATACTTACCTAAACAAAAAACAGGAGTCTGTGTATCTTTGAACCCACGGAAAATTCCTTGAAGAGCCAAAGAGATTACCACAGCAGGAGCCCCAAGAGCTCTAAGTGAAAGAAAATGTTTTGCCGGAACATGCATATCTGATGTCTGTTAAGAGGAGGAAAACCAGAAAAGAAGCTTCCACATCAATAACTAGCAGTATTTCAACAAAGAAGGATCAGGAGAAGGATGACTAAAAGCAAAATAAATTTAAAATAAACCTAAACTTACCGAGGGTACTCCCATCAACTTAAGAAATAATCCAGAGCCAAGAGACAATGCCAATGCCTCAAAGATTCCAATCAAAATTGCTAGAAGTAAAGCAGTAGACACTGAGGATAATTGCTTTCTTTCAGCTACCCCATCGGGAGTCTTACCATTAGTACTCCCTAGAAAATGAGAATTCAAATAGTCAAAGATCAAGTCAAAATTTTCAATCATCTACATAAGTCTGGTACCATAAACTAGAGACAAGATTAACCAAAACCAGCATGCGACACCTATCACCAAATTCACCTGCTGACAAATTTTCAATTGCATTCCTTGAGATGTCTTCAGCAACAAAGGAAGTTGCAACGCTAAAGAGAGGAATATTGAACAACTTCGATACTACATTAAATATTGATACGGAAACACCTGCAGAAGCCAATGCCACAGAACCTGCCCAAACAACAGAACAAATATCGCAATAAATATATAAACCATTGATTTCAAAATTTTGAAGCCTGAAATTTTGTATTTTAGAAGCAGGTTCTATCAATTTTCAAAATTCCAATTACTTGAAACCACATTAAATCAGCATAAGCATACAAGTTTATTTATTTGGAAATTGGAATTTGGTAACAAAATTAATTTTTGACGGAGCAGTGTGTTGCAATTTGCAGCACAGATAAGAGTAATACACCCGTGGTTATAGAGAAGCATATCCTTCAGAGAACTGTAACTGTATTAAAAGATTAACAAAGAAATCACAACAAAAGAAACTCCAACTAAATTTTTAGTCTATTACCAAAGAACGAACATTGTTAGCATCAAATAATCAAACAAAGGAAAATAGAATTATTTTAGCAAGTAAAGCAATGGAACAAATTAAAATTAAAATTAGCTCATACTCAATCTTCCAATGTATGCCGTCTCCATCAGTTGTGCAAAGGGATCAATAGCTTGTCCAGCAATCGCAGGCAGAGAAAGCATAATAAGTTCCCTCTTGACATCCACAGACTTCACTTTCACCTCACTGCATATGGAAATTTTAAAGTTCATATTAGCACATAACAATTGGTAAAATGGAAGCCCAATTGTAAAGAACGAGGCAGAGAATGAAGCAGTTACAGAGCATCGTGGTATTCAAACTATTTTTTAATTTAATAATATGACATAATGAATGATACATTATTTTACAAAGTCAACTACGTCTTTTCCACTGTTGCTTAAAGTTCTATTTTACCATTCTGCTATAGAGGGAAGAAAACATTGTATTACAGAAATCAATCACTCCAATTTTCATAGTCATTACACAAACCAACCCACATCAAAACTACATACCATCTAAAGAAAGAACAGGTATACATAAAAGTCTGTATGTATATGGATAGATATCATACAACATTAATAACAAATAACTATGAAATAAGTAAACAATAGGTCAAAAAAATCTTACCGGACATTAACATTTTCAGTTGAACTTGAACTTAACAGGGCAACATCATCTTTTTCATTCAACGTGAGTGTCTCCTTGACATCTTCCACACCAAAATCAGAGCTTAACTGATTTCGAAACACCGGAAAACGGGGATTCCTATGTGCCACTAATGGTGAGAACAATGACTTCCTATGTGCTGCAGATAGGTGGCAGCTTCGCACACCATCTATGTAGCCTAATTCCTTCCTGAATTTACATATTTCAGATTGGTTTAATAAAGAATTAGAACCCGTTGACCTATTTATCTTGTTCCATTCCCTCTTTCTATTTGTCAATCCACTAGAAATTGTAGGAACTTTCGAACTTGTCAGTGTCATTGCCCAGAATTATCAGTTTTAGAGCCTATACAATCTGAAAATTACATTGAAAAAATTAGATAATTATTTCAAAACAAAATTTCAGCTAAGCAACATAAGAGTAAGTTACAAAAACAATCAAATTTGATGAAATAACACAAACATATAAAATTATCAAGAATTAAACAAAATTTAAAGGAATTTCTTGTTCTTTTTTCTTTTTAACTTCAAATGGCCAACCTAAAAAAAATGAAGCAAAACAGAGGAAACCGCGAAAAATAACAGAATTTTACAATATATTTTCGTCATTCAATGACGAAAAATCAAGCGTCTTTACTAAGACAACAGACATCTGCCTAGAGATATTTTCTGTTTGGTTCTCGAGAAAAAGGAGGCAAACGAGTAATTACGTAAGAAAAAAAATTACCTTTCTTGAAGAACTGAATGAGTACTGAGTAGCGAATTGATATTTTCTGTTTTTTTTTTTTTTTATCTAAGTTGTTAAAACCAAAGGGGAAAAAACAAAAAAACAAAAAAATTAAGCGGTTTACCGTATAATCGCCATTGATAAACTACGGAAAGGTAGTTTCAAAGTTTCAACAAAAAATCAAAGAGTAATTAATTAACACTTGGGAACTTGAAACTGAGAAGCCGAATCCGGTAACCCGTACTATGGGCGTGGATTTTAATCTATGGATTATTGGGCTTTCTTGGCCCATAATATTTGCACCCTCTAGCTTACAACTAGGGTCGTTAGACTTCTGTTAAAACCAATATTTTTAGAATTGGACCCGTGATCAAACTGGTAAGATTATTGGTTTATCAGTTTGATTGATTCGATTAGTTTAATTGATTTGATTAAAATTCTAAACAATAAAAAATAGTTCAACCAATTTTTTAGCCGATTCAATCGGTCTGTATTGATTTCTTATCCAATTGGTTTAATATAATTTTTGGAACCGGTGCGGACCGATTCAAATATCATTAATTAAAACCAATGTTTTAAAAACTGGATTGGTGATTTAAACCAACCAAATTATTGATTTTTTATTCAATTAATTCAATCATCAGTCCAATAATAATTGAAAAATTAAAATTTATATATCGATCCAACTTATTGAACTATAGATTTTTTTTTTTCTTAGTTCACAGTTTCAAGTAACTCACTCAAATATCAATTCTATCTCTTTGTCCACACCGATATGCCAACTAATTCCCAATCAAACCAATTTAAACGGCCCGTCCAATTCAATTTCAACAATGTTGATTAAGATCGAATTTCTCAATTGAACAACCCTATTTAGAAATGTCCAAGGATAACTCCACCATAGGTTCTCAAACTATGGTTCAAATACTAAATTGATCCAAAAACTTTAAATTAAGTCCTCAAAGTCAAAGTATCAGTATTGTAATTTATTCAAATGTTGGTGGAGTGGTAAATGACACGTGTTTAAATCTTCAGTTGACATCAATTCCGGAGTTAATTCATGAACAGTTCCACTCTCGCCCTTATAAAAATAATGAAAGTATCAATATTACCCTTTTAAATTTTAATGATATTGAATTTTTCATAACTCCTAAGACTAGAACTTCTTAAAATTTGAGTTTTGTACTGTACCTTTGAAAATGTCCAATGCAATTAACTTCATTGTATTTCTTATCTGTTAATTCCTTTTCTTTTTTTTAAAGAAACAATTACATTTTATTTTGAAATTTTTTTAGATATTGCATGAGAGTTCTCCCTCTATTAAAAATCAAAATCGATTGGCATGAACATTATAGATTGAGGAAGTTGTGAGTTTGAGTGTGTTAAAACGTATTACCCTCCTATTTATAGATTGATGACTAGAACCTATAATAAAATTGTTCAAAAAAATTATCGAGTTCTTTTTTTGTTTTATAATCAATATTATATATACAAATTTTAAATCTATCAATAACTTATATTATACAAATTTTAATATTAATGAAAATGTAATAAAAGAGGTATAAGGTCAACTTTTTTAGTGTTGAGTTATGCAAAGCTATCATTACCTAAAACATTACTCAAATTTTTATAATAAAATCACACAAATTATTACAATATTAGTAATGTTTAATGCAGTTATACAAAACATTACCTAATTGAAATGATTTTCCATAAAAAATTCCAATGAAAAAAGATAATAAAGAGAATTTAATTATCCCAAAAAGGAAATAATCAAAATCTAATAATGACACTATTCAAATATAAGTATCAGTTTGTGTCATATTATTAGTTATAGTGTTCATACAATAACATCAAAACAGCAAAATTTTTAGTAACTTTGATAAATCAATCATCGATTTAACTGTGCCATTGAAAATTTTAAAAAACAAAAAATAGCCACAACAACAATACCAAGGACCAACCAGATGTTTAAAAACAAAAGATCAGAAGCTATATCCTTACATGAACTGAACAAAATGTACATTGGTGCCATCATTTTTCTTCCAGTTCCAGTCCCCGAAGAACAGATTCGGCAAAACTTTGTTGTCTGCAAAGTGCAAAAATGAACTCATTTAGACTACTATTCGTGGTATGAAAAACCCGAAACAATTCGGTTTGACCAAAAAAGGTCAACAACCTGAAATCAAACTAATAGGAACCTGAAATAACCCAAACAAGTAGCTTCTAATGATCCAAACTTGAAGTGTCTAGAACTTGCGATACCTTTGCTGAATAAAACTGAATGATTGAATGCAAAATGACCCGAACCCGAAATGGCTTGAAACCAAAGCAACCCAAACTTGAAATGACAAGAAACTGAAAATGACCCTAGCCCAAAACTGACCTGAACCGAAATGACTTCAAAATTTTAAAACACGAATTGACCCGATTGATCAGACCAAAAACTAACCCTATAGTCAACAAATGACTAATTTCCCTACGTTTATCAATTAAGGGCAACCACAAATCAACAATATTTCAATTTGATCTTACAATACACGAAATTTAAGCAAAAAATGATGTCCCTAGCTTTAATAAGTCAGGACTAGAAGATCCTGTCATAAGGGAGGTTACCAGGGACAAGGGACCGAGCTGCAAGAATTTGGATAAATTATATAGGTGGTGATTTGTTAAAGCGTTGGACAAATAAGCTACTGAGAATGAGCTCACGGTTGCAGTTATCATTTAAGGAGTCAAAAGATATCGGATGCTATGACAACCGGAAAAACGAGATGAATTAGAAGAGGTTTGTTCTTACTTTCGCTCTCTATGCTTAGGGCTCGGGCGAGAATACTTCAAATATCCGTCCCATGGAACCTTTTTAAGACCTGCTCGAACAGATATTATGTCTCTGATCCTGTATAGAAAATATCAACTGAATCAAAGCTATTGCTTCTCTAAGGAAGGCTTAAAAAGCATCAACTGAAGACCTTAATTACCAGTTTCAAAAACAAAGAACAGTATTACCTCTCTGCAAACGCGATGGGTGTTTCTCCAGGCCTTAGATTTTGGGGCTCTAGGTACCAAACATCGCAAACAACAGCCCAGGATGTCATAAGCTGCAATAAATGCATTGTAAAGGACTGCCTGTGGGAAATGGAACTTTGGTAAGACATCACGGATATCACAAACCACAAAATAAAGCATTAATAATGATAAAATATACAAGACACTGGAAGACTCAGGGATTGATAACTTACTTCCGGCTATTCCAAAAGGCATCAACAAAAATTTTATTGTACTTTATTGCAATTGGGCAAACAGTGCAACCAAGTTCGAATGCACCCTGACCAAGCAGTTAAAAAAAGTGAGAAGTATAAGAAAGAAACAACTTAAGCAGTTCTCCCGAAACTCTTAACAGCTATACCTTCTTGAACATAACGCTGTATTGATTGTTTACACATGTCCCTTCGGGAAATATGAGAAGAGGGTTATTGTCAGCTCCCTGACTATGCTCCCTTAACCTGAAATTAGGAAATTTATACAATCATGAGATGGAAAACATATTGATAAAGCATTTTCCCGACTCTGATTGTACTTACTTCCTTGTTACAATTTCACGATCTCTGGCCTCTGAACGGTTAAACCAAATACACCCTACACTCTCTAAAATAGTGCTCTGTAGCAGTCCTAAATGTAGAAAGAAGTCAAATAGTTATTTCATTCATTCAATATACACAAGGTATATAGGAACCTAATTATCACTCCTGCAATATCAAAATATACTTTTAAAGAAAGTAACAACAGTGGAGCACCGGAATTGTGTTCTTTCAACTTGAAAAGATGTTAAGTGACAACTTTTAAAGCATAACCATAAATTGTTCCACTTAAGTTATTCAACAAAACTACTGTTCATAATAGGTGTCATGAAAACTAAGGATCAAGGATATGCATTTCTCTGCCACTAACATTTGGAAAAAGTGCCTACTGTGAACAAGACCACAATTATCACGATAAAGTAAAGGTGTACTACGATATCTCTAAGAAATCTTGAAGCTCGTATCAAACATAACATCAGAAAGGAGAGAGATTTTCCAAAACACAAAGCTATAGCTATATGTTTCACAATATGGATTTTTATATGAAAACATAAAAAGGAATTCTATAATGTCAATAGTCTAATATAAATAAGTTGGTTAACAGGCTGACACTGGCGAGTTTCAATACCTTGCATGCAACCAAATGAAACAAAAATAGTCCAAGCATTCTAAGAAAAGCATGCAATATAAGTAATCAGATAATTGAAAACCCCCTACAATATTCAAATACATAAACATCATTCTTAAGTACGTCATTTTAACTACTACTTACCAACCCATCCAGGGTGCTTCTGCATAATGACAGCAAATGCAGTCATCTGTTCTAATATGATGAAATCAATCATAGAAGTATGATTGGCCACAAACACCTGTTCAATCCATGGAAGAACGCTCAGATATATTTTAGTTTGTAGAGACAGGTGGCATAGAAGGAGTACTAAAGAACCAGAAAGAATCTTAATGAAATTAAAATAAGAACAAAAATCTTTGTGATACAAAGTGCAGAAAGAAGAGTCAGCTAAACCTGCTTGGGCCGCACGCTAGGCCGTGGTCCATGGTACTTAACAACTCCAGTCCAGGATGCAACAAAGAAGCTGCAAATTAGCTCCACCAACGCCCTCTGAAAAGAAAATATGATGAACTAAGTTTAAGCATAATCATTTAGATGGAAAATGCACTAGAATATAGGTAAGGAACAAGCTTGCTAGAAAAGTATAGGAAATCCCCTAAGAGAGCATGATACAATTTGCCAGTTTAGAACTTTAAACCTTTTCTTCCCTCGCAAGTATGGTATATAAACCCACTATCACACACACATACACATATGCCTAAACAAAAGAGAGAAAAATGAGCTGCACAAACTAGAAATAAGTAAAAGTTCGCACCTCCATCTTTTTCCGCAAGTTATCGTTCCCTTTGAGAAGAAAGTGCACAGGAATGAAGCATGACAGAAATATTATCCATCCTATTGTCAAAACTAAAGCCCTGCAGATTGAATAGCATAACAGAAACTCAGAAACAATGCAAGCATTTCAACATACCATACACTATCTAACCTACCTCTAAAACAGACATAAGCAAAGTTCATTCAAACAAACACCGTCATGCATTAAACAATTCAATGTTACTTTTGGAAAGTAGAATGGCTAACCTCATAGGGAACAAAATCAAGTACCGAAATACCACACCACAACACCAGAGAGGAAACAGATACACATTCCAGTTCCACGGTTCCGGGGGATTCGACTTAAAACACCGTGTGAATGAATCCTGCTCGTCAAGTGCACAGCTACAATCAGTTAAATATTGAAAAACTTTCACTAGATACTTCAACTCAAGCTCAAAACTTTAGGGTAAAAAGAACGCACCAATCATGTTTCTTTTATAAAAAAATCAATAGATAATTCAAATTAGTATATACAAAAAATAGAACAATAAAAACATATGAACCCTCATAATCCACAGACCAGCAATATACTAACACTTCCTGGGGCTCTAACTCCAGCATCATGCCCATAAACCAGTATTATCCTCGTTAGATGCCCATTGGCTCCTCAAAGCTTTGTCAGCCCCAAGGTATACCTCCTCAAGTTCAAACCCAGGACCTCCCATATATGAGTTCTTTTCGCAACACTCATACCATTTGGTCTAGCTAAAAACATCATTTTATTTCACGATCCACCAAGCAGCAAGGTAGTACCACTTCCTAGGCCAAGTCCTATCCGTAAGCCAGTATTATCCTTTTTGTATACCTCATGAACTCTTTACAACACTGGGTAAATTTGGTCTTATAATGGAAGGTCATGACTCATGAGTTCAAACATGGGAGGCACATCTTCACCAACACATTTACCATTTGGTCTTATAACAAAAGGTCTTGAACTCCAACACGGGAGCCTTAACAAGCTGTTAGGCATCCAAAGAGGACAACAGCGGCTTATGGGCATGACATGGCTCAGGGTAGTGTTAGTATCTAGCCGGAGGATAAACACAATAAATTATTGTGTTTTTGGTTTTTTTTTGCTAACAATAAGTTATTGGTATTTGCTTTCATCAAATATTTTCCAAAGAAAACATGCAGGAATCTTACAACGAATTAGTGATTCAGAGAAAGAGAGCTTACATCAACAATAGCACCAGCAGCTTCAGTTAAAGCGGGAGAAATATCAAGCAAATCCCGCCTAAAAAACCCATTTTCAAAATTAATCATAATCAATAAACCAATCAAATTAACTAATTTTGAAGCCAAATTGAAAAAATAAGAGGAAATAAATAAGAGGGGAAATGAAAAATTACAGGCGAAGCTTGCCATGTGGTTCTTGAATGGAAGATCCAGAAGGGAGATAATCTTCGATGTTGGGTCGATCCAAATCCAATTCGGAACTCGATGATTTCAACTTCCCTTCACTACTGTTCATCCTTTATCAATGTTGGGTCCGATTTCCTTTGGCTATTAGTTGATTTTCAGCTTCCCTTCACCGTGCTTTCGGTTTTTTCCCTTTTTTTTTTATACCGATAAATCAAAAATAGCTTTTTTGTTAAATTCTGATTTCAGACCTTGAACTTTGATAAATTTTGAGATTTAGTCTATAAACTTGAAATTTTAAAATTTAAACCCTCTCACCTTTCTGATTTTATAATTGTAGTTCCATCACTAAAATTATTAGTATTTTCATTCAAATTTGATTGATATGATATATCGATTAGGTTGTTTTTATGTCATGTGATTTATGATCGATAAAAAAATGTTAATTTTTTTTGATAAAAAGTATTAAAAATGTTAACGATTGAGTTATTATTTTTAAAATGAAAAATAAAACGATTGAATTTTTAAAATATTTTAGTATAAAAACTTTTCTAAAATATAGGAACTGATAGCAAATTTTAGGACTGTTTAATGTTTTTCTCTCCAAATTTGTTTTATTTTGTGTTGAGTGTTGAAAATTTGAAAAGAAAATTTATTTGTGTTTGTGTTTGAGGTAAATATTGTTATAGTTTTAAGGTATATTTGAGTTCATGATGATGCGATAGCTTTTAGAGACCCACACATTTCATCTATTATGTGAGGACGGAACCATCACTTTAGAAGCCATTCGTATTGCAACTCAAACTCCAATCACAGTGTTTATATGGTTACGGGTTAAAGTATAACTAGGACTCCTAGTTGACGGTGGTTATGCAGTCATGGTTCAAGTTTTATGATACCGAAAGATGATGTTTTATAAACTTCACACATAAGTTTTAGACCATAAACATAAGGGAAAACAAAAGGTCTTTCGAGTAGAATCAACATATTCTTTTTCTCCATCTCTACCAAAGAAGTATCATTGTCCTCGTTGTTCAAAACCTGTGACAGCATTGGAGTCAAGAGTACTTTCAAGGGGGAGTGACTATGACGATGGAGAAAAAGCTGAAATTCAAGTTGGGATGGCAGAGATTGTAGTTATTAATGAGTTCTGTAATCACAACAATTGTTGCCACCCTGAGTCGTCTTTCAGCTTTTCTTTAGCATCACAATCACTCATTCCCTAAAAGTCCTCTTGCCCCTAACTCTGTCACAAGTTTCAGACAATGAAGTTAAGAATAATACTTTGGTGGAGATGGGCAAAAAGAATTAGTTGATTATACTGGAAAGCTCTTTTATTTTTCTCTATGATTATGACCTCAAACTTATGTATGGGGTTTATATAGTATCCTCATCTGATGGCATTAAACTTGAACCCGTGACCGCACAACCACCACCAACTAAGGGCTCGAGTTATGCTTAAACCCATGATCATATAATCATTGTCAACTGAGAGCTCTAATTATACTTCAACTTGTGATCGTATAACCACTGTGAACTTGGAGCCTAAGTTGCAATGCAGCAAGCTTCTATGGTGATGGTTTGCTCCCCACACAACAGATGAAATGTGTGGCTCTTCGAGCGACATTGCATTACCTTGAACTCAAAAACACTTTAAAACTATGGGAACGTCTCCCTCAAACACAAACACAAACACAAATAAATCTTTTTCTCCAAAAATTTCAGCACTAAAAGAAAACAATTTAGAATATAATTTTTTATTTTGTAAGGGACAGTGGGCGAGAGCATTGATGGAGTAGGAGGAGCAAAACCCCCTTTATATAGGTAACCAGAGGGAAAATTAAAGAAAAAAAACAAATGATGTGGGAGTCCATGACCGTCTGGGATTCTTTCGATGTTTGAAAATTATCTCGTGATTTCCAGCTTGTGAAATTTTTTCATAGGTTAGGGTTGGGGTTGAAAATGTAAGGGAAGAAAATGCCTCCTGTAATACCCCAAAAATTACTACAGTAATAAAGTAAGGAGATAAAGTGACAAAAAGAGAAAATTTTGGATTATGTCAACATTGGGAAGCATATTATGATATATTACATTATTAATTCAAGAAAGGACTAAATTGTAAAAGTGAGAAAAGTTTTGTTGCCCAAGAGTAAATACTAAAAATTTGAAGGGTTAATGTGTAAATATGAAAAAGTTGAAGGACTAATAGTGTAAATATTTTAGGGGTGGAATAATCTAAAAACTAAGGAAAATAGATGAATTAGGACCAAATCGAATAGATGAAGAATTGTGAGGGACTAAATTATAATTTTTCTAAATTAAGTAATGACTCAATGATAGAATTTTAAAAGATCATGAAGGGAAAAATGGTCAATTAGTAAGAGAGAGAGTTATAGAATATAATGATTATGTTGATGATATTTTAAATTAATATTACTTTATTAATATTTTAATAAGATATTTATTATTATTTTATTTAGTATATATATATATGGGGGGAAGAAAAAAACAACAACAACACACCATCCATCTTCTTTCCCATGCACCAACGTGAGAAGAAGAGAGAAAGAAAGAAAGTTTTGCTTTCTTTACAATTTGGTCCTTTCACTAAAAATCTACCATTTTCACTTAGAATTCAAAAGAATTTCCATAGCCATCAAGAGAGAAAGATGACAAGGAGACTATGTGGAGCAAGAATATCAAGTTAGATTCAAGAAATAGAAGTGGGAGGGGAGAGAAAATCAAATTAAAGATTGAAATCAATAAGACAAGGTAAGAACATCAAGATTTCAATATATATTTTTTAAGTTTGTTATTGTTGAAAAAGCATGGAAATGATGTTATAGTGGAGTTTTATTATATATGGTTCTATGTTCTTGATACGTTAATGAAGGAAAATAAGAGAAAGTGATGGAAATATTGTAGAGAAAGTAAATAAAGGTGTTACAAACTTGGTAATTAACATTTTGCACTAAAACAGTTTTAGACAGCAGCAGTAGTCTAACTTTGAAAAATCACAAAAAATTGTGGAAATCAAATTAGAGGATGAATAAAATATGGAATTAAATATTATTGATTCTATTTTCTTATAGAAAAAACGGTGTAAGCAATGAAATTATAAATCATGAGATATAATAGGTTTTGTGAGACAAGGTCAGAATGATTTTGGGTTCCCCTATTTTGACTTTGAAAAATCATAAAAAATTGGATAAAAATAATTATGGGCTTAAATTTATATGTTTAAAATCCTTAATAAATCTATTTTCAATAGAAATAAACAGGAACATCATCTGAATCTTGTATAAGGAGATAATTATTTTTTAGTGAAGAAGGGTTGGAACTGTCAGATAGCAAAATATGGGTGACTTTTAAGAATAAACTGTACTTATTGGCTAAACCAAAAATTCTGAAAATTTTATGGTAAGAATATATGTGAGTCTAGTTTGAGGTAAAATTAGCAGATCTTAATTTGGAGTTCTGTATCTCAAGATAAAAATAATTTAGAGACTGTGACACGGATGGATAGCTTGAATATCCATATAAGTAAATAGTGAAAATCATAGATAATGTTACTTATAAGCATGTAATATAAATTAAGGATGTGGAATGGAGAGGAGGAGGAGGAAAATATATATGAATATCCGACTAGCATGGCTAATTTGCATGTTTTAGACTCAGGGACTAAATTAAATTAAAGTAAAACTTTAGGGGTAATTTTTGTAAAAATATCAAAAATGACCAAATTGAGTGAAATGCATTATTTATTTTGTCTAAATTAATAAATTGAATGAAATTATTAATTTAAATCAAGATCGGTTGAAAAATCGATGAAAATAGAAAATTACCAAAATGCCCCTGAATTTTGGTATTTCTGCAATTTAGCCAGGTAAGTTCATGTAATCTAATTATGTGATATAAGGAAATACGAGTTGATGGTATATGAAATATTGATATAATGAATTAACTGGTTTATGTTTATGAAGAAACGGCAAGAGAATGATATTTATCATGACATGTAAATATGTGATTATCTTTGATACGTTGATACAAGGAAATTAAGTATGTTGAGACGAGTAATAAATTCAAGTAAGACATGTCGAGAAAAATAAATATGTTTAAGGGACAATATGTTTGATTTTGATTGGTTTCAAATATGAATGCTAGATGAAATAAAATGTCTGATAAATAAATTTGTAACTCCGGTAATGCTCCGTAACTCTATTCCGATGACGGATTTGGGTTAGGGGCGTTACGGGGCGTTACACCTCCTGTGTTTGGCACTTTGACGTGCCAGATATTGTGATTGACCAAAAATTCGACTAGGATGCATTCTTGAATTCTTAGATCAAAATATGACATCCATTCAAACTACAATACAAAATTATAAATTTTTATTACGTACTTAATATTAAATTTCAAATTCTTATGTAAAAATCATATAATTCAAAAATTCAAAAACTAACATCAGCTTCCAATCATTAATCTATCAATAGCCGAATATCTTCGAGTTTGTTTGTTATACTCACATGACTCACTCCATTGTTTCACCTATTCAGATAATATGTTATTTCAAAAATACATAAGGGGCGTTAACTCGAGGACGTAAAAATGGTAGTCGGTACCATGGCCATGACTGAAGGAGTAACCATCGATTTAAATTTTTTGTAGTTCCGTCACCTGACACATGTAACACCCCTAACCCACATCTGTCGCTGAAGTAGGGTTTCGGAGCATTACTAAAATTTATCGATCAATCAGACATAAATTTCAAACATTTCACATCATATAATATTCAGGTTAGAAACTAATTAAATTCATACATATTGTCCTTTATTCTAGCCCTCGAAGCCCAAAATACGCGTTAGAAACAAGTCGGGACTAATTCGAAAACTCAAAAAAAATTTCAAAAAAAAAAGTAATTAAAAATTTTCAAAGCTGCAGGGTTCACACAGCCGTGTGGTTAGGCCGTGTGTCTCTCACGGCTCAGAGACACGCCCATGTGGGCATTCGAAGTAGGGACACACGGCCGTGTCCCAGCCATTGTCTACGCCCATGTAACTTTCTGGCTTGGGTCACACGGCCGAACCACACGCTCGTGTGCCATACCGTGTGCCCTTTCGAAATGGCCTCGCACGCCTGTGTGCTAGCCGTGTGTTTCACACAGCTTAGTCGCACGCCCGTGTGTCTAGCCTTGTGGACTCAAAATGTACCTTAAACAACAAGTTTACCATTCCCTGCAAGCTTGGACAATAAGCAACTCAAAAATCATTCGTTTAACCAATTCAAAACACAATCAAACACATCCAAATCATATCAAACAAACATCCTATGTGTCTAACCAATGTATCCTCAACGGTACCACAATTATATCATCATTTCATATCACTAAAACATCATTCAAATCATCATTTTAAACCATGCCTAATTCAATTTATTTTGCCTATTTCATGAACACTTAAATATTAACTTAATTTCACATGTTTATATATATACCAAACTAACATTATATTTATAACCTCATTTACAAACAATTCACAAAATAACTATTATACCTTAGGTACATGCATGCTGACATATTCCAAAAGGATAAAAATCACCACGTTTGAGTTCAAGATCATTGTTGGATGTTGAATCGACGATCAAAATTAAGTACCTAACCTGCGCACGGAAAAAAAAACGTACGCCGAGTAAAACTCAGTGGTATTTCTATAATCCGAATATTTAAAGGCAAAAGATAATATAATATGTACAATTGAATTTTAAACACATATTACTGTTCAGTATCATAACTATCATACACTATCATATTTCACTTGTTACATAATGTCTCAATACACATATCAAACCATATTTATTTGTACAATGACATTAGTCATTCAATACTCAATTTATGAATACATCGTTTCATACCATACTCAATTCTCATCACTTGCTATATAATAGCTTTTCACAATTCAATCTACATATAATTTAATCAAAAATATTATTCATTCCATATCAATCATAGTATTGTTTTATTTAATTACCCCTATGCAACTCGGACTTGAATGGATACACAGAACACACCAGTTTGGCACCCATTGACTCATTGGATAATTCGAAGTAGTAAACTGACACTCAATGTCTCATCGGTTAAACCTATGTAAATTAGCATCCGGTGCCTCATCGAATAAATCCGACATAATAAATTGACACCCAGTGTCTCGTGGACTCGAAGTCAAAGAAATCCCTAAACTATTCCAATCCTAGGGCATATCATCTATATCTGACTTAGCCCAATACAATTAATAGGGTTCTAATTCACTTTCCAAATACAACCACTATCCAATACTAATTTTTCATATAATCACATGTAATTATTTCAATTCAATAATCAATACATTCAATATGTACTTATCAATCAATCAATTATCAAAATATTAATTACTCACCTCAACACTTATCATATACATTAAATTGAATTATAACAATTAACAACTAAGTTCAGATTATAGAAATACAAACCGGAAATTTTGAGCTATTCCTCGTCGACTTTATCTTTCCCCTTTTTAGTTGAGGATTTCGGTACAACGTTAGCTACGAAATTAAAACAATTAAAATTCATCAATACAACACAATTTAATTTCATATTGAATATTTAAATTTTTTACTCAATATTTGCCTAAATTCCAATTTAGTCCCTAAACCGAGACTAACTTTTATTCTTCACATTTAATTCTTTATTTTCATGCAAATTCCACTTTAGACTAAATTTAACTCCCTATTTTCACTTAAATCCCTAAATTTCAATTTTTTTACAAGTTAATGCCTATTTCTTAAAATTTACAATTTATTCTACAATTTAATCATTTTTCATTTCTAGCTTAAAAATCTATCAATTTAATCCCTAATACTAAAATTATTCAAACATTAACAACACTTAAAAACTCAACAATTCCTAAAATTTTGGCATGGATAGGTAGTATTTAACACCAGAATTTCAAAAGCATAAAAATTACAAGTAAAAGGAACTAAATTGACTAACCAATTGAACTTAGAAACATTTGAAACCCTAAACCCCTTCGTCTCCTTCTTTCTCCATTTTCTTTCTTTCTTTTTCTTTCTGTTTCGTTTTGCTTTGTTTCATTTTAATTCATTCTTTTATTATTTTGTTTTATTATACATTAATATATTATTATATAATATAATATATATACTTAACACTTAAGGTTTATTTTATAATATATATAATAAAATTCACAAATAATCTACCTTATGCCGCCTCATAAAGAAACAATGACATAATTGCTTCTTTAGTCCTTTTAAATTTTTCTTTAATCTATAATTCAATTTTCACCCTATATGTAATTTAGTTCTTTTTATCTAATTACTCTTAATTCATGCAAATTCACTTAACCAAAACATAATTAACTACATAACTAGCTTCGTAAATATATTTAATAAATATTTACGAGTCTGATTTACGGTAACGGAGTCTCAGAAATACACTTTTCGACACCCATGACTATCGGATCGTTACAACACTTCTCTCGATACAATGTTGCCAACACAACTAATACTCAACTAAGTCGCTCCACTTCTTTCAAGTCAAAGAGTTGTAGTAGCTACATTAAATGTACCGAATTTCAATATTTATCGGGCATTAGAAGACCCCCGATTAACCACAAGATGAATGCTTGAGCGTATTGTTCTCTTTCGACGACACTCGCAGAGTTGTCGATATAATTGAAATTGTCTTCCAACCATTTCATCTCTATCTGGATATCACTAAACTTGTCCGACACATTGCCTAATAGTTGCTCGCAAATTGAGCTCCAATTGCCAACGCCCACTGCCCCTGTAACGAATGGCTCATCCACCAGTAAATCGAGTTATAAAACTACGTCATCGAGTGTAATTATACACTTACCACATAGAAGATGAAATGTGTGTCTTAAGTCTCCATCTTTTCACCAAAACGCTAATAAGTTGGGGACCCAATTTAGCCCCCTGAGCATACAAGACACATGTAAGAATCTCACCTCTTGCAAGTGTTGTTCAATAACACGTGGTGTCCTCGCAGTTAAATTGTGTATGTACATTTCTAAAATCCGATCTTCAATCTGATTATATGAACATAAAAAATTTATAAAATTAATAATGTTAACAATTTAATAATGAACTTAATTAAAATTAAAATTTTTAATAATATTTTTTACTATTTGCAATTGGACACTTGAAATGTGTTTGTCATCCAAACGAATAAGCGAAATTGCTATTATAAAAATAAAATAAATTACGAAATATAAAATTAAAACAACAAGAATATGAGAGAAATTGAATAAAAAATTGAAAACTAAATAGTTGAGAGAATTGAGAGAATAGGATTTGAATGCAAAAGAGAAAAAATTATGACTTGAGTTTATATAGGAAATAAACTGGCCATTTTTACCCGTTTGAAAAAAATTTACCGTTGAAAAGCATTACCGTTGCTGGACACCTTTTTTATTTCTCTCTATAAAATCAATTTTTTTTCTCTAAGTATGAAAAAAAATATCCAAAATCCTAAATATTTTTAAAATCGAGCTTTTTCTTCTAATTTACCCACAAGTTTTGACCTTTTTAAATTATTATTCAAGGTATTCCCGCAATGTAACGCTGTTTCATTTTTTAGAAAACAAAGGAGGGTAATTACCATTAGAAGTTCAAATATTAATATATATAGATAAATATATAGAAGTTATTATTTCGTACTCTACCAGTATACTATTTTTAATTGGAAAAATTATACAAATAGTTACTCATTTATTAAAAAATTTCATTTTAGGCATCTAAAATAAAAAAAATTATAATTTAAGCACCCACATTATATAGTTTGATCATTTTGATCACTCTGGTTAAAACCACAAACAATAGGCTGATGTGGCAGTTAAAAAAACTAGTATAATAATAGATTTAGCCATAGGTTTTATATATTATATTGATTTAGTAATAAATTTAAAAATATTAACCCTCAAAATTTATAAATATTCTCAATTTAACCCTAAATTTAAAAATTTTAAAGAAATATATAAAAATACATAAATATTTTCAAAATAATATTTTAAAATTTTATATTAATATTAATATTAATATTAAATAAAATTAAAAAAAAAAGAAAAGAAAAAAGAAAACACTCCTCGTCCCTCTCGCCCACACCTTATATACTCCACTTCTCTCTCTAGTGTAGCAACAATTCTTCAAAACTTGTTTATTTTAAAGCTTGTTTGGTTTAACCAAGTAGAAGATTTTTATTGAGGGGGCGGTAGGTACCCAGAGGGAATAATATTGGTTTATGCTAATGATGCGGGCACCAAGTGGTCCAAAGATACAATAGTAACAGGGACAAGGGTGGAGATTTTTGTTTTATTTAATATTAATATAGTTAGAATATCGTGTTGATTTGATGGTCAGGATGATCATCGCCTAAAGTGTGACCTAGGTTTGAGCTGCGCTAATTGTGTTGTTATTAGAGATTTGCTCTTATTTTATAATTTATCAAAAAACTTTTAATATAGTTATATTTTATTTAATATTAATAAAAAATAAATTTATTATATTTTTAAAATTATTTATTTTTATATTTTTAAAATTTATATATTATTATTTCTTGTTAGTAATTTTTTTAAATTTATTATTATATTTTTTGAAAATATTTATGTATTTTTATATATTTCTTTGAATTTTTTAGAATTAAGATAAAATTGAGATCATTTATAAATTTTGAGAGTTATTTTTAAAAAAATTATGATGAAATTAATATAATCTGTAAATGCTGATGACTAAATTTGTTATTATATCGATTTTTTAACTATTATGTCGGCTTGTGGTTTGTGATTTTAACGGCACTAACCAAAATGATCGAACTATGTAACGTTAAGTGTTTAAATTACAAGCCTTTTGTTTTGGGTTCTTAAAATGATTTTTTTTTTTTATAATTGGATGGATGACTATCTGTGTAGTTTACCTTTTTTTTTTAATTCCACAAGCATATTTAAAAATTTATCACGTGTTTCATTTTTTTAATATTTTACTATACCCTATAGGACAGCTGCCATCACGTCAACCCTGCTTCTGGAGTTTAAAAACTCCATTAGTAGTTCACCAAATATTTTTCCTATAATTATTATATTTTGCAATAAATATAATAAATTTGTTGACGAGAAGTTATTACTTTCCAAAAAATCTTCGAAATATCGTTTGCCTAAAGCTAAAGGACCCATCAATAGGTCGATTGTCATTGGTTGAGGTTTTATCTTTTGGTTCTACGAAAAGTTCTAGTGTTTAAGACTACTTAAAGAAATAGCTAGTTTATAAAGCAGAAGCGCCTCGTCGAAACGGACCATACATGGCACACAACTACCTACCAAGGAAATGTAGACATTTGTTTATGGTAAGGTTGGAATCCTTAGTCTATAGCTACCTAGCGATAACCTATAAGTGAGAGCACATCGTCTAAATGGACCGTGAGTGGTGCATAACCACATATCAATGAAATATGGACATAAGATAAGGTTTGATCTGCTTGACTATAGCTACCCAACAATGACCTATAAGTTATTAGTTAGGGGTTCAAATGTCCTCATTTCCCTATCATAGACAAGTGTTCATATTTTCTGGGTTTGTGGTCGTGTGCCACCCACGGTTAGTTTCAATGATGTACTCCCACTTTTTGAACTCGCCACCTCTTCAAATAGCCTTAGACATTTGGGCATAGATGAAGTGGTACCATATTTCCCCAACAATGACCTACAAGCTATGAGCAGGGATTAGAACCCTAACATAAGAACATGCTCACATTTCTTTTGGCAGGTGACACACAATTTTTGTCTATTAGACAAATAATAGAATCCTAGATAATTTTCTTCATCTTTATCTTTCTCTCTAGTACAAACTAGTGATTAGTTATTATTTAAGGATTTTATGTCTCCTTCTTTATACATCATAGCAGTTATTTGTTGTTCCAACTCTTATCTTTGATTAGGTTAGGCAAATTCAACCACTTTTTTGACCAAAATTGTTCATAAATTAATTAATTAAGAGAATTAATTTTTATAAAAAAATTAAATTAAAATAATTCTAGAAATCATCTATGAAATTAAAGTCGGAATAAATTTAGAAATAACCCGTGATTTATTCAATATGAAAATCATTAATACAACATAATTTAACTAATATGAAAATCGCTAAGACAACTCGTACATGATTTATCTGGATAAAATACTTTACTCAATATAAAAATCATTAAAACAACCCCAACATGATTTACCCAATATAAAAATCGAATCTAACCTATCAATATCCTAATTCTTAAGATCTCAGTGTTTATCAACAATGTCAAAACATCGTTATCATCTAATTTCTATCCGTATTAATTGATGTTCTAAAACTTCTAATTTGACTTGTTATTTTTATTAAAGTAATATAAAATAAATTTACGACATTAAATGGTAAAAGTGTCTAGAGGCTTGTATACTAGTAGTTAAATTAAATTTTGTCCTCTCTACAACAAAAAATAGATAAATTAGTTTCTATATGTTAGATTATAGAGTAAATTGGTCTTTCTATTAAAAATTTTATTTTTTTATGCTGTTAAAAACTGGTCCCTAGACATTGTCAACTATGACAGTTTTTAACTGTAGAAATTAATGAAATTTTTAATAAAAAGGACTGGTTTCCTTTTTGGATCTAATGTAGATGAACTAATTTATCAATTTTTTTAGTAGAGTGGACAAAATACAATTTGACACTTAGTACAGGGACTTTTATAGTATTTTTATCGACATTAAATGCATTGTCTAATTCTTTTTAATTTTTTTGAGAAATTATAAATTAAATTAAATCCCAAACAACTCAATCTCCACCTCCAATTATAAAAAAAATAAACTAATTTTTTTTATTTCCGATCATATATCACCTAAATATAAACTTATATATAAAATATTTAAAATTGAAATTTGAAAAATGAAATTTAAAATTTCTATAAATTTTAAAAACAATTTATAAATTTATGATTTAAGAATAAAATAAAATAAAAATAAGTTAAATAAAAAATAAAAAACAAATTATTGTAAAAGGAAATATCATAATGATATCCACGTGTAAGGGAATATCATAATGATATCCATATAATTATCTAAAGAAGTTAAGACAATGGAATGAAATATGAGCATGTAATGAAATTAGTTATAATATTAATTTAATTATATTTAATTTTACAATTTTTAGGCGATAATAATATTACAAATTTTAGAAAATAGATTTTGCATGAGCTACTAATTTTGATTAAAAAAAAATTTCAATAAAATGTTAACTTGAATAGTTTATTATTAATAAGAAATATAAATTTTAAAATTTATTTATAATGTAGCTTTTTTTTTACTTTTTAGACAAAATAACTAAACTAAAAATGATATTAAAATTTAATTATTTGAATATTAAGATATAAAAATTTATCAGTAACTCAAATATTCAAATACATAAAATTTAAAATTTTTTATACCAATTTTTAATATTAAAATATATGAGTTTATCATTAATTCAAATTTGAATACAAATAATTAAATTTTGTTGGAATTCAAAATATTAATCCATCATTAATTAAAATATTGTGAGTACCAATAATTAAAATTTATTAACAATATTATAAGTTTGAATTTTTAAATTCAAGATAATTACTTAAAAAATAAATTATAATTATTGTTGTAAACTAGTTCCCGCTAAACTAAGCGCCATTACTATTTGTTGCTGCGAATGGGAAAAAGACAAGGTTAAAATATATCATAGGTCCCTATACTTTTTTATAAATTTGAAATTTAATCTCTATAATTTTATTTTTATATATTTAATCTTTTTATTTTTTAGAATTTAAATTTAAGTTCAATAATGAACCTGAATTTAGTAAAATAATGTTAACAATTGAACTTGAAATTTGAAATATGAAAAGCAAGGTGAGTAAATTCCTAGAAATAAATGTATAGGGACTAAATTTTAAATTTGTGAAGGGTACAGGATTTATGGAAGATTTTAACCGGAAAATAAATAAATAAATAAATTTCAAATTTGTTTTTTCTTAAAAATTTCTGCTGAAACCTCTGAATTTTGGAATTTTTTTTTTGTAATATATATATATATATAAACAAGAAAATTGGAGCTTAAAATTTTAATGGAAAATATAATGACGACGTTGAAGGAGTTGAAAAAGCTTATTTTTTCTCTGAAAATCAGAAGAAAGAAAAGTGAACGTAATAATACTACTACTACCATCCATCTTCATGGCTCAAACGGCTTTTACATTGGCCTTAAGCTTATTCTCTGGCGGAAGCGCCGCCGTGTCTTCTCATTCATCTCCGCCATCTCCGGTTGTTTCCTCCTCTTACTTTTCTCCTCCGTTTACTTTCCTCCGCCTACCGCCAACAATCACTTCCTTCCTCGTCAGTACTCTTCCGTTCGTCACGTAATACTTTCCCTCGCTCGCTCTCTCTCTCTCTCTCTTTTTTTTTCTCTCATTCATTTGGTTTTCGTGATTTTGTTAGTCGAACTTCGACAGGTAAGATACTATTATCTGATTTTATGCGTTTTGTTTTTGCTTTTTTGTTTGATTAATTGTTTAGGTGGTGAAAGGAAGAGAAGCTTTGGAGTATAATTTTGAGGCGATATTTCAAGTCCCGGTGCAATTACGAGCTAAACGTTCTATGTATTCAGTTTTGATGGCTTGTTTCAATCTTAATATCAGCTTTTGATTAATTGGTTTTGTGTTTATTAGGCAAGTGGAGGAAATTTAGGTCGTGATTTATGGAGTTGGAGCCAATCGACGTTCTACTATGGATGCAGTAACGCTTCGAAAACGTTTCAAAGTAAAGTATTCTAATTAAATTTGAATACTTATTTTTACTATTTATATTTTTTTACTTATAATTTGATAAAATTTAAAATTTAAAAATTAAATCCTTATTTTTTTTCGATTTAAAAATTTATTGCAATCACTGATATCAATAGTATTTTTCATCAGAATTTACTCGCTATTAGACTTGTTGATTTCATATGGATTTGCTTGAGAAGGTGGTATGATTGCATGCTTAAACTGATGGTAAAATTTTGACAGAAATTGACTGATTTTTAATTTGAAAAAAAATATGAGAATGTAACTTTTAAAGTTTTGAGTACAGGCGGCGGCCTATTTTGATTTTGGTTTTTGACATAGAAATCTAAATTCTTTCCCTAGTTAGATTTGGCTTTAAAATTAAGCTGTTTATTCATTTACCATTTGTACTAGATTTATTTTTGCAATATTAAAAAATACGAGGATGCTTCATTTGCTCATTACAAAGTTTTTCTAATATTCCTTTTTTTGTTATGTTTTAGCTGCTGATATGAAAACACTTCCGGACCGATACTTGTTGATTGCTACCAGTGGAGGGTTAAATCAACAGCGAACAGGGGTAAGTTTTCTGAATTTAGGCTTATTGGATTTGAGAGCTAATGTTGGTATTTTTGAGGGACTTGCAAAATTAGTAAGCTTATAATATTTTGTGAGTTATGGCTACAGATAATAGACGCTGTTGTTGCAGCATATATATTAAACGCAACTCTGGTTATTCCCAGGCTAGACCAGCAATCATATTGGAAAGATACCAGGTCTGCCATTGTCTTCACGTTTAACCTTCAATGCAGGGGAATGGTTTATTATATTCTACGCATATCTATGTGATGGGGTATTTTGATGCAGTTGTTTTGCTGAAATATTCGATGTCAACTGGTTCATTTCGTATCTCTCTCGGGATGTTGAAATCATCAAAGAGCTACCACCAAAGGGAGGTAAAGCTTGGATTCCACGAACCATTCGTGTTCCAAGGAAGTGTGATCCAACATGCTACGAGACTCGTGTTCTACCTGTTCTAAATAGAACACAGGTAACTAGTAGCTCGAAATTAGCTGTTCTACTCATTTTTATGTCTTGCAGCATCAATGACATGTACTTTTTGAGTGTACCAGCAAATGATGTTGATGTCGAGTCTCTTCTCGTTTACCAAGAAGGATACTTAATCCTTCTTTTGATATGTTAAACATACTGTCTTGGTGTCTGTCGGATTGTTCATGGGATTGAAACTAGCGTACGATTGAAGAACTGACAGAATTTTTCTATAACATTTTCCTGTTGCAGGCTGTTGAGCTTACAAAGTTTGATTATAGGCTTTCAAACAGGTTAGACACAGAATTACAAAAACTAAGATGTAGGGTAAACTATCATGCTTTAAGGTTCACAGATCCCATTCTCAAAATGGGTAAACTCTTGGTTGAAAGGATGAAGATGAAAGCCAAACATTTCATTGCCTTGCACTTGAGGTAAAGAGCAGTCCACTTAGAAGTGCAGTTATTGGAATTTGGATGTTCTATTCAGTTTGTCTTAACATCTTTACTGTAAAAGTGAAAAAGACTTAATGCAGGTTGATATATCATTTGCCATAGGTTTGAACCTGATATGCTTGCATTTTCCGGATGTTATTATGGTGGAGGAGATAAAGAAAGGGCTGAACTCGGAGCAATCCGGAAAAGGTGGAAAACTTTACATGTAAGGCCTCATGCGTTGTCAAGGACACTTCTGTAAATCCTCTAAATATCTGCAGATGCATTAAAACATGTTTGTTTTGGTGGGAACTGCAGGCAAGCAACCCTGAAAAAGTAAGAAGGAACGGAAAATGCCCGCTGACACCGGAGGAGGTTGGTCTAATGCTAAGAGCATTGGGGTTTGGAAGTGATGTTCACGTTTACGTGGCATCAGGTGATGTATATGGAGGTGAAGAGTCATTGGCTCCACTCAAAGGACTCTTCCCTAATTTTCATTCAAAACAAACTATAGCTACCAAGGAGGAGTTGGCACAATTTTCTTCATTTTCGGGTCGTATGGCCGCATTGGATTATATTGTTTGTGATGAAACCGATGTTTTCGTCGCAAACAACAACGGAAACATGGCTAGAATGTTAGCTGGCCGGAGGTATGCAACTATTTTTTTGTTATATGCGAATCACATTGGCGAAACAACACACTCTATTTTCCTATTGCAGGAGATACTTTGGACACAAACCAACAATCCGACCTAATGCTAAGAAGCTGTACAAATTGTTCTTGGACCGAAATAACATGACATGGGAAGAGTTTTCCTCTAGGGTTCAAACTTATCAGATCGGCTTCATGGGAGAGCCGAACGAAATGAAACCCGGCAAGGGTGAGTTTCATGAAAACCCAGATAGCTGTTTATGTCAAGCTAAAGGAATTGAAACAATTGAAGAGAAAAACAGGAAAGATGCTGTTGAAATGAGTGATGAATATCAGTCTATAGAGGATCCAGATTGGATTGATGTTGATTACTTACATAAAATTGAAGAGTTCATGTCAGATTAAATATTCTTCGGTTATTTTGTGGTTGGTGTTAGTTCGGATTAGAATCATTTGAGGTCCGGATCGAATTCTAGTTCAGATAAGATTACTTGTCAAGCAAGGAACTGTTTTCTCCTGTGTACATAAAAAGGCATGGCAATAGCAAATTGTCAATTGAAGTTAGGACATCCAGCTTATATAAACCACATAACTAGGCATAGAGTAGAAGAAGCTTATTATTATTATTATTATTATTGCTGTTATTATTATTATTATTATGTTGGACATTTTTACCGTAAGGTAATGATGGGTTTATGATTAAAGGAAAATTACCTTGTATTGTCTCGTCTATTTTATTCAAGTGAAGCAAATATTAAATGGAATAGAAAACTTTTCTGGTATGGTATCTACTTTAGATTTTCATTTTATGAAGTAGCAAATAGACACACAGAGCATAACAGCAGCGGCATTGAGACTTGCCACTCAGCTGTAATGGTGGCGGACACTACCCTTCTCCGACCACCTGAACGGTAAGCCCCTATTTCTTTAATTCTTTTTACTTTGCTTCAAACAGTATTACTATTTCTTGGTTCTTCTTTTTCCTCCAACAGGGGAATTAGGCTCCATGCTGTGGAAAATCCCAGGAACTCGAAGCAATGTTTTGGAAACAATTGTACCCAACTTGACAAGTTATTGATTCCTTCTGGTTTTTTGTCTAAAATTTGTGGTTTTATGATTGTTCTTTTTCCATTTTCAGCATTGCAGTTCTTCTGTCCTGTCTCTCTTATCTGCTTGCAAATATACAAGGTAACCTTTTTGATTGTCTTGTCTGAAACCTGTATTTTCTTGTAGTAGCTATTTCCTTTTTTAATTTTATAAATACATAAACTAAATTTCAGATTTCAGAATATTTTGATTATTTTGGCTTTTAATAGAAATTATTCAAAATTCAACACGAATGGCACTGGAATCTTGTCCTTAATACGCAATATCTCAAGCCTGATATGTAGGACCCTTTTTTGCATGAAAAGGAGACAGTGGCCACAATGCCATTCGTGCAAAATAATTAAGCATAATTTCTTTTTCTTTTAAAAAATTGTCAGCTCATCTTGTTTGTTGACATTATTGTCTACTAATTGGGTGGGGAAACACATTGAGCTAACATTTGTTTTTTTTTAGTTTTCAATATAAAATTATTCAAAAAATTCAGCACGAGTGGCACTGGAATCTTGAGCCTAATACGCCATATCTCAAGCCTGATATGTAGGATCATTTTTGCTTTGGAAGAAGACAAGATCCACAGTGCCACTCGTGCACAATAATTAAGCATTGTTTCCTTTTTAAAAAATGCATTAAGCTCATCATGTTTGTTAGGTTATTAAGTTGAGTTGGGGGGAGACAATGAGCAAACATCGGCTGCAAAAAATGTCGAAACCCCAAATCAGTATCACGTTTTGATTCATAGAGATTTGCATTTGATTTGTCTCCCCCTTTGCCTTTATTATATATATAATCACAGCTTTGATGGCAAAGCTGTACCATTCACCCTTCAAGCCTTTTCATCTCTTCAACCAAAAAACAAAGATGGGTTCTTCAGCTTTGAATAAAAAATCCAATTTCAATGCTCGTTCAAACAGCTTGCCTTCTAGACCCCATCCACTTATTCCTCAAATAGATGAGCATTTACGTAGGCTAAAATCTGATGAATCCGCCACTTCTTCATCGGTTATTACCGGAAAACTAAGTGGTCTAAGAGATCTGTATGAGTTGGTTCATAGTTTGCTTCAATTACCTATCACACAAAAATCCTTAGCCCAAAACTACAATGACAACAATGAGTTGTTGTTGAATGGATCCCTTAAGCTGTTGGATATTTGTGGTTTAGCCAAGGATGCTTTGTTGCAGGCCAAGGAAGATACCCAACAACTTCAATCGAGTTTCCGAAGACGAAGAAGTGACGATCCCATTTTCGCAAACAATGCTAAGGCCTACTTAGCATCAAGGAAGAAAGCAAACAAGTTAATAAACAAGTCTTTGAGAGATTTAAAGATCAGTAAATGTGGGTTTGCTGATGTTGATGCAGCTACATGTAGCATGTTAAGAGATGTTGAAGGGGTTACTTTCACGGTGCTCGAATCAGTTTTTTCTTATATAACTGCGACGATGCGGGAACCAAAATCGACCAACTGGTCTTTGGTGTCAAAGTTGGTGCACTCGAAATGCGTAACGTGCAAGGGACGAGGTTCGGAGACGAATGAATTCGAGAGAGTGAATGCATTGTTGTGTGGTCTAATTGGTTATAGAAGTAAGAAATGTGGTGATATGAGCAATGAGAATGCAGTGATTGAGTTGCAGAGACTTGAGACAAGCATTGAAGATGTTGAAGATGGAATTGAATGTGTGCTTAGGCTTTTGATTAAAACTAGAGTTTCTATTCTCAATATCCTCAGCCATTAATTGCTGAATATCATAGCAGATGGCATTTACAAAAAAGGAAAAAGGATTCCCACAATTTCTTTTTTGGCCAAAAAATTCCCAAAATTTTGATGTACATTCCTTGTATATATGCCTCAAAAATACATGTATAATACTAATCCTAAATATAAATACTATAATTTTTTTTGAACAAAACTACATTATTTTGTTATGATATGAATATATGAATATGTCAAATTTTAAACAATTTTAATCAAAATCATGGAACCATGAATCATAATTATAAAGGTAAAAATATTATGGAGGTCCTTGTACTAAGAGTCAGATTATATTTCATTCCTTTACTGAAAAAATAAACAATTGAGTCCTTGTATGTTAGATAAAAAAACAAACTAATCTTTTTTTGTTAAAATTTTTATCTATTTTACTATTAAAAACTGGTGTGGCTAACAAAATAACCAGATAATTATACGTGATGTGCCACGTGTACCTCATTCTGACGTACAAGGACCAATTTGCCTATTTTTTAAATAGAGGGGATAAAATAAAATCTGAATCTTAGTACAAGGGCCTTCATGGTATTTTTACCGAATTATGGAAAGTATTGCAAATACGAAATCATATCCACTATTTTGGTAAAAGTGCCATGGATCTTTACTAGGCATTCGATTGCATTTTACCCCCTTTACTAAAAAATGGGCAATTTAGTCCTTTTACGTTAGATTAAAGAGCAAATTGATCCTTGTTAATAAAAATCTCTTCTATTTTTACTGTTAAAAGTTGACATTGCTGACATAATAACTAGATAGTTACATGTGACGTGCCATATGTATCTCATTCTAACGTATAAGGACCGATTTACTCCTTGATCAAATATATAAGGGATAAATCTACCTATTTTTTAAACAAAATAAAATACAATTAAACTCCTAATATAAAAATTTCCATGATAATTTTACATAAAATGTACTTTGATACCCTAAACTAACAAGTTGTCTATGATGAATAATATCATATTGACAGCACGATCCACATTTATAAGGCTTTATTTTATTGCTTATTGAAAACAAACATGATCCGCCATTATAGTTTCTTGGAAATTAATTAATTAATGTTTATGCTAATGAAATGATGAAACAATTTTGACTTAAAAATTTAGCTTTTGAAAAGCAACTTTAAACAAAGTCTAAAGTGGATTTTTTAGAATATCAAGAAATTGGATTACGGGTTTTAATCATTATTTGGAGATGTGTTTGGTTTTTGACACTGAACTCTGGAATATCTTAGATGATTTGACTCTTTTACAAGATTGAGATTTGATTAGAATCTTGATTCAAACTGACAGTCTTGAAGCAGTTCATGCTTTGTAGTGGGATGATTCAACTAGTTCGAGATCAGCTTTAGTGAAGCGGATTCACAAAGCTACAAAGTTTTGAGCATTGGGTGATCAAACATGTCCCAAGGGAGGTCAATCTAATCGCAGATCAAATTGCTAAGATGGTATCTGTTGATTTAAAGGGAACAACTGCTCCTACAGATTTACTAGAAGCTCTTGAAAGTAATAAATAAACTACTGGTGCTTCTGATTTTGTCAATGTAATTTAATCTTTTAAGTTTTGTTTTTATCACAAAAAAAATAAAATTTTTATTTAATTTAATAGAGATAAATTCATTAGATTGGACAAATCATTTGAATCTTAAACAAATTTAATATACAATTTTAATCTCGAATATAATTGAATTTTTATTTTACGAATCAAGATGTCAATGAGTTGTAGAGCTAGCTAGAAAAATTACACTTGAATCTCAATGATCAAATTCTTCATTTCTCTCTCATCACATGATACATACATATATTTAATATATGTATACATGTGTGTATATATGTTGGGAAGGGACGAAGGGATCCTCTCTAGAAGAAACAGTGGCTACCACTATTTCTAGCACACCTAAACTTGTCACCATCCTTTGTTCTACTCGGTAAATATAGAGGTTAATGATCATTTGAATAGATTGCTATAATCAAGATTTGCATCTGCATCATCATCTATGAACTGTATCTGCATCATTAAAAATGAAGTAAAAACTTTCAGAATGAATAGAATTCAGTGTTTGAGGTTTAGGGTTTCAGATTTAGAGTTTGAGATAAAAAATTATCAAAATTATGTATTAATAACATAAAAAAATTACTGAAATATTATTAAATAATTAAAAAGAGACCATAAATAATATGTTAGAAAGAATCCATAAAATAATTTCTCTAAATCTCGATCACTCAGAATCCTTGTTTTTAAAATTACTTTGACATTGAACTATCACCTATATTATAGGCTAACAATTCTCAACATACTAAATCATTAACTGAGAAAGGATTGTATGAAACAGTGACGCCATGTCATCTGTATCCCTTTCCAATAGTTTTATACCACATCAGTATTTTCATCTCGAATTTCAGTATTTTCATCCTGAAAAAAATCAAATCCAAATTAAAATCCTAAAATTTAAGATAAAAATACTAATGTGGCATAAAACTATTGAAAATGGATACAAATAACAGGACATCACTGTTTCATACAATCATTTCCCATCATTAACTAGCCTCAAATATAATGTAAATTCATGATGCATATTAATTGCAAACACATATATGGCAGAAAATTGCCTACATTGCAATAATCATTCTTTCACTCTTCAATTTTTTGGGTCCATTCTCTTATCTAGTGTTGTTAATTCATTTCTTGTAATTATATCGTAATTATATTATTTTTTAGTAGAAATTTTATAACACATGTATACATATGAAACTTACATATTTAAAATATATGTGTTTAAAAATAATATATAATAAATGACGAAATGTAAAAATTTATTGTTGGTAAGGGGAAATATTTTATGTTAAAAGTTAATTATCTATATACAGAAATTTGGCGAGAGAAAATATTTTATGATAAAAATTAAATTTTTTAAAAGTTCACTTAAAGAATTATTATTGTAATGACAATAAAGAATTATTATTGTAATGACAATTTTTTTAATTCCTTTATTTAAAAACTATATAAAAATATGAAAAGAGAAAGAGGTTGTAAAAATAATAATAGTATAGATATAAAAATTGTTGCCGATTTGGTGTCTGGTTAATCTGTGACATCAACTTAGTAAGGATTTTTTTATTAATAGTATAGATATACAAATTGATGATTTAATTATTAGGGTAAACTACCAAAATAGTCACTTTTGTTTGCCTCAGGTTACATTTTAGTCACTTATGTTTGAAATGTTACTTTTAGCCACTTACGTTATCGTGTTGTAACATTTTAGTCACTGAGCCGTTAATTGATATTAACGGTGTAATGGTAAGTAGACATGGCACGTTAAATAATCATTTCAAACGAAAATTTTAGGTTAAATTCTACAATTGGTCCCTATATTTTTTTTTTATTTTGAGCAATTTAATTTTTTTTTATGTTCTTTTAACTTTATTTATTTTTCTTTATTTTCCATTCTCTCCTGCTTATCCCTCTGTTTTCCTTCCTTCATTTCTTTTAACATAGTTCTTCAATGTTTTCCACTTGTTAAAATTAGTCCACAAGCTCGCCTTACTCGAAAAAAATAAAAGTATAGGGATTAGTTTTAAAAAACAAAAAAATAGAAAAACTACGTTAAAATAAATGGAGAAGGGAGGAAAACAAAGGGAGAAGCAGAAGAGAATGGAAAATAAAGAAAAAAATGAGTTAAAAGAACATAAAAGGAAAAAAAATACTCAAAACGAAAAAAATATGGGGACTGATTGTAAAAATTAACCTAAAATTTTATTTTAAAATAATAATTTAACGTGCCATGTCAGCTTACGTTATACCATTAACGACAATTAATGCTCAGTGACTAAAATGTTATAACGCGATAAAGTAAGTGACTAAAACGTAACATTTCAAATATAAGTGACTAAAATGTAACCTGGGGTAAACAAAAAGTGACTATTTTGATAGTTTATCCTAATTATTATTATTTTTTCGAAATCAAAGAATGATGTAAATTTGTTCAAGAAAATTGTAGCATTCATATTTAGGATCAATCAAGTATTATACATGTATTTTTTTAGCTTTATACAAGGATTGTACATCAAAATCTTGGGAATTTCTTTTCCCTTTTGAAAATGCCTTCTGCTATGATTTTCTTCAATCAATGGCTAAGGATATTGAGAATCGAAACTCTAGTTTTTATCAAAAGCCTAAGCACACATTCAATTCCATCTTCAACATCTTCAATGCTTGTCTCAAGTTTCTGCAACTCAATCACTGCATTCTCATTGCTCATATCACCATATTTCTTATTCTTATACCCAATTAGACCACACAACATTGCATTCACTATCTCGAATTCATTCGTCCCCGAAACTCGTCCCTCGCAGGTTACTCGTTTCGAGTGCATCAACTTCGACACCAAGGACCAGTTGTTTGATTTCGGTTCCGGCATTGTCGCTCTTATATAGGAAAAAACCGATTCGAACACTACGAAAGTAACCCCTTCAACATCTCTCAACATGCTCCATGTAGGTTCATCAACATCAGCAAAGCCACATTTACTGATCTTTAAATCTCTCAAAGACTTGTTTATTAACTTGTTTGCTTTCTTCCTTGATGCTAAGTAAGCCTTAACTTCGTTTGCGAAAATGGCATCGTAGCCGCTTCTTCGTCTTCGGAAACTCGATTGAAGTTGTTGGGTATCTTCCTTGGCCTGCAACAAAACATCCTTGGCTAAACCACAAACATCCAACAGCTTAAGAGATCCATTAACCAACAACTCATTATTGCCATTGTAGTTTTGGGCTAAGGATTTTTGTGTGATAAGCAAACTATGAACCAACTCATACAGATCTCTTAGACCACTTAGTTTTCCGGTAATCGACGATGAAGAAGCGGTGGATTCATCGGATTTTAGCCTACGTAAATGCTCATCTATTTGAGGAATAAGTGGATGAGGTCTAGAAGGCAAACTGTTTGAACGAGCATTGAAATTGGATTTTTGGTTCAAAGCTGAAGAACCCATCTTTGTTCTTTGGTTTAAAAGATGAAAACGCTTAAAAGGGGTGAATGGTGAATACAGCTTTGCCACTAAGCTATGATTTTATATATATAATAAAGGCAAAGGGGGAGACACAAGGAATCTCAAATGCAAATCTCTATGAATCCAAACATGATACTGATTTGGGGTTTCGACATTTTTTGCTGCCGCTGTCTGCTCAATGTCTCCCCTCAACTCAACTTAATAGCCTCAACAAACATGATGAGCTTAACGCATTTTTTTAAAAGAAACGAAGCTTTGTGCACGAGTGGCCCTGTGGATCTTATCTTCTTCTAATGCAAAAATGATCCTACATATCAGGCTTGAGATATGGCGTATTAGGCACAAGATTCCACTGCCACTCGTGCTGAATTTTCTATTGAAAATGAAAAAAAAATAAAATTTGTTAGCTCACCCCACCCAATTTAGCCGACAATAATCTCAACAAACAACATGAGCTGACAATTTTTTTATGAAAAATGAAATGAAGCTTAATTATTGTGCACGAGTGACAGTGTGGCCACCTTCTCCTTCTCATTAAAGGAAATGTCTCAATTTAATACACGCGTTTTTAAGGAAAAAAATAATCAATGAGCTAATGTTTAGCCACGAAATTAACTGCCAAGTTAAGTGAAAGAACTTGTCATTAGTGACTAGCAAATTTTGACAAATCTTGGACTTAAATCACATCTTGTACAAGTTGATTTATAATAGATTACTCTTTTAAGTAAGATTTCATGAACGTAGGAAATTTTCAAACTGTGTAACCAAACTTCTGTATCCTTCTCTATTTTATAATTGTTAGTGAATTCATTTAGTTACACTTGAACGAAAATTTGAAAAGTAAATTCAAAAAATTTCTCAATTGGTATTAAAACTAGACACTTGATGTATTAAATAGAGATCTTTCTGTTAATTTACTAAGATGAAAAAAGTCCATACATATGTCGAAGAATTCAGTGCTTCATTCAAGGACCAGACATATTATAAAACAACTTTTCATCAAAGAGTTAGTGGGGAATGGAACCATTAAATTGAAGTATGTTTCAACTAAGAATCAACTGACAAATCTATTTACCAATAGCATTGAAGTTGCTAGATTCGAGATATTGAGATATTCAGTTGGCGTGTGTTGAGTATAGACTTGGCATATAAGGCAAGGCACTAAAACTCTTCCCAGAAGTGTATTTTGCCTTATTTTGATTATGGGTAATTTTTTGTTCCAAATTATTAGAAATTGGCCAATCATACAACAACTCTTTCACATGTTGAAGTGGCGAAATGCGAGAAGTCTCTACAAGTGACAAAGTGCGAGCTGACACTGCGAACTGTGAACTATGAGTTGCATGCAAGCTGCGAACTGTAAACTGCAAGCTACATGCAAGCAAGCACTGCATGCAAGTTGCAAGCTGCGAGATGATGCCTTTGATGCATGCTGATTTTGGTTTCGTTTGTTTAGTTGCTTTGTCATGTTATGTAGTTGAAAATGAATTTAACTGTTAAGTTATCTGATGTGTTTCGGTGCTGATTAACGTAATCAACTCGTGTGCAAGTTAAGTTTTGTTTGTTTCCAAGTCATTAATGGGAGTAGTTATGTATTTGATATTCTTTTTTTTTTTTCTTTTACTTAAGTGTATTGTTTTCAAGTTGAATGGACAAGCAAATTGTTTCATGCTTCCTTGCCGTGCTGCTGGTATTAGAGTTGTGACCCAAATTCATATTAAAATAAAATATAAGTGGTAAGATAGAAAGATTCACGAGTACTATCTTCAAGATTTGATCTTAGTCTAGTAAGTTTTTCTTTTCCTTTTTTTAAAAAAGAAAATTTTAGTTTTTCCCCTTAATTCTTAAATTTCTAGAACTGGGCTGTGTCCTATTTCTTTGTCTATGGTTGCTTCATTAACAAATTTGGTTTTGTTGGGCGTTCAACTTTTTTGGTTAAAAACAATAATTCTTCCAAACTATATTTCTTTTTCTGGTATAAATATTTCTTGTCATTTTCTTTTTTACAGTAATTATGTTATTGTTATCGGTTATTGAATGTTAATAATGAAAGGATGATTTTGAGGGTACTCGAAAGAAGATTTTAAGGTTTTTTAAGGGGACTTAAGAGTTTTTTTCTTTTATTTTCTCGTCTGCATGTTTTCTCTTAAAATGGTTAAGAGAAGAAAAAGAGAGCGATAAGGTTATTGAGTAAGAAACTAGAACATGGGGTGTTTTGGACAAGTCAAAACTATCCTCATTTTCTTCTATTACTTTTCCTTGGAAACAAACAACAAGGAGGAGGAAAAAGAAAAAAAAAATTGCAAACTTTAGTTTTATGTTGCAAATAAATAAAAATATTTTGGACTAATTACAAAGAGGTCCCTAGCTTTAGTCAAAAGTATAAAAAGGTCACGTTAGCAATTTGTTAGTGGATTAATGGAATTTTTAACGGCAGTGACCACTTAGAGCAAAATTGACAAAAAAAAATTAAATAACCAAAATAGAAATGACGCTCTTTTAGAGTGATCTATGGTGTAATTTACCCTTATTTTTATTTTTTTTTTTTTTTTAGCTTTTTCTTAATTTGGTTGTTAAATTTTATGAAATTTTTAAATGATTGAATCAACAATTAAATTGATTTGGATCGAGAGTCGATGATTTGACCAATTCAATTATCGATCCAATTGTTAAAACATTACTAATATAACTATTCACAATGTACTAAATCATTACCTAGACTTAATTGTTAGGCAAATTCATTGTTCACATTGATTGCAAACACATACAGTGCAAAAAATTTTGCTTATATTGCAATACCCCTCTCTTTGAATCTTCTTGCTTTGGGGTTCATATTGTTCCTTAGAAATTCAAATACTAACCATCTCTTTCAAAATCCATAAAGATTAACTTGTGACTCAAGCAAATTAAAGGTTCTCTAGATAGGTGTTTATTTTCAGTGCGGTGCGTTTAATTTTCTTTTTGTCTCATGTTATAGTATCACAACAATATTTAATCTCATTGTCATCGTTGATTTTACACTAACCACAAATAAACGCACCGTCCATCCAAAGAAACCCTAAAATTACAGAAACTAACCGACTGAAATTAGGGATGAATTCATAAACTTTTTAAGTCTGGAATCAAATTATAAAATTTTAAAAAATTAAAATGTAATTTTATTATTGCATCAATTTATAATTTCTGGAGAGACCATATAGCTCGAAGGCTTCGGCCTACTCCTTGGCATCGCCCTTACTTTGTTTCAAGATTGAAGCCAATTTTCTATTTTTGGATTTAAGAATTGAATTATAAATTTTAAAAGATGATAATGAAAATTTTTCATTATATTAATTTATTTAATAATATTTAGAGAGACCCTACAACAATTTTAGTATTATGAGACACAAAATTTGCCATTTTCAATTTGATTTACTTGGGGATGAGCCTAACATGCCTTTTTTATTGGTGAAATTATATGCGAAATCCCTTTATTTTAGAGACTTAATCATATTAGTCCATTTATTATTAAATCAATTTAGTTCGACTACATTAAATAAGTTCAAATTAGAACAAAATTAACGTTTACTCTTTAAAAGATGATATAAATTTTTTTTTCATTTATGGTTCAACTCCAAACAAAATATTTCATTTATATAACTTTATTAAATAATGATGACGATTTTTTTTTTTTTTGCTACAAAAAGGAAGTTGAACTGCAGTGTTCAACAGAAAAAACTAAAATTAGACTTGTTTAACACTTATCTTGTAAGATCGCATCATGTACAGCCGAAACTGGTTGAGCAAATACAAGCAGCCCCATTGTGTGTAATACCCAAATATTGCCCGGGCCCATTAAACCTGACCCAAGTAAACCAAAAAACGAACCCAATTACAAAATCAAACAAATTAAACCCAAAACCCTTTAACCCAACAGCAAACAAGCCCAAAAGGCCCACATTTTTTAGGGTTTCAAGAAACCCTAGCCCTGGATCCCAAGAGTCGGCCACCAGCGTCGTTCGCACACCCTCCACTTGCGCCACTAGCCCCTGCAAAAATAAAAAAATACAATAACAGAGAGAGGAATCTTTGTATTTGATCGGTTATAAAAGACCGAATAAAGATCTGTAAGAGGACCTTTTTTTTCGGGCAATCAATAAAAAAATGAAAACAAATTCGAAAAAAAAAAAAAGCAAAAAGAAAACCCAGTACCTTCGAAGGTATTTTATTTTTTCTATTTTTTGTTATTTTCGCATCTTCTCCCCTTCATACACATATGCATACATGTATATATATATATATACAAAATAAAAAAAAAAGAGAGAGAAATCTTATCTCGGCTGTGTGTAGATATCATGGTCGCGCATGATTTTGATTTGGCGACGGAAGACCGCCGGAGTGCCTCCCTCCTTTTGTACCTGCAGAGAGAGTGAGAGGGAGTGAAGTTTTTTTTTCTGAAGCTAAAAGAAAAATGAAATTTTGGCAAAAAATGGGGCTTATAAAGCCCAAGCTAAACGGCGCCGTTTCATTCGGCCCCCAGACGCCCAAAACGGCGTCATTTTGGCGGCCGACCCGAATTCAACCCGACCTGGCTAGAAGATCCGCGTGTTTTCACTAGGAGGGGCTAATTGCGCATTTAGCCCCTCCGCTTTTTTGGTCTTCGCAATCGAGCTTTCTTCACTTCGAATTTTGCCCCAAATTTTGTTCTATAGTTCAAATTAGTCCTCAGACAAACGCTGCGTTTCAGGGTGCGGGATTTATCGCCATTTTGCCCCCTCCAAGTTACGCGCTTGTTACATTTTAGTCCAGATTATCCTTTCCACTTTAGTTTATTGCTGTTTTAACCCCTCTAACTTTATTTCGATTTCAATTTAGCCCTTCCTTGACCTTTTTTTTATTGTACTATTGATATTATTATTATTATTATTATTATTGGTATATTTGCTATTAATATTTGCTATTGTTATATTATTATTATTCCTACTGGTATACATTATTATTATTATTATTATATTTATTATTATTATTATTATTATTATTATTACTATTATTATTATAACTATTAATGTTATTATATTGCAATATATTTATTACTATATTATTATTGTTATTATTATGACCGTTTGTATTACTGTATTGCAATATATTGCTATATTATTATTATTATTATTATTATTATTATTATTATTATTATTATTATTATTATTATTATTATTATTATTATTATTACTATAACTATATTTGTACTATTATATTGTATATTTATATTATTATTGTACGTACTTCGTATCATTATCATTATCTTAGTATTATTACCGTACTATTATTATTATTACTAATTATTATATTTATATTATCCTGTTGTACATATTATTATTATTATTATCAATTTACTATGGTACCATTATTATTATTGTTACTATTATTATTATATTTATATTATCATATTGTATATACTTTGCATATTAGTACTATTACCTCATTATTATTATTATTATAGTATATTGGCATGTTGTACACATTTGGTGTCCGTACTATCATTATCTTTTTCTTACTATTATTATTATTGTTATTATTATATTTATGCTATCATATTGTATATATACCTTTTATTATCTTGATCTTTACTAATCCCTTCTAACCCCTTTATTATTATTTCAAAGCCGTCTTTTATCTTTTTATGTTTTTTAATTATTGTACCTCTTTATTACCAATGTCATTGATTTCGTATTTTTGTCGCTTCATGTGGATCACGGTTTTAAATCGTGACTCGACATTTTTCATATAAAAAAAGTGATATTTGTGTGCTTAGAAGGCCGAAAAATTACATCCTAACGTGTTGGGTGTCGATCTTTTCGTCCAACTAAATACTTAAATATCCTTTTCTTTTACATGCTTTGAAGATCAAAGATGATCTCGGTGTCGAAATATAAGGGTATTACATCCTAACGTGTTGGGTGTGATACTTTTATTCCTTTGAAGCGAGTTAATCTTGAGATTCAATCCTGATTCAATTAGCCTATTTTTTGAAGTTTCACCCTAAATATTTTCAAGTTTTCGACATTAGGACGACATTAATCAATTTGGTACCAACTTTGGGCGTTGCAAAGGTGCTAATCCTTCCTTGTACGTAACCGACTCCCGAACCCGTTTTCTCGAATTTCGCAAACCAAAATATTTTTATAGGTGACCTGATCACACCCAAATAAAAAAAAAGGATTGGTGGCGACTCCATATTTTTTAAGTCGATTCCCGTTTTTTAAAACCCCTTTTTAAGAATGGTCTCGACAGCTTGTCGACTCCGCTGGGGACGTTTTTGAAGAGTCAAGCCATAAATTGATTAACTATTGTCCTTTTGATCGAAAACTTGGAAAATTGTTTTGGGAAAAATCAGTTATTTGACGCCTTTGATTGTGTTATAATGTCAAGTCGCATGAAATACTTTGGCATCGCATTGCATGACCGTTGGTCACACCCTTAAGTGGGAGCAAGAAACTAAGCCTTGTGAGGTTTTCACCTCCGCATGGGCTAGTGGATTGCTTCTGGGATACATCCGTACCTATGCGTTTGGTGAGGTTTTCACCTCCGCATGGCCATAGGGAAATGTATCCCCCTGAGCTGAACTCGGTCCGTATGAGCCTATAATGGGTGAGAATTGAGGAATCTGCTGGTTCAGGTACCCCTCTGTAGAGCCGAACTACATATAGTAAAACCTAAGAGCCTACCCTAGATAAAATGCCGAAGCTTTAACCGTTACCTAGGAAAACGTTTGATGATATTCTACTTACTCTGATTATGTGATGCTGACTTGATTCGGTTCATTGTTGTTTGCATGTCATTCTGCATTAAAAGAGGTGTCGGTTTCTGTTCGATTGCTAAAATAGGAAGTTTGCTATGGAAAACGATTTTCTTGATAGAGTAGAAGACAATGCGACCGTACGCGTATGGTCAGAAAAGTTGCAGTTGGAAAAGGGAGACAACTTAGATGAAGGTTACAAGTCGGAGCTGTGGGACTTCACCCGTATTAGCGTGACGTAAAACGAGCTACAAGAGTTGCGCGACATCTGGACTCATTGGGAATGTGAGGCTAAACAAACGTTCTACCACAGTTATGGTAATATCTCTTACTTACTCGATGTCAAGATAGATAAACACTTGTTTCAGGCTATGGTTCAATTTTGGAATTCTGCATCTGATTGTTTGATTTCGGAAAGTAGATTTGGTGCCGACCATAGAAGAGTACACCACCTACTTCGTTGTCCCAAGGTACAAGTTGATAAGGTTTATATTAGGCCTGCTTATATTCCTCCTTTTGCCAAGAAATTGATGAAGATTACTGGAATGAGTGAACAGTGGATCTCAGCTAGAATTCAGCAGAAAGGCGAGGGGAGATGTATCCCTTGGGCAAATTTAAGGGATCTAATTTTGATGCACCCGATGTGAAAAGCAAGGTTGATACTTTCGCCTTAAGTATCTATGGATTAGTTATTTTCCCCAAAACCCTAAGACACATAAACGAAGCAGTTGTAGATCTATTTGACCAGTTGGATAAGCAAGTTACACCTGTCCCAGCAATCTTGGCAGAAACTTTCAGATTATTAAATGCATGCCGCAGAACAGGAGAGGGGAGGTTTATTGGATGTGCGCAGTTATTGACCGTATGGTTTCGCGCCCATTTTTGGAAGATGGATAAAGTCTCTTATCGACCCTTTCGTGAGGACTATTCACCGTTAAAGGAGGAAATAGCCGTGTCAAGACAAGAAGATATAACCGAAGAAGGGTGGATGACGATTTTTCAGAATCTTCAGGAAGAAGACATTGAGTGGAAAGCTCCATGGATGATACCGAAAGAGATACTTTATAGATCGGAGATTTTAATTAGGTCCCTTTACCCGAAATTTGGGGAGCCGTCGGATATGCCCCTCTACTGGCAACAAGACAATATAAGTCTAAGCAGTTTGTACCAGCAACATATGGTTTGGCCCAGAGTGAATTCTCTTATTCGGGAGAGAGTTACAAGAAGAAGATTAAGGAGGTCGCGAACGCTTGGAAACAAACACATCGGAAAAGAGAATAAACGTGGGTAAAACGGTGACTGCTGAGTATGAAGCGTGGCTGAGTAAAATAACTAATGATAATATTCCGGGTCCAACTTTGAGTGATGTTCGGTCAACAGAAGAACGCCTACGAGTAGTTCCAACTGAGCTAGAAATTATAAGGTAAGATTTTGCAAAGCAAAGTTTAGAACTCGAGAAGAAGATCGAACAATTGGAAGAGGAAAAAATGCACTTAAAATGGGACGCGGGGGACAAAAGGCAGAAGCGGAAGAGTTAAGAAAAAGGAAAAGTGAAACTGAGGAAGATCTGAATAGTTTAAGGAAGGACTACAAGAAGATGCGCCTCTCAATGAGAACCGCGGGGTTAGGAAAAACTTCAGATTAATGGAGACAAGAGTTGCGAGAAGAAAGAAGTAAGACCGAGCAATGGGAAAGGAAATTTCAAGAAATAAAAACCCAGAAGGAGAGTCTAGAGAGGCAGATGTTAGAAAGCCAGAACAGAAGAAACGAATTGAAGTCTAGAGTGGCAGAGTTAGAAAGATCACTTAATTATCATCGAAACCGTAGCTCGGTAAAAGAGTTAAAGGCGAGTCTGAGTGAAATAGAAGAGATGAAAAGGAAGATTGAAGAGTCGGAAATGACCTTGCTAAAATGCCAAAACCATATCAAGGCTCTAGAGTTAAATGAAGAGCAAAGAGAAATGGAGCTACACTATTCTCGCAATCAAGTCAGAGATAGGGATTACCTCATGGGGGAAGCTATAACCCAGATACGAGAGATAGCTGAATATTTACAGATCTTAGCTATACAAGCTGATGTACTGAGCATGCAGTTCGAGACACGGTCGGATCAGGGACGAGAATTAGCTTCTCTACTCATGAAGATTAAAGCCTTAGGGGTCAGAGCAAGGCCATATCTGTAATCTATTCTATGTAAAGAGCTTTGTTTTCAAAATAAAGTTTCCTGTACGGAATTGAATCAGAATCGACACCTTTTCTGCATTCATGCATTCATCTCTATTCCATACATATGCATTAGGGGTCATTAAAAGATGCTAATAATAAAGAAAATTTATTTCAGCACCCTGGAAACCAACAAAACCCTATCAGAGACACATCCTTACGGTACAAGAAAGAAAACCAAAGATATGGATCAAAGAATGGAAAGACTAGAGCAAATGCAAAAAGAAATGCAGGATCAAATAAAAGAGCAAACACAGCAGCTACAGGAACAGTTGGCCAAAAGCCAGCAGGACATGATGGAGCGGATGCAAGAATCCCAGAGCAACATGATAAACCTGCTGGTGCAGTTAATGACTAAGGAATGTGAGAATGAAAAGCGCATTGCTGTTAGCTCAGGGAACGACAATGATAGCCCTGTTCTTACCCCACTGAACACTCAAACACCGCCTAATGTGTATCCTCAAAGGGCTTCTGTCACCATCAGGCCGCAATATCAGGGTGGTACTGCAATACCGACACACCTCCCAACTGGTTCGGGTACCAATCCGGAAGAAATTCCAATCAATCCCAATGTCCCTAACTTGGACGAGATAGCTGAAAGGGCAAAAGCGGAATTACCAAAGCAGCTAGAGGACAAATATAAATTGTTGGAGGAAAAATTTAAAGCTATAGAAAATGCTAGTAAACGTCATAGAATCAATGCCAATGATTTAAGTTTGGTCCCTGACTTGGTGCTCCCTTTCAATTTTAAGATGCCTGAGTTCGAGAAATACAATGGAACAAGTTGCTCAGAGGCCCATATCACTATGTTTTGTAGAAGGATAACTGGATACACTAATAATGACCCACTGCTAATTCATTGTTTCCAAGATAGCCTAGTGGGAGCCGCGGCCAGATGGTACAACCAGTTGAGTCGCGCCAAAATTGGTTCATGGGCAGATTTGGCACAAGCATTCCTAGAGTAAATGCGATCCACGTGAAGCGACATGACCCCGATAGGATCACTCTTCAGAACATGGAGAAAAAAGGAAATGAAAGCTTTAGGCAATATGCTCAGAGGTGGAGGAAGGTTGCCATCCAAGTCCAGCCACCACTGTTGGAGAAAGAGACTACGATGCTCTTCATCCAAACACTGAAAGCCCCATTTCTCATGCATATGATAGGAAGTGCAACCAAGGGCTTTTCGGACATTATGATGACTGGAGAAATGATCGAGAATATTATAAAAAGCGGGACGATTGAGATGGGGGAAAGTACCAGAAGAATGCCTTTAAAGAAGAAAGAAAGCGAGGTGAATAACTCGAGCGTAGTGTACCCAAAGTCAATCATTATTAATCAGCCGAAAGTAGTGACCACGGGGGAGAAAGGATCGTCCAAGAAAGAACCTGGCACCACAAGACAAAATAATGAGAAACTCTAATTCACGCCGATTCCGATAACGTACAAGGAGATGTATCAAACCCTGTTCAACGAGCATATTATGTCCCCATATCATCTAAAACCTATGCAACCTCCGTATCCCAAGTGGTATGACTCGAATGCACAATGTGAGTACCATGCAGGAATCACAGGGCACTCAATAGAGAATTGCCTCGCCTTCAAGAAATTGATGGAGAAATTTATCAATATGGGGGTTGTGGAGTTAGATGACATGCCAAATGCGAAACCTTTACCCAATCATGCTAATAGCTAAGTCAATGCAATTATCGAAAGTTCAGAGAAAAGAATTAAGGCAAATATCAAGGAGGTTAAGACCCCTTTGAGAGTAGTTTGGAGAGAAATGGTCAAACAAGGGCTGATTGCTAAAGGAAAGAGGCAGGGAATGTTGACGAATTATTGTGAGTATCATCAGGAATCGGGGCACGAGATTCAAAACTACAGGGAGTTTAGAACTTTAGTGCAAAATTTAATGAACAGTAAAGAGTTTATGACGAATTTTATGACGAATGCATAGAAGAGGGGAGCATATGCACATCAGAGTCAACGGTAAAGAGTTTGAGAGTCAATCTTCCGATGATCGTTATTTCGCGTCCCAAAAGAGATGAGGCAGAAATACAAGTAGCGCCGAAGGTGGTAATACAGAGGCCCACCGCCGTCATTCATAAAGACAGTAAAGAGGTCTCTCAAAACCACGAGTGTGGTATAGCAGCCCCCGAAAAAGAGAATGCGGCTAATAATAAGGTGGGGATACAGGTAGCGCCAAAGGTGATAATACGAAGGCCCGCTGCCTTTGCTTATAAAGACAGTAAGGAAGTTTCCTGGAACTATGAATGCAACGTAGCAGTCCCCGGGAAGAAGAATTCGGCTAGTACTTCGAAGGAAGATCTAGATGAAGGTTTTCATACTCGTAGCGGGAGACGCTATGATTCGACAAAAGAGAAAATCCAATGGTAGAACAGGAGAAAGGAAAGACAGTTGAGCCTGCGCCGAAAGTCAAAGAGGCAGTGATAGAGGAAGAAGCCAAAGAGTTCCTGAAATTCCTGAAACACAGTGAATATTGTGTAGTAGAGCAATTGCACAAGCAACCGGCGAGCATATCTGTGTTGGCTTTGCTTCAGAATTCGGAGGTACACAGGAACGCGTTGATGAAAGTCTTGAACGAGACTCACGTCCCTAGTAACATCTCAGTTAATAAATTGGATCGATTGGTCGGTAATATAAGTGCCAACAACTTCATCTTTTTTAATGACGACGAGATACCACCAGGCGGTAGGGGATCCAACAAGCCTTTACACATTACCGCCAGGTGCAAAGGGCACATACCGCCGAGTGTCTTGATAGACAACGGGTCTGCGTTAAATGTATTGCCTTTATCCACCTTAAACAGACTACCAGTGGATAGTTCGCATATGAAGGAGTGTCAGAGCATAGTAAAGGCGTTTGATGGCACCCAAAGAAGAGTCATGGGGAGAATTGAGATACCTTTACTAATTGGCCCAGCTACTTACGAGGTAGATTTTTTGGTGATGGACATTGGACCTTCCTATAGCTGCTTGTTAGGAAGACCATGAATACATTCGTCAGGGGCAGTGCCTTCATCATTACATCAGAAGGTGAAGTTGGTGGTAGATGGTCGGCTGATAACGATAAAAGCTGAGGAGGACATTATTGCAGTTGTAACTCGCGATATGCCATACCTGGAGATAAATGATGAAGCAGCTGAATGCTCCTTCTGATCTCTCGAGTTCGTGAATGCGACGTCTATTACGGAAGGAAACAAAATCCCGAAACCAAGAATCTCCAAAACCACAAAAATGGGATTGAAAATGACCGTGGGAGAGCGCGCACGGGAAGAGGACTTGAAAAAGCGTCTTTGGGGATGGCTGTGACCCCAATATTGAGAGAAAAACAAGATCGCTTTGGTTTAGGATTTAGGCCAGACGCGAAATAAAAAAGGAAAGAGTTGGAGAAGAGGCAAGAAAGAAGACGCGCTCGTCTGAATGGAAAGGAAATTCAGTGGGAACCCATGCTGATCCTGCACATATCCAAAACCTTTGTGTCAGGAGGGGTAATTCACTCCAAACCAAAGACATGGAAGGGAAAGGATATCGTACAATGATGGATAATGTCTGTATTAACGCCATATCTGAAGAGACAGTTGAAGAAGGAATCCTACCAGATATTCAGCCTTATGAACCAGGAAACGTTTTAAACAATTGGACTGCGGAGGAGATTCCTGTAGTATTTAAAGCTTATCCAGAGTAATGTCCAAAATGCACTTATTGCTTTAAGCCTAAGAGCAACAAAATTTCTTTTATGAAATGGGTGCCTGTTCAAGCATTATTATATTAATAAAGTGCATTTTCACCATCATTTGAAACAAACCTTCTTCCATTCTTTCCTTTATTTTCTGATTCTTCTTTTGTCATTGTCATACATAAATATCCATTCACGAATTCATTCATTTTGTCCGTATTCTCTTGAACTGCAACAGGTCCTTGGGTATCAATGGCTTGGGCGACGCTGCCATGAACTCAGAGTATCCTTTTGAGCAAGACATATGTTTAGAAAAATTACAAGATTTTGAAGATGACACAGACAGTGACTTATCTCCCGACTTGTTAAGAATGGTAAAGCAAGAGGAGAAACAAATTCGGCCTCATAAGGAAACAGTAGAGACTGTAATGTTGGAGAAAAGGAAAGCAGTAAATATCGGGACATGTATAGCCGAAGGAACAAGGCAGAATCTTATCAAGCTATTGCAGGAATTCAAAGACGTCTTCGCATGGTCGTATGAGGATATGCCCGGTTTAAGTACTGACATTGCAGTACATCGCTTACCCATAAGAAAGGATCACAAGCCAGTTCAACAAAAGCTCCGAAGGATAAGACCAGATATCGTGCTGAAAATAAAAGAAGAGGTCCAAAGGCAGTTTGGCGCCGGATTCTTGTAAGAGATCAAATATTCAGAATGGGTGGCTAACATCGTGCCTGTCCCTAAAAAAGATGGGAAGGTACGAATGTGTGTGGATTATAGAGACCTAAATAAGGCTAGCCCAAAGGATAACTTTCCTTTGCCTCATATTGATACTCTAGTAGACAATACAGCAGGCTTTTCATTGTTTTCCTTCATGGATGGTTTCTCTGGGTACAATCAGATAAAAATGCATCCCGAAGATATGGGAAAGACTACCTTCATAACATTATGGGGTACATTCTGCTACAAAGTAATGCTGTTCGGGTTGAAAAACGCAGGAGCTACATACCAAAGGGCCATGGTGACCTTGTTTCATGATATGATGCATAAAGAGATTGAGGTCTATGTGGATGACATGATTGCAAAGTCTAGAACGGAAGAAGAACATATCCGAGTCTCGAAGAAACTGTTCCTGAGGTTGAGGAAATTCCAACTGAGACTCAATCCTACAAAATGTACTTTTGGAGCTAGATCCAGTAAATTGTTGGGCTTCATAGTCAGTCAGAAGGGGATCGAGATTGACTCGGACAAGGTCCGGGCTATACAAAAATTACCTCCACCGTGCACTCAAAAAGAGGTTAGAGGTTTCCTCGGAAGACTAAATTACATTGCTCGGTTCATTTCACAGTTAACCGAGAAATGTGATCCCATATTTCGTCTTTTGAAGAAACATAATCCAGGCGTATGGAATGATGAATGTCAGAAAGCTTTCGATAGGGTCAAACAATACCTGTCCAACCCTCCAATACTATCACCCCCACACCCAGATAAGCCATTGATCCTATATCTGACGGTGCTTAATCACTCTATGGGATGTGTGCTAGGTCAGCATGATGATTCAGGAAAGAAAGAGAAGGCGATATACTACCTCAGTAAGAAATTCACTGAGTGCGAAATGAGATATTCGTCAATTGAGAAACTGTGTTGTGCGTTGATTTGGACAACTCAGAGATTGAGACAATACATGCTGTATCACATGACCTGGTTGATCTTGAAATTAGACCCTCTAAAGTATATGATGGAGACAACCGCCTTAAATGGAAGGATGGTTAGATGGCAAATTCTGTTGTCTGAATTTGACATTGTCTATGTGAGTCAGAAAGCTGTAAAAGGGAGCGCAATAGCCGACTTCCTGGCTAGCAGAGCTTTAGAAGATTATGAGCCGTTAAACTTTGATTTCCTCAATGATGATCTAATGTACGTGGCAGCTACTGAAGAAAACACTGCAAAGGATTGCCTTTGGAAACTGAATTTTGAAGGAGCATCAAATGATGTTGGAAATGGGATTGGGGCAGTCTTGGTATCCTCAAATGGAGATCACTACCCGTTCACATGCAAATTGGACTTTGATTGTACAAACAATATTGCAGAATATGAAGCATGTATCATGGGACTCCGTACTGCCATAGAATGCAGAATTAGGGCGCTGAAGGTATATGGAGATTCCGCACTAGTGATCTACCAACTGAAAGGCGAATGGGAGACCAGAGACCCCAAATTGATCAATTATCGGAAGATAGTCTTGAGGTTAATTGAGGAGTTCGACGATATCACTTTTAGTTACCTCCCATGAGAAGAAAACTAGATGACGGATGCTTTGGCTACTTTGGCTTTCATGATAAAAGTGAGTAAGAAAGAAGATGTAAAACCCATTCAAATGAGTGTTTATGAGGCCCCAGCTTATTGTTGCGACATAGAAGAAGAAGAAAGGGATAATCACCCCTGGTACCAAGACATATTGCGATATGTGAGAAATCGCGAATACCCCAAACAAGCAACCGAGAATGAAAAGAAGACACTGAGAAGGTTAGCCTGTGATAATGTCCTGGATAGGGAGGTACTATACAAAAGAAGGAAAGATCAAGTACTGCTGAGATGTGTCGACGCAATGGAAGCTAAGACAATTTTGGAGGAAGTCCACGAGGGTGTTTGCAGAACACATGCTAATGGCTTCACAATGGCTAGACAAATCATGAGATTCAGATATTATTGGTCTACCATGGAAGGGGATTGTATCAAGTATGCTAAAACATGTCACAAATGTCAGATATACGGGGACAAAATTCATGTACCTCCCTCACCGTTGCATGTTATGACTTCCCCTTGGCCTTTTTCCATGTGGAGCATGGATGTCATCGGACCGATTTCGCCAAAAGCTTCGAACGGGCATCGATTCATTTTCGTGGTCATTGATTACTTCACCAAATGGGTGGAGGCTGCTTCATACGCCTTGATGTTACCAAGCGTGATCGGTAGATTCTAAAAAGGAAATCATTTGTCAATACGGGACGCCCGAGAGGATCATTTCTGACAATGCCCTAAACTTAAGTAACAGCGCAATCGCGGAGGTCTACAGTCAATTCAAGATTAAACACCATAATTCATCACCATATCGTCCAAAGATGAATGGTGCAGTGGAAGCAGCCAATAAGAACATTAAGAGGATTGTGGGGAAGATGGCCGAAACCTATAAAGATTGGCATGAAAAATTACCCTTTGCTCTTTACGCTTATCGAACATCAGTCAGAACATCCACCGGGGCAACTCCTTTTTTATTAGTTTATGGAATGGAAGCGGTATTACCCATCGAAGTTGAAATTCCTTCCTTTCGAGTCTTGTCAGAGCTAAAATTAGATGAAGCAGAATGGATCCAGTCTCGATACGATCAGCTGAACTTGATTGAAGAGAAGAGGTAAAGGGCCATTCTTCATGGCCAGATGTATCAAAAGAAAATGATGCGGGCTTATGATAAAAAGGTGCGCCCAAGAGAATTTCACGAGGGAGAATTGGTCTTGAAAAAGATCCTCCCTGTACAAAAGGATTTCAGAGGAAAATGGATGCCAAATTGGGAAGGACCTTACGTGGTGAAAAAGGCTTTCTCTGGAGGAGCATTGATCCTGGCCGAAATGGATAGGAAAAACTTGCCCAATCCTGTAAATTCAGACTCTGTTAAAAGGTACTATACTTGAAGAGGGGGAGAGACGCCAAAGTCGGAGTCCCGCAAAGGGCGCTTTGAGACCTCCAAAAAAAAAAAAACCGAAGGCAATGGGCGTTTTGAGATCTAATGGGATTTGGGTTGAAAACCTAAAAGGCGGCTCAAATCATGATGGAAGAATCCCGCTTGACGAGGAAGGGGGAGGTTGTGTCTGGACGCATCGACGAAATACTTAAGATCTCTTAAACACATGTCAAACTCGAAATGGTCTTCCAGACGCTCAGGCAGAGAAGCTCAAACTACGATATCTGGGGCACCTAATTTCTATTTTACCCATTTCGGGCTTGCTATCTTTGTCTTTTGAAAATACAGTCTAAATAAACCTTCTTCTTCACTGCATCTGCTTGTTTTGATTAACTTGTTTGACCTAAGCTATGCTCCCAATGAATTTCTGCTTCACCATCATGATCTTTTTCAAGTATTTTGGCATTAAAATAACATTTATTAGACTAATAATACTTTCATGAAAGAAGTTCTGCACATTACTCTAGAAGCTTCTAAATAATATATGAACCATAAACAGGACTATTGTTTAGAACTCACCAGGTTTAAAGGCTTGACAAATTTCAGGCCAAACAAGGGCAGCATGATGCAAGGATACCCTAAAAAAAAAGGAGAGAGAGAGAGATCATTCTCACGTCATACACAGCCAATTTGATTCATCGCGATCATTACATCCTAGTCATTTTTACATTGTGAAAGATCATCATTCTCATAACATTCAGCATTCATGCAAATGTCATTCATAGTACGTGCAGTTAGGAGTATGTGAGTCATCTCGATCATAACATCCTTATCATTTGCATAAGCATAAGCACATTCTACAGGACAGGTTCTTAAAAAAAAAGTAGCAATATCAAAGTTCAGATTTTGTTCCCTAGTGATGATAGTGGAGCGGGCTGAAGATCGAAGTCTTCCTGAAGATAGTAAGGAAGCAAGTTGGAAAGTTCAGATTTTGTCCCCTCGAGATGGCAGTGGAGCAAGCTGAAGATTGAAGTCTTCCTAAAGATAGTAAGGAAGCAAATCGAAAAATTTAGATTTATTTCCTCGAAGTTTCAGCGGAGCAGGTCGAAGTTACTAATCCCTCCTCCCTGCGTGCATTGAGGATCAACCTTTCCGAGAAGTTTCAGTAAGAAGATCAAAGTTACGGATCTCTTCTTTCTGAATTCTTATCACCTCGAAATCAAAAGGAAGCAGGACAAAGCTACTAATCCTCCTCCCTGAGTGTACTGAGGATCAACTTTTTCGAGAAGTTTTAGTCAGAAGATCAAAATTACGGATCTCTTCTGTCTGAATTCTTATCACCTCAAAGTCACAAGGAAGCAGGACAAAGCTGCTAATCCCTCCTCCCTGAGTATATTGAGGATCAACCTTTCCGAAAAGTTTCAGTGAGAAGATCAAAGTTACGGATCCCTTCTTTCTGAATTCTTATCACCCCGAAGTCACAAGGAAGCAGGACAAAGCTACTAATCCCTCCTCCCTGAGTGTATTGAGGATCAAATTTTTCGAGAAGTTTCAGTGAGAAGATTAAAGTTACGAATCTCTTCTTTCTAAATTCTTATCACCTTGAAGTCCCAATAGGGTAGATTTAAGACAGCAAATTCTCGAAGTTACAAAGAAGCAGATCGAAGTCAATCCAAGTTGCAGTGAGTTCGACCGAAGCAACAAGATGCAGTGGAATGAAATGAGGCCATATGAAGAAATAGGAGCGCCAAAGAATCCAGACTCTATAGACCCAGGCAAATTTGGGCCTTCTTTATGTCTTTGCTCTATTCCCGTTACACGATAATGAGCAAATAGGGGCAGCTGTAATACCCAAATATTGCCCGGGCCCATTAAACCTGACCCAAGTAAACCAAAAAACAAACCCAATTACAAAATCAAACAAATTAAACCCAAAACCCTTTAACCCAATGAAGCAAACAAGCCCAAAAGGCCCACATTTTTAGGGTTTCAAGAAACCCACAGCCACGGATCCCAAGAGCGATGTGCGTGCGTGCCTCCACGCAGCGTCACCACTGGGCCATGCCAAGACAGCCATCGTGCCGGCCACCAACGTCGTTCGCACACCCTTCACTTGCGCCACTAGCCCCTGCAAAAATAAAAAAATACAATAACAGAGAGAGGAATCTTTGTATTTGATCGGTTATAAAAGACCGAATAGAGATCTGTAAGAGGACCTTTTTTTTCGGGCAATCAATCCAAAAAAAACGAAAACAGATTAAAAAAAAAAAGCAAAAAGAAAACCCAGTACCTTCGAAGGTATTTTATTTTTTCTATTTTTTGTTATTTTCGCATCTTCTCCCCTTCATACACATATGCATACATGTATATATATATAAAAAAAAAAAGAGAGAGAAATCTTACTTCAAGATCACCTGTATATAGTGATCGCATGACGACGTGACAGTGACGGAAGACGCACTGAGTGCCTCCCCCCTTTCCTATCTGCAGAGAGAGTGAGAGGGAGTGAAGTTTTTTTTTTTCTGAAACTAAAAGAAAAATGAAATTTTGGCAAAAAATGGGGCTTATAAAGCCCAAGCTAAACGGCGCCGTTTCATTTGGCCCCTAGTCGCCCAAAACGGTGTCGTTTTGGCGGCCGACCCGAATTCAACCCGACCCGGCTAGAAGATCCGCGTGTTTTCATTAGGAGGGGCTAATTACGCATTTAGCCCCTCTGCTTTTTTGATCTTCACAATCGAGCTTTCTTCACTTCAAATTTTGCCCTAAATTTTGTTCTATAGTTCAAATTAGTCCTCAGACAAACGCTGCGTTTCAGGGTGCGGGATTTATCGCCATTTTGCCCCCTCCAAGTTACGCGCTTGTTACATTTTAGTCCAGATTATCCTTTCCACTTTAGTTTATTGCTGTTTTAACCCCTCTAACTTTATTTCGATTTCAATTTAGCCCTTCCTTGACTTTTTTTTATTGTACTATTGATATTATTATTATTATTATTGGTATATTTGCTATTAATATTTTCTATTGTTATATTATTATTATTCCTACTGGTATACATTATTATTATTATTATATTTATTATTATTATTATTACTATTATTATTATAACTATTAATGTTATTATATTACAATATATTTATTACTATATTATTATTGTTATTATTATGACCGTTTGTATTACTGTATTGCAATATATTGCTATATTATTATTATTATTATTATTATTATTATTATTATTATTAATATTATTACTATAACTATATTTGTACTATTATATTGTATATATGTTGTATTATTTCATTACTATTTTAATAACATTACATCTACTATTACTATTATTATCATATTTATTATATTTATATTATTATTGTACGTACTTCGTATCATTATCATTATCTTAGTATTATTACCGTACTACTATTATTATTACTAATTATTATATTTATATTATCCTGTTGTACATATTATTATTATTATTATCAATTTACTATGGTACCATTATTATTATTGTTACTATTATTATTATATTTATATTATCATATTGTATATACTTTGCATATTAGTACTATTACCTCATTATTATTATTATTATTATAGTATATTGGCATGTTGTACACATTTGGTGTCCGTACTATCATTATCTTTTTCTTACTATTATTATTATTGTTATTATTATATTTATGCTATCATATTGTATATATACCTTTTATTATCTTGATCTTTACTAATCCCTTCTAACCCCTTTATTATTATTTCAAAGTCGTCTTTTATCTTTTTATGTTTTTTAATTATTGTACCTCTTTATTACCAATGTCGTTGATTTCATATTTTTGTCGCTTCATGTGGATCACGGTTTTAAATCGCGACTCGACATTTTTCATATAAAAAAGGTGATATTTGTGTGCTTAGAAGGCCGGAAAATTACATCCTAACGTGTTGGGTGTCGATCTTTTCGTCCAACTAAATACTTAAATATCCTTTTCTTTTACATGCTTTGAAGATCAAAGATGATCTCGGTGTCGAAATATAAGGGTATTACATCCTAACGTGTTGGGTGTGATACTTTTATTCCTTTGAAGCGAGTTAATCTTGAGATTCAGTCCTGATTCAATTAGCCTATTTTTTGAAGTTTCACCCTATATATTTTCAAGTTTTCGACATTAGGACGACATTAATCAATTTGGTACCAACTTTGGGCGTTGCAAGGGTGCTAATCCTTCCTTGCACGTAACCGACTCCTGAACTCGTTTTCTCAAATTTCGCAAACCAAAATATTTTTATAGGTGACCCGATCACACCCAAATAAAAAAAAGGATTGGTGGCGACTCCATATTTTTTAAGTCGATTCCCATTTTTTAAAACCCCTTTTTAAGAATGGTCTCGACAGTGTGTTTTCTAACCTCCTTAGCTATAGTATCAGCTATCATATTTGTTGTTCTTGGCACAAACTGAAGCTTAACATACCAATCCTTTGCCATCCAATTACAGATCTCCAACCCCAACTAAGAGCTTCCCCCTCTCTCATTCCCTAGTATAAAATCCATAGCCGTTTTACTATCACTCTCAATAACCAATCGGCGTAGCCCTTGCTCCCATGCCAAACGATTTTTTAAATAGTAAATGTTAACTCTATTAAAATTTGACATTATTTGATTTTTATAATAATATAATAACTAATTGATCCATTTAATAATATAAAGACCAATTTAATCTCGTCTCTATATTAGAATTGGACATATTACATTAATCTTTCTTTCACCAAAACAAAAGCTCTCAAAAACTCATAATTTTTTTCTAATCTTCTAAATTATTCAAATTTGACTATATATGTTGACCATATTAAACCATGTGTATTCACACAAAGACTTAAACAAAAAATTAACATCTTTGTCATCATCACCAATGGCTGTAATCACAGTGAAAGCAACCTTCTTTTGCAATGTCATTGATTTGAACCCCGGAATCATAAACAACTCCACTTTTCCAATCAGCTGGAAGCACAGTTTTAGCCCAAATCCACTTCCCATCATATCCAGATGTTACCACAAATCTAAACTGCAATGTACCATTTGGAGCCCTACTTGTATCCCACACTGCCCCATGGTTTCTTTTCATGAAATTCCAATTTGAAGAACCAACCTGGAATTAATATATACCAAGCAAAAATAATTATGGGGTTACTTTGAAAGTTACACTAGAAATCCCCGAACTATCGCTCAGATTTTAAATTAGTCCGTAAGGTTTAAAACCTTCAAATTGAGTTTCAAAGTATTAATATTGTGTTATTTAAGTCACTCTGTGGGTTAACCTTTAAATACTAGTTTCAATTTGATATAGAGTATATTTAAAATGCGTGGATCAAATTGTAAACATTATGTACTTACGGTATAAATTTAATATTTAAAAAAAACGATGTGGGGTTGTTTTTATAATGCGTTAGATCCAAGTCATCCATACAATAAATATACACGTGTTCATAATTTGATCGAGTATGTTTTGAATTGCAACATGCCATATTTGAGCACAATTTAACATCCAACCCCCTTCGCAAATTTTGAAAAATTTTAATTAAATCCTTTAAATTTTTTTGAAAATTTTAATTAGACTCTCCCAAATATTATTCGTTCCACCACTACTGATGGAAGAACTTGATTGATTTTATACTAATACTTTAAAAGATTAAAACGTTTTGAAATTTCGAAACCAATCTAAAATTCGGGTCATAGTTCGATGATTTCCGGTAAAATTAACCTTGAACATTATAAACAATCTTTGAAATTTGACTTTAACCTGAGCTACATCAATGGCTACAATCTCTGTTTGGCCTCCCTGGTACAGCAATTTAATTGCCAAGTAATTTGGTTTTCGGCTTGATTCTTCAACTCTAACAGCTAAGTTTTGGTTTTTATATTCACAAGGTATCCTGTTTTTCCAAGACAAATAAGAAATTAACCAACTTTCAATTGAAGCATTTTTCATATATAATCTAAACTAAAACAAGGTTTAAATAGGCTCACCTTTTATATTCAACCTCTACAGTTCCAAGTTTCAATATGTGTTGGCCCATACCATGGTTAGCCATGGCCATGAAAGCTCTTGTGCTAAGCACAAAACCTGTTTGATTATTGTGATTGATATCAGTTATTGTCACTTTTGTCCCTTTACTGCTACATAGTGTTGAATTATTGCACCTTATCTGCCAAAATATGTTTAAAAAACAAAATATCAACAAACTTGTTGAGAGGAGGCCAGACTCTTATGGAAAAAGTTTGTAAAGTGTTCTCTGTTGAAAGTTGATAGAGGTCAGTATTGAGCCCTGGATATTTATGTTGGATTTTATCTTCAAGTTTTGTCTCTTACCTTTTCACAGAGCTAAGAGGGGTTCACGGAGGAAGCACCTTCGCCCACCAAAGATATGCCATTCAAATTTGAATCTCACAAAGAGCAAATGTTAAGTTTTTATGGCTCTCGATGAAGGTGATAAACAAAACCCGGAGATAAAATCAAATATAAGCATCCTAAACCGAATGCTGACCTATTGAAAACTCTGTCAACTCCCCACAAACGACACTTTTTTGGAGAAAACAAAACTCAAAATTTCAAACATAAGAAGCCATCAAAAACTTTTAAAATGACATATACGAACCCGAAAGCAGGCACCACAACCAGCTCCATCTTTGTAAAGAGAGGAAACACCAGCCGCAAAGTGGCCACCACTTAAGCCTAATGCCAAGGAACCATATCCACAAGCTCCAGCTGAAATAACAGAGCCACACAAAAATGCAAATTAGATTGTTACCCACAAAATTTCTCACTGAAATATAATCTGGGTTTTTTTCCAAATTTCATTTTTAAAGTAAAAAACAACTCTGGGTATTCATCATATTAACCAGGAAAAAAAGAAAGAGAGAGAAAAAACTATGGGCAGTTTACATGAAAGTGCATTGGCTTTGGAGAAATAAGCAGCCTTGGATTGGTACAGGCAACGATCACAAGCAGTAGCAGAAGAAAAGAGAAGGGATAAGAAGCAAATAAAGAGAGCCATTTGTGTCAATAAAGATCCAAGTGTTCGGTGTTTACTTATAGCGTGGCAAAAAAGATGAAAAAAATGTATAAAGGATAAATTTAGTTTTCACTTTGGCCTTATTTAGTTTTAAAATTTAGTTGAATTACTTTTTTAAAATAGAAAAAAATTAATTGAATTGTTGAAATTTTAATTACATTAGTATAGTAAATTGTGTGGCAATTCTGGTCTACTTAATAAAACTGTCATGTGGTTGTAATATCGATGTAATTAGAATTTTAACAGTTCAGTTAATTTTTTTATAAAATAATAAAATAATTTAATTAAAATTTTAATGTTGAAGATCAAAGTGATAAAATATCAGGATTAAAATGATAAAATGTCAAAAATTAGGGGAATAAATTTGTCTTCATGCCCCTCCCCCCTAAAAAAAAGAGAGCCATGGTTTGAATGGAGAAGCCTAACGCAGTAAGGAAAACAGAGACAAACAAAAAGTAAAAAAAAAAAAAAAAAAAAAAAAAAAAAAGGAAAAAGGAAAGCAATGGATTTTGTCACCCAAGCACTTTTTGTGCATGTAAAATGTGAGAACGTATGTAGTTTCAACATACAAGGGGTTTTAGATTCTGGTTTTCTATGTGTGTTTAATACGGATATATTAGATGTTATCGACTATGAATTGGGTTAAAATCGTAAAATAATTATGGTAACATCGTGTTGAAATGAAATTTACGGTACAAAGTTTGTTTAAATTTTGTTATTAGTTCTTATACTTTGTGAAAGTTGTAGAATAAGCAATTAAATTCGTTTGGTTAAATTCAATTCTAATCTCGTATTATATGTAATGTAGATTTAGTCCATATTCCCCAATCGAATCATTTTAAGTCTTTATAATTTTTCGAATTTTTGAAATTTCAGTATTAACAATGAAGTCATTAATCAAATTGGTTTTTTTCTTTGTGAGTAATACATGGAAATAATAAGCTGACATGACATTATGCTTATGATAATAGTATACCTCATTAGATTTTGGAAATAACAGAACTTAATTATTTTAACAGTTATAGTTTAGTAAGGATTGAAATTTTATAATTTGAAAGTACAAAGACTAAAAATTAATAAATTAAAATATAAAAATTAAATCTACAATTATAACAAAGTACAGGGACTAATAAAAAATTTAACCGTTATCCTCTTATTTGTCATATTAGCTTTTTTCCAAATCAAGAAATCACATATTCTTAAAGTAAACTTGAAATTTGATAAGATTTTTTGATTAAAGTGGCTAATTATGGACCCTCAAGTATATAATTCATTGAATTGAATGTATTTTTTATTTTTTAAAGATATAATTTAATTTAATGTTCGACACTTTACCTACTTAATCATTTATTTGATAAGAATGACAAAAAATAAAAAAAATAAAAAAATAAAGATGATTGCTTGTTAATGAGTGAAAAGAGATAAGAACAAATTCCATGGCATAAGCATTGAGTCCCACTAACCAAAGCAAAGCATATTTCCTTACGTGGAATCTATGCCCCAGATTAATATATATATATCGCCATTGAATTTTAGTTCGTTAGTATGTGTATTATAGTCAATATAAGAGGACGTGAGTTTGAGTGTCTTGAAACACATTATTCTCTTATTTATAGGTTGGAGAGTGATTATGGGTAGTTTTAGACATTGGGTTAAAAAGAGCATATCAAAACCTATAATGAGATTGTTACAAAAATTAAAATTTATTAAAATATGTCACAAGTCCTTATACTTTTAAAAAATTAGAATTTAGTTCATATGCTTTTATTTTCAGAAATTTAGTTATTCTACTTTTTAGATTTCAAAATTAGGTCCAACTATTAACAATGTTTTTTTTTTTAAATTTGTTGGTGTGACATTTTGAAATAAAACAAATACTCACTTGATAGCAATGTAATTAAAAAATGACGTTGTAATTAACCTGAATTCAACAAAAAGGAAATTAATGGACCTAAATTTTGAAATCTGAAAAATAAAGAGATTAAATTCCTGGAAATAAAAGTATAGGGACTTATTACCTATTTTAACCCTAATTTCTTAATTTGATTACAAATCTTTGGGATAAATATCAAAATTATACATCAACTTTAGTTTAATGTGCAATTATATACATGAACTTTGATTTTGTGCAATTTTATACATGAATTTTTTTTATTTAATTCAATTCTCACAAATTACTAACACAGTTGTTGATATTGCATCATTTTATGTTTTTATATTGCACAAAAAATATTTATATATGTGCTTAATTGAATCAAAATTAAAGTTTCATTTATATATTTGAACTACAATCAAAGTTTCATGTGTATAAATGCACGAAATTAAAGTTTATGTATTAAATTACACATTAAATCAAAATTCATGTATAATTTTGATATTTATCCTTAAATCATTCCCTACGAAGTTTGTTGATTAATGATGATTAAGATTTTATTTATTTATTTATTTATTTATACATTGAGTAGGATTCTCCCCTATTAACCAATGGACCATCCTAGAGTTTATAGAAATAATTATTTGGACCCATTGCCTACCCTTTAACCGCCCGATTATTATATCAAGAAAACGTTTGGATTTTGCTTAATTCCCGGTCTTAAAAAGTTATATAAATATAAAATAATTTAATCTCGATTGTAACACAAAAAATACGTGATCATCTCCTTCAAATCAATCATCTTCACTAGAGAAGAAAATGAGGAAGAGCTCGTCTTGTCTATTGTTAAGGGTTATCTTGTTTAAAGGGATCCTCTTGCTAAACATTGCATGATCACCGTACTCAAAGTTAACTCTTTCCACGACATTTGTCTTTGTATAAGACCCACATAATGACTTACTTTATAATAAGATAAGAATGTCTCCGATTACATTTAAATGCACGTGCAAAAAGCTTATCATAACTCAATTACCTATTTCTATTTAGAAAGATGATTGCCAGAAAAAATCGTAAATCAGAGTCGTATAAACCCTTTCCACTATTTTATACTTCGTCAAATAACTTTAAACGAATTTCAACCCTGCTTATATCAACGTAACCAAATACGAATACTCAAATTTTCAGTAGCTTTCAAAGAGATATCATCAAATTCATAAACTGTTGAATCTAGCTGCTTGAAATTTTATATGCTTCATTGTTGTGCCTTTGTGTGGGTGAAATGTAAAATTCATTAGGGTTGAGCTACTCGTTCAGGTTTGAAGGTTCATTTGAAAAATGAAAGGATTTGAATAAAATTATAGGCCCAAAAAATAGGCTTACACAAAAAATAAGACCTATTTTCTAATTAGGTAGGACCTCAAATAGAAATTTTTTTGCCCGACTCGATTCGAATCTATTATTTTGCTACTATTTCACTATTATATTGCTATTGTTTTGTTGTTAACTCTTGATTTATTATTATTTTTGCTACAATTTTAGAAACATTTGCTTGCTAAGTTACAATTATCTTAATGTTATTTAAGTATAAAGATTTTTTTTAATGTATTTTCAATTTATTGGGAAATATTTTTAATGTTTTATTGTATTTGATGTATTATATTTTTTAATTTATTTTTATATGAAAAATAGTCTAAAAAAATTAATACGGATGGGCTGGATCAAACTCGAGTTTAGCATTTTTTATTTGAGCCGATTTAAGCAGAATTTTAAACCCATTTAAAAAAAATGGTATTAACCAATTTATTTGTATTTATTAAAAAAAAACAAAGTTATTTGTATTAATCAAAATTTGATATTTAAATATTATTTTTATGCGTTCTTATATTTTATAATTATCAAGATTTTTCTTTTAATTTTTAGACTTTGACTTGATTTGATATTTGGCCCTTAATTTAACTTTTTAGCTTTTTGCTCTTAATCCTACCTTATTTATCAAATCATCTTATAACGAATGGAAAAATTAATGTTGCAGAATAGACATTTACGTAGTAATTCACATATATGTCGCGTTAGTAATTAATTAATTTTAAAAAATTTAAAAATATTTTTTTAATTTTATACTTTTTAATTTTTAAAAATAAATTTTATAATTTTTTTGAATTTTTTAAAATTTAAAAAATTATTTAATTGCTGACATGGCATCCACATGTATGCCATGTCAGCTAAGTTAATAAACGTTAACTTTTCCATCTATTTTGGGGTGATTTGACAAACAACACAAATTTAAGAACTAAAAGAGACAAAAAATTAAATGAAGTGTTAAAATGACATTTTTTTTTAATAAAATTGGAGGGCCAAATAAGTCAATATGCTTTGATATTTTTACTAGATATATTAAATTATTTATTAAACAACGTTGAAAGATTAATTTTGCTTGGTTAAACGAAAACTGATTCTTTATCCGTAAGAAATATCGGTTTGATTGCCAATGAGGTTTTGTATTGTTGACAAAGGTTGAGGAGGCCCTGCATCATTGTGCAACAAAGTTCAAGTACCATCATGCGCAATTATTATGTGTTATGTTGTTACTATGTGTAGGTTTTAGTCTAATGTGTCATTTTTAATTCCTTGACCAATTGGATAGATTAAGAAAACAACGGTAGCAGCTGCAACAGGAGCTGAATATGTAACAGCAATCCAAGGACGTATACCTAGACAGAAACTAAGTTCCCACTCACAATCCATGTAACAAGCTACACCAAGTAAGAAGTGCAAAACAATTAACTCATAAGGATTGCCATTGTATAACCATTCACCAACAGATGTCGCTTCCCATATAGGGTAAAAGTGCAAACCTATAGCTGCAAAAGTAGGAATAATGGCACCTGAAATAATATTGTTTCTGTAAAGTAGAGATCCAGAAATAGGTTCACGAATGCCATCAATATCTACGGGAGGATCAACAATGAAGGCGATAATAAATACAGAAGTTGCGGTCAATAAGGTAGGGATCATCAAAACACCAAACCATCCGATGTAAAGACGAGTTTCAGTGCTGGTTATCCAGTTAAAGAAGCGACCCCATAGGCTTTCTGTAACACCCCTTACCCGTATTCGACGCCGGAATAGGGTACAAGGCATTACCGGAATTACAAATTTATTTATCAGACATTTTATTTCAAACCACTAAATGTAACACCCCTTACCCGTATTCGACGCTGGAATAGGGTACGAGGCATTACCGGAATTACAAATTTATTTATCAGACATTTTATTTCATTTAGCATTTATTTTTGAAACCAATCAAAAACAAACATATTGTCCCTTAAACATATTTATTTTTCTCGTCATGTCTTACATAAATTTATTACTCGTCTCAACATACTTAATTATCTTGTATTAACATATTAAAGATAATCACATATTTACATATCATGAAAAATATCATTCAATTATCTCTTCTTCATAAACATAAATCAGTTAATTTATCATATCAATATTTCACGTACCATCAACTCAAATTTTCTTATATCATATAATTAAGTTACACAAACTTACAGCTAAATCAAATCAGAGAAATATCAAGATTCGAGGTCATTTTGGTAATTTTCTATTTTCATCGATTTTTCAATCGATCTTAATCTAAATTAATAATTTCATTCAATTTTGTAATTTTAAATAATAAAATAATCCATTCCATGTAAATTGGTCATTTCCAACATTTTTACAAAACTAATCATAAAGTTTTACTTTTATTCAATTTAGTCCCTGAGCCTAAAACATTACAAGTTAGCCATGCTAACTGAATATTCATACATATTTTCCTCCTCCTCCTCTCCATTCCACATCCTTAATGTATATAACATGCTATAAGTAACATTATCAATAATTTCACTAATTACTCATATGTATTCAAAACTGTCCATTTGAGTTATAGTTACTAAATTATTTATTTCCAGAGCTACAGAACTCCAAATGAAGAACCGTTAATTTTTCCTGAAACTAGACTCATTAAGGAATCTAACCATATAAATTATGTTCCCAAATTATTTTTATACAATTTTTTATGATTTTTCCAATTCAGAACAGGGGATCTCGAAATCACTCTAAACCAGTCTTACAAAAATATAAATATCTCAAATTACAGAATTCCTTTGCTTTCCCTGTTTCTTTCATATGAAAATAGACTCAATAAGCTTTAATTTCATATCTCATTCAACTTCTAATTCCACTTCTACGATTTTTGGTGATTTTTCAAAGTTACCTTACTGCTGCTGTCCCAAAACTGTTTTCTTATAACTCATTTTACAATTTAATCCTAATTAAGTTTACTTACTTTCCTAACTTAATTCATACTTCTTTTCTATTCAAATTCCATCCAAACTCAAATTTAACTACTAAATTTTTAGCATATTTTCCTCAATTTAATCCCTACAGCATAAAACTTACATCTTACTTCTCAATTAAATCCATTTTTCAATTCTAACTTGAAATTCATTCAATTAAGTCCCTAATTCATATTTTTGTTCAACATAAACTATACTTGATAACTAATAAACTTCCAATATGACAACTTAGCTTCATCAAAGCCTTGTTCCAAGGCTTCTAAAACATCAAAATTAAGTAAAAAGGGCTAAATTGACTTACCTATCAACTTCCAAGCTTCAAACTTTCAATTATCCCTTTCTTCTTTCTTTTCTTTCCTTCCTTCTTTCCTTCTCTGGTTCGTTTGCCTATTCTCTCTGTTTTTTTTCTGTTTCTCCCCTTCTTTCCTTTTGTTTTTTTGTTTGTATATATATAATAATATAATAATATAATAATATAATAATATACCTTAAAAATCTCAGATTTTTCTATGTTATACCGCCTCAACTATCAAAATGGTATAATTGTCATTTTGGTCCTTCATAATTTCTTTTAATCTATAATTTAACTTTTACTTTCATTTCAATTTAGTCCTTTTCATTTAATTTCCTACCCAAACGTTAAAATTTTCTAACGAAAGTTTAATAATAACTCAATGACATTCTATAAATATTTTTAGAAATATTTATGGCTCACTTTATGAATTCGAGGTCTCAATACCTCGTTTTTGGCCCAATTTTTCTAATTAATTCTTTCAGTTCACAAAATTCACTAATTTTAAAATATTTCTAAAATCACACTTAACTTATAATTATCGATTAATAAAATTTTCTAACTTTTCATCAAATTTAGTGATCTCGAATCACTGTTCCGACACTATTAAAATTGGGCTGTTACACTTTCACTTTCGCGTCTCTCTAAAATTGCAGTCATAGTAAAATCTTGATTTATTTAATCATTAGCGACTCCCAAGCGCACAAATTCTCAAAAACTAGATAATTGAAGGCTTGTTTGTGCTTTTTATTAGTTTGATTTTATTTATAATTGCTTAAACATATATTTATGATTGTACTATGATTACACTATTTTTATATTTATAAACTCTAAAAAAATTAAACACTTAATTAACAATTAATTCTTTTAGAACCTAGTTTAAATCAATTAATAAAAATTTGATTCTATTATTAATCAAACACCTTATAATTTTATATTTTTTTTATACAATTCACACATTTTTGACAAGAATAAATCGTTATCACACACACTAATTCATGATGTAAGTTGTAGGATGAACACTCATGATCAATAAATCATACCGGAGTTCAAACATTATGGTTTTTAATAATTATTTTATAATTTGAACCAAAATAATATTTTTTTTATAGCTTTATATTAAAGATAATCCATTAATGATTAAAGATGGAAATCATTAATCAAATTATTGTAAATCAAAATTATTTTTTGATTCTTTTTATTAGAAAAACAATTAATGGTCGATTTAGATGAGCGATTGGATGACGTATTGATTATAAATGCTGAGACAATATATTCTCGTGCCCTTTCATGGCACTATTGTGAGGTTTTAGCATGCCAATGTCTCAAATTTTTTGGTTGAAATTAAATTATAAATTTTTAAGGTATTAAAATATTATTTCATAATTATATTACTATTTTATAATTTTTAAGGGCTGAATTAAAATTTTATTATTTTTGAAGAGTAAAAATTAAATCATATTTGTTAAAAAAATTAAAATATAATTTTTTTTATTTTATTAATTTATTGATGTAGTTGTATCAATAAGGGAGTAGACATGAAGGAAAATGCAGTGGTGTTGAGGAAAGTTAGTTTACCTTAATAAGGCGGAGATTTGAAGGAGTAAAGTGAGTAAGGAGATTGAGGACAATAAAGTGGCTCGAATGCTTGAGGATCAATTTTTTTTTCATCGTGCTTAGAGGTATTTATAAAGGAGGTTCTGCATTTAGTAGTGGTAAAATGATAAAGTAGAATACATGAGAAGAAAATTTATGATGGGACACATTTAATCATTTCTTCGAATCCGTAGTGCAGAGTTGTTGGCCTAAAAAATCATATATTCAATAGAAGAACAGGGTCTTGAAGAATGGGTAGACGAGAACTTTCAGGCAAGAACGAATAGCTAGGTAGTGGATCAGAACCTTCCAAAAGAGCAAGTGGCTAGCTGGTGATGAGAATGGTCGATCCTTCTAGGAAAATGAGAGATTGACTGGAATCAAACATTTCAGATTATTAATTCTTGGACAACTAGCCAATCGATAAAAATTGGAGAGAGGTCTTTAAAGTAACTTGTTGTGCTGCCATGTGTTCTAGAATAGAGGGGTATACAATAATTTAAAATTTAATACTTTCTAAAAAAATTAAACATAAATATATCATTTTTAGGATCAAAATTTGGCCAATCACCACCTTCCCAGCCTCTCAGCTTAGACGTAGGCCTAAATAGCCTCTATAAACTTCCCCACATGTAGACCCAGATCAACTACCGCTGGAACTGAAAGCAGCAGCTAAACTACTATTGTTTTTGGTTTTCAATAACCTATATTGTATGGACTGACCAAGTAATGGACCTATATATTGTAGCCAATGGCTATAGATCAAATCATTTTGAGTTTACCATTTGATTTTCAAGTTGGGTTATCTCGAGTGTCATTACAACTTACAAGTTACTTCAAGTCATTTTGGGTGACATCATTTAGGTTTTAATAGTTTATTATTCTGAGTCATTTTTGAATTGGACAAGTTTAGATACAGCCACTCAATTTAGAGTGAATTGGGATAAATGGTGAGGTGCAGTGTATTACGTTTACTTTACTTTTTGTTTTACATTACAGTGTCGATATAATATCTAATCTCACCGCTATCGTTATTTTTATACTAACCACAAGTAAACATATCGTCCATCCAAATCCACCCTTAGCCTCTCCTAAAATGAAAATATTATAATTTTTGCACTAAAAATGTATAAATTTTTTTTTGAATTACAATAACAAGGTAAAGCTCGAACAACCAACACGACTAGTACGACTCAAACCCAGGTCACACCTGGGACAGTAAACACCCTTGATTAATAAAATTTTAATTTTGTATATAATTTTAATTCCAATCCCTCAAAAAAAAAATTTCTGACTTCACTCCCTATTTAGATACTTGACTTTTCATGATCAAATTAAGTCAAAATCTAGATTAATCCGATCTAATTTTTCGAATTCAAAGTAAAAAATTGGCTAATTTGCAAAAACATATATGGTCTTGAATCTTGTAAACTATTGTAAGAGCAAATTTTTACTGATAAATACATGAATCTGTAAGATTAAGGGATTCCCCAAGTTTATTTCCTTTGAATGTGAAAGAGCATATGAATCCACCATAGCACTTGGTTTTCACCATTGTGCCCAAAATGTAAGTTCTTGATTTCACCATGAAAGTGAGGTTCAAAGGCACTGAAATCCGGTTCAGGTGTGGTCTAGTGTCCACAAGAACCGGTATCCCACCATATAATGGAACTTGATGCCCTGCCACAATTGTCTTCACTATCCGATCACTCTTTCTTGGTTGAGTGAACTCCTCCATCTATTTTAATTCATCAATGGCAAGCTTGTTAGATATTAAACAATACATAACCCTAAACTATAAACCGTTTTAATTTTTCTGCTTTAATTTCTCATTGTTAGGTATCTCTAAATTTATAACATTACTAGTAATACTGGTAACGTTTTAGATAAAACGGGATAAATCTCAAAACTATACATTAACTTCGTTTTAATGTGCGATTTTGTATATGAAATTTTGATAGGATCCAGTTCTCACAAATTATTAACATAATTATTGATATATCATCATTTAGTGTTTATATAGTACATACATAAATAAATATATTTAACCAATATAAAAATGTGTATGAGCAATCAAAATTAAAGTTTCACGTATATATTTGAATCACAATCAAATTACACATTGAATAAAAATTCATGTATAATTTTAAAATTTATCCTAGTTAAAATCATCGGGCCTTAGCCTCCCAAAATGGTAAAATTGCACTTTCCAAAAATTTATAATTCAATTATAATCCCTGCTTAGTATTATAAATTATAAAATTTTAAGTTAGTTTAATTATTAAATTATATTTTGACGTATTTAAAAATTTATAATTCAATTCTATCTTTGCAAATTGCTTTTAACACCATTATCGGTTAACAGCTAATATTATTAACATATTTACCACTATAGTTAAAATTGTTATCAATTTGAACCTATCAATAAATATTATAAAAGCAAAAGAGACCAACTATGGCAAGTTAGAGGAAAAATACCAAATTTCAATATATTTGAGGGGCTAAAACCACAATTAAGCCCATGTCTTACCCTTTCACCAGTTTAACCTGAATTAAGCCTTTTAACCCTCCATTTTTTACTGCTATTTGATATTTTATACCATAAACAAGGGATTATAGAAACAGTTTTTACCTTTCCAGAAGCAAGTTTGAGCTGGAAATGGTGAAGCTCTAAAGGGGTAGAGGTGACGTGGAAGGCATAGGAAGCAGCTAGATTTCTGTATAAAATCGTGACCGTGGAATTAAGTGAAAGCATATCTGTTGGCACCCCTGATTCATCATTTCCTGCCTGATAATACAAGTTCTCAAACACTATGTGCTGCCAAATAACCACTAAATATAGTTTAGAGAATAGATCCGAAAATGAATTTGAACAAAAAAAATTAATTTATTTAAGTTACGACTCGTAGTTAAGCTTCAACAATTAAAATCCGAAAATGTTTAGAGGTACTATTTATGGTTGTCTAAGCATTTGAAGCAACTTTCATAATTCAATTACTTATTCTTATTTATACCTGCCTAAGGATCAAATTATAATTATTTGTATAAATCTAAAACGGTCTGTTTGTTAATTGAGCCTTAGTTCGATTGGCGTGGACTATGAGTAGTTCTAGGTATTATGTCAAAAAAGAACAGATATGATCAAATTAATTATTTACAAATATGATCAAATTTTAAATAAAATTTTGAGTTTCACATATCAAATTGAACCACACAATTACATATGATGCTAATAAATTATTAATAAATTTTAAAAACATTTAGAAAAATAGATAAAATTGATCCAATCGTTTGTTCTAATCCAGTTTCGACCAAAACCTTAATAAAAGAAAATTAAAAAAGAACATACCTTAACGAAGATTTCAGGCTCATATCTCTTGCTAGCATCCCACCGAATCAAAACCACCACAGCAAACACCACAAGCAACACTAAAACGAGGCAAAAAACATAAAGAAGCCTCACATTATTACTATTGCTGCGGCCATCATCGTCCTCCTCGTCATTATCATCGTCACCATGACCAATCTGTTCGTGCTTCCAACCCGAAAGAGTCCTCGGGATGTTACCGGAAACCGAGAACCTCGACGTGGATGACTCCCTAGAATGGTTAAAGGAAGAGCATTGGCGGTAATGATGATAATAATTGTAAGTTGGTGATGCCATAGGGCTTGAACCATATGAAATTTTTTCAACGTCAGGGTTGGAAGGGCTTTGAACATAGTAAAATGGTCTTCTCGACGGTGGCCTTGTTGCCCATGACAGATCAATGCTCGTTCCATCTGAATCACTCTCTGCATGCATCTTTTTTTTGGTTTTATTTTTCTCTATGATCTTAAATAAGTAGATTATATATATATGTATGTATATATATTGAAATCGAAGTTTACAATTATGGGATTATTTAGTTAGTCATGATCTTTTAATTAATGTTATCTTGTTTGATAATTGTTTTCCTGTTTAAAAGTTATCTAAAAACATATTATCCAGAAAAAAATTATTAATTAAAAAAATCATAATTTTTTAATAATTTCATTATAGGTTTTGATCGTATCTGCTTCTAGATAGGAGAATATGTTTCAGCTTATTCGAACCTACGTCCTTCTACATTAACAATAATACTTATGCCAATCGAACTAAAACTCAATCGGCAAAAAAACCCTAATTCTTACTTTGTAAAATTTAACTAATGAGGCCCTATTTTAGTTTATTATTTTCTAGGAATAATATTTAATGCCCCACTAGTGAATAATAACATTATGGAGGACTTGTAAATAAATACTAAGCATTTTATTTAAATATAATTAAACTTTAATGGTAACTATTATAAATAAATATTAATAATTCCCCCTTTAAGATCTTGGGTTTAAGGGTTTAGGATGTTGAGATTTATTTCTAATGAATTATTATTTAATTGTGTTTAAATAAAATTAATATTTGTTTATAGGTCCTTCACTATTTTTTTTTATTTGATGATAATACGTCATGTTATTATTTACTGATGGTGCATGAAACTAATGCACCTACAATACATCAAATGTTCTCCCTTTTTACTACTTGGTTGATTTTGTTTATGTACCCTGTTTATCGTTCAAGTTTTACTAGATGAAGATATATGTAGTGATGAAGCTAGAAATTTTTTTGGTGGTCGAAATTATCTCATATGTTTTTATAAAAGTTAAAATACAATTTTACCATTATATTAGATTATAGCTTTATAGCTTTTAGAAGGAAAAAATTAAAATTTTATTATTTTAAGAGAGTTAAATTGTAATTTTACTATATGAGTTTTTAATTTTATATATTTTAGAGGGGTCTAAAGAGTAATTTTCTATTTTAAGAGGGCATTTGACCGGAATTCATAATATATGTATGTATATATCTATGAGATGGAATATAGTTTTTTTTCTTCTTCTTAAACTCTAATTAATTTTATCTTGACTAATTCTGTTTTAAAATTTTTTTGAAAAACACAAAACAGTTTAAAATTTTATCTAATTGGTATTTAAATTTTTATGGATTATAGATATTAGATCATGTGACAATGTGGATGAAAGAAAAAAAAAATATGAAATAAAATTATTATTACACCTTGGAATAATGATTAAAAGCTTGGGTGAATTATCCAAAAATGTTGATTTTTAATCATAATTATTGGTCAATTTTTGTGAAATTTACTAGATTAGGCTGATTTTGAAAAAGTTAGACGCATTTTCAATGGATATTATGAGAAAATGCTTTTAATTAAATGTGCTTTTAGTTTTGGCTAGTTGATTAAATGTTAATATTTTTATCCTTGTATCTTGGGTTCGATTCCACTCCTATTTACATTATATTTTTTATTTCATGTCGCTTCAAGCTTTTTAAATTTTTAATTAACTTTCTCAGCATATTAGTTCTTTAGTTAGATTGTTGCAATTACATACTTGAGTTTCGAGTTCAATTTCTCTCCAACTCATATTTGTATTTTTCATGTTACTTGAAGCTTTTTAAAATTTTAACTAATGTTTTTGAACATATTAGCTTTTTTGTTAGATGGTTATATAGTTAATTCTTGAGCCTCGAGTTTGATTCTTGTATTACTCGTATTTGTATTTTTTATTTCATGTTGCTTCAAACTTTTTTATTGTTTTTTTAATTAATATCTTTAATATATTAACTCATTTCGTTAGATGGTTAGATAATTATGATTATACGATTACATCCTTGAGTTTGAGGTTTCATTATTTTTACAAACATATTAATGTATTTTTTATTTCTGTTTCAAGTTTCTTTTTAATTAATGTTTTGATGATATTTTTTAATAATTATTTAATTTTATAGATAAAAGAGTTAAAAACATTAATTAAAAATAAAAATAATTAAAAAATATCATCAGAACATTAATTATAAATAAAAAAACTTTCCAAGATTATCATTAAACTCCAATAAAAAATTTAAGTCTATTCAAAGGATCCTTTACTTAAGAACAAATGAAAATGCTTTGGATGTCGAACTTTATACTTGTTTCCATAAAAATATGGACAATTACATGAAGCAACTACATTAAACTCCACGATTATCATATCATGGCCACAACAGTAATTGAAAAAGAGAAGCCTGAATTGGCAACTGAAATTATTAACCAAAGTATGTTCAATTTTTCCAAGATTTCCTTGGAAGGGTCCTTATGATCATATCCCCTGTACACATGTCCAAATATACTTCAACATGAGTAATTCAAGAATGAACACACGAGTATTTCCAGAAAAAAAAAAAAAAAAAAAGAATCCGAGCAAAGTATAAATTGATTATTGAATTTCCAAAAGATCAGTATGATAGCTGCTTCAGTTGGATAGTATATGCAAAGAACAACCATAGGTAGATAATCAGCAATATACAACCCGATGGTGAAGCAGAAGTACGACACGTACTACACTAGGCTGATTCTCCAATAACCATAGGTATACAAGCAGCCATATACAACCCGATCATATAGTCTAGGCCGATTCTCCGACGTTTATTTGTTCCTATAGCATTCACCAAACCAGCTTTTAAGATGCTGTTACAAATATGACTGAATTGAACGAAAATTGGGGTAAAAGTAACATGGAGGCCCCTATACTAAAATGTCCAATTGCATTTTGCCTCCTCTACTCGAAAAATGAACAAATTACTCCCCATACATTAGATCAAAGAACATTTAGTCTTTCTGCTAAAAATCCCATCCATTTTTTCTGTCAAAAACTGATCTCTATACATTAGCATGGCCACGTGTTACTGCCTAGTTATTTCGTTAATCAAGTCAGTTTTTAACAGTACAAATTGATGAAATTTGTAACAGAAAGGGCCAATTTGCTTTTCGATCTAACGTACAACAATTAATTTCCCCTTTTTTTAGTAGAGGGGTAAAATGCAATATGACTTTTACCAAGAAAATTGCAGTAAATAGCACAAGTTTATTGCAGGAATACTATTTACAAGAAGTAAATATAAAATGGCAGGCTCATGGACAGAGCGCTTAAAGCAATTGTCTAAATCGCAACTACAAATCAACATAAACAATTCTAAACCGTTAGAATGTACTGGGAGACATGAAAGAGATCCGCATTCGATTTAGACTTCTCTTTGGCATTTTCAGTAAGTTAACATTAGATGCATAGCATTTCAAGACATAGTTTGAAGCTAGCAAGCCTATACCATTAAGCATATGTTTTCCTCCACTATCAACCATAGAAACGGTATCTCACATAAAAAACACGACTCAAAAAGCTTTCCGGGGAGTTTCACCAGTTTTTTACGTGATTCTACTTAGGGATTCTGATGCTTAAAGACCTTCATGGCTATTGCAATAGTATACAGAAACATATATAAATAAAAACTTGACCCAAAGTTCAACACTGCAAAACAAAATTACTTACATCCGATGCTGTTGTGGATGAAATCCAATGAGGTGGTGGCCAGAATAGTTCGGAAAATTGAGGAAACTTTGTTAATGGTCCTATAGAACCGCTTTCCAAATTGAATACACCTACATCACAATGCTCCGATGCCCCATCTTCTTCCCCGAGCGAATAAAAGAAATTATCCACATAGATTATGCAATTCCCTCTACACATGGATAAATCTTCTATTGAAGCAGAAAAGGTGCAACCATCACCTAAAAACAACACGCGATCCTTCAAATCCTTAGCTTCAACCCACTGCTTACCAACATCATCCAACTTAAAAACCTTAAACTTAACCGTCCTCTCGTTCATATACAAAGCAAGGTTTTCAAAATACTCCTCGACGAACCCAAAACCGGCCGAAGAAGAAGAAGAACCGGGCTCAGATTCAATGCTCAAATACATATCAACCAACAATAACTCACCCTTTGAATCAACCAAAAACTTCTTATCACCACCAAAAACAGGCATAGCAATCAAATTTGTCTCGAAATCCAATCCCACAACCACAGTCCTACCAGTATTATCAACAGCATAAAAATTCCCTTTATATAATATCACATCGTCAAAAGGAGATGGCATGTCTTGAATTATAGCCCATTTCTTAACACTAGATTTAAACATTGCTAATTTCCCAGACACATGAATTGTAAGTATAATGAAATCATCAACATTATCATCTAAACAAGATAGGACAACTTTTTCCATGTACAAGTTGCCCACACTGTGATGAGTTAAATAATGAAGCACATATTCTTCACCCAATTCAAGAACCCTAAAATCCAACAAATTTAAAGGTTTGGGGAAATTATCAGGGAGAGAATCGAAACGAGACCTTGAGAGAGGGTTTAAAAGCTGGACTCTGCCGTTCATCGGATCTTCTTCGATTTTGATTACCCACGAGGAGGGGCTCGAAGCGTTTGTTTGGGTACTAGTTGTGGGTGATCCGAGGAGGAATACGGAGCGCTTTGAGAGGGAGAATTGGGAGGAAATAGGGAGAAGCGGGAAACGGGGAGCGAAGCGGTTGCGGCAGCGGTTGGGGGCAGTAACGGCGGAGCGCCAGGTGGAGCAAACGGAACGGAAACGGATGACATCATAGTGGGTTCCTAGGCGTTTGGAAATAAGTTCTAGTAGTTCCTTGGGGAGTTGGGTCCAATCTGCCATCGTTGATTTTCGCGAGAAAGTGATGGAATATTAGCAGGAACAGTGTAGAAATAGCCTTATGTACAATGGTAGAAGTAGAAAGGGTCGTAATCAGATGGGCTTTTGGGTTGGGCCAAATTTACTTTTTAATTGGTTAAAATATGATATTAGTCCTTGTACTTTACAGAATATGATATTTAGTCCCTCTACTTTAAAAGTTAAAAATTCAATCCTACTACTTTTTTTGTCCAATTTAAAAATATAAGCCCAATCATTATCATTGTTGGTAATTTATGTTAGAATTTTTCAATTTAATATGTTTATTTTTTTGTTAATCATATACCACGTCATATTAGGGTAGCCTAATACACCAAGTTGACAAATTTTGACAAAAAATAACAATGTTAATGATTAGATTGTGAATTTCAAGTTATAAAAGGAGGAGGATTAATTTTTTAAATTTTCAAATACAAGACTAAATCTCAAATTTTATTAAAATACAGGACTAACTTCACATTGTAACCCTTTAAATTCAGAAAGTTGTCCTTTTTGTTAAAAACATGATTTTGGTCAAATTCCAATATTAGTCCCTATAATATATGTAACTTGTAAATTTAGCTTTTGTACTCTAATTTGATCATTTTAAGTCCTTGTAGTTTTTGAATTTTAAAATTTCAATTGTTAAATTTTGACATTTCCAAAATTCTATACGACAAACATATTATCACGTGTGTAATGTTATGTCAACTACCATATGAACCATGATTAGAATTTCAAAATAAGAAAGGTATAATGATTAAAATGATCAAATTGGAGAATTGAGACTAAATCCAAAACTTACTTATAGTACAGAACTAATAGCAGAATTTGACATAATGAATTTAACTACTATTGTTTGCAATTCGATCTGAAGTTCAAACTTCAAAAAAAAAAAGTACTAAAATTGACCAAATTAAAGTAGGGTAAACTACACTACTAGTCACTAAACTATGGGTAACTTTTCATTTTGGTCACTTAACTAAAAAAATTTACAATTTGGTCACTAAACTATTTGAAAGTTTTTATTTAAGTCAATAGGTTGTTAAGTTTTTTTTTTTTTTTTTAAGTTCTACCAATGAGCTCCAAGCAACGATTCGATAATCGATATGGTGGATCAATACCTATTGACGAGTAGTAGAATATATCTTAGATCTAAGTTGATCTGACAACCAATGTCAGAAATCAGAGAAAAAAATTGTTTGAATTTTGGTTCGCAGATTCATGATGTCCAAAGTTGTCTTATGAAAAAAACTAAACTGTAGAAGAGAAGAGGAAAGAGAGTTTTCGATTGGTGTAGGTAGTGCAAACATAAAAAACTCATATATCATCGATTTTTATAGCCCAATGACTTAAATAAAAACTTTTAAATAGTTTAGTAACCAAATTGTAAGTTATTTTAGTTAAGTGGCTAAAATGAAAACTTAATCATAATTTAATGGCTAAAAGTGTAGTTTACCCAACTAAGTAACATCTAAGACATGAGAGATTTAGGCTTTCTCTCATATGTTAGCAATTACTATGTGCCTTCCTTTTCTTTTTAAGTTACTTAAATCTATCAAAATGTGAAGTTTAAATCATGTTATTAGTATATGTATTTTGAGAAAACTGTGAATTTATTCTGTGTATTTTAATTTGATTAATTTTTAGTTTTTGTACTTTTCAAATTGGTCAATTTTAGTCTTTGTACTTTTTGAATTTTGAAATTTTAATCTTAACCCGTACAATAATAGTTAAATTCATTTGGTTAAATTCAATTACTAGTCCTGTACCATGCGTACAATTGCATATTTTATCCATATTCTCTAATTTGATCATTCTAACTCCTTATACTTTTTGAATTTTAAAATTTTAGTCTTGACACAAATTACAATCGTTAATCCATCAATTGTATTTTAAGTGAGTAATATGTAAAAAAAAAAAAAAAAAAGCTGACATGGCATTATACATATGATAATTCATCAGATTTTGAAAATAGTAAAACTTAACTTAATGAATTTAACAGTTATCATTTGATGAAGACTAAAATTTTAAAAATTAAAAAATATAAAAACTAAAAATATCAAAATAAAATATAAGAACTAAATACACAATCTTTTCAAAGTATAAAGACTAATAACAGAATTTAACCAAATCTGAACACATATACGATACATCTACACAAACTTGATTATGGGTTCAAGCATTAGGCGCAGTCTCTCTATGCAAAGCAATCAGCTTATGGTGGGAATCAAATGGTATACTTCAACAAAGTATCAAATGGATTGGACTAATAGATCGACCTAACAAGAAGATGAAACAGGTACGAATGCTTTCGAATTTTTATAAGAATAATGTTTGGTACGTCGAAATTTTTGTTCCGAGACACACTGCAGTACTTAATTTAGCAACTTGCTTGACATTATACCAAGTATAAAGTGAATCAAACTTGGTACAATGTCAAGCTAAGAGTTGGTCACTTGTCAGCTTTGTAAACCTACAATATAGAATGATAACCATGGGGCCAAGAATAAAGAAAGACATTTTTACTTAGATATAAAATTCAAAAAAGTTATTTTTAATTCAGATTGATTTCATGTTTTATTAACCGATTAATGAAATATTTTATTCAAAAAAAGTAAAAAGACATTTTTACTTAGACATAATTGTAACTTTTACAATTTATGAATCGATTTTATTTATTGAATATTATTTTCATTTAATAAAAATACGATTAATATTCTTCATTTAAATTTAAATATTTTATTAAAAATAATATTTTTATTAAAATTATTTTTATTTAATAAATTATAAGTAATAGGTTTGTTTATATGAATAGTTATAGCTTTACTTAAAATTTTAAGTAATATGTTGTTATAAAGAACCGATTTAATAAAGGATGTACGTCATAATTATAGCTATTGTTGTTATAAATGAAAAATTATTATAGAAGGTTAAAATAAAACATAAAAAATCAATTCTGATAAAAATTTAATTGTTATAGTGAAATGTTATGTTATAATGGATAGTTCCTATATAGAGAGAGTTGAATATATATATATATAGAGAGAGAGAGAGAGATAAAGCACGTGTCACAATGATATTAGTCCACTGCACCAAAATTTCTAAAAAGTAGATGCTATTAGGGTGAGTTTGGATGGACGATTGGGTATGGTGCGTTTAGCTTATTTTTTGTCTCACACTACAATATTGTTACAGTATTTAAACTCACTGCCACAGTTGTTTTTATACTAATCGCAGGTAAACGAATTGCCTATCCAAACTCGCCCTTAACCTTAGAGACTGGTGTATGTAGAGGTGTACATGGACCGGGCCGGGTTCGGGCCGAGCCCAATTAAAAATTTAGGCCCGTTCATTGGGCTTGGGCTGGGCCGGGCCCAAAAATGGGCCTAAATTTTTGCCCAAGCCTAGCCCATATAAAAATGCTAAAACCCGGGCCCGGCCCGTATTAATTTTTATATTATTTTATATAATTTTTAAATATATATAATACATCAAAAATACTAAAAAAATCAAAATAAATATTTTTCAACAAATTAAAAATAAATTTTAAAAAATATGTAGACTTAAATAACACTAAAATAGATGCAACTTAACAAGCAAATGTCTCTAAAATAATAACAAAATTAACAAATGTCTTTAAAATAATAACAAAATTAACAATAAAATAAGTTTTATATAATATCTAAACAAGAACAACAAAATAATAGAAACATAATAGTAAAATGGTAGCAAAATAAGGAGAAAAACAATAAGAAAATAATATTAAAAAAATAAATTTTTTTCCTTTAATAAATTCGGGCTGGGCCTGGGCAAAAAATGCCTTACTCGAGCCCGGCCCATTTTTTAAACGGGCCTTATTTTTTGTCCAAGCCCATTTTTCGGGCCTATATTTTTACCTAAACCCTCCCACATTTCGGGCGGGCCTTCGGGCCGGGCCGGGCTGCCTGGCCCATGTACACCTCTAGGTGTATGTAATGGTTGCCAAATTTAGAGACTAATATAATCCAAAGAAATATCCAAGGACTAATATGAGAAAAATTATTAAATTCATGGACCAACCAATATATTAAGCTTTTTATTTTTATTTTTACTCAATGTCATTCAATCACTCCTTCATGGTTAAACATTTAGGTTCAATAATACAATTTATAAAAATTTTCCCTTAATAATTGAGCAGAATCAAGCAATTTTCATCAGGATAATAACTAAAATTTTCAAAAGGAAATCAGTGGTGGAAACAATTATATTAAAAAAATTCGATTAAAAAACTCATAAAAATAAAAATATATATTAAAAAATGGTTCAACCAAAGTTACATCCTTTTCTACGTCCTCAATAAATTCTTAATTTAACTAGTATGAAAATTAATCATGATAGCTATATTATTTTAGGATGTTCAGCATGATTGTATGAATTTGGGATGACACGATAATTATATCTTTTTTTAATAATTTAATGTCATAATGTCACATCAGTTTTTTTTTTAAATTTTGATATTTTTAATTAAATATAATTTATTTTAGGAGAAAAACTCTAAAATTTAAGAGAGAAAATCAAACCTTTGCTCGTATAAATCGGGGTCTTCAACAAAACTTTTCATCCTCAAGAATTGATAATAGAATTATAAAGTTTTCCAAGAGAAAAAAAATAATGGAAGTGAGTGGAATCGAAGAAGAAGAAGCTGGAGCTGAAGTAGATATTTGAAATTATGTGTTCGGATATGCTAAAATAGCTGTCGTTAAATGTGCCATTGAGCTTGGGATTGCCGATGTTATTGAAAACTATGGAAGCCCAATGCCACTATCCGAGCTAGCCACTGCCCTCCGGTGCGAACCGTCGTGTCTTCATCGCATTATGAGGTTCATGGTCCACTACCGAATATTCAAACAGGAACCCATCAACCAACACACTGTAGGCTTCTCATGGACGCCATTGTCTCGTCGTTTGATAAAAGGTGGAGAAAAATCCATGGCTGCTTTCATATTGTTCATGTCCAGCCCTCCTTGGTTAGCATCATGGCATTGTCTCAACGCTCGTCCTTGAAACCGGCAATAATATCTCACCATTTCAAGCAGCAAATGGGAAGGATATATGGAGTTACACCGAGACAAACCCCGACCATAACGAAGTCTTCAACGAAGCCATGGCTTGCGATGCTAGACTGACGGTGCAGGCGATAATCAAAGGATGTCCCGAAGTGTTCGACGGGGTCGAAAGCTTGGTCGATGTCTGTGGTGGTAACGGGACTGCTTTGAGCCTTTTAGTCAAGGCATTCCCATGGATTCGAGGCATCAACTTTGATCTCCCTCATGTCGTCGCCGTTGCACCAAAATCGATAGCACTGAAAACGTAGGAGGCGACATGTTCATGTCTATCCCAAACGCCAACGCAGCGTTTCTCATGGTTAGTACTTTTTTTTCCCTTCATTATATGGTCTTATACGATTAATCCATACATTTCAAATTGCAGTGGGTATTGCATGATTGGGACGACGAGGAATGCATTAAAATCCTAAAAAAATGTCGAGAAGCCGTTCCAGAAAATAAAGGGAAGGTCATAATTGTTGAAGCAGTGCTTGAAGCAAATAAAGACCACAAGCTAAGTTTCGTAGAGTTGATGCTAGACATGGCGTTGATGGCTGGTACTAAAAAAGGCAAAGAGAGGACCTTAAACGAATGGAGCTATGTTCTTCAACAATCTGGTTTTACACGATTCAACGTTAAACCTATACGTGCAGTTCAATCCGTCATCGAAGCTTATGATCCTTAGAAATGATAAATCTATGGCTCTTCACAGTTCATCCACTACTACAATAAAAACTTTGTTGCAGGAGAAATATCTTAGTTTTGCTCTTTGTTTAGGAATTTGGCGTTTGCACCATTACTTTTGGCTAAAAACATCACAAATTCAGTTTAAGAGGTTTACCGTTGGTTAAAATCTTGGTTTTGAGTCATTCCCTTTGAAATCGGTCTCTTCCCTTCCTTCGTGAAAGGATTATATTAAATTGTGATTTCATGTCATCCCTATCCTTGAAACATGGCAAATCAGATTTTTCCTTTTGGTTTTCAGCTTTTTTCTTTTGAAAAAAATTAAATCCAACTAAAAATTGCTAAAAATCAGGAGGAAAAATCTGATTTATCATGCTCATATCATAGTTTCATACAATTCATTCTCTCTTTTGTTTCAATCACAGTTTCAAAAAAAATCCAAAAGGTCTAAGTTCATAACACACTCGGTTAAAACATGACTTGTGTTGTTATAACGTATCGTGTTTTATTTTCAAAAAAAGCTTAGTATAAGTTACAAATAATACATATTTGATCAATTAGAATTAGAATAAATCAATATAAAACATAATAGATTGAAAATTGGAACATATTCGAATTTAAACCATAATAAAACCAGACAAAACCCGAATATAATATATTAGTATATATATATTTCAATTTAGATTATATTTAACTAAATTTTGGATGAAATAAATGATTAGGGCAAATAATTTGATAGACAATGATAATTATTATGGACGAAAACGAGTATTTAACGGCTTTGGTCTCAAAAATGATAAATTAACAAATAATTTATTCAAACTTTATGAACTCACAAAATCAATATAATTCTACTTTAACTTTTCAAATATTATTATTTTTTATTTTCTTAAAATATATTTTTGGGTTGAACCCATACACATTTATACCACACAATCTTAGATAATATGAGATGATGAGCTGTTTAGTGGGGGCACTATTTTGGGTAACCATGGTCCAAAAAGTGGAGAGATTACCGTGCACGATTGATTTGTTTATGGAAATGAATATAAATAAATTATATTAGTATTTATTTAATTGTTAATAAATTTTATTTTTGGTTATTCGTTCTATAATAATGGCAAGTTTTGAAATTGGCATAATAGTAATTTTAACCTTTAATATTTATACATTGTGTTAAATTACTCTTGATTCTAAAAAAAACTTAACCCTCAATATTTATATACAATGTAATTTGGTCTTTTTTACAGTTTTGCTGCTCTTTGTGATCTTTATACCTGAAAAGCTAAAAAACAAATTTATTAGTAAAATTTAATTGAAAAATACAAAAAATTAAAACACCCAAAAATAAAAAATAATAATTTTCATGTTTCTTATTCTTTCGAAATAAACAAAAAATAATATAAAGAAGAAGAAGATCAAATTACATCGTGTGTAAATCCTGAGGGTTAAATTTTTTTTTTTAGAATCAAGACTAAATTGATATAACACATAAATATTGATGGTTAAAGTTGTTATTGTGCCAATTTTTAAAAGCTACCACGTTAGTCAACCTGTGATATAAAAAAAGATAAAATTGAATAGTTAGGTGACCGTTTTATAACTTGTTATAGTTAGGTGACCGAAAAAGAAATTTACTAATAGTTGAGTGATCATTTTGTAACTATCTACAAATATAAAAAAGAATTCTTTCAAATTGCATAATCAACCTTTGTATCTGTCTTTATTTTTTCTTTCAGGTTCATCTAATAACAACTGAACCTGCAACTAAAAATAAAAACTTATATATAACTAGATTTCAACTTGAAATATTATAATTTTTATAATTTAAAATTTATTATTTCAACCAAAATTTTATATATTTTTTAAAATTTATACAAATAAAAAAAATTGACCAGTTGGTATTTATCCTCAAATAAATTAATCTGATGTTTTTCTCCAGATTAATATCTCAACTAATTTATGATTTAATTAGACTGACTAGTCAATCACCATGGGAGTGATGTTTTAAACCAGAGGTGAATCCAGGGGCAATGGTTCTGGCCCCCCTAAAATGAAAAATTGTTATTTTGGCATTTTAGAAAATTTTAAAATTTTAAAATAATAAAGATAAAATTGCACTTTGGCTCCTCTAAAATTATGAAAATTTAATATAATTCTTTAAAAATTATAAAGATATAGACTACTAAAAATTAAAATTTCATTTCTACTTCTAAATTTTATTTTCTAGCTTCGGGCCTGTTTTAAACCCTAAATTGTTTTACTTATTTTAACAAGCATTCGTAATTACTATTTGTTCCTTCTTTTAACCCCCAGGCAAACCATTTCTCCTATAAATCGGGGGCTTCAACAAAACTTTTCATCCTTAAGAGTTGCTAATAGAGGTGCCAAGTTTTCGAATAGAAAAAATAATGGAAGTGAGAGGAATCGAAGAAGAAGAAGCTCGAGCTGAAGTAGATATTTGGAATTATGTGTCCGGATATGCTAAACTAGCTGTCGTTAAAGGTGCCATTGAGCTTGGGATTGCCGATGTTATTGAAAATTATGGAAGCCCTATGCCACTATCCGAGCTAGCCACTACCCTCCGATGCGAACCGTCGTGTCTTCATCGCATTATGATGTTCATGGTCCACTACCGAATATTCAAACAGGAACCCATCAACCAACACATTATAGGCTTCTCATCGACGCCATTGTCTTGCCTTTTGATAAAAGGTGGAGAAAAATCCATGGCCCCTTTTATATTGCTCGAGTCCAGCCCTACTTTGTTAGCACCATGACATAGTTTTAGTGCTCGAGTCCTTGAAATCGGCAATGATATCTCACCATTTGAAGCTGCGAACGGGAAAGATCCATGGAGCTACTTCGAGACAAACCCCGGCCATAGCCAACTCTTCAACGATGCCATGGCTTGCGATACTAGACTGACGGTACCGGCGATAATCAAAGGATGTCCCGAAGTGTTCGACAGGGTCGAAAGCTTGGTCGATGTCGGTGGTGGTACCGGAACTGCTTTGAGCCTTTTAGTTAAGGCATTCCCATGGATTCGAGGCATCAACTTTGATCTCCCTCATGTCGTTGCTGTTGCACCAAAATCTGACAGCACTGAAAACGTAGGAGGCGCCATGTGCATGTCTATCCCAAACGCCGACGCAGCGTTTTTAATGGTTAGTACTTTTTTTCCCTTCATTATATGGTCTTATACGATTAATCTATACATTGCAAATTGCAGTGGGTATTGCATGATTGGGACAACGAGGAATGCATTAAAATCCTAAAAAAATGTCGAGAAGCCATTCCAGAAGATAAAGAGAAGGTTATAATCGTTGAAGCAGTTCTTGAAGAAGATAAAGAAGGCGACGAGCTAGGTTTCGTGGGGCTGATGCTAGACATGGCGATGATGGCTCATACTGATAAAGGGAAAGAGAGGACCTTAAAGGAATGGAGCTATGTTCTTCGACAATCTGGTTTTACACGATTCCATGTTAAACCCATACGCGCAGTTCAATCCGTTATGGACGCTTATCCTTAGAAAACAATATCTATGGCTCTTCACAGTTGTTCATCCACTACTTCAATAAAACCTTTTTACAATTAAATAACCAAAAATATATATATTAATAGTTGGATAAAGGCTGATGTAATTTACCAAGAAAATAAGGGTTATTGCCATTTTCACATTAGCTTTTGCAATAGGATTTTCCCAAATGTTTTGAAGCATTCGTAATGCACTCAACTTAATCCGATTCACCGGATCCGAATTTTGATTGTTATTACACATAATATTTAAGAAAATTTTTCAAACAGTTGACTAACACCTATTACTTAAATTTTTTTTTTGTTATCGTTTCATTTATAAACTTAATATCAAAAAAAAAAAAAAAAACTAAGGAAAGTATTTTAGGAATACAATATTACATCAGATCAATTACAACTCATTACAATACGAACATTTACTAAAGTCTGACTATTAGAGTATGATACTATAATACGCCACTTTTCCACTATATGCATAATAGCCCACTTCACCACTGCTTTGGCGTACTCTTGGCGTAGTCTCTCTTAGCGCATTCTCTTACTACATCACCTAAAACAATAATAAACATTGTAAGTTCAGGAGGACTTAGTGAGAATTAATACATAATACATTGGCGAATTCTTTTATAATATTTGAAGAACTTTTGTACGCCAGCTACCCTTCTTAACCACTTACTTCTGTTTGGGTGAATACTATCACAGTTTAGGCTTACAATTGCATGCCAATTACTATACTCTTAATCGTACCAATTCTCTCTTAACTACCTGACTAACTTAAGATCCTTCTAGACATTAATCTCTTCTTTTTCTTAGAACTACAAAGATATTTTTCAAAGAATCTCTTCAAGAGCCCGTTACATACAGACCATCTCTTCAAACATACATTGATTTCAGAATGTTTGATCACAGATATTGTTCATTGGCGGATACATACACATTTGATGGATACTTACGTAAATTTAAATATTATCAATTTACTAGTCAAATTATATTCTCGTTTGATACCCTACAAGATCATATTGATAATGAATTATATAGATCATCCAAATGAATTCCACACCATCTTATTTTAGAACCCCAGATACTCAAGAATACAATGACCCAGATTCCATAAGATTTCAGAAGAATACATGATACTGTTCAGATATGGCGGATACTAGATAACTCAGTTTTGACCCTACATGGTACAAACAAACTTAGACTAAAGGATACTTATCTCATTCAAAACTACAAACAGCCCAAATTCCAAACAAACTGGTTATCATGGCAGATACCCTTTTTGAACATACAGATACACACTTCTTTTCAAGAAATTCACTTAAGACTTATTCAATTACATCACAAATCTTACTCAACTTCCTTACCATAATTTATCCAAAAGTATTATAAACTTATCATAGCAGTACAAAGTAATAAGAATTTAACCAAAAGTTACAATAAGGGCGAAAAATCATATTCTACCAGACAGACTTAACAGAGTACGTCACAAGGGCCAAATAGAATACACCACCAAGGCATTATACAGAATCATGTGTTTATTGTCCCGGTAGACTTTCACAAAAGGTGTCATAAGTTTAGTCCTCATGGACCTACACATAAGTTCATGTATCGTGATATATCCGTTCGATTTACACATTATCAAAGGCTACACCATGGACATTCATATAATCATATCTTGCCATGGGCCTCCGCCACATGGACTTACGCACTTTTATGTATCGTGATTTGTCAGTCTAGTCTTCATTTTATCAAAGATTGACCGTAAATGTTTTCATAACATACGATGCCATGGGTCGCAACCTCATAGTCTTACACTTGTTTTCATATCTAATATTCATTCCCATTTTCATGTTTTCTACCTTGGGTAACTATGAAAAATATAACGTCGGTAATGACAATATATCGCAAAACAAAAAAAATAAAAAAAAATAAAGAACACACAGATTTTACGTGGAAACCCTTTCGGGAAAAACCACGGGCAGAGGAGAAAAAAATTCACTATGTCGAATTCGAATCAATTACAAGAGGAATAGACCATGTCTATTTATAGGCTTATAAAGCCATATTCAAATAGGAGTAATAAGATTGAAACTCCTTATTCTAATCAATATCAAATAGATGGAGTTTAATAAGGTTTAAAAACCTTATTCAAAATAAAATAAAAGAAGTGTAATTCTATAGGGATTCTTCTTTTATTTTATTTTACCATTGTATTTTATTTAAACAAGAATTTGGGTCACTTAATTCTAACAATCTCCACCTTGACACGAATTCTCAATGAACAAGTTCTTCATCGCGAACTCTCAACGAACAAGTTCTCCCCACCTCTTCCATAAAACCCCTTAAGGGTTTAACTTCAACAATGAACACCAACCAAGTCTAAGCAATGCTCAAACTTGGTTATAGGAAGTGACTTAGTCATCATATCTGCAGGATTTTCATGAGTACTAATTTTGCTCACAACAATATCACCACGAGCAATAATATTACGAACAAAATGATACCGAACATCAATGTGTTTTGTTCTCTCATGAAACATTTGATCTTTTGTAAGGAAGATGGCACTCTGACTGTCACAAAATACTGTGCTGACTTGAAGGTCTTTATTGAGCTCACTAAAGAGTCCCTTTAACCAAATAGCTTCTTTACAAGCCTCAGTAATCGCCATGTACTCAGCTTCAATGGTAGACAAAGCGACTGTAGTTTGCAAAGTAGCTTTCCAACTGATTGCACAACCTCCGATTGTAAAGATATAACCAGTGAGAGATCTTCTTCTATCAAGGTCTCCAGCAAAATCAGCATCAATATACCCAAAGTGACTCCATCTCTAGTTCTTCCAAACTGTAAGCAAACATCAGTAGCACCTCGTAAGTATCTTAAAATCCACTGAACTGCTTTCTAATGTACTTTACCGGGATTCGCCATGTATCGCTTAATCAGATCGATTGCATATGATAAATCTGGACGTGAACAGACCATAGCATACATGAGAGATCCCACTGCACTAGAGTATGGAACATGTGACATGTACTCAATCTCATCATCTGATTATGGAGACAAAGCCGGTGAAAGTCTGAAATGGGCTGCTAAAGGAGTACTAACAGGTTTAGCACTCTGCATATTGAACCTGCAAAGAACTTTCTCAATGTACCCCTTCCGACTTAGGTACAATTTACTTGCTTTTCTATCTCTCGAGAATCTCCATACCAAGTATCTTCTTTCTTTGGTCCTAAATCTTTCATCTCAAATTTTCACTCACTTAGTTGGGCTTTGACCTTTCTTATCTCCCCTTTATCTTTTCTTTGCTATCAACATGTCATCAACATAAAGAAGTAGATACACAAAAGAACCATCACATTTTTCTTAAAGTAAACACAACAATCAAAACTACTTCTTTTAAAATCATGAGAAGTCATAAAGGAATCAAACCTCTTGTACCCCTTTGTCTTGGTGATTGTTTCAAACCGTAAAGAGACTTTTTTCAAGCAAGCAAACATAGTCCTCTTTTTCTGAGACTGTAAAACCCTCTGGTTGTTGTATGTAAATATCTTCCTCAAGCTCTCCATGCAAAAATGCAGTTTTTACATCTAACTGCTCAAGCTCCAAGTCTTGCATGGCCACAATACCAAGCAAATCTCGGATCGAACTATGCTTCACAACTGGGGAGAACACATCTGTAAAGTGCACTCCTGGAATTTGACTGTAACCCTTTGCAACAAGCCTTGCTTTATATCTGGGTTCTTCAACTCCTAGAGTCCCTTCTTTCTTTTTAAACACCCATTTACAGCGAACAACCTTTTTACCTTTAGGAAGTTTCACAAGATCCCATGTTTTGTTTTTGTGGAGTGATTCTATTTCCTCTTGCATAGCAAACATCCACTTTTCTGAGTCTTCACAGCCAACCGCCTCAGAATAATTTGACAGCTCTTGGTTTGCATCTATATCTTCAGCCACATTTAAAGTATAAGCAACTAGGTCAGCCTCAGCATACTTCTTTGGAGGTTCAATTTCTCTTCTAGTTCTGTTTTTGGCGATAGAGTATTGTGGTGAAGAAACAACTCTATTCTCAATTTTTGTACTGGCTTGAGGAGTTGACTCTATATTAATCTGATGCTCCACCTGCTTTTGATTTTCTTTATTGGAAGAGTCTTTAAGAGATAAGTTAGGTAGCATAGCAGTTTTATCAAAAACAACATCTCTGCTAATCACAACTTTTCTATTTTCAGGACACCATAACTTATACCCTTTTACACTAGCTTTATAACCAAGAAAAACACATTTAATGGATCTTGGTTCCAATTTTCCATTATTAACATGAGCATACGCAGGACACCCGAAGATCTTTAAATCAGAATAATTAGTAGGATTACCAGACCATACCTCTTGTGGAGTCTTTTTCTCAATGGCAACGGATAGAGATCGGTTGATCAAAAAATATGCAGTAGAAGCTGCTTCGGCCCAAAATGACTTTGGTAAGTTAGCATTTGACAACATGCATCGAACCTTCTCCATAATCATTTTGTTCATTCGTTCTGCAACGCCGTTTTGTTGTGGAGTATGACGAACTGTCAAGTGTCTCACGATCCCTTCTGACTTACACAGTTTATTAAACTCATCAGAACAAAACTCTAAGCCATTGTCTGTGCGGAGGTATTTTATTTGTTTTCCCGTATGTTTTTCAATCATAGTTTTCCAAGACTTAAATGCGAGAAAACACATCGCACGCTTCGGGAAGAATGCCCAAACTTTTACGGAAAAATCATCAATAAAAGTTAGCATATAATTAGCTCCACCTCTCGAAGGCACTCTTGATGGCCCCCATAGTTCAGAATGAATATACTCCAATATTCCCTTCGTGTTATGGATTCCTCTGGTGAATCGAACTCTCTTTTGCTTCCCAAAAACACAGTGCTCACAGAACTTCAGTTTGCAAATTCCTTGCCCATCAAGAAGTCCTCTTTTGCTCAATTCTGCCATGCCATTCTCACTCATATGCCCTAGGCGCATATGCCAAAGTTTAGTAATATCATCATCGACAAAGAAGAGAGAAGCGACAATTTGCATCACCAATAATGAAGAGAACCTCGCAAAATATATAACTTGACAATCTTTCTCTGTCCTTTCATCACAATGAGGAAACCTTTGGAAATCTTCAACATCCCACTTTCAGCTGTGTATTTGTACCCTTTTGAATCAAGAGTACTCAACGAAATTAAATTTCTCTTCAATTCTGGAACATGTCGTACGTCACTAAGTGTTCTGACAACTCCATCAAAATCTTAACTTTAATTGTTCCAACACCTGCGATTTTACACGAAGCATTATTTCCCATCAAAACAATACATTCAGACACCGTTTCGTAATTTGTAAACCAATCCCGATTGGGACTCATGTGGAAGGTGCGGCTGAATCAAGTATCCATTCCTCGCTCTCTTTAGAATTGTTGTGAAGCGACTAGAAGTTCACCATCACGAGTAGTCTTCTACAACATAAACTTCACAGAATTTTACGGTTGTTTTCCTTTTGATTCGCAGCCTCCTTTTAATCTTGTTACGTAGCTTATAGCACTCAGATTTAATGTGCCCTTTCTTCTTGCAGAAGTTCTGGGTTTTACCTCTGTTTGAAGACTTTGATCTACCCTTAGATTTACCGCGAGGATTCCTTTCTGTGTCCTTCCACGATCATCATCGACATTCCGATCTTGTCTCCCACGAACAATAAGACCCTCTCCCGGGAGTCGGGTTTAACCACAAGATGCTTCATCTTATCATACGAGGTCAAAGAATCATAAACCTCATCAACCGTGAGAGACTCGCGGCTATATAAAATCGTGTCTCTAAAGGTTGAATAAGGCGGGGCAACGAACAAAGTAGAATCAACCCTAGATCTTCCTTATCATACTCGAACCTCCATGGCCTCCAAGTTTGAGAGAATTTCTTTAAACATCGTTAAGTGTTAGTGTACGACGCACATTCCTCCAAACGATGAGCATAAAGACGTTGCTTCATATGCAACTTGCTAGTTAAAGTTTTCGACATACGTATTTGTTCTAGCCTCTTCCATAATCTTTGCGGCAATCTTCTCCTTCATCACATCTCGCAAAATTTCATTAGACAAATGCGGATGTAAGCGTATTAGTGCCTTTCGATCCTTGCGCTTCTTATCTTCCTCCGTCAATGTCGAAGGCATCTTATCTACCACCTAGCGAGGGCTTCCTCTAAATCCATCATGCAAGAAGCGCTCGCATCTTTATACGCCACAACGCGAATCGGTGTTGCGATCCAACAGCGGAATTTCATACTTCAATGACGCCATTACCGTGATCGAGATGAAAACCCGGAAGCTCAGATACCAATTTGTAAAAAATATAACGTCGGTAATGACAATATATCGAAAAAAATAATAATAAAAAAGAAATAAAAAATAAAGAACACACAGATTTTATGTGGAAACCCTTTCGGGAAAAACCACGGGCAGAGGAGAAGAAAATTCACTATGTCGAATTCGAATCAATTACAAGAGGAATAGACCGTGTCTATTTATAGGCTTATAAAGCCATATTCAAATAGGAGTAGTAAGATTGAAACTCCTTATTCTAATCAATATCAAATAGATGGAGTTTAATAAGGTTTAAAAACCTTATTCAAAATAAAATAAAAGAAGTGTAATTCTATAGAGATTCTTCTTTTATTTTATTTTACCATTGTATTTTATTTAAATAAGAATTTGGGTCACTTAATTCTAACAGTAACCAAAGGTCCAAAAAAGGCATGGACTCATTTATGATTTTGTCGACATATATTTGATTCCACGGTTCAAGATTTGTTTATAAAAATAATGGATTAGTTGACATTTTCAAGCTAAACTTAATCAGCTTTTGCAATGGGATTTCCAAAATGTTTTAAAAGAAAATTTGCCTTTTTGGATTCCTATAAAATGTGCTTTGATAAGTAAATATATTTTCCAAATCTATTTTAGTGAGGTGTGACATTTAAATCTTTAATTGGGGTAAAGTTAGAAAATTAAAAATGAATAATAAATTTTTGGATCAAATTATAATTTTATTATTATATTAATTTATAATTTGATAATTTTAAAAGTTTTTATAACAAATTTATCATTTGGGGTGGGGCAATATCACTGCTTACCCTCCTATCTTTGCTTTTGCCAAGATTCTAAATTAAAGAGTTATTGATTTTTTATAATATATATTTATTTAATATTTAAGAATGTCTGAATGAAATTATTAGTATTTTATTTATCACTTTTTTTATTTAATGACGAAATGTTATGTTATTATTTATAGACAGTATATAAGAATTATGCATCAAATATCATTCCTAAAACATATTATTTTAAACTTTTATAAATGCTCGACACGCGATATATTTCTAATCTTCTTCGTCAAGGATAAATATTGAGTCCCTTTTTGCACGTACACATGTTGAGTCTAGTCTAGACCATGTTAACCCCAATCTAAAAGCCTATTATGCTTCATAAGTGATGATGTGATTCACTAACACTAACTAAACGAAAATCATAATAAAGGCAAGCGCACCTATCGAATAGTAGTATAGCTGTGGTGAGGAGGGATATCGTATCCACGAGGACTAAAAGTACTAGTACTTACTATCTTTTTATTATCTAGCCTTTAAATTGAAGGGTTGTTTTAATCTAAAATTTAACTAATTACAAAGTACGCAACAGAGAATAAAGTAAGAAAATAATCAAATAAGCTAATGATAAAGACAATACCCAGGAAAGAATCCATCTAGACTTCACTTATTATTCTGAATCTGAACTAAATGATTTATTCACTTGCCTTGATCCGTAGAAATCCCTAAATTGTATTAATATCTCTTTCGAGAGTAAAAATAACTGACTCTAGGGTAATTAATTGAAATCAATTTCTAATTAAAACCCCTATTGTCGCATTAACTCGATTTATGGACTCCCCTATTGGATTTGACTCTAATTTGGTAGATTTATGTCATCCTATTTCTAGGATTGCATGCAACTCCACTTAATTATGCCAGATTTACTCTTAAACAGGGACTTTTGCTCCACTGAATAAACGCATCAATCATTAATTAATATCCAGAAAACATTAAAACATAAAATAATAACACATAATTGAGATCAAGAACAAATATTTATCATATAATTTAGAAAAATCAAATAATAAAATCCTTATTAGGTTTCATCTCTAAACATATGCATCACACAAAAAAATCCCAGCTTTTCATTGGATGCTTCCCCCCAAAAAAATCCATCAGTCCCACTTTCATACACGTACAGCCACTACAACATAAACAAAGTAGTGGGCAGCAAATGTGAAAGGCATGAAAATTGTGAGAAACGACTTGAACTCAGGTTTGTAAGTCAATTAGACTCTCTTTTTATTTTTTCTTACCCATTTATTTTTATCATAATTTTATAAAATTTTAATTAAAAGTCATAGCGTATCAATTTTTAGTACACTAATCCAATTTTTTCTAGTTCAATTTTTAGAATGTAATGGAAATTAGTCAAATCAAAAAATATAAGATTAAATCTATAAATTACTATTGAAGTACATTATGGTAAAAGTTAACTAAAATCTAAGTTACATATACTATTTGGTACACCTAAAATAATTGGACTGTAATTTTTTTACCAAATTAATCTAATAATTTATTGTGGGTAGGAGCATATTTGACAAGATATTTTCAAATTCAAGAACTGTGACCTAGTTCAAACCAATACCTTTGCTTCTATAAATCGTAGCTTCATGGTCAAGATTTGGGCATAGAGCTACAAAAATTTCCCAAATAAATTTTTTTTTTAAAAAGTTGAGATGGGAGATATAGAAGTGACAATAAAGGAAGAAGAAGCTAGAGCTGAAATAGACATTTGGAATTATGTGTTCGGATATGCTAAAATAGCTGCCGTTAAATGTGCCATTGAGCTTGGGATTGCCGATGTTATTGAAAACTATGGAAGCCCTATGCCACTATCCGAGCTAGCCACTACCCTCCGATGCGAACCATCGCGTCTTCATCGCATTATGAGGTTCATGGTCCACGACCGAATATTCAAACAGGAACCCATCAACCAACACACTGTAGGCTTCTCATCGACGCCATTGTCTCGTCGTTTGATAAAAGGTGGAGAAAAATCCATTGCTGCTTTCATATTGCTCACGTCCAGCCCTACTTGGTTAGCACCATGGCATAGTCTTAGTGCTCGAGTCCTTGAAACCGGCAATAATATCTCACCATTTGAAGTAGCAAATGGGAAAGATGTATGGAGGTACGCCGAGGAGAACCCCGACTTTAGCGAACTCTTTAATAACGCCATGGGTTGCCATGCCAGACTGCCGGTGCAGGCGACAATCGAAGGATGTCCCGAAGTGTTCGACGGAGTCGAAAGCCTGGTCGATGTCGGCGGTGGTAACGGGACTGCTTTGAGTCTTTTAGTCAAGGCATTCCCATGGATTCGAGGCATCAACTTTGATCTCCCTCATGTCGTCGCCGTTGCACCAAAATTCGATAGCATTGAAAACGTAGGAGGAGACATGTTCATGTCTATCCCAAACGCCGACGCAGCGTTTTTCATGGTTAGTACTTTCTTTCCCTTCCTTATATGGTCTTATAAGATTAATCCATCCATTGCAAATTGCAGTGCGTATTGCATGATTGGGACGACGAGGAATGCATTAAAATCCTGAAAAAAAGTCGAAAAGCCATTCCAGAAGATAAAGGGAAGGTTATAATCGTTGAAGCAGTTCTTGAAGAAGATAAAGAAGGCGACGAGCTAGGTGCCATAGGGTTGATGCTAGACATGGCGGTGATGGCTATTACTAATAAAGGGAAAGAAAGGACCTTAAAGGAATGGAGCTATGTTCTTCGACAATCTGGTTTTACACGATTCAACGTTAAACCGATACGTGCAGTTCAATCCATCATCGAAGCTTATCCTTAGAAAAAAATTCTATGGCTCTTCACAGTTGTTCATCCACTACTACAATAAAAACTTTTTACAATTAAATAACCAAAAATATATATTAATAGTTGGATGAAGGCTGATGTAATTTACCAAGAAAATAAGGGTTATTGCCATTTTCACATTAGCTTTTGCAATGGGATTTTCCCAAATGTTTTGAAAGCATTCGTAACGCACTCGACTTAACCCGATTCACGGGATCCGAATTTGAGTGTTACTACACATAATATTTAAGAAAATTTTTCAAACAATTGACTAACACTCATTACTTAATTTTTTTTTTTTGTTATCATTTATTTATAAACTTAATACAAAAAAACTTAAAGAAAGTATTTTAGGAATAAAATATTACATCAGACCAATTACAACTCATTACAATACGAACATTTACTAAAGTCTAACTATTAGAGTATGATACTATTAATACGCCACTTTTCCACTATATGCATAATAGCCCACTTCGCCGCTACTTTGGCGTACTCCTGGCATAGTCCCTCTTAGCGCATTCTCTTACTACATCACCAGAAACAATAATAAACATTGTAAGTTTAGGACTTAGTGAGAGTTAATACAGAATACCTTAGCGAATTCTTTTATAATATTTGAAGAACTTTTGTGCACCAGCTACCTTTCTTAACCACGTACTTCTGTTTGGGAGAATACTATCACAGTTTAGGCTTACAATTGCACGCCAATTACTATACTCTTAATCATACCAATTCTGTCTTAACTACCTAACTAACTTAAGATTCTTTTAGACATTACCTTAATCTCTTCTTTTTCTTAGAACCACAAAGGTATTTTTCAAATAATCTCTTCAAGAGCCCGTTACATATAGACTATCTCTTCAAACATACACTGATTTCAGAATGGTTGATCACAGATATTGTTCATTGGCGGATACATACACATTTGGCGGATACTTACGCAAATTTAAATATTATTAGTTTACTAGTCAAATCATATTCTCGTTTGATACCCTACAAGATCACATTGATAATGAATTATATAGATCATCCAAATGAATTTCACACCATTTTATTTCAGAACCCCAGATACTCAAGAATACAATGACCCAGATTCCATAAGATTTCAAAAGAATACATGATACTGTTCAGATATGGCGGATACTAGATAACTCAGTTTTGACCCTACATGGTACAAACAAACTTAGACTAAGGGATACTTATCTCATTCAAAACTACAAACAGCCCAAATTCCAAACCAACTGGTTATCATGGCAGATACCCTTTTTGAACATACAGATACACACTTCTTTTCAAGAAATTCACTTAAGACTTATTCAATTACATCATAAACCTTACTCAACTTCCTTAACTCCAGACGTATCATAACCTTATCATAGCAGTATAAAGTAATAAGAATTTATCCAAAAGTTACAATAAGGGCGAACAATCATATTCTCCCAGATAGACTTAACAGAGTACGTCACAAGGGCCAAACAGAATACACCACCAAGGCATTATACAGAATCACGTGTTTACTATCTCGACGAACTTTCACAAAAGGTGTCATGGTTTTATTCCTCATGGACCTACACATAAGGTCATGTATCGTGATCTACCTGTTCGATTTACACATTATCAAAGGCTACACCATGAACATTCATATAATCATATCTTGTCATGGGCCTCCGCCACGGACTTACACACTTTTGTGTATCGTGATTTGTTAGTCTAGTCTTCATTTTACCAGAGACTGCACCATAAATGTTTTCATAACATACGATGCCATGGGTCGCAACCAAAATGAAAACACCCAAAAATCCAAAATGAAAAGCAAAGCTACAAAAAAAAAAAAAAAAAAAGAAAAAGATCAAGTTACACCATGTGTAAATATTGAAGGATAATTTTTTTTGGAATCAAGACTAAATTGACATATATATATATATATATATATATATATATATATATATATATATAAGTGTTAAAGTTATTATTGTGCCAATTTTAATAGCTGCCATGTTAGCTAGCTAGTGACAAAAATAAAAGACAAAATTGAATAGTTAAGTGACTATTTTGTAACTTGTCATGGTTAGGTGATAAAAAAAAACTAATAATTGAATGATCATTTCATAATTTTTTATAATTGAATGACCAAAAATATATTTAAATACATCAGATTACCAATACTAATTGAAGGTAATGAATTGCGCATATTAAAATAAAACATATAAAAAATTTAACTGAAGTTTTGGTTTAGTGGTAATTTCAAGGTTTTACTAATTTAATTGGTGTAGGTTTTACTAATTTGCATTGGTTTTTGTTAAAATAAAAAGACTAAAGTACCTCAAATAATATAATTTATTTTAAATATAGAATGACATTTCTGTAATTTTCATAACTGAATTGGCATCCAATTGATTAATCATACCAACTCAGTCAAAAATTTAAATAATAATATAGATGTTAAAATTTATATAAATATATAGTAATAGTTAAAAACAATATTATTGGTAAAGGTCGAGGTCTTGGGCCCCGTGTACTAAAGCTTGATTCATATTATGCGCAATTTTAGTTCAACTTATTCCAGTTTTTAATTTGTTTGTAATTTATATTGGTTTGATTTCACTTTTATAATCACTCGAATATATATGGCTGTACTTTTATTCTATTTGTAAACTTTATAAAAATAACTCAAAAAATTTGAGTTGAGTTCATGCTCCGTTAAAATACGACTTATGTTGTTATAATTGTATTTTGATTTTTCAAAAATTATTATTATTTTCAATTTTCTTAAAATATTATTTTGAGTTAGACCGCTATAGTCATTTATACCACACGATTTTCTGAATTTGTTTGTTTCCACAATGTACGATTTGTTTGATTGTGGATGAATTTGTTTGATTCCCCAGTGTGTTCCATTTGTTTGATTACGGAAACGAAAGGTCATAAAAATCTTATCTAATTATTTAATTTTGTTATTTTCGATTATTAGCAGATTAACGGTGACCGTTTTTAAAATTGATATAATAATAATAATTTTTAATATTTATATATTCTTTAAAATTAGTATTAATTCTGAAAAAAATATAATCCTCAACATTTACACATTGTGTAATTTAAATTTTTGTTTCTAATTTTGTTGTTCTTTGTGATCTTTTCACCTAAAAAGCTAAAAATTAAATTCATTAGCTAAATTTGATTAAAAATATATAAAAAAATAAAACACTCAAAAATCCAACATAATAATTTTCATTGTTTTTCATCCTTTTAAAATTAACTCTTAATTTCACAAAGAAAAGAAAAGAAAAATAAATTAGTATTTAACTCAGATCCTCAAAATTGGGGGTTTAGACCAAAATTTCGCAAAAATATAAGAGAAAAGATTTGAACCCAAAACTTCTCATACAAAACTAACATATTTAACCACTAAACCAAATCAAATTACTTGATAAAATTTTTTACAATCTTAACTCAAAATAAAGACGTAACTACTCTTGATTTCACTAACCCAATCTCTATTAACCAAATTTTGGGGATGTGACAATTACCCTCTCTTTATTTTCTCTTAATTATTAAGTCAATAGCTCATTGTTATCATAATTTGCAAGAGAAGGGGCTCAAACTCAGGTCTCTGAGCCAATTAGTCTCTCTTATTATTTTCTCTTAACCATTAAGCCAATAATTCATTTTTATCATAATTTTACAAAATTTTAATTAAAAGTCATAGCGTGTCAATTCTTGGTCCACTAATCTAATTTTCTAGCTCAATTTTTAGAATGTGACAAAAATTAATCAATTCAAAAAATATAAATATTATGGTAAAAGTTAACCAAAATCTAAGTTACGGTACACCTCAAATAATTGGACTGTAATTTTTTTACCAAATTAATCTAATAATTTTTTGTGGGTAGGAGCATATTTGACAAGATATTTTCAAATTCAAGAACTGTGACCTAGTTCAAACCAATACCTTTGCTTCTATAAATTGTAGCTTCATAGTCAAGATTTGGGCATAGAGTTACCAAAAGTTCTCAAATAAAAAAAATTAAAAAGAAAGTTGAGGTGGCATATATGGAAGTAACAATAAAGGAAGAAGAAGCTAGAGCTGAAATAAATATTTGGAATTATGCGTTCGGATATGCTAAAATAGCTACCGTTAAATGTGCCATTGAGCTTGGATTGCCGATGTTATTGAAAACTATGGAAGCCCTATGCCACTATCCGAGCTAGCCACTACCCTCCGATGCGAACCGTCCGTCTTCATCGCATTATGAGGTTCATGGTCCACGACCGAATATTCAAACAGGAACCCATCAACCAACACACTGTAGGCTTCTCATCGACGCCATTGTTTCGTCGTTTGATAAAAGGTGGAGAAAAATCCATGGTTGCTTTCATATTGCTCACGTCCAGCCCTACTTGGTTAGCATCACGACATAGTCTTAGTGCTCGAGTCCTTGAAACCGGCAATAATATCTCATCATTTGAAGTAGCAAATGGGAAAGATGTATGGAGGTACGCCGAGGCGAACCCCGACTGTAACATCTCAAAAATTAAGGGGTTTGTTACATTTGAGATAAAAAAAAAACTATTAGGAGACAAAATGAATGATGTGGGTATTGTTAAAGAAATCTTCATGCTCATTTTTTTATGTTAGCTACATGGAACAACAAAGGCTAACGTGGGACAACAATTAATTGTTTGTTATTAGAACAAATTAAATGGGATTTGAAAGATTAAAATTTCTAAATGGAGCATGGATTAATGGGAGCCACGGCAAAAGCATGAAAGCTTCATAAACAAACAAATTTGAGACAAGATGGTGCATAGTTGGGTAAAAAGTTGCCTTTTGATATAATTTGTGGTAATGTTGACCCACCACTAATTATATTTCCTCATAATTATATGTATACTCTTTGGCATGATTATAATGTGGCTGAATTTTTTATCAATTTGGGTGCATGAAGGACGGCATGATGCAAGGGAGTTTTATTTTTTTAAAAATCTCTTAAAGTGGAACAAGCATGGACAGCAATAATGGAGCATTGGTTGAATTTTAAAACATGAAGAAACAAAACAAGAATGGGTGATGGCACTTCCAAGCATTGAAGCATGGGATAACTAAATGGAAGCAAGTGGATGACATGGAAGATGATATTAAATTCTTTAAAATTTGGGTGCATTGGCTGAACATTCAGCCCTCCAATTTTGTTTGAACATTCAGCCTTCAATTTTGTTTGAAAAAGAATAAGCCGAAACCTCTTAGCCATATCTCTTCTCCTTTCTTACGTGTTGGACATTTCTTCCTTTGGTTGAATCTGCGCTCTAATAGTTTAGCTGAATAACACATCCTTGCCAACTAATCTTTAGCCTTAAGTCGAATCGGTGGAAGTCGGATCTACCATCGATAGGTTGCTCTTCTCTATTCGTTGACCTTTGGAAGTAGTGGTGCCGACGATCAAGAAGGTTTAGTCCTTACCGTAATCAGGTGTGTAATCCCGTACCCTTCCGAATACATGTTTGAAAATGGTGTGTAATCTCATACCTCTCTAAATGTTTGCACGAAATGTTTTTTGAATCAGTCGAAAGACTGAAAATACACAAACCAGCATCTATGACCACTTGGGCGTACGTATGTTCGAAGTGGTAACCATATTTTGTAACAAAATAGTTTTGGTTAGCAACAGTGACGTGATTTTGAAAAATCACCAAAAATAGTGGAAATTGAATTAGAAAGTGAAAGAGATATGGATTGAAAGATAATTGAGTCTATTTTCTTATAAAAGAAACGAAGCAAGAAAGGATTAGTATATTTTGAGATTTTTATATTTTTGTGAGACTGGTTCAGAGTGATTTTGAGATCCCCTGTTCTGACTTGGAAAAATCACTATAAATTGTAGAAAAATAATTATGGGACGTGGTTTATATTATTAGAATCCTTAGTGAGTCTATTTTTATTTGGATCAAAATAAACTAGTATTTGAGTTCTGTACAATAAGATATCTGAGATTTTGTGAAGAGAGGGCAGAACTGTCAAACAGTGAAACAAGGGATACTTTGAAGAATAAACCGAACTAATTGGCTAAGCCAAAAATTTTGGAAAAATTACAGTAAGAAGTTATATGAGTCTAGTTTTAGGGAAAATTTACGGATCTAAATTTTGGGTTTCCAACTCGAGTTATAGTTAGTTTAGTCAGTATGACGCAGATGGACCGTTTTGATTTTTATGCCCCAAATTAGTAATTAAGCCTAGGTTGTGAAAATTACCATCATACCCTTAGAGGGTAAATTACCGAATTACCCTTAGTGGGTACAATTTCCAAATTATAAAAAGGCCCTTACAGGCTGAATTACTAAAATGCCCCTAATGGGCTGAATTACAAAATGTCCCTATAGACCGAATTACGAAAACACCCTTAATGGGCCAATTTGATAAATTGCTATATGGGTCAATTTGGTGAATTGCTATATGGGCAAATTTGAAAAACTGCTAGATCGATATATGGGTCAAAAACTGCTAGATTGATATATGGGCCAAAACTGCTAGATCGATATATATGGGCCAAAACTGCTAGATCGATATATATGGGCCAAAATTGCTAGATCGTTAAATGGGCTAAATTGCTATTTTGACTAACGGGCCAAATTGATAACTTGTAATAAGGGCTTTTTGTTGAAATTGACCTTACGAATATATTGTTATGCAATATATATATACATGATTGCATGGGTTGGGATAATTGACGAAGAGAAGAAAGGCCTGTTGCCAAAATCTAGTTCGGTGGCTCTGCCACAAATATTTTAAATGGCTTAATGCCTCTAATTCGGTGACTTTGTCACAATCTAGTTCGATGGATCTCGCCACAAATATTATAATTGGCTTAATGCACTGCTATTGGTGTGTTGGTGGGGTGGGTTGACTTGATCCCACGCAGGTGTGTGTTGGTTGGTACGGGTGGTGTGTAGCGGATGGAAATTAGGTTTGGTTGGGAATTGCATATCACATGTATTTTTTTTATATATATTTGATTTATATGTATTGTACAATTGTAAATGGGCTCAAGCCCAACTAATTGCTTAAATGGTTTTGGCCTAGTGAACACGGTAAGTGGGTTACACATTGAGTTTTAAGTAACTCACCCTGTTTTCCTTACCCTTCTCAGGTAATAATAATTGATGGAGGCTTGGGCCGGGGATGACTTCGTATGGAGGCCATACTACGAATGATGAGTTATAAAAACTTTGAACTTCTTTTAAGTTTTTTTTTATCTAAGTACTATTTCAATTGCGATGTAATAAGGCCTCTGGTATTATTTTTATGGATTTTTATTCGTGGATGGATTTTAATATGTTTTAGTTACTTAAATGGAAATTTTGTTTAATTCTTATAAATGTTTTCTTAAACTTACGTATAAAAATGGTTTTTCTTAAATATCACTTACTCGTAAAATTCCGTGAAAACTCTTTTATAAATTTATTTCAACCAATTATTTAAGTTTTTAACCAATTATTTCTCTGAAAATCAAATTGTAAACTCTCATGTTTAAAAAGTCATGGTTTTCAAATAAATCTCGATCTTTGATAAACTCCGTCTTCAAAATCTTTTTGAAAAATTATTTTCATTAAAAGCATTAATGACTGGACGTAATTTCGAATTGTGTGGCATGCCAAGTCTGGTCTCAACGCATAGGACGGGTTTGGGGTGTTACACCGACTTTAGCGAACTTTTTAACAACGCCCTGGGTTGCCATGCCAGACTGCCGGTGCAGGGGACAATCGAAGGATGTCCCGAAGTGTTCGATGGAGTCGAAAGCCTGGTTGATGTCGGTGGTGGTAACGGGACTGCTTTGAGTCTTTTAGTCAAGGCATTCCCATGGATTCGAGGCATCAACTTTGATCTCCCTCATGTCGTCACCGTTGCACCCAAATCTGATGGCATTGAAAACGTAGGAGGAGACATGTTCATGTCTATCCCAAACGCCGACGCAGCGTTTCTCATGGTCAGTACTTTTTTTCCCTTCATTATATGGTCTTATAAGATTAATCCATCCATTGCAAATTGCAGTGGGTATTGCATGATTGGGACGACGAGGAATGCATTAAAATCCTAAAAAAATGTCGAGAAGCCGTTCCAGAAAATAAAGGGAAGGTCATAATTGTTGAAGCAGTGCTTGAAGCAAATAAAGAAGGCGACGAGCTAGGTTTCGTGGGGTTGATGCTAGACATGGAGATGATGGCTCATACTGATAAAGGGAAAGAGAGGACCTTAAAGGAATGGAGCTATGTTCTTCGACAATCTGGTTTTACACGATTCAATGTTAAACCCATACGTGCAGTTCAATCCGTCATCGAAGCTTATGCTTAGAAAACAAAATATATGGCTCTTCACAGTTGTTCATCCACTACTACGATAAAAACTTTGTTACATGAGAAATGTTTTAGTTTTGGCTAAAAACATCAGTCTTTTGTTGGAATCAATACATCTTGGTTTTGAGTGGTTTTCTTTAAAATCATGTGGAATCAATATATCAATTAATTCGGTTTAATTTAAAACTGATACCAATTTTAATCCTACCTCTGGAATAGTTTTAGATTGATTGTGAAAAATAATTAAAATACATATGTTATTTTGATATCTGATAAGAGATTTAAATTGTCTATCAAATAAGTTTTGACATTGTTGGTAAAAGTTGAGATTTCGAGTCCTGTATACCAAAGTTTGAGTTTTATCATACGCAATTGTCACGTATAGATTTTAGATTATAACTAACTAAGGTGGGTTTGAATGGGTGATTGGATGTGGTGCGTTTAATTTATTTTTTGTCTCACGCTACAATATCTAATATCATCGCCACCATTGTTTTTACACTAACTACAGTTAAACACACCACCCATCCAAACTAAGCCAAAATTTTAGATAATTAGGGTAAATAATTTGATAGATGTAAGTACTCAATTTTGCTCGGGCTTGGAAATAAACCAGAATAAAACAAACAATAAAATTAACCCAAATGTATATACAGTCCTTTTACAAAAACCCAAAAACAATTCAAAAACCTGTTGCATTTAGCCCAAATACCCTAAATTACCCGAGCCCAACATACCCAATACCTAAATAGACTAACAGAACCACTAAAACTACTCAGTAGCCCAAAATCCCGAATACACCCAAACCCAGACTCAGACTCGGCCCAAAAGGGCCCAAATCTTTGATAGAAATAGAGACCTAGGGTTCAACAGAAACCCTAGGCGCCGCAATGACAGAAGATTGATCATCGCGTCGCAATACCAGCGCCCAACAGCTCCTCACGCCCTCGTCAAGCCGTGAATCACGCCACCATTACAGCCCCATCATCGCCGAAACCCTCGTCGCTCTTCACCTGCACCAAAAAGGAAGGAACAAGCAGCAAAATTTGGCAAAATAGAGGCAGAATATTTATTTCCTTTTTTTTTGTTTTCATTTCAAAGGCTATAAAAGGCTACAAGAATTTGTAAAAGGGGGATACACACAGAGACAAAGAACACAGAGAGATACACACAAAAAAAAAATACAAAAATATAAAAATAGATTTTTGCAATACCAAGGTGATTTTTTTCTTTTACGCACTCTTTTATTTTGTTTTTATTTATTTATGTGTACGTCTTAAAAAATAAAAAAGGAGAAAAGGAATATTACCTTTTTGATTCGCACCAATGAGGTGAGGTTTCTGACCTCCGGCCACTGGCCAAAAGGCGCATAGCGCGCGTAGACGGCATCTTCCAGAAGACCGACAGGCAGGCTTCATCAGAGGAGGGAAATTTTCAGAGGATTTCCTTAAGTTTTTTTTTAAAACTGTTTTAAAATGATTTTAAAACCATATTTTTTACTTAATAAAAGTAAATGAGAACGGCGTCGTTTTCGTCTAGCATGACCCGCGCGATGACCCGGCGACCCTAGCAGGACCTACGCACTTTTGGAAAATGGGAAATTTAGCCCCTCCGCGTTTTTCCTTTTTTAATTAAGTCCGTTTATATCCTTTTATTTATAATTTGACCCCTGTTTATTTATTTTTATTGTTATTTGATCCTAATTTTATTATTATTATTACTAAAAAGCTTTTTTTTTAAAAAAATTTTACTAATATTATATTGAAGTATTTTTATTTTTACTTTTTAATTATTTATATATTAATCTATTAATAATATAAATATATACATATATATTTTTATTTTTAATTATTTTACTTGATTAATAAATTATATTCTATTATATGTATTTTTTATTTATTATATTATATTTTGTATATTATATAATATTATGTTATATTATATATTATTTTTAAGAATCTATTTTATATAAAATTTATTTATAATTTTATTTATATTGTTTATATTATGTATATAATTTTATAATTAATGTACTACACATATATATATATTTTATTATTTTATTTTATTTAATATTATTTTAATTACATATTATTTTCATATATTAGTTATTATATTATATTTTTTTAAATTTATATTATATGTATGTCTTTTTATCTATTATTTAAACTTGCATGAAATATGTTCATATTGGTTTTATTGTTTATTGTATTTGTTTACACTTCATCATGTATTTATAATTGCTTTAGTGTAGGACTTATTATTTGCCATATTTTATATTATTATTTCTTTATTACATAGCTTAAATGTTAACGCATTATAATTGCTTTTAATATTTATGTATAAACACAATGTTGTTACATGGTTATTGTTCAAAATAAAAATACATCTTTACAAGCTTACTATATTTTAAAACAAGGCAATGTTTTGTATTTAGAAATTCGGGAAATAGTACCCTAATGTACTGGGTTGCGATTTTCTGATTGGCTAAATGACTAAATACCCTTTTTACAAGTTTTGTAAATCATGAGATGACTTTAATTATGAGGGTTTAAAAAATGTCGTGTCCTAACGTACTGGATGTGATGTTTATATTCCTTCGGATTAAAGAAATCTCAAGTTTTAAATAATAATAAAAAAAAAACCTATTCTTGGGAATGTGAAGTGTTTTGCCTTAACTTATTGGGTTCGACATTTTGCGTCTCGAGGTAGGAATTTCTTCAAATAAAGACGAGCTTAATTTTAAAGTAATGATGTGCTATACCTTAACTTATTGTGTAAAGTACTTTATTTCTTTGGGATAGGTAAGTCTTGATTTTCTTTCAAATAAAAGGATCATATTTTATAATTTTCTTATTTTCAATATTTGGACATGATTTTATCAATTTGGTACCAACTTTTGGGCGTTATGAGGGTGCTAACCCTTCCTCATACGTAACCGACTCCCGAACTCGTTTTCTTGTTTTTGTGGACCAAAAATGTTTTTTTTTAAATAAACACATTTTATAAGGTGATCCAATCACACCTAAGTAAAAAAGATTGGTGGCGACTCCCGTTTTTGTTTTTAAAGTCGATCCATCGTTTTTTAAAACTCAGATTTTAAAATGGTTTCGACAATAGGTATTAATAAACATTATGGATGAGATCACAAATTTAACATAATTGTACTTTGAGTTTTCAATATTTATTATTATTTTCTATTTTCTTAAAAAATTTTGGTGAAAGTACAAAACCTAAAAAATTACGATAAAATAAGACTAACTCCCCAATGGGGACACTTCAAACACTTGAAGACCTCTCCTTTCTTGAACTAGTTTAGCAATTTCATCGGCTTCTCCATTATTTCCCTTCGGAATGTGACGAATGTCCCAATATCTAATTCTAAACAAAAGTTGATGAATTCTTCTTATCAAAGTTGAGTCTAAGTCCTTATAAGCTCAGTCTTTAATAACTTGAACTGCCTCGATACTATCAATTTGGATTATCACAAAGTTATAACTCCTCTTCAAAAGAAAGTTAATTCATCTAAGATGCCCATATCCCCTATAAACATTTATACCACAATTTTAGATAATATGAGATGATGAGCTGTTTAGTGAGGGCACTAATTATATGGAATATTTATGTGACAATTTTCCCTATTTTTGGTAACCATTGTCCAAAGAAAGAAAGAACCCGTGTCTGATTCTGTGGAGAGAGATTAAATTCCATGGTCCACGATTTGTTTGTTTATCGAAATGAAAAATAAATAAATTAATTAGTATTAAATTTCATTTTGATCACCTAATTATAAAAAGTTATAAAATAATTATTTAATTATTAAATTTTATCATTTTTTGTCACCAACGGGCTAGCGGTGATAGCTTTTAAAATTGGCATAATAGTAATTTAGCTTTTAACATTTATACATTGTGTCAAATTAGTCTTGACTCTAAAAAATCTAGCCCTCAATATTTACACATTGTGTAAAAAATCTAGCCCTCAATATTTACACATTGTGTAATTTGGTCTCTTTTTTTTTGCAATTTTGTTGTTTGTGATCTTTTCGCCTAAAAAGCTAAAAGTCTAATTTATTAGCTAAATTTGAATGAAAATAAACAAAAAAAATCAAAATAATAACTTTCATCGTTTTTCTGTCTTTTAAAATTAACTTTCAATATTATAAAGAAACACAAAATTTAAAAAAAAAAAAGGAAAAGAAAATAAGAAGAAGAATATCAAATTACACCATGTGTAAATGTTAAGGGTTAACTTCTTTTTGGAATCAAAACTAAATTGACATAATATATAAATATTGAGGGTTAAAGTTCCTATTGAGCCAATTTTAAAAGTTGTCAAGTTATCCAGCCGGTGACAAAAAAGATAAAATTAAATAGTTAGGTATCATTTCGTAACTTGTCATAGTTGGGTGACCGAAAAAGAAATTTACTAATAATTGTGTGATCATTTTATGACTTTTCATAATTAAATAACCAAAAATATATATTAAAAATATATATATTGCCATTTTTACATCAACTTTTGCAATGGGGTTTTCCCAATTGTTTTGAAAGCATTTGTAACGCCCTTAACCCGGCCACCCAGCCCGATTCATCTGGCCGGGGTTTCAGGGGTTACTATACTTAACACTTAAGAAAATTTTTCAAACAGTTGACAGACACTCATTACTTAAAAGATTTTTTTCATTATCATTTCATTTATAGACTTAATATAAAAAAATCGAAAGAAAGCATTTTAGAAATAAAATATTACAACAAACCAATTACAACTCATTAAAATACAAACATTTACTAAAGTTTGACTTTTGGAGTATGATACTACAATACACCACTTTTCCACTGAATGCATAATAGCCACTTTACCGCTACCTTGGTGTACCCCTAGCGTAGTCCCTCCTAGCGTAGCTCCTCTTAGTAGATTCTCTTACTACATCACCTGAAACAATAACAAACACAATAAGTTCAGGAGAACTTAGTGAGAGTAAATACAGAATATCTTGGCGAATTCTTTTATAATATTTGAAGAACTTTTGTACGTCAGCTGCCCTTCTTAACCACTCACTTCTGTTTGGGCAGATACAATCACAGTTTCAGGCTTACAATTAGACACAAATTACTAACTCACAAAGATTTAAATGCTATCAATTTACTAGTCAAATCATATTCTCATTTGATACCCTACAAGATCACACTGATAATGAATTATACAGATCATTCAAATGAATTCCACTTCATTTTATTTCAGAACCCCAGTACCACATAAACAAAGTAGTGGGCAACAAAAGTGAAAGGCATGAAAATGTGAGTATCTCACGAACCTCTCTAAGCCAATTAGACTTAACCATTAAGCTAATAATTCATTTTTATCATAATTTTACAAAATTTTAATTAAAAGTCATGGCATGTGAATTCTAATCTAATTTTTTCTAGCTTGATTTTTGAAATGTGATAGAAATTAATCCATTCAAAAAAGTATAAAGATTAAATTCATAAATTACTATTGAAGTACATTATGGTAAAAATTAACCAAAATCTAAGTTACATATACTATTTGGTACACCTCAAATAATTGGACTATAATTTTGTTACCAAATTAATCTAATAATTTTTTGTGGGTAGGAGCATATTTGACAAGATATTTTCAAATTCAAGAACTGTGACCTAGTTCAAACCAATACCTTTGCTTCTATAAATCGTTGCTTCATAGTCAAGATTTGGGCATAGAGTTACAAAAAGTTCCGAAATAAAAAAAAATTTAAAAAAAGATTGAGATGGGAGATATGGAAGTGACAATAAAGGAAGAAGAAGCTAGAGCTGAAATAGACATTTGGAATTATGTGTTCGGATATGCTAAAATAGCTGTCGTTAAATGTGCCATTTAGCTTGGGATTGCCGATGTTATTAAAAACTATGGAAGCCCTATGCCACTATCCGAGCTAGCCACTGCCCTCCGATGCGAACCGTCACGTCTTCATCGCATTATGAGGTTCATGGTCCACTACCTAATATTCAAACAGGAACCCATCAACCAACACACTATAGGCTTCTCATCGACGCCATTGTCTCGTCGTTTGATAAAAGGTGGTGAAAAATCCATGGCTGCATTCATATTGCTCGTGTCCTGCCCTACTTGGTTAGCACCATGGCATAGTCTTAGTGCTCCAGTCCTTGAAACCGGCAATAATATCTCACTATTTGAAGTAGCAAATGGGAAAGATGTATGGAGGTACGCCGAGGCGAAACCCGACTTTAGCGAACTCTTTAACAACGCCATGGGTTGCCGTGCTAGACTGACGGGGCAGGCGACAATCGAAGGATGTCCCAAAGTGTTCGACGGAGTCGAAAGCCTGGTCAGTGTCGGTGATGGTAACGGGACTGCTTTGAGTCTTTTAGTCAAGGCATTCCCATGGATTTGAGGCATCAACTTTGATCTCCCTCATGTCGTCGCCGTTGCACCAAAATTCGATAGCATTGAAAACGTAGGAGGAGACATGTTCATGTCTATCCCAAACGCCGACGCAGCGTTTTTCATGGTTAGTACTTTCTTTCCCTTCATTATATGGTCTTATAAGATTAATCCATACATTGTAAATTGCAGTGCGTATTGCATGATTGGGACGACGAGGAATGCATTAAAATCCTAAAAAAATGTCGAAAAGCCATTCCAGAAGATAAAGGGAAGGTTATAATCGTTGAAGCAGTTCTTGAAGAAGATAAAGAAGGCGACGAGATAGGTGCCGTAGGGTTGATGCTAGACATGGCGGTGATGGCTATTACTAATAAAGGGAAACAGAGGACCTTAAAGGAATGGAGCTATGTTCTTCGACAATCTGGTTTTACACGATTCAACATTAAACCTATACATGTAGTTCAATCCGTCATCGAAGCTTATCCTTAGAAAAAAAATTCTATGGCTCTTCACATTTGTTCATCCACTACTACAATAAAAACTTTTTACAATTAAATAACTAAAAATATATATTAATAGTTGGATGAAGGCTGATGTAATTTACCAAGAAAATAAGGGTTATTGCCATTTTCACATTAGCTTTTGCAATTTTCACATTAGCTTTTGCAATGGGATTTTCCCAAATGTTTTGAAAGCATTCCTAATGCACTCAACCCTAGGGGTGAGCGTTCGATCGAATCGAATCGAATGAAAAAATTTCGAGTTAATCGAGTTGACGAATCATATTTTATCATCCTAATTTGATTTGAAATTTTCTCGAATCGAGTCGAGTGAGATAGAATTCGAATCGAATCGAATCGAATATATTTGTTCGAGTTAAATTTTAAAAAATAATTTTGGGTCCTTCTAACCATTGTCACCCATCGTAATAAAATTTGTCCACCTTAACCAATTTTTTTATTAACTTTCATCACCAAAAATTTATTTATTAATCTTTTATATACTGGTTAGCTTCTTTGCTTGTTTAGTTCTTTCAATTATTTTTCAGATTCTTGTCACTATGTATTTTGGAATTAAAAAATATATTAAATGTAAAAATGTGATTTTTTAATAAAAATTATTTTAAAGATAAAATGTGAAATTGATAACAATATAAAATTTTAACACGAATATTTTATGGCATAATTAATAATTCAATTTTAATATAAATATTCAATATGACTAAACAATTCAATAATATAAATAATATAAAATGTGAAAGTTAATTTAATAATATAAATAGTAGATATAAATAAAATTATTAATATTTATGTTTAGTGACTTTTTTGGATAATTTTGATTTTTTATTTGAGAGTAAAGGATGAGAAGTAAAAGTTTAGGAGGAAAATAAAAAGTTTTGGAGAATAAAAATTTGAGGGAAAATAGATAGGGGGAGTAAAATTTTGAAGGAAAAATATTAAAAAAAAAATTTGGAGGGGGGATGGGTTTGGGGTAGATGGGAGGTGAGATGGGAAGGGATTAAAAATTTTAGGGAAAAAGTTGGAGGGAATAAAAGTTTTGGGGGAAAATAAAAAGTTTTAAGGGTTTTTGGGAGTAAATTTTTGAGAAAAAGTAAATGGGAGAGTAAAATTTTGATGCGAAATGATTTTGGGTAGATTGGGGGGTTGGGATGGGAGGGGAGTAAAAGTTTTGGGGGGAAAGTGGGAAGGAGTAAAAGTCTTGAGGGAAAAGTAAAAAGGTTTGGTGTTTGGAGTAAAAATGTAAAATATTATAGTTTAATATTTGAATTATTCGAATTATTCGAGTTATTCGAATTCGAAAACTCAACTCGATTCGAACTCGAAATTTGAAAAAAATCGAGTTGACTCGAATAACTCGATTCGTTTAACTCAAAATTCGAATTTTTTTTCGATTTTTTTGAGTCAATTCGAGTTTTGCTCACCCCTACTCAACCCAACCAAATTCACCGGGTCCAAATTTTGAGTGTTACTACACATAATATTTAAAAAAAAAATTCAAACAGTTGACTAACACTCATTACTTAATTTTTTTTTGTTAACATTTCATTTATACACTTAATATCAAAAAAAAAATCTAAGGAAAGTATTTTAGGAATAAAATATTACATCAGACCAATTACAACTTATTACAATACAAACATTTACTAATGTCTGACTATTAGAGTATGATACTATAATACGCCACTTTTCCACTATATGCATAATAGCCCACTTCGCCACTACTTTGGCGTACTCCTGGCATAGTCCCTCTTAGCGCATTCTCTCACTACATCACCTGAAACAATAATAAACATTGTAAGTTCAAGAGGACTTAGTGAGAGTTAATACAGAATACCTTGAAGAATTCTTTTATAATATTTGAAGAACTTTTGTGCGCCAGCTACCCTTCTTAACCAACTTCTGTTTGGGCTAATACTATCATAGTTTAGGCTTACAATCGCACGCCAATTACTATACTCTTAATCGTACCAATTCTCTCTTAACTGCCTGACTAACTTAAGATCCTTCTAGACATTACCTTAATCTCTTCTTTTTCTTAGAACCACAAAGGTACTTTTCTAATAATCTCTTCAAGAGCCCGTTACATACAGACCATCTCTTCAAACATATACTGATTTCAGAATGGTTGATCATAGATATTGTTCATTGTCAGATACATACACATTTGGCAGATACTCAAATTTAAATATTATCAGTTTACTAGTCAAATCATATTCTCGTTTGATACCCTACAAGATCACATTGATAATGAATTATATAGATCATCCAAATGAATTCCACACCATTTTATTTCAGAACCCCAAATACTCAAGAATACAATGACCTAGATTCCATAAGATTTCAGAAGAATACATGATACTGTTGAGATACGGCGAATACTAGATAACTCAGTTTTGACCCTACATGGTACAGACAAACTTAGACTAAGGGATACTTATCTCATTCAAAACTACAGACAACCCAAATTCCAAACTAACTGGTTATTATGGCAGATATCCTTTTTGAACATATAGATACACACTTCTTTTCAAGAAATTCACTTAAGACTTATTTAATTACATCACAAATCTTACTCAACATCCTTAACTCTAGACGTATCATAACCTTATGATAACAGTATAAAGTAATCAGAATTTATCCAAAAGTTACAATAAGGGCGAACAATCATATTCTACCAGACAGACTAAACAGAGTACATCACAAGGGCCAAACAGAATACACCACCAAGGCATTATACATAATCATGTGTTTACTATCCCATTGGACTTTCACAAAAGGTGTCATGGGTTTATTCATCATGGAGCTACACATAAGTTCATGTATCGTTATCTACCCGTTCGATTTACACATTATCAAAGGCTACAATATGAACATTCATATAATCATATCTTGCCATTGGCCTCCGCCACATAGACTTACACACTTTTATGTATCGTGATTTGTCAGTCCAGTCTTCATTTTACCAGAAACTGCACCGTAAATGTTTTCATAACATACAATGCCATGGGTCGCAACCTCATGTCTTACACTTGTTTTCATATCTAATATTTATTGCCATTTTCATGTTTTCTACCTTGGGTAACCAAAGGTCCAAAAAAGGCATGGACTCATTTATGATTTTGTCGACATATATTGGATTCCATGGTTCAAGATTTGTTTATAAAAATAATGGATTAGTTGCCATTTTCAAGCTAAATTTAATGAACTTTTGCAATGGGATTTCCAAAATGTTTTAAAAGAAAAATTGACTTTTTGGATTCCTATAAAATGTGCTTTGATAAGTAAATAGATTTCCCAAATCTATTTTAGTGAGGTGTGAGATTTAAATCTTTAATTGGGGTAAAGTTAGAAAATTAAAATTGAATAATAAATTTTTGGATCAAATTATACTTTATTATTATATTAATTTATAATTTGATAATTTAAAAGGTTTTTATAACAAATTTATCATTTGCGGTGGGGCAATGTCACTGCTTACCCTCCTATCTTTGCTTTTGCCAAGATTCTAAATTAAAGAGTTATTGATTTTTTATAATATATATTTATTTAATATTTAAGAATGTCTGAATGAAATTATTAGTATTTTATTTATATCACTTTTTTTTAGTTAATGACGAAATGTTATGTTATTATTTATAGACAGTATATAAGAATTATGCATCAAATATCATTCCTAAAACATATTATTTTAAACTTTTATAAATGCTCGACACGCGATATATTTCTAATCTTCTTCGTCAAGGATAAATATTGAGTCCCTTTTTGCACGTACACATGTTGAGTCTAGTCTAGACCATGTTAACCCCAATCTAAAAGCCTATTATGCTTCATAAGTGATGATGTGATTCACTAACACTAACTAAACTAAAATCATAATAAAGGCAAGCGCACCTATCGAACAGTAGTATAGCTGTGGTGAGGAGGGATATCGTATCCACGAGGACTAAAAGTACTAGTACTTACTATCTTTTTATTATCTAGCCTTTAAATTGAAGGGTTGTTTTAATCTAAAATTTAACTAATTACAAAGTACACAACAGAGAATAAAGTAAGAAAATAATCAAATAAGCCAATGATAAAGACAATACTCAGGAAAGAATCCACCTAGACTTCACTTATTATTCTGAATCTGAACTAAATGATTTATTCACTTGCCTTGATCCGTAGAAGTCTCTAAATTATATTAATATCTCTTTCGAGAGTAAAAATAACTGACTCTAGGGTAATTAATTGAAATCAATTTCTAAATTAAAACCCCTATTGTCGCATTAACTCGATTTATGGACTCCCTTATTGGATTTGACTCTAATTTGGTAGATTTATTTCGTCCTATTTCTAGGATTGCATGCAACTCCACTTAATTATGCCAGATTTACTCTTAAACAGGGACTTTTGCTCCACTGAATAAACGCATCAATCATGAATTAATATCCAGAAAATATTAAAACATAAAATAATAACACATAATTGAAATCAAGAATAAATATTTATCATGTAATTTAGAAAAATTAAATAATAAGATCCATATTAAGTTTATGCACCACACAATTTTAGATAATATGAGTTGATGAGCTAGGTCTGATTTTGGGTAACAATGCCCTAAAAGTAAAAATCCCAGCTTTTCATTGGATGCTTCCCCCCAAAAAAATCCATCAGTCCCACTATCATACACGTACAGCCACTACAACATAAACAAAGTAGTGGGCAGCAAATGTGAAAGGCATGAAAATTGTGAGAAGCGACTTGAACTCAGGTTTGTAAGTCAATTAGACTCTCTTTTTATTTTTTCTTACCCATTTATTTTTATCATAATTTTATAAAATTTTAATTAAAAGTCATAGCGTGTCAATTTTTAGTCCACTAATCCAATTTTTTCTAGTTCAATTTTTAGAATGTAATGGAAATTAATCAAATCAAAAAATATAAAGATTAAATCTATAAATTACTATTGAAGTACATTATGGTAAAAGTTAACTAAAATATAAGTTACATATACTATTTGGTACACCTCAAATAATTGGACTGTAATTTTTTTACCAAATTAATCTAAAAATTTTTTGTGGGTAGGAGCATATTTGACAAGATATTTTCAAATTCAAGAACTGTGACCTAGTTCAAACCAATACCTTTGCTTCTATAAATCGTAGCTTCATAGTCAAGATTTGGGCATAGAGTTACCAAAAGTTCTCAAATAAAAAAAAATAAAAAGAAAGTTGAGATGGCAGATATGGAAGTAACAATAAAGGAAGAAGAAGCTTGAGCTGAAATAAAGATTTGGAATTTTGCGATCGGATATGCTAAAATAGCTACCATTAAATGTGCCATTGAGCTTGGGATTGCCGATGTTATTGAAAACTATGGAAGCCCTATGCCACTATCCGAGCTAGCCACTACCCTCCGATGCGAACCGTCACGTCTTCATCGCATTATGAGGTTCATGGTCCACGACCGAATATTCAAACAGGAACCCATCAACCAACACACTGTAGGCTTCTCATCGACGCCATTGTCTCGTCGTTTGATAAAAGGTGGAGAAAAATCCATGGCTGCTTTCATATTGCTCACGTCCAGCCCTACTTGGTTAGCACCATGGCATAGTCTTAGTGCTCGAGTCCTTGAAACCGGCAATAATATCTCACCATTTGAAGTAGCAAATGGGAGAGGTCTATGGAGCTACGCCGAGGAGAACCCCGACTTTAGCGAACTCTTTAATAACGCCATGGGTTGCGATGCTAGACTGACGGTGCAGGCGACAATCGAAGGATGTCCCGAAGTGTTCGACGGAGTCGAAAGCCTGGTCGATGTCGGTGGTGGTAACGGGACTGCTTTGAGTCTTTTAGTCAAGGCATTCCCATGGATTCGAGGCATCAACTTTGATCTCCCTCATGTCGTCGCCGTTGCACCAAAATTCGATAGCATTGAAAACGTAGGAGGAGACATGTTCATGTCTATCCCAAACGCCGACGCAGTGTTTTTCATGGTTAGTACTTTCTTTCCCTTCATTATATGGTCTTATAAGATTAATCCATCCATTGCAAATTGCAGTGGGTATTGCATGATTGGGACGACGAGAAATGCATTAAAATCCTAAAAAAATGTCGAAAAGCCATTCCAGAAGATAAAGGGAAGGTTATAATCGTTGAAGCAGTTCTTGAAGAAGATAAAGAAGGCGACGAGCTAGGTTTCGTGGGGTTGATGCTAGACATGGTGATGATGGCTCAGACTGATAAAGGGAAAGAGAGGACCTTAAAGGAATGGAGCTATGTTCTTCGACAATCTGGTTTTACACGATTCAATGTTAAACCCATACGTGCAGTTCAATCCGTCATCGAAGCTTATCCTTAGAAAACAAAATCTATGGCTCTTCACAGTTGTTCATCCACTACTACAATAAAAACTTCGTTACATGAGAAATGTTTTAGTTTTGGCTAAAAACATCAGTCTTTTGTTGGAATCAATACATCTTGGTTTTGAGTGGTTTTCTTTAAAATCATTCTCTTGGAATCAATATATCAATTAATCCGGTTTAATTTAAAGCTGATACTAATTTTAATTCTACATTGGAATAGTTTTAGATTGATTGTGAAAAATAATTAAAATACATATGTTATTTTGATATCTGATAAGAGATTTAAATTGTCTATCAAATAAGTTTTGACATTGTTGGTAAAAGTTGAGATTTCGAGTCCTGTTTACCAAAGTTTGAGTCTCATTATACACAATTGTCACGTGTAGATTTTAGTTCAAATTATTCCAGTTCTTAATCTATTTGTAATTTATATTGATGCAATTCAACTTTATAATTGTTGAGACATACTAGCTGTACTTGATTTACTATATTCTAGCTGTAAAATTTTTCAAAAAAATTCAAAGGATTTGAGCTCGTAACACGCCCTATTAAAACATGGCTTGTGTTGTTATAATGTATCATAATTTATTTTTTCCAAAGAATTTATAAGTACAAATATAGTATCAGTTACTTTCAAAAAGAAGCTTAGTATAAGTTACAAAAAATACATATTTGATCAATTAAAATTAGAATAACTCAATATAAAATATAATAGATTGAAAATTGAAATATATTTGAATTTAAACCATAATAAAACTGAACAAAACACCAATATAATATATTAGTATATTAATATATATATTTCATTTTAGATTGTAACTAACTAAGGTGGGTTTGGATCAATGATTGGATGCGGTGCATTTAATTTACTTTTTGTCTCACGCTACAGTGTCGCTACAGTATCTAATATCACCACCACCGTTCTTTTTACACTAACTACAGTTAAACTCACCACCCATCCAAACTAAGCCTAAATTTCAGATGATTAGGGCAAATAATTTGATAGATATTAATAACCATTGTCGAAACTATTTTTAAAATCCATTTAAAAAAACGAGGGTCGGGTTTTAAAAACAAAAATGGGAGTCGCCACCAATCCCTTTTTACTTAGGTGTGATTGGATCACCTTGTAAAACGTTTTATTTTAAAACATTTGATTTTGGTCTACGAAAAATAAGAAAACGAGTTCGAGAGTCGATTACGTACGAGGAAGGGTTAACACCCTCGTAACGCCCAAAAATTGATACCTAATCGATAGAATCATGTCCAAATGTTTGAAATTTAAAAAGTTTTAAAATAAGATCCCTTATTAGGAAAAAAAACAAAACGAAGACTTACCTATTTTAAAGAAATAAAAAATACCATACCCAATAAGTTAGGATACAGCATCTCATAACTTGGAAGCTAGGTGCATCTCTATTTTAGAAAATTCCTACCTTGAGACACAAAATATCACACCCAATAAGTTTGGATACAACGTTTTGAATTCTCAAGAATAAGTTTTTTATTTGAAATTGATAAGCTTCAATTTTGAAAATGGAAGGATATCTAATATTTTGAGTTTTACGAGAAAAATCACAACCCAATAAGTTAGGGCACGATTCTTCTCGAAGACTCTAAATATCACATATCACCGTTAAAAAATATTTTACAAAAAAATCTTTAATTTAAAAGATATTTATATATATATAAAATGTTTGGGTAAAATTTTGTAGAAATACATTATAACGTACATATTTAATAGTAACTACAAATTATCTCATAAATGATAAAAGAATAATATATCATAAATAAATAAAATACTATGTAATAACATGAATAAATAAAATACTACGTTAAGCAATGATAAACAATTAAAAATACATAAATAGATAAACATGTGATATGAAATAAATAATAATCAATAAAACTTTCACAAAATATAAAATCAAATGAGAAAATGAATAATATGTTTAATCATTGAATAAAAAAATATAATGATTTCCAAAATAATTTAATATATATATAGAAAAAAAATATAATAAAAGTAAATAATTTAATAATTTAATACACATAAAAACAATTAATAAATAGTCTATAATAATTTTATATAAAAAAACATATATAATAATAAAATTACATATGTAAACAAAATAGTTATATAATATAAATAGATTTTATATAAAAATAAAATTTTAAAAATAATATGATATAATATGATACTATATAATATAGAAAAGTGTATAATATAATAAATAAATTAAATGAAAAAATATTAAACCAAATAATAATTAATAATTTAATATATATATATAAAGATAAAAAAAATAAAATAATGTAAACTATTTAATATAATAGAATAGTTTAATATAATGTAAAATAATAAAATAAAATAAAATAAAACAAATAAACAGGGGTTAAAACAACAATTAAAACAAATTAAAAGGATTGAATAAAAAACGCGCGTTAAATATCAGGGATTAAAATGGCAATTAAGCCTCTTTTCAAAACGGCGTTGTTCCGGTTTTGGTCTTTAAATTGCCCGTGGATTCAATTGAAATAGAATATGAGTTTTGGGGCCACATTAAAAAAATAAAATGAATTTAAATTAAACAGAATTAAAAACAATAAAAATGAGGAAGGACTAAAATAGCAATTAGACCATTTAACGAAAACATGCGAATCCTGCCTTCGGGTCTGGCCTACTAAACAACGTCGTTTTTAACCTTATGGGCAACCTCCAAAACGGTGTTGTTTCCTTATAGTTATAAAAGTAAAAAAATAATCAAATAAAATCATTTTGAAATTGTTTTTTTTTTTAATTTGAAAACGCTCTCAAACTTCTCTCGCTTCTGTTCGGAACGGCCATCAGTCTTCTCAGGCCACGCGCCCCACGCGCCTCCTTGGCCGGAGGCTGGAAACTTCGTTTTTCGGTCACGAATCAAAAGGTAAAATCTTTTTCTTTATTTTTAAAACTCTGTTTATATGCGGAAATATATAAAATATATAAAAAATAAAATAGAAAGAAAAATCTCTGCGAATGGTTTCTGTTCTTTTATTTCTTTGGATCTTTGAATATTTTTGTATTCTTTTATTTCTGTCCCTCCCCCTTCCGTATTACAAATTCTTGGGTTTTTTATAACCCGAAAATAAAAAAAGGAAACATATTTTTTTCTATATTTGCTACCACTTCTTTCCTTTTTGCAGGCAATTGATGAAGATCTTGGCGGCGATGGAGTGATTTGGCGCTGATCGTGGCGCTATCGAGGGAGCGAGGGTTGCGGAGCGATGGTAGGTGGCCTGGGTGCGAGGAATTTGTTGCGGCGCCTAGGGTTTCCCTAGAAACCCTAGGTCTCTGAGTTTAGTTTAGGAGTTGGGCCATTTTGGGCCTGTCTGTTTGTGTTGGGTTAGTGGTTTAGGAATAGGCCTTGTAAGTGGGCTAGTCGGGTAGTGATGTGTTTTGGGTCTAGGTCTGAGGGTGTATTCGGGTAATGGGTCAATATTTTGTAACTGGACTTTGGTGAACTGGACTTTTTATTTTTTTATTATTTATTATTTATTCTTGTTTTCATAGGCAGGGCAAAATGGTCCTATTACAGCTGCCCCTCTTTGTTCATTGTCGTGTAACGAGAATAAAACAAAGACAATAGAAGGACCAATTTTGCCCGGTCTTCGCCAAACCTCGACTTCTTTAATCCTCATCTTCTTCAAATGGCTTCACTTGGCGCATCTTGAAGTGCTGGAATTTCATCTTGATTTCAGTAAGTTTGATGGCTTCAATCTGCTTCACTGCAACTTCACGAAGGCAATATCCACTATCTTTTAATCTGCTCCATGCAAACTCAAAGAGGCAAGGCTGATATTTTTTATTTGCTTCTTGCAACTTCAAGAATGCCAAATTTATTATCTTCGATCTGCTTCCTACAACTTCAGGAAGATAAGATCAGAAAGTGTCTTCGGTCTACTTTCTGTAACTTCAGGAAAACGAGATCTGTTGTCTTCAGCCTGCTCTGCTGCAACTTCAGGGCTGCAGGCTAGTATCTTCGATCTGCTTCCTACAACTTCAGGAAGATGAGATCTGAAAGTGTCTTTGATCTACTTCCTACAACTTCAGGAGGATAAGATCTGAAAGTGTCTTCGATCTACTTCCTACAACTGAAGATAAGATCTGTTGTTTTCGATCTACTTCTTACAGCTTCAGGAAGATAAGATCTGAAAGTGTCTTCGATCTACTTCCTACAACTTCAGGAAGATAAGATCTGTTGTTTTCTATCTACTTCCTACAACTTTAGAAAGATAAGATCTGAAAGTGTCTTTGATCTACTTCCTACAACTGAGGATAAGATCTGTTGTCTTCGATCTACTTCCTACAACTTCAGGAAGATAAGATCTGAAAGTGTCTTCGATCTACTTCCTACAACTTCAGAAAGATAAGATTTGTTGTTTTCGATCTACTTCCTACAACTTTAGGAAGATAAGATCTGAAAGTGTCTTTGATCTACTTCCTACAACTGAAGATAAGATTTGTTGTCTTCGATCTACTTCCTACAACTTCAGGAAGATAAGATCTGAAAGTGTCTTCGATCTACTTCCTACAACTTCAGGAAGATAAGATCTGAAAGTGTCTTCGATCTACTTCCTACAACTTCAGGAAGGTAAGATCTGTTGTTTTTGATCTACTTCCTACAACTTTAGGAAGATAAGATCTGAAAGTGTCTTTGATCTATTTCCTACAACTAAAGATAAGATCTATTGTCTTCGATCTACTTCCTACAACTTCAGGAGGATAAGATCTGAAAGTGTCTTCGATCTACTTCCTACAACTTCAGGAAGATAAGATCTGAAAGTGTCTTCGATATACTTCCTACAACTTCAGGAAGATAAGATCTGTTGTTTTCGATCTACTTCCTACAACTTTAGGAAGATAAAATCTGAAAGTGTCTTTGATCTACTTCCTACAACTTCAGGAAGATAAGATCTTCCGTCTTTGATCGACTTCCTACAACTTCAGGAAGATAAGATCTTCTGTCTTTAGTCTACTCCCTACAACTTCAGGGAGATAAGGCTGAAATTCTTTTCGATCTGCTTCCTACAACTTCAGGCAGATGAGATCTTCTATCTTCAGTCTACTCCCTACGACTTTAGGGAGATAAGGCTGAAATTCTTTTCGATCTGCTTCCTCCAACTTCAGGAAGATGAGATTTTCTGTCTTCAGTCTACTCCCTACAACTTCAGGGAGATAAGGCTGAAATTCTTTTCGATCTGCTTACTACAACATCAGGAAGATGAGATCTTCTGTCTTCAGTCTACTCCCTACAACTTCAGGGAGATAAGGCTGAAATTCTTTTGATCTACTTCCTACAACTTCAGGAAGATAAGATCTTCTTTCTTCAGTCTACTCCACTACAACTTCAGGGAGATAAGACTAAAATCTTCTTTTGATCTACTTCGTACAAATTTAGGAAGATAAGATCTTCTTTCTTCAGTCTACTCCATTACAACTTTAGGGAGATAAGACTAAAATCTTCTTTTGATCTACTTCCTACAACTTCAGAAAGATAAGATCTTCTGTTTTCAGTCTACTCTACTACAACTTCAGGGAGATAAGACTAAAATATTCTTTGATCTGCTTCTTACAACTTCAGGAAGATGAGATCTTCTATCTTTAATCTACTCCACTACAACTTTAGGGAGATAAGACTGAAAGTGCTTTTGATCTGCTTCCTACAACTTCAAGAAGATGAGATCTGCAAATTCACCAGTATTGCTACATCGTCCACTGAGGGACATGTCCTGTAGACTCGATTCCATATGTTTATATCACATGACTAAGATGCTATGATCAGAATGAATCAAATGCTTCTAGCTACATGTATTATGAATGACACGAATGTAACATGTCATGAAAATGATTCCTTTTAAAGAATTAGGATGCAATGATTGGAATGAATCAAATGCTCCTAATGAGAATTTTTTATGATGCAAAAGTGTTATGAGTATGCTTCCTATTTTAAATGTCATCACTCATATATCCGTCAAGCTTTCATCTTCGTTCCCCTTGAAGTATCATTTTCTTGCTCAATTATTTTGCCCCGTGGTAATTCTGAGTCCACTCCATCTAAACCTTGGGACATGAAGTTGGTACCTCCCACTGCAACTTCAGGGGAATAACATTTGGTTTCTTCCATCCTTCTGTTACCACTCAGAGGTATAGAAGTTGTATCGTTTTCCATTAATTTAATCTGTTACACCATTCCCTGGATGTATGAGTCTGAAATTACATGAATACAGGGTCTCCCGATAATAATCCCCTTTTACACTTGGCTTGACCTTGTTCGTCATTTGCCAATATGGTATCACCAATGAAATTGTCTTATCCAATAAGAATCTAAAGAGATAATCATTTTCCAATATTTCCAATCCCTTAGACTTAGTGAGTTCTGAACAATAGTCCTGTTTTAGATTCTCATATTATTTAGAAGCTTCTAGAGTAATATACGAAACTCCTTTTATGAAAGTGTTTTTAGTCCATTAATCATTATTTCAATATAAAATGCTTGAAAAAGGTCACAAAAATGGACGAGAAAGAAATTAATCAAGAGCATAGCTCAAAACAAATAAGTTAATCAAAGATCACTAAGGCAATAAAAGAAAATTGATTTGGGTGTATCTTGAAAAGAATAAAGCAATCAAAGATAAAAAAAAAAATGACTAAGATAGAAGCTAGGTGCCCCAGATATCGCAGCCTGAGCTTCTTTGTTCCAACTTCTTGAGGACCATTTTAAGCTTAATATGTGTTTGGGGATGCAGAGTACTTTGTCGATGCCCCAGGCGTAACATACTTCCTCATTGCTAATACTGAATAGCAAGACTCTCAGATGCCCCACTTTTTATTCAAAATTTGAGCCGCCCTTTTCGGGTTTTCAACTCAAAGCCCCTTTAGTCTCAAAGCGCCCTTTGTGGGTTTTCGCTTTGGCCTCTGTGATTTTTTTTCAAGGCGCCCTTTACGGGTTTTCACCTTGGTTTTTCCTCTTTCAGGTCAAATGTTTCTTGACTGAACCTGAATTCACCGGATTGGGCAAGTCTTCACCACCTATCTCGGTCAATATCAATGCTCTTCTAGAATAGGTCTTCTTTGGCATCTGTTTTCCTCTAAAATCATTTTATAGAAGAAAAGTCTTTTTCAACATCAAATTTCCTTGTGGAATTCTCTAGGACGAACCTCTTTGTCGTAAGCTCGCATCATCCAATCGTGATGGATAATTTTTAACCTTTTCTTTGATTAGGTTCAATTGGCAAAAACGTTTCAATTCCATAATGGGTAAGATGTTGCCTCGACGAAGGTTTTGGCCGACGTTCAATAAGACAGAGGGTAAATGGTAGCTTCTTATGCCAATCTTTACAAGTCTTAGCCACATTTCTTTTTTTTTTTTTTGGGAACTTTTGTTGCATTTGTGATATACTGCCTGATCTTTGTAAACTTTGACTTTGTACAGTTATTTAAAAGCGATCCTTTATGGCATTTTACTAGCATCTGATCTTTTTTTTTTTGTGATTTGATGGCTATCGACTTTGTAGCATTGACATATGACGCTACTTTCACCCTCTTAATGAAGTAGACGATGACCATAACGGTAAATTGATGACAACTTGAAGCGTTCGAAAAGATTGGACCCATAATATCCATGCCCCACATATAGAAAAGTCTGTGAAGAAAATAAAAGAGTTACATAAATCTCGTCTTCTTCAATTCAGTATTTGTGGTATGACTGATGCAATCCCTTCCATGGTAGACCAATAGTGCCCCATCCTCTTGTTTAGCCCGCGTCTTATTTGTCCAGGCATGTCCTGATATGATCGTGCGAAAACATCTTTGAGTTCTATAAGATAATTCAATAATGTCTCGCCTTATTTCTGTAATGAACTAGGCTACAATCTTCACTCATTTCCTAGACTTGCAATATCCAATGACCCTTTGTAGTGTAAGGTCTGTTTTTCATCTTGTTAAACCATTCTTAACAAGTCAGAAGATATGTTACAATCTCTGTCATCTTCAAAGTCCTGAGGACCCCTAGACCCATATCTCGCTCGTTCGAGAAAGGAGTCGTGAATAACGTCGCTCATGTCATTGATAGCTGGGTACCTAGGTACAAAGGCGAACGAATCCGAAGAATAAATGATTCTAAGGATGAATATTTGTATGATACGGTCATGAATAAAGAATGAAAGAATATGATAAAAGAATATACAATATGAAATGGAAAGAATAAAAGAATATTTGCTTTAAAAAATGCATTTTATTGAAATAAAATTTTGAACATAAGCCTATTTCACAAAAAGGTTCTTGTTGCCTCTAGGCTTAAGGCAACAAGCATGTTTTGAACATTACTCTAGACTAGCTCTAAAAATACAGGGATCTCTTCCACAGTCCCATTATTCAAAATACTCCCAAGTATGCAAGGACTTGGAAACTTCATTCTCTGATTCCCTATTCGTTTTTGATTTCTTCAAGGAGTCACAACTTTCTTGTCTCCTCCTCCAATTACCGCATTTACTACCTTGTCAAATTGATCAAGTTTTGATGAGTCATCGAATTTCACAATTCCCATTATAATGAACCTTTCGACCAACTTTTTAAACGTAGTACAGTTTTCAATTGAGTGCCCCGTTATTCCTGCATGGTAGTTGCATTGAGCGTTGAAGTCATACCATTTAGGATATGTGGGCTGTAACGGCTTTAGATAAAATGGAGACACCACATGTGCGTCAAATAAACTTCGATATAGCTCCTTATATGTCATCAGGATTGGCGTAAATTGGAGCCTTTCAGAGTTTTGCCTTAGAGAGACCTGATTGCTGGTAGTTGCCGTCCTTGACTAGTTTACTGTAATCAGCTCTGAATGGCTCTTGTTATACCTACCGGTACTATTTTCTTTCTTTTCCTTCTTCTTCAGGGCCTTTGAAGTCTGTTCTCCCCTTTCTTTTGTTTCTACCAGAACAACCGGTTTGGCTTGATTATCACTCGGGTTAGGACCTGAACCCATTGGGAAATTCCATAGGGCCGAAGTATCAATTTGACATTGGGGTTCAATAATGACGGGTCCCCCATGTGAATGCGTGTCTGGTTGAATCGGGACACCTTTTGGGGAATAAACAATGTCTTCCTCATCATCCACATTATTGACTGCTGGGCCAATCCTCTTTTCAAGTCTTTCAGCTAGTAACTGGGTTAACTAGCCAATCATATTCTTTTGGAAGTCTAACATTTGTTCCCGCATTTCTTGCTGAATCTTGGTCAATTGCCCCTGCATCTGTATTTGCATTTGTTCTATTCTCTCCAACCTTTGCTCCATGTTTTCCAGGTTAACTGAAATATTTTTACCTAATTAGGGTCCTTTTGTAAAAGTCTAATGTAAATTATGCAATGTAATGCAAATGCATGAATGCAGAGAGGTATCAATTCTGATTCAACTTCATTGTAGAAAACTTTATTAGAAAACAAAACCCTTTACATAAAACAGACTACAAACATGCTTTCGTTAAAGTTCTGATTTTACTAAATAACAGAGCTAATTCTTGACCATTGTAAGCACTAAATTTTGTCTGGCTCGATTTCGTGTTTAATTAAAAAAATTAATTTAAAAAATTGAAAAATACAAAAAAATCAAAATTACATTTTGACCCCTTAACTTTTTCAAAATTACATTTTAACCCCTCATCTTTTTTAAAATTACCTTTTAACCCCTAAACTTTTCAAAATTATATTTTAACCCTTTATCTTTCTCAAAATTACACTTTAGCCCTAACAATTTTACTATATTTACAGTTCAGTCCTTCTATCAGAAAATCCCCAACAATCCGGCCGATTTTGAGCACCTACGCCCCAATTTTTCGGCCACTAGCCTAAGGGATGGCCTCCCTTCCCCCTAGCCACCTAACACCTGCAAAAACAGCACTATAAAAGGGGATTTTTCCCCAAAAATCAAACCCCCAAGATCAAAAGGAAGAAACCCACGAAAAAGAAAAAAAGAGAAAGAAAAAGAAGAGAAAAAGAGAGAAGAAGAAGAAAAGGAGAGGAAGAGGGGACGTCGCACCAGCGGCGGAGGAGACGGCGACCACGGCGGCGACGAGCTAGGATGAGGAGAAGAAGAAGAGGGAAGAAGAAGAAAAAAGAAAAAAAAAAGGAAAAAGAAAAAAAGAAAAAAAGAAAAAGAAAGAAAAAGAAAAAAGGAAAAAAAATTAAAATAGTCGAGCCAACCCGACCCGACCCGTGACCCGACCCGCACCAGCAGCCCATAATAAAAAAAAACAAACAGCAAAAAAAAAAGGCCAAAAGAAGCAGCCCAAACCGCGGCCCACTCCCCAAGTAGTGGCCCAATACCACTAGCAGCCCAATTGAACAACACTTTTGCAGGCCAAAAGTTTGGGCCTTGGTAACTTTTTTTTTCTTTTATTTAGTTATTGGCCCATGTTTTATATTGTTTGAATAATGTTATTTTAATAACTTTTTTTAGCATTATAGTGTGATTTTATTTACAAAATTTAATTTTTAGTAAATTCAATTTTTAAAGCAATGAATCGATTTGGCATTAAATCATCGATCTCACTGCTATGTTGGGTGGATATCTTTGATTTTGTGTCAAATATAAAATGTATTTTGAAAAATAGAAATTTTAATTTTTTTAAAAAAAGGTAATAATAATAAGAGGTTTATTCAAAAATTATCAAAATTTTATTTTTAGATTATAATAAGTCAATATGTTTTTTTTTTAAATTTTTGTATTTCAAAATTCTTGTGTTTTCAAAAAACAAATTTGTGTTTCAAATTTTTCGTGTTTTTAAAAATTCTCAAGTTTCAAAAAAATTCTCGAGTTTTAAAAATTTTTGTGTTTTCAAAAATTTTTGTGTTTCAAAAATTTTCGTATTTTTAAAAATTCTCGTATTTCAAAAAAAAATTCGTGTTTCAAATTTTTCGTGTGTTCAAATACTCTCGGGTTTAAAAAATTCTCGAGTTTCAAAAATTTTCATGTTTTTAAAACTTCTCGTGTCTCAAAATTTTTGTGTTTTCAAAATTTTCTTGTTTTCAAAATTTTCGTATTTTCAAAAATTTTCAGGTGTCGTAGCCATTTTTTGAAAAAAACGGGAATCGACCTTTTTTAAAAATAGGGAGTCGCCACCGATCTTTGTTTAGGTGTGATCGGATCACCTTTGTTTTAATAAAACCTTTTAGTTTACTAAAACAATATTTTTTGGTCTACGAAATTTGAGAAAACGGGCTCGAGAGTCGGTTACGTGCGAGGAAGGGTTAGCACCCTCGTCACGCCCAAAATCGGTACCAAATTGATTGATCAATGTCCTAATGCGGAAAACTTGAAAATATTTAGGGTGAAAAAAGGATTAGAAGAATGGGTTGATTAAATCGGGATTGAATCTTAAGATTCATTCGTTTCAGAGGAACAAGAGTATCATACCCAGCACGTTAGGATATGATGCTTTTATATTCTGACGTCGGGATCACCTTTGATCTTTAAATCACGTGGAGAAGGGTATTTGAACATTTAGTCGAATGAAAAGTCAACACCCCACACGTTAGGATGTGATCTTTCGAACTTCTAAACACACGAATACTACCTTATTTTTCGGAAATATTTTGGTTTTCCTCAAGCGGAATGCCGAGATTTTCTTGTTTCGAAGGAACAAAATATCACGTCCAGTACGTAGGACGCGATAATTTTAATCCTCGAATCTAGGATCATCTCTTAATTCCCGAGACTCATGCGATAAAATACCTGAAGGGATACTCAATTCTTTGGCTAAGCGAGAGACCCGAAACCCAACACATAGGGCACAATCTCTTGAATTTCCAAATATAGAATATCGCCTTATCTTTGAACTTTTAAAAATGTTGATTTTGTAAAAATGCATTTTTATTCTAAACCATAATCTATGTGACGGTGTAACATTAGTCATTGTCGAGCCTAAGTATTAGAAACAATTATAATATACTAACGTTTCAATAAAGGAATAATAATGAGAAATACGACGAATAATAATTCCTATACTAAAACAAATACAAATATGTGAGGAAGTATAAACAAATACAATAAACAATAGAAACAAATATGAACATATTTCATGCAAGTTTAGATAACAGGTAACAAGACATGCATGCGATATAAATATTATAAACAATGTATAAAATATAAATAGTATATAATGATCTTAAATAAAAGCTCTTAACAATATAGACCATATAAATAAAATATGTTTTTCAATCTAAATATATATTCTATAAAATATGTTATAATATAACACTATACAATATATAAGAATTTTAAAATACATAACATAATAACCAATATATGTGAAAATAATCTGCAATGAAAATTCAAACGAAATAAATAATGAATAATAAATGTGAATATATATATATATGATGGAGCCAATATGGATATAATACATGGAGATTGTAAATAAACATATTAAATTACATGAAAGATATATAAATGGAATATATTGTATAACATAAATGAATTTTAAAGAAATAAAAAATAATATTATACAATATACGGTTTAAAAACATGTAACATGTAAAAGGATATCAAATGAAAGTAATTCTTATCTAAGAGTAATAAATAATAATTAGAAATACGTATATACATATATATATCTATAAGTAATATAGTAATAGTAATAACAATATTTGAATAATGGCAAAATAATAAGATAATAAATAAGAAAACATCATACAAAGGGACTAAATTAAAAATGGAAGCAGGAATCTGGATAAGAGTAAAAAAATAAACGGAGGTCGGAGGACTTAAAAGAAATGCGCGCAAATGATCAAGGATTGGACTGGAAATTATTCCTGAAGCTCAAAACGCAGCGACCAAATTGGGTTAACTTAAAAACCGTACCATATTTTAGGGACAAATTAAAGAACGAAAGAAATAAAATTGGGACTCAATCAATCGGTAGTGCGAAACGTAGGGATTGAATGCACAAATTCCCTTAAAGACCAAAAAACGCGGACCCTCGTGGATGCCAGGTCGGGTCAAATCGGGTTACTTTGTACGGCGTCGTTTCCCATTAATCATAAAAGCCTAAAAGTTTTCTTTGTCCTTCGTTTTTCCATTTCATTCTGAAAAGGGGGAAAATAGGGGAGGGTCGTTTGGTCTGCTAGGGTTTGAGCCTCATCAAATCCCCTTTTATGGTGCTCCTTACCGCCGCTATGCCAACGCCAGCCCAGATGGCCGACCAGCGCGAAAACAGGAGCCTCTATACCCTCATCTGAGCCCGCGAGATCAAAGAGATGGGGAGATGTGGTTTTTGACCGCGTTTCGGCTCGGATCTGACAACAGGGGGGACTCCGATGCCGTGACAGAACTGGTAAGCCTTCACTCTTCTTTTTATTATTTTCGTTTGTACTGAATAAATAAATAAAAATGGAGACGACAGTAAATTAATGATGGAAAACTAAACGGAATCAACCTTTCAATCTCTTTGATTTTGGATTTCTGATCAGTGGTCGTAAAACTGCCGAATGAAGAATGTTTACAATCCTGTAACGACCTCAAAAGTATGGATATTGAAAAATGAGTTATCGGGTCTCCATTTTTAGTAAACGGACTCATAAAATATTTATTAAAAATGTTTACGAAGTTAGTTGTGTGTTTAATTAGGTTTTATTTAGGTGAATTTGACTTAATTAGAAGTATTTGAGAAAAAGGATTAAATTGAAAAAGGTGCAAAAGTTTAATTATAGATTAAAAGAAAGTATAAAGGACTGAAAAGGCAATTATGCCATTTTTAAATGTTGAGGCTGAAAAAAATCCTAGATTTTTTTAGTAAAAACGATAATATATGGATATAGATATATATATTAGATATTAATTATAAAGTATGTTATTATATTATTATATTTTATTATTATATATATAAATAGACTAAAGGAACAAGACTAGAAAGATATAGAAACAGAGAAGAAACAGAGAAGTAAAGAAACAGAGAGCAGGGGAAAGGAAGAAAGAAAGAAAAGAAGAGAAAGAAAGAAGAAAAGGGAAAATTGAAAGTTTGAAGCTTGGAAGTTTAATTGGTAAGCTAATTTAGTCCTTTTCTTTTAATTTTGATGCTTTATAAGTTTTAGAACAAAGTTTTGATGAATTTAAGTTGAAGTTTTTGAAGTTTTAAAGATGTTGAATATAGCATATGATGAACAAAAGATGAATTAGTGGTTTAATTGAAAGAATTTGAAGTTAGAATTGGGTAAAGGATTTAATTGTAAAATAAGCTATAAGAAAACTGTTTTGGACAGCAGCAGTAGAGTAACTTTGAAAAATCACTAAAAATCGTAGAAGTGGAATTAGAAGTTGAATGAGATATGAAATTAAAGCTTATTGAGTCTATTTTCATATGAAAGAAACAGGGAAAGCAAAGGAATTCTGTAATTTGAGATATTTATATTTTTGTAAGACTGGTTTAGAGGAATTTCGGGATCCCCTGTCCTGACTTTGGAAAATCATAAAAAATTGGAGAAAAATAATTAGGGGCTTAAGTTTATATGTTTAGAATCCTGAATAAGTCTATTTTCAAATGAAATAAATAAGAAGGTTATATGAATTCTGTACGAAGAGTACTTTGATTCGTAGTGAAGAGAGGTCAGAACAGTCAAACAGTAAAACAGGGGAAACTTTAAGAATAATCTGGTATTGATTGGCCGTACCAAAAATTCTGGAAAAATTATAGTAAAAATATATATGAGTCTAGTTTCAAGGAAAATTAACGGTTCTTCATTTAGAGTTCTGTAGCTCGAGAAATAAATAATTTAGTGACTATGACACAAAAGGACAGCTTTGAATAAGTTTATGAGTAAATGATTAAATTGAAATGTGAGCAATAGTAAGAAAGCATGAATTTATCATAAAATACATGTTTATTTTATTAAATAGTACAGGAAATTATTTGATTATTTTTAACATATAAATGTTATATGTTTATATGAAATTGAAGAAAAAGAAAAGGAAGGAGAGGACCGAATCGAAGGAAAAGGAAAAGAGAAGGTTAAGGAGTGAAGGAAGAAGAATTTATATCACCTCAATCTTTTATTGTAAGTACTACAAGAATTTTAAATTATTGTTATTTATCTTTTTTTGAAATATTTATGTGAATTATTTAAATATATAAGATTCGACTTTAAATGCCCAAGTAGACGAAATTAGAACTACTGGGATATTAGTGGCATGCCATTAAGGAACTTTAGCGCGCTCTCTGATATTAGCACGTTGGTGCTCTCTGATATTAGCACGTTGGTGCTCTCTGATTATTAGCACATTGGTGCTCTCTGTTCACTTGTGCATCATAATGCACCTCTGTATATGTTCCGTATATCCGATGTGTTCTATAAAGTCTACTTTGGGCTAAGAATGTGAAATGAGAACAAAGTGAATTACTGATGTGTTAAGGTAAGATTTATACTTTACAAAAGATAAGTTAAATTTTATTAAAGCAAGGCATAGTTGAAGAAACTTATATGTGAGTAGATATGTAATAATTGAATGAGTTTAAAATGCTTTGTGATGATCACTCACTTATTTATTCTTGTAGTGCTTACTAAGCCTTCACCGGCTTAACGCGTTTATTTTAACGCGTAGGTACAATTAGACTAGGAGAGAAGTCTAACTAAAAGATCGCTCATCTCATCACATCCTCAAGGGCTTCAAAAGTAGGTATTGTATTTTGTATTAAAACGGCATGTACATATGTAGTTCAAAGGTGTTCCCACGTGATAGGGACTAAAATTTAGATTCTTAAAATTTTATCTATTTTCAGTTATTTGAAGTATTTTAGTATATATGGAATGAATTAATAAACAATAAATATATTAGCAAAAATGGTTGGTAAGTTAAAATATTATATACAAATGTTTTAATTAAACAGTATCTGGCCATAATTGTTTTGGCACCAAATGTAATAGTCTTATACCGGGTTTGCATAATTGAACCGGGTATAGGGGTATTACATTTATTGGTATCAGAGCCTAGGTTTTCTGAATCTTGGATCGACTATGAGTCTATTTGTACATGCCATTTTATAAATTGATGTGATGAGATGAGGTTTAGTTATTTAATTGTGTAATTTATGAACATTGTAGAATAAAAGATGCCTTATGAAAGAATAAAAGATACCGATTTTGTGATGTATACTGGAATTTATGAATTTAATAAAATAGAGTTGGTTTCCTCTTAGTATAGAAAGAGGAAATGTTAAAGAAAGAAATGTTTTCCAATCGAAATAATTTCGATAATTCTGAAAGTGATGTTCAAATAATTAAGTAAAATGTTACTTATGATGAAACAGAATTTGAAAAGATGTGGATAAATGTCTTATAGTAAGAAATGATAAATGTTATGTTATACGAGTATATACATGAAGCTAAATTATGAGGCCTTACGATCTCTACCCCTTATTGGTACAGTTATATTTATAGTGAAATTGATAAGAATTATAATGATTTAGTTCAAAAGTGTGGAACTGATGAGTTTAAAGGAAAGAAAGATGATGACCCAGCTGAGGCTAAAGAATGATTAGAGAACAGTCAAAGAATATTTGAAGAATTGCAGTAGACAAGAGATGAAAAGTTGAAATGTGCAGTATTTTTATTAAAGGGTGAGGTTTACCAATGGTGGAACACTGTCACGGATATCCATTCTGCAGAGAAAATTAATTGGAATTCCTTTGTATCTGAATTTAAAAGAAATATGTGAGTCAACCTTATCTTGTGAAGAAGAAAAGAGAATTTCTGGATTTGAAGTAGAACCACATGTCTGTTGTTGAATATGAACATGAATTTATCTGATTTCTTTTCTGAAAATTATGTGGGGGATTCACAGTGCTACTATTAAAGAAAGGAGTCATATATCAAAAATGGATTTATTCAGATATGGTAACTACGGAATGAGTTAACTGAAAATTTCTTTCGAATAAGCTTTGTGAGTGAAGTGAATGATATGGGACTGTTACTAATTATATATGTTAACGGATTAGTAATGGAATTGCAGAAATATTTGAATACAGCTGCTATAGTTGGGTATCTTACAATGATCTCTTCTGGGTATTCTATATGGGTGTTCTTTATGTTCTTTTATCTTCAGAAGTATATGCAACTGTTCAGATGTGATTTTCATTGTGTAGAAAATTTGGAATCATAACGTTAAAATGGAAGTTCTAGTTGATTCCTGATCGGTACTGCTTTATTTTTCTTTGGATTTTCTAATTTGTTTTGTTAGATAGAAGACTTAATGATCAGATTCATATGGAGTTATTTTCTATTTCTATCGGTTGATATTCGTACATATCACATAATTTGCATTATCTTTATCATAATCGTTTCTAGTGAGGATAAATGGTATTCTTCTTACGGATTTTCTTTGGAATATTATCGATTTCTTTATCATTAAATGTGGTTTTTATTCTTGGAAATTCAATATAGCTTCACATTTGGGATTTCATTATGCCACATCTGGGATTCCACTATCTTGGTTTTCTTATTATTCTATAGTCTGATCCTATCTATCAAATATGATTCATCTGTGAAGGGGTATTCATTGATAGAAGGTAAATATATATTCTTGTTATAAATCTTGGTTGATTATGGGAGCTCGGTGATATGGATCTTAGATTATAGAAGTTGTATTATTATCTTTGGTTATTATTGAGACTACTCTTGGATTTCTTCTTCTATTTTAAAGCACCATTGAAGTTGAAGTATTGATCCATTTATATTATTGAAATGTGAGATCTATTACAGTACTATGGCTTTATCTATTTGATGACTGTGGACTTGGGATAATTTGAAGTGTTGGGATTTTTTTTAATTTTTGTGAAAGTATTTTCTATGATAGCTATATCAATGATAAGAATACTACAGGAAGACACAAGGTTTGAATGGACTAATCAATACTAGCAGAATTTTGAGTAGATGGAAGTTCTAATAATTGAAGCATCGGCTACGGTTGATCACGAATCACGTAAGAAATTATTTAAGTGGATTAGATTGTATTTTGATGAAGAAAGGCATAGTAGATGATTTGAATTATTGAAATGTCCTGATGTGATAATGGATTATCATACGGGGAAAAATAAATAGAGTTGTAGATGATTTGAATGGGAAAATAATTGTTCGCTCTGTGAGTAATAAATATTCGATTGCTCTTTGTCGATGAAGGATTAATTTTAGTTGAATATTCGGTATTGGTGTTTCTGTAATTATTACAACTAGTAAAGATCTTGGGATGGAGATGAGATATAAGTCTATGAAATTGGCAAACTATATGGAGTATCGATCTATGAAATGTTTGATAAAGATCTACAATTTACGGTTCACTTTACGATTTTGGAATAACTTATAAGAATGCTATACGAGTGATAGTTGATTATTTATAAAGTCGAATCGATCGATGGCTTCGAAACTTGCAGAGATGTACATTCCGAAATTGTAAGATTTCATGGTATTCTAGTATTGATAATTTCGATCGAGATTATAGTTCACTTTGGGGTTCGAAAACAATTACAGGAAATTATTGAGTACTTAACTCAATTTCAAGATAAACATTTCATTCGCAAATTGATGGATAATTTGAGAGAGAGTTGGTTAGATTTAGAAAGAAGATGTCTTGGTGGCGGTATGAAGCGTGATATTTACGAGTTTGTATCCGGATGTCCGATATGTCAACAGTCAAAGCAGAACATCAAGTACCTTCGGGTTACTCCACCAATTACTATACGAATGGAAATGGGAAAGAATCACTATGGATTTTGTATCGGGTTACCATTATCTCGAGAAAAAAAGATGTTATTTGGGTGATTATTGACCGATTGACAAAATCACTTACTTTATTCCAGACGTATAGATTATTCTTTAGATAAAGCGGCTAAATCGTATATATCCGAGATTGTCGGGCTACATAGAGTGCATGTCTCCATTATATTGGATATCCCCGATTTACGCCTCGTTTCGGGATAAATTACAAGAAGCTTTGGGAATTCAATTGTATTTGAAGATTGCATTTCATCCTTAGACGGATGGCCAATCTGAGCATATAATTCAGGTATTGGAAGATATGCTTGGTGTTGTATACTAGAGTTTGAAGGTAATTGGGAGAGGTATCTACCTTTGATTGAATTTGCTTACAATAATGATTATCACCCAAAGATTAAAATGGCTCCGTATGAAGCTTTGTATGGTAGAACATGTAGAACATCTTGTTATATTGGACATGAGCTCGATGGAAAGAAGATACACGGGGTTGATTTGATCCGGGAAAGCGAGAAGAAAAAGTAAAGGTGATTCGGAATAGATTAACAATGAGATTCGACAAAATGAAATCAATTGTGGATTTAAAGCGTCGGGATATTAAATATTGCGTTGTTGATAAGGTATTTATCAAGGTGTTTATTTGAAAGAAACTATAAGAATTGATGTTTCATCTCTTTTTAAGTAAATTTCGAGGACGAAATTTCAAAAGGGGGGGAGAATTGTAACGACCTCAAAAGTATGGATATTGAAAAATGAGTTATCGGGTCTCCATTTTTAGTAAACGGACTCATAAAATATTTATTAAAAATGTTTACGAAGTTAGTTGTGTGTTTAATAAGGTTTTATTTAGGTGAATTTGACTTAATTAGAAGTATTTGAGAAAAAGGATTAAATTGAAAAAGGTGCAAAAGTTTAATTATAGATTAAAAGAAAGTATAAATGACTAAAAAGGCAATTATGCCATTTTTAAATGTTGAGGCTGAAAAAAATCCTAGATTTTTTTTAGTTAAAAACGTGTATATGGATATAGATATATATATTAGATATTAATTATAAAGTATGTTATTATATTATTATATTTTATTATTATATATATAAATAGACTAAAGGAACAAGACTAGAAAGATATAGAAACAGAGAAGAAACAGAGAAGTAAACGAAACAGAGAGCAGGGGAAAGGAAGAAAGAAAGAAAAGAAGAGAAAAGAAAGAAGAAAAGGGAAAATTGAAAGTTTGAAGCTTGGAAGTTTAATTGGTAAGCTAATTTAGTCCTTTTCTTTTAATTTTGATGCTTTATAAGTTTTAGAACAAAGTTTTGATGAATTTAAGTTGAAGTTTTTGAAGTTTTAAAGATGTTGAATATAGCATATGATGAACAAAAAGATGAATTAGTGGTTTAATTGAAAGAATTTGAAGTTAGAATTGGGTAAAGGATTTAATTGTAAAATAAGCTATAAGAAAACTGTTTTGGACAACAGCAGTAGAGTAACTTTGAAAAATCACTAAAAATCGTAGAAGTGGAATTAGAAGTTGAATGAGATATGAAATTAAAGCTTATTGAGTCTATTTTCATATGAAAGAAACAGGGAAAGCAAAGGAATTCTGTAATTTGAGATATTTATATTTTTGTAAGACTGGTTTAGAGGAATTTCGGGATCCCCTGTCCTGACTTTGGAAAATCATAAAAAATTGGAGAAAAATAATTAGGGGCTTAAGTTTATATGTTTAGAATCCTGAATAAGTCTATTTTCAAATGAAATAAATAAGAAGGTCATATGAATTCTGTACGAAGAGTACTTTGATTCGTAGTGAAGAGAGGTCAGAACAGTCAAATAGTAAAACAGGGGAAACTTTAAGAATAATCTGGTATTGATTGGCCATACCAAAAATTCTGGAAAAATTATAGTAAAAAGATATATGAGTCTAGTTTCAAGGAAAATTAACGGTTCTTCATTTAGAGTTCTGTAGCTCGAGAAATAAATAATTTAGTGACTATGACACAAAAGGACAGCTTTGAATAAGTTTATGAGTAAATGATTAAATTGAAATGTGAGCAATAGTAAGAAAGCATGAATTTATCATAAAATACATGTTTATTTTATTAAATAGTACAGGAAATTATTTGATTATTTTTAACATATAAATGTTATATGTTTATATGAAATTGAAGAAAAAGAAAAGGAAGGAGAGGACCGAATCGAAGGAAAAGGAAAAGAGAAGGTTAAGGAGTGAAGGAAGAAGAATTTATATCACCTCAATCTTTTATTGTAAGTACTACAAGAATTTTAAATTATTGTTATTTATCTTTTTTTGAAATATTTATGTGAATTATTTAAATATATAAGATTCAGCTTTAAATGCCCAAGTAGACGAAATTAGAACTACTGGGATATTAGTGGCATGCCATTAAGGAACTTTTAGCGCTCTCGATATTAGCACGTTGGTGCTCTCTGATATTAGCACGTTGGTGCTCTCTGATTATTAGCACATTGGTGCTCTCTGTTCACTTGTGCATCATAATGCACCTCTGTATATGTTCCGTATATCCGATGTGTTCTATAAAGTCTACTTTGGGCTAAGAATGTGAAATGAGAACAAAGTGAATTACTGATGTGTTAAGGTAAGATTTATACTTTACAAAAGATAAGTTAAATTTTATTAAAGCAAGGCATAGTTGAAGAAACTTATATGTGAGTAGATATGTAATAATTGAATGAGTTTAAAATGCTTTGTGATGATCACTCACTTATTTATTCTTGTAGTGCTTACTAAGCCTTCACCGGCTTAACGCGTTTATTTTAACGCGTAGGTACAATTAGACTAGGAGAGAAGTCTAACTAAAAGATCGCTCATCTCATCACATCCTCAAGGGCTTCAAAAGTAGGTATTGTATTTTGTATTAAAACGGCATGTACATATGTAGTTCAAAGGTGTTCCCACGTGATAGGGACTAAAATTTAGATTCTTAAAATTTTATCTATTTTTAGTTATTTGAAGTATTTTAGTATATATGGAATGAATTAATAAACAATAAATATATTAGCAAAAATGGTTGGTAAGTTAAAATATTATATACAAATGTTTTAATTAAACAGTATCTGGCCATAATTGTTTTGGCACCAAATGTAATAGTCTTATACCGGGTTTGCATAATTGAACCGGGTATAGGGGTATTACAAATCCTCTCTGTTTTGAATTTATTTTTTACTCTTTTTATCTTTGCTTTCCTCTTTTCAGCGTTGGTTTTTTTCTGATTTCGTTCCGATTTCTCTCCCTCTTTTTTTTAAAAAAAAATCCCCCCTGTTACAAACGTTTCGCTTCCCTTTTATACCCGATTTACAGATTTCATTTTTTATTGTGTTTTCTTCTTAGTTTTCTTGCTTGTGTGCTGCTATTTCCTGCTGTCTTATCGTTTTGTTTTGGTTCTTCCGTTGTTTGCAGGGCATGGGCACGAGGTGTGCGAAGCCAGAGGCGCATGGGGCGCTGGTGGAGCGACGCGAAGGCCAAGGCGCGTGGTGGCAGGCGCGTGCGGGCGAGGGACGGGCGGATCTGAAAGGGCGCGCGTGGGAGTGGTGCACGTGCGGCGGATGCGCGGGGGAACTGGACCGTTGTGCGCGTGAGGTACGCGCGGCGGCGCTGACTCCCTAGGGTTTTCTGATTTGGCTTAGTCCTTGGGCCATTGTAATTGGGCTTAAGTTTTTTTTAAAAATTGGGTATGTGGAATGGGTCACCTGGGTTATCTTGTAAATGGGTTGAATCGGTTATGTACTTGGACTTTTGTAATTGGGCTTTGTTTATTTGTAAATGGACTTTCAAGGACTGTTACATTTTATTGGGCCTGGCATTTGGTCTTTGTAATTGGACATTGAATTTGGACCATAAATGGACTGGTTTATTTTTGGACTGTTTTATTATTAGTGGATTTTTGGTTTTATTATTCGTTTTGTTTATTGGGTTATTGTTGGGATTGGGCCATGATTTGGTTTTGGGCTTTGATAACTAGGTTAATTTGTATTTGGGCCTGTTTATTCTGACGGGCCCGGGCAAAATTGGTTATTACATCAGGTTTTAAAAAATTCTCGAGTTTCAAACATCTTCGTGTTTTCAAAATTTTCGTGGTTTTAAAAATTCTCGGGTTTCAAAAAAATCTCGAGTTTCAAATATCTTCGTATTTTCAAAAATTTTCGTGTTTTCAAAAATTCTAGTATTTCAAAATTTTCGTATTTTTAAAAATTCTCGGGTTTCAAAAAAAATTTTCGAGTTTCAAAAATCTTCGAGTTTTCAAAGATTTACGTATTTCAAAATTTTCGTGTTTTAAAAAAACTCTCGTGTTTCAATCGGACCACGATTAAATGTTAATTGAACTTGTATTTTTGAAAATTAGGACAACATGCATTTAAGGAGATACCAATTTTGGGCGTCGCGAGGGTGCTAATACCTTCCTTGCGCGTAACCGACTCCCGAACCCTATTCTTCTCTGGAATTTTGACGTAGACCTAAACTCGGCCCTTTTTTAAGAAAATTCAAAAAATAATTTTTCTTTTAAAAAAGAGGATTTATTAGGTGTCCGATCACACCTAGAAAAAAAGATCTGTGGCGACTCCCTTTTCTAATAAAATCGAAACTCTATTTTCAAATATTTAATAATTTTCTCAATTAGCGCCCGTACAAAATTTTACGTCGCCACAACCATGATCTGAATGTTGTTCATGCTCAATGTTCAACCTATGCTGCCAAAGTCTATAGATGATCAGCTACTTCTTGAATCTGGACTATTACTTCCTCCATGAGGTAATCTCGACTTCTAACTTGGTCATGGGAACGACGAAGCTCTTCCTTCCAATGCCCTTCTCTTGTTTCAAGAAACTGGATTTGAAGTTCATAGCTGTGCGATGCTGTTGCTAACTCTTCAATCTTACCTTTCAGGCTTGACTTTAACTCGATTGTGGAATTATGGTTTCGATGGTGATGAAGAGACTGTCCAAGCTTAGCATTGATTTTCAAAAGAAAACTTGTAAAGTATTGATCATTCACCCTAGCTGGTGCCATATAATGAGTCACAATGCCATACTTAGAAAGATTCCTTCGCTTCCATGGCCCATAAAGATCAGAATTTTTCCTATCAAGGGGAATACAACGGAGGAACTTCAGAGCTCCAGGAAGTTTAGATTGTATTTGTCAAACATTTTTCCAATTCTAACCACCGGTGCAAGGCGTCTATTCTGGTTCATCTCTTTGAATATGGAGGATCAAGACGAATTCCCTTCATTTCTCCACAATGAATCATATCACTTGCAATGTTGTTTGGATCACAACAAGGAGCCGAGTTCACAATGGCCCATCCTTCAATCCTAGATGGCTCCATCAACTTCTTGTTGTTAAAATTCCAATGCCCGTTCCTTGGAGAGAAATCTCCACTATTGCACTTTCTTAACCTTGATGCTGGCAGAATACGTCCATCCACTTGGGTGAAATTAGAGTTGATATTAACACCACAAGATTTCAGCATTGATTCAGCATCATAATTTAGAGAAAACATTCATCATTTCTTGAGGCATCTGCCTCGATTTTTCAACCAAAGAAGTTCTTTGGAAAGTTGATTAAATACCAGACCAGGTTGAATTATCATGGTAGTTGATACATCGATATTTAATGAGAGACCTCCTTGAGCTGCTCTGAAACTTGAATGGAAACCCCTACAGCCAAGGGCATTTCTTCTAATGTTTGTGAAATTGTTCTGATTATCTTGAAAGATTGGTGAACAAGTGGGCATTCCTGTTTTGCAACATACTACCTTAAAATGATATCCAGCACCCTCAGTGCTTCTTGAGAGTTTTCAGATTCCTGCCCGCGCAGAGCATTTTGAACTGCTTGCATGGGCATCCTCGCAGCATAGCTAATCTCAACTTTAAAAGTCTTTGAATGATACGGTCTTCTTAATATCCTTTTTTCCATGTCCATTTGGGTTATCCTGGCCATCAGGGCTTGCATTTCCATTGTTTCTGGTAGGTGCAACATCCTCAAATACAACAGTAGACTCAAGCTTGTTGTTTGGTAGCAGACCTGTAACATCCTGAATTAATGGGCCTATGCATTTTTGTGTTGTATGCTTAAAATGTTAATTTGAGGTTTAGAGGTGCAAATTGGGCTCAGGAATGGACTGAGGTCTTGGCTAAATATTTTGTTTAGAGACTGTTGGGTTTAAATAAAGTATTAAGAGAGTAATAGGCAAGATGGGCTTGTGGCCTAGGAACAAGAGGCGCAGTAGGAAGGAGCTATAAGTGGCGCCAATAGGTAAAAGAAGGGGGCCTCAGTGTGGCCGATTGGAGCCCAAGAAATTGGGCCAATTTCGGCAGGCCAAGGAGAGCTAGGGGGGACGGCAATGTGGCTACAAAATAAAGGATTTTATGTTTTAAATTATGTGGATATTATGCTGATAAAGGAGGAAGGAGTTAGAGATAATTAAGTCTCTTTAGATGAGTTAGTAGATTAAGATAAAGAAGAAAAGATAGGATTTATCTGCAAGGTTAGGTAAGTGCTAAAATTTCTATAAATAGGGGGGATAGCTAATCAATTCTGGCATTAGAACCCTACTCTTTCTTCTCTTCCTGTGCCGAAATTTGAAGGCCATCTCATTTGTTTTCTTTTCTCATCTTTTTCTTTTCCAAAAGCTGAACATCACCATTGTTTTCTTGTCTCATCTTTTCTCTTTCAAAAGCCGAAAATCACCACCTCCCTCACCTTTTCTTTCTTTTTCTTTGAAACTTCCTTTTAGCCGAATCTTCTGATCCCCATTGTTATTCTTCTCCCATTCACTAAAAGTCGAAACTCCTCATTCAATTTTTCTAAAAAAGCCAAAAAACACATCTAGTTCATGTTTTTGGGATTTTCTTAAAAGCCGAAATTCCTAGATCTATACTCTTCTACGCTTCGATCTTCTTCTCGGGATTCTTTGAATCTTTTCTGCAAGGGGGTAGCCGAAATTATCTGTAGAGGTAAATGTCGATTTGTGTATTCTTTTCCGGCTTTCAGAGATATTAGCCGAATGGCTATATGGTTAACTAATCGGGTGTTTTCTATCGTTTGTGGCATTCCGGGATTTGAAGGGGATTTAATCGCTTAGATTTCTAAGCCAGAGTTTAGTAGCACTTGAATCGTATTACTCTCGAGATTTTAAGGTAAGGAGATCTGTTAGTTTAAACATATAATTCGGGTAAAACACTAACCCTTGGTCGAATATAGGAGAGGCCTTATCTTCGCGTTCTTCCGGCTTTTGAGCAAAGTTGTAGACAAAGGGCAATAGATCTGATTAGTGAGGGTATCGACATAGGGGGTAGTCCTACGCATTAATCAGGTCTGTAACACTCTCATACCATTTAGATTGCTTGATTAGTATGCATATAAACCTGTTATATTCTGTATATTCTGTTAAATGCCGAAACACTGGCATGGTTGTTGAAAACCCGAGAAGGGTAAAGGCGAATCACTGGGTTAGTGATCTCTGTCATTCTAAAGTGAATGTTTCTGATGAGATGATATGTTTTATATGTGTGCCGATTTTTATGTATGCACGGAGTTGGAAAATTGATGAAAGGGGAAGTGTTCTGTCATAGTGGCTTTTTGCCATGATCTGTTGTACTGGCTTTTTGCTATGATCTGTTGTAGTGGCTTTTGCCATAATCTGACGATGAACAGCTAACTGCAGCATGACTGCCATCGATGGTGTGTAGCGGCGTGGGTTGATTGTAGAAATCCCCAATGGTGTGATTGGCAGGTAAGGGTGGTGTGTAGCGTATGGAAACCTAGGATTGGGTTGGGTTTTGCATATTTTGTGATATATTATACTCTGTTATCTGTTCTGTGGGGCTAAGGCCCAATCTGATGGTGCAAGAGGGTTGCACACTGAGTCTCGTGACTCACCCCATTGTTTATCATTTTTCAGGTAACACTTAGTGCATTGGACTGGGCTGGAGAGGAGCGCAAGGTGGCCATGCAGGAGTTTAATTGATTTAGAAAAAGGGCTTTATTGAAATTATTTATTCTTAATACTTTTAGTTAACTTGGTTTATTATTTCATTATAATAAGGCCACAGGGCCATTAGCTTTATGCTTTGGGTTTTTGGGCTTTACTTTCAGACTCTTGAATTATTTGATTAAAATTGAAACTAAGGCATGTACTAAATTTTGGGTTTTTAATTCATAAAGGCATCATATAAAATTTATATCTTATATATTATCAAATTATTAAGTTTCCCGGTATAAATGTTTGAACTTGACAAACGCTCTTTTCCAAAAATACGACATGTTTTACTAAATCTTCTTAGTGACATGCCAGATTCAGTCGTGGTGTATGGGCCGGGTTTGGGGTGTTACAAGACCTATAATAAATAAACCCTTTTTTATCATCATAGGCAAAATTCTTTCCATCCAAATCATTTTTGTAGGTCTCATGCACTCTGTTAGTCACTTTTCTTCAAACACTCTTACCGTCTACAGAGTGACCATCTTCATATGAAAGAGAAACATTGTACGGGTAGAAGTGTCCATCCGTACTTCCCAGGCTCACTTTGAAGTGATTGGTGAGTATAGTTACCTTCTGCCCTTTTGTTCCAACACCATGCCTTGCCATAAGATGTCGTACAATCTTCTTCATATCTGACTCTACTTTGATCAGAACAACATTAGGAGGCACAGGTGGCAGGGATTCTAGCGCTGCCCTATTCCCTTCTTGCTCAAACGATTCCACCCTCTTTCTCTAATTGCCTATGCTCTAACTATATATGAACGATTGCATTGTCTTCCACTTTATCAAGGAATTCGTTCTCCATAACCAGCTTTCTAACTTTAGAAACTGACCATGAATCGATACCTCTTAAATATGAAATGACATGCACAAAAATGAAATATAACAAGTTAGTGTTGTAACATATAAAGCAAGCAAAGTAAATAAACATCAAATTGAGTAACTACTAAGGTTTGACGTGGCTCTACTTAGGGTGGGTTCCTAGGTTCTCTACATGCGGTTCAGCTCTAAAGTTGAGGTACTCGAACCAGCAGATTCCTCGATTCTCACCCATTATAGGCTCATATGGACAGAGTTCGGTTCAGGGGAATACTTTTCCCTATGGCCATGTGGAAGTGAAACTTCATGAAGACATAGGTATAGATGTATTCCAGAAGCAATCCACTAGCCCATGCGGAGGTGAAAACCTCACGAAGGCATAGCTTTTTGCTCCCACTTAAGGGTACGACCACGACGGTCATGCAGTGCAATGCAGAGAGATATATTCACATGCAATAAAAGGATCATGTTTTAAAAAACCAAAATTTTAAATTCAGACAAAAGGACATGAAATTATCAATTTTATGGCTTGACTCTCTTAGGTCCCCAGTGGAGTCGCCAAGCTGTCGAAACCATTTTTAAAATCCATTTAAAAAAACGAGGGTCGAATTTTAAAAACAAAAATGGGAGTCGCCACCAATCACTTTTCACTTAGGGGTGATTGGATCACCTTGTAAAACGTTTTATTTTAAAACATATGATTTTGGTCTACGAAAAATAAGAAAATGAGTTCGGGAGTCGGTTACGTACGAGGAAGAGTTAACACCCTCGAAACGCCCAAAAATTGGTACCTAATCGATAGAATCATGTCCAAATGTTTGAAATTTAAAAAGTTTTAAAATAAGATCCCTTATTAGAAAAAAACCAAGACTTACCTATTTCAAAGAAATAAAAAATACCATACCCAGTAAGTTAAGATACAACATCTCATAACTTTGAAGCTAGGTGCATCTCTATTTTAGAAAATTCCTACCTTGAGACACAAAACATCACACCCAATAAGTTAAGATACAATGTTTTGAATTCTCAAGAATAAATTTTTTTATTTGAAATTGATAAGCTTCAATTTTGAAAATGGAAGGATATCTAATATTTTGAGTTTTACGAGAAAAATCACAACCGAATAAGTTAGGGCATGATTCTTCTCGAAGACTCCAAATATCACATAACACCGTTAAAAAATATTTTACAAAAAAAATCTTTAATTTAAAAGATATTTTTATATATATAAAATGTTTGGGTAAGATTTTGTAGGAATACATTACAACGTACATATTTAATAGTAACTACAAATTATCTCATAAATGATAAAAGAATAATATATCATAAATAAATAAAATACTATGTAATAACATGAATAAAATACTACATTAAGCAATGATAAACAATTAAAAATACATAAACAGATAAACATATGATATGAAATAAATAATAATCAATAAAACTTTCACAAAATATAAAATCAAATGAGAAAATGAATAATATGTTTAATCATTGAATAAAAAAAATAATGATTTCCAAAATAATTTAATATATATATATAAAAAATTATAATAAAAGTAAATAATTTAATAATTTAATACACATAAAAACAATTAATAAATAGTCTATAATAATTTTATATAAAAAAACATATATATTAATCATAAAATTACATATGTAAACAAAATAGTTATATAATATAAATAGATTTTATATAAAAATAAAATTTTAAAAATAATATGATATAATATGATACTATATAATATAAAAAAAGTGTATAATATAATAAATAAATTAAAAAACATGTAATGAAAAAATATTAAACCAGATAATAATTAATAATTTAATATATATAAAGATAAATAATATAAAATAATATAAACAATTTAATATAATAGAATAGTTTAATGTAATGTAAAATAATAAAATAAAATAAAACAAATAAACAGGGGTTAAAACAACAATTAAAACAAATTAAAAGGATTGAATAAAAAACACGAGTTAAATATCAGGGATTAAAATGGCAATTAAGCCTCTTCTCAAAACGACGTCGTTCCGATTTTGGTCTTTAAACTGCCCGTGGATTCAATAGAAATAGAATATGAGTTTTGGGGCCAAATTAAAAAAATAAAAAGAATTTAAATTAAACGGAATTAAAAACAATAAAAATTAAGAAGGACTGAAATAGCAATTAGACCATTTAACGAAAACACGCGGACCCTGCCTTCGGGTCGGGTCAAAGCGGGGGTCTGGCCTACTAAACGGTGTCGTTTTTAACCTTATGGGCAACCTCAAAAACGGTGCCGTTTCCTTATAGTTATAAAAGTAAAAAAATAATCAGATAAAATCATTTTGAAACTGTTTTTTTTTTTAAATTTGAAAACGCTCTCAAACTTCTCTTGCTTCTGTTCAGAACGTCCATCAGTCTTCTCAGGCCACGTGCCCCACGCGCTTTTCTTGGCGGTGGCGTGGAGTAGGGAAACTTCATTTTTCGGTCACGAATCAAAAGGTAAAATCCTTTTCTTTATTTTTAAAACTCTGTTTATATGCGGAAATATATAAAAAATAAAAAAAATAAAATAGAAAGAAAAACCTCTGCGAATGGTTTCTGTTCTTTTATTTCTCGGTGGCGATGGAGTGATTTGGCGCGGATCGTGGCACTATCGAGGGCACGAGGGTTGCGGCGCGATGGTAGGTGGGCAGGTGCGAGGAATGCATTGCGGCGCGCCTGGGTTTGCCAGAAACCCTAGATCTCTGAGTTTAGTTTAGGAGTTGGGCCATTTTGGGCCTGTCTGTTGGTGTTGGGTTAGTGGTTTAGGAATGGGCCTTGTAAGTGGGCTAGATGGGTAGTGGTTGTAATAACCAAATTTGTCCGGCCCATTAAAGCCCAATAAACAGAATGATAAAGTCCAAACAATAAAGTACAAATAAAACAAACATTAAAACCCAAACCAAAATGAATGTCCAGATTAGCAGTCCATATACAAACCAAAAAACCCATTTTAAACAAGCAAATTTACAAAGACTGGAGCCCAATTACAAGGGCCCAAAACCAAACCTAGAAACTAAACCCCATCTAGCCCAACTAGCCTAAATTGAATCGGCCCAGAGCCTGAGGCCCAATGGCCCAAAATCAAAAATTTTGGAGCCCTAGGGTTTCTGCCTATTGCGTCGCGCCTCCTGACCTTCCACTCCCAAAGCTACGCGCCACCACGCACCCTTTCAGACCCGGGCGTCCTTCGCCCGCACGCTTTTGCCACCACGCGTCTTGGCCTCCGCGCGTGCCTCGCATCGTTTCGGCAACCCACGTGCACCACTGTCAGCTACCACCATTGTCCGCGTCTCGATCGACACCTGCACGCCTCCACCATTGCTATACCCTGCAAACAGAGAACGACAGAAAAACAACAGAAAAAAATAGAAGAAGAAGAGGGTATCGATGATAGGTTATAAGAAACCGAGATGAACCCCCTGTAGTTTTTTTCTTACAGATTTTTTATACACTACGCACATTCAGAAATCGAAAGGAAAAGAATTTGAGAAGGTGGATTTTTAATATATTGTCCTTTCTATATCCTTTAAAATCATTTCTTATTCTTTTTGTTTTTACTTACTGTTTTTGAAACCGAGTAACAAAAATAACCAAAAGGGAAAAGGAAATGTTACCTAAACCCACAGACGCGTCGGAGAACCCATTCCGTTGTCGTAGTTGGGTTCGAAAAACGTGTTTCAACGGTACCCTGAATCAGAGACCGGACTTCTCTTTTGCGCAACGTTGGTCACCGTGCGATGGTGGCGCGACGGGCGGCGTACAAACGGCCGAAGAATCCCTTTTAATCGGTGGGGAAGGAGAATGAGAGAAGGGAGGGTCTTGTGGCTGTTGCGTTTAAGAGAAACTAGGGTTGAAGTTAAGACAAATGTTAAGAACTTTAAAATGGAATGGAATGGCGCCGTTTGCTATTAGTCCCCCCTTTTCAATGCCTGTTGACCGAGCCCCCATTCGCATTCCTTTTATTTTTTTAAAATCTTACCTTAAAATTCACATCGTGCTTCAATCAGGTCCTCGTCCGCCTTTTTTAGATATTTATGATTCCAATCCTCATTGTTTTAATCAGATTTCAATTTACTCTCCAACTAGTTTTAAAAAAATTTATAGGCTTGTTTATTTATCTATTTATATCATTATTATTTATTTCGAGTTTTTATATATATTACTCTTATTAAACCTTATATATTGTATATTTTAATTCTTTTTTATACCATCTTAAAATTGTTTCGCACATATTACTTACCTTTTTATTTATGTATTCTTGACCTAAAAACATTTTATTAATTCTGTTAAATTGTTTTACGTGTCATTACTTCTAAAATTGTTTAATTCATTTTCCTGTATTATTAATGTTGATATCTAAATCGTATGAGCTATGTGATTGTCACTCGTGCATGTGTCGTGACATGTTCATTCGTATTTCTGTATCATCGACATTATCATCGTCATTGTTATTGTTTATATCATTGTTCCATTATTGTTATTATTATTCATGCATGTTAATATTTTAGATTAAAGATTCCAATGTTACGTATTACATGTATTATGCCAAATTCATGATATATTATTGTTTTTTTCCGTCACATAATCCTATTCACGTTTTGAATAATGTTTCTTTAAAATCTTTCATAAATTTCATCCAAAATTAAAAGTTTCCAAATAAGGCAATATTCTACGTTTGGAAATTCGAGAAATCGTGCCCTATGTGTTGGGTTTCGGTTCTCTTGCCTGGCCAAACAATCGAATATCCTTTCGATATTTTAATGCATGAGTCTCGGGGATTAAAAGATGATCTTGGATTCGAGGATTAAAATCATCGTGTCCTATGTACTGGATGTGATATTTTGTTCCTTCGGAACAAGAAAATCTTGATATTCAATTCGAGAAAACTAAAATATTTCAAAAAGGATCGATTTTCTTTTTCTTTTTAAATTTTCAACTTTCGACATTGAGACATTAAATAATCAATTTGGTACCAATTTTGGGCGTGACGAGGGTGCTAACCCTTCCTCACACGTAACCGACTCCCGAAACTATTTTCTCAAATTTTCGTAGACCAAAAACATTGTTTTAGTAAATCAAAATGTTTTATTAAAACAATGGTGATCCGATCACACCTAATAAAAGATCGGTGGCGACTCCCATTTTATCTTCGTTTTCAAAACCAAGTCGATTCCCGTTTTGTCAAAAAAATGGTTACGACAGTGGTGTGTTTTGGGTCTGGGTCTAAGGGTGTATTTGGGTAATGGGTCAATATTTTGTAACTGGACTTTGGTGAACTGGACTTTTTATTTTTTTATTGTTTATTTTTTATTCTTGTTTTCATAGGCCGGGCAAAATAGCCCTATTACAAACATTATGGATGAAATCACAAATTTAATATAATTGTACTTTGAGTTTTCAAAAATTATTATTATTTTCTATTTCTTAAAAAATTTGGTGAAAATACAAAACCTAAAAAATTACGATAAAATAAAACCAACTCCCTAATGGGGACACTTCAAACACTTGAAGACCTTCTCTCCTTTCTTGAACTAGTTTAGCAATTTCATCGGCTTCTCCATTATTTTCCTTCGGAATGTGACAGAATGTTCCAATGTCTAATACTAGACAAAAGTTGATGAATTCTTCTTATCAAAGTTGAGTCCAAGTCTTTACAAGCCCAGTCTTTAATAACTTGAACTGCCTCCATACTATCAGTTTGGATTATCACAAAGTCATAACTCCTCTCCAAAAGAAGCGTTAATTCATCTAAGATGCCCCATAATCCTTATAAACATTTATACCACAATTTTAGATAATATGAGATGATGAGCTGTTTAGTGAGGGCACTAATTATATCAAATATTTATGTGACAATTTTTCTCTATTTTGGGTAACCATTGTCCAAAAAAAGAAAGAACCCGTTTCTGATTTTGTGGAGAGAGATTAAATTCCATGGTCCACGATTTGTTTGTTTATCGAAATGAAAAATAAATAAATTAATTAGTATTCACTTAAATATTAGTAAATTTTATTTTGATCACCCAATTATAAAAAGTTATAAAATAGTTATTTAATTATTAAATTTTATCATTTTTTGTCACCAACGGGCTAGCGGTGGTAGCTTTTAAAATTGGCATAATAGTAATTTAACCTTTAACATTTATACATTGTGTCAAATTAGTCTTGACTCTAAAAAATCTAGCCCTCAATATTTACACATTGTGTAATTTGGTCTTTTTTTTTTTTTTTTTTGCAATTTTGTTGTTCTTTGTGATCTTTTCACCTAAAAAGCTAAAAGTCTAATTTATTAGCTAAATTTGATTGAAAATAAACAAAAAAAAAAAAAATGAAAACACCCAAAAATTCAAAACAATATCTTTCATCGTTTCTGTCTTTTAAAATTAACTTTCAATGTTATAAAGAAATGCAAAAATTAAAAAAAAAAAGGAAAAGAAAATAAGAAGAAGAAGATCAAATTACACCATGTGTAAATGTTAAGGGTTAACTTCTGTTTGGAATAAAAACTAAATTGACATAATATATAAATATTGAGGGTTCAAGTTGCTATTGAGCCAATTTTAAAAGTTATCAAGTTAGCCAGCCGGTGACAAAAATGATAAAATTAAATATCCATCATTGACTTTAAAAATGTCTTTTTCTTCTTTGACCCTTCATCTTTTTAACTTTTTTTAATCAAATTGAAAATTTTATATTTCAAACTTTAATATTTTATGATTCTAATAAATATAATTTTGATTTTTATTCAATGTCATTGAATCACTAATTATTTATAATCGATTTAATTTATGAAAAAATTAAGTTATAATTGTGCAAAATCAAATTAATTTTAACCAGGTTTTCATAATTGAACTGATGGTCGAATCAACTAAACCATTGGTTCGTTGACCAGACTAATTCGTGTGTTTCGATTAATTGAATCATTAAAAATTTATTTTAAAAAATCAACCAATTCGTACTTATTTTTGAGTTAATTGATTTGATTTTTTTCCAGACTAATACCTTAAATAATGTATAATTTAACCGGTTCAATCAAACGTTTAAATTTAAATAATCTCAATCAACCGATCCAATTCAAACAATCCTGGTAGTAGTGATATTTTAACCCCTAAATTGTTTTATATTTATTTTAATTTTAACCCTAGAATGAAAAAGCATTCGTAATTACTATTTTTTCTTTCTTTTAACCCCTAAATTATAAGCAAACCCTTTGCTCCTATAAAACGAGGACTTCAACAAAACTTTTCATCCTCAAGAGTTGCTAATATAGTTGCTGTTGGAAGCGTCATGAAAATTACTAGCTGGAATAATAATACAAACTTCTCCTTTCACAATACTAGTTCTTTCTTTTTCTCTCAACACTCACTCGCGTTTCAACTTATATTATACTAACCTATGAACCATATTTATAACATTGTTAACCGACTTGTAGTGTTGCCGCCACAGGCCATTCTTATCCCTTTAAGCTTCATGAAATCCAGATTTTACTTATCCATTATTATGGACTATTAATGCTCTATGTCATTCCTAGCCAACTCATCATGTAATTGTTAACAAATTGCCACGGTACTAAGCCAAGTTGCAGACTAATGAAATCAAGAAGAACCAGAATAGAAAACAAACTGGAAGGATAACGAAAAGCAAGAAGCAGCAGAATAGAAAACAACTATAAAGAAGCTGAAAAATATTATTGTATTTCTTTATTGTTTCACGTGTCTTCCAATATACCAAACCCATAGTATTTATAATACTAAGCATTGAATGCAAAGCTGACTTGTCAGCCAACTAACACTCAACTAACCATTAACAAATTAACAGCTAGATAATTGACAACCAGCTGTTTTCCATTCCTTAACATGCTCCTATCGTCTTGCTCCCTGTTGATTGACTAGCTTTCTCCATCACTTTAAGGCACGCCCGAAACTTTGTAAATAAAGGGACGGTCAAGGGTTTTGTAAAAACATCCGCAACTCGTTCTTGTGCTAGAACATGACCCACGCTCAACTTTCCAGTAGCAACTTTCTCACGAACAAAGTATAAGTCCAATTCAACATGTTTAAATTTTGAATGCATCACTGGATTTGCAGAAACCGCAACAGCTCCAGAATTATCACACCATATAGTAGCTTTCTTTGAGGGTGAAACATGAAGCTCAGACAGAAGTGACTCAAGCCATACGACCTCAGTTACAGCATGAGCAAGCCCCCTATACTCAGCTTCTGCCGTTGACCTAGAGACCACATGTTGTTTCTTTGATCCCCAAGCCACAGGATTTCCACCAAGAAAAACACCAAAACCCGAGGTCGACCTTCGATCATCAATATCAGTCCCCCAGTTTGCATCGGAAAAACCAACTAGATCCAAGGAAGCAGTAGGAGTAAAATGAAGACCATAATCCAAAGTACCTTGCAAGTAACGAAGAATCCGTTTGACTGCCTTATAATGTTGATCAAGTGGACGATGCATGAATTGACACACTTTGTTAACCGAGAAGGTGATATCTGGCCTGGTGATGGTTACATACTGCAGTGCTCCCACGATGCTACGATAATCAGATGCATTCTCAATTTCACAACCAGTGTGCTCAGACAAAACAGAAGAAGTGACCATAGGTGTAGGAGAGCTATTTGCCTGATCCATCTTTGCTTTTCGAAGAAGATCAAGCACATACTTTCGTTGACTTAAAAAGCAGGACGGATGAAGTAGATGACACCTCAATCCCAAGAAAATAGCTAAGAGGGCCTAAGTCCTTCAAAGAAAACTTTGTATTCAAGTCAGTAACAAATTGATCAATACCGCTTGATGATTTCGATAATTATTATATCATCAACATAGACCAAAACATATAGAATCACACCTGGTAGTTTTCTTAATAAAAAGAGAATTATCTGACTTAGCCAAGGAGAATTGCGAAGCTCACAGAAAATCATGAAGCTTAGAGAACCATGCTCTCTGAACTGTTTAAGACCATACAGAGCCTTCTTTAGCTTGCACACCATTGGTTTATCACCATTCTTCCGCTTTCGAAACCTGTGTGGTTGAAGCATGTAAATTTCTTGATTAAATCACCATTAAGAAAAGCATTATTGATGTCCACCGCCGTAGTTGCCATCCAAATGAGCAGACTAGCGCCAAGACAACTCTAATGGTTGTTGGCTTAACAACCGGACTGAAAGTCTCTTGAAAATCAATCCCAGCCTCCTGAAGATATCCTTTGACCACTAGTCGCCCCTTGTAACGAGCAATTGACCTATCTGAATGCCTTTTCAACTTAAAAATCCATTTACATCCCACAGCCCGTCGGTTGTCAGGCAAGGGAACCAAGTCCCAAGTATCATTCTTTAAGAGGGCTTCATATTCTTGCTGAGCAGCAAGTGCCCCCTCCTTGCTAGCAAGAGCTTCATCAATTGTGGTAGGTTCTATCTCAAGGAGCTGAGCTGAGAAAACCTTAGGCTTGAAAACACCATTTTTCGATCTAGTTGTCATGGAATGTGTATTGAGACCGGTCTTGACCGGAAAATGAGAGTCAGGTAAAACAGAAGGAAGAGTCGAGCTAGATACCTCTGGTGAAGATATAGCATCTTGTTGCACATGAGGAGCAGTGGAGTCTAAAAGAGGTGAACCTTGAGAAGAAGCAGATCTTGACTCACACCCGGGATCCTGCAGTGGTGGAGAAGAAGACACATCTTGTGGGTCAGGTTGAGGGCAACTCGGACTAGATAGCACAATCGGAATAGACGATTGCTGATGTTGAAAACCAGGCTGAGTGCAGGCATGACCACCAGTAGAGCTGAGTGATGTGAGAAAAGGAAACAACCCTCATCAAACACAACATGTCTGGATATGAACACCCTTCTATTGTCATCAAGACACTTATATCCTTTATGAACAGGACTGTAACCAAGAAAGAGACACGGCTTGGATCTGTACTGAAGTTTATGAGAGTTGAATGGCAGAAGATAAGGGTAGCACCTACACCCAAACACCCTTAGATGCTTGTAGCTCGGGACAACCTTATGTAAAACTTCGAAAGGCGACTTGCCATCTAGAACAGGTGTAGGAAGCCTATTAACAAGATAAGCAGCACTGATAAAAGCATGAGCCCAAAAATCCATTGGCATGTTAGCTTGAGCGAGCAAAGTCAGGCCAGTGTCAACCAAATGCCTATGTTTCCTTTCAACCAAGCCATTCTGCTCAGACGTATGAGGACAAGATAGCTGTGATGAATCCCAAGTTGAAAAAACTTTAGGAAATGATCGAAATTCTCCTCCCAATCCAAATGCGAAGAGCTTTAATTTTTGAACCAAATTGAACTTCTATCAACTTTTGCAAATGAAGAAACTTCTCCAAAGCCTCAGACTTACGGTTAAGAAGATAAACCCAAGTATACCGTGAGTATGCATCAACAAAGGAAATGTAATAATGACACCCCTCAGAAGCCATGGGAGCAGGGCCCCATAAATCAGACACAAGAAGTTGGAAAGGAGCAGTATAAACGGTTGTAGAAGGAGAGAATGGCAACTTATGAAATTTACCTAGCTGACATGCTGAACAAATTGAATTCACTATTGAAACCTTAGAAGCAAGATTACATTGTTTAAGAACCGTCAAAACAGTCTTATTACAAGGATGACCAAGGCGTTTGTGCCATAAGTCAAAAATTGAACTAGTAGATGCAGGACGCTCCAGAGAAATGGTATGAACAGTGGCAGAAGAAGGTGAAATAGCACCACACATCTTAGAACATGTCTTAGAATCAGCAACACGCATCTTAGAATCTGACAAATCAAACTGATACAAGCCATTACGAGTGCGGCCCACTAGCAGTATGTTCCCTGTCTGTATATCCTTCACAAAACAGTGGAAGGGGTGAAACTCAAAGAAAACTTGATTATCTTTAGCAAACTGAGCAACTGATAATAAATTCTTGCAGATTTGTGGAACATGCAGCACACGTTTTAGATGCAAAACTTTACTTGAACTTGCAAAAGAAGAAGAACCAATGTGAGCTACAGGCACAGACATACCATTTCCCATGAAGAGTCTGTTGTTACTTGTATATTGCGTGGCCTCATGTAGACTGTCCAGATCACTTGTAACGTGATTGGAAGCTCCAGAATCAGGATACCAGACCTTTGTATTTTGAGGACTTGAAAAACACTGATTGTTTGTAGAAGTAGTATTAGCTTGTTGGTGAGAACCAACCAATTTTTGAGAACAGCAATTAGAACTTCCATTCGAGGAGTTGTAAGAATCCTGAAATTGATGACAGTGGACTTGCATAGGTAGACTGGATACACCTTCAAAAGACTCATCAAACCTATAGTAACATTTTTGAACTACATGACCAATGCGACCACATAGCTGACATTGAGGCCGATTGTGAGTAAAACGCCTTCCTCGACCTCTTCCTCGAAATGCTCGAGAGCTACTGCCTCTATAAGGTGGTCGAGAACCTCCTTCAAACTGCTCAGTGTGCTTAACGTTGGATGTACCTTGTTGAGCCATATTAACTTGTAAGGGTATGCTCAACGCTAGGTCTTGCTGTCGAGTTTCACAATCTACCAACATTTTCAAGAAGAAGATCAAGTAAAAGCATGGCATGGCAGAAGCAACAACACGAATAGACTCATATTCAATAGGTAATCCAGCAAGAATAATACTATTCTGTTCTTGGACAGAAATAGGATGACCAGCTGCGACAAGCTTATCACATAAACACTTTATCTTGGCCAAATACTCTTTTATAGAAAGCTGCCCTTTCTTTTGAGAATACAAAGAGTGGCGCAAAGTGGAAACAGACAAGGTAGATTTAGTAGCAAACCTGCGAACAACAGTACTCCAAACATCAAGGCTTGAACGGGCATCAGTAAGATGCACAAGAATATCATCACCAATTGTAGACAACAACCAAGAAGCCAACAGTTTATCTTGCTGTTGATGAATCAAGAAATCAGGATTAGCAACAATATTTCCATCACCATCAATAACAGACTGCGGAGGAACACCAACAGTGCCAAGAATGAAGTCATGGAGCCCATACCCTTCAAGAATCAACAAGATTTGTTGTTTCCATAACAAAAAATTACTCTCTCCTAGCTTTACCGTATCATGCTTAGGAAATTGCTGAACTTTCTTCAAAAAATTATACCCAAGATCAGAAGAAGTATGAACGGATGGATCATTACCAGAACCTGTATCTATTGCCATTAAAAAAAATCAAGGCTCAGATACCATAATGAAATCAAGAAGAACCAGAATAGAAAACAAACTGGAAGGATAACGAAAAGCAAGAAGCAGCAGAATAGAAAACAACTATAAAGAAGCTGAAAAATATTATTGTATTTCTTTATTGTTTCACGTGTCTTCCAATATACCAAACCCATAGTATTTATAATACTAAGCATTGAATGCAAAGCTGACTTGTCAGCCAACTAACACTCAACTAACCATTAACAAATTAATAGCTAGATAATTGACAACCAGCTGTTTTCCATTCCTTAACACAGACCAATTCTTTTGACAGCTTGTTATCCACCTTGCAAGCCAGTTTTTTTGCCACCTTATCTGCATGCTTAGCAGACTTTAAAAGTCGGTTTGATTTCTAAAAGTTACCAAGCTTTCGAAGAGAGAAAAATTTTCATGGAAGTGAGAGGAATCGAAGAAGAAGAAGCTCGGGCTGAAGTAGATATTTGGAATTATGTGTTCGGATATGCTAAAATAGCTGTCGTTAAATGTGCCATTGAGCTTGGGATTGCCGATGTTATTGAAAACTATGGAAGCCCTATGCCACAATTCGAGCTAGCCACTGCCCTCCGAAGCGAACCGTCGCGTCTTCATCGCATTATGAGGTTCATGGTCCACTACCGAATATTCAAACAGGGACCCATCAATCAACACACTGTAGGCTTCTCATCGACGCCATTGTCTCGTCGTTTGATCAAAGGTGGAGAAAAATCCATGGCTGCTTTCATATTGCTCATGACCAGCCCTACTTGGTTAGCACCATGGCATAGTCTTAGTGCTCGAGTCCTTGAAACCGGCAATAATATCTCGCTATTTGAAGTAGCAAATGGGAAAGATGTATGGAGCTACGCCGAGGCGAACCCCGACTTTAGCGAACTCTTTAACAACGCCATGGGTTGCGATGCTAGACTAACGGTGCAGGCGACAATCGAAGGATGTCCCGAAGTGTTCGACGGAGTCGAAAGCCTGGTCGATGTCGGTGGTGGTAACGGGACTGCTTTGAGCCTTTTAGTCAAGGCATTCCCATGGATTCGAGGCATCAACTTTGATCTCCCTCATGTCGTTGCCGTTGCACCAAAATCCGATAGCATTGAAAATGTAGGAGGAGACATGTTCATGTCTATCCCAAACGCCGACGCAGCGTTTCTCATGGTTAGTACTTTCTTTCCCTTCATTATATGGTCTTATACGATTAATCCATACATTGCAAATTGCAGTGGATATTGCATGACTGGGACGACGAGGAATGCATTAAAATCCTAAAAAAATGTCGAGAAGCCATTCCAGAAGATAAAGGGAAGGTTATAATCGTTGAAGCAGCTCTTGAAGAAGATAAAGAAGGCGACGAGCTAGGTTTCGTGGGGTTGATGCTAGACATGGAGATGATGGCTCATACTGATAAAGGGAAAGAGAGGACCTTAAAGGAATGGAACTATGTTCTTCGACAATCTGGTTTTACACAATTCAATGTTAAACCCATACGTGCAGTTCAATCCGTCATCGAAGCTTATCCTTAGCAAACAAAATCTATGGCTCTTCACAGTTGTTCATCCACTACTACAATAAAAACTTTGTTACATGAGAAATGTTTTAGTTTTGGCTAAAAACATCAGTCTTTTGTTGGAATCAATACATCTTGGTTTTGAGTGGTTTTCTTTAAAATCATTTCGTTGGAATCAATATATCAATTAATCGGTTTAATTTAAAATCGATACTAATTTTAATTCTACCTTGGAATAGTTTTAGATTGATTGTGAAAAATAATTAAAATACATATGTTATTTTGATATCCGATAAGAGATTTAAATTGTCTATCAAATAAGTTTTGGCGTTGTTGGTAAAAGTTGAGATTTGAGTCTGTTTACTAAAGTTTGAGTCTCATTATACGCAATTGTCACGTGTAGATTTTTGTTCAAATTATTCAGATTCTTAATCTATTTGTAATTTATATTGATTCAATTCAACTTTATAATTGTTGAGACATGCGTAAGTATATGTACTTGATTTACTATATTTTAGCTGTAAACTTTTTCAAAAAAATTCAAAGGACTAATTGAGTTCGTAACACGCCCTATTAAAAATGGCTTGTGTCGTTATAATGTATCATAATTTATTTTTTCCAAAGAATTTATAAGTACAAATATAGTATCAGTTACTTTCAAAAAAAAAAAAAAAACTTAGTATAAGTTACAAAAAATACATATTTGATCAATTAAAATTAGAATAACTCAATATAAAATATAATAGATTGGAAATTGAAATATATTTGAATTTAAACTATAATAAAACTGAACAAAACACCAATATAATATATTAGTATATTAATATATATTTCATTTTAGATTATAACTGACTAAGGTGGGTTTGGATGGGTGATTGGATGCGGTGCCTTTAATTTACTTTTTGTCTCACGCCACGTTGTCGCTCTGATATCTAATATCACCGCCACCATTCTTTTTACACTAACTACAGTTAAACTCACCACCCATCCAAACTAAGCCTAAATTTTAGATGATTAGGGCAAATAATTTGATCGATATTAATAAACATTGTCGAAACCATTTTTAAAATCCATTTAAAAAAACGAGGATCGATTTTAAAAACAAAAATGGGAGTCGCCACCAATCCCTTTTTACTTAGGTGTGATTGGATCACCTTGTAAAACGTTTTATTTTAAAACATTTGATTTGGTCTACGAAAAATAAGAAAACGGGTTCGGGAGTCGGTTACGTACGAGGAAGGGTTAACACCCTCGTAACGCCCAAAAATTGGTACCTAATCGATAGAATCATGTCCAAATGTTTGAAATTTAAAAAGTTTTAAAATAAGATCCCTTATTAGAAAAAAAACCAAGACTTACCTATTTTAAAGAAATAAAAAATACCATACCCAATAAGTTAGGATACAGCATCTCATAACCTTAAAGCTAGGTGCATCTCTATTTTAGAAAATTCCTACCTTAAAACACAAAACATCACACCCAATATGTAACATCCCGAATTAATGGGCTTATGCGTTTAATGTGTAGACATGTTTAATGGGTTAATATGAGAATTAGAGGTGCAAATTGGGCTCGAGAATGGGTCGAGGTCTTGGCTAAATATTTTGTTTAGGGACTATGGGGTTTAAATAAGATATTGAGAGTGAAATAGGCATAATGGGCTTGTGGCCCAGGAATAAGAGGCGCAGTAGGAGGGAGCTATAAGTGGCGCCAATAGGCAAAAGAAGGGGGCCTCAGTGTGGCCGCTTGGACCCCAAGAAATTGGGCTAATTTCGACAGCCCAAGGAGAGCTAGGGGGGCGGCAATGTGGCTACAAAATAGGGGATTTTATGTTTTAAATTATGTGGATATAATGCTGATAAAGGGGAAGTAGTGATGTGGTATAGGTCTCTATTGGATGAGTGTTCTGTTAAGGATAAGGGATAGAAGGATAAGAGTGATCACTTGGTTGTAGAGTTAGCCGAAAATCAAACACAGGAGAGGGGGAAAATCGGTTCAGTATAGGCAAGGGGGTGTGCCAAATTTTTCATTGTGTTTCCTGAGAGTAGCTTCAAGTTTTCTTTCTTTTTCGGCAACTAGAATCATCTTTTCTTCTTTTTATTTTCTTTCTGTCAGAAACCGAAACTCCTGCAATTTACCTTCTCATCTCTTTCAAACTCTTTGGCTGAATCTCTCTATCTACTTCCTTGCCCATCTTTTCAATTCCTAGTTCTTCTAAAAAGCCGAAAACGCATCAGTATTTCTCTCGTTCATCTTTTCTGAGATTTTCTTAAAAGCTGAAATCCCTGGATCCCATCTTCTGTGATTGCCAAATTCCTTCTGTGGTGTCTGCTTGTGCCAAATCTTGAAGGAAACTAAATGTAAGTGTCGATTCGCGAGATTTCAATTTTTCCGGCTTTTAGAGATCTTACCCGAATGACTATACGGCTAACTAATCAGGTTTTTTCTCTCATTTACGGCATTCCAGGATTTGAATGGGATTCAATCGCTTAAATTTCTAAGCCAGAGTTTGGTAGCACTCGAATCGTAGTACTTTCGGGATTTCAAGGAGAGGCCTTCCGGCATTTGAGCAAAGTTGTAGACAGAAGGCAGTAGATCCGATTAGCGAGGGTATTGACATAGAGGGTAGTTCTACGCATTAATCAGGTGTGTAACATTCTCACACCATTTGGATTGCCTGTTAGTATATGCTTATAAATTTGTTATATTCTGTTAAATGCCGAAACACCGACATGGCTGTTGAAAACCCGAGAAGGGTAAAGGCAAATCACCAGGTTAGTGATCTCTGTCATTCTAAAGTGAATGTTTCCGTCGATTTGATATGATAAGCATGTATGCTAATTTCTGTGATTGCACGGGGTGGGGTGATTGATGAAAGGGGAAGTGTTCTTTTGTAGTGGCTTTTGCCATGATCTGTTGTAGTGGCTTTTGCCATGATTCGTTGTAGTGGCTATTGCCATGATCTGACGATGAGCAGCTATCTGTAGCATTACTGCCATCGATGGTGTGTAGCGGTGTGGGTTGATTGTAGAAATCCCCAATGGTGTGATTGGCAGGTAAGGGTGGTGGTGTGTAGCGGATGGAAACCTAGGATTGGGTTGGGCTTTGCATATTTTTTGATATATTATACTCTGTTATCTGTTCTGTGGGGCTAAGGCCCAATCTGATGGTGCACGAGGGTTGCACACTGAGCCTCGTAACTCACCCCATCATTTAACATCTTTCAGGTAGCACCTAGTGCATCGGACTGGGCTGGAGAGAAGCGCAAGGTGGCCAAGCAAGAGATTATTTTGATTCAGCAAAAGACTTTACTAGTTATTAATTTTTAATGATTTCAATTAGTGGGTTTTAAATTTCATTGTAATAAGGCCACGGGCCACTAGCTTTATATTTTCGTTTGTTTTGGGCTTTTATTATTACTAGACATTTAGATTTTACGTTTTAATTAAGCTAAGGCATGTATCAAGTTTCGGTTTTAAACTCACTAAGGCATTAGTATAAAATTTTTCAAACAGTTGACTAACACCTATTACTTAATTTTTTTTTGTTATCGTTTCATTTATAAACTTAATATCAAAAAAAAAAAAAAACTAAGGAAAGTATTTTAGGAATAAAATATTACATCAGACCAATTACGACTCATTACAATACGAACATTTACTAAAGTCTGACTATTAGAGTATGATACTATAATACGCCACTTTTCCACTATATGCATAATAGCCCACTTCACCGCTACTTTGGCGTACTCTTGGCGTAGTCTCTCATAGCGCATTCTCTTACTACATCACCTAAAACAATAATAAACATTGTAAGTTCAGGAGGACTTAGTGAGCGTTAATACATAATACCTTGGCGAATTCTTTTATAATATTTGAAAAACTTTTGTACGCCAGCTACCCTTCGTAACCACTTACTTCTGTTTGGGCGAATACTGTCACGATTTAGGCTTACAATTGCATGCCAATTACTATACTCTTAATCGTACCAATTCTTTCTTAACTACCTGACTAACTTAAGATCCTTCTAGACATTAATCTCTTCTTTTTCTTAGAACCACAAAGGTATTTTTCAAAGAATCTCTTCAAGAGCCCGTTACATACAGACCATCTCTTCAAACATACATTGATTTCAGAATGGTTGATCACAGATATTGTTCATTGGCGGATACATACACATTTGATGGATACTTAAGTAAATTTAAATATTATCAACTTACTAGTCAAATCATATTCTCGTTTGATACCCTACAAGATCACGTTGATAATGAATTATATAGATCATCCAAACGAATTCCACACCATCTTATTTTAGAACCCCAGATACTCAAGAATACAATGACCCAGATTCCATAAGATTTCAGAAGGATACATGATACTGTTCAGATATGGCGGATACTAGATAACTCAGTTTTGACCCTACATGGTATAGACAAACTTAGACTAAGGGATACTTATCTCATTCAAAACTACAAACAGCCCAAATTCCACACCAACTGGTTATCATGGCTGATACCCTTTTTGAACATACAGATACACACTTCTTTTCAAGAAATTCACTTAAGACTTATTCAATTACATCACAAATCTTACTCAACTTCCTTACCATAATTTATCCAAAAGTATTATAAACTTATCATAGCAGTATAAAGTAATAAGAATTTAACCAAAAGTTACAATAAGGGCGAAAAATCATATTCTACCAGACAGACTTAACAGAGTACGTCACAAGGGCCAAATAGAATACACCACCAAGGCATTGTACAGAATCATGTGTTTATTGTCCCGGCAGACTTTCACAAAAGGTGTCATAGGTTTAGTCCTCATGGACCTACACATAAGTTCATGTATCGTGATCTATCCGTTCGATTTACACATTATCAAAGGCTACACCATGAACATTCATATAATCATATCTTGCCATGGGCCTCCGCCACATGGACTTACACACTTTTATGTATCGTGATTTGTCAGTCCAGTCTTCATTTTATCAAAGATTGACCGTAAATGTTTTCATAACATACGATGCCATGGGTCGCAACCTCATAGTCTTACACTTGTTTTCATATCTAATATTTATTCCCATTTTCATGTTTTCTACCTTGGGTAACCAAAGGTCCAAAAAAGGCATGGACTCATTTATGATTTTGTCGACATATATTTGATTCCACGGTTCAAGATTTGTTTATAAAAATAATGGATTAGTTGACATTTTCAAGCTAAACTTAATCAGCTTTTGCAATGGGATTTCCAAAATGTTTTAAAAGAAAATTTGCCTTTTTGGATTCCTATAAAATGTGCTTTGATAAGTAAATATATTTTCCAAATCTATTTTAGTGAGGTGTGACATTTAAATCTTTAATTGGGGTAAAGTTAGAAAATTAAAAATGAATAATAAATTTTTGGATCAAATTATAATTTTATTTTTATATTAATTTATAATTTGATAATTTAAAAAGTTTTTATAACAAATTTATCATTTGGGGTGGGGCAATGTCACTGCTTACCCTCCTATCTTTGCTTTTGCCAAGATTCTAAATTAAAGAGTTATTGATTTTTTATAATATATATTTATTTAATATTTAAGAATGTCTGAATGAAATTATTAGTATTTTATTTATATCACTTTTTTTATTTAATTAATGATGAAATGTTATGTTATTATTTATAGACAGTATATAAGAATTATGCATCAAATATTATTCCTAGAACATATTATTTTAAACTTTTATAAATGCTCGATACGCGATATATTTCTAATCTTCTTCGTCAAGGATCAATATTGAGTCCCTTTTTGCACGTACACAGGTTGAGTCTAGTCTAGACCATGTTAACCCCAATCTAAAAGCCTATTATGCTTCATAAGTGATGATGTGATTCACTAACACTAACTAAACTAAAATCATAATAAAGGCAAGCGCACCTATCGAACAGTAGTATAGCTGTGGTGAGGAGGGATATCGTATCCACGAGGACTAAAAGTACTAGTACTTACTATCTTTTTATTATCTAGCCTTTAAATTGAAGGGTTGTTTTAATCTAAAATTTAACTAATTACAGAGTGCGCAACAGAGAATAAAGTAAGAAAATAATCAAATAAGCCAATGATAAAGGCAATACCCAGGAAAGAATCCACCTAGACTTCACTTATTATTCTGAATCTGAACTAAATGATTTATTCACTTGCCTTGATCCGTAGAAATCCCTAAATTATATTAATATCTCTTTCGAGAGTAAAAATAACTGACTCTAGGGTAATTAATTGAAATCAATTTCGCATTAACTCGATTTATGGACTCCCCTATTGGATTTGACTCTAATTTGGTAGATTTATGTCGTCCTATTTCTAGGATTGCATGCAACTCCACTTAATTATGCCAGATTTACTCTTAAACAGGGACTTTTGCTCCACTAAATAAACGCATCAATCATGAATTAATATCCAGAAAACATTAAAACATAAAACAATAACACATAATTGAGATCAAGAACAAATATTTATCATGTAATTTAGAAAAATTAAATAATAAGATCCATATTAGGTTTCATCTCAAAACATATGCACCACACAATTTTAGATAATATGAGGTGATGAGCTAGGTCTGATTTTGGGTAACAATGCCCTAAAAGTAAAAATCCCAGCTTTTCATTGGATGCTTCCCCCCAAAAAAATCCATCAGTCCCACTATCATACACGTACAGCCACTACAACATAAACAAAGTAGTGGGCAGCAAATGGGAAAGGCATGAAAATTGTGAGAAGCGACTTGAACTCAGGTTTGTAAGTCAATTAGACTCTCTTTTTATTTTTTTCTTACCCATTTATTTTTATCATAATTTTATAAAATTTTAATTAAAAGTCATAGCGTGTCAATTTTTGGTCCACTAATCCAATTTTTTCTAGTTCAATTTTTAGAATGTAATGGAAATTAATCAAATCAAAAAATATAAAGATTAAATCTATAAATTACTATTGAAGTACATTATGGTAAAAGTTAACTAAAATCTAAGTTACATATACTATTTGGTACACCTCAAATAATTGGACTGTAATTTTTTTACCAAATTAATCTAATAATTTTTTGTGGGTAGGAGCATATTTGATAAGATATTTTCAAATTCAAGAACTGTGACCTAGTTCAAACCAATACCTTTGCTTCTATAAATCGTAGCTTCATAGTCAAGATTTGGGCATAGAGTTACCAAAAGTTCTCAAATAAAAAAAAAAAAAATAAAAAGAAAGTTGAGATGGCAGATATGGAAGTAACAATAAAGGAAGAAGAAGCTAGAGCTGAAATAAAGATTTGGAATTATGCGATCGGATATGCTAAAATAGCTTATTTAATTATTTAATTTTGTTATTTTCGGTTTAAAATATTAATTTCTGAATTCTGTTATTTTGTTATTTAATTATTTAATTTTGTTTCGGAAAGGTGATAGTTTTTAAAATTGATATAGTAGTAATTTTAATTTTTAATATTTATATATTCTTTAAAATTAGTATTAATTCTGAAAAAATATAATCCTCAACATTTACACATTGTGTAATTTAAATTTTTGTTTCTAGTTTTGTTGTTCTTTGTGGTCTTTTCACCTAAAAAGCTAAAAATTAAATTCATTAGCTAATTTTAATTAAAATATATAAAAAAATAAAACACTAAAAAATCCAACATAATAATTTTCATTGTTTTTCATCTTTTTAAAATTAACTCTTAATGTCACAAAGAAAAGAAAAGAAAAACAAATTAGTATTTAACTCAGATTCTCAAAATTGGGGGTTTAGACCAAAATTTCGCAAAAATATAAAAGAAAAGATTTGAACCCAAAACTTCTCATACAAAACTAACATATTTAACCACTTTCACTAACCCAATCTCTATTAACCAAATTTTTGGAATGTGACAATTACCCTCTCTTTATTTTCTCTTAATTATTAAGTCAATAGCTCATTCTTATCATAATTTGCAAGAAAAGGGGCTCAAACTCAGGTCTCTAAGCCAATTAGTCCCTCTTCTTATTTTCTCTTAACCATTAAGCCAATAATTCATTTTTATCATAATTTTACAAAATTTTAATTAAAAGTCATTGTACAAGCCCAAAATTGTCCCGGCCTTTTTACCCAAACCCAAACCCAACTACAATGCCCAAATTATACAGCCCAATTATGAGTGATCCAATATGGCCCAAAAATTAAAAAGAACCAGGGAACCCTAGGGTTTCCCCTGTGGCGCGCCGCAGCCTCTGCCCACATGCGCACTATAGCATGCTACCAGCCACGGTCGGCCACCAACAGCCCTCGCACGCCTCTGCCGTCGCCATACCTGCAAAAGAGGACAGAAGAACAGCAAGACCACGAGCAGAAATGACACTTATTTATTCATTTTTACATACTGTTACTAGGCTATAAAAGCCTCGAAAAAGAATGTATCGGGGCTTCTTCGGTCTTTTAAAAAAAAAAATAAGCAATCAACAAGCAGATTTTTTTTCGAAAAATATAGAACGATAGCAATATTCGGTAGAGATCAAAAATCCCAAAACCGGAGAAGTAATCGCCGAAGGTATTTTTCATTTTTATCATTCGAAAGTATACAGATATATATATAAAACTGCAATAAAGGAATAAAAGGGCTTACCTCGCGGTGGCCGACGGTGGAGCCCGTGGCCAGAGCCTCTTCCCCCCTTTCTTTTTCAAACCCTAGCAGAGAAAAAGGGGGGGCTCCTGAAATTTTTTGGCGAAATGAAGTGAAAAGTAAAAAAAAAAATCAAATTCGGCCTTAAATAGCAAAACAAAACGGCACCGTTTTGTGCCTAGGGGCCGGACGCCAAAACAGCGTCGTTTTGGCTCCGACCCGGGCGACCCGACCCGCTCGGACCTTAGATCCGCGTGTTTTGTCATGGAGGGGCTAATTTCGCTTTTAGCCCCTCCGCTTTTTCAAGACTCGCGATTGAGTTTTTTTTCTTTTCAAATTTGACCCGAGAATTCACCACGGTTTCCAATTTAATCCTTCCCCAGCGCATCGTTTCGATAAAGAGGATTTATTCTTTGTTTGACCTTCTTCCAGTTGTTCGCATGTCGCGATTTAGTCCTTTTCCTTTTTGATCTATTTCAAATCCACCCCAAACTTTGTTTTTAAACACAAATTGATCCTTTTTTATTCATTTGCAACTTTTTAAACCTTTCGTTATTATTCTATTATTGTTATTATTATAATTACTATATTATTATTATCATTATATTTATATTAGTATAGTATATATTGCTTATCAATAAGTGTTGTTATTTTACTATGACTACTGTGCCATTGTTATTATTCGTATTATTTTATTATTATTATTATACTTGTATTCTTGCATTATATATATATATATATCGTATATTATTATTATTATTATTACTATATTTATATTATTATCTCATATATATTCTGTTTTATTATTATTTTCATACTACTATTATTATTATTATTATTATTATTCTTGTTATTACTATATATTATTATATTGTATATATTTTACATCATTAACATTGTTGTATTTACTATTATCTCTATGACTACTAACACCTTTAGTTTTTATTTATTGTTGTTATTTTAATGTCTGTTTGTGTCTTTATTATCGCATCTTTTATTATCATATGTTGTTAATCTCTCGTTTATGTCATTTCATGTGGATCGACCTTTTAAAATCGCAACCCGACATTTTATTTTAATTTCACGAAGAGGGGTTTCATAAGGGTAACTCGTGAGTTTGGGAATTCAAAGAGATCGTGCCCAATCGTGCTGGGTGTGATTTTCTGTTTAACCAAATGAACGAATATCCTTTCAAAGTGGCGACCATATGTTTGGAAAATTTTGGAGACGATCTTGACTTCAAGGACTTAGGTTATCATGTCCACTCGTGCTGGATGTGAGACTCTACTCCTCCGAAACAAGGGAAGCTCGATGTTCAATAAAAATTTTAAAATAAAAAATAAAATAAAATAAAATTTTGAAATCTTTTCGAACTTTTCGATACTAGGACATTGATTAATCAATCTGGTACCAATTTTGGGCGTGACGAGGGTGCTAACCCTTCCTCGTACGTAACCGACTCCCGAGCTTAATTTCTCAAAACTTCGCGGACCAAAACATTGTTTTAGTAAACCAAACCGTTTTATTAAAACAAAAAGGTGATCTGATCACACCTACTAAAAGGTCGGTGGCGACTCCCGTTTTTACTTTATTTTCAAAACCAATGTCGATTCCCGTCTTCTCAAAACGGATGGTTTCGACAGCTTGGCGACTCCACTGGGGACTTTTTTTGAGAGTCAGGCCATAAAATTGATTATTCTTTGTCCTTTTGTCAAAAATTTGGAAAGTCATTTTGAAAAACCATGCTTCTTTTGATGCATCTGTTTGTGCTTGAACTGTGATAATGTTGAGTCTCATAGGAAATTTCTGCACTCATCCTTGCATGACCGTTGTGGTTACACCCTTAAGTGGGAGCGAGAAACTATGCCTTCGTGAGGTTTTCACCTCCGCATGGGCTAGAGGATCGCTTCCGGGATACATCCGTACCTATGTTTTCGTGAGGTTTTCACCTCCGCATGGCCATAGGGAAATGTATCTCCCTGAACCGAACTCAGTCCGTATGAGCCTATAATGGGTGAGGACCGAGGAATCTGTTGGTTTGGGTACCTGGACTTTGGAACTTAAACACATGAAGAGAGACTTAAGGCCTTCCCTAGATAGAGCCATATCAATCCTTAGTGGTCACCCAGATAGGATTTTTTTTCTTTTTTTTTTTGTTTTAAATTCTGTTTCATAATACCAACTTGTCTACTTTGTTTTTGTGCATGGCATCCCATGGTCCATAGAGTATCAATTCACGATCAGTTTCCAAGTTAAGAAAGCTCGTTATGGAAAACGAATTCCTTGATAAAGTGGAAGACAATGCCGCGGTTCGCGTATGGTCAGAACGAATGCAATTAGAAAAGGGGAACAGTATAGCAGATGGGTATGTGTCAGAACTATGGGACTTCACGCGCATCAACACTACGCAAAACGACTTTGGCGAGCTAAAGAAGATATGGAATCAATGGGACGATAAGACGAAGCAGCTGTTCTACCACAACTATGGTGATCTACCCTACTTATTCGACATTAAGGTAGATAAGCATCTATTCCGAGCCATGACTCAGTTTTGGAACCCTGCTTATAGCTGTTTCACTTTTGGGAGAGTAGATTTAGTGCCTACCGTAGAAGAATATACAACCTTGCTTAACTGCCCATGAGCTCGAGCCGACAAAGTCTATTTTAAGGCCGCCAATGCCCCTACCTTCGTAAAGAAGTTAATGAATATCACAGGGATGGATGAGCAGTGGGTCTCGGCGAGTCAAGAAGAAAGCGAGGTAAATGCATACCTTGGTTAAGTTTGAAGGACTTGATCTTAACACACCCAGATGTGAAAAAGAAGATTGGTGTCTTTGCCTTGTGTACTTATGGCTTAGTGATTTTTCCTAAGGCTCTAAGACATATAGATGAAGCAGTTACGGATCTAGTCGATCGATTGGACAAAGGGATCACACCCGTGCCTGCAATCTTAGCCGAAACGTTCAGATCCTTAAATGCATGTCGAAAAACGGGTGAAGGCAGGTTTATTGGATGTGCGCAGCTATTATTAGTATGGTTCCATAGCCATTTCTGGAAGATGGAAAAGGTGTCTCGTCACGTATTCTTTGAGAACCACTCTCCGTTGAAGAAGATAGTAGCTACACCAAGAAAAGATGACATACCTGAGGAAAACTGGATGACGCTCCTTCAGAATCTTCAAGAAGAGGACGTCGAGTGGAGGGCCCCTTGAATGATTCCTAATGAAATCCTTTATCGATGTGGAAACTTTAACTGGGTTCCTTTGCTCGGAATTTGGGGAGCTGTTGGGTACGCTCTTTTGATCTCACTGAGGCAATATGGGTCGAGACAGTTCATACCAACGACAAATGGGATAGCCCAAAGTGAATTTGCGTATAGTGGGGAAAGCTGTAAGAAAAGGGCCAAAGAGATGTCCGGCGTCTGGAATCAAGTGCATAGAATGAAAAGATTATCTGCGGGACCGATGACAACTCCCGAATATGACGGATGGAGGACAGGAAGAGTTAACGATAACGTCCCCGAACAAGGCACGGAAGGCTCCCGACTTAGAGAAGAATGTTTACAAGTGGTACCATCAGAGCTAGAAATCATAAAACAAGACTTCGAGAGACAAAACCTAGCGCTCGAAAAGAGGATAGAAAAGCTAGAAGAAGAAAAGATATACTTGAAATTGGATGTGGATGTCCAGAAGTCAGAAACAGAAAGAGTAAAAAAGGAGAAGAGAAAAGTCGAGGAAGATCGAGACAATTTGAAAACTGAATACAAGAAAATGCGTCTATCAATAAAGAATGCTGGATTAGGAAAGACCTCTGAACAATGGCAGCAAGAAGTCCAAGAAGGAAGGGCCAGAGTTGACTTTTGGGAAAGGAAATTTCGGGAAATACGAACGCGAAAGAAGACCCTAGAGAAAGACTTAGCAGAAAGCCTGAATGAAAGGATCGAGTTAAAAGATAAAATAACTGAACTGGGGAGGACCCTCCATCATTATCGAAGCCGTAATACCGCGATTGAGTTAAAGTCAAGCCTAAACAGGATCGAGGAAATGAAGAATAAGGTTGAGGAATTGGAAGCAGCATTACACAGTTATGAACTACGGGTGGAACTTCTCGAAGCCAAAGAAGAGCGTGGGAAAGAAGAAATTCACCATTCTCATGATCAAATTAGGAGCCAAAATTACCTTATGAGTGAGGCCATAGTTCAGATTAGAGAGGTAGCTGATTACCTGCAAACTCTGGCGGCACATACCGATGTACTAAGTGTGAAATATGAGCTACAACCTCATCATAATCAAGAGCTAATCTCTTTGCTTAGCAGCATCAAAGCTCTAGGCTTTAAGGCAAAAGCCTATTTGTAGTCCAGTTCATGTAAAGGGTTTTGTTTTCCAATAAAAGCTTTCTAAAACAAAATTGAATCTGAATTGATACTCCTTGGCTTGCATTCATTCCATGCATCAGTATTGCATGCATTCACATCATGTCACATACGGAGAAAAGAGTCTGACACACTCGATTCATAACAGTGAAGAAAGGGAAACCTGGAAGCTGAACATCCGTACGGCACCCGCACTAAGATAAAGAAAATGGATCAGAAACTAGAACAATTCCAAAAGGAGATGAGTGACCAAATGGAAACACAGATGCAAGAGCACTTAACCAAGATCCAGCAAGAATTGGAGGAATCCCAGAGGGACATGAAGGCTCAGATATCTCAAATGTCCCAACTATTGAACAGGTTCTTGGGGAAAGAGAAAAGCCCCATGGCCATCACTGGAGGGGAGAATGAAGATGGTCCCTCAGAATCTATCCTACCACAAGTGCCTTCGCAGCGCGAGGAACATCCCCAGAGGCCACCTGTCACTATTAGGCCTCAACAAGGCCAAGTCAACATTGGATCTCCCGTGAATTTCTAAATAGGCTCAGGGTCCAACCCAGGAGACGGTTTCACTAATCTTATGGTACCGAATTTTGACGAAATGGATAAGGAAAGAATGAAGGCTGAACCCTCAACACAGATGGAAGAGCGCTACAGGTGGTTGGAGGAGAGAGTCAAAGCAATAGAGAAGCCTGAAACTCATTATGGGATCGATATCAAAGAGCTAAGTCTGGTCCCAAACCTAGTATTTCCACCAAAATTTAAAACTCCGGATTTTGAAAAGTACAATGGGACCAGCTGCCCTGGAGCACACCTGAAAATGTTCGGTCGACGAATGGCGGGATACGCTGATAATGAGAAATTATTAATACACTGCTTTCAGGATAGCTTGGTCGGATCCGCGGCCAAATGGTACGATCGGCTCAGTAGTACCCAAATTAAAACATGGAGGGATTTAGTCCAGGCTTTCATGAAACATTACGGCCACATAGCGGACATAGCTCCCGACAGAGTCACTCTCCAAACCATGGAGAAAAGGCTGAGCGAAAACTTCAGGTAGTACGCTCAACGCTGGAGAGAGGTAGCCACACAGGTTCAACCGCCTCTTTTAGAGGAAGAAGCAGCCACACTCTTCATTCATACTCTGAAAGCTCCTTTCATTAATCACATGTTAGGGAGTTCTATGACAGATTTTTCGGAAATCGTGAGGTGTGGGGAAAGGATAGAGCACGCGGTCAAATGTGGCAAGATAGAAGCGGGAGAAGGTCCCAGAAAAACGGTGCCGAAAAAGAGAGAAAGTGACATAAATAACGTGAGTATCGGTCACAAGTCCGTCACCCTAAATCAACCCAATACCGTAACAACTAATCGTCCAAGATCGCACAGACAAGAACCCAATACGAGGCCAAATGTGGAAAAGCTCCAATTCACTCCGATCTACATAACGTATGGGCAATTGTACCAAAAACTATATGATACGCATGTTGTTGCCCCTCATTACCTACAGCCCATACAACCCCCATACCCTAAATGGTATGATGTGAATGCGTAATGTGAATACCACGCTGGGGTTGTCGGACATTCGATAGAAAAATGTCTCGCCTTCAAGAAGCTGGTTGAAAAACTCATTCAAATGGGTGTTGTGAAAGTTAACGACACAGAAAATCCATTACCCAACCACGCTAATAACGGGGTGAACATGTTGGGGGAGAAGGTAGGGAAGAAAGTAAAAATGAACGTCGATGATATAAAAACCCCGCTGAGATGGGTTTGGAGGCAAATGATAAGTCGAGGCTTAATCATCCAACAGCCGGGAAGAGAGATTGAAAGAGCAGAGAATTATTGCGAGTTTCACACCAAAACGGGCCATAATATTCAAGAATGCCCCATGTTCAGGACTCACATTCAAGGTCTCATGGATAACAAGGAGATAGAATTCTACGAAGAAATCGGAGATCTAGAAGAAGGAGAAGTTCACGCGTCAGAAGAAGGATCGGCTAGGAGGATCTACGGGGGCAATCATCCTGCAGTGGTTATATCACGACTTAGAGCGGTCGAAATCACACCAAAGAGAGAGGCCGACATGTCGAAAGGAGGGACGTCTAGGAGAGTCTATGGGGGCAACTACCCTGCAGTAGTTATATCACGACCAAGGACAGAGGAGGCTGGAATATCGATCTCGCCGAAGGTCATAATTCAAAAACCCACGACTACCCCTTATAAAGACAATAAAAAGGTCCCCTGGAGCTACGATTGTAGGGTAGTAATCCCTGAAAGAGAGAATCCGGTCAATGCTACAGAAGAAGATCGAGATGGAGGCTTCTTTACACGTAGTGGGAGACGTTACACCCCAAACACGAGTGCGGAAGCAACCAAAGGGAAAGCGGTGGCGACTGAACGAAGGAAAGAGGGAACCATTGAGTCCGAAGCATTCGTCAACGTACCTGTGACAGAGAGCGATGCCAAGGAGTTTTTAAAATTCCTTAAGCACAGCGAGTACAGTGTTGTGGAGCAGCTGCACAAACAGCCCGCTCGCATATCCGTACTAGCATTGCTCATGAGCTCAGAAACCCATCGAAATGCGCTGATGAAGATATTGAATGAAACGTATGTCGCGGGGGATATATCCGTTAATAAGTTGGACCGTCTCGTCGGTAATATAAGCGCGGACAACTTCATTTTCTTCAATGATGACGAGATACCTTCAGGAGGCACGGGATCTACAAAAGCCCTACACATAACCACACGCTGCAAAGGGTACGCGTTGCCAGGGGTGCTAGTTGATAACGGGTCAGCCCTAAATGTACTGCCTCTATCCACACTGAATAGATTACCTGTGGATAGCTCCCACATGAAGGCATGCCATAATGTTGTAAGGGCATTTGATAGAACGGAGAGAAAGGTCATGGGAAGAATCGATATACCGCTTCAAATTGGCCCAAATACATATGAGGTAGACTTCTTGGTGATGGATATCAAACTTTCCTACAATTGCCTGCTTGGGAGACCTTGGATCCATTCGGCAGGGGCGGTACCGTCGTCACTGCACCAGAAGTTGAAATTGGTAACGGAAGGTAGATTGGTCACGATCAACGCTGAAGAAGAGATCATAGCATCCGTTACTAGTGACGCTCCGTACATTGAGGTAGATGAAAATGCAATAGAGTGTTCTTTCCGATCATTAGAATTTATTAACGCAACCTTCGTTGCCGAGGGCAGCAGGATCCCCATGCCTAAAATATCCAAGTCTACGATGATGAGCCTCCAAATGACAATTGGAAAGGGAGCTTTGCCCAGAAGAGGACTCGGAAGAAACCTGCAAGGAGAGACTGAGGTGCCGACGCAAAGAGAAAAACGAGACTGCTTCGGCTTAGGGTTCAAGCCAGATGCGAAACAAAAGAAGAGAGAAGAGGAGAAAAGAAGAGAGAGAAGAAGGGCACGCCTAAATGAGGAGGAGATCAAATGGGAGCCAATGACTTTCCCTCCTCTGTCCAAAACATTTGTCTCGGAGGGGATCTTGTACCCTGACCGAGGCATGGCAGTAATGGAAGAAATGTTGTGGAACTTAAGCATCAACGCCGTATCTGAGGAAAGGGCCGAGGGAAGAGCTTTATCTGGGATTCGTCCTTATGCTCCTGGAAGTGTTTTGAACAATTGGACAATAGAAGAAATCCCTGTAGCTTTTAGGAGTAATTCAGAGTAATGTTCGAAACACGTTTGTTGCTCTAAGCCTAGGAGCAATGAGAGACTCTTTGTTGAATAGGCATACGCCCAAGCGTCTTTATTTCAAATAAAATGCATATTTCGAGCAAATTTTCTTTTACTCTCCATTCATAGTCACTCACATAAATATCCATTCTTAGATTGTTACTTCTGCGTCTTTCTTTACCTTCTTAACAGGTCCCCAGATATCAATGACGTGAGCGACACTGCTATTAACTCAGGATCCCCTTTTGAACAAGATGCGGATATGGAGGATTCTCAGGATTTCAAAGATGACCAAGACCGTAACGTGTCTCCTGATTTGTTAAGAATGGTAAAGCAAGGCGAAGAACAAATCCTACCCCACGAAGAGACAATAGAAATGGTGAACTTGGGAGAAGGAAAGGAGTTGAAAATTGGGGCTAGCATTGCCGCAAAAACGAAGCAAGACCTCATCGAATTACTCAAAGAATTCAGAGACGTCTTTGCTTGGTCGTATCAAGATATGCCCGGGTTAAACACAGACATAGTGGTGCATCGACTCCCCATCAAGAAGAAATGTAAACCCGTCCAGCAAAAACTTCGAAGAATGAGGCCAGATGTTTTGTTAAAAGTAAAAGAAGAGGTCAAAAAACAGTTTGATGCCGGTTTCTTGCAAATGGTTAAATACTCAGAATGGGTAGCAGACATAGTGCCTGTCCCTAAGAAAGATGGAAAAGTGCGAATGTGCGTGGACTACAGAGATTTGAACAAGGCGAGTCCAAAAGATAACTTTCCACTACCTCACATTGATACCTTAGTGGATAACACAGCTGGATATTCTCTTTTCTCTTTCATGGATGGCTTCTCTGGGTATAACCAGATTAAAATGCACCCCGAAGATATGGAGAAAACCACGTTCGTTACCATGTGGGGGACATTCTGTTATAAAGTAATGCCTTTCGGACTGAAGAATGCAGGGGCAACATATCAAAGGGCCATGGTGACTCTCTTCCACGACATGATGCACAAGGAGATCGAAGTTTATGTAGATGACATGATTGCAAAGTCTAGAACTGAGAGAGAACATGTGCAAGTCTTGAGGAAACTGTTCCTAAGATTGAGAAAATTCCAGCTAAAACTCAATCCAACAAAATGTACCTTTGGGGCTAGATCAGGAAAATTGTTGGGATTTGTAGTCAGTAAAAAGGGAATTGAGGTTGATCCTGATAAGGTGAAAGCTATCCAAGAGTTGCCTCCGCCACATACCCAAAAGGAGGTTCGAAGTTTCTTAGGAAGATTAAACTACATCGCCCGGTTTATCGCACAACTAACGGAGAAGTGCGACCCCATATTTCGCCTCCTTAGGAAGCACAACTCAGATGTATGGAATGAGGAGTGCCAGAAAGCATTTGATAAGGTCAAACATTACTTGTCTAAAGCCCCAGTACTGGTATCGCCGTGCCCAAATAAGCCACTGATATTGTATTTGTCAGTATTTGAAAACTCCATGGGATGTGTGCTAGGCCAACATGATGAGTCAGGAAGAAAAGAAAAAGCGATATACTATCTCAGCAAAAAGTTTACAGAATGCGAGATAAGATATTCGCCGATCGAAAAGTTATGTTGCGCTCTGGTTTGGACGACCCGGAGATTAAGACAATACATGCTATACCACACCACTTGGCTTATCTCCAAACTGGATCCCCTCAAGTTCATGATGGAGTCAACTGCACTGAATGGAAGAATGGCCCGGTGGCAAATTCTGCTTTCAGAGTTCGACATAATCTATGTAAATCAGAAAGCCATAAAAGGAAGTGCAATAGCGGATTTTTTAGCCAGTAGAGCGTTAGAAGACTACGAGCCATTGGACTTTGATTTCCCAAATGAAGAATTAATGTATGTGGCAGCCACTGAAGAGGAGGTCCAAAAGAAGGGGCACCCATGGGGAATGGAATTGGGGCAGTCCTGGTGTCCCCCAACGGAGATCACTATCCTCTTACTAGCAAGTTGGATTTTGATTGCACAAACAACATGGCCGAATACGAAGCATGCATCCTGGGAATCCGTGCAGCCATTGAACGAAAAATTGGAACATTGGAGGTATACGGCGACTCCGCGCTAGTAATCTATCAACTGAAAGGTGAATGGGAGACAAGAGACCCCAAGTTAATCAGCTATCGAAGGCTGGTTTTGGAATTAATTAAAGAGTTTGACAACGTCACTTTCTGCCACCTCCCACGAGAAGAGAACCAGATGGCTGACGCTTTAGCTACCTTGGCTTCTATGATTAAAGTAAACGAAGCAGAAGAAGTGAAGCCTATCCAAATGAGCATTTACGAGGCTCCGGCACAGTGCTGCAACATCGATGAAGAAGAAGAAAGAGATAGTCACCCATGGTATCACGATGTATTACGATACGTGAAGGATCGTGAATACCCCGACCAAGCGACCGAGAATGATAAGAGAACGTTGAGAAGATTGGCCAATGATTATGTCCTGGATGGAGAAATCCTATACAAGAGAAGGAAGGATCAAGTACTGCTGAGATGCGTGGATGCAGTTGAAGCCAAGAAGATTCTCGAAGAAGTCCATGAAGGTGTTTGTGGGACTCATGCTAATGGATTTACGATGGCAAGACAAATCATGAGGTTCGGGTATTATTGGTCAACTATGGAGGGAGATTGTATCAGCTATGCCAAGAGATGCCAAAAATGTCAAATCTATGGAGATAAAATTCACGTACCTCCTTCACCCCTCCACGTCATGACATCCCCGTGGCCTTTCTCTATATGGGGGATGGACGTCATTGGACCGATCTCACCAAAAGCTTCAAACGGGCACCGATTTATCTTTGTGGTAATCGACTATTTCACCAAATGGGTAGAGGCCACTTCGTACGCAAATGTCACGAAATCAGCGGTCAGCAAGTTCTTAAAGAAGGAGATCATATGTCGGTATGGGATGCCTGAAAGGATCATATCTGACAATGCACTAAACTTGAATAATAGCACGATAGCGGAAGTCTGTAGCCAATTCAAGATCAAACATCACAACTCATCACCGTATCGTCCAAAGATGAATGGTGCAGTCGAAGCAGCCAACAAGAATATCAAGAAGATCGTAGGAAAGATGACTGAGACTTACAAAGATTGGCACGAGAAGCTACCGTTCGCCCTTTATGCTTATCGGACATCGGTTAGAACGTCTATTGGGGCAACTCCATTCTCTTTAGTTTATGGAATGGAGGCGGTACTGCCGATCGAAGTTGAAATCCCCTCCCTTCGGGTCTTATCTGAGATAAAGTTGGACGAAGCGGAATGGACTCAATCTCGGTATGATCAGCTGAACCTAATTGAGGAAAAGAGGCTAAAAGCCCTTCGTCATGGACAAATGTATCAAAGGCGGATGATACGGGCTTACAACAAAAAGATTCGCCCTAGAGAATTCTATGAAGGAGACCTCGTCCTGAAAAAGATTCTTCCCATACAGAAAGACTTTAGAGGAAAATGGATGCCAAATTGGGAGGGACCTTATGTAGTAAAGAAAGCCTTCTCCGGCGGAGCTCTAATCCTGACAGAAATGGATGGCAAAAGTTTGCCGAATCCTGTGAACTCAGATTCAGTCAAGAAATACTTCGCCTAAAAAAAAAAAAGGGAGAAGTCAAAGTGAAAACCCGTAAAGGGCACTTCGTGACTCAAGGGGTTTTGGATTGAAAACCCAAAAATGGGCGATCCAAATCATCGATTGGAGGGAGCATGTGGTAGCGTCACTATAACCAGAATTAACAAGAAGAAGAAACGTCACGACTTGGGGGGCATCAATGAAACCTTTTTATCCTGCCATGCACCTATTGAGTACAAAAGGAGTCCTCAAGAAGTTTTGTGCAGAGAAACTCCCGCTATGATATCTAGACACTTGTTCTTGTCTTCTTCATAACATGTTTAGCTAAATTTACCTTGTCAAAATCTGATCTTTTGGTCAATCTATTCATTTTGAGCCTTACTAACGATGTCTCTTATAATTATACTTTTAAAGCATTTTTCATTGAAATAACGATTAATGGACCACTAGTATTCAAACTAAGAGAGTTTCGCATACTGCTCTGAAAACTTCTAGTTGTTACAAGAACCTAAAGGGGGAACAATGTTCAAAACTAACCAGGTTCATGGGGTAATCGAAACCTAAATTGGTGACCCCCCCAAAGAGATCAATCAAACCAGGAGGCAAGATGATCCGTCACAAAGAGATCATTCTCATGCATTCATTCACATCCAATTAGGGGCATTCGATTCATTCCGATCATTGCATCCTAATCATAGTAAAAAGACCATTCGCATGTCATCCATAGCACATGTAGATAGGGGCATTCGAGTTATTTCGAGCATTGCATCATCACCATTTTCTAACAGAACAGGTTCCTCAAAGAACGGTGTAACAAGTTCAGGTGGAGCAAATTGAAGATTGATAACCTCCTGAGGGAGGCAACATAAAAATTATCCTACGGCCATCGACCAGCGGTGGACCAGGTTGAAGATCGCTCTATTTCCACTACCCAGTAGTGAAATAGGTTGAAGATTATCCTATTACCATCAACCAGCGGTGGAATAGGTTGAAGATTATTCTATTACCACTAGCCAGTAGTGGAATAGATTGAAGATGGTTCTATTACCACTAGCCAGTAGTGGAATAGATTGAAGATGGTTCTATTACCACTGACCAGTAGTGGAATAGATTGAAGGTTATCCTATTACCATCAACCAGCGTTGGAATAGATCGAAGATTGTCCTGTTACCATCGACCAGCGGTGGAATAGATCGAAGATTGTCCTATTACCACTGACCAGTAGTGGAATAGGTTGAAGATTACAAATGATTATCTCCCTGAAGACTCAACAAGATAATAAAACAGATTGAAGCTACAAGCCCTATCTCTCGGAAATAGCAGTATAAGTAAAGCGGAGCGAAACAATAGGTTACAGTTTGAAGCTACCTGGCAAAGGAGGTCACCAAAGGAAACAAGACTCAGTGGTTCCCGACAAATTTTGGCTTTATTTATATCTTTGCTCTGTTCCTGTTACACGACAACGTGCAAAGAGGGGCAGCTGTACAAGCCCAAAATTGTCCGGGCCTTTTTACCCAAACCCAAACCCAACTACAATGCCCAAATTATACAGCCCAATTATGAGTGACCCAATATGGCCCAAAAATTAAAAAGAACCAGGGAACCCTAGGGTTTCCCTGTATGCGCTGCATGACCTACGCCCACATGTGCACTACAAAGATGCTACCGGCCCACGGTCGGCCGGCCACAACGACCCTCGCGACGCCTCTGCCGTCGCCATACCTGCAAAAAAGGACAGAAGAACAGCAAGACCACGAGCAGAAATGACACTTATTTATTCATTTTTACATACTGTTACTAGGCTATAAAAGCCTCGAAAAAGAATGTATCGGGGCTTCTTCCGGTCTTTTAAAAAAATAAGCAATCAACAATGATTTTTTGAAAAATATAGAAACGATAGCAAGATTCGGTAGAGATCAAAAATCCCAAAACCGGAGAAGTAATCGTCGAAGGTATTTTTCATTTTTATCATTCGAAAGTATATAGATATATATATATATATATATATAACTGCAATAAAGGAATAAAAGGGCTTACTGCATGGTGGCCGACGGTGGAGCCCAGTGGCGAAGCCTCTTCCCCCTTCTTTTTCAAACCCTAGCGAGAGAAAAAGGGGGCTCAAAAATTTTTTGGCGAAATGAAGTGAAAGTAAAAAAAAAAATCAAATTCGACCTTAAATAGCAAAACAAAGCGGCACCGTTTTGTGCCTAGGGGCGGACGCCAAAACGGCGTCGTTTTGGCTCCGACGAGGCGACCCGACCATTTCGGACCTTAGATCCGCGTGTTTTGTCATGGAGGGGCTAATTTCACTTTTAGCCCCTCCGCTTTTTCAAGACTCGCGATTGAGTTTTTTTTTCTTTTCAAATTTGACCCGAGAATTCACCACGGTTTCCAATTTAATCCTTCCCCAGCGCATCGTTTCGATAAAGAGGATTTATTGCTGTTTCAGCCCTTCCAGGTCGTGCGCATGTCGCGATTTAGTCCTTTTCCTTTTTGATCTATTTCAAATCCACCCCAAACTTTGTTTTTAAACACAAATTGATCCTTTTTTATTCATTTTGCAACTTTTTAAACCTTTCGTTATTATTCTATTATTGTTATTATTATCATTACTATATTATTATTATCATTATATTTATATTAGTATAGTATATATTGCTTATCAATAAGTGTTGTTATTTTACTATGACTACTGTGCCATTGTTATTATTCGTATTATTTTATTATTATTATTATACTTGTATTCTTGCATTATATATATATATATCGTATATTATTATTATTATTACTATATTTATATTATTATCTCATATATATTCTGTTTTATTATTATTTTCATACTACTACTATTATTATTATTATTATTATTATTATTATTATTATTCTTGTTATTACTATATATTATTATATTGTATATATTTTACATCATTAACATTGTTGTATTTACTATTATCTCTATGACTACTAACACCTTTAGTTTTTATTTATTGTTGTTATTTTAATGTCTGTTTGTGTCTTTATTATCGCATCTTTTATTATCATATGTTGTTAATCTCTCGTTTATGTCATTTCATGTGGATCGACATTTTAAAATCGCAACCTGACATTTTATTTTAATTTCACGAAGAGGGGTTTCATAAGGGTAACTCGTGAGTTTGGGAATTCAAAGAGATCGTGCCCAATCGTGCTGGGTGTGATTTTCTGTTTGACCAAATGAACGAATATCCTTTCAAAGTGGCGACCATATGTTTGGAAAATTTTGGAGACGATCTTGACTTCAAGGACTTAGGTTATCATGTCCAATCGTGCTGGATGTGAGACTCTACTCCTCCGAAACAAGGGAAGCTCGATGTTCAATCAAATTTTTAAAATAAAAAATAAAATAAAATAAAATTTTGAAATCTTTTCGAACTTTTCGATACTAGGACATTGATTAATCAATCTGGTACCAATTTTGGGCGTGACAAGGGTGCTAACCCTTCCTCGTACGTAACCGACTCCCGAGCCCAATTTCTCAAAACTTCGCGGACCAAAACATTGTTTTAGTAAACCAAACTGTTTTATTAAAACAAAAAGGTGATCTGATCACACCTACTAAAAGGTCGGTGGCGACTCCCGTTTTTACTTTATTTTCAAAACCAATGTCGATTCCCGTCTTCTCAAAATGGATGGTTTTGACAGTCATAGCGTGTCAATTCTTGGTCCGCTAATCTAATTTTCTAGCTCAATTTTTAGAATGTGACAAAAATTAATCAATTCAAAAAATATAAAGATTATGGTAAAAGTTGACCAAAATCTAAGTTATGGTACACCTCAAATAATTGGACTGGAATTTTTTTACCAAATTCATCTAATAATTTTTTGTGGCTAGGAGCATATTTGACAAGATATTTTCAAATTCAAGAACTGCGACCTAGTTCAAACCAATACCTTTGCTTCTATAAATAGCAGCTTCATAGTCAAGATTTGGGCATAAGAGTTACCAAAAGTTCTCAAATAAAAAAAATTAAAAAGAAAGTTGAGATGGCAGATATGGAAGTAACAATAAAGGAAGAAGAAGCTAGAGCTGAAATAAAGATATGGAATTATGCGTTCGGATATGCTAAAATTGCTGCCGTTAAATGTGCCATTGAGCTTGGGATTGCCGATGTTATTGAAAACTATGGAAGCCCTATGCCACTATCCGAGCTAGCCACTGCCCTTCGCTGCGAACCGTCGCGTCTTCATCGCATTATGAGGTTCATGGTCCACGACCGAATATTCAAACAGGAACCCATCAACCAACACACTGTAGGCTTCTCATCGACGCCATTGTCTTGTCGTTTGATAAAAGGTGGAGAAAAATCCATGGCTGCTTTCATATTGCTCGCGTCCAGCCCTACTTGTTTAGCACCATGGCACAGTCTTAGTGCTCGAGTCCTTGAAACCGGCAATAATATCTCACCATTTGAAGTAGCAAATGGGAAAGATCTATGGAGCTACGCCGAGGCGAACCCCGACTTTAGCGAACTCTTTAACAACGCCATGGGTTGCCATGCTAGACTGCCGGTGCAGGCGACAATCGAAGGATGTCCCGAAGTGTTCGACGGAGTCGAAAGCCTGGTCGATGTCGGTGGTGGTAACGGGACTGCTTTGAGTCTTTTGGTCAAGGCATTCCCATGGATTCGAGGCATCAACTTTGATCTCCCTCATGTCGTCGCCGTTGCACCAAAATTCGATAGCATTGAAAACGTCGGAGGAGACATGTTCATGTCTATCCCAAACGCCGATGCAGCGTTTTTCATGGTTAGTACTTTCTTTCCCTTCATTATATGGTCTTCTAAGATTAATCCATACATTGCAAATTGCAGTGGGTGTTGCATGACTGGGACGACGAGGAATGCATTAAAATCCTAAAAAAAGGTCGAGAAGCCATTCCAGAAGATAAAGGGAAGGTTATAATCGTTGAAGCAGTTCTTGAAGAAGATAAAGAAGGCGACGAGCTAGGTTTCGTGGGGTTGATGCTAGACATGGAGATGATGGCTCAAACTGATAAAGGAAAAGAGAGGACCTTAAAGGAATGGAGCTATGTTCTTCGACAATCTGGTTTTACACGATTCAATGTTAAACCCATACGTGCAGTTCAATCCGTCATCGAAGCTTATCCTTAGAAAACAAAATCTATGGCTCTTCACAGTTGTTCATCCACTACTACAATAAAAACTTTGTTACATGAGAAATGTTTTAGTTTTGGCTAAAAACATCAGTCTTTTGTTGGAATCAAAACATCTTGGTTTTGAGTGGTTTTCTTTAAAATCATTCTGTTGGAATCAATATATCAATTAATCCGGTTTAATTTAAAACTGATACTAATTTTAATTCTACCTTGGAATAGTTTTAGATTGATTGTGAAAAATAATTAAAATACATATGTTATTTTGATATCCGATAAGAGATTTAAATTGTCTATCAAATAAGTTTTGGCGTTGTTGGTAAAAGTTGAGATTTCGAGTCCTGTTTACTAAAGTTTGAGTCTCATTATACGCAATTGTCACGTGTAGATTTTAGTTCAAATTATTCCAGTTCTTAATCTATTTGTAATTTATATTGATTCAATTCAACTTTATAATTGTTGAGACATGCGTAGCTATACTTGATTTACTATATTTTAGCTGTAAACTTTTTCAAAAAAATTCAAAGGATTAATTGAGTTCGTAACACGCCCTATTAAAAATGGCTTGTGTTGTTATAATGTATCATAATTTATTTTTTCGAAAGAATTTATAAGTACAAATATAGTATCAGTTACTTTCAAAAAAAAAACTTAGTATAAGTTACAAAAAATACATATTTGATCAATTAAAATAAGAATAACTCAATATAAAATATAATAGATTGGAAATTGAAATATATTTGAATTTAAACCATAATAAAACTGAACAAAACACCAATATAATATATTAGTATATTAATATATATTTCATTTTAGATTATAACTGACTAAGGTGGGTTTGGATGGGTGATTGGATGCGGTGCATTTAATTTACTTTTTGTCTCACGCTACAGTGTCGCTATAGTATCTAATATCACCGCCACCGTTCTTTTTACACTAACTACAGTTAAACTCACCACCCATCCAAACTAAGCCTAAATTTCAGATGATTAGGGCAAATAATTTGATCGATATTAATAAACATTGTCGAAACCATTTTTAAAATCCATTTAAAAAAACGAGGGTCGAATTTTAAAAACAAAAATGGGAGTCGCCACCAATCCCTTTTTACTTAGGTGTGATTGGATCACCTTGTAAAACGTTTTATTTTAAAACATTTGATTTGGTCTACGAAAAATAAGAAAACGGGTTCGGGAGTCGGTTACGTACGAGGAAGGGTTAACACCCTCGTAACGCCCAAAAATTGGTACCTAATCGATAGAATCATGTCCAAATGTTTGAAATTTAAAAAGTTTTAAAATAAGATCCCTTATTAGAAAAAAAAAACCAAGACTTACCTATTTTAAAGAAATAAAAAATACCATACCCAATAAGTTAGGATATAGCATCTCATAACCTTGAAGCTAGGTGCATCTCTATTTTAGAAAATTCCTACCTTAAAACACAAAACATCACACCCAATATGTAACATCCCGAATCAATGGGCTTATGCGTTTAATGTGTAGACATGTTTAATGGGTTAATATGAGAATTAGAGGTGCAAACTGGGCTCGAGAATGGGTCGAGGTCTTGGCTAAATATTTTGTTTAGGGACTATGGGGTTTAAATAAGATATTGAGAGTGAAATAGGCATAATGGGCTTGTGGCCCAGGAATAAGAGGCGCAGTAGGAGGGAGCTATAAGTGGCGCCAATAGGCAAAAGAAGGGGGCCTCAGTGTGGCCGCTTGGACCCCAAGAAATTGGGCTAATTTCGACAGCCCAAGGAGAGCTAGGGGGGACGGCAATGTGGCTACAAAATAGGGGATTTTATGTTTTAAATTATGTGGATATAATGCTGATAAAGGGGAAGTAGTGATGTGGTATAGGTCTCTGTTGGATGAGTGTTCTGTTAAGGATAAGGGATAGAAGGATAAGAGTGATCTCTTGGTTGCAGAGTTAGCCGAAAATCAAACACAAGAGAGGGGGAAAATCGGTTCAGTATAGGCAAGGGGGTGTGCCAAATTTTTCATTGTGTTTCCTGAGAGTAGCCTCAAGTTTTCTCTCTTTTTCGGCAACTAGAATCATCTTTTCTTCTTTTTATTTTCTTTCTGTCAGAAACCAAAACTCCTGCAATTTACCTTCTCATCTCTTTTAAACTCTTTGGCTGAATCTCTTTATCTACTTCCTTGCCCATCTTTTCAATTCCTAGTTCTTCCAAAAAGCTGAAAACGCATCAGTATTTCTCTCGTTCATCTTTTCCGAGATTTTCTTAAAAGCTGAAATCCCTGGATCCCATCTCCTGTGATTGCCGAATTCTTTCTGTGGTGTCTGCTTGTGCCGAATCTTGAAGGAAACTAAATGTAAGTGTCGATTCGCGAGATTTCAATTTTTCCGGCTTTTAGAGATCTTAGCCGAATGACTATATGGCTAACTAATCAGGTGTTTTCTCTCATTTGCGGCATTCCGAGATTTGAAGGGGATTCAATCGCTTAAATTTCTAAGCCAGAGTTTGGTAGCACTCGAATCGTAGTACTTTTGGGATTTCAAGGAGAGGCCTTATCTTCGCATTCTTCCGGCTTTTGAGCAAAGTTGTAGACAGAAGGCAGTAGATCCGATTAGCGAGGGTATTGACATAGAGGGTAGTTCTACGCATTAATCAGGTATGCAACATTCTCACACCATTTGGATTGCCTGTTAATATATGCTTATAAATCTGTTATATTCTGTTAAATGCCGAAACACCGACATGGTTGTTGAAAACCCAAGAAGGGTAAAGGCGAATCACCAGGTTAGTGATCTCTGTCATTCTAAAGTGAATGTTTCCATCGATTTGATATGATAAGCATGTATGCTAATTTCTGTGATTGCACGGGGTGGGGTAATTGATGAAAGGGGAAGTGTTCTTTTGTAGTGGCTTTTGCCATGATCTGTTGTAGTGGCTTTTTCCATGATTCGTTGTAGTCCCTCTTCTTATTTTCTCTTAACCATTAAGCCAATAATTCATTTTTATCATAATTTTACAAAATTTTAATTAAAAGTCATAGCGTGTCAATTCATGGTCCGCTAATCTAATTTTCTAGCTCAATTTTTAGAATGTGACAAAAATTAATCAATTCAAAAAATATAAAGATTATGGTAAAAGTTAACCATAACTCTAAGTTATGGTACACCTCAAATAATTGGACTGGAATTTTTTTACCAAATTCATCTAATAATTTTTTGTGGCTAGGAGCATATTTGACAAGATATTTTCAAATTCAAGAACTGTGACCTAGTTCAAACCAATACCTTTGCTTCTATAAATAGCAGCCTTATAGTTAAGATTTGGGCATAAGAGTTACCAAAAGTTCTCAAATAAAAAAAATTAAAAAGAAAGTTGAGATGGCAGATATGGAAGTAACAATAAAGGAAGAAGAAGCTAGAGCTGAAATAAAGATTTGGAATTATGCGATCGGATATGCTAAAATAGCTGCCATTAAATGTGCCATTGAGCTTGGGATTGCCGATGTTATTGAAAACTCTGGAAGCCCTATGCCACTATCCGAGCTAGCCACTACCCCTCCGATCTGTAACCGTCGCGTCTTCTTCATCGCATTATGAGGTTCATGGTCCACGACAAGAATATTCAAACAGAACCCATCAACCAACACATCAGAGGCTTCTCATCGGCGCCATTGTCTCGTCGTTTGATAAAAGGTGGAGAAAAATCCATGGTTGCTTTCATATTGCTCACGTCCAAATTACTACTTGGTTAGCACCATGGCATAGTCTTAGTGCTCAAGTCCTTGAAACCGCAATAATATCTCACCATTTGAAGTAGCAAATAGGAAAGATGTATGGAGTACGCCGAGAGAACCCGACTTTAGCGAACTCTTTAATAACGCCATGGGTTGCGATGCTGGGCGACGGTGCAAAGCGACAATCGAAGGATGTCCCGAAGTGTTCGACTTGAGTGGAAAGCACGGTCGATGTCGGTGGTGGTAACGGGGCGCTGAGTCTTTTAGTCAAGGCATTCCCATGGATTCGAGGCATCAACTTTGATCTCCCTCATGTTGTCGCCGTTGCACCGAAATTCGATAGCATTGAAAACGTAGGCGGAGACATGTTCATGTCTATCCCAAACGCCGACGCAGCGTTTTTCATGGTTAGTACTTTCTTTCCCTTCATTATATGGTCTTATAAGATTAATCCATCCATTGCAAATTGCAGTGGGTATTGCATGATTGGGATGACGAGGAATGCATTAAAATCCTGAAAAAAATGTCGAAAAGCCATTCCAGAAGATAAAGGGAAGGTTATAATCGTTGAAGCAGTTCTTGAAGAAGATAAAGAAGGCAACGAGCTGGGTGCCATAGGGTTGATGCTAGACATGGCGATGATGGCTATTACTAATAAAGGGAAAGAAAGGACCTTAAAGGAATGGAGCTATGTTCTTCGACAATCTGGTTTTACGATTCAACGTTAAACCTATACGTGCGATTCAATCCATCATCGAAGCTTATCCTTAGAAAAAAATTCTATGGCTCTTCACGATTTGTTCATCCACTACTACAATAAAAACTTTTACAATTAAATAACCAAAAATATATATTAATAGTTGGATGAAGGTGATGTAATTTACCAAGAAAATAAGGGTTATTGCCATTTTCACATTAGCTTTTGCAATGGGATTTTCCCAAATGTTTTGAAAGCATTAAGTAATGCACTCAACCTAACCCGATTCACGGGATCCGAATTTGAGTCTTACTACACATAATATTTAAGATAATTTTTCAAACAATTGACTAACACTCATTACTTAATTTTTTTTTGTTATCATTTATTTATAAACTTAATATTAAAAAAATTTAAAGAAAGCATTTTAGGAATAAAATATTACATCAGACCAATTACAACTCATTACAATACGAACATTTACTAAAGTCTAACTATTAGAGTATGATACTATTAATACGCCATTTTTCCACTATATGCATAATAGCCCACTTCGCCGCTACTTTGGCGTACTCCTGGCATAGTCCCTCTTAGCGCATTCTCTTACTACATCACCAGAAACAATAATAAACATTGTAAGTTTAGGACTTAGTGAGAGTTAATACAGAATACCTTAGCGAATTCTTTTATAATATTTGAAGAACTTTTGTGCACCAGCTACCCTTCTTCTTAACTTACTTACTTTTGGGAGAATACTATCACAGTTTAGGCTTACAATTGCACGCCAATTACTATACTCTTAATCATACCAATTCTCTCTTAACTACCTGACTAACTTAAGATCCTTCTAGACATTACCTTAATCTCTTCTTTTTCTTAGAACCACAAAGGTATTTTTGAAAGAATTTCTTCAAAAGCCCGTTACATACAGACTATCTCTTCAAACATACACTGATTTCAGAATGGTTGATCACAGATATTGTTCATTGGCGGATACATACACATTTGGCGGATACTTACGCAAATTTAAATATTATTAGTTTACTAGTCAAATCATATTCTCGTTTGATACCCTACAAGATCACATTGATAATGAATTATATAGATCATCCAAATTAATTTCACACCATTTTATTTCAGAACCCCAGATACTCAAGAATACAATGACCCAGATTCCATAAGATTTCAAAAGAATACATGATACTGTTCAGATATGGGATACTAGATAACTCAGTTTTGACCCTACATGGTACAAACAAACTTAGACTAAGGGATACTTATCTCATTCAAAACTACAAACAGCCCAAATTCCAAACCAACTGGTTATCATAGCAGATACCCTTTTTGAACATACAGATACACACTTCTTTTCAAGAAATTCACTTAAGACTTATTCAATTACATCATAAACCTTACCCAACTTCCTTAACTCCAGACGTATCATAACCTTATCATAGCAGTATAAAGTAATAAGAATTTATCCAAAAGTTACAATAAGGGCGAACAATCATATTCTCCCAGATAGACTTAACAGAGTACGTCACAAGGGCCAAACAGAATACACCACCAAGGCATTATACAGAATCACGTGTTTACTGTCCCGACGGGCTTTCACAAAAGGTTTCATGGTTTTATTCCTCATGGACCTACACATAAGGTCATGTATCGTGATCTACCCGTTCGATTTACACATTATCAAAGGCTACACCATGAACATTCATATAATCATATCTTGTCATGGGCCTCCGCCATGGACTTACACACTTTTGTGTATCGTGATTTGTCAGTCTAGTCTTCATTTTACCAGAGACTGCACCATAAATGTTTTCATAACATACGATGCCATGGGTCGCAACCAAAATGAAAACACCCAAAAATCCAAAATGAAAAGCGAAGCTACAAAAAAAAAAAAAAAGATCAAGTTACACCATGTGTAAATGTTGAAGGATAATTTTTTTTGGAATCAAGACTAAATTGACATAATATATATATATATTAAGTGTTAAAGTTATTATTGTGCCAATTTTAATAGCTTCCATGTTTGCTAGCTAGTGACAAAAATAAAAGACAAAATTGAATAGTTAAGTGACTATTTTGTAACTTGTCATGGTTAGGTGATAAAAAAAAACTAATAATTGAATGATCATTTCATAATTTTTTATAATTGAATGACCAAAAATATATTTAAATACATCAGATTACCAATACTAATTGAAGGTAATGAATTGCGCATATTAAAATAAAACATATAAAAAATTTAACTGAAGTTTTGGTTTAGTGGTAATTTCAAGGTTTTACTAATTTGCATTGGTTTTTGTTAAAATAAAAAGACTAAAGTACCTCAAATAATATAATTTATTTTAAATATAGAATGACATTTCTGTAATTTTCATAACTGAATTGGCATCCAATTGATTAATCATACCAACTCGGTCAAAAATTTAAATAATATATATATATATAGTAATAGTTAAAAACTATAGTAATAGTTAAAAACAACATTATTGGTAAAGGTCGAGGTCTTGGGCCCCGTGTACCAAAGCTTGATTCTTATTATGCGCAATTTTAATTCAAATTATTCCAGTTTTTAATTTGTTTGTAATTTATATTGGTTTGATTTCACTTTTATAATTATTCGAATATATATGGCTGTACTTTTATTCTATTTGTAAACTTTATAAAAATAATCCAAAAAATTTGAGTTGAGTTCATGCTCCGTTAAAATACGACTTATGTTGTTATAATTGTATTTTGATTTTTCAAAAATTATTATTATTTTCAATTTTCTTAAAATATTATTTTGAGTTAGACCGCTATAGTCATTTATACCACACGATTTTCTGAATTTGTTTGTTTCCACAGTGTACGATTTGTTTGATTGTGGATGAATTTGTTTGATTCCTCAGTGTTCCATTTGTTTGATTACGGAAACGAAAGGTTATAAAATACTTATCTAATTATTTAATTTTGTTATTTTCGGTTATTAGTAGATTAACGGTGACCGTTTTTAAAATTAATATAATAGTAATTTTAATTTTTAATATTTATATATTCTTTAAAATTAGTATTAATTCTGAAAAAATATAATCCTCAACATTTACACATTGTGTAATTTAAATTTTTGTTTCTAGTTTTGTTGTTCTTTGTGATCTTTTCACCTAAAAAGCTAAAAATTAAATTCATTAGCTAAACTTGATTAAAAATATATAAAAAAATAAAACACTAAAAAATCCAACATAATAATTTTTCTTGTTTTTCATTCTTTTAAAATTAACTCTTAATGTCACAAAGAAAAGAAAAGAAAAACAAATTAGTATTTAACTCAGATCCTCAAAATTGGGGGTTTAGACCAAAATTTCGCAAAAATATAAGAGAAAAGATTTGAACCCAAAACTTCTCATACAAAACTAACATATTTAACCACTAAACGAAATCAAATTACTTGATAAAATTTTTTACAATCTTAACTCAAAATCAAGACGTAACTACTCTTGATTTCACTAACCCAATCTCTATTAACCAAATTTTGGGGATGTGACAATTACCCTCTCTTTATTTTCTCTTAATTATTAAGTCAATAGCTCATTGTTATCATAATTTGCAAGAGAAGGGGCCAATTAGTCCCTCTTCTTATTTTCTCTTAACCATTAAGCCAATAATTCATTTTTATCATAATTTTACAAAATTTTAATTAAAAGTCATAGCGTGTCAATTCTTGGTCCACTAATCTAATTTTTTAGCTCAATTTTTAGAATGTGACAAAAATTAATCAATTCAAAAAATATAAAGATTATGGTAAAAGTTAGCCAAAATCTAAGTTATGGTACACCTCAAATAATTGGACTGTAATTTTTTTACCAAATTAATCTAATAATTTTTTGTGGGTAGGAGCATATTTGACAAGATATTTTCAAATTCAAGAACTGTGACCTAGTTCAAACCAATACCTTTGCTTCTATAAATTTTAGCTTCATAGTCAAGATTTGGGCATAGAGTTACCAAAAGTTCTCAAATAAAAAAAATTAAAAAGAAAGTTGAGATGGCAGATATGGAAGTAACAATAAAGGAAGAAGAAGCTGAGCTGAAATAAAGATTTGGAATTATGCGTTCGGATATGCTAAAATAGCTGCCGTTAAATGTGCCATTGAGCTTGGGATTGCCGATGTTATTGAAAACTATGGAAGCCCTATGCCACTATCCGAGCTAGCCACTACCCTCCGATGCGAACCGTCGCGTTACGAGGTTCATGGTCCACGACCGAATATTCAAACAGGAACCCATCAACCAACACACTGTAGGCTTCTCATCGACGCCATTGTCTCGTCGTTTGATAAAAGGTGGAGAAAAATCCATGGCTGCTTTCATATTGCTCACGTCCAGCCCTACTTGGTCAGCACCATGGCATAGTCTGAGTGCTCGAGTCCTTGAAACCAGAAATAATATCTCACCATTTGAAGTAGCAAATGGGAGAGATCTATGGAGCTACGCCGAGGAGAACCCCGACTTTAGCGAACTCTTTAACAACGCCCTGGGTTGCCATGGCAGACTGCCGGTGCAGGCGACAATCGAAGGATGTCCCGAAGTGTTCGACGGAGCCAAAAGCCTGGTCGATGTCGGTGGTGGTAACGGGACTGCTTTGAGTCTTTTAGTCAAGGCATTCCCATGGATTCGAGGCATCAACTTTGATCTCCCTCATGTCGTCGCCATTGCACCAAAATTCGATAGTATTGAAAACGTAGGAGGAGACATGTTCATGTCTATCCCAAACGCCGACGCAGCGTTTTTCATGGTTAGCACTTTCTTTCCCTTCATTATATGGTCTTATAAGATTAATCCATACATTGCAAATTGCAGTGGGTATTGCATGATTGGGACGACGAGGAATGCATTAGAATCCTAAAAAAATGTCGAAAAGCCATTCCAGAAGATAAAGGGAAGGTTATAATCGTTGAAGCAGTTCTTGAAGAAGATAAAGAAGGCGACGAGCTAGGTTTCGTGGGGTTGATGCTAGACATGGTGATGATGGCTCAGACTGATAAAGGGAAAGAGAGGACCTTAAAGGAATGGAGCTACGTTCTTCGACAATCTGGTTTTACACGATTCAATGTTAAACCCATACGTGCAGTTCAATCCGTCATCAAAGCTTATCCTTAGAAAACAAAATCTATGGCTCTTCACAGTTGTTCATCCACTACTACAATAATAACTTTGTTACATGAGAAATGTTTTAGTTTTGGCTAAAAACATCAGTCTTTTGTTGGAATCAATACATCTTGGTTTTGAGTGGTTTTCTTTAAAATCATTCTGTTGGAATCAATATATCAATTAATCCGGTTTAATTTAAAACTGATACTAATTTTAATTCTACCTTGGAATAGTTTTAGATTGATTGTGAAAAATAATTAAAATACATATGTTATTTTGATATCTGATAAGAGATTTAAATTGTCTATCAAATAAGTTTTGACATTGTTGGTAAAAGTTGAGATTTCGAGACCTGTTTACCAAAGTTTGAGTCTCATTATACGCAATTGTCACATGTAGATTTTAGTTCAAATTATTTCAGTTCTTAATCTATTTGTAATTTATATTAATTCAATTCAACTTTATAATTGTTGAGACATACGTAGCTGTACTTGATTTACTATATTCTAGCTGTAAAATTTTTCAAAAAAATTCAAATTAGGATTTGAGTTCGTAACACGCCCTATTAAAACATGGCTTGTGTTGTTATAATGTATCATAATTTATTTTTTCCAAAGAATTTATAAGTACAAATATAGTATCAGTTACTTTCAAAAAGAAGCTTAGTATAAGTTACAAAAAATACATATTTGATCAATTAAAATTAGAATAACTCAATATAAAATATAATAGATTGAAAATTGAAATATATTTGAATTTAAACCATAATAAAACTGAACAAAACACCAATATAAATATATTAGTTTTGTTAGGATCGTCCCGATTAAGCAACGAACAAGTAAAAATAGTAGAAGAAATTGAGAAATTGAACACACAAATTTAACGTGGAAAAACTCCTCCAAAGAGGATAAAAAAAACCACGGGCAAAGATAATTTTACTATAATGGCAACAGAATGAAGAGTACAAAAGATGGAGATAAAAACTAAACCCCGAAAACCCGAAAATAAAGAACCCTCAAAACGTAAACACAAAATTCTCTAAATGTGTTATGAGTTCTAATCTCTAATGGGTGTATTTTATAAGGTTGTAAAAGAGTCTATTTATAGGCTAAATCCATAGGTCAAATAATAATAAAATAATCTAAACTAATCAGTGTTTGATTGAAACAAATAAACAGAGTTTAACTAGGAGATTACTTCTTGAATTTGACTAAAATAGGAGTCATAATTAACAAATCTCCACCTTGACTCATATTTCCACAATGCCATCTTTGCCAAAGCCCGCCACGAGCCTATCTTGAACCATGCAGGGAATTGAGTTGATTCTATGCTTAGAAGCTGGAAGACTTCTAGCCTTCGACTTGTACACTGCCAAATCAAAACTAACCTGGGTTTGATTTTCACGAACACAGTGCCCTAACTTTTCAAAACCTGCATTCAAAAGAGAACCTCTCTTTAATGAAACGGTCATACCTTTTTCCCTCCTATGACCAAGTTGCCTCCGCTCTAAATGAGTTGACTTCGGCTCTGTAACAGACGACGGACATCTGATTTCACCGGTCACTGTAGAACCTTCTAGAACATAAAGACTGCCAGTTCTTTTACCTTTTAACAAAACGAGAGCTCCACGAGATACTTTAATGCCGCTCGACTCGATGTTGATTCTGCATCTTTCAAGTCTAAAATACTCAAGGAGATGAGATTCTTTCGTAAATCAGGTACATATCTGACATCTGAGAGTGTCCTAATTGTCCCATCGTGTATCCTAATTTTAACAGTACCAATTCCAATTACCTTACTAGATGAATCGTTTCCCATGCACACAACTCCACCTTCAACTGAACTGTATGTGGAGAACCATTCTCTATTGGGACACATGTGGAAAGAACATCCTGAATCTAGGACCCACTCGGACGTGAGCTTGGAGTTATCGCTCGTTGACACTAACAAGAAATCATCACCGCTTTCATCGGCCAAATTAGCACCAGTTACATCTTCCTCGTTACTCTCAGCAGCTCTTTTCTTTTGCATTTTATAACAATCTGCTTTGACGTGACCTAACTTTTTACAATAGCAACACCTTTTGTGTAACACCCTGAATTAGGGGTTATTTGTAATTTAAATAAATTCCATGTGGGCTTCAAGAAATAAATAAATATGATTTTATTTGGCATGATTTGGGGTCTAGAAACAACCCCGAATTAGGTTGAAGTTAGAATTAAAAAAAAAAACTCTTTTAAGGTACTTAAAAGAAAGGAGCTAGGAGAAGTTAGGGCTTAAATAAAATTCAGCATGGCTAAGTGGCCTTCATGCGCCACTTAGGTGCCTTAGAGGTGGCGTCCAAGGGGGTCTTGGGTTCGAGCCTCGGCAGGAACAAGGGGGAAATGTTTTTTTCCTTGTGGGATTTTTGGCCTAGGAAGGCCTTATAATTAAATCAGGGGGGCTTATTGACATGAAAGGCAGGTGGGCGGAGTGGCTTGGGGCGCCACTTAAGGGTGTTGGCACGAAGGTCTCGGGTTCGAAATGCAAGGGACGCAAGGAGTTTTATTTTTGGGCTTTTGGCGTTAAGGAAAAGGGGGCCAGGAAGGAGGGCCTTAAAAGTTAAATGGTGAGGTTTATGGCATGAAAGTTAGGGTGGTGGAGCGGCTTGGAGCGCCACTAGGAGTCTGGAGGTGGGGTTGAGCAGGGAGCTTGGGTTCGAGCTACCCAGTATACGTTCTGGGAGTTTTATTTTCTTTTGCATTAAAGAGGGATCGGCCTAGGATGGCCTTATAAATAAATGGTGGGAATATTTATCATGAAAGTCCAAAGGGAAGAGTTGGTTTGGGGCGCTTAAAGGTGGCTGCTGCTGCTGCTGCTTGGGGTTGCTGGTTCGAGTCCAAGAAGCAGCATTTGGATTTTTATTTTTCCTCTTTGCTGCTGCGTGAAGGAGAGAAAGAATTGGCATGAATGTGGACTCTTTAAATTGATAAAGATAAGGTTTTATTTTTGCAAAAATTCGGCTGGAAGGGGGGATTGTTAGTAGTTTAATTGTTATTAATTGTTGAAGGTGAATAAGGGATTAAATGTAGGATAATTCTGCTTTGTTTTGTGATAAATAAAAGCTGGAATTTATCACCTAAAAGGGAGGAATTGGCCAGCATTGGGACTCCTTGGAGGGCTGTTCAAAATTGATTTTTGTACAGCAAGAAGTGCCCAAAAAAATTCCAGCAACTATTTCTTCTTCTTTTTCTCTCACGCTGAATTTCCCCTAGGAAATCCTTCAAAATTTTTTCAAAGCATCTTCCTCTTTTACTTAGCCAAAAATCATCATTGATTTCCCTACATTTTTCTTTTTCTTTTCTTCCTCCATTAGCCAGAACCCCTACTATCTTGTCTGCTGAAATTCCTTAGACAAAGCGCCCAAAATTATTCAAAATTCCAGCATCTCTTGCTTGAATCTACTCCTCCCTATTTGTTGTAGTTTTGGGCGAACATCAAAGAAAAGGGTGCTCTCTTCTTCCCCAATCGATTTAAAAGGGAGGTAAGTGGTGGTAAGGACTTGATTTAGTAATCTTTTTCCTTTAGGTATTCGTTAAGCCGAAGGCTTGGAGGTTAACTATTTTGTGTCTTAAGGTGTGGCCGATTGTCGGAGGTGAACCATCGCTTGGCTCGGGATTTGGTAGGAAACCAAATCATTTGTAAGGACAAGAGATCTAGCGGCGTAGATCGGATCTTGAGATCTAGGAATTTCGGTAGAAAGCGGTGTGTAAACTCTTTACACACTTTATTAATAAATTTGCTATATTATTGCCTTGTGTATAAATTTTGGTAGTGATCTGTGATATGCTTGTGGCATAATCATGGATTTCGGGTAAGTCCCTTAACTTGTAATTTTTGATAGATGTTTGCATGCCATCACATGATGTTTAATACTATGACATGATATATGAAATTTGATGTATAAGCATGTGATGGTGGGATTGATGAGAGAGAGGGGATGAATTATGGGGTATCGTCGGTGGTTTTGACCACAAGATGGGTTGGCCCCATCGGACTATTTGTGACCTATGGTCATCGGTGGTTTTGACAACAACGATTGATTATTTGCGACTAAGTCCCGGTGGTTTGGTACCACCGATGGTTTTGACCACATTTGATATATTGTGACCTATGGTCATCAGTGGTTTTGACCACACGATGGGTTGGCCCCATCATTTAAATTGTGACTTTAAGTCATCAGTGGTTTTGACCACACGGGGTAGAAAAGGAGTATGGATGGCTAGTTGGGTTGCATGAGCATGTTTATTAATGAATTGTGTATGAGATGTATTTTCCGGGTGGGGATTTACACACTCGAGTCTTGGTGACTCACCCTTCCCTTAACATTTTGCGGATGAGTAGATCGCGGAGATGGAGCGGATGGACTCGAGGTGGCCATGCGATGGAAATTTTAATTAGATGAACTTGGATTTTGTTTTATTTTATTTTAATGTTGGTTTTATTTTAATTAAGTTGTAATAAGGCCTCCTAGATATATTTTTATTATTCTATGTTTTGGATTAATTTGTTTAAACTATTTCTTAACATTAAATTAAGTACACATGTTTTCTAAAATTTAATCGCAAAATGTTTCATCGTGCCATCGGGCACACCTGAATCGGTAACAATCTGACTTAATAAATATTTTTAAAATAAACCTAAGTATGTTTTTTTTTTACACCTCAAGTGTTTTTGAAACACCCCACACCCGGCCCACGAGCCTGAACCGCATCTGGTATGTTCCTTAAGAAAATCGGTTTTCGAAGTCCTTTATTACTTAGAGAATATTGGTGTATTTTTAGAAAAGCTGTTTCATTTTGGGTGGGCTTAGGTTAAAGACCCGTTTATTTAATTTAGAAATCATTTAATTAGGGTGACAAAATAATTTAGGGTTTAAATGTAAAGACATAAAATTTTAATATCATGAATGTAAAGTATTTCGAAGCATAATAATTGCAAGTAAATAATGGTAACGAAAATAAAGCTATGGCTTTTTAGGACTTATTAAAACAATAATTCCCAAACTTAAAATTTAAAGAACTTTATAAAAATGAAGGTCCAATTCATAAATATTTTCTTTGCTACGCATGGCCACCTTAGCTCCCAGACCCGGTCCATTCTTGCTCATCACACGAAAAATAGTCCTCAAAAGGGTGAGTCAATGGACTCAATGTGTACACCAACTAACAAACAATATTTCAGGCATACATATTCATATCAGAACATATACATATCAAAATGATGCAACCCAAACGCAAGCCTAATTATCCATCCGCTACACACCACCCGTACCTGCCAATCACACCGTGGGGACTACTAAGTCAACCCTCCTTCCGCTACACACCATCGAAGGCAGTCGCTGCAGTCGACGTGCTCATCGCCCATATACGTTGTGTCATTAGACACTATGTTCAGATAATGTAACCGAAGTTACCATGTTCACTTAATGGGACCGTAGCCACCATATTTCGTTGGTGAGACCATAGTCAACACCTACTCTTCCCCTTTCACATATATCCCATATGCCCCAAATATTTATATCATGCATATCTTATTTCTCATTCATATTACATATTCAAAAATATATATATATCGTATTTGTAATCCTATCGGAAATAGGAAACGTACCTGGGTACTTTTACCTCATTTGTGACATTTAGCCACATTCTTATTCGCATGCACATTCATTTATATACATATAAAATAATTGCCGTAATATATTGGGAGTTAGTGTGGGTACACACCTTATTCGCTTAATAGACTCCTTGAATTCCGAAGTGAATCGATCACGATTCGGACTTTAGATCATTAACTCCTATATTCGCCCATCATATATAAACATATTAATACCCTTTTGATTTTAACCAAATCCTGCTAGAAATAGAATTACTAACACTTACCTTGTTTGCCGAATTGATTGTAAGAATCAAATGCCGGATCTTCGTATTCCTTCCTTGTGAATTCGGCTAAAACACTATGTTACTCTATAGATTAGTTTTCGGCTTTTGATAATCCATATATATATATAAAAATAGGCCTTGGCCAAATTTATTTTGGTGCTTACCTTTTAAATCTTGAATCCCGAAAGTATTCCTTTGTTTGTTTGTCAAAATCCCTATAATTTCATGTCAGATTTTAATTCTAACATGGAGACATAAAAATATAACTCTTGACCGAATATTCATATCTCTTATCTTAGATCCGTAGAAATCCCGAAACTTTGTTGAACTTCTTCTTGTAATCGACAACCACTAGATCCTTACCTTATGAATCCGACAGATCTTTCTTGACACTACTTTAGAGATTTGGCTATGGAGATTTAATAGGGATCAAAGAGTGTCTTGGCTTGATAATAGTAAAGGAGAGGATAAGAAAATAGAAGAAGAGAAGATGGATTTTGCTTAAGAAGAAATTCGGCAGAGAGGGGAAGAATTAGGGAATTTCGACAGAGCAAAAAAAGAAGCAAACTGAGGAGTAGCCCTCCTTCCTTCCTTTTATAGACAAAGTTATCAGCCAAGGAGTCCCTTACTTGGCCACTACTCCACATATGTGATAATATTATCTCTTTTATTTAAAAATAAAAGCATTTAATCCATCAATTATCTCCTCAAATAATCCAATTAAAGAAAATCCTTTATTTATCACTTAATATTCACATATTAATGAGAATAAAACACCTTTATTTCTAGAAGCATGTGCCAGTCACTTAAGCACGGGAAGCAAAAATTAAACTTCATTTATTTGCTTCTCCAGTGACTCGAACTCAAGCCCATGCCTCTTGCACATGGCGCCATTTCCATAGGCCCTAAGTGGCACCTTTAGGCCACTTTTCCAGGCCTGTTTGTGTGTCAAAACTTACCAACTTTTTCTTTTAAGGCCTTCTTGCCTTGATTTCCTATTTTAAACTTTAAAACTCATCATTTTAGGGTCATTTCCAAGTTTCCTAAAATTTTCGATCGGCTCTGTTTACTTGCCATTTTCTTACATTTCCAGGTTTCCTAAAATGTATACTTTCCATTTTTGGATCATTTCCATTTTCATTTCTTAGTTTCCAAAAATGTGTACTTTCCATTTTTGAACCATTTCCTTACATTTCTGGGTTTCCTAAAATGTTCATGTCCTAATGCATTTCCAGGTTTCCAAAAATGTTCACTTTCCTCTTTTAAACTTAACATTTCCATACATTTTCAGGACATTTCCCTACATTTCCAAGACAAGACATTTCCTTACATTTCCTTACATTTCCTTGCATTTCCTTACATTTCCATACATTTCCTTACATTTCCATACATTTCCATACATTTCCATACATTTCCTTACATTTCCTTACATTTCCTTACATTTCCATACATTTCCTTATTTCTAGAGTTCACATAACACATTCATACATAATTCATGCCATTTTACCACATGGTTTCTTGTGTCATGCTTCACACGGAGTTTCTTTTCAAGCCTCATTTACCTAGCTCCCCTTTTTACTTAAAAACCAATAATTTTCCAAAGCTTTCTTCTTCCATCCTAAAATTCTAAAAACCCTTAATACACTTCCAACACTGCCAAAACCTACTAACTCATGAATTAGGCACGAACGCATAACCCCTAATCTAGGATGTTACAGTTTTAAATCGGACACTATCTTTTATCAAAAAGTTAATTCGGCTTAAAGGGATTTTCAAAAATACTTTCTCTGTAGCACACCAAATACAGTCGTAGTGGTTAGGCCGGGTTTGGGGTGTTACAAAATTAGTATCAGAGCCCAGTTCAAAGCTCGGCTGTGGGGGCCCAAGGCCCAAAAATGTTTTGGGTAGGTCTTTTTGAATTATTTTTGGGTTTTGAACTGCATGGCACCGAGTCTCCGGTACCTATCCGCCCAGGTAAGTACTCATAACTTCTGTATGAATTATTCTCTGTAGAAGGGTAGGTATGGAACGTAGATAATCTATTAAGTGGTTGAACCTTAGGACTAGTTACCCCAAACAAGTACATAAAACTTTAAGAGCCTAAGTAAACAAACCTAGGACCAAGTCGTAGAGAGTTAGGTGTGGTAACAGCAGCAGTGCGCATGTCTAGGATTGGATCGGAAGAGCTTGGTATTTAAGCATCCTCGTGACTCACCTCCTCTTCATGGATTCCTACCTGGTGCATAGCTTCGGTTCACTCTGACCAAGAGGGCTCGGTCATAGGCTAAACATAATGACTAAAACCTGAAAGGGAACTAGCCATGTTTTTAAAAAAAAAAAAAAAAAAGAAAACAACAAAACCCTAGTTTTTCAAAACTTTTAAAATCACTCTTTCAAATTTGAGAACCACCATCTTCACAACTTTTTTCGGAAAATTTGATTTGTGGAAAATTACTAAAATGCCCTTAGGGGTAAAATTACTAAAACGCCCTTGGTTCATAAAATACCCACTACTCAATGGTTTTGCCCAAAATATCATTATTTTATAAATATTCAAAAACCCTACTTTGCAAACTATCAAAAATATCTCGGCTTTGGAAAATTACGAAAACGCCCTCAACTTGCAAAATTACCAAAATGACCCTGAATTCTAAAAATTTTTGCAGCATCATTATTTTAAGAAGGGAAACTCTCAAAAAGGACCCTCAGAGTTTTACAACTGTTAAAATATCCCTGATTTATTAAATTTACAAAATTACCCCTGGTTGATAAAATTTCCAAAATACCCGTGGTTTCTAAAATTCTGTCGTACCTTAAATTTGACAAATTTCCAGAGATACCCTCCAGTTTTGGAAATTTCAAAGTGACCCGATTTATTAAAAGTTTTAAAATTTCTCTGGTTTATTACGAAAATACCCCCGTAGGAAATGACGAAAATACCCCTAGGGTAGAAACGGACAGAAATGCTCGAAAGAGTGAACAAGTATGGAAGGTATTAGGGAATGGATGTTCTTCTCTGTGTGAACTAGGATAGAGAACTTAAAACCTTGATTGATCGAAAGAATCTCTATTAAACTCTCTTCATAAAATTTCTTCGCGAATAACCAAGTGAAACAAATTACTAATCCATAAAATTTCTTAATCAGATTAAAGCGCGGTAGTTAAGATGAGTTCTAGAGGTCGTGGACGTCCGCCGCGTGGCCGTGGTAGGGGTAGGATGACCTTGTCGGAGCCAGCAAGGTGCGGTCACGAGTGCGGAAATGAGAGATCTGGATCTGCCGATTTAAAACCGAATTTCAAGATCGGGACGGGTGGTAATGATGTCATGTCTCAAGTCAGACGGGTATTGGAACGAGTTATCGAGGGTGGGCGGTGCGTGGAGCCCGTAAAGTCGTGGTTGAACGACTCGGCTAACGAGTAGAAGTATTTAGGGAGTTTTGAGTGGCACTTTCTAAGCAGCGAGTCTTGGTTGGAAGCAAATCGAAAGGATCATAGATGACATAGATTTACTGGTGAGGAGAAATTAAAGGGTATAATTTCTTTGCTTGAGATGAGTCATATCGGTGGTGGCTCATTTGTAAGAGATGGAACAGTGATGAAAACCTCACCGGGAATTTTTCAAAGATGCCTATCAAAAGAAGTATATAGGAACTAGCTACGTAGATGCACAGCGGAAGGCTTTCTTGAACCTGGTTCAAGGCAATAAGACAGTGGCAGAGTATGAGGCCGAATTCCTTCGGTTGAGTAGGTATGCTCGTGGTATTGTGGGTACCGAGCATGAACGCTGTGTTAGATTCGAGGATGGGGTGAGAGATGAGTCGAGGATGATGATAGCTCCACAACAGAACGAGTTCTTTGCCCTAGTAGAGAAATCAAAGGTTGCTGAAGAGGTAAGACAGTCTATTAGGCGGAATCAGGACAAGAGTAAGGATAAAAGGAATCTTGGGTCTTCAGGGTTTGCTGAAGGTTCACAGAAGAGGGCAAGGTTTGGTGGGTCGGATCAAGCTGCTAGGCCTGCTGCTGCCAATACCCAATGGCCGCCACAATGTGCTCGATGTGGCAAGCCTCACAAGGGGGAGTGTTGGAGTGGTAATCGAGGGTGTTTTGAGTGTGGATCGTTCGATCACCGTGTAAGGGATTGTCCTCGGAAGTTAGCTAAGAATCAACCAGAGGGTCAGAACCGTGCTCAGGTTAGAAATGAAGGACCACCACAGAGGGGCCGAGGTGCAGCTAGAGGTAATGATAATGGTAACGGGCGTGGCCGAGGTGCTGAAGGTGCAGAGGTGAGGCAACCAAGGTTGGTTTATGCAGTTGGCCGTCGCGAGGAGGAGGATGTGCCAGATGCGACAACGGGTATGTTCCTTACTTCTGGAATACCCTTAATTGCTTTGATTATTGTAGAGTTTTCTTTTTTTACTAGGGAAGTGCCTGAAACCTTGGTTGTGAACTTAGAGATTGTGCCTAGGAAGTAGGATAGATCTATTAAGATCAGAGTGCGCAGCATAAGCGTAGCACGGTGAGTTAAGATGTACGACTATTCGTTAGTAAGTAATTTCGAGGACGAAATTATTTTTAAGGGGGGTAGAATTGTAACACCCTGAATTAGGGGTTATTTGTAATTTAAATAAATTCCATGTGGGCTTCAAGAAATAAATAAATATGATTTTATTTGGTATGATTTGGGGTCTAGAAACAACCCCGAATTAGGTTGAAGTTGGAATTAAAAAAAAAAACTCTTTTAAGGTACTTAAAAGAAAGGAGCTAGGAGAAGTTAGGGCTTAAATAAAATTTTGGGCGAAACGTGACACAAAGAACAGCATGGCTAAGTGGCCTTCATGCGCCACTTAGGTGCCTTGGAGGTGGCATCCAAGGGGGTCTTGGGTTCGAGCCTCGGCAGGAACAAGGGGGAAATGTTTTTTTCCTTGTGGGCTTTTTGGCCTAGGAAGGCCTTATAATTAAATCAGGAGGGCTTATTGACATGAAAGGCAGGTGGGCGGAGTGGCTTGGGGCGCCACTTAAGGGCACGAAGGTCTCGGGTTCGAAACGCAAGGGACGTAAGGAGTTTTATTTTTAGGCTTTTGGCGTTAAGAAAAAGGGGGCCAGGAAGGAGGGCCTTAAAAGTTAAATGGTGAGGTTTATGGCATGAAAGTCAGGGTGGTGGAGCGGCTTGGAGCGCCACTAGGAGTCTGGAGGTGGGGTTGAGCAGGGAGCTTGGGTTCGAGCTACCCAGTATGCGTTCTGGGAGTTTTATTTTCTTTTGCATTAAAGAGGGATCGGCCTAGGATGGCCTAATAAATAAATGGTGGGAATATTTATCATGAAAGTCCAAAGGGAAGAGTTGGTTTGGGGCGCTTAAAGGTGGCTGCTGCTGCTGCTGCTTGGGGTCGCTGGTTCGAGTCCAAGAAGCAACATTTGGATTTTTATTTTTCCTCTTTGCTGCTGGCGTGAAGGAGAGAAAGAATTGGCATGAATGTGGACTCTTTAAATTGATAAAGATAAGGTTTTATTTTTACAAAAATTCGGCTGGAAGGGGGGGATTATTAGTAGTTTAATTATTATTAATTGTTGAAGGTGAATAAGGGATTAAATGTAGGATAATTCTGCTTTGTTTTGTGATAAATAAAAGCTGGAATTTATCACCTAAAAGGGAGGAATTGGCCAGCATTGGGACTCCTTGGAGGGCTGTTTAAAATTGATTTTTGTACAGCAAGAAGTGCCCAAAAAATTCCAACAACTATTTCTTCTTCTTTTTCCTCTGCTGCTACCGAATTTCCCCTAGGAAATCCTTCAAAATTTTCCAACATCTTCCTCTTTTACTTAGCCAAAAATCATTATTGATTTCCCCTACATATTTTCTTTTTCTTTTCTTCCTCCATTAGCCGAACCCCTACCATCTTGCTGCCGAAATTCCCTTAGACAAACTGCCCAAAATTATTCAAAATTCCAGCATCTCTTTAGCCGAATCTACTCCTCCCTATTTGCTGTAGTTTTGGCCGAACATCAAAGAAAAGGGTGCTCTCTTCTTCCCCAATCGGTTTAAAAGGGAGGTAAGTGGTGGTAAGGACTTGATTTAGTAATCTTTTTCCTTTAGGTATTCGTTAAGCCGAAGGCTTGGAGGTTAACTATTTTGTGTCTTAAGGTGTGGCCGATTGTCGGAGGTGAACCATCGCTTGGCTCGGGATTTGGTAGGAAACCAAATCATTTGTAAGGACAAGAGATCTAGCGACGTAGATCGGATTTTCGGGATCTAGGAATTTCGGTAGAAACAGGTGTGTAAACTCTTTACACACTTTATTAATAAATTTGCTATATTATTGCCTTGTGCATAAATTTTGGTAGTGATCTATGATATGCTTGTGGCATAATCATGGATTTCGGGTAAGTCCCTTAACTTGTAATTTTTGATATATGTTTGCATGCCATCACATGATGTTTAATACTATGACATGATATATGAAATTTGATGTATAAGCATGTGATGGTGGGATTGATGAGAGGAGGGGGATGAATTATGGACTGTCATCAGTGGTTTTGACCACAAGATGGGTTGGCCCCATCAGACTATTTGTGACCTATGGTCATCAGTGGTTTTGACCACAACGATTGATTATTTGCGACTAAGTCCCAGTGGTTTGGTACCACCAGTGGTTTTGACCACATTTGATATATTGTGACCTATGGTCATCGGTGGTTTTGACCACACGATGGGTTGGCCCCATCATTTAAATTGTGACTTTAAGTCATCGGTGGTTTTGACCACACGGGTAGAAAAGGAGTATGGATGGCTAGTTGGGTTGCATGAGCATGTTTATTAATGAATTGTGTATGAGATGTGTATTTTAGGGTGGGGATTTACACACCGAGTCTTGGTGACTCACCCTTCCCTTAACATTTTGCGGATGAGTAGATCGCGGAGATGGAGCCGGATGGACTCGAGGTGGCCATGCAGTGGAAATTTTAATTAGATGAACTTGGATTTTGTTTTATTTTATTTTAATGTTGGTTTTATTTTAATTAAGTTGTAATAAGGCCTCCTAGATATATTTTTATTATTCTATGTTTTGGATTAATTTGTTTAAACTATTTCTTAACATTAAATTAAGTACACATGTTTTCTAAAATTTAATCGCAAAATGTTTCATCGTGCCATCGGGCACACCTGAATCGATAACAATCTGACTTAATAAATATTTTTAAAATAAACCTAAGTATGTTTTTTTTTACACCTCAAGTGTTTTAAATCGGACACTATCTTTTATCAAAAAGTTAATTCGGCTTAAAGGGATTTTCAAAAATACTTTCTCTGTAGCACATCAAATGCGGTCGTAGTGGTTAGGCCGGGTTTGGGGTGTTACATTTTGTCTCATTTCTTTGATGCTATCAAAACGGAAGCTTGCCTATCTGCCTTGCTATCAAAATGAAGCTCATTGTCGAGTTTGTCTCTACTCAACAAATTACCCTTCACATCTTCGAACGAGAGTTTGTCTCGCCATAAATCGTGGTCTCCACGAAAGACTTGTATGAAGGGGTAAAGAGCACAATAATAGCATAGCCCGATCTTCATCATCAATATGAACCTCAACATTCTTTAAATCATTTAAAAGAGTAATGAATTGACTGATGTGATCTCTAAGAAGCTCACCTTCGTTCATGCGAAACGTAAATAGACGTTGTTTCAACACTATACGGTTAGCTGAGAGACTTAGTCGCATAAAGAGTTTCTAACCTTTTCCATAAGGCGGATGAGGTCTTCTCCATCAATACCTCCGCAATACCGTATTCGCGAGGCACAACCTGGATTGCGAGACAAAGCCTTTTCATCAAGCTCTTCCCATTCTGCTTTATTTAGATTCTCGTGCTTTTTCCGGTAACAACCTTTTTCAAACCGGATTGAACTAGAATTGCCATCATCCAAACTTGCCACAGATTGAAATTTGTCTCACCATCGAACTTCTCAATTTCAAACCTTGTTGCTGCCATATCTGAATAGGCTGATCTATGAAAATTGAAATAGCTCTTGATACCACTTGTTAAGATCGTCCCGATTAAGCAACGAACAAGTAAAAATAGTAGAAGAAATTGAGAAATTGAACACACAAATTTAACGTGGAAAAACTCCTCCAAAGAGGATAATTTTACTATAATGGCAACAGAATGAAGAGTACAAAAGATTGAGATAAAAACTAAACCCCGAAAACTCGAAAATAAAAAACCCTCAAAACGTAAACACAAAATTCTCTAAATGTGTTATGAGTTCTAATCTCTAATGGGTGTATTTTCTAAGGTTGTAAAAGAGCCTATTTATAGACTAAATCCATAGGTCAAATAATAATAAAATAATCTAAACTAATCAGTGTTTGATTGAAACAAATAAACAGAGTTTAACTAGGAGATTACTTCTTGAATTTGACTAAAATAGGAGTCATAATTAACAAGTATATTAATATATATTTCATTTTAGATTATAACTAACTAAGGTGGGTTTGGATCAATGATTGGATGCGGTGCATTTAATTTACTTTTTGTCTCACGCTACAGTGTCGCTACAGTATCTAATATCACCGCCACCGTTCTTTTTACACTAACTGCAGTTAAACTCACCACCCATCCAGATTAAGCCTAAATTTCAGATGATTAGGGCAAATAATTTGATAGATATTAATAAACATTGTCGAAACCATTTTTAAAATCCATTTAAAAAAACGAGGGTCGAATTTTAAAAACAAAAATGGGAGTCGCCACCAATCCCTTTTTACTTAGGTGTGATTGGATCACCTTGTAAAACGTTTTATTTTAAAACATTTGATTTTGGTCTACGAAAAATAAGAAAACGGGTTCGGGAGTCGATTACGTACGAGGAAGGGTTAACACCCTCGTAACGCCCAAAAATTGATACCTAATCGATAGAATCATGTCCAAATGTTTGAAATTTAAAAAGTTTTAAAATAAGATCCCTTATTAGAAAAAAAACAAAACCAAGACTTACCTATTTTAAAGAAATAAAAAATACCATACCCAATAAGTTAGGATACAGCATCTCATAACTTGGAAGCTAGGTGCATCTCTATTTTAGAAAATTCCTACCTTGAGACACAAAACATCACACCCAATAAGTTTGGATACAACGTTTTGAATTCTCAAGAATAAGTTTTTTTATTTGAAATTGATAAGCTTCAATTTTGAAAATGGAAGGATATCTAATATTTTGAGTTTTACGAGAAAAATCACAACCCAATAAGTTAGGGCACGATTCTTCTCGAAGACTCTAAATATCACATATCACCGTTAAAAAATATTTTATAAAAAAAATCTTTAATTTAAAAGATATTTATATATATAAAATGTTTGGGTAAGATTTTGTAGAAATACATTATAACGTACATATTTAATAGTAACTACAAATTATCTCATAAATGATAAAAGAATAATATATCATAAATAAATAAAATACTATGTAATAACATGAATAAATAAAATACTACGTTAAGCAATGATAAACAATTAAAAATACATAAATAGATAAACATGTGATATAAAATAAATAATAATCAATAAAACTTCCACAAAATATAAAATCAAATGAGAAAATGAATAATATGTTTAATTATTGAATAAAAAAATATAATGATTTCCAAAATAATTTAATATATATATATATAAAAATTATAATAAAAGTAAATAATTTAATAATTTAATACACATAAAAACAATTAATAAATAGTCTATAATAATTTTATATAAAAAATATATAATAATAATAAAATTACATATGTAAACAAAATTGTTATATAATATAAATAGATTTTATATAAAAATAAAATTTTAAAAATAATATGATATAATATGATACTATATAATATAGAAAAGTGTATGATATAATAAATAAATTAAATGAAAAAATATTAAACCAAATAATAATTAATAATTTAATATATATATATATATAAAGATAAAAAAATATAAAATAATGTAAACTATTTAATATAATAGAATAGTTTAATATAATGTAAAATAATAAAATAAAATAAAAAGATAAAAAATAAAATAAAATAAAACAAATAAACAGGGGTTAAAACAACAATTAAAACAAATTAAAAGGATTGAATAAAAAACGCGCGTTAAATATCAGGGATTAAAATGGCAATTAAGCCTCTTTTCAAAACGGCGTTGTTCCGGTATTGGTCTTTAAACTGCCCGTGGATTCAATTGAAATAGAATATGAGTTTTGGGGCCACATTAAAAAAATAAAATGAATTTAAATTAAACGGAATTAAAAACAATAAAAATGAGGAAGGACTGAAATAGCAATTAGACCATTTAACGAAAACATGCGAATTCTGCCTTCGGGTCTGGCCTACTAAACGGCGTCGTTTTTAACCTTATGGGCAACCTCCAAAACGGTGTTGTTTCCTTATAGTTATAAAAGTAAAAAAATAATCAGATAAAATCATTTTGAAATTGTTTTTTATTTTAATTTGAAAAGCTCTCAAACTTCTCTCGCTTCTGTTCGGAACGGCCATCAGTCTTCTCAGGCCACGCGCCCCACGCGCCTCCTTGGCCGGAGGCTGGAAACTTTGTTTTTCGGTCACGAATCAAAAGGTAAAATCCTTTTCTTTATTTTTAAAACTCTGTTTTTATGCGGAAATATATAAAATATATAAAAAATAAAATAGAAAGAAAAATCTCTGCGAATGGTTTCTGTTCTTTTATTTCTCTGGATCTTTGAATATTTTTGTATTCTTTTATTTCTGTCCCTCCCCCTTCCGTATTACAAATTCTTGGGTTGTTTATAACCCGAAAATAAAAAAGGAAACATATTTTTTTCTATATTTGCTACCACTTCTTTCCGTTTTGCAGGCAATTGATGAAGATCTCGGCGGCGATAGAGTGATTTGGCGCTCATCGCGGAGCTATCGAGGGAGCGAGGGTTGCGGCGCGATGGTAGGTGGCCTGGGTGCGAGGAATTTGTTGCGGCGCCTAGGGTTTCCCCAGAAACCCTAGGTCTCTGAGTTTAGTTTAGGAGTTGGGCCATTTTGGGCCTGTCTGTTTGTGTTGGGTTAGTGGTTTAGGAATGGGCCTTGTAAGTGGGCTAGTCGGGTAGTGATGTGTTTTGGGTCTAGGTCTGAGGGTGTATTCGGGTAATGGGTCAATATTTTGTAACTGGACTTTGGTGAACTGGACTTTTTATTTTTTTATTATTTAGTTTTTATTCTTGTTTTCATAGGCAGGGCAAAATGGTCCTATTACAGCTGCCCCTCTTTGTTCATTGTCGTGTAACGAGAATAGAGCAAAGATAATAGAAGGACCAATTTTGCCCGGTCTTGGCCAAACCTCGACTTCTTTAATCCTCATCTTCTTCAAATGGCTTCCAGTCTGAACTGCATCTTCAGGGGTACTGGAATTTCATCTTGATTTCAGTAAGTTTGATGGCTTCAATCTGCTTCACTGCAACTTCAGGAAGGCAATATCCACTATCTTTTAATCTGCTCCATGCAAACTCAAAGAGGTAAGGCTGATATTTTTTATTTGCTTCTTGCAACTTCAAGAATGCCAAATTTATTATCTTCGATCTGCTTCCTACAACTTCAGGGATGCAGGCTAGTATCTTCGATCTGCTTCCTACAACTTCAGGAAGATGAGATCTGAAAGTGTCTTCTATCTATTTCCTACAACTTCAGGAGGATAAGATCTGAAACTGTCTTCTATCTACTTCCTACAACTGAAGATAAGATCTATTGTCTTCGATCTACTTCTTACAACTTCAGGAAGATAAGATCTAAAAGTGTCTTCGATCTACTTCCTACAACTTCAGGAAGATAAGATCTGTTGTTTTCGATCTACTTCCTACAACTTTAGGAAGATAAGATCTGAAAGTGTCTTTGATCTACTTCCTACAACTGAAGATAAGATCTGTTGTCTTCAATCTACTTCCTACAACTTCAGGAAGATAAGATCTGTGTAACACCCCAAACCCGGCCCATGAGCCTTGACCGGATCTGGTATGTCACTGCAGAAAACGTTTGAAATGATTTTATCTTAAAGGTGAAAACATGAAATTTGTTGTTATTTGTAAAACCGTGTCCATTTAAAATTCTAAGTAAAATAAAATTTGTAACAACTTTACCGGATTAAAACTTTAACATATATATATTTTAAAATACAAGTTGCTAAGCATAACTCAATTCCATATCATAATTCAATTATCAAATCATCTTAAACATAATAAAGATACTTAGTAAAAATACTTAATCACTTTGAGCGGCCTTTACTACAATAATACTTAATCAAAATACTGAAATATAAAATACGTAAACAATTAAAATAACTTCTGCATAATAATTTGCTTCTGCATGGCCACCTTTGTATCCATTCCAACCCGGTCTAAGAATCACGATCACCTGCTATATTGAGAAATATTTGGGTGAGTCACACAGACTCAGTGTGCAATTAATCCACTGAATTCCACCCTTATATCAAACCACATATCAACCCATATAACAGATAACAAGGCAACTCACTCGCATAATATCACATTTTGGGCTTGGCCCATATTCATATCACTTATCAGATAACAGGGTAATTAACCACATGATTTCCACATATTGGCCTTGGCTCCTTACCACACTGATCCACATCCATATACTGGGCTTGGCCCATTTCCACATTAGATATCACAACGCCACACATAATCATGCAAAGTGCACCCACCCTAACCTAGGGTCCATCCTCTATACACCCCCGTATCCAGCCACCACACACCAGGGGATTATTAAATCACCCTCCCCTTTTCACTCCTATAAGGCAAATAATGCCGTCCACGATGCAACGCGTAGCTAACATCAGTCCACTATGAGGCACATAGCAACCCATCAAACCACGATATGGCACAAAGCTTATATCAACCACGATGAGGCACAGAGCCACTCATCAAGCCACGTGAACTTAATCACAATTAATCCACAACGCGACCTCAGTCAGCGCCAATCCACGATTTAGCTTAAGACTAACATCAAACCACGTACTCGAAGTACACCCGTACCTTCTTTCATATTCATAACCCATCCCATGCACATGCAACATATTATAAAATCATGATAAAGAATGCATGTACATGTTATTCATTCAACTATATTTCCATAACCATATTCACATATCCATATTAATGACCACAGTTCATCAAGTTCGATACTAACCTGACTATCGACATACCCCTTAAGGGTATCTATTTCATATTTGTCACTGCACTTATTAGTAGATACATAGCATATGCAAATATCACATATATCCCGGAAAATAGTAACCTAACTACACACCTGATAACTTGGAGCACTACACTCTCGATCCCGATGCTATCACTAAGCGAAACTACCGCTACCTGCCTATAGCTTTCCCCCGCTGCTGGCCCACACCCCGGTGGCCAATCCCAAACGGCAGAAACTGATCTCTTCTTAAACTTCGGGATAGGGACTATCCCCTTTCCTTCTGGACTGGTGTTCGCCTCTATCACAATACTTAATCAGAACATTAGATTAGACACTAAAGTTATAACCAAAACCAACCAAATCCAAACTTATAAAATCCCTTACCGAATGATCTTGAATCCCGAAAGCCTCTGATTACCTCTGTCGAAACTCCTAAATGGTCACAGTTAGAATCGATTATCACTTCTATACCAAATATGGCCTATGGCCGAATACTAGCAGCCACTTACCTAGCTTATTTAGATCCCGAAACGCCACTTATTCCTTGAGTAGTTGAATTCCCTGCCTATTAACCATTGTTAGAATCGGCTTACCCAAAACTCATGAAAGTGGCCTATAGCCGAATGTTACGAACCACTTACCTAGTCCTTCCAAATCCCGAAATATTTGCTTGCTCCTTGAGACTGTCAAAATCCTATGTAACACCCCCAAACCCGGCCCACGAGCCTTGACCGGATCTGGTTATGTCATAATGGAAGAACGGTTAAAAATTCTTTTTGACTTAGATTAAAACATGAAAATTTTTATCTTTTGAAAACCATGTCCATCTAAAATTTTAAATAAAACTTTGTTATTAAAAAAAGATAATCCATATTAAAACTTTGGTGTAAAAAAAAATATACATATATATACTTTGCTATAAATAGATTGCTAAAATTTAAAATCATATTCACATGGTAATTTATTTTAAGTAAACCATAATATAAGATAATATCAAAAATAGTAATAACAATATTAATAATAATAAGGCCCTTATTACATCAAAAGAAATTCTCAAATACTTATTATAAAATTTCATAAAAGTATTCAACATAATCTTCTTCATCAGCATGGCCACCTCGTATCCACTCCAAACCCGGTCCAACTTTACGCATCACCTGAAATGGTTGAGAAAATTTGGGTGAGTCCACTGACTCAGTGCATAATCATAACACACATTTCCACACGTATGGGCTTGGCCCACATCCACACAATCCACGAACCATTCATGCAACCATGCATCACAGCCCAATCCTAAAATCCATCCAAACACCTACCTCGGCAGACTCCCTGCCCAAGGCCGTGGCTAACCCACCGATCACAACCGAGTGATCCCACATATCCTACCTTGGCAGACCTGCTGCACAAGGCCGTGGCTGAGCCACCGATCATATCGTGATCCCAACGGTAATCCGTCTACGGTGATGCACTCAGCTATCAACCGCCGAGATGGGCACCAAGCCACCATCTCCCTTGATGATGCACACAGCAACTCATCAAGTGCTAATGTAGCCTGAAGCTAACATTAGACCACGTACACCAACATGTACACTCCTTCCTTCATCGATCCAATCTACCTTCCATGTATGTATGTAAAAATGTAACATGTCAAATCATAACATAAGAGTAGGCATCACATGTTAATTACCATATCATGTATATATATCATAAATAACTTAATGTCAAAGACTTACTCACCTGATATCCAATTACCCAAAATAAGCATTCAGCATTTAAGCTATTATAATCGACTACCACACATCATGCATATATATAAGCATTAGCAAGCAAATAACCGAGAAATAGTGCGATGATTACGCACCTGTTTGATACAATCAACCAAACCTCAAAGTCGCGCATTGTGCCTCACAGCTTGTCGAAATCCTTGATGACCACTCCCTTTGTACTAACCAAGAATCGGCCACCTCTTAGAAATAAGGTTCGGCTACAGGGATTTGCAAACAAAGCGGAGAGAATGGGTGAATGGATGGTTCGGCTAACACTCCTAGATGGAGTTGGTATATTAGGCCAAGCAACCTTTTAGGGGGGTGATGTCGGTTTAAACAAAGTTTAACAAGAAGGGAGAAGGGAGAGTAGAAGGTTCAGCCACCTAGCAACCTTGAGAGCAAAAAGAAGAGAAAGTGCTTTGGAGGAAGAGGTTTCGGCTACTAAAGTGTTTGAGCAAAACTAGCAATTTCAGCAAGAGAGCAAATAGTGAAAAAAAGGAACCAAAAGGTGAGTACCTCCCCCTATTTATAGAACTAAATTTCGACTCACACCTACCCACATCCAACAAAACCGAAAATGCCCCCCTCAAGCTCCCCAAATTCGGCCACCAACTCAACTCCCTTCCAAACCCCATTATTTGCTCCTATATTTCCTCCCTGACACTCATTCAAAAAGTTTGAATAAGTCAAACCTCCACCTAGCCGAATTTAAAAACAAAGACCAAGTCTTCCCTCATCTTTTAAGTGCCCAAACCGAATCCAACACCTCCCCCTCTCTCATGACGCAAAAACAAACCAAAATGCTGCCTTTGCAGCTCGAACACTGGCCCCCTAGCACCCCTTGAGGCGTCACTTCTCCATGCTCTTAGTGGCGTCTCCCTTGCCACTCTACCAGCCCAATTCGTGTGTCTAATTCTCCCAAATAATTCTCTTAAGACACCTACAGTCAAGCTCCCCTTTTAGCACTTAAAAATCCAAAATTTTCCAAAGTCTTCCCCTTTAATCCGAGCATTCTCAACACCTCTCAAACACATCCAAGCATACCCAAAACCTACTAGAACATGAATTATACCCAACATGCATAGCCCCTAAACCAGGGTGTTACATCCTATATGCCATAACAATAATTAGAAATGGCTATAACAATAATCCATGCACATGGCCCTTGGCCGAATACCAAACTTGCCTTCCTTGATGGAACGAATTCCGAAAGAATCCTTCAAGGCTCCCTAACGCTGGCTACACACAAGAGAACACGAGATTATGGCATCCATACCCATTCGGCCAACCTTAGGCCAAAGCACAATCACTGATTTTGGCATACTAAAAGAGAAGAGGTAAAACCGACTGCTAAGGGAGAACACACTTACCACTATCGTTCCCTTGGGAGACTACAAGAGAGTATTCGACTTCATCTTCACTAAGGATTCAGCTTCCAAGAAAATAAGACAAAGAGAGAGCACAGAGTTCGGCTATGGCTCTCAAAGGGAGGTGCAATATTCGGCTAACATAAGAAGTGTTTTGGCTTCAAGGGTCACAAGAAAAGAAAGGAGAAACGAAGGCTACCAAATTTGGCTAAGGCTCTAAAATGTCAAGGAATATTCGGCCACACAAGGGAAGTGTAGAATTGGAGTTGAAAGAAAATAAAGAAGAAGAGGAGAGGGGGTAGGAGAATTTCGGCCAAAAAGATGGATACTTGCACTAAATGAATTTCGGCACTACTCCTCCTTCATATGACCGAAAATACCAACCCAAGGAGCCCCTCATTCAGCCACTACCATGTCCCTTATCATATCCCTTATTAATCTACTATATTATCTCTTATCTACCCATTCAAAATAAATTAAATAAAACAACAATTATCTTCTACTCTTAGCCGAAATTTAAAAAGAAAAACAAGCTTATCTTCATCTTTTTAAAGCCCCTATGCCGTCCAACACTCCCCCTCTCTCCTGGAGCCCAAAATGCAAAATAAAACACACTTCCATGCCGTCACCAAGACTCGAACCTCCTCCCTTCCTTGCAGCTTGAGGCGTCATTCACCGAGGCCCTAAGTGGCGCCTTCAAGCCACTTTACCAAGCCCACTTTCATGTCCACAAGCCCCCACAAATTTCCTTAAGGCCTTCTTAGCCTAGCTCCCCTTTTTAAACTTAAAATCCAACCATTTTCCGAAGCATTCACCTTCATCTTAGAGTTCCCAAAGCCCCTAAACCACATCCAAGCATACTCCCAACCTACTAGCACATGCATTATACACTAACCGCATAACCCCTAAAACCTGGATGTTACAATCTGGAAGTGTCTTCGATCTACTTCCTTTAACTTCAGGAAGATAAGATCTGAAAGCGTCTTCGATCTACTTCCTACAACTTCAAGAAGATAAAATTTGTAGTTTTCGATCTACTTCCTACAACTTTAGGAAGATAAGATCTGAAAGTGTCTTTGATCTACTTCTTACAACTGAAGATAAGATCTGTTGTCTTCGATCTACTTCCTATAACTTCAGGAAGATAAGATCTGAAAGTGTCTTCGATCTACTTCCTACAATTTCAGGAAGATAAGATCTGAAAGTGTCTTCGATCTACTTCCTACAACTTCAGGAAGATAAGATCTGTTGTTTTCGATCTACTTCCTACAACTTTAGGAAGATAAGATTTGAAAGTGTCTTTGATCTTTTTCCTACAACTAAAGATAAGATCTGTTTTCTTTGATCTACTTCCTACAACTTCAGGAAGATAAGATCTGAAAGTGTCTTCGATCAACTTCCTACAACTTCAGGAAGATAAGATCTGAAAGTGTCTTCGATATACTTCCTACAACTTCAGGAAGATAAGATCTGTTGTTTTTGATCTACTTCCTACAACTTTAGGAAGATAAAATCTGAAAGTATCTTTGATCTACTTCCTACAACTTCAGGAAGATAAGATCTTCCGTCTTTGATCGACTTCCTACAACTTCAGGAAGATAAGATCTTCTGTCTTTAGTCTACTCCCTACAACTTCAGGGAGATAAGGCTAAAATTCTTTTCGATCTGCTTCCTATCAGGAAGATGAGATCTTCTGTCTTCAGTCTACTCCCTACAACTTCAGGGAGATAAGGCTGAAATTATTTTTGATCTGCTTCCTCCAACTTCAAGAAGATGAGATCTTCTGTCTTCAGTCTACTCCCTATAACTTCAGGGAGATAAGGCTGAAATTCTTTTCGATCTGCTTACTACAACATCAGGAAGATGAGATCTTCTGTCTTCAGGCTACTCCCTACAACTTCAGGGAGATAAGGCTAAAATTCTTTTCGATCTGCTTCCTACAACTTCAGGAAGATGAGATCTTCTATCTTCAGTCTACTCCCTACAACTTCAGGGAGATAAGGCTGAAATTCTTTTTGATCTACTTCCTCCAACTTCAGGAAGATGAGATCTTCTGTCTTCAGTCTACTCCCTACAACTTTAGGGAGATAAGGCTGAAATTCTTTTCGATCTACTTCCTCCAACTTCAGGAAGATGAGATCTTCTGTCTTCAGTTTACTCCCTGCAACTTTAGAGAGATAAGGCTGAAATTCTTTTCAATTTGCTTGCTACAACATCAGGAAGATGAGATCTTCTGTCTTCAGTCTACTCCCTACAACTTTAGGGAGATAAGGCTGAAATTCTTTTGATCTACTTCCTACAACTTCAGGAAGATAATATCTTCTTTATTCAGTCTACTCCACTACAACTTTAGGGAGATAAGACTAAAATCTTCTTTTGATCTACTTCCTACAAATTTAGGAAGATAAGATCTTCTTTCTTCAGTCTACTCCACTACAACTTCAGGGAGATAAGACTAAAATCTTCTTTTGATCTACTTCCTACAACTTTAGAAAGATAAGATCTTCTGTTTTCAGTCTACTCCACTACAACTTCAGGGAGATAAGACTAAAATATTCTTCGATCTGCTTCCTACAACTTCAGGAAGATGAGATCTTCTATCTTCAATCTACTCCACTACAACTTCAGGGAAATAAGACTGAAAGTGCTTTTGATCTGCTTCCTACAACTTCAAGAAAATGAGATCTGCAAATTCACCAGTATTGCTACATCGTCCACTGAGGGACATGTCCTGTAGACTCGATTCCATATGTTTATATCACATGACTAAGATGCTATGATCAGAATGAATCAAATGCTTCTAGCTACATGTATTATGAATGACACGAATGTAACATGTCATGAAAATGATTCCTTTTAAAGAATTAGGATGCAATGATTGGAATGAATCAAATGCTCCTAATGAGAATCTTTTATGATGCAAAAGTGTTATGAGTATGCTTCTTATTTTAAATGTCATCACTCATATATCTGTCAAGGTTTCATCTTCGTTCCCCTTGAAGTATCATTTTCTTACTCAATTATTTTGCCCCGTGGTAATTCTGAGTCCACTCCATCTAAACCTTGGGACATGAAGTTGGTACCTCCCACTGCAACTTCAGGGGAATAACATTTGGTTTCTTCCATCCTTCTGTTACCACTCAGAGGTATAGAACTTGTATCGTTTTCCATTAATTTAATCTGTTACACCATTCCCTGGATGTATGAGTCTGAAATTACGTGAATACATGGTCTCCCGACAATGATCCTCTTTTACACTTGTCTTGACCTTGTTTATCATTTGCCAATATAGTATCACCAATGAAATTGTCTTATCCAATAAGAATCCGAAGAGATAATCATTTTCCAATATTTCCAATCCTTTAGACTTAGTGAGTTCTGAATAATAGTCCTGTTTTAGATTCTCATATTATTTAGAAGCTTTCAGAGTAATATACGAAACTCCTTTTATGTTTTTAGTCCATTAATCATTATTTCAATATAAAATGCTTGAAAAAGGTCACAAAAGTGGACGAGAAAGAAATTAATCAGAAGCATAGCTCGAACCAAATAAGTTAATCAAAGATCACCAAGGCAATAAAAGAAAATTGATTTGGGTGTATCTTGAAAAGAATAAAGCAACCAAAGATAAAAAAAAAATAACTAAGATAGAAGCTAGGTGCCCCAGATATCGCAACCTGAGCTTCTTTGTTCCAACTTCTTGAGGACCATTTTAAGCTTAATATGTGTTTAGGGGATCCGGAGTACTTTGTCGATGCCCCAAGGCATAACATACTTTCTCATTGCTAATTCAGAAGTAGCAAGACTACTGTAAGCCCCACTTTTTATTCAAAATTTGAGCCGCCCTTTTCGGGTTTTCAACTCAAAGCCCCTTTAGTCTCAAAGCGCCCTTTGTGGGTTTTCGCTTTGGCCTCTGTGATTTTTTTTTCAAGGCACCCTTTACGGGTTTTCACCTTGGTTTTTCCTCTTTCAGGTCAAATGTTTCTTGACTGAACCTGAATTCACCGGATTGGGTAAGTCTTCACCACCTATCTCGGTCAATATCAATACTCCTCTAGAACAGGTCTTCTTTGGCATCTATTTTCCTCTCAAATCATTTTATAGAAGAAAAGTCTTTTTCAACATCAGATTTCCTTGTGGAATTCTCTAGGATGAACCTCTTTGTTGTAAGTTCGCATCATCCAATCGTGATGGATAATTTTTAACCTTTTCTTTGATTAGGTTCAATTGGCAAAAACGTTTCAATTCCATAATGGGTAAAATGTTGCCTCGGCGAAGGTTTTGGCCGACGTTCAATAAGATAGAGGGTAAATGGTAGCTTCTTATACCAATCTTTACAAGTCTTAGCCACCTTTCTGTTTTTTTTTTTTGGCAACTTTTGTTGCATTTGTGATATACTGCCTGATCTTTGTAAACTTTGACTTTGTACAGTTATTTAAAAGCGATCCTTTATGGCATTTTGCTAGCATCTGATCTCTTTTTTTATGATTTGATGGCTATCGACTTTGTAGCATTGACATATGAAGCTACTTCCACCCTCTTAATGAAGTAGACGATGACCATGACGGTAAATTGATGACAACTTGAAGCGTTCGACAAGATTGGACCCATAATATCCATGCCCCACATATAGAAAAGTCTGTGAAGAAAATAAAAGAGTTACATAAATCTCGTCTTCTTCAATTCAGTATTTGTGGTATAACTGATGCAATCCCTTCCATGGTAGACCAATAGTGCCCCATCCTCTTGTTTAGCTCGCGTCTTATTTGTCCAAGCATGTCCTGATATGATCGTGCGAAAACATCTTTGAGTTCTCAAAGATAATTCAATAATGTCTCGCCTTATTTCTGTAATGAGCTAGGCTACAATCTTCACTCATTTCCTAGACTTGCAATATCCAATGACCCTTTGTAGCGTAAGGTCTGTTTTTCATCTTGTTAAACCATTCTTAACAAGTCAGAAGATATGTCACAATCTCTGTCATCTTCAAAGTCCTGAGATCCCCTAGACCCATATCTCGTTCAGAAAGGGAGTCAGTAACAACGTCGCTCATGTCATTGATATCTGGGTACCTAGGTACAAAGGCGAACGAATCCAAAGAATAAATGATTCTAAGGATGAATATTTGTATGATACAGTCATGAATAATGAATGAAAGAATATGATAAAAGAATATACAATATGAAATGGAAAGAATAAAAGAATATTTGCTTAAAAAAATGCATTTTATTGAAATAAAATTTTGAACATAAGCCTATTTCACAAAAGGGTTCTTGTTGCCTCTAGGCTAGCATGTTTTGAACATTACTCTAGACTAGCTCTAAAAATACAGGGATCTCTTCCACAGTCCCATTATTCAAAATACTCCCAAGTATGCAAGGGCTTGGAAACTTCATTCTCTGATTCCCTCTTCATTTTTGATTTCTTCAAGGAGTCACAACTTTCTTGTCTCCTCCTCCAATTACCGCATTTACTACCTTGTCAAATTGATCAGGTTTTGATGAGTCATCGAATTTCACAATTCCCATTTTAATGAACCTTTCGACCAACTTTTTAAACGTAGTACAGTTTTCAATTGAGTGCCCAGTTATTCCTGCATGGTAGTTGCATTGAGCGTTGAAGTCATACCATTTAGGATATGTGGGCTGTAACGGCTTTAGATAAAATGGAGACACCACATGTGCGTTAAATAAACTTCGATATAGCTCCTTATATGTCATCAGGATTGGCGTAAATTGGAGCCTTTCAGAGTTTTGCCTTAGAGAGACCTGATTACTGGTAGTTGCCGTCCTTGACTAGTTTACTGTAATCGGCTCTGAATGGCTTTTGTTATACCTACCGGTACTATTTGCTTTCTTTTCCTTCTTCTTCAGGGCCTTTGAAGTCCATTCTCCCCTTTCTTTTGTTTCTACCAGAACAATCGGTTTGGCTTAATTATCACTCGGGTTAGAACCTGAACCCATTGGGAAATTCCATAGAGCCGAAGTATCAATTTGACATTGGGGTTCAATAATGACGGGTCCCCCATGCGAATGCGTGTCTGGTTGAGTCGGGACACCTTTTGGGGAATAAACAATATCTTCCTCATCATCCACATTATTGACTGCTGGGCCAATCCTCTTTTCAAGTCTTTCAGCTAGTAACTGGGTTAACTAGCCAATCACATTCTTTTGGAAGTCTAACATTTGTTCCCGCATTTCTTGCTGAATCTTGGTCAATTGCCCCTGCATCTATATTTGCATTTGTTCTATTCTCTCCAACCTTTGCTCCATGTTTTCCAGGTTAACTGAAATATTTTTACCTAATTAGGGTCCTTTTGTAAAAGTCTAATGTAAATGATACAATGTAATGCATATGCATGAATGCAGAGAGGTATCAATTCTGATTCAACTTCATTTTAGAAAACTTTATTAGAAAACAAAACCCTTTACATAAAACAGACTACAAACATGCTTTCGTTAAAGTTCTGATTTTACTAAATAACAGAGCTAACTCTTGACCATTGTAAGCACTAAATTTTGTCCGGCTCGATTTCAAGTTTAATTAAAAAAATTTAATTTTAAAAAAATTGAAAAATACAAAAAAATCAAAATTACATTTTGACCTTTAAGTTTTTTAAAATTACATTTTAACCCATCATCTTTTCTAAAATTACGTTTTAACCCCTAAACTTTTCAAAATTATATTTTAACCCTTTATCTTTCTCAAAATTACACTTTGGCCCTAACAATTTTACGGTATTTACAGTTCAGTCCTTCTATCAGAAAATCCCCAACAATCCGGCCGATTTTGAGCACCTACGCCCCGATTTTTCGACCACCAGCCTAAGGGATGGCCTCCCTTCCCCCTAGCCACCTAACACCTGCAAAAACAGCACTATAAAAGGGGATTTTTCCCCAAAAATCAAACCCCCAAGATCAATAGGAAGAAACCCACGAAAAAGAAAAAAAGAGAAAGAAAAAGAAGAGAAAAAGAGAGAAAAGAGAAGAGAGAAGTAGAAGAAAAGGAGAGGAAGAGAGGACGTCGCACCACCGGCGGAGGAGATGGCGACCACGGCGGCGGCGAGCTAGGAGGAGGAGAAGAAGAAGAGGGAAGAAGAAGAAGAAGAAAAAAGAAAAAAAGGAAAAAAAAGGAAAAAAGAAAAAAAAAGAAAAAGAAAGAAAAAGAAAAAAAGGAAAAAAATTAAAATAGTCGAGCCAACCCGACCCGACCCGCATCAGCAGCCCATAATAAAAAAAAACAAACAGCAAAAAAAAAAAAGCCAAAAGAAGCAGCCCAAGCCGCGGCCCACTCCCTAAGTAGCGGCCCAATACCACCAGCAGCCCAATTGAACAACACTTTTGCAGGCCAAAAGTTTGGGCCTTCGTAATTTTTTTTTCTTTTATTTAGTTATTGGCCCATGTTTTATATTGTTTGAATAATGTTATTTTAATAACTTTTTTTAGCATTATAGTGTGATTTTATTTACAAAATTTATTTTTTAGTAAATTCAATTTTTAAAGCAATGAATCGATTTGGCATTAAATCATCGATCTCACTGCTATGTTGGGTGGATATCTTTGATTTTGTGTCAAATATAAAATGTATTTTAAAAAAAAGGAAATTTTTAATTTTTTTTAAAAAAGGTAATAATAATAAGAGGTTTATTCAAAAATTATCAAAATTTTATTTTTAGATTATAATAAGTCAATATGTTTTTTTTTTAATTTTTGTATTTCAAAATTCTCGTGTTTTCAAAAAACAAATTTGTGTTTCAAATTTTTCGTGTTTTTAAAAATTCACAAGTTTCAAAAAAATTCTCGAGTTTTAAAAATTTTTGTGTTTCAAAAATTTTCGTATTTTTAAAAATTCTCGTATTTCAAAAAAATTTTCGTGTTTCAAATTTTTCGTGTGTTCAAAAACTCTCGGGTTTAAAAAATTCTTGAGTTTCAAAAAATTTCATGTTTTTAAAACTTCTCGTGTCTCAAAATTTTCGTGTTTTCAAAATTTTTGTGTTTTCAAAAATTCTCAGGTTTTAAAAAATTCTCGAGTTTCAAACATCTTCGTGTTTTCAAAATTTTCGTATTTTTAAAAATTCTCGGGTTTCAAAAAATTATCGAGTTTCAAATATCTTCGTATTTTCAAAAATTTTCGTGTTTTCAAAAATTTTCATGTTTCAAAAATTTTCGTGTTTTTAAAAATTCTCATATTTTAAAATTTTTCGTGTTTTCAAAAATTCTCATATTTTAAAATTTTTCGTGTTTTCAAAAATTCTAGTATTTCAAAATTTTCATATTTTCAAAAATTCTCGGTTTCAAAAAAATTTTCAAGTTTCAAAAATCATCGAGTTTTCAAAGATTTACGTATTTCAAAATTTTCGTGTGTAAAAAAAACTCTCGTGTTTCAATCGATCACGATTATATGTTAAATTGAACTTGTATTTTTGAAAATTAGGACAACACGCGTTTAAGGAGATACCAATTTTGGGCGTCGCGAGGGTGCTAATACCTTCCTCGCGCGTAACCGACTCCCGAACCCTATTCTTCTCTGGAATTTTGACGTAGACCTAAACTCGGCCCTTTTTTTAAGAAAATTCAAAAAATAATTTTTCTTTTAAAAAAGAGGATTTATTAGGTGTCCGATCACACATAGAAAAAAAGATCTGTGGCGACTCCCTTTTCTAATAAAATCGAAACTCTATTTTCAAATATTCAATAATTTTCTCAATTAGCGCCTGTACAAAATTTTACGTCACCACAACCATGAGCTGAATGTTGTTCATGCTCAATGTGTCAACCTATGCTGCCAAAGTCTGTAGATGATCAGCTACTTCTTGAATCTGGACTATTACTTCCTCCATGAGGTAATCCCGACTTCTAACTTGGTCATGGGAACGACGAAGGTCTTCCTTCCAATGCCCTTCTCTTGTTTCAAGAAACTTGATCTGAAGTTCATAGCTGTGTGATGCTGTTGCTAACTCTTCAATCTTACCTTTCAAGCTTGACTTTAACTCGATTGCGGAATTATGGTTTTGATGGTGATGAAGAGACTGTCCAAGCTTAGCATTGATTTTCAAAAGAAAACTTGTAAAGTATTGATCATTCACCCTAGCTGGTGTCGTATAATGAGTCACAATGCCATACTCAGAAAGATTCCTCCGCTTCCATGGCCCATAAAGATCAGAATTTTTCCTATCAAGGGGCATACAACGGAGGAACTGCAGAGCTCCAGGAAGTTTAGATTGTATCTGTCAAACATTTTTCCAACTCTAACCACCGGTGAAAGACGTCTATTCTGGTTCATCTCTTTGAATATGGAGGATCAAGACGAATTCCCTTCATTTCTCCACAACGAATCATATCCCTTGCAATGTTGTTTGGATCACAACAAGGAGCCGAGTTCACAACGGCCCATCCTTCAATCCTAGATGGCTCCATCAACTTCTTGTTGTTAAAATTCCAATGCCCGTTCCTTGGAGAGAAATCTCCACTATTGCACCTTCTTAACCTTGGTGCTGGCAGAATACGTCCATCCACTTGGGTGAAATTAGAGTTGATATTAACACCACAAGATTTCGGCATTGATTCTTGAGGCATCTGCCTCAATTTTTCAACCAAAGAAGCTCTTTAGAAAGTTGATTAAATACCGGACCAGGTTGAATTATCATGGTAGTTGATACATCGATATTTAATGAAAGACCTCCTTGAGTTGCTCTGAAACTTGAATGGAAACCCCTACAGCCAAGGGCACTTCTTCTAATGTTTGTGAAATTATTCTGATTATCTTGAAAGATTGGTGAACAAGTGGGCATTCCTGTTTTGCAACATACTACCTTAAAATGATATCCAGCACCCTCAGTGTTTCTTGAGAGTTTTCAGATTCCTGCCCGCGCAGAGCATTTTGAACTGCTTGCATGGGTATCCTCGCACCATAGCTAATCTCAACTTTAAAAGTCTTTGAATGATACGGTCTTCTTAATATCCTTTTTTCCACGTCCATTTGGGTTATCCTAGCCATCAGGGCTTGCATTTCCATTGTCTCTGGTAGGTGCAACATCCTTAAATACAAAAGTAGACTCAAGCTTGTTGTTTGGTAGCAGACCTGTAACATCTTGAATTAATGGGCCTATGCATTTTTGTGTTGTATGCTTAAAATGTTAATTTGAAGTTTAGAGGTGCAAATTGGGCTCAGGAATGGACCGAGGTCTTGGCTAAATATTTTGTTTAGAGACTATTGGGTTTAAATAAAGTATTAAGAGAGTAATAGGCAAGATGGGCTTGTGGCCCAGGAACAAGAGGCGCAGTAGGAGGGAGCTATAAGTGGCGCCAATAGGTAAAGGAAGGGGGCCTCAGTGTGGCCGATTGGAGCCCAAAAAATTGGGCCAATTTCGGCAGGCCAAGGAGAGCTGGGGGGACGGCAATGTGGCTACAAAATAGAGGATTTTATGTTTTAAATTATGTGGATATTATGCTGATAAAGGAGGAAGGAGTTAGAGATAATTAAGTCTCTTTTAGATGAGTTAGTAGATTAAGATAAAGGAGAAAAGATAGGATTTATCTGCAAGGTTAGGTAAGTGCCGAAATTTCTATAAATAGGGGGGATAGCTAATCAATTCTGGCATTAGAACCCTACTCTTTCTTCTCTTCCTATGCCGAAATTTGAAGGCCATCTCATTTGTTTTCTTTTCTCATCTTTTTCTTTTCCAAAAGCCGAACATCACCATTGTTTTCTTGTCTCATCTTTTCTCTTCCAAAAGCCGAAAATCACCACCTCCCTCACCTTTTCTTTCTTTTTCTTTGAAACTTCCTTTTAGCCGAATCTTCTGATCCCCATTGTTATTCTTCTCCCATTCACTAAAAGCCGAAACTCCTCATTCAATTTTTCTAAAAAAGCCAAAAACACATCTAGTTCATCTTTTCGGGATTTTCTTAAAAGCCGAAATTCCTAGATCTATACTCTTCTACGCTTCGATCTTCTTCTGGGATTGCCAAATCTTTTTGCAAGGGGGTAGCCGAAATTATCTGTAGAGGTAAATGTCGATTTGTGTATTCTTTTTTGGCTTTTAGAGATCTTAGCCGAATGGCTATATGGTTAACTAATCGGGTGTTTTCTATCGTTTGTGGCATTCCGGGATTTGAAGGGGATTTAATCGCTTAGATTTCTAAGCCAGAGTTTAGTAGCACTCGAATCGTATTACTCTCAGGATTTCAAGGTAAGGAGATCTGTTAGTTTAAACATATAATTCGGGTAAAACACTAACCCTTCGTCGAATATAGGAGAGGCCTTATCTTCGCGTTCTTCTGGCTTTTGAGCAAAGTTGTAGACAAAGGGCAAGAGATCTGATTAGTGAGGGTATCGACATAGGAGGTAGTCCTACACATTAATCAGGTGTGTAACACTCTCACACCATTTAGATTGCTTGATTAGTATGTATATAAACCTGTTATATTCTGTATATTCTATTAAATGCTGAAATACCGGCATGGCTGTTGAAAACCCGAGAAGGGTAAAGGCGAATCACCAGGTTAGTGATCTCTGTCATTCTAAAGTGAATGTTTCTGATGAGATGATATGTTTTATATGTGTGCCGATTTCTATGTATGCACGGGGTTGGGAAATTGATGAAAGGGGAAGTGTTCTGTCATAGTGGCTTTTGCCATGATCTGTTGGAGTGGCTTTTTGCCATGATCGTTGTAGTGGCTTTTTGCCATGATCTGTTGTAGTGGCTTTTGCCATAATCGGATGATGAGTAGCTAACTGCAGTATGACTGCCATCGATGGTGTGTAGAGGTGTAGGTTGATTGTAGAAATCCCCAATGGTGTGATTGGCAGGTAAGGGTGGTGTGTAGCGGATGGAAACCTAGGATTGGGTTGGGTTTTGCATATTTTGTGATATATTATGCTCTGTTATCTGTTCTGTGGGGCTAAGGCCCAATCTGATGGTGCAAGAGGGTTGCACACTGAGTCTCGTGACTCACCCCATTGTTTAACATTTTTCAGGTAACACTTAGTGCATTGGACCGGGCTGGAGAGGAGCGCAAGGTGGCCATGCAGGAGTTTAATTGATTTAGAAAAAGAGCTTTATTGAAATTATTTATTCTTAATGCTTTTAGTTAACTTGGTTTATTATTTCATTGTAATAAGGCCACGGGGCCATTATCTTTATGCTTTGGGGGTTTTTGGGCTTTACTTTCAGACTCTTGAATTATTTGACTAAAATTGAAACTAAGACATGTACTAAATTTTGGGTTTTTAATTCATAAAGGCATCATATAAAATTTATATCTTATATATTATCAAATTATTAAGTTTCCCGGTATAAATGTTTGAACTCGACAAACGCTCTTTTCCAAAAATGCAACATGTTTTACTAAATCTTCTTAGTGACATGCCAGATTCGGTCGTGGTGTATGGGCCGGGTTTGGGGTGTTACAAGACCTATAATAAATAAACCCTTTTTTATCATCATAGGCAAAATTCTTTCCATCCAAATCATTTTTGTAGGTCTCATGCACTCTGTCTGTAACACCCCTTACCCGAGACCTTTGCCGGAGTCGAGTATGTGGCATTACTAGACTTGACTACAAGTTCGGGGCATGAAAATTTAAAGCTGTCAAACTGCATCATGCTGACTAAATTGACCATAACTCGAGTTACAAAACTCGAAATTTAGATCCGTAAATTTTCATCGCAACTAGACTCATATATGTATTTAACATAATTTTTCCAGAATTTTTCATGTGGCCAATTAGTACAGTTTATTCATCAAAATTTCCCCTATTTCACTGTTGACGATTCTGACCTGTCATTACAAAAACTCATTTATCTCATTGTAAAAAATTTCAATAATGTTCTAGTTTGTTCCAATAAAAAATAGACTCATTAAGGATTCTAATCATATAAACTATGCTTCATAATTATTTTTATACAATTTTTAACAATTTTTCTAAGACAGAACAGAAAATCACGAATTCATTCAGAACAAGTCTCACTAAAATTTAAATATCTCATAATATAAAATTCCTTTTCCTACTTTGTTTATTTCATATAAAAATAGACATAATAAAATTTAATTCTATATCTTATTCACTCTCTAATTCCATTTCTCCTATTTTTGGTGATTTTTCAAAATCACTTTACTGCTGTTAACTAAAAACTGTTTCATTTAAACTCCAAACATTAATCATACTTATACACAAGAGTATAGCCATTTTCGCATGGCTTATACAAATATATACAACTTCAAAACCAGCAATATCAAAACTAGACTATACATGCCACGTAACTAAATCTCCAAGCATTTATTTACCGAAACAAAAATTGGATAGTGTGATGAGATCTCCTTCGACTTCCAACCCGAGCAAGTCTTCGAAACTCTATAAACATAGGAAAATTACACAAAGTAAGCTTTGAAAGCTTAGTAAGCCATAAGCAAATAATTCACCATAGAAACATATATAATTCAATTAAAAAAAAAAAAGGCCAAATTTGGTTAGTCACATACACATATACAATCACTTTTCTCATATAATCCATGTTCCTCGTTAAGTAACTTCACTTTCCTTATTTTTCATTTAACAATTAAACCTCATACGTACCTAAATCATTTAACTCAAATACACAGTCAGTCACCAATTCATTCATGGGATATCGTAATCATGCATATATTCCATCTCATAATTTATATCTAATTCACTTACTCATAATTTATCATCATTCCTAAACCTTCACCTTTCATAGCCTTAAGGCCAAACACTCACACATTCAATAATAGATTTCACATCGATCTATAAATCACTTTCTCATCTCAAGACCAATACATATACATTTGTTCAAGTATATACATATTAACTACTAATTTTCTTTCTTACCTTTCAATCCATATAATTCACATACATTCTCCAATTGTATCACATATAACTAGTAACAATTATCAGTTTACTAATTTACCTTATCTCCCATAACCAATAGACTTATACATACCTGAACATCGAGCTCATTTACCGAATTTAAGTTCCACATCATCAAAATCTATTTAAGCATATACTTATAATAATTCACCGGCATAAAGCACCGCTAGGCTTAAAAAGCACGAATACTTTCACTGGCACAAAGCCTGCTAGGCTTAAAGCCCGAATATTTTCACTGGCACAAAGCACGCTAGGCTTAAAGCCCGATATTATCCCGGCACAAAACCGCTAGGCTTAAAGCCCGAATACTTTCAGCGGCACAAAAGCTCGCTAGGCTTAAAGCACGAATACTTTCACTGGCACAAAGCCTGCTAGGCTTAAAGCCCGATATTATCCACCGGCACAAAGCCTGCTAGGCTTAAAGCTCGAATACTTTCACCAGCACGAGGCTTGCTAGGCTCAAAGCCTGAATATCATATTTATTAGGTTGCCAAAACAAAACCAATATCCAAAATTTTACTCTTTATAAAAATTCTAATGACTTACCTAAAATTTCAATTTTAATCATCTAACATAACATGCATACATACCTGACACTCTTTTTTTTTTTACCTTCGTCAAAAATTTCCATTCTTTACAAATTCGGATAATTCGCTCACATAATACGATTCCCGTAACGTATCACTCACCTAGAGCCGTTACTTTACAATTCTGCATACACAGTGCCAATTAACAATCCCACTTAATCATGACATATGAATTTACATATTAATATAATTGAACATACATAATAATGCATATTCGATCACTTTTTACCGTTAATTTTCTATATTCTAATTATCCACAAATCAACCCATGATATTTATTCAAATCTAATACATTCATTCTCATACTCACAGCAATATGTCAATAAACTTACCTCGATCATCCAACTATTTACAACACACACAAGCACATACACTTATCTCTCTCTCCATATATAAATATATATCGAGTATTCAATATTCCAAGTACTACATTTCAATCGGCCTATACCATCTCAAGCCATTACCATTTTCCATTTGATATGCCAAACTCTCACTATAATACCATGCATTTAATTTCGACAACCAAGTACCAATATCATCATCGATTATCTTCCATCAATTACATATATAAACACATATTCGGCATTACATTTAATTTGACTTGTAAATAAGTACTAATTCAATTTTTACTCCCATTGCTTAAAACTTACTTGATAATTGAAAGGTAAGGAAGTCCCGGCTACTCGTCTAGTTTAGCTTTCCCTCGATCTTTTTTTTCAACTCTTTCTTCCCTTGATCTAAACAAGTTCGAAAAGAGCTTATTCAATACCAATTTCATTCATCTCGATTCAAGACACCTCATCTTACCATTCTCTAAATAAATCATTCATAGTTTCGGAACCTTTAAAATTTTATACCAATTCTTTCCTTTCATTCAAATATATATATAGATTCATACATTTTTTTTAAACTAATGCCGAATACTACACAAGAATTAATTAATTCTCTTTTCACTCTAAAATAACTCATTACATGAAATTTCATTAATTTACAAATTTCCCCTCTAGTTTCGGTTTTCTCACTCTTTAGTCCTCTAACATAAAACACAAGAATTACAAGAAATTTGGACTGGTTCTTTAAGAACCGCATTTTCTTTATTCCCATACAAGTCTATATAAATTGCATTTATACCCTCAATGATTTAATTCTATGATTCAAGCTTTCACTCATGCATCATATCCCCATTCCTACTTCAATGCGTCTATATCTAGCTCATACTAAAACAATTCTTCTATTAACCAAGACTAACCAATGTGCTCACCCATGGCCGAATCCAAAATAAGTTTCAAGTAGTCAAATTTCCACATGTATTTTAAAGTATCCATGAAAACCAACACATCCATGCAAGAAATTTCAAAAATGGAGCTTGATTACTTAGCTTAAGGAGACATGCAAGAACCGGCTATGGGGTTTAAAGTTTTCTCTTCTTCCCTTTGATTTTCGTGGGGAAGATGATGATGAAAGAGAGAATGAAATTAAAAACACATTTCTTTTATTTTATAAAATAAATACTTATTATAATATACTTGAATTAAAATAATGCACCCATTATACATATAAAATTGTTTTTCCTAGCATGCTTGCCGTCCAGATCATGAAATTTGGGCAATTTGACATGCAAGTCCTCATGCAAGAAAGACAATTCAATTAACCCTTCAACTTAATAGATACTGTTTTTACTACTTTAACTATTTAGTCCTTTCTCTTAATTTAAGCACACCAAAGCAATTAAGTTCATAAATTTCCACACATATTTGTTCATGATTATTACACACGACACAAAAATAATATTAGGAATTTTTTTTTCGGCTCGGATTCGTGATTTCGGAACCACCCTTCCGACTAGGGTCAAATTCGGACTGTTACACTGTCAGTCACTTTCCTTCCAATGCTCTTACCGTCCACAGAGTGACCATCTTCATATGAAAGAGAAACATTGTACGGGTAGAAGTGTCCATCCGTACTTCCCAGGCTCACTTTGAAGTGATTGGTGAGTATAGTTACCTTCTGCCCTTTAGTTCTAACACCATGCCTTGCCATAAGATGTCATACAATCTTCTTCATATCTGACTCTACTTTGATCAGAACAACATTAGGAGGCACAGGTGGTAGGGATTCTAGCTCTGCCCTATTCCCCTCTTGCTCAAACGATTCCATACCCTCTTTCTCTAATTGCCTGTGCTCTAACTATATATGAACGATTGCATTGTCTTCCACTTTATCAAAGAATTCGTTCTCCATAACCAGCTTTCTAACTCTAGAAACTGACCATGAATTGATACCTCTTAAATATGAAATGACATGCACAAAAATGAAATATAACAAGTTAGTGTCGCAACATATAAAGCAAGCAAAGTAAATAAACATCAAATTGAGTAACTACTAAGGTTTGACGTGGCTCTACTTAGGGTGGGTTCCTAGGTTCTCTACATGCGGTTCAGCTCTAAAGTTGAGGTACTCGAACCAGCAGATTCCTCGATCCTCACCCATTATAGGGTCATATGGACAGAGTTCGGTTCAGGGGAATACTTTTCCCTATGGACATGTGGAAGTGAAACTTCATGAAGACATAGGTATAGATGTATTCCGGAAGCAATCCACTAGCCCATGCGGAGGTGAAAACCTCACGAAGGCATAGCTTTTTGCTCCCACTTAAGGGTACGACCACGACGATAATGCAGTGCAATGTAGAGAGATATATTCATATGCAATAAAAGGATCATGTTTTAAAAAACCAAAATTTTAAATTCAGACAAAAGGACATGAAATTATCAATTTTATGGCTTGACTCTCTTAGGTCCCCAGTGGAGTCGCGAAGCTGTCGAAACCATTTTTAAATCCATTTAAAAAAATGAGGGTCGAATTTTAAAAACAAAAATGGGAGTCGCCACCAATCCCTTTTTACTTAGGGGTGATTGGATCACATTGTAAAACATTTTATTTTAAAACATTTGATTTTGGTCTACGAAAAATAAGAAAATGAGTTTAGGAGTCGGTTACGTACGAGGAAGAGTTAACACCCTCATAACGCCCAAAAATTGGTACCTAATCGAGAATCATGTCCAAATGTTTGAAATTTAAAAAGTTTTAAAATAAGATCCCTTATTAGAAAAAAAAAACCAAGACTTACCTATTTCAAAGAAATAAAAAATACCATACCCAGTAAGTTAAGATACAACATCTCATAACTTTGAAGCTAGGTGCATCTCTATTTTAGAAAATTCCTACCTTGAGACACAAAACATCACACCCAATAAGTTAAGATACAATGTTTTGAATTCTCAAGAATAAGTTTTTTTATTTGAAATTGATAAGCTTCAATTTTGAAAATGGAAGGATATCTAATATTTTGAGTTTTACGAGAAAAATCACAACCCAATAAGTTAGGGCACGATTCTTCTCGAAGACTCCAAATATCACATATCACCGTTAAAAAATATTTTACAAAAAAAATCTTTAATCTAAAAGATATTTTTATATATAAAAAATGTTTGGGTAAGATTTTGTAGGAATACATTACAACGTACATATTTAATAGTAACTACAAATTATCTCATAAATGATAAAAGAATAATATATCATAAATAAATAAAATACTATGTAATAACATGAATAAAATACTACGTTAAGCAATGATAAACAATTAAAAATACATAAATAGATAAACATATGATATGAAATAAATAATAATCAATAAAACTTTCACAAAATATAAAATCATATGAGAAAATGAATAATATGTTTAATCATTGAATAAAAAATATAATGATTTCCAAAATAATTTAATATATATATATAAAATTATAATAAAAGTAAATAATTTAATAATTTAATACACATAAAAACAATTAATAAATAGTCTATAATAATTTTATATAAAAAAACATATATATTAATCATAAAATTACATAAGTAAACAAAATAGTTATATAATATAAATAGATTTTATATAAAAATAAAATTTTAAAAATATTATGATATAATATGATACTATATAATATAAAAAAAGTGTATAATATAATAAATAAATTAAAAAACATGTAATGAAAAAATATTAAACCAAATAATAATTAATAATTTAATATATATAAAGATAAAAAATATAAAATAATATAAACAATTTAATATAATAGAATAGTTTAATGTAATGTAAAATAATAAAATAAAATAAAAAGATAAAAAATAAAATAAAATAAAACAAATAAACAGGGGTTAAAACAACAATTAAAACAAATTAAAAGGATTGAATAAAAAATGCGAGTTAAATATCAGGGATTAAAATGGCAATTAAGCCTCTTCTCAAAACGACGTCGTTCCGATTTTGGTCTTTAAACTGCCCGTGGATTCAATTGAAATAGAATATGAGTTTTGGGGCCAAATTAAAAAAATAAAAAGAATTTAAATTAAACGGAATTAAAAACAATAAAAATTAGGAAGGACTGAAATAGCAATTAGACAATTTAACGAAAACACGCGGACCCTGCCTTCGGGTCGGTTAAAGCAAGGGTCTGGCCTACTAAACAGTGTCGTTTTTTACCTTATAGGCAACCTCCAAAACGGTGCCGTTTCCTTATAGTTATAAAAGTAGAAAAATAATCAGATAAAATCATTTTGAAACTGTTTTTTTTTTAAATTTTGAAAACGCTCTCAAACTTCTCTTGCTTCTGTTCAGAACGTCCATCAGTCTTCTCAGGCCACGTGCCCACGCACCTCCTTGGCCGGTGGCCGGAGGCTGGAAACTTCATTTTTCGGTCACGAATCAAAAGGTAATCCTTTTCTTTATTTTTAAAACTCTGTTTATATGCGGAAATATATAAAAAATAAAAAAATAAAATAGAAAGAAAAACCTCTACGAATGGTTTCTGTTCTTTTATTTCTCTGGATCTTTGAATATTTTTGTATTCTTTTATTTCTGTCCCTCCCCCTTCCGTATTACAAATTCTTGGGTTTTTTATAACCCGAAAATAAAAAATGGAAACATATTTTTTTCTATATTTGCTATCACCTCTTTCCTTTTTGCAGGCAATTGATGAAGATCTTGGGGGCGATGGAGTGATTTGGCGCGGATCGTGGCACTATCAAGGGCATGAGGGCTGCGGCGCGATGGTAGGTGGCCTGGGTGCGAGGAATCTGTTGCGGCGCTTAGGGTTTCCCCAGAAACCCTAGATCTCTGAGTTTAGTTTAGGAGTTGGGCCATTTTGGGCCTGTCTATTGGTGTTGGGTTAGTGGTTTAGGAATGGGCCTTGTAAGTGGGCTAGACGGGTTGTGGTTGTAATAACCAAATTTGCCCGGCCCATTAAAGCCCAATAAACAGAATGATAAAGTCCAAACAATAAAGTACAAATAAAACAAACATTAAAACCCAAACCAAAATGAATGTCCAGATTAACAGTCCATATACAAACCAAAAAACCCATTTTAAACAAGCAAATTTACAAAGACTGGAGCCCAATTACAAGGGCCCAAAACCAAACCTAGAAACTAAACCCCATCTAGCCCAACTAGCCTAAATTGAATCGGCCCAGAGCCTGAGGCCCAATGGCCCAAAATCAAAACTTTTGGAGCCCTAGGGTTTCTGCCTATTGCATCACGCCTCCTGACCTTCCCACTCCCAAAGCTACGCGCCACCATGTGCTCTTTCAGACCCGCGCGTCCTTCGCCCGCACGCTTTTGCCACCATGGGCCTTGGCCTCCGCGCGCGCCTCGCATCATTTCGGCAACCCACGCGCACCACTGTCAGCTACCACCATTGTCCGCGTCTCGATCGACACCTGCATGCCTCCACCATCGCCATACCCTGCAAACAGAGAAAGACAAAAAAACAACAGAAAAAAATAGAAGAAAAAGAGGGTATCGATGACAGGTTATAAAAAACCGAGATGAACCCCCTGTAGTTTTTTTTCTTACGGATTTTTTAGAAGAATTTTAGAAGGTGGATTTTTAATCTGTTGTCCTTTCTATATCCTTTAAAATCGTTTCTTATTCTTTTTGTTTTTACTTACTGTTTTTGAAACCGAGTAACAAAAATAACCAAAAGGGAAAAGGAAATGTTACCTAAACCCACAGACGCGTCGGAGAACCCATTCCGTCATCGTAGTCGGGTTTGAAAAACGTGTTTCAACGGACTCCTCTTTTACGCAACGTTGGTCACCGTGCGATGGTGGCACGACGGGTGGCGCACAAACGGCTGAGGAATCCCTTTTAATCGGTGGGGAAGGAAAATGAGAGAAGGGAGGGTCTTGTGGCTGCTGCGTTTAAGAGAAACTAGGGTTGAAATGTTAAGACAAATGTTAGGGACTTTAAAATGGAATGGAACGGTGCCGTTTGCTAAGGGGGATCTGCACATATCTCTGAAAAGGGATAATTGCGCACTTAGTCCCCCTTTTCAATGCCTGTTGACCGAGCCCCCATTCGCATTCCTTTTATTTTTTTAAAATCTTACCTTAAAATTCACATCGTGCTTTAATCAGGTCCTCGTCCGCCTTTTTTAGATATTTATGATTCCAATCCTCATTGTTTTAATCAGATTTCAATTTAATCTCCAACTAGTTTTAAAAAAAAAATTATAGGCTTATTTATTTATTTATTTATATCATTATTATTTATTTCGAGTTTTTATATATATTACTCTTATTAAACCTTATATATTGTATATTTTAATTCTTTTTTATACCATCTTAAAATTGTTTCGCACATATTACTTACCTTTTTATTTATGAATTCTTGACCTAAAATCATTTTATTAATTCTGTTAAATTGTTTTACGTGTCATTACTTCTAAAATTGTTTAATTCATTGTTCCTGTATTATTAATGTTGATATCTAAATCGTATGAGCTATGTGATTGTCACTCGTGCATGTGTCGTGACATGTTCATTCGTATTTCTGTATCATCGACATTATCATTGTCATTGTTATTGTTTATATCATTGTTCCATTATTGTTATTATTATTCATGCATGTTAATATTTTAGATTAAAGATTCCAATGTTACGTATTACATGTATTATGCCAAATTCGTGATACATTATTGTTTTTTTCCGTCACATAATCCTATTCGCGTTTTGAATAATGTTTCTTTAAAACCTGACCTAAAATCTTTCATAAATTTCATCCAAAATTAAAAGTTTCCAAATAAGGCAATATTCTACGTTTGGAAATTCGAGAAATCGTGCCCTATGTGTTGGGTTTCGGTTTTTTCGCCTGGCCAAACAATCGAATATCCTTTCGATATTTTAATGCATGAGTCTCGGGGATTAAAAGATGATCTTGGATTCGAGGATTAAAATCATCGTTTCCTATGTACTGGATGTGATATTTTGTTCCTTCGGAACAAGAAAATCTTGACATTCAATTCGAGAAAACTAAAATATTTAAAAAAGGATTGATTTTCTTTTTCTTTTTAAATTTTCAACTTTCGACATTGAGACATTAAATAATCAATTTGGTACCAATTTTGGGCGTGACGAGGGTGCTAACCTTTCCTCACACGTAACCGACTCCCAAACCTATTTTCTCAAATTTTCGTAGACCAAAAACATTGTTTTAGCAAATCAAAATGTTTTATTAAAACAATGGTGATCCGATCACACCTAATAAAAGATCGGTGGCGACTCCCATTTTATCTTCGTTTTCAAAACCAAGTCGATTCCTGTTTTGTCAAAAAAATGGTTACGACATCTTGGCGACTCCATTAAGGACTGAATACGAGAGTGAGGCCGTAAAATTGATTATTCTTTGTCCTTTTGTCGAAATTTGGAAAATTGTTTTCAAAAATCATGTTTCCTTTGATGCATTTGCTGGTACTATGATTGCACTGTTGAGTCTCATAAAATACTTTGGCATTGCACTGCATGACCGTTGTGGTCACACCCTCTTAAGTGGGAGTGAGAAGCTACTCTTTCGTGAGGTTTTTACCTCCGTGCAAGATAGTGGATCGCTTCCGGGATACATCCGTACCTATGTCTTCGTGAGATTTTTATCTCCGTGCAGCCATAGGGAAATGTATTCCCTTGAACTGAACTCGGTCTATATGAGCCTATAATGGGTGAAGATCGAGGAATCTGCTAGTTCGGGTACCTTCTTTAGAACTGAACCACATATAAAGAGACTGAAGAGCCCATTACAGGTAGAGCCGTGTAGGCCCTAGTTGTTACCTTAAATAGGAGTTTGATTATTTCCTGCTTTTTTTAAGTTCTTTTTGTACGTGATACTAACTTGTTGTGTTTTGCTTTTATTGCATAACATTTCATCATAAAAAGGTGTTGATTCACATTCGGTTACTAGATAGAAAAGCTTAACATGGAAAAGGGGTTTCTCGATAGAGTGGAGGATAATGCGGCCGTTCAAGTATGGTCCGAAAGGACACAGCAAGAGAAAGGAGACAGCTTGATAGTGGGACATGGATCAGAGTTGTGGGATTTCACCCGCATTAGCGTGGCTCAAAATGACCTGCGAGAATTGAAGGAAATATGGGATTCCTAGAGCAACGAGGTCAAACAACTATTCTACTATAATTACGGTGACTTGCCTTATCTGCTTGATATCAAGGTAGACAAGTACCTACTCTGAGCCATTACCCAGTTTTGGAACCCCGCTTACAGTTGCTTTACTTTCGGAAAAGTGGATTTAGTGCCTACCATAGAAGAATACACAGCTTTGTTTCGATGCCCGAGAATTCAAACTGATAAGAATTATTCAAGGTTTGCTAATGTGCCGGTGTTCTCCAAAAGGCTAATGAACATTACAGGGAAGAGCGAGCAATGGATTACAGCCCGGATCAAGCAAAAGGGAGATTGTAAATGCATCCCTTGAAAACACTTGAGGGATCTGATCTTGGCGCACCCGGATAAGAAAAAGAGGGTCGATGTCTTCGCTTTAAGTATCTATGGTTTGGTCATCTTCCCCAAGGCGTTAGGGTATGTAGAGGATGCGGTCTCAGACCTATTTGATAAACTTGATAAGGGAGTCACACCTGTCCCTGCAATTTTAGCCGAAACCTTCAGATCATTGAATGCTTGCTGAAGAGCGGGCGACGGGAGGTTCGTGGGATGTGCACAGCTTTTGCTATCTTGGTTCCATTGCCATTTTTGAAAGATAGAAAAGGTCTCATACAAAGTCTTTTTTGAGAACTATTCTCCTCTGAAGGAATTAGCGGGTACACCAAGGCGGGACGACCTATCCGGAGAGAAATGGATAGCTATTCTTCAAAATTTGCAAGTTAAAGATACAGAATGGAAAGCTCCGTGGATGATCACTGACGAGATCTTGTATCGATGTGGAGGGTTCGACTGGGTTCCTTTACTCGGAATATGGGGAGCTATCGGATATGCCCGTTACTAGTGATGGCGGCATCAATCGAGGCGATTCATACCGTGACACATGGATTAGCCCAATGTGAGTTTTCATACAAGGACGATAACTATAAGAAGAGAGTTCGCGAGATATCAGATGCATGGACCCAAACCCGAAAAATGAAGAGACTCGCCATGGGGCCAATGACGACTCCCGAGTACGATCGACGGTGGGGCAAAAGAATCAACGACAATGTCCCAAGGCCAAGCCAAGGAAATACTCGACCAATAGAAGAGCAACTGCAAGTAATCCCATCTGAATTAAAGATTATCAAGCAAGATTTCGAGAGAAAGAGCCGGGAATTGGGTAAGAGGATAGAGCAGCTAAAAGAGGAAAAGATGCAGTTAGGGTTAGATGTTGACGTCCACAAGTTTGAGGCTGAGAAATTGAAAAAAAGAAAAAATAAGGCCGAAGAGGATTTGGATAGCTTAAAGACGAACTATAAGAAGCTACGCATGTCCATCAGAACTGCTGGTTTGGGCAAAACATCAGAGCAATAGCGACAGAAAATTAAAGAAGAAAAGTCCAGAGCCGATTAGTGGGAAAAGAAATTTCAAGATGCTCGAGTATGGGAGGAGGCTTTGGAAAAAAGCCTGTTGGAAAGCTAAAGTGAAAAAGAGAGCTTACGTGCCCAAGTAACAGAATTAGAAAGGTCACTGCATCTGCACCGTAGTTGCAACTCGGTAATCAAATTAAGAGCCAGTCAGAACAAGATCGAGAAGATGAGAGGAAGGATAGGAGAGCTCGAGACTGCATTACAAGATAGTAAAATTCGAGTTGATCTCCTTGAGACAAACAATGAACATTGGAAGGAGCAGCTCCACCATTTTCAAGAACAGATCAGAAACAGAGACTATGTAATGGGCAAAGCTGTGGATCAAATCTGAGAGATGGCCGATCATTTGCAAACCTTGGCGGCTCGGACTGATGTGTTAAGTCTGATATACAAGTCAGGATCGGAGCGAGGCCAAAGTTTAGCGTGGCTTCTTAGGAAAGTTAAGGATTTAGGTATTAGGGCGAAGTAGTATATGTAATCGTCCATTCTATGAAAGGAAATTTGTTTTCTAGTAAAGTTTATCTAATGGAATTGAATCAAATCAACACCTCTTGCATTCATACCATACATTTGTATTACATTGCATGCATTAGCATCATATCACCTAATCATTTACTAAGGCTAAAATCGTATAATCCACAGTTGCTACACTACGAATCTGGAATCACATCATCCTTATAGGACACGTTTAAGAGCTAGAGCTATGGATGCTGAACTAAACGAGAGAATTAAAAGGATGGAAAGGATCCAAAAGGAGTTACAAGAAGCGATTGGCAGTCACGCGAGGAAGCAAGGGATCTGATGGTGAGATCCCGAGAGGAATCGCTCGAGCAAAAAGATCAAATGGCCAAGATGATGGAGATGATGACCGCTCTGGTCAAAGGAAAAGGACTCGCGCAGAGCCCTGATATTACAGAGCCCCATTCAAGAGTTAATCAGAGTCCGCTCCATCCCCTAGTATACACTCCACCTCACGTCCATGCAATGCACGGAAGTTGGCCTCAAGAGGAATCAGCAGGCCTAGAACAACCACCGGCACCACCTGTTCACCTAGGGTAAGGTATATTTGTATCAAACCCCGGAGCTAATCCTGCCGATCTAATCGTTCCAGATTTGGATGATTCGGTGGAAATAGCCAAATTGAAAATGAAGGATCATGATGCTCAGGACAAGTATAAGAGTCTGGAAGAAAGACTCAAGGCAATAGAAGGTACTGGGGTCTTCTCCTGACTTTGGCGCGAGAGCTCGATTTGGTTCCCGATCCGGTTACGCCCCAAAATTTAAAGTGCCAGATTTTGAAAAATATGATGGAACGAGATGTCCAAAGGCGCATCTTATCATGTTTTGTCGGAAGATGGCTAGCTATGTGAATGAAGACAAATTGTTAATACATTGTTTTCAAGATAGCTTGATCGGATCAGCCCTCCGATGGTATAATCAACTCAGCACAGAGAGGATCTAATCATGGAAGGACCTAGCAACAGCATTCTGTGAACAGTACAAGCTTGTCTCCGATATGGCGCCTGATCGACTAACGTTGCAGATGATGGAAAAGAAGCCAATAGATACTTTTAGACAATACGCTCAAAGATGAAGGGGCATCTCAGCCCAAGTAGAACCCCCACTGACTAAAATGGAGGTAACAGTCCTCTTTATCAACACATTGAAAGCAGCATTTTATAACAAGCTGGTGGGAAACGCCACAAAGGACTTCACCGATATCGTACTATCTGGGGAACTCATTGAAAATGGCATCAAAAGTAGAAGGATGGAAGGCCCTGAGAGCTCGAAAAAGGCAGTACCTATAAAGAAGAAGGAGGCTGAAACACATATGGTGGGGACTGAGAGCCACTACGCTTCTAATTCATACCCGACCCAATCATGTCCCCTATATCGCCCACCTCCAAATTTCCATTTTCCTCCCCAAAACCCTTATTATCAAGCACCTCCTTTTTACCCTGTCTACAACACAAGTAACCAACGACCATTCACCATGTTCCTACCTAATAACACACCTGCTCCAAGCCAACCCAAACACGAACAAAGACCGATGAGACCCAATCCTGAAAAACCTCGACTCACCCCTATTCCCGTGTCGTACAGAGAACTGTGCCCAAAATTATTGGAAAAACAACTAATATCCCGCATTATATGGCACCATTGAAACCGCCATACTCGAAATGGTACGATCCCAATACTAGTTGCATGTATCATGGGGGAAACCAAGGGTACTCCACGGAATATTGTATAGCCTTCAAAAGGAGCGTTCAGGATCTCATTGATGCAGGGATTTTACGATTTGACGATACTGGTAATATGGCTGGAAACCCGCTCCCAAACCATACCGAGGGGAACGTGAGTGCAGTGACAAGGGAAGATACGAGGCGAGCTAAAAGCTACGTTTCTAAAATAAAAACACCTTTGCGAAAGGTCTGGGAGGTGATGATGGAAAATGGGTCGTTTTGTTATTCCAACAGAAATTTCGAAGAACAAAGTACAGAAGATCAAAGTTTTTGTCTTTTATGGTATCGAAGGGCACGACATCCAGTTTTGTGAAGAATTCAGGAAACTACTCCAAGACATGATGAACAACAAAGAAGTCGAGATCTTTGATAAGATGGATGAGCCCGAGGAAAGGGAAATATGTGCCTCTGATAACCAACCATCAGTTACTCGTTATAGTGCCGATCGGCCTCTGGTGATTTATTATGAGGCCAAGAAGGAGGAAGTCAAACCGACGGTGGTGATTAAAGTGCCTTCTCCTTTCCATTACAAGGACGATTAGGCAGTGCCATGGAAATACGATGTTAACATTGTCGCACCCGAAGTTGAAAAGCCAAAGGCTGTGGTTGGAGATATCAGCAGAGTAAGACACTTTACTCGCAGCGGGAGGTGCTATTCTCCTGAAAAGGCTGAACCAAAGGAAAAATCTGTTGACTCGAATCAGAAAGGAAAGGCACCGATGCATGAGGCTGAGGTAGATGTTGAAGTACACTCGGAACTAGAAATTAAAAGACCTGTGAATGAGGATAAGCTCATGAATTCTTGAAGTTTATCAAGCACAGCGAATATAACATCGTGGAGCAATTAAACAAACAACCGGCAAAAATCTCGGTGTTATCCCTACTGTTGAACTCAGAGTCACATCGAAATGCCTTGCTAAAAGTGCTCAATCAAGCTTACGTAGAAAGCAATATATCTGTAGAAAAGCTTGACAGATGGGTGAACAATCTAAATGCAGATAAATTCATCTCATTTAGTGATGATAAAATACCATCAAACGGTTGGGGCTCCATGAAGGCATTACATATTACGACCAGTTGCAAGGGTTACATAGTACCGAACGTGCTCATCGACAATGGATCCGCACTCAATGTCATGCCTTTGGCCACACTCTTCAGGATGCCAGTTGATATGTCCTATCTAAGGCCCTGTCATTCCATGATAAGGGCATTTGATGGGACACGACGAGAGGTTATGGGAAAGATTGAAATTCCCCTAGAAGTGGGCCCATGCACGTATAACGTAGAGTTCCAGGTCATGGACATTACTCCGTCGTATAATTGCCTTTTAGGGAAGCCTTGAATCCACTTTGTTGGGGCAGTCCCTTGGCCTCTCCATTAAAAAGTGAAGTTTATCATGGATAACCGCTTGATTAGGGTCACCGGTGAAGAAGACATCGTTGCATCTATTTCTGCTGTCACACCTTACATCAAAGTGAACAAAGATGCAGTAGAATGTTCCTTCCATTCTCTCATATTTATTAATGCCACATTTGTTGCTGAAGAAAACAAGATGCCCACGCCCAAACTCTCAAGGAATGCCAAGATGGGAATCAAATTGACGGTTGGAAGAGGAGCCCGAGCAAGGAAAGGCTTAGGAAGATCCCAGCAAGAGATAGCTAGAGCGCTAAAGCTGGTACACCATAAAGCTCGATACGGGTTAGGGTTCAATTTGGATGTCGCGCAAAGAAAGAAAGAAACTCTCTGAAAGATCGGGGAAAAGAGGATTGCAAGAGCTTCAGGTCGAGAAGTGGAATGGGAGCCCATAATGTATCCGCCCTTGTCGAAAACGTTTACATCAGCAGGAATGATGTACCCAGAAAGAGATAATTCACGAAACACGCTATTATTGTTTGAAAGGGATTTTCAGAACTTTAATATAAACGTTATTGAAAAAGTGGATGATACGATGGAAGACATTTCAATGATATGCCCTGGTCCTCCTGGATTTGTTTTTAGCAATTGGACTCCTGAGGATCTTTTTGTAGCTTCTAGGGCTCCTCCAAAGTAATCCTCAATGTCCACTCTTTTTATGCCCCAAGTTATTGGGGAAACTGTTACAAGAGTTTATGTCTACTATTTATCTTTTAAATGAACATTAATGGAGATGCATTGTTGTTGTGGTCTCTTCATTCTCATTGGCTTCATATTTATTCCCTCTTCTCATAATCTGTCCTTATATACATTTCATATCATGCTATGGTACTATGTTTGTGTGTCCCAACACCTTGATATTCCTCTATAGTTTTCTTTTCTATTTACCTTTCAGGTGCTCAGATATCCACGACGTGAACAATCCCGTTACAAGTCCTAAAATCGATTTCGAAAAAGCTATTTGTTTAGGAGAATTCGAAGCTGAGGAAAATGCTGAAGATTATGTCTTGTCCCCCGACTTACTAAGGATGATAGAACAAGAAGACAAACAGATACTACCCCATCAAGAATCTGTTGAGATGGTGAACTTGGGAAGTGAAGAAAAGAGGCAAGAAGTGAAGATCGGGACCATCATTTCAGAGAACACCAAACATGATTTGATCACCTTGCTTCATGAGTACAAAGATGTATTTGCATAGTCGTATCAAGATATGCCAGGTTTGAACGAGGATGTAGTGGTCCATAAACTCCCACTGAAACCAGAATGCAAGCCTATTCAGCAGAAGTTAAGACGAATGTGACCCGAAATGCTTTTAAAGATAAAAGAAGAAGTCAAGAAACAATTCGATGCTGGCTTCTTACAAGTCTCTAAATATCCGGAATGGGTAGCTAATATAGTCCCAGTGCCAAAGAAAGACGGCAAGGTGCGAATGTGTGTGGATTATCGCGATCTGAATCGAGCAAGCCCTAAGGATAATTTTCCCTTGCCGCACATCGATACATTGGTAGGTAACACGGCAATACATTTATTTTTTTTTTCATGGATGGATTTTCGAGTTATAACCAAATAATGATGGCTCCTGAGGATATGGAGAAAACTACATTCGTGAAGATGTGAGGAACATTCTGCTACAAGGTAATGCCATTCGGATTAAGTAATGCCGGGGCAACATATAAGAGGGCAATGGTGATGTTATTCCATGACATGATGCACAAAGAAATAGAAGTCTACGTCGTTGATATGATTGCCAAATCTCGGGGAGAAAGAGAGCATGTTGGAAACCTCAGGAAATTGTTTGAAAGACTGAGAAAGTTTCAACTGAAGCTTAATCCAGCCAAGTGCACATTTGGAGCAACCTCGGGGAAATTACTGGGTTTCATTGTCAGCGAGAGAGGTATTGAGGTTGATCCAGACAAGATAAAAGCCATACAAGAATTACCACCTCCACGGACACAAAAAGAAGTCAGAGGATTTCTAGGAAGGATGAACTACATCGCTCGGTTCATTGCTCAGCTTACCAACCAATGCGACCCAATTTTCTGACTCCTTCGAAAACATAATACTGGAGAATGGAATGAGGAATGTCAAATGGCTTTCGACAAGATAAAACAGTATTTGTCTGACCCCCGGTGTTAGTACCGCCAACTCCTGGGAGACCCTTAATATTGTATCTGACTGTGTTCAATAACTCGTTGGGTTGTGTACTAGGACAGCATGACGAGTTAGGGAAAAAGGAAAGAGCAATTTACTACCTCAGTAAGAAATTCACCGAGTATGAAGCAAAGTACCCGTCAATTGAAAATTTTTGTTGTGCGTTAGTCTGGGTAGTTCGAAGGCTCAGGCGATATATGTTGTATCATACGACATGGTTAATTTCGAAGCTGGACCCAATATAGTACATGATGGAATCACCTGCACTCTCAGGAAGAATGGCACAATGGCAGATTCTACTATCAAAGTACGACATCGTTTATGTGAGTCAAAAGTCGATAAAAGGGAGCGCGATAGCTGACTTCTTGGCAACTCAAACGATAAAGGAATATGAGCCATTGAGATTTGATTTCCCTGATGAAGACTTAATGTGCATTACAGAAAGAGAATATGAATCGTCAAAAGAGAAATCATGGAAGATGAGCTTTGATGGCGCCTCAAATGCGTTGGGGCATGGGTTGGAGCAGTCTTAGTGTCACCAGAAGGAAATCATTACCCATTCACTGGCCGATTAAATTTTTTCTGTACTAATAACGTAGAGGAATATGAGGCTTGCATCATGGGACTTCGTGCAGCTACTGAACGAGACATCAAAACCTTAGAGGTATACGGAGACTCATTGTTGGTGATTTACCAAATCCGTGGAGATTGGGAAGTGAGAGATTTGAAGTTGGTTAAATATCATGATCTCGTGGCAAAGCTGATCAAAGAATTCAAAGAAGTAACTTTTAATTACTTCCCACGAGACGAAAACCAATTGGCTGATGCCTTAGCCACTTTGGCTTCAATGTTCAAAGCAAACCGTGAAACAGAAATAACGCCTCTCTAGATGAGCATATATGAGGCTCCTGCGTATTGCTTCAGCGTTGAAAAAGAGGCAGATGGACAGTCATAGTTCCATGATATCTTAGAATATGTCAAGAATCAAAGGTATCCCGAACAAGCAAATGAGAACGACAAAAGAACAATTAGAAGAATGGCTGTGGGATTTGTTCTTGATGGGGACATCCTGTACAAAAGAGGAAAAGATCAGGTGCTCCTGAGATGCGTGGATGATATTAAAGCCAGAAAGATACTTGAAGAAGCCCATGAAGGAATTTGTAGAACGCATGCCAATGGTTTCACTATGGCTAGAAAGATCATGAGACTTGGTTATTACTGGTTGATGATGGAAAGCGACTGCATTAGTTACTCGCGGAAGTGTCACAAATGTCAAGTTTACGGCGATAAAATTCATGCAGCACCTTCGCCCCTTCATGTCATGACTTCTCCGTGGCCTTTCTCTATGTGGGGCATGGATGTTATAGGGCCAATTTCCCCAAAGGCTTCTAATGGACATCGATTCATTTTCGTGGTCATAGATTATTTCACAAAATGGGTAGAAGCCACTTCGTTTGCTAATGTGACAAAGACCGCGGTTTGCAAGTTCTTAAAAAAAGAGATCATATGTCGATACGGATTACCTGAGAGAATCATCTCAGATAATGCTTTAAATCTGAACAACAAGATGATGAAGGAAGTGTGCGAGCAATTTCAAATAAAACATCACAATTCCTCACCCTATCGCCCGAAAATGAACGGAGCAGTAGAAGCTGCTAACAAAAATATTAAGAGGATTATTGGGAAAATGACTGAGACGTATAAAGACTGGCACGAGAAGCTACCATTCGCCCTATACGCATATCACACATGTGTGTAGAGCTCCACGGGGGCAACTCCTTTCTCTCTGGTCTATGGAATGGAAACTGTACTGCCCACCGAAGTGGAAATCCCCTCTCTACGAGTCATAATGGAGACAAAACTAGAAGAATCAGAATGGGTTCAAGCTCGATATGACCAATTAAATCTGATTGAAGAAAAACGCTTGAAAGCAATCTGTCACGGACAGATGTACCAAAAGAGAATGATCACAGCCCATGACAAAAAGGTGCGACCAAGGGAATTTCGCGAAGGAGAACTCGTGTTAAGAAAGATTCTCCCAATACAAAAGGACTTTCGAGGAAAATTGGCACCGAATTGGGAAGAACCATATGCCGTAAAGAAGGCTTTCTCGGGTGGAGCTTTGATTCTCACTGAAATGGATGGGAAAGAGGTACCAAATCCAGTGAACTCAGATGCAGTGAAGAAGTACTACGCCTAAAAAAAAGGAGAAAAATCACCATGACGAAAACCTAAAAAGGGCGTCTTGATAAATAAAATATATTAGGATAAAAACTTGAAAGGGCGTCATAATGAAGGGGATTCAGACATAAGGAGCAAGACGATTTGAACAGAGAGTTAAATGACGAGATTATAATATTTGAAGCAGACTCGGAGGCTCAAAATCTTCTACACAAAAAGCTTCGCTCGAAAAGATCTAGGATGAAGGAACGTGGAGAAGTTCATGCGGAGGATATCTAGAGCATTTGTGACAATTGAACCCTGCTTTCCTTTTTATAGTGCTTTCTGTATTGAATTGTTTCTTGTCAATTTTCTCTGCTTATTGCCTTTAAAATAAATATAGATGTGAGTTATCCCTTTCATACCCACGTGGCCATTTTCATAGTCTCATGTTTGGTTCATTTAAATGATAAATAGTGAAACGACATACTCTAAACAAAAGGAATATTGAGCATTACCTGGATAAGAATTTAGTAAGTACAAGAGCCTCAAAACAAGGACAAAGTTCAACAGGAAGAAAAAGGGTGATATACGAGAAACACGGATCACCCGTAAAGCTTGAGGACGGGTACAAAACCTGAAAGGAAAGTCAAGAATTGAAGCAATGGATACAGGTCATCATGAAAGTCGTGACGAAAAGAGATAAAGGGCAAACAAACCCAGGGCGCATTGCATAATCATGTAGGCATAAAAGCATTTAGGATAAACACGTGCATTTCATGATAACATCGCATGACACGCGTGTGCAATGCGCCGATAAAGCAAGAAGTTTTGACGATAGCTGTACCGAACCAAGGAGAAAGAAGATATCTGAGTTCCAACAGATGATACGTTTTTAATTTCTATTTTTCAATTTCTAGTAAAATCAACTCATAATGCAGGAAGTGAGTTGGGCCTTGGGTTACGCACGCTGAGGTATTTTAATTTCTATTTTTCAATTTCTGTTAAAATCAACTCATAATGTGAGAAGTGAGTTGAGCCTCGGGTCATGCACGCTGAGGTATTTTTAATTTCTGTTTTTCAATTTCTGTTAAAATTGACTCATAATACGAGAAATGAGTTGGGCCTCGGGTTACGCACGCTGAGGTATTTTTAATTTCTATTTTTCAATTTCTATTAAAATCAACTCATAATGCGAGTGAGTTGAGCCTCGGGTCACGCACGCTGAGGTATTTTCAATTTCTGTTAAAATTAACTCATAATACGAGAAATAAGTTGGGCCTCGGGTTACGCACGCTGAGGTATTTTTAATTTCTGTTTTTCAATTTCTGCTAAAATCAACTCATAATACGAGAAGTGAGTTGAGCCTTAGGTCACGCACTCTGAGGTATTTTTAATTTCTGTTTTTCAATTTCTACTAAAATCAACTCATAATGCGAAAAGTGAGTTGGGCCTCGGATTACGCACGCTGAGGTATTTTTAATTACTGTCTTTCAAATTCTGTTAAAATCAACTCATATTGTGAGAATAAGGAAGCAGTTTGAAGAGTTCAGATTTCATCGAAGTCCCAATGGAGCAGTTAGTAGATCGAAGCTAAAAATCTCTTCGTGTCCCGAAGTCGTCTTAGAGCAAGTTAAAAAATAAACAAGATTGAGGAAAAGCGAATTGAAGCTACGGGTCGCGTTTCGCGGAAGTAGTGGCAGAATAGATCAAAACAGCATGTGGAGTTTGAAGATGTGCGGGGAAGACCAAGACCAGTAAGTCAAGGCTTGGCCAAGACCGGGCAAAATTGATTCTTCTATTGTCTTTGCTCTATTCTCGTTACACGACAATGAGCAAAGAGGGGCAGCTGTAATAACCAAATTTGCCCGGCCCATTAAAGCCCAATAAACAGAATGATAAAGTCCAAACGATAAAGTACAAATAAAATAAACATTAAAACCCAAACCAAAATGAATGTCCAGATTAACAATCCATATACAAACCAAAAAACCCATTTTAAACAAGCAAATTTACAAAGACCGGAGCCCAATTACAAGGGCCCAAAACCAAACCTAGAAATTAAACCCCATCTAGCCCAACTAGCCTAAATTGAATCGGCCCAAAGCCTGAGGCCTAATGGCCCAAAATCAAAAATTTTGGAGCCCTAGGGTTTCTGCCTATTGCGCCGCGCCTCCTGACCTTCCCACTCCCAAAGCTACGCGCCACCACGCGCCCTTTCAGACCCGCGCGTCCTTCGCCCGCACGCTTTTGCCACCACGTGCCTTGGCCTCCGCGCGCGCCTCGCATCGTTTCAGCAACCCACGCGCACCACTGTCAGCTACCACCATTGTCCGCGTCTCGATCGACACCCGTACGCCTCCACCATCACCATACCCTGCAAACAGAGAAAGACAGAAAAACAACAGAAAAAAATAGAAGAAAAAGAGGGTATCGATGACAGGTTATAAAAAACCGAGATAAACCCCCTTTTTTTCTTATGGATTTTTTATACACTACGCACATTCAGAAATCGAAAGGAAAAGAATTTTAGAAGGTGGATTTTTAATCTGTTGTCCTTTCTATATCCTTTAAAATCGTTTCTTATTCTTTTTGTTTTTACTTACTGTTTTTGAAACCGAGTAACGAAAATAACCAAAAGGGAAAAGGAAACGTTACCTAAACCCACAGACGCGTCGAAAAACCCATTCCGTCGTTGTAGTCGGGTTCGAAAAATGTGTTTCAACGGTACCCTGAATCGGAGACCGGACTCCTCTTTTGCGCAACGTTGGTCACCATGCGATGGTGGCGCGACGGGCGGCACACAAACGGCCGAAGAATCCCTTTTAATCGGTAGGAAGGAAAATGAGAGAAGGGAGGGTCTTGTGGTTGCTGTGTTTAAGAGAAACTAGGGTTGAAATGTTAAGACAAATGTTAGGGACTTTAAAATGGAATGGAACAGCGTGGTTTGCTAAGGGGGATCTGCGCATATCCCTGGAAAGGGATAATTGCGCACTGAGTCCCCTCTTTTCAATGCCTGTTGACCGAGCCCCCATTCGCATTCCTTTTATTTTTTTAAAATCTTACCCTAAAATTCACATCGTGTTGTTATAATGTATCATAATTTGTTTTTTCGAAAGAATTTATAAGTACAAATATAGTATCAGTTACTTTCAAAAAAAAAAAGCTTAGTATAAGTTACAAAAAATACATATTTGATCAATTAAAATTACATTAACTCAATATAAAATATAATAGATTAAAAATTGAAATATATTTGAATTTAAACCATAATAAAACTCAACAAAACACCAATATAATATATTAGTATATTAATATATATTTCATTTTAGATTATAACTAACTAAGGTGGGTTTGGATGGGTGATTGGATGCGGTGCGTTTAATTTACTTTTTGTCTCACGCTACAGTGTCGCTACAGTATCTAATATCACTGCCGTTGTTTTTGCACTAACTACAGTTAAACAAACAACCCATCCAAACTAAGCCTAAATTTCAGATGATTAGGGCAAATAATTTGATAGATATTAATAAACATTATGGATGAAATCACAAATTTAATATAATTGTACTTTGAGTTTTAAAAAATTATTATTATTTTCTATTTTCTTAAAAAAAATTTGGTGAAAATACAAAACCTAAGAAATTACGATAAAATAAAACTAACTCCCCCATGGGGACACTTCAAACACTTGAAGACCTTATCTCCTTTCTTGAACTAGTTTAGCAATTTCATCGGCTTCTCCATTATTTTCCTTCGGAATGTGACAAATGTCCCAATGTCTAACACTAGACAAAAGTTGATGAATTCTTCTTATCAAAGTTGAGTCCAAATCCTTACAAGCCCAATCTTTAATAACTTGAACTGCCTCCATACTATCAATTTGGGTTATCACAAAGTCATAACTCCTCTCCAAAAGAAAAGTTAATTCATCTAAGATGCTCCATAACCCCTATAAACATTTATACCACAATTTTAGATAATATGAGATGATGAGCTGTTTAGTGAAAGCACTAATTATATCGAATATTTATGTGACAATTTTTCTCTATTTTGGGTAACCATTGTCCAAAAAAGGAAAGAACCCGTGTCTGATTTTGTGGAGAGAGATTAAATTCCATGGTCCACGATTTGTTTGTTTATCGAAATGAAAAATAAATAAATAAATTAGTATTTACTTAAATATTAGCAAATTTCATTTTGATCACCCAATTATAAAAAGTTATAAAATAGTTATTTAATTATTAAATTTTATCATTTTTTGTCACCAACGGGCTAACGGTGGTAGCTTTTAAAATTGGCATAATAGTAATTTAACCTTTAACATTTATACATTGTGTCAAATTAGTCTTGATTATAAAAAATCTAGGCATCAATATTTACACATTGTGTAATTTGGTCTTTTTTTTTTTTTGCAATTTTGTTGTTCTTTGTGATCTTTACACCTAAAAAGCTAAAAGTCTAATTTATTAGCTAAATTTGATTGAAAATAAAAAAAAAAATGAAAAAACCCAAAAATTCAAAATAATAACTTTCATCGTTTTCTGTCTTTTAAAATTAACTTTCAATGTTATAAAGAAACGCAAAATTTAAAAAAAAAAAGGAAAAGAAAATAAGAAGAAGAATATCAAATTACACCATGTTAACTTCTTTTTGGAATCAAAACTAAATTGACATAATATATAAATATTGAGGGTTAAAGTTGCTATTAAGCCAATTTTAAAAGTTGTCAAGTTAGCCAGCCTATGACAAAAAAGATAAAATTAAATAGTTAGGTATCATTTCGCAACTTGTCATAGTTGGGAGACCGAAAAAGAAATTTACTAATAATTGTGTGATTGTAATAGGCCAATTTAGCTCGGGCCCATACAAAAAATAATAAACCCAAAATAATAAAATAAAGTCCAAGTCCAGTCTAAAATATATCATTTGGCCCGATCGGAATGGCCCATTACTTGAAAAGATTGAAGGTCCATCTACAAGCTTGACATATATGGGAACACAATCTTCAAGGATATGCAATCTTAGATATGATATGCAATCCTAGAAGATATGGTATGTAATCTTAGAAGATATGATATGCAATCTTAGAAGATATGGTATGCAATCTTAGAAGATATGATTTTGTAATCTTAAAGATTTAATTTGTAGATACCTTTTAATCTTAGCCGTTGATGTAATTGATCTGTACCGTTGGATTTGGGGACACTCAACTATAAATATAGGTTCCCTTCATTGTAGACACACTTGAGTTTTGAGTAATAAAAAATTCTTGAGAGCATTTACTCAAATTTCTCTCTCTTTTGCGTTCTTATTTTCTGTGGCTTGTTCTTATTTTGTTCTTTGCTCATCTTCATTTCTTTTTGAGTTGCTTCCGTTCGAGTTAGATTTTGGTGGAGGAATTTCGTTGAATCCTCATATTGCGGGAGTTAGGTTGACTTATGCGTATTTTTTATTTTTTTATTTATCCATTTAATTGCTTAATCATTATTTATTCATTTATTTTAATTATTTTAAACTTTTTTTCTTTTTTGCTTTTTCCTATTTACGTTAAATTATTTTATCATATATATTATATATTTTTATTTGTTAAATTGCTATTATTTACTCTATATTTATTATTTTGATTATTATTTTTTTAAAAAAAATTTGAATCTATTATCTTTGTTTACCTTAACATTATTATTATTGCTTGTCATTCTTTTACTTAATTGTTTATGTTAATGCTAATTATTAATATGACCTGTAACTTTAGTAAATTGCACTTTTTTGTAATAACTTAATGTTTTTTTTTTTAAATCTTTGTTTAAAAATATCTATCTTCTTCAATTACCACATTTTATCCAAAACTTTTTCTTAAATAAGGCAATGTTTTGTGTTTAGAAATTCGGGAAATAGTGCCCTCACGTGCTGGGTTTTGATTTTCCGTTTGACTAAATAACTAAATATCCTTTTAATGAATTTTGTAAATCATAAGATGATGTTGGTTACGAGGGTTTAAAACATCATGTCCTAACGTGCTGGATGTGATGTTTGTATTCTTTCAGAACAAAAGAATCTCAAGTTCCAACTAAAATTGTTCAAGTTTTTAGAGAAATCATGTTTTCAAATCTTTTCGAATTTTCGACATTAGGACAATAACTAATCAATCCAGTACTAATTTTGGGCGTTACGAGGGTGCTAATCCTTCCTTGTACGTAACCGACTCCCAAACCCGTTTTCTTGAATTTCGTAGGCCAAAATCAATGTTTTGAAAATAAAATGTTTTATAAGGTGATCCTATCACACCTAAGCAAAAAAAGATTGGTGGCGACTCCATTTTTGTTTTTAAAGTCGATCCCCGTTTTTTAAAAAAACTTAAAAATGGTTTCGACAGTGATCATTTTATAACTTTTCATAATTAAATAACCAAAAATATATATTAATAGTTGGATAACTATTGGTGTAATTTACCGATAAAATAAGGGATATTGCCATTTTTACATCAACTTTTGCAATGGGGTTTTCCCAATTGTTTTGAAAGCATTTGTAATGCCCTTAACCCGGCCCGATTCATCTGGCTGGGATTTCAGGGGTTACTATACTTAACACTTAAGAAAATTTTTCAAACAGTTGACAGACACTCATTACTTAAAATATTTTTTTCGTTATCATTTCATTTATAGACTTAATATAAAAAAAATCGAAAGAAGCATTTTAGAAATAAAATATTACAACAGACCAATCACAACTCATTAAAATACAAACATTTACTAAAGTTTGACTTTTGGAGTATGATACTACAATACACCACTTTTCCACTGAATGCATAATAGCCCACTTTACTGCTACCTTGGTGTACTCCTAGCGCAGCCCCTCTTAGCGCATTCTCTTACTACATCACCTGAAACAATAAGTTTAGGAGAACTTAGATAGAGTTAATACAGAATATCTTGGCGAAATCTTTTATAATATTTGAAGAACTTTTGTACGCCAGCTACCCTTATTAACCACTCACTTCTGTTTGGGCAGATACAATCATAGTGTCAGACTTATAATTAGACACAAATTACAAACTCACAGAGATTTAAATGCTATCAATTTACTAGTCAAATCATATTCTTGTTTGATACCCTACAAGATTACACTGATAATGAATTATACAGATCATCCAAATGAATTCCACTCCATTTTATTTCAAAACCCCAGATACTCAAGAATTCAATGACCTAAATTCCATAAGATTTCAAAAGAATACATGATACTGTTCAGATATGACAGATACTAGATAACTCAATTTTAACCCTACATGATACAAACAAACTTAGACCAAGGGATACTTATCTCATTCATAACCACAAACAACCCAAATTCCAAACTAATAGGTTATCATGGCGGATGCCTTTTTCGAACATACAAATATTTACTTTTTAAGATTTATTCAATTACATCACATACCTTATTCAATTACATCTAATTTTGTGGAGGGAGATTAGATTCCACAGTACCATAAAAACGAATAGGATAGGGGCATGGGTAAAGTTCGTTGGGTAGTTGGGAAATGTATCCATGCTTCCATTGAATGCTTCCCACCAAAAAACAAACCCATCAATCTCACTATCAGACACATACACCCAGGACCACATAAACAAAGTAGTGGGCAGCAAAAGGAAAGGCATGAAAATGTGAGAATATCTCACGAACCTCTCTAAGCCAATTAGACTCTCTTTTTATTTTTTTTTCTTAACCATTAACCTAATAATTCATTTTTATCATAATTTTACAAAATTTTAATTAAAAGTCATGGCGTCTGAATTCTTGATCCACTAATTCAATGTTTTCTAACTTAATTTTTGAAATGTGATAGAAATTAATCAATTTAAAAAAGTATAAAGATTAAATTCATAAATTACTATTGAAGTGCATTACCGTAAAAATTAACCAAAATCTAAGTTACCTATACTATTTGGTACACCTCAAATAATTGGACTATAATTTTTTTACCAAATTAATCTAATAATTTTTTATGGCTAGGGAGCATATTTGACAAGATATTTTCAAATTCAAGAACTGTGACCTAGTTCAAACCAATACCTTTGCTTCTATAAATCGTAGCTTCATAGTCAAGATTTGGGCATAGAGCTACAAAAATTTCCCAAATAATTTTTTTTTTAAAAAAAAAAGTTGAGATGGGAGATATAGAAGTGACAATAAAGGAAGAAGAAGCTAGAGCTGAAATAGACATTTGGAATTATGTGTTCGGATGCTAAAATAGCTATCGTTAAACGTGCCATTGAGCTTGGGATTGCTGATGTTATTAAAAACTATGGAAGCCTTATGCCACTATCCGAGCTAGCCACTGCCCTCCGATGCGAACCGTCACGTCTTCATCGCATTATGAGGTTCATGGTCCACTACCGAATATTCAAACAGGAACCCATCAACCAACACACTATAGGCTTCTCATCGACGCCATTGTCTCGTCGTTTGATAAAAGGTGGAGAAAAATCCATGGCAGCATTCACATTGCTCATGTCCAGCCCTACTTGGTTAGCACCATGGCATAGTCTTAGTGCTCGAGTCCTTGAAACCGGCAATAATATCTCACCATTTGAAGTAGCAAATGGGAAAGATGTATGGAGCTACGCCGAGGCAAAACCCGATTTTAGCGAACTCTTTAAGAACGCCATGGGTTGTGATGCTAGACTGACGGTGCAGGCGACAATCGAAGGATGTCCCGAAGTGTTCGACGGAGTCGAAAGCCTGGTCGATGTCGGTGGTGGTAACAGGACTGCTTTGAGTCTTTTAGTCAAGACATTCTCATGGATTCGAGGCATCAACTTTGATCTCCCTCATGTTGTCGCCGTTGCACCAAAATTCGATAGCATTAAAAACGTAGGAGGAGACATGTTCATGTCTATCCCAAACGCCGACGCAGCGTTGTTCATGCTTAGTACTTTCTTTCCCTTCATTATATGGTCTTATAAGATTAATCCATACATTGCAAATTGCAGTACGTATTGCATGATTGGGACAACGAGGAATGCAATAAAATCCTAAAAAAATGTCGAAAAGGCATTCCAGAAGATAAAAGGAAAGTTATAATCTTTGAAGCAGTTCTTAAAGAAGATAAAGAAGGCGACGAGCTAGGTGCCGTAGGGTTGATGCTATTACTAATAAAGGGAAACAGATGACCTTAAAGGAATGGAGCTATGTTCTTCGACAATCTGGTTTTACACGATTCAACGTTAAACCTATACGTGCAGTTCAATCCATCATCGAAGCTTATCCTTAGAAAAAAATTTCTATGGCTCTTCACAGTTGTTCATCCACTACTACAATAAAAACTTTTTACAATTAAATAACTAAAAATATATACTAAGGATGAAGGCTGATGTAATTTACCAAGAAAATAAGGGTTATTGCGATTTTCACATTAGCTTTTGCAATGGGATTTTCCAAAATGTTTTGAAAGCATTCTTAATGCACTCAACCAAACCCAATTCACTGGGTCCGAATTTTGAGTATTACTACACATAATATTTAAAAAAAAATTCAAACAGTTGACTAACACTCATTAATTAATTTTATTTTGTTATCATTTCATTTATAAACTTAATATCAAAAAAAAAATTCTAAGGAAAGTATTTTAGGAATAAAATATTACATTAGTCCAATTACAAGTCATTACAATACGAACATTTACTAATGTCTGGCTATTAGAGTATGATACCATAATACGCCACTTTTCCACTATATGCATAATAGCCCACTTCGCCGCTACTTTGGCGTACTCCTGGCGTAGTCCCTCTTAGCGCATTTTCTTACTACATCACCTAAAACAATAATAAACATTGTAAGTTCAGGAGGACTTAGTGAGAGTTAATACAGAATACCTTGGCGAATTCTTTTATAATATTTGAAGAACTTTTGTGCGCCAGCTACCCTTCTTAACCACTTACTTCTGTTTGGGCGAATACTATCACAGTTTAGGCTTACAATTGCACGCCAATTACTATACTCTTAATCGTACCAATTCTCTCTTAACTACCTGAACTTAAGATCCTTCTAGACATTACCTTAATCTCTTCTTTTTCTTAGAACCACAAAGGTACTTTTCAAATAATCTCTTCACCGTTACATATAGACCATCTCTTCAAACATATACTGATTTCAAAATGGCTGATCACAGATATTGTTCATTGGCAAATACAGACACATTTGGCGGATACTTACTCAAATTTAAATTTTACCAGTTTACTAGTCAAATCATATTATCGTTTGATACCCTACAAGATCACATTGATAATGAATTATATAGATCATCCAAATGAATTCCACACCATTTTATTTCAGAACCCCAGATACTCAAGAATATAATGACCTAGATTCGATAAGATTTCAGAAGAATACATGATACTGTTCAGATAGGGCGGATACTAGATAACTCAGTTTTGACCCTACATGGTATAGACAAACTTAGACTAAGGGATACTTATCTCATTCAAAACAACAAGCAGCCCAAATTCCAAACCAACTGGTTATCATGGCAGATATCCTTTTTGAACATACAGATACACACTTCTTTTCAAGAAATTCACTTAAGACTTATTCAATTACATCACAAATCTTACTCAACTTCCTTAACTCCAGACGTATCATAACCTTATCATAGCAGTATAAAGTAATCAAAATTTATCCAAAAGTTACAATAAGGGCGAACAATCATATTCTGCCAGATAGACTTAACAGAGTACGTCACAAGTGCCAAACAGAATACACCACCAAGACATTATACATAATCACGTGTTTACTATCCCGGCGGACTTTCACAAAAGGTGTCATGGGTTTATTCCTCATGGACCTACACATAAGTTCATGTATCGTGATCTACCTGTTCGATTTACACATTATCAAAGGCTACACTATGAGCATTCATATAACCATATCTTGCCATGGGCCTCCGCCACATGGACTTACACACTTTTATGTATCGTGATTTGTCAGTCCAATCTTCATTTTACCAGAAACTGCACCGTAAATGTTTTCATAACATACGATGCCATGGGTCGCAACCTCATGATCTTACACTTATTTTCATATCTAATATTTATTGCCATTTTAATGTTTTCTACCTTGGGTAACCAAAGGTCCAAAAAAGGCATGAACTCATTTATGATTTTGTCGACATATATTGGATTCCACAGTTCAAGATTTGTTTATAAAAATAATGGATTAGTTGTCATTTTCAAGCTAAACTTAATGAGCTTTTGCAATGGGATTTCCAAAATGTTTTAAAAGAAAAATTGACTTTTTGGATTCCTATAAAATGTGCTTTGATAAGTAAATAGATTTCCCAAATCTATTTTAGTGAGGTGTGACATTTAAATTTTTAATTGGGGTAAAGTTAGAAAATTAAAAATGAATAATAAATTTTTGGATCAAATTATACTTTTATTATTATATTAATTTATAATTTGATAATTTAAAAGGTTTTATAACAAATTTATCATTTGGGGCAATGTCACTGCTTGCCCTCCTATCTTTGCTTTTTCCAAGATCCTAAATTAAAAAGTTATTGAATTTTTTATAATATATATTTAATTAATATTTAAGTATGTCTAAATAAAATTATTAGTATTTTATTTATATCACTTTTTTTTAATAGCGAAATGTTATGTTATTATTTATAGACAGCATATAAGAATTATGCATCAAATATCATTCCTAAAACATATTATTTTAAATTTTTATAAATGTCCGACCCGTGATAGATTTCTAATCTACTTCGTCAAAGACAAATATTGAGTCCGTTTTTGCACGTACAGATATTGAGTCCAGTCTAGACCATGTTAACCCCAATCTAAAAACCTATTATGCTTCATAAGTGATGATGTGATTCACTTACACTAACTAAACTAAAATCATGATAAAGAGAAGCGCACCTATCGAACAGTAGTATAGCTATGGTGAGTCGGGATATCGTATCCACGAAGACTAAAAGTACTAGTACTTACTATCTTTTTATCATCTAGCATTTAAATTGAAGGGTTGTTTTAATCTAAAATTTAACTAATTACTAAGGATGCAACAGAGAATAAAGTAAGAAAATAATCGAATAAACCAATGATAAAGACAATACCCAGGAAAGAATCTACCTAGACTTCACTTATTATTTTGAATCTGAACTAAATAATTTATTCACTTGCCTTGATCCGTAGAAATCCTTAAATTATATTAATATCTCTTTTGAGAGTAAAAATAGAGACTCTTCTAGGTTAATTAATTGGAATCTCTTTCTAATTAAAACCCCTATTGTTGCATTAACTCGATCTATGGACTCCCCTATTAGATTTGACTCTAATCCGGTAGATTTATGTCGTCCTATTTCTAGGATTACATGCAACTCCACCCAATTATGCCAGATCTACTCTTAAACAGGGACTTTTGCTCCACTGAATAAGCACATCAATCATGAATTAATATTATGAAAACATTAAAACATGAAATAATAACACATAATTGAGATCAATAACAAATATTTATCATGTAATTCAAAAAAATCAAATAATAAGATCCGTCTTAGGTTTCATCCTCCCTAGGTATCTAGGGAATTAGTTCATACTTTGGAAGGAAAACATCTCAAAATTAGGAAAACAACAAAACATAAAGAAACCCAAAAACTTTGAGAGAAATTGAATGGAAATCTTCAGCCTTGAAGGAGATCCTGCTTCTGAGTTGAATCCGTTGGTGTTCTTCGAGTATTTTCTTCGTTTAGCTATACGTGTTTTCTTAGATCCTCTTTTAGTGTGTATTTATAAACTTTAAAATGCTCAGAAACCCTAAAAATTGGGTTTTTCTGTGTATTTGGGAAACAGGGTTTGAAATCGACACGGGCTAGCTCATGGGCATGTGGCTAGCCCGTGTGGCTCACACGGACGTGTGCTTAGCCCGTGTGATAATGGCCAGGCCATGTGGATCCTGAAAGTAGCTCGTTTTGTCTGATTTTGGCCCATTTTCTGCTCCTATTGCTCCCATATGCTCTCCTAAGTATAGAAACATGAAATTAAAGGATTAGGAGCATCAAATTCACTAAATTATATAATAAATCATCCAAAAACGCATCAAGAATGAGAATAAAATATGTTACTTTTATGGCTTATCAAATATCCTTACACTTAAGCGTTTGCTTGTCCTCAAGCAAAATCCTCAACTCACAATCAAAATTAAACTTTCTCAATTCATAATTCTCATCAATAATGTTTTATCATAATTCACAAATAATCACACATTAATAATTCAACTGAAAGAGCACTAAAGATTCAAACAATCCAAGTCACACATTTTTAAAGCATGAAAACATAGGTATTTCCTCTTATCTAAGTAATTACCTTTAATTCAAAACCGACAAAAATTGACATCCTCACTAAAGATTCACTCAAAGCATTCAAAAGTCAAACATGAAAAGTCATTACCATAGGCAACATTAAAATCAAATCTCCACCACTATAAAAAGAAATGCTACACAAATCAAAAGGTCTTTAAAGGGTTGTAATAGGGCTTGGATTAAAGGTGTGGATAAAGGCTAAAAATGAGGGTTAGAATCGAGATTGAATTGATAAATTACCTAACTAGAAAAATAAGCTAATGTTAAATAATTGCATCAATCGAAATTATTAAAGAATATATGAGCTTCTTCTCAAAATATGAATATAATTGTTCAAGCTCAATCGACATATAACTATGTAATAATAAATAAATATAAATGTAAATGAATATAATAATATTTTTTCTTTTCTTCTTCTTCTTCCTCTTTTTTGAGCATAAAGATAAAAAGAGATAATTTAACAACTAAACAAAAGAACATAGTTAGGCATGTAACATCCCGAAATTGGGCCTAGTAGGACTGGGCCCAATGGGCTTTGGGTGTAGTAACATTTAAAATTTTTGGAGAACAAGAGATCGGCTTAAGTGCAAGTTTGACCTATTTGGTAAGTGATTTTGGAAGGTTAGAGGGCTTCTATGAAGCCCCAGGATCAAACTTTGGCTTTGGGGAAATTTTGGTTTTAGGTGAATAAAACCCTAGGAGTTAGTAGGTAGGTTTTAAGAATAAAATATGGAGGAAAATGACACAAGTGGAGTGTGTGGTGTAGTGGCAAAGTGAAGCCACTTAAGGGACAAGGGAGTGATGCCACAAGGAAGGAAGGAGGTCCAAGGTTCAAGTCTTGGCTCTTGCATTTTGGTTTTCTTTTTACATGGACCTTAGTACTTGGCTATAGGTTTATATTTAGTTGCGCATGGTTTAAGACACAAGAGGAGCTTGTGGCTTAGTGGCAAGTGGCGTGAATTGGCTAATGGGAGAGCTTGGGTTCGAATCTCATGACAAGCAAAGGAGTATTTATTTTGCGGATTGGACGGGAAGAGTTTGAGTTGGATTTAAACTCTACTGACAAAGGGATCCTACATCGAAAAGATACAAAGAAGGAAGGTGAGAAGCTAGCTATATTTAGCACCAGATTCCTATCAGGTGTGTACTTCTCTACTTCAGCTGTAGAGTGGCAAATGCTGAAGTGCCGGTCACGGCAATAGTAGCCACACGAGCGTGCGAGTGCACATGTAGGGCTTCGATGCGATAGTTGAGGCCATCAGTAATATCTTGTGGGTTGAGGCTGCTTGGGCCGCAATGGGTCGATTGGCCCAATGGGCCCGCGGGCCCAATTGAATAAAATTGTATGATGTGTAGTATTTAGTGAACTAGACTAGGTGAATCTTATATACGTGGCTAGATTTGTGTTAGGTGGGCCACATGAGCGTGTGGGCCCGAATGGGTCGAAATCGAGTTTTAGGCCCAATAGTTCGGTAACGACCGGGAATGGTAGTTAAGTCGCTCGAGGCGACATTAGGCCTTCAGAAAGACCATTGCAGGTGCAAAATTACTGAAATACCCTCGATAGGTAAATTACAAAAATACCCCTAGAATGTAAATTACTGTTATACCATTAGAGGTTGCTTAGCTTGATTATGTTGTATTTGTTATTCTGATTATGATGGTAATCTGTTTCATATGTTATATTTGATATATGCTTTGCATACATGTCATACTGCATACACGAATTATTATGTCATGACATGTTGCATGGGCTGATGTTATTAAATGAAAGGGGAAGTGTTGTAGTGGCTCTGCCACGATCTGTTGTAGTGGCTCTGCCACGATCTGTTCTAGTGACTCTGTCACGATTCTAACGATGAGCAACATGACTACCATCAATGGTGTGTAGCGGTGAGGGTTGATTGTAGAAATCCCCAATGGTGATTGGCTGGTACGGGAGGAGTGTAGCGGATGGAAATCTAGGTTGGGATGGGTTTTGCATCGCATTGCATTGATATCTGATTATCTACTATTCTCTGTTAGTAGGGCTAAGGCCCAGTCTATTCCGTATGGGCTTCGCCCAAAGTGATATGTAAGGGCTAGGGCCCAGTTAAGGTTAAGGTAGAGTAATTGCACACTGAGTTTTCGTAAACTCACCCCCTCTTTTTAAATGTTTTAGATAATCATTAGATCATGAATTGGGAGCTGAGGCGGACTAGTGGTGGCCATGCAATGTTTTCTCATAACCTCTTTTCTTTTATTTGGACTTATTTTTATTTGGGTTTTTGTTATGTAATAAGGCCACTATAACTTTAATTTTGGTATTTTCTTTGGTTTAGCTTTTAATTTGATTACTACCTATTATTATTCAATGTGCGATACGAGATTTTCCTAAACCCTTAATAACTTTTTTTCAAAATGTTAACAAAAAGGATAACAATCAATAAATATTTTAACTCGAAATTTTTAACAAACAAGCAGTTTTCAAACAACCCTTTTATGTGACATGCCAGATCCGGTTTAACTTCTAGGCCGGGTTTGGGGTGTTACAATTGTAGTATCAGAGCCTAGGTTCAAAAACTCGGGTGTGGGTTTGGGTTCAAAAATATTTTCAAAGGATGGTTTGCAAAATGGTTTAGAAAAATATATATCTGTTTTTTTAGAAATATGGCACTGAGTCTCGGCATGCATCCCCCACCATGTAAGTTTCCTGATACTTTGCTTTGTTATATGCTGTATTTCTAGTATCAATTCTGTGTGCTTGGTTTGGATGTGATGTTCGGATATAGAGTTGGTTACGTATGAAATATTTGTCTGCTTTAATGGTTAGGTGTTTTTGAGTATGTGTAGGAGTTCTAAATTCTAGTTAAAAGTATATTAGGGTTATTGGAATCAGAGTGCGCAGCGTGAGCATAGTGTTGTAGGTTAGGTTGTAGGACTGTTCCTGTAGTTGGAAATTTCGAGGACGAAATTTCTTTAAGGAGGGTAGATTTGTAACATCCCGAAATTGGGCCTAGTAGGATTGGGCCCAATGGGCTTTGGCGTAGTAGCGTTTAAAATTTTTGGAGAACAAGAGATCAGCTTAAGTGCAAGTTGGACCTATTAGGTAAGTGATTTTGGAAGGCTAGAGGGCTTCTATGAAGTCCTGGGATCAAACTTTGGCTTTGGGGAAATTTTGGTTTTAGGTGAATAAAACCCTAGGAGTTAGTAGGTACGCTTTAAGAATAGAATATGGAGGAAAATGACACAAGTGGAGCGTGTGGTGTAGTGGCAAAGTGACGTCACTTAAGGGACAAGGGAGTGATACCACAAGGAAGGAAGGAGGTCCAAGGTTCCAGTCTTGGCTCTTGCATTTTGGTTTTCTTTTTACATGGACCTTAGTATTTGGCTATAGGTTTATATTTAGTTGCGCATGGTTTAAGACACAACAGGAGCTTATGGCTTAGTGGCAAGTGGCCTGAATTGGCTGATGGGAGAGCTTGGGTTCGAATCTCATGACAAGCAAATGAGTATTTATTTTGCAGATTGGATGGAAAGAGTTTGAGTTGGATTTAAATGCTATTGACGAAGGGATCCCACATCGGAAAGATACAAAGAAGGAAGGTGAGAAGCTAGCTATATATATAGCATCCTATGAGGAGAGTTAATACACCTTGAAGGGCGTTTGGGCGCAGGAGTGGTCGGAGCACGGATTAGCACCAGATTCCTATCAGGTGTGTACTTCTCTACTCTAGCTGTAAAGCGGCAAATGCCGAAATACCGATCACGGTAATAGTGCCACACGAGCGTGCGAGCGTACGTGTAGGGCTTCGATACGATAGTTGAGGCCATCAGTAATATCTTGTGGGTTGAGGCTGCTTGGGTCGCGATGGGTCAAAATGGGCCTAATTGAATAAAATTATATGATGGTGTAGTATTTAGTGAACTAGACTAGGTGAATCTTATATACGTGGCTAGATTTGTGTTAGGTGGGCCACACGAGCGTGTGGGCCTGAATGGGCCGAAATCGAATTTTAGGCCCAATAGTTCAGTAATGACCGAGAATGGTAGTTGAGTCACTCGAGGCGACATTAGGCCTTCGGAAAGGCCATTGCAGGTGCAAAATCACTGAAATACCCTCGATAGGTAAATTACGAAAATACCCCTATAAGGTAAATTACTGTTATACCCTTAGAGGTTGATTAGCTTGATTATGTTGTATTTGTTATTCTGATTATGATGGTAATTCATTTCATATGTTATATTTGATATATGATTTGCATACATGTCATACTGTATACACGAATTATTATGTCACGACATGTTGCATGGGCTGATGTTATTAAATGAAAGGGGAAGTGTTGTAGTGGCTCTGCCACGATCTGTTCTGGTGACTCTGTCACGATTCTAACGACGAGCAGCATGATTGCCATCAATGGTGTGTAGCGGTGAGGGTTGATTGTAGAAATCCTCAAGGGTGATTGGCTGGTACGGGAGGAGTGTAGCGGATGAAAATCTAGGTTGGGATGGGTTTTGCATCGCATTGCATTGATATCTGATCATCTACTATTCTCTGTCAGTAGGGCTAAGGCCCAGTCTATTCCGTATGGGCTTCGCGCAAAGTGATATGTAAGGGCTAGGGCCCAGTTAAGGTTAAGGTAGAGTAATTGCACACTGGGTTTTTGTAAACTCACCCCCTCTTTTTAAATGTTTTAGGTAATCATTAGATCGCGAATTAGGAGCTGAGGTGGACTGGTGGTGGCCATGCAATGTTTTCTCGTAAACTCGTTTCTTTTATTTGGACTTATTTTTATTTGGGTTTTTGTTATGTAATAAGGCTACTATAACTTTAATTTTGGTATTTTTTTTGGTTTAGCTTTTAATTTGATTACTGCCTATTATTATTCAATGTGTGATACAGGATTTTCCTAAACCCTTAATAACTTTTTTTCAATATGTTAACAAAAAGGATAACAATCAATAAATATTTTAACTCGAAATTTTTAACAAACAAGCGGTTTTCAAACAACCCTTTTATGTGACATGCCAGATCTGGTCGTAACTTCTAGGCCAGGTTTGAGGTGTTACAAGGCAACTAACTGATGTGTCATTGAAAGCACCAAAAATATTCTATTCCCTACAAAATAATGAAAAAGAACAGTAAAGGGGAAGTAGGGTCGAATCCTCAAGGACCGGATTATACGAATGCTTGTTTCTCGAAATCCTGGGTAAAATCGTGCCCAAGAAAACCTACTTTCCTGAAAAAAATAAAAATAACAGAATTAAAAGTTTTGATCTGGAAACGAAAATAAAATAAAAACAGAATTGAGAAGTCGAATTGGAATTGCAAAAATTAAAAATAGGAAATAGAGTTGAGATAAGGAAATTCTTATGGGGAGATTCCAGCCTCCAGTTGCCTCGATCTGTCTTGGGTTCAATCCTTGGCTTTTAGATGGTTCTTCTCAAACCGAATAAGTCAGTTATAGTAGAAGAGGACGCCTACAATCACCAGCTCCAATGATTTAGACTTCGATTTAGTGGAACCTGACTCTAGCCAACAATCGCTCTTGTGGGATCATCTTATGCTAGATCAACGTTTCTCAATGGCAAATCCCACGCCATTTTGTCTCTTGGGCTGGCCAACCTCTGACGCAGTAAGCTAACAAACCGACTGTGCAACCTTCTTAAAATATATAAAGCGGTCGTTCCTTGCACACTTTGAAAAGGCCACTTTTTAAGGGACATGGAAAGAAGCGTCAGCCCCATAATGCAGAGAAACGATAAATACCCTGTTGAGAAGGCTAAATACAGATTCTAAACCTCAAGAACCCTTTTTTGAGATTTTCGACAACCTTTGGCTAGATGGGTTTTAGTGGCTCATGGTTGTGGCGAAAAAGATATAATAAAAATGGAGATTTTATTAAAAGGAAATATGGAAAGAATAAAAGACCTTTGGGGAGAAAGTGTTTTTCAGAAAAAGACAAAGCATCAATTTGAGTCACCTCACCCCCTATTTATAGTGCTAAGGGAGATAGTCTAATCCTACTTAAACTACCAAAAGATAAATACATTTAATTGGAGATAAATAAAATAAAATCCTAAATTAAATAATCCTTATTAATTATCCTAATATAATTAAAATAGAGTTTGATAGAATAAAATCTCTTCTTTTTGCATTTCAACCCTTGTGTCCTCCATGCTTGCACTTTTGGCACTAACTTTTCCCTGTGTCGCACATTGCCCCATTTTATCTCTAAATTCACGCTTTTGGCCCTTAATTTTTCTTTTACCTCCAAAATAGTCCCTATGACATAAAAGATCATAAATGGCTCAAATTAGCAGAATCATACTCAGAATAAACACATAATTAATACATAAAAATACGTTATTCTAGAGTATTATCACTAACCAAATCAAATACGCCACTTCGACGCTACTTTGGTGCACTCTTGGCGCAGTCCCTCTTAGCGCCCTCTCTTACTACGTCACCTGAAACAATAATAAACATTGTAAGCTCAGGAGGACTGAAACACCCCACACTCGGCCCACGAGCCTGAACCGGATCTGGTATGTTCCTTAAGAAAAACGGTTTTCGAAGTCCTTTATTACTTAGAGAATATTGGTGTATTTTTAGAAAACTGTTCATTTTGGATTGGGCTTAGGTTAAAAACCCGTTTATTTAATTTAGAAATCATTTAATTAGGGTGACAAAATAGTTTAGGGTTTAAATGTAAAGACATAAAATTTTAATATCATAAATGTAAAGTATTTCGAAGCATAATAATTGCAAGTAAATAATAGTAACGAAGATAAAACTATGGCTTTTTAGGCCTTATTACATCAATAATTTCCAAACTTAAAATTTAAAGAACTTTATAAAAATAAAGGTCCAATTCATAAATATTTTCTCTGCTACGCATGGCCACCTTTAGCTCCTGCCGACCCGATCCATTACTGCTCATCACCTGAAAAATAGTCCCTCAAAGGGGTGAGTCAACGGGCTCAATGTGTACACAAACTAACAAACAATATTTCAGGCATACATATTCATATCAGAACATATACGTATCAAAATGATGCAACCCAAACCCAAGCCTAATTATCCATCCGCTACACACCACCCGCATTCGCGCGGTCACACCGTGGGGACTACTAAGTCAACCCTCCTTCCGCTACACACCATCGAAGGCAGTCGCTGCAGTCGACGTGCTCATCGCCCATATACGTTGTGTCATTAGACACTATGTTCAGATAATGTAACCGAAGTTACCATGTTCACTTAATGGGACCGTAGCCACCATATTTCGTTGGTGAGACCGTAGTCAACACCTATTCTTCCCCTTTCACATATATCCCATATGCCCCAAATATTTATATCATGCATATCTTATTTCTCATTCATATTACATATTCAAAAATATATATATATCGTATTTGTAATCCTATCGGAAGTAGGAAACGTACCTGGGTACTTTTACCTCATTTGTGACACTTAGCCACATTCTTATTCGCATGCACATTCATATATATACATATAAAATAATTGCCATAATATATTGGGAGTTAGTGTGGGGTACACACCTTATTCGCTTAATGGATTCCTTGAATTCCCGAAGTGAATCGATCACAGATTCAGACTTTAGATATGTTAACTCCTATATTTGGCCCATCATATATAAACATATTAATACCCTTTTGATTTTAAAACCAAATCCTACTAGGAATAGAATTACTAACACTTACCAACCTCCTCGGAAATCCATCACACAGCCTCTCAGCATATCCTCCAACACTTGTATAACTCGTTCAGACTGCCCGTCTGATTGTGGATGAAAAGCCGTAGTGAAGTCCAACTTAGTGCCTAAAGCTTGATGAAGTGCCTTCCAAAATCGAGACGTAAACCTTGGGTCTCTGTCGGAGATGATCAACATCGGTACTCCGTGTAGCCTTACGATTTTCGCCACATATAACTTGGCTAACTTCTGAAGGGAATAGTCAATTCTCACCGGAATAAAATGTGCGGACTTGGTCAAACGGTCCATTATCACCCATACCGAGTCTTTCTTAGTAGGCGTAAGGGGAAGCCCACTAACGAAGTCCATGGTAATTCTTTCCCACTTCCATTGGGGAATCTCAATTGGTTGAAGCAAACCCGATGGAACTTGGTGTTCAGCCTTAACTTGCTGACACATCAGACACCTTCCCACGAATTCAGTCACTTTCCGCTTAAGATCAGACCACCAAAATTGTTCTCTTAGATCTCTATACAACTTGATGCCTCCAGGATGCATAGCATAAGGGCTACCATGCGCTTCCCGAAGAATCCTTTGTCTCAACTCCTTATCCTTCGGCATACAGACCTTTCCTTTGTAGCACAACACTCCTTCTTCATTGACGCCATAATCCCCTAATTCTCTGCTCCGTACTTGTTGAAACTTAGCACTTAGATCTTTATCAGCCATTTATCCCTCTTTCACCTCATTCAACCACGTGGGCTTGACTTGCAATTCTGCCAACAGGCTTCCATCATCATACAGACTCAAGTGAGCGAACAAAGCCCTTAAATCCGACACAACCTTCCTACTTAGGGCATCAGCTACCACATTCGCCTTGCCCGGGTGATACTCTATCGAACAATCATAATCTTTCAACAACTCCAACCACCTTCGTTGCCTCAAGTTCAACTCCTTCTGAGTCAACAAGTACTTAAGGCTCTTGTGGTCCGTGTAAATTACTGACCTTTCTCCATAAAGGTAGTGCCTCCAAACCTTGAGGGCGAAAACCACTGCTGCTAGTTCCAAGTCATGGGTTGGATAGTTAACCTCATGAGGCCTCAATTGCCTAGACGCATAGGCGACCACTTTTCCTTCTTGCATTAGCACACAGCCTAACCCCGTATGTGAAGTGTAACACCCCTTATCCGTATCCTATGCCGGGACCGAGTACGAGGCATTACCAGACTTAACAATACATTTGGTCAAATTACTTAACACATAAAAAATGACTTAGTCAAGTCCCTATACATGCCATAACTTAAATCATTTATAAATAAAGATACACATAGATAACTTGATAGTGTGAAGCGATCTCCAACGACCTCCAACCCAAGCTTGTTAATAGGACTCTGTAACATGGGGAAAGAAAAAGGGGGTAAGCTTATAAAGCTTAGTAAGTTCACATGTAAAAATAATAAGCATTAGCAATGAATTTAGCTTACTACTAAGCCGTTATAACTTGCATAAATAATGCTAAGTTCTTACTTTCCCAACTTATTTGTAGCCTTATCAAGGCCTCAACATGACAAATCCTCACAACAAGTTCTCAAGATAATGCAATCATAATTACACATAGTTCCACCATTTTCTCATGTTCATCTTAAGCTGTCTACTTGAGTCATAGTCACTAAATCATTTATATCTCGAGCTACAAAACTCCAAATTAAGATCCGTTAATTTTATCAGAAACTAGACTCATATATCTTCATACCATAAAATTTCCAGAATTTTTGGCTTAGCCAATTAGTACAATTTATTCATTAAAATTTCCCCTATTTCACTATTTGACTATTTTGACCACTTTTCACCACGAATCAATTTTCTCCTGGTGAAAAATTCAAATGATGTTATAATTTATATCATTTGAAACTAGACTCATTAAGGATTTCAAGAATATAACTTTTATCCCATAATTATTTTTGTACAATTTTTAATGATTTTTCAAAGTCAGAACAAGGGATCACGTACTCATTCTAAACCAATCTCACAAGAATTTAAATATCTTGAAATATAAAAATCCTTTGCTTTCTCTGTTTCTTTTATATGAAAATAGACTCAATAATATTCAAATAAATATCTCATCCAACTTATAATTCAATTTCTACTATTTTTGGTGATTTTTCAAATTCACATCGCTGCTGCTGTCCAAAGCAGTTCTATCGTAAATTTTTTTTTTTTTTTTGCTCTCTTTCATTTTAGTTGTGTTCATCACTTGCTTATACTAATCTTTCAAATTTCCGATTACATATTGAACATATTGTTCATACGTACTTTTGCCACATTTCTCAATTGGTCACATTCATACTTGCACTTATTCATAACATGATTGTATTCAATTACACTTAGTCATCACACAATCACATGTATTTTCTCTTAGTCACTTTTCCGTTGAACTCATCGCAATGATAACAGATACACGGTGGCCTACACATGGTACCACCCTTGTAGCCGAAGCTATCTGGTACACATAGTAACCTGCACTTAGTACTATGCATGTGACCGAAGCTATTTCGTAACTCTCTTGTACACATAGTTGAGCTCAATATTAACAATCATTCAATCTCTTTCATTTGATTCACTCCTTTTGTATTACTTATTATCAAATTAGGAAAGTCTTACGAATTTGAGTACGTCGTTGCTCGTGCCACGTTTCACAACTCAGTATGGTTTTCCTCATTGAAATACCATACCTACATTTCACAACTTGGTATGGAAACACCATACCTACATTTCTTAACTCAGTATGGTTAATACCATACCTACATTTCACAACTCAGTATGGATGATACCATACCTACATTTCATATCTCAGTATGGATGATACCATACCTACATTTCATATCTCAGTATGGATGATACCATACCTACATTTCAGAACTCAGTATGGATGATACCATACCTACATTTTATATCTCAGTATGGATGATACCATACCTACATTTCATATCTCAGTATGGATGATACCATACCTACATTTCATATCTCAGTATGGATGATACCATACCTACATTTTATATCTCAGTATGGATGATACCATACCTACATTTCACACTTTGCCATGGATTAACCATGGACTTATCCGTCAATTCATCACATGTCGAAATTCGATCATACTCCGCCCTGCATTTCTCTTAATTTTGATCTTTCAATACAATCTCGTAATTTTTTTTTATATTTTTCATGATCCAATAATAACATACAAAATAACACATGGTATCAGTTAAACATTTAAACATATTAAATTTAATGCTTATTAACATACGAACTTACCTCGAATGCTAAAACGACCATTTTACCAACTTTCTCGATTTTCGATTTTCCTCAGTTCTACATCCAAATCTCATTTTTCAGGATCTAAAACATCACATTTCACTTATTTAATTAATATACTACTCAAAACAGTCCCTAACTCAAACTTTGGAAAAATTACAATTTTGCCCCTAAACTTTTGCATAATTACAATTTTACCCCTAGGCTCGAAAAATTAAACTTTATTCCTTTTTCTTATGTTTTATGACATGCTGAACATTTTTCCCTTCTATTGCAACTTCAAATTCTTACTATAACACATACTTATGAACAATAACAACTTTTACCGATTAACTCGTTTTACTCATTTTCATAGAAAATCATTTAGCAAACATCACTCTCTAATCTCAAACATCCATATTCTACCATTAGATACTAAAATACATGCTTATCTAGCATGGGTATTTTTTTAAACTTTGATTACACTTCAAATTAATGGTAGAAATAGATAAATTAAGCTTTGAGGATCTCAAAAATATGAAAATCATTAAAAGCGGGACAAAAACCATACCTATATAAGCCATAGAAGCTTGGCGAATGCTCATCCATGGCTGCCATTTTTTCTTCTCACATTCGGCTGGAGAAGAAGAAAATAAGGGTGTTTTATTTTTATTCTTTTTACTATTTTTGTCTTATTATTCATTTAACTTATAAATGGACTAATTTCTTCATAAGGACCTTCACTTTAAAAACTCATCACAATTGCACCCATTTAATCCTACTAACCAAATTAAACACTTCTCCGATAAAATTTCTTACTTGAAATTTCCACACAACAATTCAATCACATTATAGACCACATATTTTGCAACTTATTGCAATTTAATCCCAATAATAAAATTGGGCACTTTATAGATAAAAATTACTTAACAAAATTTACACACCATCACCCAACATATCATAGACTCTAAATCAATCATAAATTAAATATTTTTACTTAGAGTTTGTGGTCTTAAAACCACTATTCCGACTAGGCCCTATTTTGGGCTATTACAATTCTCCCCCTTAGGGATTTTTCGTCCTGAAAATCTCACCGATTAATGGATTTAGGTCTAATTTCGCAAGTCACTTTCATCTTCTCATATAGTTTTGGCATCTTCAACATCTTACTTCTTAAATTAAGATTCAGAATTGTACTATCTTATCATGAACATAAAAATCATATTCTTGATCTTCTTAAATTTCATTGAAAATCCCACTAATAAGTAATTGGCATTATTCTATCAATAATCCCATACTCTTCAATGAACCACAACTCACCTATCTTTACTTATCTAGATGATTTTTATTTTTTTGGTTAATGAAATACTTTTGAAGCACTTAACACTAATCTAAGTTCAATACTCTTACCTTTCGATTCTGTATGAAATTTTTTTTTTGATAATCTATAATTGATTTCTTGGTACACAAACTCCGTCTCGAAACAACAAATAAATAGTCGGTTTCTGACCTGTAGTTCTGAATCGGAAGTTAGTTCTTTTCAAACACTTCTAACTTATCATTTTCTTGACAAAATTCTAAGTTTCACAAAATCATGGAATAAGCATCATTATTTACGAATAATAATCACCGTCTAATTCACATCATAAGATTCTTTTCATGCAGTATTAACTAAGTGCAAGCATAAGCTACCATTTTCACGTTCTTGTATCAAAAATACACTTCAAACCAATAAACTATCCAGACTAAATAATTGAATTGGTCTTGGCTGTTTCACCGTACCCTTCTAAAGGAACTATTTTCATCCGGTTGCCATGATAACTCAAACATGTATCCTATTACAATTCTTTTTCCTTCACGAATCAATGATCCTTAAATCAACTATACTGATTTCAATGATATATAACAATCTTGTTTTAACTCATTGAGATATATATAAAATTACTTAGAAATAACAATCATAATGCGATTCGACTTGATCCTTCATTGTTTACTCTTTTATCATTGTTGATTTCTTTCCGAAATCTAAATATAGATCACATCTAATAAAATTCATTTCTATTACTTCTTAAAATATTGAACCACATTGGAATTGCATCTCTGTGACAATTAAAATTGTAGTGCCATTTCAAGGCTAACTTCTCGATCACATCGATAAACAATACTTTTAGTCTTTACACATCGACAATAGTAACATTGTATGTTCACTATCAAACTAGATTTCATACTCATATAAGTATGATTACTTCCGATAAAGGAATATCTCTTGCACAATTCATAAAATAAAATCAATAAGAAATGCGAGATAAGGAGATCCAAGATTTGATACCGTACAAGAAATCCGAGAATATAGCTCATAAGAGAAATAATACCGACTTCGACTAATTCTCGAGAAAATTTCGGAAGGAAAATAATACTTATAAGCACTAAGCGATAATGAAGCAACATAATTTTCATATACACATTTCACGAATAACAATCGATGGAAGGCGAATTTCAACATCATATGAATATTCACGCTTCTTTTACGTCAATTCATTTTAATAGAATACCGTAAAAGATAGAGTAAACCGATCACGACCGGCACATATTAACATTGCTTTCATCTATCACTTTGAAATCAACTAGCATTCTCATATGATAAGAACCCGAACGAGTCGATTAGTCAATATTAACTTTTTTCTTAAGCGTAACATTGCGAAACCAGGATGATTTTCATAAAATTTCATCACGGTATTTGAAATTATTTTAGGTCATTTAACATATATTCACGGTATTCATCCGTATCCTTTGTCTCTTTCAAAGGTTCATCCGAAAATTTCCTCACTTTCCATCATTTTAATAAATATCAATAATATTCACTCATATTTCATATGATACATTAATATGTAAAAACATAAGTAAAAGGACGTATCATTTACATATAAACTTACTCATTTCAAGTCTTACCACATTACGAATGCATATCATAAACATTGCTCACATTTACATGCACTTATGCCCTGCATTTGTCATCACATAGTCACACGTAATTTTCACTTTGTCAAAGTTTCCCGATGAGCACTTTAGAATAATATCGAATACACAGTGGTTTTGTACACGGCCCCCCAGTAATAATAAATACGATAGTATCATACACAGCCCACCAATAATGATAAATAATGTGGTATCGCATTTTGACCTACAAATAATAATAATAATATGTGGTATCGTATCGCACGCAGCCCACCAATAATGATAAATACTGGTGGTATCGCACACTCGCCTACAAATAATAATAAATCTTGTATCGTATACACACTTTGACCCACCAATAATGACATATTCATATACTGCCATAATAAGACTAACTTCTCAATTACTTTAGTAGATAATGCCTCAGCTGAAAACAAAACATCTCGATCATCGGAGAAATTTAAACAGAAATTCCCATAACAACCAATACAAAAACACAATCTTTATATCTCTGGTAACTGTATCAAAGAACTCTCACCGTCAAGTCAAAAATTATAATTATTCTAAGCATTTTAATGATAAGAAGAAACCATTTTCATCAATAGAACATTTCCAACTGATATCTCATGGTTGATACTTTGAACAATAATTTATTAAGGAAACAAAAATGACAAAATCTCAGAACATGGAGCTGCACAGAAAATACTCATAACATTCACTTAATTTCACAAGTTATACTCATAGCATCATACAAATGCAAATCAACATGAACACTTATCATAGTGTAAACTTTCATTTCGTCTCATCTTTCATATTTCAGAAGAATTTTTTTTTATCCACAATTTATTCATCATCACATAAACATCATAAACTATTTCTCTTACTTTTTACGAGTCTCAACTCATCATAAATATATTGTTTGCACTATCAAATTTAGTTCGGTTGAAGTGCGCATCTGTCTAATAAAATAATTTACATCAGGGTCGGAAGCCGTCACACTATCACAGTTCATTATGGCATGTATAGCTAGACTCTCACACTCACTATGATAGTCCGAGAATCGACTAAACCATAGCTCTGATACCAATACATGTAACACCCCTTATCCGTATCCTATGTCGGGACCGAGTACGAGGCATTACCAGACTTAACAATACATTTGGTCAAATTACTTAACACATACAAAATGACTTAGTCAAGTCCCTATACATGCCATAACTTAAATCATTTATAAATAAAGATACACATAGATAACTTGATAGTGTGAAGCGATCTCCAACGACCTCCAACCCAAGCTTGTTTAATAGGACTCTGTAACATGGGGAAAGAAAAAGGGGGTAAGCTTATAAAGCTTAGTAAGTTCACATGTAAAAATAATAAGCATTAGCAATGAATTTAGCTTACTACTAAGCCGTTATAACTTGCATAAATAATGCTAAGTTCTTACTTTCCCAACTTATTTGTAGCCTTATCAAGGCCTTAACATGACAAATCCTCACAACAAGTTCTCAAGATAATGCAATCATAATTACACATAGTTCCACCATTTTCTCATATTCATCTTAAGCTGTCTACTTGAGTCATAGTCACTAAATCATTTATATCTCGAGCTACAAAACTCCAAATTAAGATCTGTTAATTTTATCAGAAACTAGACTCACATATCTTCATACCATAAAATTTCCAGAATTTTTGGCTTAGCCAATTAGTACATTTTATTCATTAAAATTTCCCCTATTTCACTGTTTGACTATTCTGACCACTTTTCACCACGAATCAATTTTCTCCTTGTGCAAAATTCAAATGATGTTATAATTTATATCATTTGAAACTAGACTCATTAAGGATTTCAAGAATATAACTTTTATCCCATAATTATTTTTGTACAATTTTTAATGATTTTTCAAAGTCAAAACAAGGGATCACGTACTCATTCTAAACCAATCTCACAAGAATTTAAATATCTTGAAATATAAAAATCCTTTGCTTTCTCTGTTTCTTTTATATGAAAATAGACTCAATAATATTCAAATAAATATCTCATCCAACTTATAATTCAATTTCTACTATTTTTGGTGATTTTTCAAATTCACATCGCTGCTGTTGTCCAAAGCAGTTCTATTGTAAATTTTTTTTTTTTTTTTTTTGCTCTCTTTCATTTTAGTTGTGTTCATCACTTGCTTATACTAATCTTTCAAATTTCCGATTACATATTGAACATATTGTTCATACGCATACTTTGCCACATTTCTCAATTGGTCACATTCATACTTGCACTTATTCATAACATGATTGTATTCAATTACACTTAGTCATCACACAATCACATGTATTTTCTCTTAGTCACTTTTCCGTTGAACTCATCGTAATGATAATGAGATACGTGTGGTGGCCTACACATGGTACCACCCTTGTAGCCGAAGCTATCTGGTACACATAGTAACCTACACTTAGTACTATGCATGTGACCGAAACTATTTCGTAACTCTCTTGTACACATAGTTGAGCTCAATATTAACAATCATTCAATCTCTTTCATTTGATTCACTCCTTTTGTATTACTTATTATCAAATTAGGAAAGTCTTACGAATTTGAGTACGTGCGTTGCTCGTGCCACGTTTCACAACTCAGTATGGTTTTCCTCATTGAAATACCATACCGCATTTCACAACTTGGTATGGAAACACCATACCTACATTTCTTAACTTTCGGTATGGTTAATACCATACCTACATTTCACAACTCGGTATGGATGATACCATACCTACATTTCATATCTCGGTATGGATGATACCATACCTACATTTCATATCTCGGTATGGATAATACCATACCTACATTTTCAGAACTCTCGGTATGGATGATACCATACCTACATTTTATATCTCAGTATGGATGATACCATACCTACATTTCATATCTCAGTATGGATGATACCATACCTACATTTCATAACTCAGTATGGATGATACCATACCTACATTTTATATCTCAGTATGGATGATACCATACCTACATTTCACACTTTGCCATGGATTAACCATGGACTTATCCGTCAATTCATCACATGTCGAAATTCGATCATACTCCGCCCTGCATTTCTCTTAATTTTGATCTTTCAATACAATCTCGTAATTTTTTTTTTATATTTTTCATGATCCAATAATAACATACAAAATAACACATGGTATCAGTTAAACATTTAAACATATTAAATTTAATGCTTATTAACATACGAACTTACCTCAAATGCTAAAACGACCATTTTACCAACTTTCTCGATTTTCGATTTTCCTCCAGTTCTACATCCAAATCTCGTTTTTCAGGATCTAAAACATCACATTTCACTTATTTAATTAATATACTACTCAAAACAGTCCCTAACTCAAACTTTGGAAAAATTACAATTTTGCCCCTAAACTTTTGCATAATTACAATTTTACCCCTAGGCTCGAAAATTAAACTTTATTCCTTTTTCTTATGTTTTATGACATGCTGAACATTTTTCCCTTCTATTGCAACTTCAAATTCTTACTATAACACATACTTATGAACAATAATAACTTTTACCGATTAACTCGTTTTACTCATTTTCACCGAAAATCATTTAGCAAACATCACTCTCCTAATCTCAAACATCCATATTCTACCATTAGATACTAAAATACATGCTTATCTAGCATGGGTATTTTTTTTAAACTTTGATTACACTTCAAATTAATGGTAGAAATAGATAAATTAAGCTTTGAGGATCTCAAAAATATGAAAATCATTAAAAGCGGGACAAAAACCATACCTATATAAGCCATAGAAGCTTGGCGAATGCTCATCCATGGCTGCCATTTTTTCTTCTCACATTCGGGCCGAGAAGAAGAAAATAAGGGTGTTTTATTTTTATTCTTTTTACTATTTTTGTCTTATTATTCATTTAACTTATAAATGGACTAATTTCTTCATAAGGACCTTCACTTTAAAAACTCATCACAATTGCACCCATTTAATCCTACTAACCAAATTAAACACTTCTCCGATAAAATTTCTTAACGAAATTTCCACACAACAATTCAATCACATTATAGACCACATATTTTGCAACTTATTGCAATTTAATCCCAATAATAAAATTGGGCACTTTATAGATAAAAATTACTTAACAAAATTTACACACCATCACCCAACATATCATAGACTCTAAATCAATCATAAATTAAATATTTTTACTTAGAGTTTGTGGTCTTAAAACCACTATTCCGACTAGGCCCTATTTTGGGCTATTACACGAAGCATCACAGTACACCACAAAGTCTTTTCCTGCCTCCGGCTGAATTAACACTGGAGCTTCCGTCAACACCTGTTTAAGCTTTTCAAAGCTTTCCTGTTGCTTGTCCGTCCACACAAAGGGTACTTCCTTCCTTAGCAACTTTGTCAAAGGCGCGGCTATTGATGAGAATCCTTCCACGAACCTTCTGTAATAGCCTGCCAATCCTAAGAAACTTCGATTTCAAACCACGGACCTAGGTGGTTTCCAATCCAACACTGCTTCAATCTTCCTAGGATCCACTCTTATTCCTTCTGCGGATACCACATGTCCTAGGAATGCCACTTCCTTAAGCCAAAATTCGCACTTGCCGAACTTGGCATAGAGCTTCTTCTCCCTTAACACTTCCAACACAACTCGGAGATGCTCATCATGCTCCTCTTCTGACTTAGAATACACCAAAATATCGTCGATAAACACAACGACGAACCTATCCAAATAGGGTTGGAAAACCCGATTCATCATGTCCATGAACGCGGCTAGAGCGTTCGTCAATCCGAACGGCATCACCACAAACTCAAAATGGCCATATCTTGTCCTAAAAGCGGTCTTATGAATGTCAGCCTCCTTCACCTTCAACTGGTGATATCCCGACCTTAAGTCTATCTTTAAGAACACAGCTGCCCCTTTCAGCTGGTCGAACAAGTCGTCTATCCTCGGCAAAGGATACTTGTTCTTGATGGTCAGTTTGTTCAACTGACGATAATCTATGCACATACGCATAGTTCCATCCTTCTTCTTCACAAATAGGACCGGTGCTCCCATGGAGACACTGTGGGTCGGATGAACCCACGATCCAACAACTCTTGAATTTGAGCCTTGAGCTCCACCAACTCCTTGGCGCCATTCGGTATGGAGCGATTGACACAGGAGCTGTTCCCGGTAACAAATCTATTTCAAATTCCACCTCCCTATCTGGGGGTATTCCTGGTAATTCATCAGGGAACACATCTACAAAGTCCCTTACCGTCCTAACTCCATTGACACCTTCATCTTTTCGTCCCAACGCACTTACGAAGGCTAAGAACGCCTCGCACCCCTTCCTAACCATCTTCTCGGCCTTTAGCCTTTGAAACCACGTTAGACAAGTAGTTCCTCCTCTCTCCGATCATCACTACTACCTCATCCTCGGAGGTTCTTAGTTCCATACGTTTAGCCGCACAATCCAACACACTCGATGCTCTACTAGCCAATCCATTCCAAGTATAAGCTCAAACTCTCCGGAAGGGTAACTCCATTAAGTGCGCGAAAGTTTACTCCCTGAATCTCTAGGGTACATTCAGAAAGATCTTGTCTACCTCTACGGTTTGGCCTAATGGGCTTACTACGATCATCATCTCATCGAGAGAATTCTCGAGTCTAGGCCTAGTGTTTCTACTATACTACATGCAACATAGGAATGGGTCGAGCCCACATCAATCGAGAGCAAAATAGGGCTGTCAAAAATAAAGAACGTCATCAGGTTATAACATCGGCGGCGTCTCTTTCTTTCCTCCGTGAACCGCATAAACCAACCCGGTTGCCTTGCCTCAAGATTAGCGGCACCTCGACCACGTGCTCCACGGCCTCGCCGGCCCCATTACCTCTGTTGCAAGAACCACGACCGTTGGTTGAGGTGCTTTGTCGCCTCTACCACCGACTAGCATTCTAGGCCGCCGGTCGGCCCTCATCTGCTCGATTGGGACAATCCTTAAGCATATGGTCCTTGGACCCACACTTGAGACATCCACCCGTCTTCCTCCAATACTCTCCTAAGTGCCTCTTTCCACAGTGCTCACAAGAGCATCACGCCAACCCGCACCCGGCTTGTTGATTCTGTGGGCCGTCAACTCTAGGCCTCTTATTACCCTTTCCAGATGGCCCGAAACCTCTTTTGGGCTTACTCCTATCCAAAGCCTGCTTGGTAGAATCCTTGATCCCTTCGGCCACCTTGACCTTTTCTACCAAAGCAGAAAATTCCCGCTCCTGATGCGGTGCTATCAACAGTCTCAGATCGTCCCTTAGTCCGTCCTCAAAACGGACACAGCGCTCATGCTCAGTTGCCACTACTCCTCGGGCATAGCGGCTCAACCTCAGAAATTCTGCGACAGATTTACTCCCTTGCACCAATCCCAAAAAAGCCTTCCTTTGTTCATCTATATACCTGGTTCCCACATACTTCTTCTGAAATGCTTCCTTAGCATATTCCCAGGTCAGATCCTCCGCTGTGGCACCGTCCTGCACAGTTAACCACCATTAATACGCTTCATCGCGTAACAGTGCCACCATTCCTTTCAACTTCTCCTCGGGGGTCAAGTCGAGCTCATCCATAATGCGCTCAGTTGCTTCTAACCAATACTCAGCTGTACTGGGTGCCACTCCCGACACTCCTCTAAACATTTTCGCTCCATTAGCTCGGAGCCGCTCAGGTACTGACTTCTGGGTTCTCGAATTTCCACCCGCACCAGCCACCAATTCCAAAACTTGCAAAGACACTGACTGCGACACAAAGATCTTCCCGTCCCGAGCTTCTTCGCTTTCGACCCACAGCGGTGGGGTGGTGGTGGTGGTGGTATTTCATTGTCGAGAACCACGACCCGATCTAACGGGTTACGACACGATCATTCTTCCTCTACCTCTTCCACGGCGACCACGTCCTCTAGAGCTCATTTTCTATCGTCGAGATCGATTAAGAAGTTTTATGAATTAGTATTCTTGTTTCACTTATTACCGCATGAAAATGTTTTATGAAGAAGAATTTAAGAGTGGTTCTTTCGTATTCATACAAACATACAGTCTTTCCATTCATTCATTCATCCATCAAACAAATATGAACTTTTGTTCATCCAGAGAAATGTTGAAATTTTCATTGTTATTGTTTTTCCGCTACCCAGGGGTATTTTTGTAATTTTGACCTACAGGGGCATTTTTGTAAATTTTTCAAAATGAAAAATTCCTTGATGATTTTGATGGAAGTATTTTGGTACTTTTAAGGTTCCGGGAAGTTTTGGAAGAGTTTTGAAATCCAGGGGTATTTCGGTAATTTTTGACCTCGGGGGTATTTTGGTAATTTTCCAAAAGCCAGGGTAAATTGGTAAAATTTAGTAAGTTAGGGATATTTCAAAAGTTGTAAAACTTTATGGGTTCTTTTTGAGAGTTTTGTTTTCCAAAACGGTGATGTTTACGAAATTGTCGGAAACTAGGGTCATTTTAGTAATTTTGTAAGTTAGGGGCAAATTTTGTAATTTTCCAAAATCAAGGTATTTTCGATGGTTTGCAAATTAGGGTTTGTGAACATTTATAAAATAATGAAGCTTTGGCAAAACCGTTGAGAAGTTTGACATTTTGTGAATCAAGGGCATTTTGGTAATTTTACCACTAGGGGTATTTTTGTAATTTCCACAAATCAAAAATTTTTCGGAAAAATCTTGTAAGGATGGTTTTCACAAACTCAAAAGAAAGTTTTAAAACTAGGGTTTGTTGTTTCGTTCTTCTTTTTTTTTTTCAAAACATGGCTAGTTCCTTTGGGTTTTAGTCCTTAGGTTTAGCTTTATGACCAGAGCCCTCTTTGGTCGGGGTGAACCAAAGCTACGCACTGAGCAGGATTCGAATGGAGAGGAGGTGAGTCACGCGGATTGCTTAAATATCAAGCTCCCATCGAAACCATTCCTAGACATGCGCACAGAGGTTGCCACACCACTGAGCCTTTTGAGTTAGGGTGAACCGAAGCTACGCACGGGTAGGATTCTGCGAAGAGGAGGTGAGTCACTAGGATCTGCTTAAATACTGTGCTCTTTAGGATCCAATCTGAGACATGCGTCATGTGGGTTACCACACCCTAGCTCAATGACCTAGCCATAGGTTTGTTAAGTTCATTAAGTCTTATGAGTTTCATGTGTTTGAGTAGTCTAATCACAGGGTTCAAATTCCTATCACACTATTCTATGTTCCATGCCTTTTCTACCCCTATATAAATCACATAATCACACATAGAGTTAGGGTACTTACGGGTGGATCATGGTCGGAGACTTAGGTGCCATGCCGGAAAACCTGCTTAATTTCAAAGAAAATCATTTTGGCTCGCTTTGGAAACGTTTTGGGCCTTAGCCCACAGGCCGAGAGTTTAAAACGGGCTCTGATACCAAGCTGAAACACCCCACACCCGGCCCACGAGCCTGAACCGGATCTGGTATGTTCCTTAAGAAAAACGGTTTTCGAAGTCCTTTATTACTTAGAGAATATTGGTGTATTTTTAGAAAACTGTTCATTTTGGATTGGGCTTAGGTTAAAAACCCGTTTATTTAATTTAGAAATCATTTAATTAGGGTGACAAAATAGTTTAGGGTTTAAATGTAAAGACATAAAATTTTAATATCATAAATGTAAAGTATTTCGAAGCATAATAATTGCAAGTAAATAGTAGTAACGAAGATAAAACTATGGCTTTTTAGGCCTTATTACATCAATAATTTCCAAACTTAAAATTTAAAGAACTTTATAAAAATAAAGGTCCAATTCGTAAATATTTTCTCTGCTACGCATGGCCACCTTTAGCTCCTGCCGACCCGGTCCATTACTGCTCATCACCTGAAAAATAGCCCCTCAAAGGTTGAGTCAACGGACTCAATATGTACACAAACTAACAAACAATATTTCAAGCATACATATTCATATCAGAACATATACATATCAAAATGATGCAACCCAAACCCAAGCCTAATCATCCATCCGCTACACACCACCCGTACCTGCCAGTCACACCGTGAGGACTACTAAGTCAACCCTCCTTCCGCTACACACCATCGAAGGCAGTCGCTGCAGTCAACGTGCTCATCGCCCATATACGTTGTGTCATTAGACACTATGTTCAGATAATGTAACCGAAGTTACCATGTTCACTTAATGGGACCGTAGCCACCATATTTCGTTGGTGAGACCGTAGTCAACACCTATTCTTCCTCTTTCACATATATCCCATATGCCCCAAATATTTATATCATGCATATCTTATTTCTCATTCATATTACATATTCAAAAATATATATATATCGTATTTGTAATCCTATCGGAAGTAGGAAACGCGTGCACAGGTACTTTTACCTCATTTGTGACACTTAGCCACATTCTTATTCGCATGCACATTCATATATATACATATAAAATAATTGCCATAATATATTGGGAGTTAGTGTGGGGTACACACCTTATTCGCTTAATGGATTCCTTGAATTCCGAAGTGAATCGATCATGACTCGGACTTTAGATCATTAACTCCTATATTTGGCCCATCATATATAAACATATTAATACCCTTTTGATTTTAAAACCAAATCCTACTAGGAATAGAATTACTAACACTTACCTTGTTTGCCAAATCAAATCCCAAAGGTGTGGTATTCCTCCCGAATTTGGCTACCCACTAGATCCTTTGATTTGATAAATCTTTGATTAAAGCGAATAGATCTAATTATTAAAGAGATAACCTAGGCGAATATAACTTCTTACCTTGAATCACGAGTTCAGAAAATATTCCTTTTCTTGTATGTCCGTCGAAATCGATAAACCCCTTGTATATTCGACCATTCACAACAATAAGATTAGTACCACGATTTTGGTAAAAAGTAAAAGGAATAGAAATTGATTGACCATGATCTTACCTTTTTGATGTTGTAGTTGATTGCTTCTTTACTTAGAATCGACAAAAATTCGGCTTTGATAGTAGAAAGCAGAGAAGAAAATAGAAGAAGAGAAGATAGATTTTACTTAAGGAAAAATTCGACAGAGAGGGAGAGCTAGGGAATTTTAGCAGCAAAAAAGAAGCAAAGCGAGGAGTAGCCCTCCTTCCTTCCTTTTATAGACAAAGTTATCACCAAGGAGTCCCTTACTTGGCCACCACTCCTGAGATGTGATAATATTATTCAAATAAAAAAATATTTAATCCATCATTTATCTCCTCAAATAATCCAAATTTAAAAATCTAAAAAGAAATCTCTTATTTATCACTTAATAATGAATTTTAAAGAGAATAAACCTCTTTTTTTCAAGATGCTTCCCGTCCACTCCTTGTGCTTACGGAAACAAAATTAAAACCTTCATTTAATTGCTTCCCTTGTGACTCGAACCAGGCCCATGCCTCTTGTACATGGCGCCATTTCCATAGCCCTAAGTGCCATCTTCGAGCCAATTTTCCTAGCCCGTTTGTGTGTCAAAACTTACCAACTTTTTCTTTTAAGGCCCTCTTGCCTTGATTTCCTATTTTAAACTTTAAAACTCATCATTTTAGGGTCATTTCCAAGTTTCCTAAAATTTTCGATCGGCTCTGTTTACTTGCCATTTTCTTACATTTCCAAGTTTCCTAAAATGTATACTTTCCATTTTTGGATCATTTCCATTTTCATTTCTTAGTTTCCAAAAATGTGCACTTTCCATTTTTGAACCATTTCCTTACATTTCTGGGTTTCCTAAAATGTTCATGTCCTAATGCATTTCCAGGTTTCCAAAAATGTTCAGGTTTCCAAAAATGTTCATTTTCATTTCCATGCATTTTCATACATTTCTGAGTTTCCAAAAATATCAAAAATTTATTCATTAAGACTTGTCATTTCATACAATTAAACCGAAAATGCATAGGCCCTTTCCAGGATGTTACAAGGACTTAGTGAGAGTTAATACAAAATACATTGGCGAATTCTTTTATAACATTTGAAGAACTTTTGTGTGCCAGCTACTCTTTTTAACCACTTACTTCTGTTTGGGTGAATACTATCACAGTTTAGGCTTACAATTGCACACCAATTACTATACTCTTAATCGTACCAATTCTCTCTTAACGACCTGACTAACTTAAGATCCTTCTAGACATTACCTTAATTTCTTCTTTTTCTTAGAAAGAGATTTCAATTAATCAACCTAGAGTCAGTTGTTCTTAGTCTCGAAAGAGATATTAACATAATTTATGGATTTCTACAGATCAAGGCAAGTAAATAAATCGTTTAATTCAGAGTCAGAATAATAAGTGAAGTCTAGGTGGATTCTTCCTCGAGTATTGTCTTTATTCATTGGTTTATTCGATTACTCTCTTTACTCTCTGTCGCGTTCATAGGTAATTAGTTAGTTAAATTTTAGATTAAAATAAATCCCCTTAATTATTAGGTTAAATAATAAAAAGATAGTTATTACTAGTAATTTTAGTCCTTAAGGATGCGATATTTCGGACTCATCAAAACTATACTACTGTTTGATAGGTGCGCTTGCCTTTGTTGAAATATTAGTTAGTTTCGAGCCCATCAGGGTTTTACTAATTTGCATTAGTTTTTGTTAAAATAAAAAGACTAAAGTACTTCAAATAATATAATTTATTTTAAATATAGAATGACATTTCTGTAATTTCCATAACTGAATTGGCATCCAATTGATTAACCATACCAACTCAGTCAAAAATTTAAATAATAATATAGATGTTAAAATTTATATAAATATATAGTAATAGTTAAAAACAACATTATTGGTAAAGGTCGAGGTCTTGGGCCTCGTGTACCAAAGCTTGATTCTTATTATGCGCAATTATCATATATAGATTTTTAGTTCAAATTATTCCAGTTTTTAATCTATTTGTAATTTATATTGGTTTGATTTCAATTTTATAAATACTTGAATATATATGCTCCAAAAAATTTGAGTTCATAATATGCTCCATTAAATATGTTATAATTGTATTTTGATTTTTCAAAAATTATTATTATTTTCAATTTTCTTAAAATATTATTTTGAGTTAGACCGCTATAGTCATTTATACCACACAATTTTCTGAATTTGTTTGTTTCCACAGTGTACGATTTCTTTGATTACGGAAAGGAAAGGTTATAAAATACTTATTTAATTATTTAATTTTGTTATTTTCGGTTTAAAATATTAATTTCTGAATTCTGTTATTTTGTTATTTAATTATTTAATTTTGTTTCGGAAAGGTGATAGTTTTTAAAATTGATATAATAGTAATTTTAATTTTTAATATTTATATATTCTTTAAAATTAGTATTAATTCTGAAAAAAAATATAATCCTCAACATTTACACATTGTGTAATTTAAATTTTTGTTTCTAGTTTTGTTGTTCTTTGTGATCTTTTCACCTAAAAAGCTAAAAATTAATTTCATTAGCTAAATTTGATTTAAAATATATAAAAAAATAAAACACTAAAAAATCCAACATAATAATTTTTATTGTTTTTCATCCTTTTAAAATTAACTCTTAATGTGACAAAGAAAAGAAAAGAAAAACAAATTAGTATTTAACTCAGATCCTCAAAATTGAGGGTTTAGACCAAAATTTTGCAAAAATATAAGAGAAAAGATTTGAACCCAAAACTTCTCATACAAAACTAACATATTTAACCACTAAACCAAATCAAATTACTTGATAAATTTTTTACAATCTTAACTCAAAATCAAGACGTAACTACTCTTGGTTTCACTAACCCAATCTCTATTAACCAAATTTTTGGAATGTGACAATTACCCTCTCTTTATTTTCTCTTAATTATTAAGTCAATAGCTCATTCTTATCATAATTTGCAAGAAAAGGGGCTCAAACTCAGGTCTCTAAGCCAATTAGTTCCTCTTCTTATTTTCTCCTAACCATTAAGCCAATAATTCATTTTTATCATAATTTTACAAAATTTTAATTAAAAGTCATAGCGTGTCAATTCTTGGTCCGCTAATCTAATTTTCTAGCTCAATTTTTAGAATGTGACAAAAATTAATCAATTCAAAAAATATAAAGATTATGGTAAAAGTTACCCAAAATCTAAGTTATGGTACACCTCAAATAATTGGACTGTAATTTTTTTACCAAATTCATCTAATAATTTTTTGTGGGTAGGAGCATATTTGACAAGATATTTTCAAATTCAAGAACTGTGACCTAGTTCAAAACAATACCTTTGCTTCTATAAATTGTAGCTTCATAGTCAACAATTGGGCATAGAGTTACCAAAAGTTCTCAAATAAAAAAATTAAAAAGAAAGTTGAGATGGCAGATATGGAAGTAACAATAAAGGAAGAAGAAGCTAGAGCTGAAATAAAGATTTGGAATTATGCGTTCGGATATGCTAAAATAGCTTATTTAATTATTTAATTTTGTTATTTTCGGTTTAAAATATTAATTTCTGAATTCTGTTATTTTGTTATTTAATTATTTAATTTTGTTTCGGAAAGGTGATAGTTTTTAAAATTGATATAGTAGTAATTTTAATTTTTAATATTTATATATTCTTTAAAATTAGTATTAATTCTGAAAAAATATAATCCTCAACATTTACACATTGTGTAATTTAAATTTTTGTTTCTAGTTTTGTTGTTCTTTGTGATCTTTTCACCTAAAAAGCTAAAAATTAATTTCATTAACTAAATTTGATTAAAAATATATAAAAAAATAAAACACTAAAAAATCCAACATAATAATTTTCATTGTTTTTCATCTTTTTAAAATTAACTCTTAATGTCACAAAGAAAAGAAAAGAAAAACAAATTAGTATTTAACTCAGATTCTCAAAATTGGGGGTTTAGACCAAAATTTCGCAAAAATATAAGAGAAAAGATTTGAACCCAAAACTTCTCGTACAAAACTAACATATTTAACCACTAAACCAAATCAAATTACTTGATAAAAATTTTACAATCTTAACCCAAAATCAAGACGTAACTACTCTTGGTTTCACTAACCCAATCTCTATTAACCAAATTTTTGGAATGTGACAATTACCCTCTCTTTATTTTCTCTTAATTATTAGGTCAATAGCTCATTCTTATCATAATTTGCAAGAAAAGGGGCTCAAACTCAGGTCTCTAAGCCAATTAGTCCCTCTTCTTATTTTCTCTTAACCATTAAGCCAATAATTCATTTTTATCATAATTTTACAAAATTTTATTTAAAAGTCATAGCGTGTCAATTCTTGGTCCGCTAATCTAATTTTCTAGCTCAATTTTTAGAATGTGACAAAAATTAATCAATTCAAAAAATATAAAGATTATGGTAAAAGTTAACCAAAATCTAAGTTATGGTACACCTCAAATAATTGGACTGGAATTTTTTTACCAAATTCATCTAATAATTTTCTGTGGCTAGGAGCATATTTGACGAGATATTTTCAAATTCAAGAACTGTGACCTAGTTCAAACCAATACCTTTGCTTCTATAAATAGCAGCTTCATAGTCAAGATTTGGGCATAAGAGTTACCAAAAGTTCTCAAATAAAAAAAATTAAAAAGAAAGTTGAGATGGCAGATATGGAAGTAACAATAAAGGAAGAAGAAGCTAGAGCTGAAATAAAGATTTGGAATTATGCGTTCGGATATGCTAAAATAGCTGCCGTTAAATGTGCCATTGAGCTTGGGATTGCCGATGTTATTGAAAACTATGGAAGCCCTATGCCACTATCCAAGCTAGCCACTGCCCTTCGCTGCGAACCGTCGCGTCTTCATCGCATTATGAGGTTCATGGTCCACGAGCGAATATTCAAACAGGAACCCATCAACCAACACACTGTAGGCTTCTCATCGACGCCATTGTCTTGTCGTTTGATAAAAGGTGGAGAAAAATCCATGGCTGCTTTCATATTGCTCGCGTCCAGCCCTACTTGGTTAGCACCATGGCATAGTCTTAGTGCTCGAGTCCTTGAAACCGGCAATAATATCTCACCATTTGAAGTAGCAAACGGGAAAGATCTATGGAGCTACGCCGAGGCGAACCCCGAATTTAGCGAACTCTTTAACAACGCCATGGGTTGCCATGCTAGACTGCCGGTGCAGGCGACAATCGAAGGATGTCCCGAAGTGTTCGATGGAGTCGAAAGCCTGGTCGATGTCGGTGGTGGTAACGGGACTGCTTTGAGTCTTTTGGTCAAGGCATTCCCATGGATTCGAGGCATCAACTTTGATCTCCCTCATGTCGTCGCCGTTGCACCAAAATTCGATAGCATTGAAAATGTCGGAGGAGACATGTTCATGTCTATTCCAAACGCCGACGCAGCTTTTTTCATGGTTAGTACTTTCTTTCCCTTCGTTATATGGTCTTATAAGATTAATACATACATTGCAAATTGCAGTGGGTATTGCATGACTGGGACGACGAGGAATGCATTAAAATCCTAAAAAAATGTCGAGAAGCCATTCCAGAAGATAAAGGGAAGGTTATAATCGTTGAAGCAGTTCTTGAAGAAGATAAACAAGGCGACGAGCTAGGTTTCGTGGGGTTGATGCTAGACATGGTGATGATGGCTCAGACTGATAAAGGGAAAGAGAGGACCTTAAAGGAATGGAGCTATGTTCTTCGACAATCTGGTTTTACACGATTCAATGTTAAACCCATACGTGCAGTTCAATCCGTCATCGAAGCTTATCCTTAGAAAACAAAATCTATGGCTCTTCACAGTTGTTCATCCACTACTACAATAAAAACTTTGTTACATGAGAAATGTTTTAGTTTTGGCTAAAAACATCAGTCTTTTGTTGGAATCAAAACATCTTGGTTTTGAGTGGTTTTCTTTAAAATCATTCTGTTGGAATCAATATATCAATTAATCCGGTTTAATTTAAAACTGATACTAATTTTAATTATACCTTGGAATAGTTGTAGATTGATTATGAGGCGTTGTTGGTAAAAGTTGAGATTTCGAGTCCTGTAAAACGTTGGTTAGCACCATGGCATAGTCTTAGTGCTCGAGTCCTTGAAACCGGCAACAATTTCTCACCATTTGAAGTAGCAAATGGGAAAGATCTATGGAGCTACGCCGAGGCGAACCCGGACTTTAGCGAACTCTTTAACAACGCCATGGGTTGCGATGCTAGACTGACGGTGCAGGCGACAATTGAAGGATGTCCTGAAGTGTTCGACGGAGTCGAAAGCCTGGTCGATGTCGGTGGTGGTAACGGGACTGCTTTGAGTCTTTTAGTCAAGGCATTCCCATGGATTCGAGGCATCAACTTTGATCTCCCTCATGTCGTCGCCGTTGCACCAAAATTCGATAGCATTGAAAACGTAGGAGGAGACATTTTCATGTCTATCCCAAACGCCGACGCAGCGTTTTGTCATGGTTAGTACTTTCTTTCCCTTCATTTCATGGTCTTATAAGATTAATCCATACATTGCAAATTGCAGTCGGTATTACATGATTGGGACGACGAGGAATGCATTAAAATCCTGAAAAAATGTCGAAAAGCCATTCCAGAAGATAAAGGGGAGGTTATAATCGTTGAAGCAGTTCTTGAAGAAGATAAAGAAGGCGACGAGCTAGGTGCCGTAGGGTTGATGCTAGACATGGTGGTGATGGCTATTACTAATAAAGGGAAACAGAGGACCTTAAAGGATTGGAGCTATGTTCTTCGACAATCTGGTTTTACACGATTCAACGTTAAACCTATACGTGCAGTTCAATCCGTCATCGAAGCTTATCCTTAGAAAAAAATTCTATGGCTTTTCACAGTTGTTCATCCACTACTACAATAAAAACTTTTTACAACTAAATAACCAAAAATATATATTAATAGTTGGATGAAGGCTGATGTAATTTACCAAGAAAATAAGGGTTATTGCCATTTTCACATTAGCTTTTGCAATGGGAATTTCCCAAATGTTTTGAAAGCATTTGTAATGCACTCGGCCCAACCCGATTCACCGGATTCAAATTTTGAGTGTTACTACACATAATATTTAAGAAAATTTTTCAAACAGTTGACTAACACTCATTACTTAATTTTTTTTTTTTGTTATCATTTCATTTATAAACTTAATATCAAAAAAAAATTAAAGAAAGTATTTTAGGAATAAAATATTACATCAGACCAATTACAACTCATTACAATACGAACATTTACTAAAGTCTAATTATTAGAGTATGATACTATTAATGCACCACTTTTCCGCTATATGCATAATAGCCCACTTTACCGCTACTTTGGCGTACTCCTAGCATAGTCCCTCTTAGCGCATTCTCTTACTACATCACCAAAAACATTATTAATAAACATTGTAAGTTCAGGAGGACTTAGTGAGAGTTAATACAGAATACCTTGGCGAATTCTTTTAAAATATTTGAAGAACTTTTGTGCACCAGCTACCCTTCTTAACCACTTACTTCTGTTTGGGCGAATACTTGCACGCCAATTACTATACTCTTAATCATACCAATTCTCTCTTAACTATCTGACTAACTTAAGATCCTTCTAGACATTACCTTAATCTCTTCTTTTTCTTAGAACCACAAAGGTACTTTTCAAAGAATCTCTTCAAGAGCCCGTTACATACAGACCATCTCTTCAAACATACACTGATTTTAGAATGGTTGATCACAGATATTGTTCATTGGCGGATACATACACATTTGGCGGATACTTACGTAAATTTAAATATTATCAGTTTACTAGTCAAATCATATTCTCATTTGATACCCTACAAGATCACATTGATAATGAATTATATAGATTATCCAAATGAATTTCACACCATTTTATTTCTGAACCCCAGATACTCAAGAATACAATGACCAGATTCCATAAGATTTCAAAAAAATACATGATCTTTGTTGGATATGGCAGATACTAGATAACTCAGTTTTGACCCTACATGGTACAAACAAACTTAGACTAAGGGATACTTATCTCATTCAAAACTACAAATAGCCCAAATTCCAAACCAACTGGTTATCATGGCAGATACCCTTTTTGAACATACAGATACACACTTCTTTTCAAGAAATTCACTTAAGACTTATTCAATTACAACATAAATCTTACTCAACTTCCTTAACTCCAGACGTATCATAACCTTATCATAGTAGTATAAAGAAATTAGAATTTATCCAAAAGTTACAATAAGGGCGAACAATCATATTCTCCCAGACAGACTTAACAGAGTACGTCACAAGGGCCAAACAGAATACACCACCAAGGCATTATACAGAATCACGTGTTTACTGTCCCGACGGACTTTCACAAAAGGTGTCATGGGTTTATTCCTCATGGACCTACACATAAGTTCGTGTATCGTGATCTACCCATTCAATTTACACATTATCAAATGCTACACCGTGAACATTCATATAATCATATCTTGTCACGGGCCTCCGGCACGAACTTACACACTTTTATGTATCGTGATTTGTCAATCTAGTCTTCATTTTACCAGAGACTGCACTATAAATATTTTCATAACATACGATGCCATGGGTCGCAACCAACATGAAAACAGCCAAAAATCCAAAATGAAAAGGAAAGCTACAAAAAAAAAAAAAAGATCAAGTTACACCATGTGTAAATGATGAAGGATAATTCTTTTTGGAATCAAGACTAAACTGACATAATATAAATATATTAAGTTTTAAAGTTATTATTGTGCCAATTTTAATAGCTACCATGTTAGCTAGCTAGTGACAAAAATAAAAGACAAAATTGAATAGTTAAGTAACTATTTTGTAACTTGCCATAGTTAGGTGATAAAAAAAAAACTAATAATTGAATGATCATTTCACAATTTTTCATAATTGAATGACCAAAAATATATTTAAATACATAAATACATCAGATTACCAATACTAAATGCACTACAAAATCTACAATATAACTGATGAAGGTAATGAATTGCGCATATTAAAATAAAACATATAAAAAATTTAACTGAAGTTTTGGTTTAGTGGTAATTTCAAGGTTTTACTAATTTAATTGGTGTGGGTTTTACTAATTTGCAATGGTTTTTGTTAAAATAAAAAGACTAAAGTACCTCAAATAATATAATTTATTTTAAATATAGAATGACATTTCTGTAATTTCCATAACTGAATTGGCATCCAATTGATTAATTATACCAACTCCGTCAAAAATTTAAATAATAATATAGATGTTAAAATTTATATAAATATATAATAATAGTTAAAAACAACATTATTGGTAAAGGTCGAGGTCTTGAGCCCCGTGTATCAAAGCTTGATTCTTATTATGCGCAATTGTCATATATGAATTTTAGTTCAAATCATTCCAATTTTTAATGTGTTTGTAATTTATATTTGTTTGATTTCACTTTTATAATTACTCGAATATATATGGCTGTACTTTATTACACTATATTCTATTTGTAAACTTTATAAAAATAATCCAAAAAATTTGAGTTGAGTTCATGCTCCGTTAAAATACGACTTATGTTGTTATAATTGTATTGTGAAAAATATAACGTCGGTAATGACAATATATCGCAAAGAAAAAAAAAGAAATAGAAATAAAAATAAAGAACACACAGATTTTACGTGGAAACCCTTTCGGGAAAAACCACGGGCAGAGGAGAAGAAAATTCACTATGTCAAATTCGAATCAATTACAAGAGGAATAGACCATGTCTATTTATAGGCTTATAAAGCCATATTCTAATAGGAGTAGTAAGATTAAAACTCCTTATTCTAATCAATATCAAATAGATGGAGTTTAATAAGGTTTAAAAACCTTATTCAAAATAAAATAAAAGAAGTGTAATTCTATAGGGATTCTTCTTTTATTTTATTTTACCATTGTATTTTATTAAATAAGAATTTGGGTCACTTAATTCTAACAATCTCCACCTTGACACGAATTCTTAATGAACAAGTTCTTCATCGCGAACTCTCAACGAACAAGTTCTCCACCTCTTCCATAAAACCCCTTAAGGGTTTAACTTCAACAATGAACACCAACCAAGTCTAAGCAATGCTCAAACTTGGTTATAGGAAGTGACTTAGTCATCATATCTGCAGGATTTTCATGAGTACTAATTTTGCTCACAACAATATCACCACGAGCAATAATATCACGAATCAAACTATGCTTCACAACTGGGGAGAACACATCTGTGAAGTCCACTCCTGGAATTTGACTATAACCCTTTGCAACAAGCCTTGCTTTATATCTGGGTTCTTCAACTCCTGGAGTCCCTTCTTTCTTTTTAAACAACCTTTTTACCTTTAGGAAGTTTCACAAGATCCCATGTTTTGTTTTTGTGGAGTGATTCTATTTCCTCTTGCATAGCAAACATCCACTTTTCTGAGTCTTCACAGCTAACCACCTCAGAATAATTTGACGGCTCTTGGTTTGCATCTATATCTTCAGCCACATTTAAAGCACAAGCAATTAGGTCGACCTCTCATAGATACTTTTGGAGGTTTAATTTCTCTTCTAGTTCTGTTTTTGGCGATAGAGTATTGTGGTGAAGAAGCAACTCTATTCTCAATTTTTGTACTGGCTTGAGGAGTCGACTCTGTATTAATCTGATGCTCCACCTGCTTTTGATTTTCTTTATTGGAAGAGTCTTTAAGAGATAAGTTAGCTAGCATAGCAGTTTCATCAAAAACAACATCTCTGCTAATCACAATTTTTCTATTTTCAGGACACCATAACTTATACCCTTTTACACCAGCTTTATAACCAAGAAAAACACATTTAATGGATCTTGGTTCCAATTTTCCATTATTAACATGAGCATACGCAGGACACCCAAAGATCTTTAAATCAGAATAATTAGCAGGATTACCAGATCATACCTCTTGTGGAGTCTTTTTTTCAATGGCAACGGATGGAGATCGGTTGATCAAAAAACATGCAGTAGAGGCTGCTTCGGCCCAAAACGACTTTGGTAAGTTGGCATTTGACAACATGTATCGAACCTTCTCCACAATCATTCTATTCATTCGTTCTGCAACGCCGTTTTGTTGTGGAGTATGACGAACTGTCAAGTGTCCCACGAATCCTTCTGACTTACACAGTTTTTTAAACTCATTAGAACAAAACTCTAAGCCATTGTCTGTGCGGAGGTATTTTATTTGTTTTCCCGTATGTTTTTCAATCATAGTTTTCCAAGACTTAAATGCGGAAAACACATCGCTTTTCTGCTTCAGGAAGAATGCCCAAACTTTTCTGGAAAAATCATCAATAAAAGTTAGCATATAATTAGCTCCACCTCTCGAAGGCACTCTTGATGGCCCCCACAGATCAGAATGAATATACTCCAATGTTCCCTTCGTGTTATGGATTCCTCTGGGGGATCGAACTCTCTTTTGCTTCCAAAAACACAGTGCTCACAGAACTTTAGTTTGCAAATTCCTTGCCCATCAAGAAGTCCTCTTTTGCTCAATTCTGCCATGCCATTCTCACTCATATGCCCTAGGCGCATATGCTAAAGTTTAGTAATATCATCATCTGACAAAGAAGAGGAACCGACAGCTGCATCACCAATAACAGTAGAACCCTGCAAAACATATAACTTTGCAGTCTTTCTCTCGCCCTTTCATCACAATGAGGAACCTTTGGAAATCTTCAACATCCCACTTTCAGCTGTGTATTTGTACCATTTTGAATCAAGAGTACTCAACGAAATTAAATTTCGCTTCAATTCTGGAACATGTCGTACGTCACTAAGTGTTCTGACAACTCCATCAAACATTTTAACTTTAATTGTTCCAACACCTGCGATTTTACACGAAGCATTATTTCCCATCAAAACAACACCTTCAGACACCGTTTCGTAATTTGTAAACCAATTCCGATTCGGACTCATGTGGAAGGTGCAGCCTGAATCAAGTATCCACTCATCGCTCTCTTTAGAATTGTTGACAGAAGGGACTAGAAGTTCACCATCACAGTAGTCTTCTACAATATCAGCTTCACCAGAATTTTCTGGTTGTTTTCCCTTTTGATTCGCAGCCTCCCTTTTAATCTTGTTCTGTAGCTTATAGCACTCAGATTTGATGTGCCCTTTCTTCTTGCAGAAGTTACAGGTTTTACCTCTGTTTGAAGACTTTGATCTACTTTTAGATTTACCGTGAGGATTCCTTTCCTGTGTCCTTCCACGATCATCATCAGCATTCCGATCTTGTCTTCCACGAACAATAAGACCCTCTCCCTAGGAGTCGAGTTTAACCACAAGATGCTTCATCTTATCATACGAGGTCAAAGAATCATAAACCTCATCAAGCTGAGAGACTCGCGGCTATATAAAATCGTGTCTCTAAAGGTTGAATAAGACAGGGCAACAAACAAAGTAGAATCAACCCTAGATCTTCCTTATCATACTGAACCTCCATGGCCTCCAAGTTTGAGAGAATTTCTTTAAACATCATTAAGTGTTCGTGCATGACGCACATTCCTCCAAACGATGAGCATAAAGACGTTGCTTCATATGCAACTTGCTAGTTAAAGTTTTCGACATACATATTTGTTCTAGCCTCTTCCATAATCTTTCGTGATCTTCTCCTTCATCACATCCCGCAAAATTTCATTAGACAAATGCAGATGTAACTGTGTTAGTGCCTTTCGACCCTTGCGCTTCTTATCTTCCTCCGTCAATGTCGAAGGCATCTTATCTACCCCTAGTAGGGCTTCCTCTAAATCCATCATGTGCAAGCAAGCTGCATCTTTATCGCGCCAACGCGAATCTGGTGTTGCGATCCAACAGCGGAATTTCATACTTTAAAGACGCCATTACCGTGATCGAGATGAAAAAAAACCGGAAGCTCTGATACCAATTTGTGAAAAATATAACATCGGTAATGACAATATATCGCAAAGAAAAAAAAAAGAGAAATAGAAATAAAAATAAAGAACACACAGATTTTACGTGGAAACCCTTTCGGGAAAAACCACGGGCAGAGGAGAAGAAAATTCACTATGTCGAATTCGAATCAATTACAAGAGGAATAGACCATGTCTATTTATAGGCTTATAAAGCCATATTCTAATAGGAGTAGTAAGATTAAAACTCCTTATTCTAATCAATATCAAATAGATGGAGTTTAATAAGGTTTAAAAACCTTATTCAAAATAAAATAAAAGAAGTGTAATTCTATAGGGATTCTTCTTTTATTTTATTTTACCATTGTATTTTATTTAAATAAGAATTTGGGTCACTTAATTCTAACATGTATTTTGATTTTTCAAAAATTATTATTATTTTCAATTTTCTTAAAATATTATTTTGAGTTAGACCGCTATAGTCATTTATACCACACAATTTCCTGAATTTGTTTGTTTCCACAGGGTACGATTTCTTTGATTACGGAAAAGAAAGGTTATAAAATACTTATTTAATTATTTAATTTTGTTATTTTCGGTTTAAAATATTAATTTCTGAATTTTGTTATTTTGTTATTTAATTATTTAATTTTGTTTCGGAAAGGTGATAGTTTTTAAAATTGATATAATAGTAATTTTAATTTTTAATATTTATATATTCTTTAAAATTAGTATTAATTCTGAAAAAATATAATCCTCAACATTTACACATTGTGTAATTTAAATTTTTGTTTCTAGTTTTGTTGTTCTTTGTGATCTTTTCACCTAAAAAGCTAAAAATTAATTTCATTAACTAAATTTGATTAAAAATATATAAAAAAAATAAAACACTAAAAAATCCAACATAATAATTTCATTGTTTTTCATCTTTTTAAAATTAACTCTTAATGTCTCAAAATTGGGGGTTTAGACCAAAATTTCGCAAAAATATAAGAGAAAAGATTTGAACCCAAAACTTCTCGTACAAAACTAACATATTTAACCACTAAACCAAATCAAATTACTTGATAAAATTTTTACAATCTTAACCCAAAATCAAGACGTAACTACTCTTGGTTTCACTAACCCAATCTCTATTAACCAAAGTTTTGGAATGTGACAATTACCCTCTCTTTATTTTCTCTTAATTATTAGGTCAATAGCTCATTCTTATCATAATTTGCAAGAAAAGGGGCTCAAACTCAGGTCTCTAAGCCAATTAGTCCCTCTTCTTATTTTCTCTTAACCATTAAGCCAATAATTCATTTTTATCATAATTTTACAAAATTTTATTTAAAAGTCATAGCGTGTCAATTCTTGGTCCGCTAATCTAATTTTCTAGCTCAATTTTTAGAATGTGACAAAAATTAATCAATTCAAAAAATATAAAGATTATGGTAAAAGTTAACCAAAATCTAAGTTATGGTACACCTCAAATAATTGGACTGGAATTTTTTTACCAAATTCATCTAATAATTTTCTGTGGCTAGGAGCATATTTGACGAGATATTTTCAAATTCAAGAACTGTGACCTAGTTCAAACCAATACCTTTGCTTCTATAAATAGCAGCTTCATAGTCAAGATTTGGGCATAAGAGTTACCAAAAGTTCTCAAATAAAAAAAATTAAAAAGAAAGTTGAGATGGCAGATATGGAAGTAACAATAAAGGAAGAAGAAGCTAGAGCTGAAATAAAGATTTGGAATTATGCGTTCGGATATGCTAAAATAGCTGCCGTTAAATGTGCCATTGAGCTTGGGATTGCCGATGTTATTGAAAACTATGGAAGCCCTATGCCACTATCCAAGCTAGCCACTGCCCTTCGCTGCGAACCGTCGCGTCTTCATCGCATTATGAGGTTCATGGTCCACGAGCGAATATTCAAACAGGAACCCATCAACCAACACACTGTAGGCTTCTCATCGACGCCATTGTCTTGTCGTTTGATAAAAGGTGGAGAAAAATCCATGGCTGCTTTCATATTGCTCGCGTCCAGCCCTACTTGGTTAGCACCATGGCATAGTCTTAGTGCTCGAGTCCTTGAAACCGGCAATAATATCTCACCATTTGAAGTAGCAAACGGGAAAGATCTATGGAGCTACGCCGAGGCGAACCCCGACTTTAGCGAACTCTTTAACAACGCCATGGGTTGCCATGCTAGACTGCCGGTGCAGGCGACAATCGGAGGATGTCCCGAAGTGTTCGATGGAGTCGAAAGCCTGGTCGATGTCGGTGGTGGTAACGGGACTGCTTTGAGTCTTTTGGTCAAGGCATTCCCATGGATTCGAGGCATCAACTTTGATCTCCCTCATGTCGTCGCCGTTGCACCAAAATTCGATAGCATTGAAAATGTCGGAGGAGACATGTTCATGTCTATCCCAAACGCCGACGCAGCTTTTTTCATGGTTAGTACTTTCTTTCCCTTCGTTATATGGTCTTATAAGATTAATACATACATTGCAAATTGCAGTGGGTATTGCATGACTGGGACGACGAGGAATGCATTAAAATCCTAAAAAAATGTCGAGAAGCCATTCCAGAAGATAAAGGGAAGGTTATAATCGTTGAAGCAGTTCTTGAAGAAGATAAACAAGGCGACGAGCTAGGTTTCGTGGGGTTGATGCTAGACATGGTGATGATGGCTCAGACTGATAAAGGGAAAGAGAGGACCTTAAAGGAATGGAGCTATGTTCTTCGACAATCTGGTTTTACACGATTCAATGTTAAACCCATACGTGCAGTTCAATCCGTCATCGAAGCTTATCCTTAGAAAACAAAATCTATGGCTCTTCACAGTTGTTCATCCACTACTACAATAAAAACTTTGTTACATGAGAAATGTTTTAGTTTTGGCTAAAAACATCAGTCTTTTGTTGGAATCAAAACATCTTGGTTTTGAGTGGTTTTCTTTAAAATCATTCTGTTGGAATCAATATATCAATTAATCCGGTTTAATTTAAAACTGATACTAATTTTAATTATACCTTGGAATAGTTGTAGATTGATTATGAGGCGTTGTTGGTAAAAGTTGAGATTTCGAGTCCTGTTTACTAAAGTTTGAGTCTCATTATATGCAATTGTCACATGTAGATTTTAGTTCAAATTATCCCAGTTCTTAATTTATTTGTAATTTATATTGATTCAATTCAACTTTATAATTGTTGAGACATACGTAGTTGTACTTGATTTACTATATTTTAGCTGTAAACTTTTTCAAAAAAATTCAAAGGATTAATTGAGTTTCGTAACTCGCCCTATTAAAACATGGCTTGTGTTGTTATAATGTATCATAATTTACTTTCAAAAAAAAACTTAGTATAAGTTACAAAAAATACATATTTGATCAATTAAAATTAGAATAACTTAATAAAATATAATAGATTGAAAATTGAAATATATTTGAATTTAAACCATAATAAAACTGAACAAAACACCAATATAATATATTAGTATATTAATATATATTTCATTCTAGATTATAACTAACTAAGGTGGGTTTGGATGGGTGATTGGATGCGGTGCATTTAATTTACTTTTTGTCTCACGCTCTGATGATCGCTCAACGATTATCTAATATCACCGCCACCGTTCTTTTTACACTAACTCTGATTAAACTCACCACCCATCCAAACTAAGCCTAAATTTCAGATGATTAGGGCAAATAATTTGATCGATATTAATAAACATTGTCGAAACCATTTTTAAAATCCATTTAAAAAAACGAGGGTCGAATTTTAAAAACAAAAATGGGAGTCACCACCAATCCTTTTTTACTTAGGTGTGATTGGATCACCTTGTAAAACGTTTTATTTTAAAACATTTGATTTTGGTCTACGAAAAATAAGAAAACAGGTTCGGTTGTCGGTTACGTACGAGGAAGGTTTAACACCCTGGTAATACCCAAAAATTGGTACCTAATCGATAGAATCATGTCCAAATGTTTGAAATTTAAAAAGTTTTAAAATAAGATCCCTTATTAGAAAAAAAACCAAGACTTACCTATTTTAAAAAAATAAAAAATACCATACCCAATAAGTTAGGATACAGCATCTTATAACTTTGAAGCTAGGTGCATCTCTATTTTAGAAAATTCCTACCTTAAAACACAAAACATCACACCCAATATGTAACATCCCGAATCACTGGGCTTATGCGTTTAATGTGTAGACATGTTTAATGAGTTAATATGAGAATTAGAGGTGCAAATTGGGCTCGGGAATGGGCCAATGTCTTGGCTAAATATTTTGTTTAGGGACTATGGGGTTTAAATAAGATATTGAGAGTGAAATAGGCATAATGTGCTTGTGGCCCAGGAACAAGAGGCGCAGTAGGAGAGAGCTATAATTGGCGCCAATAGGCAAAAGAATGGGGCCTCAGTGTGGCCCCTTGGAGCCCAAGAAATTGGGCTAATTTCGACAGCCCAAGGAGAGCTAGGGGGACGGCAATGTGGCTACAAAATAGGGGATTTTATGTTTTAAATTATGTGGATATAATGCTGATAAAGGGGAAGTAGTGATGTGGTATAGGTCTCTGTTGGATGAGTGTTCTGTTAAGGATAAGGGATAGAAGGATAGGAGTGATCTCTTGTTTGCAGAGTTAGCCGAAAATCAAACACAGGAAAGGGGGAAAATCGGTTCAGTATAGGCAAGGGGGGTGTGCCGAATTTTTCATTGTGTTTCCTGAGAGTAGCCTCCAGTTTTCTCTCTTTTTCGGCAACTAGAATCATCTTTTCTTCTTTTTATTTTCTTTTTGTCAGAAACCGAAACTCCTGCAATTTACCTTCTCATCTCTTTCAAACTCTTTGGCTGAATCTCTCTATCTACTTCCTTGCCCATCTATTCAATTCCTAGTTCTTCCAAAAAGCCGAAAACGCATCAGTATTTCTCTCGTTCATCTTTTTCGAGATTTTCTTAAAAGCCAAAATCCCTGAATCCCATCTCCTGTGATTGCCGGATTCCTTCTGTGGTGTCTGCTTGTGCCGAATCTTGAAGGAAACTAAAGGTAAGTGTCGATTTGCGAGATTTCAATTTTTTCGGCTTTTAGAGATCTTAGCCGAATGACTATATGGCTAACTAATCAGGTGTTTTCTCTCATTTGCGGCATTCCGGGATTTGAAGGGGATTCAATCGCTTAGATTTCTAAGCCAGAGTTCAGTAGCACTCGAATCGTAGTACTTTCGGGATTTCAAGGAGAGGCCTTATCTTCGCATTCTTCCGGCTTTTGAGCAAAGTTGTAGACAGAAGGCAGTAGATCCGATTAAAGAGGGTATTGACATAGAGGGTAGTTCTACGCATTAATCAGGTGTGTAACATTCTCACACCATTTGGATTGCCTGTTAGTATATGCTTATAAATCTGTTATATTATGTTAAATGTTGAAACACCGACATGGCTGTTGAAAACCCGAGAAGGGTAAAGGTGAATCACCAGGTTAGTGATCTCTGTCATTCTAAAGTGAATGTTTTCGTCGATTTGATATGATAAGCATGTATGCTAATTTTTGTGATTGCACAAGGTGGGGTGATTGATGAAAGGGGAAATGTTCTTTTGTAGTGGCTTTTGCCATGATCTGTTGTAGTGGCTTTTGCCATGATTTGTTGTAGTGGCTTTTGCCATGATTCATTGTAGTGGCTAATGCCATGATCTGTTGTAGTGACTATTGCCATGATCTGACGATGAGCAGCTATCTGCAGCATGACTGCCACTGATAGTGTGTAGCGGTGTGGGTTGATTGTAGAAATCCCTAATGGTGTGATTGGTAGGTAAGGGTGGTGGTGTGTAGCGGATGGAAACCTAGGATTGGGTTGGACTTTGCATATTTTCTGATATATTATACTATGTTATCTGTTTTGTGGGGCTAAGGCCCAATCTGATGGTGCACGAGGGTTGCACACTGAGTCTCGTGACTCACCCCATCATTTAACATCTTTCAGGTAGCACCTAATGCATCGGACCGGGCTGGAGAGGAGCGCAAGGTGGACAAGCGAGAGATTATTTTGATTCAGCAAAAGACTTTACTAGTTATTAATTTTTAATAATTTCAATTAGTGGGTTTTAAATTTCATTGTAATAAGGCCACAGGCCACTAGCTTTATATTTTCGTTTGTTTTAGGCTTTTATTATTACTAGACATTTAGATTTTACGTTTTAATTAAGCTAAGGCATGTATCAAGTTTCGGTTTTAAACTCACTAAGGCATTAGTATGAATTGTATATCTTTTACAAATTATTCAATTATTTAGTTTCCTGAAAAAAGGTTAAAAACAAGGAAAAAAAATATTTTTCGGAATTGTGACATCTTTTAAAATCTCCTTGGTGACATGCCAGATCTGGTCATGGTGTTTGGGCCGGGTTTGGGGTGTTACACAATAAGTTAGGATATAATGTTTTGAATTCTCAAGAATAAGTTTTTTTTATTTGAAATTGATAAGCTTCAATTTTGAAAATGGAAGGATATCTAATATTTTGAGTTTTACGAGAAAAATCAGAACACAATAAGTCAGGGAACGATTCTTCTTGAAGACTCTAAATATCACATATCACCGTTAAAAAATATTTTACAAAAAAAATCTTTAATTTAAACGATATTTTTATATATATAAAATGTTTGGGTAAGATTTTGTAGGAACACATTAAAACGTACATATTTAATAGTAACTACAAATTATCTCATAAATGATAAAAGAATAATATATCATAAATAAATAAAATACTACGTAATAACATGAATAAATAAAATACTACGTTAAGCAATGATAAACAATTAAAAATACATAAATAGATAAACATGTGATATGAAATAAATAATAATCAATAAAACTTTCACAAAATATAAAATCAAATGAGAAAATGAATAATATGTTTAATCATTAAATAAAAAAATATAATGATTTCCAAAATAATTCTTGGGTTTTTTATAACCCGAAAATAAAAAAAGGAAACATATTTTTTTCTATATTCGCTACCACCTCTTTCCTTTTTGCAGGCAATTGATAAAGATCTCGGCGGCGATGGAGTGATTTGGCGCGGATCGCGGCGCTATTGAGGGCGCGAGGGTTGCAGCGCGATGGTAGGTGGCCTGGGTGCGAGGAATTTGTTGTGGCGCCTAGGGTTTCCCCAGAAACCCTAGGTCTCTGAGTTTAGTTTAGGAGTTGGGCCATTTTGGGCCGGTCTGTTGGTGTTGGGTTAGTTGTTTAGGAATGGGCCTTGTAAGTGGGCTAGTCGGGTAGTGGTGTGTTTTGGGTCTGGGTCTGAAGTTGTATTTGGGTAATGGGCCAAAATTTTGTAACTAGACTTTGGTGAACTGGACTTTTTATTTTTTTATTGTTTATTTTTTATTCTTGTTCTCATAGGCCGGGCAAAATGGCCATATTACAGATGCCCCTCTTTGCTCATTGTCGTGTAACGAGAATGGAGCAAATACAATAGAAGGACCAATTTTGCCCGGTCTTGGCCAAATTTCGACTTCATTGATCCTCATCTTCTTCAAATGGCTTCTAGTTCGAACTGCATCTTCAGGGGTACTGGAATTTCATCTTGATTTCAGTAAGTTTGATGGCTTCAATCTGCTTCACTGTAACTTCAGGAAGGCAATATCCACTATCTTTTAATCTGCTCCATGCAAACTCAAAGAGGCAAGGCTGATATTTTTGATTTGCTTCTTGCAACTTCAAGAATGCCAAATTTATTATCTTCGATCTACTTCCTACAACTTCAGGAAGATAAGATCTGAAAGTGTCTTCGGTCTACTTCCTGTAACTTCAGGAAAATGAGATCTGTTGTCTTCAGTCTGCTCCGCTGCAACTTCAGGGATGCAGGCTAGTATCTTCGATCTGCTTCCTACAACTTCAGGAAGATGAGATCTGAAAGTGTCTTCGATCTAGTTCCTACAACTTCAGGAAGATAAGATCTGAAAGTGTCTTCGATCTACTTCCTACAACTGAAGATAAGATCTGTTGTCTTCGATCTACTTCCTACAACTTCAGGAAGATAAGATCTGTTGTTTTTTATCTACTTCCTACAACTTTAGGAAGATAAGATCTGAAAGTGTCTTTGATCTACTTCCTACAACTGAAGATAAGATCTGTTGTCTTCGATCTATTTCCTAAAACTTCAGGAAGATAAGATCTGTTGTTTTTGATCTATTTCTTACAACTTTAGGAAGATAAAATCTGAAAGTGTCTTTGATCTACTTCCTGAAACTTCAGGAAGATAAGATCTGTTGTTTTCGATCTACTTCTCACAAGTTTAGGAAGATAAGATCTGAAAGTGACTTTGATCTACTTCCTACAACTTCAGGAAGATAAGATCTTCTGTCTTTGATCTACTTCTTACAACTTCAGGAAGATAAGATCTTCTATCTTTGATCGACTTCCTACAACTTCAGGAAGATAAGATCTTCTGTTTTCAGTCTACTCCCTATAACTTCAGGGAGATAAGGCTGAAATTTTTTTCGATCTGCTTCCTACAACTTCAGGAAGATGAGATCTTCTGTCTTCAGTCTACTCTCTACAACTTCAGGGAGATAGAGCTAAATTTTTTTTTTTGATCTGCTTCCTACAACTTCAGAAAGATGAGATCTTCTATCTTCAGTCTACTCCCTACAACTTCAGGGAGATAAGGCTAAAATTCTTTTCGATCTGCTTCCTACAACATCAGGAAGATGAGATCTTCTGTCTTCAGTCTACTCCCTACAACTTCAGGGAGATAAGGCTGAAATTCTTTTGATCTACTTCCTACAACTTCGGGAAGATAAGATCTTCTTTCTTCAAACTACTCCACTACAACTTTAGGGAGATAAGACTAAAATCTTCTTTTGATCTACTTCCTACAAATACAGGAAGATAAGATCTTCTTTCTTCAGTCTACTCCACTACAACTTCAGGGAGATAAGACTAAAATCTTCTTTTGATCTACTTCCTACAACTTCAGGAAGATAAGATCTTCTGTTTTCAGTTTACTCCACTACAACTTCAGGGAGATAAGACTAAAATCTTCTTCGATCTGCTTCCTACAAATTCAGGAAGATGAGATCTTCTATCTTCAATCTACTCCACTACAACTTCAGGAAGATAAGATTGAAAGTGCTTTTGATCTGCTTCCTACAACTTTAGGAAGATGAGATCTGCAAATTCACCTGTATTGCTACATCGTCCACTGAGGGACATGTCCTGTAGACTCGATTCCATATGTTTATATCACATGACTAAGATGCTATGATCAGAATAAATCAAATGCTTCTAGCTACATGTATTATGAGTGACACGAATGTAACATGTCATGAAAATGATTCCTTTTAAAGAATTAGGATGCAATGATTGGAATGAATCAAATACTCCTAATGAGATTTGTTATGATGCAAAAGTGTTATGAGTATGCTTCGTATTTTAAATGTCATCACTCATATATCCGTCAAAGTTTCATCTTTATTCCCCTTGAATATCATTTTCTTGCTCAATTATTTTGCCTCGTGGTAGTTCTGAGTCCACTCTATCTGAACCTTGGGACATGAAGTTGGTACCTCCCACTGCACTTTCAGGGGAAAAACATTTGGTTTCTTCCATCCTTCTGTTACCACTCAGAGGTATAGAACTTGTATCGTTTTCTATTAATTTAATCTGTTACACCAGTCCCTAGATGTATGAGTCTGAAATTACATGGATGCAGGGTCTCCCGACAATGATCCCCTTTTACACTTGGCTTGACCTTGTTCGCCATTTGCCGATATGGTATCACCAACGAAATTGTCTTATCCAATAAAAATTCGAAGAGATAATCATTTTCCAATATTTCCAATCCCTTAGACTTGGTGAGTTCTGAACAATAGTCATGTTTCAGATTCTCATATTATTTAGAAGCTTCTAGAGTAATATACGAAGCTCCTTTTATGAAAGTGTTTTTTGTCCATTAATCATTATTTCAATATAAAATGTTTGAAAAAGGTCACAAAAATGGACAAGAAATAAATTAATCAAGAGCACAGCTCGAAACAAATAAGTTAATCAAAGATCACCAAGGCAATAAAAGAAAATTGATTTGGGTGTATCTTGAAAAGAATAAAGCAATCAAAGATAACAAAAAATGACTAAGATAGAAGCTAGGTGCCCCAGATATCGCAGCCTGAGCTTCTTTGTTCCAACTTCTTCAGGACCATTTTAAGCTTAATATGTGTTTAGGGGATCCGGAGTACTTTGTCGATGCCCCAAGGCGTAACATACTTCCTCATTGCTAATTCAGACGTAGCAAGACTACTGTATGCCCCACTTTTTATTAAAAATTTGAGCCGCCCTTTTCGGGTTTTCAACTCAAAGCCCCTTTGGTCTCAAAGCGCCATTTGCGGGTTTTCGCTTTGGCCTCTCCCTTTTTTTTCGAGGCGTCCTTTACGGGTTTTCACCTTGGTTTTTCCTCTTTCAGGTCAAATGTTTCTTGACTAAACCTGAATTCACCAGATTGGGCAAATATTCGCCACCTGTCTCGGTCAATATTAATGCTCCTCTAAAACAAGTCTTCTTTGGCATCTGCTTTCCTCTAAAATCATTTTATAGAAGAAAATTCTTTTCAACATCAGATTTCCTTGTGGAATTCTCTAGGACAAACCTCTTTTTCGTAAGCTCGCATCATCCAATCGTGATGGATAATTTTTAACCTTTTCTTTGATTAGGTTCAATTGGCAAAAACGTTTCAATTCCATAATGGGTAAGATGTTGCCTCAGCGAAGGTTTTGGCCGACATTCAATAAGACAGAGGGTAAATGGTAGCTTCTTATGCCAATCTTTACAAGTCTTAGCCACCTTTCTTTTTTTGGCAACTTTTGTTGCATTTGTGATATACTACCTGATCTTTGTAAACTTTGACTTTGTACAGTTATTTAAACGTGATCCTTTATGGTATTTTGCTAGCATCTGATCTTTTTTTTGCGATTTGATGGCTATCGAATTTGTAACATTGACATATGAAGCTACTTCCACCCTCTTAACGAAGTAGACGACGACCATGACGGTAAGTTAATGACAACTTGAAGCTTTCGACAAGATTGGACCCATAATATCCATGGCCCACATATAGAAAAGTCTATGAAGAAAATAGAAGAGTTACATAAATCTCGTCTTCTTTAATTCAGTATTTATGCTATGACTGATGCAATCCCTTCCATGGTAGACCAATAGTGCTCCATCCTCTTGTTTAGCCCGAGTCTTATTTGTCCAGGCATGTCCTCATATGATCGTGCGAAAACATCTTCGAGTTCTCGAAGATAATTCAATAATGTCTCACCTTATTTCTGTGATGAGCTAGGCTACAATCTTCACTCCTTTCCTAGACTTGCAATATCCAATGACCCTTTGTAGAGTAAGGTCTGTTTTTCATCTTGTTAAACCATTCTTAACAAGTCAGAAGATATGTCACAATCTCTGTCATCTTCAAAGTCCTGAGATCCCCTAGACCCATATCTCATTCAGAAAGGGAGTCAGTAACAACGTCGCTCATGTCATTGATATCTGGGTATCTAGGTACAAAGGCGAACGAATCCAAACAATAAATGATTTTAAGGATGCGTATTTGTATGATACGGTCATGAATAAAGAATGAAAGAATATGATAAAAGAATATACAATATGAAATGGAAAGAATAAAAGAATATTTGCTTAGAAAATGCATTTTATTGAGATAAAATTTTGAACATAAGCCTATTTCACAAATGGGTTCTTGTTGCCTCTAGGCTTAAGGCAACAAGCATGTTTTGAACATTACTCTAGACTAGCTCTAAAAATACAGGGATCTCTTCCACAGTCCCATTATTCAAAATACTCCCAAGTATGCAAGGGCTTGGAAACTTCATTCTCTGATTCCCTCTTCGTTTTTGATTTCTTCAAGGAGTCACAACTTTCTTGTCTCCTCCTCCAATTACCACATTTACCACCTCGTCAAATTGATCAGGTTTTGATGAGTCATCGAATTTCACAATTCCCATTTTAATGAACCTTTTGACCAACTTTTTAAAGGTAGTACAGTTTTCGATTGAGTGCCCCGTTATTCCTGCATAGTAGTCGCATTGAGCGTTGAAGTCATACCATTTAGGATATGGGGGTTGTAACGGTCTTAGATAAAATGGAGACACCACATGTGCGTCAAATAAACTTCGATATAGCTCATTATATGTCATAAGAATTGGCGTAAATTGGACCGTTTCAGAGTTTTGCCTTAGAGAGACCGAATTGCTGGTAGTTGTTGTCCTTGACTGGTTTACTGTAATCGGCTCTCAATGGCTCTTGTTATACTTACCGGTACTATTTGCTTTCTTTTCCTTTTTCTTCAGGGCCTTTGAAGTCCACTCTCCCCTTTCTTTTTTTTCTACCAGAACAACCGGTTTGGCTTGATCATCACACGGGTTAAGACCTGAACCCATTGGGAAATTCCATAGGGCCGAAGTATCAATTTGACATTGGAGTTCAATAATGACGGGTCCCCCATGTGAATGCGTGTCTGGTTGAGTCGGGACACCTTTTGGGGAATAAACAATGTCTTCCTTATCATCCACACTATTGACTGCTGGGCCAATCCTCTTTTCAAGTCTTTCAGCTAATAACTGGGTTAACTAGCCAATCACATTCTTTTGGAACTTTAACATTTGTTCCCGCATTTCTTGCTGAATCTTGGTCAATGCCCCAGTATCTCTATTTTCATTTGTTCTATTCTCTCCAACATTTGCTCCATGTTTTCCAGATTAACTAAAATACTTTTACCTAATCATTCTGTTGGAATCAATATATCAATTAATCCGGTTTAATTTAAAACTGATACCAATTTTAATCCTACCTCTGGAATAGTTTTAGATTGATTGTGAAAAATAATTAAAATACATATGTTATTTTGATATCGGATAAGAGATTTAAATTGTCTATCAAATAAGTTTTGGCATTGTTGGTAAAAGTTGAGATTTCGAGTCCTGTATACCAAAGTTTGAGTCTCATCATACGCAATTGTCACGTGTAGATTTTAGTTCAAATTATTTTAGTTCTTAATTTATTTGTAATTTATATTGATTCAATTCAACTTTATAATTGTTGAGACATACGTAGCTATACTTGATTTACTATATTCTAGCTGTAAACTTTTTCAAAAAAATTCAAAGGATTTGAGTTCGTAACACGCCCTGTTAAAACATGGCTTGTGTTGTTATGATGTATCATAATTTATTTTTTCGAAAGAATTTATAAGTACAAATATAGTATCAGTTACTTTCAAAAAAAAGCTTAGTATAAGTTACAAAAAATACATATTTGATCAATTAAAATTAGAATAACTCAATATAAAATATAATAGATTGAAAATTGAAATATATTTGAATTTTAACCATAATAAAACTGAACAAAACACCAATATAATATATTAGTATATTAATATATATTTCATTTTAGATTATAACTAACTAAGGTGGGTTTGGATGGGTGATTGGATGCGGTGCGTTTAATTTTCTTTTTGTCTCACGCTACAGTATCTAATATCACCGCCACCATTGTTTTTACACTAACTACAGTTAAACACACCACCCATCCAAACTAAGCCTAAATTTCAGATGATTAGGGCAAATAATTTGGTAGATATTAATAAACATTATGATGAAATCACAAATTTAATATAATTGTACTTTGAGTTTTCAAAAATTATTATTTTCTATTTTCTTAAAAAAAAAATTGGTGAAAATACAAAACCTAAAAAATTACGATAAAATAAAACTAATGACACTTCAAACACTTGAAGACCTTCCCTCCTTTCTTGAACTAGTTTAGCAGTTTCATCGGCTTCTCCATTATTTTCCTTCGGAATGTGACGAATGTCCCCATGTCTAATACTAAACAAAAGTTAGAATTCTTCTTATCAAAGTTGAGTCCAAGTCCTTACAAGGCCAGTCTTTAATAACTTGAACTGCTTCCATACTATCAGTTTAGATTATCACAAAGTCATAACTCCTCTCCAAAAAAAGATTTATTCATCTAAGATGCCCCATAACCACTATAAACATTTATACCACAATTTTAGATAATATGAGATGATGAGCTGTTTAGTGAGGGCACTAATTATATCGAATATTTATGTGATAATTTTTCCCTATTTTGGGTAACCATTGTCCAACAAAAGAAAGAACCGGCGTCTGATTTTGTGGAGAGAGAGTAAATTCCATGGTCCACGATTTGTTTGTTTATTGAAATGAAAAATAAATAAATATATTAGTATTCACTTAAATATTAATAAATTTCATTTTATCACCTAATTATAAAAAGTTATAAAATAATTATTTAATTATTAAATTTTATCATTTTTTGTCACCAACGGGCTGGTGGTGGTAGCTTTTAAAATTAACATAATAGTAACTTTAACCTTTAACATTTATACATTGTGTCAAATTAGTCTTAATTCTAAAAAAATCTAACTCCCAATATTTATACATTATGTAATTTAGTCTTCTTTTTTTTTTTTTGCAATTTTGTTGTTCTTTGTGATCTTTTCACCTAAAAAGCTAAAAGTCTAACTTATTAGCTAAATTTGATTGAAAATAAACAAAAAGAGAAAAGAAAACACCCAAAAATTCAAAATAATAACTTTCATCGTTTTTTTACTTTTTTTGTCTTTTAAAATTAACTCTCAATGTTATAAAGAAACGCAAAAATAAAAAAAAGGAAAAGAAAAATAAGAAGAAGAAGATCAAATTACACCATGTGTAAATGTTAAGGGTTAACTTTTTTCTGGAATCAAAACTAAATTGACATAATATATAAATATTGAGGGTTAAAGTTGCTATTGAGCCAATTTTAAAAGTTGTCAAGTTAGCCAGCCGGTGACAAAAAAGATAAAATTAAATAGTTAGGTATCATTTCGTAACTTGTCATAGTTGGATGACCGAAAAAGAAATTTACTAATAATTGTGTGATCATTTCATAACTTTTCATAATTAAACAACTAAAAATATATATTAATAGTTGGATAACTATTGGTGTAATTTACCAATAAAATAAGGGATATTGCCATTTTTACATCAACTTTTGCAATGGGGTTTTCCCAATTGTTTTGAAAGCATTTCTAACGCCCTTAACCCGGCCCGATTCATCTGGCCAGGATTTCGAGGGTTACTATACTTAACACTTAAGAAAATTTTTCAAACAGTTGACAGACACTCATTACTTAAAAGATTTTTTCGTTATCATTTCATTTATAGACTTAATATAAAAAAATTGAAAGAAAGTATTTTAGAAATAAAATATTACAACAGACCAATTACAACTCATTAAAATACAAACATTTACTAAAGTTTGACTTTTAAAGTATGATAGTACAATACACCACTTTTCCACTGAATGCATAATAGCCCACTTTACAACTACCTTGGTGTACCCCTAGCTTAGTCCCTCCTAGTGTAGCCCCTCTTAGCGCATTCTCTTACTACATCACCTGAAACAATAACAAACACTGTAAGTTCAGGAGAACTTAGTGAGAGTTAATACAAAATATCTTGGCGAATTCTTTTGTAATATTTGAAGAACTTTTGTACGCCAGCTACCCTTCTTAACCACTCACTTCTGTTTGGACAGATACTACCACAGTTTCAAGCTTACAATTAGACACAAATTACTAACTCACAGAGATTTAAATGCTATCAATTTACTAGTCAAATCATATTCTCGTTCAATACCCTACAAGATGACACTGATAATGAATTATACAGATCATCCAAATAAATTCCACTCCATTTTATTTCAGAACCCCATATACTCAAAAATACGATGGCTTAAATTCTATAAGATTTCAAAAAAATACATGATACTATTCAGATATGACAGATACTAGATAATTCAATTTTAACCCTACATGGTACAAACAAATTAGACCAATAGATACCTATCTCATTCATAACCACAAACAACCCAGATTCCAAACTAACAGGTTATCATCGCGAATGCCATTTTCGAACATACAAATATTTACTTTTTAAGACTTATTCAATTACGGATCTTATTCACTTACATAACAGTACCATAAAAACGAATAGGATAGGGACATGTGCAAAGTTCGTTGGGTGGTGGGGAAATATATCCCTGCTTTTCATTCAATGCTTCCCACAAAAAAACAAGCCCATCAATCTCACTATCAGAAACATACACCCAGTACCACATAAACAAAGTAGTGGGCAGCAAAAGTGAGACATGAAAAATGTGAGAATATCCCACGAACCTCTCTAAGCCAATTAGACTCTCTTCTTATTTTTTTCTTAACCATTAAGCTAATAATTTATTTTTATCATAATTTTACAAAATTTTAATTAAAAGTTATGGCGTGTGAATTCTTGATCCACTAATCTAATTTTTTCTAACTTAATTTTTGAAATGTGATAGAAATTAATCAATTCAAAAAAGTATAAAGATTAAATTCATAAATTACTATTAAAGTGCATAATGATAAAAATTAACTAAAATCTAAGTTACATATACTATTTGGTACACCTAAAATAATTGTGTCGAAACCATTTTAAAATCGGGTTTAGAAAAATGGGGATCGACTTTGAAAACAAAAACGGGAGTCGCCACCAATCTTTTTACTTAGGTGTGATTGGATCACCTTGTAAAACGTTATTTTAAAACATTTTTTGGTCCACAAAAACAAGAAAATGAGTTCGGGAGTCGGTTACGTATGAGGAAGGGTTAGCACCCTCATAACGCCCAAAAATTGGTACCAAATCGATAAAATCATGTCCAAATGTTGAAAATAAAATGAATTACGAAATATGATCCTTTTATTAGAAAGAAAACTAAGACTTACTTATTTCAAAGAAATAAAATACTTTACCCAATAAGTTAAGGTATAGCATGTCATTACTTTAAAATTAAGCTTGTCTTTGTTTGAGGAAATTCCTACATCGAGACACAAAATGTCGAACCTAATAAGTTAAGGCAAAACACTTTGAATTCCCGAGAATAGGTTTTTTATTTTGAAATTGATAAATATCAAATTTCTTAAAAGATGGAGATATGTAATACCTAAAGTTCCATGAGAAAAATCGAACCCAATAAGTTAGGGCAAAAAATATCACATATCACTATATTTTGAAAACCATTTGAATAAAATGTGTCGATTTAAAAAATGTTTTTATGAAAGCTATGGTTTAGATAGGATATTACAATATATATTGAAATAAATAACCAAATTATGAATAAATAAAAAATATAAGTGACAATATAATCTACAAATTGTATTAACAATGAACAATGAAATAATAACACAACTATAATGAACTATGCTAAACAATAATATACAATCTAAAGCAAATAAACATGTAATAGCAATAAACGAAGGAATAGTTTTTTAAAAAAATATTTTTTATATAAAGTAACAAAAAATTTAGGTAAAAAGAACTTATAAATATACAATTTAATAATGATAATAATAAAAATAAAGTATTTTTAACAATGTACAAAACTACGTAAATTATATAAATAAAATATGATAGATAAATTAAAAATAAGAATTTTAAGAATATATAATACAACCTAATTCTATATAAAAAATATTAAAGTATATGAAATGAATAATAATAATTAAGTTTGTAATAGATTAATATAATATATATATAACTTATAATATTAATAAATTAATATGCAAATAATGAAAATATTTAATATTATAAAACATTTAATATAATAACAAAATAATTTAAACAAAAATTTAGGATTAAATAAAGATAGGGGGTTAAACAGCAATTAAACAGATTTAAAGAATTGAATCAAAAATGTACGTTAAAACTTAGGGACTAATGTAGCAATTAAATAATTTTTACGTAACGACGTCGTTCCGATTTTTATCTAAAACGGATCGAGGGATTAAATTAGATGGTAGTTAAACTTTTAGGGCCGATTTGTTAAAAAATAATTTCCAATTAGACCGAATCGAAGCATGTGAAATTGCGGAGGGATTGAAATTGCAATTTTCCCTTTTCTTTTAAAAAAACGCGCGGACCCTAGCTCGGATCCCGGTCAACGCGCGGGGCATGCCATGTTAAAACGACGTCGTTTGCTTTGGGCTATAAATATTAGTTTTTCTAAAAAAAAAACATTAGCATTAGGATTTTTAAAAAAAAACTTTGAAACTCTCTGAAAAAACAGAAGGAGAACTGTGCCTGTTCGTCCGCGCTCGTCCAGGTTGCACGCACACGCGCACACGCGCCTCCATGGCCGGTGGCCGGAGGCTTGGGTCGGCGGTTCCCGCACCTTTGAGAAGGTATATACTTCTCTTCTTGCTTTTTCAACAAACGTTATATGCAAAAATATAAGAAATAATGAAATAAATCAGAAAATCGAAGAGAAAAATCACCTATGGAATCACTGTCTGTTGAGCTTTGGTATATGAATCTAGGGTTTACTGCTTTGGCGTATTTGTGTTGTGTTCGTTTGCTTATTTTTCTTTGTATTTTGCGAGAATATTCGTATCTAAAAAACTCTATTATTTTTTGATAATTTCCGTGTGTTCTTTACAGATTTTACAAGGGTTTTTATAACCCAAAAATGAAATAAAACAAAAGGAAAGCGTATATTTTCGTATCTTTTGATATCTGCCTTGCTGCGATTTTGTTTCCTTTTTTGCTTTGGAGTTCTTTCCTTTCTTTGCAGATTGATGACGGTGATTTCGCAGTGAAGACCAGACACGAAAATGGCGGCGCTATCCTGGTGGCTGCGATGGTGCAACGATCGGACTCCAGATCTTGCGGCGTGACGACTGACCTGGCATTACGGCACGACGGTTGGGGTATCCCTGCTTACAGCACCTAGGGTTTCAGAAAACCCTAGGCTTACTGAAACTCGCTGAAGATTTGGGCCTTTTGGGCCACAATGGTTTTTGGGTCTGATTTGGGAACTGGGTAGGCAGTTTAGATGGGCCTCGGGTATCTAGTGGGTTGGTTTATGAATATTTTGGGTTTTTAGTGAGTTTGTATTTGGTTTTGTTTTAATTTTGTAAAAGGACTGTACAAAGGACATTTTAATTTTGGCTTATTTAATGCTCGGACAAAAATGGGCCATTACAGCTGCCCCTCTTTGCTCATTGTCGTGAAACGAGGATAGAGCAAAGACTATAAAAGGACCAATTTTTGCCCGGTCTTGGCCAAGCCTCGACTTCTTGATCCTCGCTTTCTTCAAATGATTCCAAATCCACTGCAACTTCCACGGTATTGGAACTTCATCTTGATTTCAGTAAGTTTGATAGCTTCAACTTCATGAAGGCAGTATCTACTATCTTTTGATCTGCTATCTTCAATCTGATCCCTGCAAACTCAGAGATCACCAGACTGATGTCTTCGATCTACTATCTTCAATCTGATCCCTGCAAACTCAAGGATCACCAGACTGATGCATTCGATCTGATGTCTTCAATCTGATCCCTACAAACTCAGGGATCACCAGACTGATATCTTCGACCTGCCCCCTGCAACTTTAGGAAGATCAAATCCACTATCTTCAATCTGATCCCTGCAAACTCAGGAATCACCAGATTGATGTCTTTGATCTGCTCCCTGTAACTTCAGGAAGATCAAATCCGCTATCTTCAATCTGATCCCTGCAAACTCAGGAATCACCAGATTGATGTCTTTGATCTGCTCCCTGTAACTTCAGGAAGATCAAATCCGCTATCTTCAATCTGATCCCTGCAAACTCAGGGATCACCAGATTGATGTCTTTGATCTGCTCCCTGCAACTTCAGGAAGATCAAATCTGCTATCTTCAATCTGATCCCTGCAAACTCGGGGATCACCAGACTGATATCTTCGATCTGCTCCCTGCAACTTCAGGAAGATCAAATCCGCTATCTTCAGTCTGATCCCTACAAACTCAGGGATCACCAAACTGATATCTTCGATCTGCTCCCTGCAACTTCAGGAAGATCAAATCTACTATCTTCAGTCTGATCCCTGCAAACTCAGGGATCACCAAATTGATGTCTTCAATCTGATATTGCTACACCGTCCACTGGAAGACATGTCCTGTAGACTTGGTTTTATGACATGCATGCAATATGTCATGAAAATGATTCCTTTTAAAAGATTAGAATTAAAATGCAATGACCAGAATGAATCGAATGCACCTAATGAAAATATAAAAATGTTATGAGTATAATTCCTACTCTAGGTGTTATCACTCATTTTCGCTCATCAATCATGTTTTTGCTTATTAAATCTGGTCCACGTTTATTTTCCGAATCAACTCTGCTTGAATCTTGAACATATTAGGCTTGTACCATAATGAAGATCAAATACTCTTTCAAATTCAACCCATCTGCACATATAGGGTGTCGGGTCTATTTCAAATTCCATCCATTCCCCTCAATTCAAGGCTTTCTTCGTTCATAGCCTCACCTCCAAGTGTTATGATCTGATGTTATCACGTCTTCTTGTCAATTGGGCAAAGAATTCAGAGAAATATTCTCGGAGAGATACTCTCTATATGCACATGAAAATTCTAAACAATTGTCCTGTTTCAGTTCCTTGTCTTGTTTGGAAACTTCCAAAGTAATATGCAAAACTTCCCTTTTGTGAAATTATTAGTTCGTCAATCATTACTTCAATGCAACATATTTACGAATAATAGATAACAGATAGAATGATTTTGAAAGAAGGATTTGAATAAATTTATACAAAGAAAAATTAACCGGAACATATCTTTAAGATGAAAAAGAATCCTAAGATAATACAAAAAATTCAGATGCCCTAGATATCGCCGATTGAGCTTCCATATACAAACTTTATAAAGATTGTCTTGAGTTCATTATGCGTTTAGAAGACCCAAAGTATTTTGTTGATACCCCAATATGCGACATTCTTCCTTTCATTGTTGTTTTGCGTGTAGCGAGATGGCTGCCGTCCATTCAAAATTTGAGTCGCCCTTTTCGGGTTTTCAACTCAAAACCCCTTTGGTCTCAAGGCGCCCTTTGCGGGTTTTCACCTTGGCCTCTCCCCTCTTTTCTTTGTTTTTTTTTTAGAAACTCAAAACGCCCTTTGCGGGTTTTCACTTTGGCTTCTTCTCTTTTTCAGGTAAAGTATTTTTTTACTGAATCTGAGTTCACAGAATTGGGTAAGCTTTTCCCATCCATTTCAGTCAAGATTAGTGCTCCTCCAGAGAAAGCCTTTTCCACCACATATGGTCCTTCCCAATTCAGCATCTATTTTCCCCTGAAATCCTTTTGTATTGAAAGAATCTTTTTCAGCACAAGATCCCCCTCATGAAACTCTCTTGGGCGAACTTTCTTATTATAGGCTCGCATCATTCGTTTCTGGTACATCCGACCATGACAAATAGCCCTTAGTCTCTTTTCTTCAATCAAGTTCAACTGATCATACCGAGCCTGAATCCATTCAGCTTCATCCAACTTTATCTCTGACAGCACACGAAGAAAAGGAATTTCTACTTCGATGGGTAAAACGGCCTCCATCCCATAAACCAACGAATATGGTGTTGCCCAAGTAGAGGTTCTGACAGACGTCCGATAAGCATAAAGTGCAAACGGTAGTTTCTCATGCCAATCCTTGTAAGTCTCAGTCATTTTCCCTACTATCTTTTTGATGTTTTTGTTAGCCGCTTCCACTGCCCCATTCATTTTCGGACGATACGGAGACGAGTTATGGTGTTTGATTCCAAATTGGTTACAAATTTCTGCTATCGAACTATTGTTCAGGTTCAGTACATTGTCGGATATGATCCTCTCAGGCATTCCATATCGACAAATAATCTCCTTCTTCAAGAATCTACTAACTGCTGACTTAGTGACATTAGCATATGAAGCAGCCTCTACCCATTTCGTAAAGTAGTCAATTACCACGAAAATAAATCGATGCCCATTCGAAGCTTTTAGTGAGATTGGCCCAATAACATCCATGCCCCACATGGGAAAAGGCCACGGGAAAGTCATAACATGCAAAGGTGACGGAGGCACATGAATTTTGTCTCTATAAATTTGGCATTTATGACATCTCTTAGCATAGTTGATACAGTCTCCTTCTATGGTAGACCAATAATATCCAAATCTCATTATCTGTTTGGCCATTGTGAATCCATTTGCATGTGTTCCACAAACACCCTCATGAACTTCTTCGAGAATTTGTTTAGCTTCAACAGCATCAACACATCTCAATAGCACTTGATCTTTTCCCTTTTTGTATAAAATATCTCCATCCAAGACATAATCAGAGACCATTCTTCTTAAAGTCCTTTTCTCATTTTCGGTGGCATTCTCCGGATATTCGCAATTTTTCATGTATCGCAATACATCCTGATACCAAGGATGGTCATCTCTTTCTTCTTCCTCTATGTCATAACAATGGGCTGGAACTTCGACGATACTCATCTGAATAGGCCTCATATCTTCTGGTCTATTTACTTTAATCATAGAAGCCAAGGTTGCCAATGCATCTGCCATCTGATTTTCATCGCGTGGAAGATAACTGAAGGTAATGTCATCAAATTCCTCAATCAATTCCAGAACTATTTTTCGGTAATCAATTAATTTGGGATCTCTTGTCTCCCACTCTCCTTTGAGCTGGTAAATTACCAAGGCAGAATCTCCATACACATCTAGCACCCTGACCTTACGTTCTAAGGCTGCTCGAAGTCCCATAATACATGCCTTATATTCTGCCATGTTATTTGTGCAGTCAAAATCTAATCTGTATGTGAATGGGTAATAGTCACCACCAGGGGACACTAAAACTGCCCCAATTCCATTTTCCATAGCATTCGATGCTCCATCAAAATTCAACTTCTAGCGACAATCTTCTATATTTGCCACATACATCAGTCCTTCATTTAGGAAATCAAAACTCAAAGGTTCGTAATCTTCTAAAGCTCTGCTAGCCAAAAATTCTGCTATTGCACTTCCTTTGATAGCCTTTTAGGTCACATAGACTATATCGAATTCAGATAGTAGAATCTGCCACCTAGCCATTCTTCCATTCAAAGCAGTGGACTCCATCATGTATTTTAACGGATCAAGCTTGGAAATCAACCAAGTTGTATGATATAGCATATATTGTCTCAATCTCCGAGTTGTCCAAATCAAAGCGCAACAAAATTTCTCGATTGCCGAATACCTCATTTTACAATCAGTAAACTTTTTGCTAAGATAGTATATCGCCCTTTCCTTTCTTCCTGTCTCATCATGTTGTCCTAATACACATCCCATGGAGTTATTGAATATCGACAAATACAAAATCAAAGGCTTATCTGGATTAGGTGGAGATAATACTGGCGCAGTCGACAAATACATTTTGACTTTATCGAAAGCTTTCTGACACTCATCATCCCATACACCTGGATTGTGTTTTTTTAGAAGACGAAATATGGGATCACATTTCTCAGTTAATTGTGAAATAAACCGAGCAATGTAATTCAGCCTTCCAAGAAAACCTCGAACTTCTTTCTGAGTGCGCGGTGAAGGTAATCCTTGTATCGCTTTAACCTTGCTTGAATCAACTTCTATTCCTTTTTCACTGACCACAAATCCCAATAACTTTCTTGATCGAGCTCCGAAAGTGCATTTTACCGGATCGAGTTTTAATTGGAATTTTCTCAATCTTAAAAATAACTTTTTCAAGACCTCAATGTGCTCTTTTTCTGTTCGAGATTTAGCAATCATGTCATCAACATACACTTCAATCTCCTTATGCATCATGTCATGGAACAAGGTTATCATGGCCCTTTGGTATGTTGCCCCAGCATTCTTTAGTCCGAAAGGCATAACTTTGTAGCAAAAGATGCCCCACAGCGTTATGAAGGTAGTTTTCTCCATATCGTCGAGGTGCATCTTAATCTGATTATATCCTGAAAAGTCATCCATGAAGGAAAACAAAGAAAATCCTGCTGTATTATCCACTAACGTGTCAATATGCAGCAAAGGAAAATTGTCTTTTGGGCTAGCTTTGTTCAAATCCCTGTAATCTACGCACATTCGGACTTTTCCATCTTTCTTAGGAACTGGAACAATGTTGGCAACCCATTTCGAGTATTTGACCTCTTGCGTAAAAACAAAGATCAAAGCGTTTACGGACCTCTTCTTTTATTTTCAATACTATATCGGGCCTCATCCTTCGTAGCTTTTCTTTGAACCGGCTTGCATTCTTTTCTCGATGGGAAGGCGATGTACCACAATATCGTTGCTTAACGGGCATATCACGGTATGACCACGCAAAGACATCTTTGAACTCTCGCAATAACTCAATAAGATCTCATCCTGCTCTCTTTAGCTATGTGCGTCCCAATTTTCACAACCTTTCCTTCTTCTAAGGTTATATTCTCTATTTCTTCTTCATGGGGCAAGATTTGCTTCTCTTCCTGTTTTACCATTCTTAACAAATCTGAAGATAAGCCACACTCTCGGTCATCTTCAAAATCCTGAGATTCTCCTAAGCGCATGTCTTGCTCAAAATAAGCTTCGGATCTCAGATTATCGTTGCTCATGTCATTGATATCTAGGGCCCTGTAATCGTGATGCGAAACAATATACAAGGAATAAATGAATTTGAGGACAAACATCCACATGATATGAAAGAAATTTACAATTTGAGAGGCAATTAGAAGAATGAAATGAAAGAATATTTGCTTAAGTTAATTATCTAAAATGTATTTTATTGAAATAATAAATTCTGAACATAAGCCTATTTCATAAAGGGATTTTTATTATTCCTAGGCTACAAATAACAAAGCGTTCTGAATATTACTCTGTATAATTCTTAAAAACTACAGGGAGCTCCTCCGCAGTCCAATTGTCCAGAATGCTTCCAGGTTCATAAGGGCAAATGCTCATTAAGTTTCTTTGTTCACTTCCCTCCTCATGTATGGCATTAATATGAACTCTTTCCAACAACCCTCTTTCAGGATGAATTATTCCCCCAGATACAAAGGTTTGGGATATGGGGGGAAATATAATTGGTTCCCACTGGATATCTTCTCCATTCAAGCGTGCCCTTCTTCTCTCTTGCTTCTTCTCTATGTCCAACCTTCTTTGTCTAATATCCGGCTTGAATCCCAAGCCAAAACGATCTCTCTTTTCCTTCATCATCTGTACTTGAATCTCCCCTTGGAGGTATTAGCCCAATCTTTTCCCTGGCAAAGCTCCTTTCCCTATCATCATTTGTAGACCCATCCTTGTGGTCTTGGATATCCTAGGCACTGGAACTTTACTTCCTTCCGAGATAAATGTTGCATTGACAAACTCTAAAGAATGGAAAGAGCATTCAACGGCCTCTTCATTTGTTTCTACATATAGCGCATTATTAGGAACAGTCGCTATAATGTCTTCTTCCGCATTATAGTGACCAATCGACCATCCGTTACTAACTTTAATTTTTGATGAAGAGACGAGGGTACGGCCCCTGCTGAATGAATCCAGGGCCTTCCCAGCAAACAATTGTATGAAGGCTTTATATACATCACCAAAAAGTCCACCTCATATGTGTTTGGGCCAATCTGCAAGGGTATGTCAATTCTCCCCATCACCCTTCATTCAGTACCATCAAATGCTCTCACTATATTCTGGCACGTCTTCATGTGAGAGCTATCTATTGGCAATCTTTTCAATGTCGACAATGGTAGAACATTCAAGGCTGATCCATTATCAATCAACACGCTTGGTAAAGTATACCCTTTGCAACGAGTGGTTATGTGTAAGGCTTTAGTTGTCCCCATGCCCCCAGGTGGGATCTCGTCATCACTGAAGGAGATAAAGTTATCAGCACTTATGTTACTGACTAATCGATCAAGCTTGTTAACAGATATGTCCTTAGCAACATAAGTCTCGTTTAGCACTTTCATTAAAGCCTCGCGGTGAACATCCGAACTTAAAAGTAAGGCTAACACTGAAATACGAGCTGGTTATTTGTGCAACTGTTCTACTACGTTGTATTCACTGTGCTTTAGGAATTTTAGAAATTCCTTAGCCTCTTCCTCCTTTATAGGTATATTGACAAGGGTATCAAGTTCTTTTTTTCAGTTCGATACCACATCTTTTAGCTTTAGATTCGATTGCTTGCCATTATCGAGTCGTAACGCTTCCCGTTCGCGTATAGAATCCCTCCTCCTTGGAAGTCCGGTTTTGCAATCACTACTCTTGGTGTCGTTATGCTACAATTGTAATTCCATGGTACAGCTTTGTTATCCTTGTAAGGAAAGGACACAGGTCTTTGGATTATCACTTTAGGCGCGACTTGTACTCCACCTTCCACATTCCTTGGTCGAGAAATAATGATCCTTGGATAATTGACTTTCTGATTAGTCAATTCTCCTTCAGTCGTATGTATTTCTCCTACCTCTGAACCTTCTCCACAAAACTCTAACTCCTTATTATCCATAAAGCCTTGCACCAATATCTTAAACTCAGCACAATCCTGGATCTCATGTCCATCCACTTTGTGGAACTCACAGTAGCTTCTGGGTTCTTTAGTTCTCTCCTCAAGATTTGATTTGATTAGTCCCTATCTTGTCATCTCCCTCCAAACTGCCCTTAACGGAGTCCTCACATCTGAAATATCCCCCTTAGCTTTTCTGATATAATCCTCTCCAATTGCATTTACCCCATTGTTTTCATGATTGGGTAATGGGTTCACCGTATTGGGCATATCCTCAAGCTTGACAACCCCCAATTTAAGAAGCCTCTCAACCACCCTTTTAAAAGCAGTACAATTTTCTATAGAATGTCCTGTTGCGCTCCTCTAATAACGTTTCATACAGCTCTTTATATGTCATAAGGATGGGCGTAAATTGAATTTTTTCAACATTTTGTTTGGGACCTGATTCTTGTTTTACCGACCCCTGTTGTCCAGCAGTAAGCACCTTCAGCTGATTAATAGTAATCGCTTTTGAGTACCCTTTGTTGGATGAGCTCACATTGTTTATGTCATTCTCTTTTTTTTTAGGAGCTGCCCTCCTAGTGGATTCTCCAGATTCAATCTTACCACCCCTTATGGCATTTTCGATCATTTCTCCTGCCATAACTATGTCCGCGAAGCTATTGGTGGTGCTCCCTATCATATGGGTAATGAATGGTGCCTTTAGAGTGTTAATAAATAGCATCGTAGTTTCCTTCTCTAAGAGAGGTGGTTGGACTTGCATGGCTACTTCCCTCCATCGCTGCGCGTATTGTCTGAAACTCTCGTTTGACCTTTTTTCCATGTTTTGCAACATGATTCGATCAGGCATCATATCTGTAACATGGCTGTATTGTCTCATGAAAGCTTGACCCAAGTCCCTCCACGAGCTAATGTTAGTGCGGCTGAGTTGGTTATACCACCTAGACGCTGCTCCCGTCAAACTATCTTGAAAATAATGAATCAACAGTTGATCATTGTTCACATAACCTGTCATACGTCTACAGAACATCGTGATATGGGTTTCGGGGCAAGTAGTTCCATTGTATTTCTCAAATTCTGGCATCTTGAACTTGTGAGGAAGTACCAGATCTGGGACCAGACTCAAATCTTTGGCATCAATACGGTGATAATGGTCAGCATTTCCCAAAACTTTAAATTTTTCCTGTAACCACTTATAACGATCCTCCAACTGTTTTCTAGATTTAATTTTAATTCTTTCTTCCCTACCATGTCTAGGTCAGGAATAACGGGGTTGGTAGGGTTATCCCCAGGGTTAGATCCCGAGCCCACTTGAAAGTTCATGGGTGGTTTAAGATCAGTTTGCCCCTGTTTAGGCCTAATGGTGATGGATGGCCTTTGGAGAGGTACCTCAGGCTGCATTTGTTCATGTGGTGGAGTGAATCCCCTTGGAAAGTCCTCATTGTCTTCAGCATTGACTATGGGACCTTTTGTTTTATCTATTATCCCATTCATCATCTGGGCCATTTGGGCCATCATGTTCTTTTGCGCTTCCAACATTTGGTCCTTCATCTCTTGTTGGAGCTTTGCCATCTGCTCTTGCATTTGGTCTTGTATATCCCTTTGGAATTGCTCCATTCTTTGGTCCATTTTTCTTGATTTAGCTCGTGTACCGTAAGGGTGTTCAGCTTCCAGATTTTTTCTTTTCTCTCTCCCCTATAATTTAAACTAATTAGACTCTCTCTATGGATCTGAATGCATATGATGTTATGTAATGCAAATGCATGAATGCAAAGAGGTATCGATTCTGATCAACTTCATTGTAGAAAACTTTATTAGAAAATAAATTCTTTTACATAAAATGGGCTACAAATAAGCTTTCGCCCTAAGTCCTAAAGTCTTAATTTTCCCTAATAACAACACTAACTCTTGGTTGCGATCTGACTGAAGCTCATACTTCATGCTCAATACATCAGCCTGCACTGCCAAAGTCTGTAGATAATCAGCTACCTCTCTTATTTGGTCATGGCTTCCCCCATAAGATAGTCTCGATTCTTGACCTGACCATGCGAATGATGGAGTTCTTCCTGCAAATGTCCTTCCCTCGTCTTTAGGCACTCGATCCGAAGTTCACAACTATGCAGCACTGATTCTAACTCTTCAATTCGACCCTTCATTTCTTCAATCTTATTAAGGCTTGATTCTAACTCAATTATGGAATTACGGCTCCAGTAATGATGAAGGGACCGTCCAAGCTCAGCCACTCTAGCTTGCAATTCTTCCTTTTCATTTAAACTTTTAGCCCAGTTCTTTTGCATCTCTCGAAACTTTCTTTCCCAATAGTCAGCTTTGGCCTTTTCCTCTTCAACCTTATGTTTCCACTGTTGTGAAGTCTTTCCCAATCCAGCGTTCTTTATTATCATTCGCATCTTCTTGTATTCTATCTTTAAGCTATCTCGATCTTCTTCAATCTTCTGTTTCTCCTTCCTTACTTTCTCGACTTCAGATTTCTGAATATCAACGTCAATCTTTAAGTACGTCTTCTCTTCTTCTAACTTCTCTATTTTCTTTTCAAGCTCTGAGTTTGTCCTTTTAAAATCTTGCTTCATTATCTCCATTTCCGATGGGACCGCTCGTAGAAATTCTTCAATCGGTCGAGCATCATCTGAACTTGGCACAGGGATATTGTCATTGACTCTCTTACTCCACCATCCATAATACTCTAGAGTCGTTATTGGGCCTACGTCTACTCTCTTCATGTGACAAGTCTGCTTCCAAGCACTAGCAATCTCCTTAACCATCTTCTTGTAACCATTTCCTTTACACAAGAATTCGCTTTGAGCTAAACCATGAGTAACCGGTATAAATTGCTTCTATCTGAACTCTCTTAATACGAGCAAAGGTGCATATCCAATGGCTCCCCAAATTCCCAGTAGAGAGACCCAATCAAAACTTCCACACCGATACAAAACTTTATCAGGAATCATCTAGGGAGTTTTCCATTCAACATCCTCTTCTCGGAGATTTTGTAGAAGCGCTATCCAATTTTGCTCAGTTATGTCGTCCCTCCTTGGAGTATCCACTATCTCTTTTAATGGAGAATAATTTTCTAAGAAGACCCGACAAGAAACCTTGTCCACTTTCCAAAAGTGACTATAGAACCAAGCCAACAACAACTGTGCACATCCTATGAATCTGCCTCCTTGGCTCTCCTACATGTACTCAAAGAACGAAATGTTTTCGCCAAAATCGCCGGAACAGGTGTGACTTGCTTGTCAAGTCGATAGAAGAGGTTTGAAACAGCTTCATCCACGTATCCCAATGCCCTCGGAAAAAATACTAACCCATATATACTTAAAGCAAATATATCGACTTTCTTTTTCATATCAGGATGTTCTAAAATCAAGTCATTCAAAGCTTTCCATGAGATGCAGTTATACTCACCTTTTTGCTTGATTCTAGCTGTAACCCATTGCTCGCCCATCCCGGTGATACTCATTAGTTTTCTCACGAAGGTTATAACGTTAGGGGCCCTCAAGTAAACTCTATCAACTTGAATCTTAGGACATCGCAAGAGAGCTGTATACTCCTCTACCGTAGGTACCAAATCAACTCTTCCAAAAGTAAAGCAACTATACGCAGGATTCCAATATTGAGAAATGGCTCGAAACAGATGTTGATCTACCTTAATATCCAACAGATACGGCAAGTCTCCATAGTTACTGTAAAATAAATACTTAACTTCGTTATTCCATTGATCCCATATCTCCTTTAATTCTTGAAGATTGTTCTGCGTCACACTGATGCGAGTGTAATCCCATAACTCCGACCTATACCCTTCGACTAGGCTATCTCCCTTTTCTAACTGTGTCTGCTCTGACCACCTACGGACAGCTGTATTGTCCTCCACTTTATCAAGGAATTCGTTCTCCATAACCAGCTTTCTAATTTGGAAATTGATCGTGAATTGATACCTCTTTAAGATATGAAATGACATGCAACAAGATAAAACACAATTGATCAGTAACATGGAGTAAAGTGTAAAACAAATAATTTATCACCTATCTGGGTAATTGCTAAAGTTTGGGTATAGATCTACCTAGGGTAAGCTCTTAGGTTTTCTATATGTGGTTTTAGTTCTAAAGTTTAAGGTACCCGAACCAGCAGATTCCTCGATCCTCACCCATTATAGGCTCATACGGACCAAGTTCGGTTCAGGGGAATACATTTCCCTATGGCTGCACGGAGGCGAAAACCTCACGAAGACATAGGTACAGATGTATCCCGAAAGCGATTCACTATCCTGCACGGAGATGAAAACCTCACGAAGGAGTAGCTTCCCGCTCCCACTTAAGGGTGTGACCACAACGGCCATGCATTGCAATGCAAAGATATTTTATACAAACAAAATCGTATGCAAATGAAAAGATTCATAATTTTTAAACCAGATTTTTAAATTTGGATTTAGGACATGAAACTATCAATTTTACGGCTTGACTCTCTTCAAGTCCCCAGCGGAGTCGCCAAGCTGTCGAAACCATTTTAAAATTGGGTTTAGAAAAATGGGGATCGACTTTGAAAACAAAAACGGGAGTCGCCACCAATCTTTTTACTTAGGTGTGATTGATCACCTTGTAAAACGTGTTATTTTAAAAAATTTTTTGGTCCACAAAAACAAGAAAATGAGTTCAGGAGTCGGTTACATATGAGGAAGGGTTAGCACCCTCATAACGCCCAAAAATTGGTACCAAATCGATAAAATCATGTCCAAATGTCGAAAATAAAAAGAATTACGAAATATGATCCTTTTATTAGAAAGAAAACTAAGACTTACTTATTTCAAAGAAATAAAATACTTTACCTAATAAGTTAAGGTATAGCATGTCATTACTTCAAAATTAAGCTTGTCTTTGTTTGAGGAAATTCCTACCTCGAGACACAAAATGTCGAACCTAATAAGTTAAGGCAAAACACTTTGAATTCCCGAGAATAGGTTTTTTATTTTGAAATTGATAAATCTCAAATTTCTTAAAAGATAGAGGTACATACCTAAAGTTCCATGAGAAAAATCGAACCCAATAAGTTAGGGCAAAATTCTTCTCAAAATTCCCTAAATATCACATATCACTATATTTTGAAAACCATTTGAATAAAATGTGTCGATTTAAAAAATGTTTTTATGAAAGCTATGGTTTAGATAGGATATTACAACATATATTGAAATAAATAACCAAATTATGAATAAATAAAAAATATAAGTGACAATATAATCTACAAATTGTATTAACAATGAACAATGAAATAATAACACAACTATAATGAACTATGCTAAACAATAATATACAATCTAAAGCAAATAAACATGTAATAGCAATAAACGAAGGAATAGTTTTTAAAAAAAATATTTTTTATATAAAGTAACAAAAAATTTAGGTAAAAAGAGCTTATAAATATACAATTTAATAATGATAATAATAAAAATAAAGTATTTTTAACAATGTACAAAACTACGTAAATTATATAAAAAAAATATGATAGATAAATTAAAAATAAGAATTTTAAGAATATATAATACAGCCTAATTCTATATAAAAAATATTAAAGTATATGAAATGAATAATAATAATTAAGTATGTAATAGATTAATATATAAAATGTATATATATATAAAAAACTTATAATATTAATAAATTAATATGCAAATAATGAAAATATTTAATATTATAAAACATTTAATATAATAACAAAATAATTTAAACAAAAATTTAGGATTAAATAAAGACAGGGGGTTAAACAGCAATTAAACAGATTTAAAGAATTGAATCAAAAATGTACGTTAAAACTTAGGGACTAATGTAGCAATTAAATCATTTTTACGTAACGACGTCGTTCCGATTTTTATCTAAAACGGATCGAGGGATTAAATTAGATGGTAGTTAAACTTTTAGGGCGGATTTGTTAAAAAATAATTTCCAATTAGACCGAATCGAAGCATGTGAAATTGCGGAGGGATTGAAATTGCAATTTTCCCTTTTCTTTTAAAAAAACGCGCGGTCCCTAGCTCGGATCCGGGTCAACGCGCGGGTCATGCCATGTTAAAATGACGTCGTTCGCTTTGGGCTATAAATATTAGTTTTTCTATAAAAAAAAATCATTAGCATTAGGATTTTTAAAAAAAAACTTTGAAACTCTCTGAAAACACAGAAGGAGAATTGTGCCTGTTCGTCCGCGCTCGTCCAGGTTGCACGCACACGCGCCTCCACGGCCGGTGGCTGGAGGCTTGGGTCGGCGGTTCCCGCACCTTTGAGAAGGTATATACTTCTCTTCTTGCTTTTCAACAAACGTTATATGCAAAAATATAAGAAATAATGAAATAAATCAGAAAATCGAAGCGAAAAATCACCTATGGAATCACTGTCTGTTGAGCTTTGGTGTATGAATCTAGGGTTTACTGCTTTGGCGTATTTGTGTTTTGTTCATTTGCTTATTTTTCTTTGTATTTTGCGAGAATATTCGTATCTGAAAAACTCTATTATTTTTTGATAATTTTCGTGTGTTCTTTACAGATTTTACAAGGGTTTTTATAACCCAAAATGAAATAAAACAAAAGGAAAACGTATATTTTCGTATCTTTTGATATCTGCCTTGCTGCGATTTTGTTTCCTTTTTTGCTTCTGAGTTCTTTCCTTTCTTTGCAGATTGATGACGGTGATTTCGCAGTGAAGACCAGACACGAAAATGGCGTCGCTATCCTGGTGGCTGCGATGGTGCAACGATCGGACTCCAGATATTGCGGCGTGACGACTGACCTGGCATTGCGGCGCGACGGTTGGGGTATCCCTGCTTGCGGCGCCTAAGGTTTCAAAAAACCCTAGGCTTACTGAAACTCGCTGAAGATTTGGGCCTTTTGGGCCACAATGGTTTTTGGGTCTGATTTGGGAACTGGGTAGGCAGTTTAGATGGGCTTCGGGTATCTAGTGGGTTGGTTTATGAATATTTTGGGTTTTTAGTGGGTTTGTATTTGGTTTTGTTTTAATTTTGTAAAAGGACTGTACAAAGGACATTTTAATTTAGGCTTATTTAATGCCCGGGCGAAAATGGGCCATTACAAATTGGACTGTAATTTTTTTTACCAAATTAATCTAATAATTTTTTGTGGGTAGGAGCATATTTGACAAGATATTTTCAAATTCAAGAACTGTGACCTAGTTCAAACCAATACCTTTGCTTCTATAAGTCGTAGCTTCATAGTCAAGATTTGGGCATAGAGTTACAAAAAGTTCCCAAATAAATAAAAAATTTAAAAAGTTGAGATGGGAGATATGGAAGTGGCAATAAAGGAAGAAGAAGCTAGAGCTGAAATAGACATTTGGAATTATGTGTTCGGGTATGCTAAAATAGCTGTCATTAAATGTGCCATTGAGCTTGGGATTGCCGATGTTATTAAAAACTATGGAAGCCCTATGCCACTATCCGAGCTAGGCACTGCCCTCCGATGCGAACCGTCACGTCTTCATCGAATTATGAGGTTCATGGTCCACTACAGAATATTCAAACAGGAACCCATCAACCAACACATTATAGGCTTCTCATGAAGCCATTGTCTCGTCGTTTGATAAAAGGTAGAGAAAAAATCCATGGCTGCATTCATATTGCTCGTGTCCAGGCCTACTTGGTTAGCACCATGGCATAGTCTTAGTGCTCGAGTCCTTGAAACCGGCAATAATATCTCACCATTTGAAGTAGCAAATGGGAAAGATCTATGGAGCTACGCTGAGGCGAAACCCGACATTAGCGAACTCTTTAACAACGCCATGTCCCAAAGGATGTCCCGAAGTGTTCGACGGAGTCGAAAGCCTGGTTGATGTCGGTGGTGGTAACGGGACTGCTTTGAGTCTTTTAGTCAAGGCATTCCCATGGATTCGATGCATCAACTTTGATCTCCCTCATGTCGCCGCCGTTGCACCAAAATTCGATAGCATTGAAAACGTAGGAGGAGACATGTTCATGTCTATCCCAAACGCCGACGCAGCGTTTTTCATGGTTAGTACTTTCTTTCCCTTCATTATATGGTCTTATAAGATTAATCCATACATTGCAAATTGCAGTGCGTATTGCATGATTGGGACGACGAGGAATGCATTAAAATCCTAAGAAAATGTCGAAAAGCCATTCCAGAAGATAAAGGGAAGGTTATAATCGTTGAAGCAGTTCTTGAAGAAGATAAAGAAGGCAACGAGCTAGGTACCGTAGGGTTGATGCTGGACATGGCGGTGATGGCTATTACTAATTAAGGGAAACAGAGGACCTTAAAGGAATGGAGCTATGTTCTATGACAATCTGGTTTTACACGATTCAACGTTAAACCTATACGTGCAATTCAATCCGTCATCGAAGCTTATCCTTAGAAAAAAAAATTCTATGGCTCTTCACAGTTGTTCATCCACTACTACAATAAAAACTTTTTACAATTAAATAACTAAAAATATATATTAATAGTTGGATGAAGGCTGATGTAATTTACCAAGAAAATAAGGGTTGTATAAGCCCAAATTCGCCCGGGCCCAAATTAAACAAAAACCATTAAAGAAAAACCAATAATTAAAGTCCAGTCCTTTTTTACAAACCCAATTACTAAACCCACAAAGCCCACTTATCCTAGCCCAAAATTCTAACACGAAGCCCAATACCCGAGTGGCCCAACAAGACTCAGCCAAACAGAAACCCTAGAGTCCCCTTTCCAGTGCTGCCGCGCGTCCCCACATGTACGTCGCTCCAACTTCCCACGCGCGTCGTTCCCCATGCCCACGCGCGTCGTTCCCCGCGCACAAGCACTCGCACACCACTGTCAGCCATCACCCCCGCGCGTGCTTCTAATCACCACTATCGTCCATACCCTGCAGAAAAGGCATGCAGCAACAAAAACAGAGGCAACGAAAACAGAGAAACATGGGACGAATAATAAAATAGTGAAAATGTTGCATCTCTCGGCTATAAAGCCGTTCAAATTCAATGTAAATGGGTCCTTTTTGACGGGAGAATACAAAAAAAAAACTTTAAAACATAGTTACAAAGATCTAAGAATAGAACAAAGCAATCGCAGAGAGCAAGAAACAAGGTTTAAAGGTTCATTCCTATTTTATCTTTTATTTGGAAACTATATACATAGACCCATTTTATTTACCCATTTTTTAACAGTTTATAGATAATACCAAAGTATAAAAAAGAAGTGCGAAAAACCTATCTTTTGCGAATTCCGGCCAACGCGTGCGGTGGCCGGCGGTGTCGGCACCGGACTTCCACGGTGATACACGGCGACCCCCTTTTCCCAAACCCCTGATCTGCAGAGAGAAAATAAGAGAATGGGGTTAGTTTTTTGAAAGAAAAGGGGGAAAATGAGTTTTTTTTGGAAAAAGGAGTTTATAAAACCGATGGAAACGACGTCATTTCATTAGGCCCCCAGACGCCCAAAACGGCGTCGTTTGGGGGCCGACCCTACTTCGACCAAACCCAAGGTCAGGATCCGCGCGTTTTCTCTCTAGAGGGGCTAATTTCGCATTTAGCCCCTCCAATTTTCCACGTTTTCGCAATCAAACTTTCCTCATCTCTGATTTTTCCCCAAAAATTTTCTTCCATAATTCAATTTGGTCCTCAGCCAAACGCTGCGTTTCAGAGCTTGGGGTTTATTTCCGCTTCGATCCCTCTAGGTTGCGCGCATGTCACATCTTAGTCCCTAACTCTTTTTCCACTCTAAGTTATTGTTGTTTTAACCCCCTTTATTTTATTTTGATCATGATTTAACCTTTCTTTGTTTGTTTTCGTAATTATACTGATATTGTTACTAATTTTAATATTTTCGTATTATTGTTATTATTATTACTATTATTATTATTATTACTTCTTAACTGTATTCATATTAGTATATTATGTATATATTTCGTATCATTATTATTATTTTATCATTATTATTAGTATTTTTGTTATTATTGTTACTGTTATTATATTATTTATATATATATATGTATATATTATTATTTGTTTATTACTTGCCAATTCTATTACTGATTTTTATTTTTATTTCTTCATTTTATTATGTAGAATCTTGTATAGTTTGTCGATCAATATCTTTTAAATTGGTGTACTTCATGACTAATGTTTACGCTTCTTACTCTTGTACTGTATTTCAGACTTCGACATATTCAAACCTTTTCCAAATATTTCATTACGTAAAAAATGAATCTTGAACGAATTTTAAGATCTCGTATTTGAAAAACAAGGCAATATTTGTATGTTTAGAAGTATGGAAAATTACATCCTAACGTGCTGGGTGTTGATTTTTCATTTGACTAAATAACCAAATACCCTTTTCATTATATGTTTTGAAGATCCAAGATGACCTCGGTGTCGAAGTATAAATGGGTCATATCCTAACGTGCTGGGTATGGCATTTTTATTCCTTTGAAATGAGTTAATCTTGGAATTCAATTCAGGGTTAGTCAACGCTTCTTTAAAAATTTCATACCTTAAATATTTTCAAATTTTTGACTCAAGGACATTAATTAATCGATTTGGTACCAATTTTGGGCGTTGCGAGGGTGCTAACCCTTCCTCGCACGTAATCGACTCCCGAACTCGTTTTCTCTAATTACGCAGACCAAAATATTTTATAGGTGATCCGATCGCACCTAGACGAAAAAGGATCAGTGGCGACTCCCGTTTTTAGTTTCAAAACCCAAGTTCGATTCCCTTTTTCCTCAAAAAAAAGGTTTCGACAAGGGTTATTGCCATTTTCACATTAGCTTTTGCAATGGGATTTTCCCAAATGCTTTGAAAGCATTCGTAATGCAATCAACCCAGCCCGGTTCACTAGATCTGAATTTTGAGTGTTACTACACATAATATTTAAAAAAAAAATTCAAACAGTTAGACTAACACTCATTACTTAATTTTTTATTTTTTATTTGTTATCATTTCATTTATAAAATTAATATAAAAAAATCAAAAAAAATCTAAAGAAAGTATTTTAGGAATAAAATATTACATCAGACCAATTACAACTCATTACAATACGAACATTTACTAATGTCTGACTATTAGAGTATGATACTATAATGCGCCACTTTTCCACTATATGCATAATAGCCCACTTCGCCGCTACTTTGGCGTACTCCTTGCGTAGTCCCTCTTAGCGCATTCTCTTACTACGTCACCTGAAATAATAACAAACATTGTAAGTTTAGGAGGACTTAGTGAGAGTTAATACAGAATACCTTGGCGAATTCTTTTATAATATTTGAAGAACTTTTGTGCGCCAACTATCCTTCTTAACCACTTACTTCTGTTTGGGCGAATACTATCACAGTTTAGGCTCACAATTGCACACCAATTACTATACTCTTAATTGTACCAATTCTCTCTTAACTACCTAACTAACTTAAGATCCTTCTAGACATTACCTTAATCTCTTCTTTTTCTTAGAACCACAAAGGTACTTTTCAAAGAATCTCTTCAAGAGCTCGTTACATACAGACTATCTCTTCAAACATACACTGATTTCAGAATGGTTGGTCATAGATATTGTTCATTGGCGGATACATACACATTTGGCGGATGCTTATGCAGATTTAAATATTATCAATTTACTAGTCAAATCATATTCTCATTTGATACCCTACAAGATCACATTGATAATGAATTATATAGATCATCCAAGTGTACAACTGAATATCCATCGAAATTCCAGTAAATTCAACGAGATAAATATGAGAAATGGAAGAACATGAAAATTATGGAATTGATGAGCTCATCAATCATTTATCTTTTTATTGAATTTATATGATGTTGCTTAACTAATTCAAAAGTTGAGTTTGTATGTGATAGGTACATGTTTATGTGAATTAGATGTGTGCTTGAGTTGTTAAATGATGGATGTACAAGTATGGTGAGTATAATTCTTGTTGCATGAACTTACTGAGCACCATGTGCTTACCCTGTTCTCTTTTCCCCTATTTTGTAGTGCTCAGGAGCTCGAAGGTCGGAGCTTAGTTGAAGCCTTATCACACTATCAACCCATATCTTTTGGCATATGAAAATGACTTATTTTGAAAGAATGGCATGTATAGATTAAATACCAATGTTTACATGGAAATAGATGTTTGTAACCTAGCTATTGGCATGGCTAGAGTAAGTATAATTTTGGGATTTTTCAAAAAATTATCTGTGATTCTGATTTGGTTCCAGTCTAGTTTCGATACATAATTTGGGCTTCGGAAGCCCATCTAAAGGACGTAAGTTTCGATAATGACTCGTACCCTATTCCTACGACGGATACGGGTAAGGGGTGTTACATTTGTTAGTATCAGAGCTACGGTTTAGCCGGTTCTCAGACCGACGTAGCAAATACGGGATTAGCTATACATGCCATTATTTTATATTTGATAGTGTGATATCTCCTGACCATTTAAAATGTGTTTTTCTTATAGCAAATGCCTGCCAACAGAGCTCAACCCGAGGAAGCCGAGAGTCATACTCCGGCTTCATAACAGGCACAAAGGGAAGTCGAAGTTACTAGTAGTAGAAGGTCCGAGACAGAGGACCAAGATGAAGAGGCTAACTTGGCCTTCTTTTAAATAATGAATAAATGATTTAGTCAATACTTAAGAACTAACCCTGTAGTGCAGCAAGCTCAAGCTCCCCCTCCTACTCCTCCACCGGTTCCCGAGATCCCACAAGGTACAGGTACTGAATCTGTTAGAAAAAAGAAAGCTCTGGTTTATAAAATCCGAAAATATGGGGCTGAAGAATTTCGAGCAGCAGTAATGACGATCCCGAACGGGCTGAATTCTGGTTAGAGAATACTACTCGGGTTTTGGAGGAATTATCTTGCACACCAGAAAAGTGTCTGAAATGTGTAATATTATTGCTAAAAGATACAGCTTACCATTGGTGGAATACTAAAGCTTCATTTGTTCCGAAAGAAGAAATTACATAGGAATTCTTTCAGACCGAGTTTAGAAAGAAATATATCAGTTAGAGGTTCCTCGATCAAAAGAGAAAAGAATTCTTGAGCTGAAATAGGGTACAGATCAGTATCTGAGTATGAAAGAGAATTTGTCTGATTGAGTAAATATGCTCGGGAATGGGTACAATCAGAAGCCGAAATGTGCAAACAATTTGAAGAAGGGTTGAATGAAGATATTAAGCTACTGATCGAAATTCTTGAAATCCGAGAGTTTGCTACATTGGCAGAGCGAGCTTATAAAGCAGAAGAATTGAGCAAAGAGAAGAAACAAGCTGAGAGGAAAGCTCGAATTCTTAGTAAAAGACCGATGGAAAAATCCCAATTTTTTGCTTCAAAGAAATTGAAGAAATACCAGGATTGTTCTACCTCAGCCACTGGGTATTCGGGTAGAGAGCGAGGTTCTCAACGCACTAATCCAAGACCTTCCACTCCATTAGTAACCAGGGTTGGCAGTGTTGGTACCCCTAAGCCGAGATGCCATACTGTAATAAAGTTCATTTTGGAGGATGCCGACTGAAGAGTGGAACTTGTTACAGATGTGGCTCTTTCGATCATTTCCTCAGAGATTGTCCCGAAAAAATAAAAAAAGAGGTCGAATAGACATCGAAGCCAACTAATCCTGCTTTAAGGGGTAGACCACCTCGACCTACCAGTAATGTTAGTGGTAGTCGAGGAGTTACAAAAGATACTGCAGGTAGACATATGCTATTCGTGCCAAAGAAGATGCCTCCGTATAACACCCCTAACCCATGTCCGTCGCCGGATTAGGGTTACGAGGCATTACATATCCAATCACAAGTCCCCGCACTCAAATGAATCGTATTACAATAATTAATACATAATCAAAACATGCTATTATAAACAAATAAGTTACCACCAAACCTTATCACAAGCATCTTGAAAACCAATTCCATTCAAATAGCAAAATCACTATTCACTAGGTCATTTAAAAGTAAAGGCCGAATAGGTATAGTGCACTTATTTATTCATTCTATTGCTATTATCATCCATACATTTAAACATATATCATTCCTGAACATAAACATTACTTTTGATCATTTCAATATCACATACAATTATAACATAAATAAAAATATCAAACCAACTTACTTATCTCAAAAATTTCTTATCACATTCGGCTATGTTCATTACACACACACACACACATATATATATCTTCCATAATATGCACATCTTAACAAGATATTACATTTATGTTTTAACCATTTATAACACATGGCCGAATACAATATATATATCTCAAAGGGAGAACCTAAGCTCCAAACTAAACAAATCATGGTTGAATATCTACAATTAAGTACACATTAAATTGCTCATTAATATATCACCTTTGATAATCACGTACACAAAAATGTGACTTATTCCATTCATGTCTAGTCACATTGGCATATTCAAATAATTATGCCACAAACATTTTTATCAACTCAATGTCATATACCATATTCAACCAATTCTATGAGTTCAAAAATTCTCATATAACATATTATGAAATAACTTTCAAACTAGGCTTTTAATAAATATACTAATATACTCAAATAATAATTCCATATTTAAACATGATCAAACCAACTCAAACATAAAAGCATAGCCATTTTCACATGGCATATACATATATATAAATATCATTTAAACACAACCCAAGAAATATTTCCTATACATGCCATGTTTCAAAAAGGGTACAACTTATAGAATACCGAAGATAGATGATAGTGCAAATGACTTTGACAAAGATCCCCCAGCACAAGCTAGCCTTCAAAATCTATACAATAGTTAAACAAACACACATACAGTAAGTTTTAAGCAATGGTAAAAATTATACAACTAATCACTAAACAATTTAATTAATCCAATATGAGCAATAATAAATTCATAAGTACAAATATGCATAACTTGTCACTCTTCAACAACCACCATATCTAATAGATTTCAAAACTGAATACTCAAGTACTATTTATCCTTTTCGAATAAGCTCAAAGTTCAACATTCACATCTCATTTCTATATTTTCATAACAAAAGTAACTTACCTCACTAGTACCTGGTTATTAAGCTATCATGCAACACTTACTCATGTATCACTTCTCGTTTATCTCTCTTTGTCAGTTTATGTCCCCGAAGTCTCTGTAATCCCGCACACATAGTGCAAGTTACGTAACGTATCGCACACTTAGTGTTGTTACGTGAGAAAGAGCACACATAGTGCCATTTAATAGTAATGTATCGCACATTTAGTGCCATTACTTATTATTCCGCACACACAGTGCCATTTAGCAGTAATGTATCGCACACTTAGTGCCATTACTTATTATTCCGCACTCACAGTGCCATTTAACAGTAATGTATCGCACACTTAGTGCCATTACTTATTATTCCGCACACACAGTGCCATTTAGCAGTAATGTATCGCACACACAGTGCCATTTAGCAGTAATGTATCGCACACTTAGTGCCATTACTTATTATTCTGCACTCATAGTGCCATTTAACAGTAATGTATCGCACACTTAGTGTCATTACTTATTATCCTGCACACACAGTGCCTTTTAACATTAATGTATCGCACACTTAGTGCCATTACTTATTATTCTGCACACACAGTGCCATTTAACCGATTTCGCACGCACAGTGCTCAGTATTTTAGTTCGTACACTTAGTGCCCTTTAACAGACCCTTCCTTTGCTTTTCAAAACATATATAATTTCATTCTCAATTATACATACTCAATTTACCTTTTTCAAATACCAACACATTCGGCGTACACACGTTACATATATCTAGCCATAACATACATGTATTTTTCAACATCTCAATTTGCCTTTTTCACTTACCATTACATTCGGCAAACTCAATAAACACATATATTTATTCATAGCATACATCCATCTCTCATTTCATAATCATATATAACTACCTCTTCATAAATGCTTATACTCATGTAACTCATTTAATCAACAATTACACATATATATATTTATATATACATCAACTTAACATTCGACTATTATAAATATATTTCATTTCTTCTCATGATACATTCAGCAATAGGGGAATTATCATGCTTATAATTTATTTCATATGCACATTAGTATATAATCAATTTCATTTCATCCAACTGCTTAAAAACTTACCTCGGAAATCGACGAATTAGGGTTCTCCGGCTACTCGTTCAATTTCACCTTTCCCCAGTCCAACCCCGTGACTTTATGTTCTTAATCTAAATAAATTCCAAATTTAAACTAATTCAATATATTTTCATTCAATTTAATACGAAAACATATAATTGAGAAAATTTACAATTTTACCCCTAGCATTTACAATTTTTACAATTTAGTCCCTATTACAAAACTCACAAAATATTCAAAATTTTGCCCCCATTCTTTAGAGCCGAATTTTCATCTTCTCACTATAAGCATATACAACTCATTCATTCCACATTCCAACCTCTAAATTTTTTTTATTTTTTATAATTAAATCCAAATCATCTAATTTCATCAAAAATTCAAGAATAATATTTGTTGGTCTAACACAAACAATCAATATTTCATTAATAAACAACAAAAACCTCTAACTCCCTTCAATGGCATCACACGAAAATTGCAACCAATTCAAAAATTTATGCATGGGCTAGGTAAGGCTCTAAACAACGTTCTCAAAAACATAAAAATTATCAAAAATTAAAACCGAATCATACCTTAATCAATACATGCAAAGGCCGAATGTCCAAGAGCTTGAGTTCTTTCTCTTTTCTTTTGTTTTCGATGATGAAGATGATAATGGGATGAAATAACATGTTTTCTTTATTTTATTATTATATCACATATATTATAATATAACATATTTTTTAACTTAATTATATAATATATAAAACATGTTATCATGAAATTAAGAACCACATGCCATCCACTAAATGCTAAATGGTAAATTTACCACCTAAGTCCACATATAAAAGAAATCAAAACAATTAAACCACTCAATTAATAAAAGGCTACTTTTTACCACTTATGCAATTTGGTCCTTTTTCTTAAATTAAATACACAAACAAACAAATTAACCCACAATATTTTAACACATGATCAAACATACAATATAGATATCAAATAAAATATTAAAATATTTTTCTAACTCGGATTCGTGGTCCCGAAACCACCGTTACGATTAGGTTCATAATCGGGCTGTTACACTCCGCACCAGATATAATTACGGGTACATTTTCTTTACTTGATACTGATTTTATTGCATTAATTGATCTTGGCTCCACACATTCATACATATGCTCAAAATTAGTATTTGTTAAAAATTTATCTGTTAAACCTACTGAATTTATGGTTAAAGTCTCAAACCCCCTGGGCCAGTTTATGATGGTGGATAAAGTTTGTAAAAATTGTCCACTGATGGTAAAAGGTATTTGTTTCCCGGTTGATTTCATGTTATTGCCTTTTGATGAGTTTGATGTGATATTGGGCATGGATTGATTTCATGTTATTGCCTTTTGATGAGTTTGATGTGATATTGGGCATGGATTGGTTAACTCAGCATGATGCAGTAGTAAATTGTAAACAGAAACATATTGTGCTAAAGTGTCAGAATGGCGAATTACTCCGGGTTAAATCTGATCAGACAGAGGGATTATCTTATGTGATTTTAGTTATGACAGCTCAAAGGTGTGTCAGAAAAGGGTATGATGCTTATTTGGCATATGTGTTAGACACTAAGGTATTATCGGGGTTGCCACCAGAAAGAGAAGTGGAATTTTCTATAGATCTGATTCAGAAAACTACTCCGATATCCATGGCTTCATATCGTATGGCTCCTATGGAATTAAAGGAGTTAAAGACACAATTGCAAGAACTTGTTGACAGGGGTTTTGTCCGACCGAGTCATTCACCTTGGGGTGCTTCGGTTCTGTTAGTGAAAAAGGACGGGTCCTTAAGATTATATATTGATTACCGATAGCTCAACAAAGTCACTATAAATAATAAGTACCTGTTGCCTCGGATTGATGATATGTTTGACCAATTGAAAGGTGCCACTGTATTTTCAAAGATTGATCTCCGATCGGGCTACTATTAGTTACGGGTAAAGGAGTCAAATGTACCGAAGACAGCATTCAGAACCAAGTACGGGCATTATGAGTTTCTTGTTATGTCGTTTGGGTTGACTAATGCACCAGCAATATTTATGGACCTGATAAATCGAATATTCAGACTGTACTTAGACAGGTTCGTAGTAGTTTTTATTGATGATACCCTGGTCTATTCCCGAGATGAAAATGAGCATGCAGATCATCTGAGAATTGTATTGCAAATCTTGCTTGAAAAGTAATTGTATGCTAAATTTAGTAAATGTGAATTTTGGCTCCGAAAGGTAAGTTTCCTTGGGCATATTGTATCTGTTGAAGGCATCAGAGTAGACCCGAGTAAAATTTTAGCCATTGTTAATTGTAGTCCACCGAAAAATGTATCTGAAGTTAAGAGTTTTCTAGGTATAGCTGGGTATTATTGGAGATTTGTACATGGGTTCTCTATAATAGCTTCTCCGATGACTCGACTATTACAGAAAGATGTTAAATTCGAGTGGACTGATGAATGCCAATAGAGCTTCGATAAACTAAAAGATCTACTGACGAAAGCACCTATACTAGTGCAGCCTGAGTCGGGTAAGGAATTTATAATTTATAGCGATGCTTCGTTAAATGGTTTAGGTTGTTTCTTGATACAAGAAGGTAAAGTTATAGTCTATGCTTCGAGACAACTTAAGCCACATGAAAGAAATTACTCGGTGCATGATCTTGAATTAGCTGCTATTGTATTTGCACTAAAAATATGGCAGCATTACTTGTATGGTGAGAAATGTCATATCTATATTGATCATAAAAGTCTAAAATATCTGATGACACAGAAAGATCTAAATTTGAGACAGCGCAGGTGGCTTGAATTGATAAAGGACTATGATTTGATTATTGATTACCATCCGAGTAAGGCTAATGTTGTTGCTGATGCTTTAAGTTAAAAATCTATATTTTTTTTGCGAGCTATGAATGCCCGATTAACTTTGGTTGACGATGGTTCAGTCATAGCTGAGTTAAGAGTCAAACCGACATATCTACAGCAAATATGTGAAGCTTAGAAAAATGATGAGAAGTTACAGGCTAAACGGGTACAATGTGAGTCAAGTAATGATTCAGAATTTCAGATTGGGACTGATGGTTGTTTATTATTCAGAGGCAGAGTATGTGTACCGAATAATTCAGAGCTTATACAGAAGATTTTACACGAGGCACACAATGGTATTATGTCCGTACATCTGGGAAGTAATAAAATGTATAATGATTTGAAGAAGATGTATTGGTGGCCAGGTATGAAACGTGATATTTTTGAATTTGTATCAAATTGTTTGATATGTTAACAGGTTAAAATAGAACATCAGGTACCCTCGGGATTACTCCAGTCAATTACTATACCGGAATGGAAATGGGAAAGAATTACTATGGATTTTGTGTCGGGATTACCATTGTCATCGAAGAAGAAAGATGTCATGGGTGATCGTGGATCGATTAACAAAATCAGCACATTTTATCCCGGTACATATGGGTTATTCTCTAGATAAATTGGCTGAACTGTATATATTTGAGATTGTCAGGCTACATGGAGTGCCAATTTCCATTATCTCTGATAGAGATCCCCGATTTACGTCTCGTTTCTGGGACAAGTTACAAGAAGCTCTAGGTAGCCAGTTGTATTTCAGCACTGCTTTTCATCCTCAGACAGATGGCCAATCTGAACGACTAATTCAGGTATTGGATAACATGCTTCAATGATGTGTAGTAGAATTTGAAGGTAACTGGGAAAAGAATTTACTTTTGATTGAATTTGCCTATAATAACAGATATCATTCCAGTAATAAAATGGCTCCATATGAAGCTTTTTATGGTAGAAAATGTAGAACTCCATTGTATTGGACAAAGCTTAGTGAGAAAAAGCTATATGGGGCTGATTTGATTTGAGAAACCGAAGAAAAAGTAAAAGTGATTTGGAATAGCTTGAAAGCAGCCTTTGATTGTCAAAAATCCTATGCTGACCTGAAACGAAAAGAGATTAAATTTCAAGTTGGTGACAAGGTATTCTTAAAAGTATCACCATGGAAGAAAGTCCTCCGATTTGGTCGAAAAGGTAAATTGAGCCCACAGTTCATCGGCCCATATGAGATTACGGAACGGATTGGACCGGTTGCCTATCGATTAGCTTTACCACAAGATCTTGATAGAATTCATAATATATTTCATGTATCTATCCTACAGATGTACCGCTCAAATCCATCAAATGTTATTTCCCCGACAGAGGTTGAAATTCAGCCTGATATGACCTATAGCGAAGAACTAGTCAAAATTTTGGCACGGGAGACAAAGGAGCTCAGAAACAAAAAGATAAATTTGGTAAAAATACTATGGAAAAAGCACGGGATTGAAGAAGGAAAATGGTAACATACCTGAACCTTTTTATTAGTAAGATTTTCGAAGACAAAAATCCTTACTTGGGATGAGAGTTATAATGGCCTAAATTCAGGGTTATCGGAATAGTGGTTTTACAACCACAAATTTGATTTAAAAAGAATATTTATTTTAAAAACTATTGCATGAATATTAATATGATAGGAAAGTCGTATGAAAATATCGATAAAAAATTTTACCAATTTAGTGGTTATTTATAAAAAAAAATATTGAAGAAATTGGGTAAAAACGAGGTATCGAGACCTCGACCTCATAAAATTGAGTCGAAAATATTTTTATAAATGTTTATGAAATTTTGGTATTATGGTATTAAAATTTCGTTAGAAAATTTTAGCGTTTGGGTAGTCAATTAAATAGAAATGACTAAATTGAAAAAGGTGTAAAAGTTGCTAGAATGATTAAATAGCTTAAGTGTCTAATGAGAAAGGATTTAAAAGACAATTAGACCCAAAATTATTTGGGTTAGACTGCAAGGGCATGAAATCAGCAAGAAAATTAATGATTTAAGGGCAAAATTGGAATATTGCATAATTAACTAAATAAAGTTAAGACTAAAGTAGAAATATCTAGATTTATTTTGATTTTTCTTCATTCTCATCAGCCAAAACTCCATAGGAGGGGTTTTTAAGCTGATATTTCATAATTTTTGCATCAAGTGAGTTAATTCTTTCCTTTTTCTTGTAATTTTTATGTTTTTAAGACTTTAACAACTAGGTCCTACTATTAAATTCATTAGTTTTTGATTTTACGGATGAAATTGAAAGTTACCATGGTTTAGTACTGGAAGTTTATGATGAATAAACATGGATTTGAAGTTTTAATTTTATCAAAAGATGGATTTACTAAATGTTTTTAGTAGAAATTGATTTTTAGGACTTAATTGTGAAAAAGTTTGTAATTAAGGTTTGATGCTGAAATTCTGATTTCCAAAGGTTGTGACGTAGTTTAATATGATAGAATAAAGTGTTAATTGAGGAAAAATCAGCTCAATTGGGGGGTTAATTGAGTAGGGACCAAATTGTAAAAATTGTAAAATTTAGGGTAAATATGAAATTTTAAAAATTGAGAGGTATAAATGGTGAAATAAATTAGATTAAATTTACATGCTGATAAATGGAAAATTTTATATTATAGATTAAGAAATTGAAGATAAATGAGGGAAGGAAAAAATTGTCGAATAGTCCTTGAAATCTCTACAACTACTACAAATTGTTACGGGTAAGTTTGTGTAACTTGAATTATATTCTTAAATGCTTGGAATGTATGTTTATTGATGTGAATATGGTTTGGATGTTCATTGTATGATATTTGATTAAAAATTGATAATTCTCGATAAAAAGGGGAAATAAATCCTGATTGAATGAAATGGACTTTGATGGATCACTGAAAAGGGAATTGACGGTACAAAGGATCTAGCACAGAAGGGTGATCCTAATGATACAACCCTCCTGAAGAATATGTGTGAAATGGATTTAGCCCGGACAAGTATACCAAATTAAGCTCATTAGAGTAATTGTCATTGCAGGGGATTTAGCCTGGACTGCTAATCCCGACAATACTTTTTGAGCATATGATACAGGGGATTTAGCCTGGACTGGTAATCCCACTATAAGAAATGAGGTACGCGAGAGTATGCTCTCTGGAAAAAGGGTATACCATATGTGAACGAATTGACGGACCCAGAATTGTACACAAAAGTGTACAACTAAATATCCATCGAAATTTCAATAAATTCAACGGGATAAATATGAGAAATGGAAGAATATGAAAATTATGGAATTGATGAGCTCATCAATCATTTATCTTTGTATTGAATTTATATGATGTTGCTTAACTAATGCAGAAGTTAAGTTTGTATGTGATAGGTACATGTTTATGTGAATTGGATGTGTGCTTGTGTTGTTAAATGATGGATGTATAAGTATGGTGAGTATAATTCTTGTTGCATGAACTTACTAAGTGCTTACCCCGTTCTCTTTTTCCCTATTTTGTAGTGTTCGGGAGCTCGAAGGTCGAAGATTAGTCGAAGCCTTATCACACTGTCAACTCATATCTTTTGGTATATGAAAATGACTTATTTTGAAAGAATGGCATTTATAGACTAAATACCAATGTTTACATGGAAATGGACGTTTGTAACCTAGCTATTGGCATGGCTAGAGTAAGTATAATTTTGGGATTTTGCGAAAAATTATCTGTGATTCTGATTTGGTTCCGGTCTGGTTCCGATGCATAATTTGGGCTTTAGAAGCCCATTTAAGGGACGTAATAATAATTTTTGATAAATAAATGGTATTTGATTCGGATAAATAGAAATTGGCTCCGTAAGTTCCGGTAATGCCTCGTACCCTATTCCGGCAACGGATACGGGTAAGGAGTGTTACAATACTTATCTCATTTGTAACTACAGATAGCCCAAATTCCAAACCAACAGGTTACCATGGCGGATACCCTTTTTGAACATACAGATACACACTTCTTTTCAGGAAATTCACTTAAGACTTAGTCAATTACATCACAAATCTTACTCAACTACCTTAACTCCATATGTATCATAATCTTATCATAGCATTATAAAGTAACCAGAATTTATCTAGAAGTTACAATAAGGGCGGACAATCATATTCTACTAGATAGACTTAAAAGAGTACGTCACAAGGGCCAAGCAGAATGCGCCACCAAGGCATCATACAAAATCACGTGTTTACTGTCCCAACGGACTTTCACAAAAGGTGTCATAGGTTTATTCCTTATGGACCTACATATAAGTTCATGTATCGTGATCTGCCCGTTCGATTTACACATTATCAAAGGCTACACCATGAACATTCATATAATCATATCTTGTCATGGGCCTCCGCCACATGGACTTACACACTTTTATGTATCGTGATTTGTCAGCCCAATCTTCATTTTACTAGAGACTGCACCATGAATGTTTTCATAACATACGATGCCATGGGTTGCAACCTCATAGTCTTACACTTGTTTTCATATCTGATATTTATTTCCATTTTCATGTTTTCTACCTTGAGTAATCAAACGTCCAAAAAAGACATGGACTCGTTTATGATTTTGTCGACATATATTGGATTCCACGGTTCAATATTTGTTTATAAAAAAAATGGATTAGTTGCCATTTTCAGGCTAAACTTAATGAGCTTTTGCTGTGGGATTTCCAAAATGTTTTAAAAGAAAATTTTGACTTTTTGGATTCCTATAAAATGGGCTTTGATAAGTAAATGGATTTCTCAAATCTATTTGAGGTGTGACGTTTAAATCTTTAATTGGGCTAAAGTTAGAAAATTAAAAATTAATAATAATTTTTTGTATCAAATTATTATTTTATTATTATATTAATTTATGATTTGATAATTTAAAAGGTTTTTTATAACAAATTTACCATTTGGGATGGGACAATGTCACTGCTTGCCTTCCTATCTTTGCTGTTGCCAAGATCCTATAGAGAGTTATGAATTTTTTATAATATATATTTAATTAATATTTAAGTATGCCTAAATGAAATTATTAGTATTTTATTTATAAGTCTTTTACTTTTTTTGTTTAATGATGAAATGTTATATTATTACTTATAGATAATATATAAAAATTATGTATATTAAGCAATGCATCAAATATCATTCTTAAAACATATTATTTTAAACTTTTATAAATGTTCGACACGCGATATATTTCTAATCTACTTGGTCAAAGACAGATGTTGAGTCTATTCTAAACCATGTTAACTCCAATCTAAAAGCCTATTATGCTTCATAAGCAGCCAACCATAGGGATCATATATCATGACCTAAGGCCACTGTCAACCCTCTTGGTGTCGCCATCTTTGTTACAAATATCCATCCTTGACTTTAAAAATGTCTTTTTCTTCTTGGACCCTTCATCTTTTTAACGACTCCGGACACTTCACCACTTCGTAGACAGCCATGCACTTGACCATCTCTTTGGTCATAACAAGAACAATATCAAATGCAAGTTTCTCCTATTTATAAAAAAAATGGCCAGATGTTTTAATAATGTAGTAGAAAATTAAGTATATTATCTACAATTCTGCTGCCCCAAAGTCCAAACGAAAATATAAATAAATAATAATTATAAGCATACGAATCCAATAAAACCTGCCCCACTGAGGATGACATTTATTAATGCGATTTTGACAACAAAAAAAAAACAATTAAACATGTTTTTCATTATTTTATTGTTTTGCCACGTCGTACTATCATGAAACCGGCTACATTCATGCGGCGACCACTCGCCGCTCCGCTGGCACTGTCCCCCCGCCCTTACCTCGTTATCCTCAACCTCCCCCGCCCCCCCAACCCTTCACCGACTTGACCTTTCGTGAACCTCAAAGGCCATTCTTGCCACGTCATCCATTTCCCTCCAACTCACCAAATCCAACCCTAAAACCCGGTTTATTCCTTCCCTAGATGCGGATCCTTTTTAAGTCAACTCGCTTTTTCTGTCACGTGTACTTAGGAAGCCACGTGATAATTTATTCTCTCATTAAGTCTTAATTAATTAATATTAAGTTGTTACTAATCTCGATTATTGTTAAATATTTAAGTTTTTATCTTTTGATTCAATGATAAGAGTATTTGTGTTATAACATAGAGTTTGAGTTTAATCTCTAACAATTTCACCCCTACTCTTAATTATATAAAAAAAAAGTTTAAACGCAGTGGTGAAATCAAGAGTGCTAACAAAGGAACTCGACTTTCCTAAAAAGAAAAATTAACCTTTTATAATTTATAAAATTTTAAATTAATAATAATAAGATTACACATTGTCTCCTCCAAAAATAATAACAAAATGATATAATCCTTTAAATTTTTTAAAGATATAAATTATTAAAATAGTAAAATTATATTTTTATTATAGTAAAACCTGCTTAAACGTGAAGCGAGTAGAGCAGTAGGCTCTTAGCTTAATTGTATAATTTAGGGAATATCTTAAATTATAAAACGTGTAGTATAAAGGTTGTTAGGCGCAGGTCACGAGCTGATTAATTATATTAATCTAGTTTAGATTAAACTAATATTTCTGTTATGATTCACAATTTGCATGTTTGTAACGAGTTGTCCAAGTGCATGCAATAAGTAAACTCAACGATTGAAACCTCTTCCACCAATTGCATTCCCTCAAAAGAGGAAAAAAAATAAATGAGGATAGATTTTTAAAAAAAAAAATAAACAATAAAAATAATTTAACAAAAATCAGAAAATTAATTAAATTATTAAGAAAGTGCAATCAATTGTCATTAATGATGAAAAATAATAATTAAGCACTTATTTTAATAAAAATTTTATTCATTTATTTGATCGTTGATAGATATTAATAGTAATATAGATAAATACGTTTACGTGACAGAAAAAATCATAAAGATACATCTTGTTTCTATTAACTAAAAATGTGGCTTAAAAATCATAATCTTAGTCTCATCAAAAAATCCTAAAAATGCCAGTCTTCAAGCTTTGAATGTTGTAATAAATTTGAAGATGAGTTTTAACAAAATCACACCTGATTTAGGATTCCAAGTTGACTTTGCTTTACTATTTTTGTCATATCTTTAATTACAAAACACTGGTTTTGATTTATGATATGATTGGAAAGGAAAGACCTAATCAGATTATTACAACACTCAAAGCCTTAAAACATCATAAATATGTCCAAAATGACCACATTATGACGAATACTCCTTTAGGGTACCAGTAGATAAACTTGAAAATTTGTTTTTATTCATTAAGGACAATTTATTATTTTGGCCCTTGTGCAAATTTTGATTTATAAATACATATTCTTGTGACAAATGGGATGATTGAATATAAGCTAGATATGCAATGTATAGATTAGAAGTAATAGCAAGTAAACTTTTTTTAAACTTGTTGCATATAACCATCAACTCGTCAAGTGAGTTTGCGTAGCTAAAGACAAATCTAAGTTTCTTATGTGCTTATCACGTACCGAGTTACATTAATATCTATTTAGAGACCCTTTTTTATCACATCTTAACGCATGTATAGTGAAATTACAATAACTTTATTCTCAACTCTTCATTATATATCGGGTCATATCTTAATAAAACTTTCGATAACCCTAGGACTAACTTAATGTAGTAGGACTTATGTTCAAAGAGACCCACATCAAGCTCTTCATTTATATGAATTCTCTCCGTTACTTAAAAGACTCCAAGACTCTACTTTACATACCAACACTCCGTCAAAATCCTCTCGAAACATTCCATTATCTTCCAAACTATCTAGAACCACCATCGCTAGTGGTTCACAACACATTGTGTGAAGCATCTCCAACCATCATCATTATATATTTTAAAGCTATTTTGATAATAAAGAGAGAGCTAGCAATATATATCAAAGGTGACCCTACTATATGACTGTTGCTCCAAGCACTGAGGAGCCATGAACCAACACACTTCGGTTGATTGTTGAAAAAAAAAAAAAAAAGTGGGTAAATTTTTATAAAAAAATTAACATTTAATAAATTATATTTTTAATTAATTTTTTATATAAATTTAAATTTGATTTGACATCTGAATTATTATTCTCAAAAAGTCATTGTCATCATACAAATTAAAAGGACCAATCACAAAATAAATAGGAGGGTGGGGGTAAAATTGTCTTTCCACATCTAGACCTTATCCAATCAGTGGGGTACCAAGAATATGCCGCCAGGGAGCTTCTTTTGATAATAAATAAACTAGTGGAAAAAGTTAAGGAAAAATAAAAAGAGGGAAAATCTTATTGGGAAGAGAGGATGGAGAGGGCCTTTCTTTAGGCATCACGGATTCATAGGGATTAACTATTTAATTAATTATTAAATATTTAGTCTAATTTTGTTACCGATCTCTATACTTTTTTAAACTTTTTAAATTTAGTCCCTTCTTTTATCAATGTAAAGGGAATAAGCTGTTGCGATTTAAACTCTAAGACATGATGCTCGTAATAATTAGGGGTGTGCAAAATTTTGGTAAAGTCAAAAAAATTCGGTTAACCAACCGAATTCGGTTAATCGGTCGGTTAACCGAATTTTTTCGGTCGGGAGTCGGTTAATAATTTTTTGAGTTTTCAGTTAACGGTTAATTCGGTTTAAAATCGGTCGGTTAACTGAAATTTTTTGGTTTAACCAAAAAATTAATAAATAAAATTATTATATATAAATAACCCACTATTCTCTCGAACCCAATCAAACATAAACCCAATCAAACTAAAACTAATTACCCAACTCAATCATAAAAATTATAAATAATTTAATAAATAAAAATAATTCGGGTAAAATCGGGTATCTCGGCTAATTCGGGTAAATCGGTTAATTCCGTTAATTCGGTTAATTTTATACTTATTTTAACCAAAAATAAAAAAAAACATATAATTTTCGGTTAATTCGGTTAACCGACCGAATTAACCAAAAAAATTTCGGTTCGGTTAATGGTTAAAATTTTTGAAGGGTCAATTAATTCGGTTAATGGTATTTCGGGTCAGTTAACCGACTGAACACCCCTAGTAATAATTCAAGCAACGCAAATCATTTGTCACTACTTTAATGTCTGGTCGACCATCTTTTTGCTTGTTTGATTTAAAAATTAAAATTGCGATGTCTAGTCAACACTGTCTAAAGAATTCTATTAAATTAGATTACGTGATATTTTTAAAATTAAAAAGTTTTTGCTCACATGATAAATTTAAAGTTACATGAAAGTCATGTAAGCAAAAAATCATCGACTTTCATTTTTTCTTCATTTAAACAATGTTACTTTGCATTAAAATCCTAAATTTAGAATCGAAAACCTTACAATATTAATTTAACATTTTTATTTGCTTATTTGATACTTTGTTAGTGTAATATAGACCATATTAGTAAATTTTATTTTAAAACTACCACATGACCCACTTTAACTTAATTTATTTGACATCATGTTCAATTGGATTTCAATTATTAAATGAAAACAAAGTATAAAGACTAATTTATTGGTATTAAAAAGATAGGGACTAAATTTAAATATGAAAAGAGTAAAAGGATTGGAAGTATAATTATACCTTATATTCGTCGAGCTTTGCTTAGGTATAAATAATCCCCCTCGTTGGCTCTGATTGAGTGGTGCGCACACTACACTACCCACACCATTAAAATATTCGTACGAACCCAAAAATGATAATATTTCCAGAAATAAAACGATTTATCTTTTTTTAAAATTTTAATTTTATTATTAAATATTGAATCTGCGTATCCTATAAACTCAACGTAAACGAGAAGTAAAATCTTCATCACAATCACGCCTTTCTCCTTTGTTTTGAATTTTTTTTTCAATGGTGATGGAAGTGGATAATGAGAGTAGCGGAAGCAAAGCGATCGACATGTCGTCGTTGCAGAGCCGCCAGCAAAGGCAGAAACTCGACGTGTATAATGAAGTTCTACGGCGACTCCGAGAATCCGACAATGATGAGGCTAATCGACCTGGTTTCGAAGATGAGCTTTGGACTCACTTCAAACGTCTCCCTACTCGGTATAGTATCCGTTTACATTTTCCTTCTAAATTTACTACATGCATAGGTTATGATTATTATTTTGAAAATTACTACTAACATTTTATTTAGGTACTGAGTCTAAGATACGAATTTTTATTTTAGTGTTTTGATTTTGTTGCTTCAATGAATATATAGCGTTTGGAGTTCAGGAATTGTTTGACTTAGAGTTACGGTTAAATCTGTAGAACTTAATATGCAGTTTTCTTGCTAATTTTTTTATTAGTGGATTAGTATCGTGTTATTACTTTCCTTTTCTTGCTATTGATTAGATCCGAAACAAGTAGAGTGAAGCAGATTTGAAATTTTTTTGTTTCATTTTCCTTTTTATTTCTCGGAGAATTAAATATTTTGATTACTTTTTAAAAGTAATAAATAGGTCAATTAAGTGTGCGATAATACATTGCAGCTATGCGTTAGATGTGAATGTGGAAAGAGCAGAAGATGTTCTGATTCACAAAAGATTGCTGTATTTGGCTCATGATCCTGCCAACAGACCAGCAATGGAAGTTCGTCTCGTGCAGGTGACTAGCTTTATTCTTTTGAGTTGAATTTCATGACTGGGCATAATGATTTGCTCTACGTTTCTAGTAAAAGCAAAATTTTTTTTATTGCTAATCATTAATTCCTTTTTCATTCTTAGAATGATGTGTTTGAAAAATAAAAACTTGTCAGATTCCACTCTCTACCTAACTCTTTTAGATTATTAGAAACATTCATTGTATACGACTTTATATACAAGGGTTATTATCATAGATGCAAGAAAATTTGGAATTTGAGATATTGTTTTGGTATTTTGTGGCTCCAGTCTTACGGTACTGTGCTGCAAAATAAAAGTTCTACTTGGCATTTTGTAATCAAACAACCTCTTCAGTTGAATTCTTTATCTTTGAGTGCTGGAGTGCATGCATCAATTTTCATTAATAAATGTTAGGCTTATGGTTTTGGACTTTGAAGGATTTGCCCCAAATCTGGGTAGGCTAGCAATAAAGATTTTTGTTGCCTATAGTTGTTGTATACAAAAACACCTCCTCTATTTGGTCTTGACTTTGTCTCAAATTTTGTTGGCTGAAGCTGACTTATTCCTTTGGTTTGCGTCTGCATACTCCATCTTCACATCATGGAGGTCAATTTTCATGTTTTCTCTTCTATTCATGATAATGATGGAAAGATAGGGATAGATAATGGTGAAACTTAGAATGTTTTTCACGTACATAACGGTGTTTGATTGATTATTGGAATTGGTAGCTGCATTTTGACTTTATATTTCATTTGTTGATTGGTCCTATTAAATCTTTCCAAGAATGAGCTCTTAGTATTGAAATATAGCTGTCAATAAACAAATTGAATATCTAGTTGACTACTGCATTTGCTAGTACTGAATGGGGCTAAAAGTATGAATGAAGTTATGAAGCTAACGGATTGTAAAATGTTCTATTTGGTATAATGTGCATAGTCAACACAGTTAGCAGTTTAACTTTTATGATCTCCAAACACATTTTCCCTTCCTTTTTTCTTACTACGTAAACCCTAACCATGCAATCTCTGGATATATTCATGCGAGCATCTTGCTGGTTTCTTCTAAACGTTCAAGTTCTGAATTCGAAATAACGTGTCATCTAAATGTCATAATCTATTGGTTCCAGCTCTTGATTGTTCTTAAATGAACTGTACTTTGTTTATAGTCAAATATATTATGATGGTTACCTACTTATGTAGGTCCAATCCACATCTGATGTAGCTGATTCAACTCTTTCAAACCCCCTGTGCGAGGAGTCTGCTCAAAATTCTCCAAAATACTCTAACAGACAGAGGTTTGCTTTTATTTTCACTTTGGACATTAACTGTATTGTTAATGATGCTGACAATTCTAGCTGGCTTTTCAATTGTCAGCATACATCCACCACCTGCCTTTGGCTCATCGCCTAATCTTGAAGCCCTTGCACTTGAAGCAAATAAGTCTAAGGATCAAGATGGAGATAGTTCTTTACTTGACAGTTCACATCTTTCCCGGTATTTAACTATTTATTTATGTCTTAAAATGTCCTTAGGTGAGGGCTGATTGTTTATACAAAAATTTTGGTTAAGTTAGTGGTAGTTTGGTTTTTTTGGACTTGATCATCATATACTTATTGAATATCATGTATTGGATCTTTAAGATATTTAGGAGTGCATTAACTGATAAGGTCCTGTCAAAGTTCAACTTTCTTACCTCGGAGCAATGCTTCACCACCATCTTAAGTTGACTTCAGTTTTAGGCGTGTTTTTGCAAGTTTATGTCATCATATTTAGTTTTCATCCTCCTGCTTTACCATTCACATACCGATGGCTTCTGTCACTTTTGGTGAAGCTTTATATATACTTTCTATCCATTTGGATGGTGATATTTACATTCTTTGGTGCTGATGCAGGCCCATGCATGAAGTTACATTTTCAACAGAAGACAAACCAAAACTTCTTAGTCAGGTATATGATAGGTTTGTTTGTCAAATAGAAGTGTAATATCTTTTCTATCTTGAAAATTTTGCTTTAAGAAGTCGGATGGTTAGGTTACACTTTTAAAATCTTTTGAAATAAAATAGCCATAAACAATGAACCTTACGTTACATATGAGTTCTTGGTTCAATCAACAGCCAATGCGTGTTGTTCTCTAACTAAACATTTTGCATGTAAAAACAAATGTTCTTTTTTTTGTTATCTACACTTGAATTACTTCATTAGATGGGAAATGTACATCTTTTAAACATTTAACCATGCAATATTGCTTCTCATTCCGTTGCTCATGCCAATGCAATACTTGCAGTTGACCGCATTGCTTGCTGAGGTTGGGCTGAACATCCAGGAAGCACATGTGTTTTCCACAGTCGATGGCTACTCTTTGGATTGTTTTGTAGTTGATGGTTGGCCTTATGAGGTGCTTTTCATTTTAATATCTTCTCTAGCTAATTGTTTTTACAAAGACTATTTAACTAAAACTAAAAAAATAAGAGCTCTCATTGTTTGTTTTTCAATATTTTATGTTAATCTGTCAATGTTAATAAACCATCTGTTTCCTCAACTTATGAATTCTTTCATTTGTTAATGTAGAGGGTAATTTTTTGTTTCTGGGATTTGTGATAAAATTCCATTTAGGGAACTAGATGATTGCATATTGGTGTACAAAATGGTTTAAGGTTTGGTATTAGAGAATTGTAATTGTTGTTGAACTCGTTTGACGGACTTGTGTTATGAAATTTTCAGGAAACCGAGCGGCTTAAGTTTGCTTTGGAAAAGGAAATCTTGAAAATTGAGGTAATTCCCCGCTGAATTTTAAGTGTACGTGTTAATTTTTTTTTGAGACATTTGAATGTTATCTTGGATATTAAATATGAAAGATCTTTTCTGCAAATTAGACCATGCATTATTAGCCCATGTATTGATCTTCACTGGAGGTTTATATGTGGTTAATGGCAAGTAAATTAGTAATGGCAAGCTTTATGACTAATGGGTTTTGAATCCTAATTGGTTAATATGTGTATTGTGATCTGCATAAACTCTTTGGATGTGTACTATGATCTCTTCTTTCCGATGTTCCCTTGATAAGTGACTGGTTCTAAAGTGTAAACACTAAAAATGCTTAATGTCAATAGACAATTTTTTTTATGTAGTAATTTATTCACTAAAAAGTTTGTGCTAAAATGATGAGCAACTCAAACCAGACTTTTATTTACGTATTTCTTTTGTAGAAGCAATCTTGGCTTAAGCAACATTCCTTTTCTCCTACGAGGGACTATGGCGAAGTGGGCACCAGTGACGATCAGAATCATGTGGCAATTCCTAATGATGGGATTGATGTTTGGGAAATTGACCCTAGACAGTTGAAGTTCGAAACCAAAGTTGCATCTGGATCATATGGTGATCTGTAAGTAAAATATACATACATATATATTAAGCTTTTACATAATTGAACAAAGTAGTATCAGAGTCCTTTAGTGATCTTAGGTGAATTAATAACTTCCTGATTGAGTTCCTTTTCCCATTTTGAGCTTTGATATATTATCTTTTAAAACCTGCTTTAGGTATAAAGGTACGTACTGTAGTCAAGAAGTGGCTATTAAGGTCCTCAAGCCAGAGCGTATAAATACTGATTTGCAGAAAGAGTTTGCCCAGGAGGTTTTCATCATGAGGTTTTGTGGAGAAAGATTGAAATTTTAATATTTTATGAAAATAGAATCCTTCTTTTTGGATGACTACATTAGTTTTAGGAATAATCTATTCCTTTAATTAACTATTTCCTTCAAAATTTGCAGGAAAGTTCGGCACAAGAATGTTGTACAATTTATTGGGGCATGTACCAAGCCTCCAAACTTGTATATTGTAACAGGTAGCCTGCCGATTCTTTAGTTGTTTTCACTGATGTGTTGAAAGTGAGATAATGGTTATTGGAACCGGATTAGACTGACCAGTTAAACCAAAAACTGGTGGTCCAGTTGATATAAAAAAACTGGTGTAAGATTGAACCGGTAAAAAACCGGTTGAATCGGATTTAAATTAATTTGAATTTTTTTTTAATATTTATGAATTTTTAGAATTAAAAAAAGTTGAACTGAATAAACTGATGATCTCACCTATTCAACTATTGATCCGGTTCTTAAAATATTGAGTGAGATTTATGATTATTATTCTTTCAGTCTCTTGGTTATTATTTTTCTAAACGAGTGAAGATATTAATGTTAGCTTTCTTTCTCTTCTTTCTTTTTTGTCTAAACCCTTCCTTTGTCTCTTTTGCAGAATTTATGTCGGGTGGAAGTGTATATGATTACCTTCATAAACAAAAGGGTGTTTTCAAGCTCCCATCCTTGCTTAAAGTTGCAATAGATGTTTCCAAAGGGATGAACTACTTGCACCAAAATAATATAATCCACAGGGATTTGAAAGCTCCCAATCTTCTAATGGATGAAAATGAAGTAAGATGCCTAAAGTTGCTTACTACTTTTGAATGATAAAATATTTATTCTAAATGTGATGTTGTAGAGTAAAAATAAAAGTTTTTAAAATTCAAAAGCTAAATAACTAGAGCAAATAAATAATTTAGCTCAAATCTGATTTTTCAAAAGCCAGAATTATGGCTTGAAACGCTGGTTTATGTTGAAAAGTAAAACACACCCTTAGACAGGTCCTTAAATTGTCCGAAGAAATTAATTTTCTCCCCTAATAACATGATTATTCTATAATCAAAATCACATTTACCGCTTTCGGTTCTTGATAAAATTATATTACATGCTTTCATACAGGTGGTTAAGGTTGCTGATTTTGGTGTTGCTAGAGTGAAAGCTCAATCTGGAGTAATGACGGCCGAAACAGGAACATATAGATGGATGGCTCCCGAGGTGAGCTCTCTTGACTGAAAAGCTGTTATAAACTGTTCCATAAATAATCCTAACTTACATTTGGGTGTTTCATAAATTATTAGAAGGAAAGGAAAACTAGGGATGATGATATGATATGGTTTCATATGCAATTTGTCATCTTTTAGATATATGGTTGGAATGATAATACTTCGTAGTATAATATATAATAAAAATAAATATAATATATTAGATTATATTATAAAAATGTATTAATTATAGAATTTTATGAGTGATGTTTGAGAGCTAGTAAAAACTATTAATTTTTAAATTTAATGTCAAAACATTACATTCATCCATATTTAAAGAATTATCGATGAATAAACCATAATTAAAATTAAAAGTTAAAAAAATCTGTAATAAATTAAATAACAATAAAAAATATTTCATAAAAAATTAAAATAAAATTATATTTAGAAAATTTAAAACATATAATTTCCCCAAACCAATACAAATAAAATTTAAATAAACACGAATAATATATTTTTTTATCGAACATACTCAAAATTTATTTATTTATTTTACTCTTCCACTCTATCCTTCCATCCTATTACTTTTTCCACTTAAATGGAGCATGTATTTATTGTTGCTTTTATTTTCTTTACATAAATTGCTAACGTATTAATCCATGCAATTGAGGTTCTTATTCCTACTCTAATCGGTTGTTCATCTCATCATTTTCTTACAACAGTTCTTTTGCATTGAAGGTTATTGAACACAAGCCATATGATCACAAGGCCGATGTTTTCAGTTTTGGAATTGTATTATGGGAGCTGTTAACTGGAAAGGTATTTGCTCAATCATTATCTTTTATTTTAATATGTTGGGATTATTTATAGGTTGATGTCTGCTGGTATCTCATTGTTGGTTCCCCATGGTTACTTGTTTTTGTTTGATTGGCAGCTACCATATGCATGTTTAACCCCTTTACAAGCTGCTGTAGGAGTCGTTCAAAAGGTATGTCAATCAGTTAAATCTTAATTTAATCTTATCATAGATGTTAAGCTCTTAAATTAAAATATTAAGGCTATATTTGATAAATTGAAAATATTAAGTACAAAAATTAAGTCTTGAATTTAAGTTATAAAATTTATTTGGTATATTACTTAAAATTAAGGGTAAGCTACAAAAATATTCACTTTTGTTTGCCTCAGATTACATTTTAGTTACCTACGTTTGAAATGTTACATTTTAGTTACTTATGTTATTGTTTTGTTACGAAGTGGTCACTCTACTGTTAAACTCCGTTACCTCCCTAATGGCAGTCCTACGTGGCAGTCTAAATGGGTTTTAAATGTCAACTTGGATGTTCAGTTGCTGGGATGAAAATAAGTTTTTAATTAGGTTGGCATTTAAAACCCATTTGGATTGTCACGTAGGACCGCCATTAGGGAGGTAACGGAGCTTAATAGTAAAGTGATCACTTCGTAACAAAATGATAACGTAAGTAACTAAAATATAACATTTCAAACATAAGTGACTAAAATGTAATCTGAGGTAAACAAAAGTGACTATTTTTGTAGTTTACCTTAAAATTAAATACCAAATATAATTAAAATTGTTTGATAAAGGATAATATAATCTTAGACGAAATAGAATAAAATAAAGAAAATTGAATTTATTCTCTATTAAGTAATAAGTAAGCTTCTATCTAGTTATAATTTTTCACTTTTTTTAAGGAAAAATTCTATCTAGTACTTTTTATCATGAGTTATCAAAAGTGTATAAAAAATTAAGTTACAGAAAATTGATTGAATTTTTTTATCTTTATCAAACAAAACCTTAAATTAAATATAAATATTTATTAAATTTATAAAATATCAAAAGTAAACTATATTCCATTAAAAATTCATTGCAAGTTGGTTGACATATTTGAGACGATTAATATTAGGCTCACATCTAATCACTATTTCATTGACATTGATTTTAGGGTCTACGTCCAACAATTCCGAAGAACACTAACCCAAAGCTTGCTGAACTACTTGAGAGATGCTGGCAATTAGATCCGACCCTAAGACCTGATTTTTCTGAAATTATAGACCTTTTGCGACAAATTGCAATGGAGGTTTGTTTTTTATTCTCTTTCTCTTAACCTTGCTTTTTCAGAGAATGTTCCTCTAAAAGAGTTATGCGTATATAATTTCTTTTAATGGTTAAATTATATTTTGTTATTCGAATTGGAAACTTACTGTCTACTGTTATAAATAAATAGATAATCCGTATAGCTAACACCGCTAACCATTTAGTTTAAATACTGACATGATTCTTAAAAGTAAGTATTTTAATTGAAATAGTTTATAGTGTTACTATTTAGATTAATTGATAATGTTATGAAAGTAACCAATTAAATTTTGGTTAAATTTTTGGAAATTTTAAGATATTAAATTTGAGTTTCACTATGTGTAAATGTATAGGATATTTATTTTAATCACTTAGTTAACTAGTTGGTTAGAATTAAATTTATTGTGAAATCAATTATTTAATTCACTACTTATAAGGATTTATTATATTGAAATTATTATACTTCAAAAAAATGTTATAAAAAAATTTATATCAAATCAAAACATTTAAATTAAATATTAAATTTGAGCATGATTTTTTTTTTTTCACATATATAGGTTGGAGACGAAGGCGAGAACCACCATAAAGTCGACGACCACCAACGTAAAGAGAAATCTGCCGGCGGATTCTTTTCTGTCCTTAGAAGAGGCAGCCACTGAGGTAATATATATATTATACAGTTGATGTTTATAACCTGATCAGCCATAGTCTTTTTTAACTATGTTGGCCATTCCCAGCATTAGCACTGTATAGTATTTAATCAAGTTATATGATTGGGTTTTTGTTCATTTTGGTATCGATAATTTCCTCATTTTTCTCTCATGACAATTAATGTTCATTGTTTTATTTCCCATTCCCTTTTTTTAGCTTTAATTTATTAAATTTGTAAGAAGGGATGATAAATGAGCTTTGTAACATGATATTTCTGCCATGGCCTTATAGTTCAATAGTGATTTGATAATCCTTTTTTAGTTTTTTATTTAATTTTTACGGTCCTATTCATTTAAGAATTTATCATATTTTAGAGCTGTGAGTTGAGCATGAAATCATTGTTTGTAGGTTAAAATTTTGTTATTAGTTCTGTGTAAGTTGTGAATTTAGTTATTATATTTTAATTTTATCAATTTTATTCATTGCTCATTTTGAATTGGTTAATTTTAGTTTTTAAACTTTTAGATTTTAAATTTTAAATTTTAAATTCTAATTCAAATGGTAGTAGATAAATCCATTTGATTAATTTATAGTATTAGTCTTGTACCATACTTGTAGGTTTAGTCCATTTTTTTTAATTTGATCATTCTTTGTTGTTATATTTTTCAAAATTTGTAATTTTTCTTGACAAAAATAACAATCGTCAAATTTACTAACTAATTTTTTATATGAGTAATCTGTGAAAATAGTAAATTAACATAATATTTATACATATAATAATATATTTGTTAGCGTAAGATTTTAAAAGTAATATCAGTTATCATTTGAGTAGGATTGATATTTTAAAAATAAAAAAATTACAATAACCAAATATGAATTAAATTAAATTGTAGAAAGTAAATTCATAACTTACATGTAGTGCATATAACAAAGACTAATGATAGGGTTTAATATTATTTATAATAGATTATTCTTCTATTTTCACAAATCTTGAGATTTGTTTCCGTAATTGAAAAAAATAAAGGTTAAATACTTTTTATTTAAAAAATTTAGTGTGATAATTAGTATTTTTATCAAAATTTGTTTAAATTTTGTTAAATAATTTTTTATCGGAAAAAAATTTGCTTCTAAAATAGAGATGGTTATCAATTGAAGGTATGGATCCGATCTAAAAGTGAAAAAGAAAAAGGAGATACTCTTCTTCTTTTTTTGTAGCCTTTTGGCGACATGGTCAAGCAGTAAGGCGGGGGACTGCAAATCCCTTATTCCCCAGTTCAAATTCGGGTGTCGCCTCATCAACAAAAACTTGAAATCCTAACGTCTCCTAATGTCTAGGATTCAAGGAAAAACTAAAGTAGTGGAAAGGAATAAATCTTGATATGGGAGCCCCCTTATTAATGGAGTGGCTATTAGAGGAGTCTTGAATTAGATTGGATAACGAGAGTGTCTAATTAACTAAAATGATTGTAGAAGGGTTGGAAGATACTTTATATACAGACGGATGAAAGTCTCTGAGTGTTCAGGCATCCAATTAATATTAGATTGGATAGATAATTGGCTTTTACTTAATAAGGGACACCAAAAGAAATAATAAGTCTTATTATTGATACATGTGAGTAATATTCTTTTTATACTTCTAAAAGTGTTATGCATTTTGCTTGTGCTTAATGGTTCTCGATTTTACTCGAAATCATATAAGAGCTTGTTATAAGCGGATTTATCAAAGTAATTCATCAACGATGGCGTGTCACAATTCCCTTTTCTTTTTAACTTTGTGCCAGTAATTCCACTATTATTAGTGAACAATAATGGAAAAATTAAATTCCTTTATATTTGTTTCATATTCATAGAGATGGGGGACATAATACACATGAATATAGTAGAGTTTTAATGAGTATTAAAGATGGAACAAAATGGAACAAAGTGTTAATATAATAAGTATGACCATTTATATTTTTTAAGTATAAAAGTATGAACCCTTAATGCATTTTTTTTTTATTTAGGTAAAGATATATTTGATTTTATTTAAGAATGAAAAAAAAAATTAAGGAATACAAATTAACTATTACATAATCACATTAAAGTGACATTGCATTCAAAGTGTTTTTCAAAATAATTATCTCAACTTTTAATATAATAACAAATTTGGCGTACGTGCAATGCAATCGTGTACACTGTACATTAACGAAAACTCGTATAAAAAAGGCAGAGAAGACGCCTTTTACAAGTATTTCACTATTTCCACATTTTCATCACCAAAAAAATTTTTAGAAATTAAAAACTTGTCTGGGTTTCGAATTCGCAAATCAAATTTCGATTGAATCAGACACAATTTCTTTTTTCAATTTAATTCAATTTTATAATGAAGAACAGAAGGGCGAGAACGAGTGTGGACAAGGCGGTGGTTGATGTTTGGCAACGGGAAGTTGGGGAACTCTCCACTAGGAATTTCGCCCACCGGCTTGCCGCTTCTGAGGTCTAAAATTTATTTATTTCTTATCTTCTGGATAACCGTATCCCTATCTTCTCTCTCTTGTTCTTCCCAATGTGTGTGAGTTTGTTAGAGTGATCATTTTTATTACTGAAATCGGTACTGGCTTTAGTACATTTTTTTTGTGATTTAATTGATTGATGGAATGTAGATTTTAGTTTTTTTTTGTAAGTTCCTTTGATCTGGGATTTTTAAGATAAATGATGGGTAATGATAAAATTGTATTATTTGATAGAGATTATATCAGAAAATTTGTTGTTAATTAACATTAGCTTTGAATGAATGAATGAGTGGATGTGATTATTACATTGTTTTGTTATTGCTATTGTGGTTATAATATTAGTTCTGTGGAGACAAGGTCGGATTCGCTCGGGGAGAAGTTTGTGAAGTGTTGTTCGCCGGAGCTGTTGAGTGTTTGCTGATCTTCAGCGGACGACATTTCATAGATTTCTCCCCGAGTGAGTTCGAGAGACGCCATAGGGCAAATGTCTTGAAGGTGGAGTTATGAACTAGCAATATTTCTATATCAGATTAAGTTTTTGATTTGTTTTTATGTTGCTAGGATCTTGTGCTCCGACTCTTGATTTACAATAAACTCGAAAAGCACCGAGGTTGTGTGAACACTGTGAGCTTTAATGCTGATGGTAACATTTTAGTATCTGGCTCTGATGATAAGAGGGTTATACTATGGGATTGGGAAACTGGGAATGCTAAGCTTACTTTCCAGTCAGGCCATGTCAACAATGTTTTCCAAGCAAAAATCATTCCTTACTCCGATGATCGCAGCTTGGTTACCTGTGCTGCTGATGGCCAGGTGAATTTCTTATTCAGGCATGCCAATTTTCTTAATTTTTGAGGGCCAAATTAGAAAATTTCAATGGTCTAGTGATAAATTTTCTACATGAATTTAGTCCACTTAGTACAAATGTTGATGGTTTTAGTGTATTATAAGAATATACGCATTTCTGATAATCGATTCAAACAAAATTTTCTGGGGTCTATATTTAAAGTAGTTCCATTCAAGTCCTTATTACACAATATGGACTTAGGTTTGATATGCTCAAATTTTGTAATCCTATTTGAGAACTGTTTCTTAATTGTAGGTTCGACATGCTCAAATTTTGGAACGTGGTGTTGAAACTAAACTGCTGGCCAAACATCAGGGACGAGCTCATAAATTGGCCATTGAACCAGGGAGCCCTTATATATTTTACACTTGTGGTGAAGATGGATTAGTGCAGCATGTATGTTGTGTTTGACTGCAAAGTCGTCATTATTTCTTTTAAATTCTTTTTGTGGAATAATTTATGAAAATATTTGGAGATTGAAGACGCAGAAATGGTTGGGTAGAGAAAACTTTTATTAAGTTACAAGTCACTGAGTTGGACAACCTTTTGAGGAGTTCGTTTTTGATACCAGGTTGTCTGCAATTGATTATTTCCTTGTCATCTTATGTTATATCTCAACACGGTATTCTCATATTATTGTTCTCTTTCATGTTGTATGATAACTTTTCCTATAATAATCTGGTCTTTGACATATACGACAATTTCACTTGCATTTCAGATTGATCTTAGAACTGCAGCATCTACAGAACTTTTCACATGCTGCCCGGTCGATGATAGCAGGCCTTACATGCCATTTATCCATCTCAATGCTATCACTATTGATCCAAGGAACCCAAATCTATTTGCAGTTGCAGGATCAGATGAATATACTCGCCTTTACGATATTCGCAAGTATAAATGGGATGGCTCAACTGATTTTGGTCAACCTACAGATTATTTTTGCCCCCCTCATTTGATTGGTGATGAGCGAGTTGGAATAACAGGCTTGGCCTTTTCTGCTCAGAGTGAGCTTCTTGTCTCCTACAATGATGAGTTCATTTATCTCTTCACACGGGATATGGGACTGGGGCCTAATCCAATCCCGTCATCTCCATTATCTGCATGTAACAAGGCAAGTGATATCGGTCTCAATCACTCAGCTACGGATGCTAATGAAAAAGCTATTCCTCAAGTTTATAAGGGACATAGAAATTGCAAGACGGTGAAAGGTGTGAATTTCTTTGGACCTAAAGCTGATTATGTGGTTAGTGGATCCGACTGTGGCCGTATTTTTGTTTGGAAGAAGAAAGGTGGAGAGCTCATTCGTGTTATGGAAGCAGATAAGGATGTGGTAAACTGTATCGAGTCTCATCCTCATACCACGGTTCTTGCTAGCAGTGGAATAGAGTCTGATATCAAGATATGGACTCCAAAAGCTATCTATAAATTTATTCCTCCAGCAAATGTTGAACAGGTTTCCCTTTGTCCTTCTAATCTCTTACATTAACAAAAATTTGAAGAAAATAACTTTGTATGATTTTTTTGGATCATAAATAAGGTAGCTTAAGACATCAAATGCATTTTGCTTCATAAACATGCTGCTTGACTGTAAAAGTACTATGGAGGCCCTTGTACTAGGTGTGAAATTGCATTTTGGCCCCTCTACTCAAAAAATAGGCAAACCAGTCCTTTCTATTAAAATTTTTATCAATTTCTATTGTTAAAAACTGGCATGGCTAACAAAAATAACTATGCAGTGACGTGGCATACCACATGTATCTCATGTTGACCTATAGGGATTAATTTTTAACAGTAGAAATGGATGAAATTTTTAACAAAAGGACCAATTTACTCTTTGATCTAATGTATAAGGACTAATTTGCGCATTTTTTAAGTAGATTGGGCAAAATGTAATCTAGCTCCTAGTACAAGGGCCTCTATGGTACTTTTACCGCTGCTTGACTCTAGGGTAAAATGGCAGAAACACCCCACTTCCTTGTTCTTATTGCTTCTCTCACCTCTTATACAGACAAGTACTTATTATTTGGTATTGGATATAGAAAGTACCTTTTACGACATGGTTTTGGTATTCTGGTTCGTAAAATTTCTATTTTGAGGAGGTGAGAGGGTTCGGGAATCGGAGTCGTGACATGTTAAATTAAGGTCCAATGGTTTTCAGTAGGGTTTTCTTGTTTAGTTTCTCTTTGAGATAAACTATTGTACGGAATTTGACAGGGATAAGGCAACATTTAGTCCTTGAGTTTCTCAGCTTTTTTCAACCTGGTCTCTGAATTTCTTTCCTTTTCTACATTAGTCCTTAAATTGCGCAGCTTTTTCCAATTTTGGTACATGTGGTGGTGTGGCACGATATCGAAGTGTCACGTCATCACATTGACCAAAATCGGGAAAATTTGTCAAGCTCCAACATTAATGTGGATTAATAAAATTCAGGGATTAAGTTGGAAAAAGTCGACAAGTCCAGCGTTTGCTTTATCCCAATCTGACATGCATTTGTAGTTGGCATGGTAGCTTGCCTTCCATCACTATAAATGTTTGAATTCAATGCCAATGGTGCTTACTGTTCTTAATCATGTAACGTACATGGATTGGCTAGCAATATCCATTCAAAAGATCTATGACAAGCAGAGGAGCTGATCTCTCAGCCATTACTATGCAAATGGCTTTGAAACAAGCTCTCTTCTCGTTTCTTGTCTCTTGCCGCATTCAACAAAGGTGATGATCATTACAAAACCTTTTGATATTGATGATGATGACTATGAGAACAACAATAATGAGGAAGATGACACGGATAATGATAATGATTATAGCGATGACAATGTTAACGATTTCTGCCATTATAACTTTGCATTTCTTGTTTCCAGTTCAAACCGAAACCTGGGGGCTGGTCGTACGGATTAATCACGCCTCGAGAGATGATGTTGCACATGCTGCACAGGCAGGCTAGCCCAGGATTTAACGAATCAATAGCAGGCCAAGAATTTCTAGAATATTTATTGGAATTCAATGCCAATAGTAATGCTTCTTCTGATGGAGGTAATGCCTCTGGTCCCGGAGACTTGTTTAGTTAAATGATCGTATGCATTCATGCTATGGCAAGTAACCATGCTTAGTAATTGTAAATAAACATAGGGGCTTTAAACAAGTGGGGTTTCACAAATTTTTATACCCACTCTCTATATTTAAGTTTCTCTCTTTTGTTCTTTAAGATGTTTTTTCATGGAACAAAATCATTATGGTTTATGTAAATGCCTCTCATGGATTTGGGAGAACACTCACTTTGTCCTTGAAAATGATAGAAAATGGTGGCCAATTTAATAAAAATGTTTAAAAAAATTAGGGTTTTGGGCCGATTTCTGGGTTATTTAGGGAAATAGATCTATTTTGGAAAGAGAAGTGAAAACGTGTCCTACAGAGCGTGCTTTCTGACTTTTTGATGCATCATCTCCTTTGGTCAAATGGTTAAATGTTAATGGTTTTATCTTTGAGTCTTGGGTTCGATTTGTTTCAAGCTTTGCTTTTATTTTTAATTACTATTTTTAACACATTAGCTTTTCTGGTTAGATGGTCAATTAATAGTGATTTTATTTCAGCTTCAATTCCTCTTCTATTTACATTTTTATTTTTTTATTTCAGCTTGATTCAAGCTTTTTCTTTTTCAATTCATGTTTTTAATTGATAACTCTTTTATTTATAAAATCAAATGATTATTTCCAATTATGTAATAAAAAATATATTTTTGATAAAAATGATATTTCTCATTATGTTAAATATTTATTTTCTCTATTTGTATTATGAGTATGGTAAATTTTGGTATTATATATTTTCTCCATTTATGTCAAATAAACTAAAATTGAAGAATCGAATTTAAGACTCAAAAGATAAAATCACTAACATTTAATCATCTAACCAAAGGAATTGATGTGTCAAAAAGTTAGAAAGCACGCCTTGTAGGATGTGTCTTACGGGACGCGTTTTCAGCAGCTTCTTGCAAGACATGTTTTTTGTTTTTCTTTTCAAAATCGACGTCTTAAAATATCCTAGAAATTAATTTAAAACTTTAAATTTTTTTTAGATCAACATTTTTATCAAATTCGGCCAGAAAATGGTATGAATATCATTTATGAGTGTATATGTATATATATGATAGGGAGATTATTCAATGTATTGATATATATATATATCTACATTTTTTAGCATGTATTAAATACGAAAGTAAGAGATCAAATCACTTAAATTATTGGTTCAATCAGATCTATTGATGGGTCCAATAATAAAAAGTAAATTTTTTTATAAATATAAATAAATAACAGTAAGGACATGAACTTAAATTATACATTTCAACTTCAATTAAAAATTTAGAACATTAACAAAGTTAACTATAGCCTTCTTTAGTTGTCTTAATTTTGCTGCTTTAGACCCCTCAGTACCCAGGTTTAGGTTAGTTTTTTCTCAATTTTAAAACTTTTTTAGTGTTTGAGTTGAATTAAGCTGGTGGTTTAAGTAATTTGAGCTAAAAACATAAATAAATCCGATCTTAGCTCAGTTCTACTTCAATTTTGAATATTTTCTTTGAAAAGCAGTTTTGTTCCATCTGTTAGCATTTGAAGAATGCCCAAAGGACCGGCGTATTCAGGTCCAATACGTTGATGTATCTCTTTCTAACCATACAATTACTAGTACACCTAATGTGATTCTCAATACAAGAGTCAAAATAGGTACCAACCTCTATATGATCCTATAGACCTCTTTTAAAGATTTCAACGATCTACTTCTCCCATAATGATATCTATGCTACCTAGTATAGTAATAATATCAGCCAATTTCGTTCTTTTAACTAACCGAGGAAGCATTTGCAAATTGATAAAACTTGACGGGCGAATTTTCCATATCCAAGGAAAACCGCTTTGATCCTCTATTAGAAAAATTTCTAATTCTCCCTTTGGGGCTTCCATTCTCGCATAAAGTTCTTGTCTCGGTAATTCAAATGTGGGAGAAGGTTTTTTACTAATGAATCGATATTCAAAATCAAAGTATCGGATTTCTAAATTCTCATAGGGACCAACCGGAATTCCTTTTAGGGCTTATTGAATTATTTTTATAGATCCCGTTATTTTACTGATTCGAACTAAATAACGAGTTAATAAATTTTTAATTTGATTAATCTCACCTTTTATTTCTTTTCAGATACAATGTTTAAAACTATTTATAGTTCCTTCTCACTTTTAAAATAAGAGAAAAATGTACTTAAACTCATGTCCTCCTATATTGATAACAATACCAATACCAATTGAATTTGAGAATTAATTCACATCTCACCTTCTATTTTCGACTTTTTCTTAAAAATTAAATGCCAAATTTAACTTAAGAAAATAAAATAAGAGTAAAATTTTCAAAGATATAAATTTAATTCCAACAGGAAGTTGATGTAAGAAAATTCTTACTTAAAATTGTTGAAATAAAGTTATCACAATTTGCTTTATTAAAATAAAAATATGAAAAAACAAAAAAGGGGGAAAAAAAGATGGTTTATGATAATCAGGGTTTATGCTGATGTAAACCTTGAATGCCACTTTGTAGCAAAAACTTTGACCTTCTTTGATAATGGCAAGGCGTCGGAATTATAATCGAACAACCCATCACAACGTGAAACGCTGCCGTTTTGCTTACCATTTGGCGTACGTGCAATGCAATCGTGTACATTGTACGTTAACGAAAACTCATATAAAAAAGGCAGATAAGCGCCGTTTACAAGTATTTCACTATTTCCACATTTTCATCACCAAAAATTTTTTTAGAAATTAGAAACTTATCTGGGTTTCCAATGTGCAAATCAAATTTCGATTGAATCAGACACAATTTCTTTTTTCAATTTAATTCAATTTTATAATGAAGAACACAAGGGCGAGAACGAGAGTGGACAAGGCGGTGGTTAATGTTTGGCAACGGGAAGTTGGGGAACTCTCCACTAGGAATTTCGCCCACCGGCTTGCCGCTTCTGAGGTCTAAAATTTATTTATTTCTTATCTTATGGATAGCCTTATCCCTATCTTCTCTCTCTTGTTCTTCCCAATGTGTGTGAGTTTGTTAGAGTGATCATTTTTATTACTGAAATCGGTACTGGCTTTAGTACATTTTTTTTTTTTGATTTAATTGATTGATGGAATGTAGATTTTAGTTTTTTTTTTTTTTTTTTTTTTTTTTTGTAAATTCCTTTGATCTGGGATTTTTAAGATAAATGATGGGTAATGTTAAAAATGTATTATTTGATAGAGATTATATCAGAAAATTTGTCGTTAATTAACATTAGCTTTGAATGAATGAATGAGTGGATGTGATTATTACATTGTTTTGTTATTGCTATTGTGGTTATAATATTAGTTCTGTGGAGACAAGGTCGGATTCGCTCGGGGAGAAGTTTGTGAAGTGTTGTTCGCCGGAGCTGTTGAGTGTTTGCTGGTCTTCATCGGACGACATTCCATAGATTTCTCCCCGAGTGAGTTCGAGAGAACCCAGTGGGCAAATGTCTTGAAGGTGGAGATATGAACTAGCAATATTTCTATATTGGATTAAGTTTTTGATTTGTTTTTATGTTGCTAGGATCTTGTGCTCCGACTCGAGATTTACAAGAAACTCGAAAGGCACCGTGGTTGTGTGAACACTGTGAGCTTTAATGCTGATGGTAACATTTTAGTATCTGGCTCTGATGATAAGAGGGTTATACTATGGGATTGGGAAACTGGGAATGCTAAACTTACTTTCCAGTCAGGCCATGTCAACAATGTTTTCCAAGCAAAAATCATGCCTTACTCCGATGATCGCAGCTTGGTTACCTGTGCTGCTGATGGCCAGGTGAATTTCTTATTCAGGCATGCCAATTTTCTTAATTTTTGAGGGCCAAATTAGAAAATTTCAATGGTCTGGTGATAAATTTTCTACGTGAATTTAGTCCACTTAGTACAAATGTTGATGGTTGTAGTGTATTATAAGAATATACGCATTTCTGATAATCGATTCAAACAAAATTTTCTGGGGTCTATATGTTAAAGTAGTTCCATTCAAGTCCTTATTACACAATATGGACTTAGGTTTGATATGCTCAAATTTTGTAATCCTATTTGAGAACTGTTTCTTAATTGTAGGTTCGACAGGCTCAAATTTTGGAACGTGGTGTTGAAACTAAACTGCTGGCCAAACATCAGGGACGAGCTCATAAATTGGCCATTGAACCAGGGAGCCCTTATATATTTTACACTTGTGGTGAAGATGGATTAGTGCAGCATGTATGTTGTGTTTAACTGCAAAGTCATCATTATTTCTTTTAAATTCTTTTTGTTGAATAATTTATGAAAATATTTGGAGATTGAAGAAGCAGAAACAGTTGGGTAGAGAAAACTTTTATTAAGTTACAAGTCACTGAGTCGGACAACCTTTTGAGGAGTTCGATTTTGATACCAGGTTGTCTGCAATTGATTATTTCCTTGTCATCTTATGTTATATCTCAACACGGTATTCTCATATTATTGTTTTCGTTCATGTTGTATGATAACTTTTCCTATAATAATCTGGTCTTTGACATATACGACACTTTCACTTGCATTTCAGATTGATCTTAGAACTGCAGCATCTACAGAACTTTTCACATGCTGCCCAGTCGATGATAGCAGGGCTTACATGCCATTTATTCATCTCAATGCTATCACTATTGATCCAAGGAACCCAAATCTCTTTGCAGTTGCAGGATCAGATGAATATACTCGCCTTTACGATATTCGCAAGTATAAATGGGATGGCTCAACTGATTTTGGTCAACCTACAGATTATTTTTGCCCCCCTCATTTGATTGGTGGTGATCAAGTTGGAATAACAGGCTTGGCCTTTTCTGATCATAGTGAGCTTCTTGTCTCCTACAATGATGAGTTCATTTATCTCTTCACACGGGATATGGGACTGGGGCCTAATCCAATCCCGTCATCTCCATTATCTGCATGTAACGAGGCAAGTGATATCTGTCTCGATCACTCAGCTACGGATGCTAATGAAAAAGCTATTCCTCAAGTTTATAAGGGACATAGAAATTGCAAGACGGTGAAAGGTGTGAATTTCTTTGGACCCAAAGCTGATTATGTGGTTAGTGGATCCGACTGTGGCCGTATTTTTATTTGGAAGAAGAAAGGTGGAGAGCTCATTCGTGTTATGGAAGCAGATAAGTATGTGGTAAACTGTATCGAGTCTCATCCTCATACCACGGTTCTTGCTAGCAGTGGAATAGAGTCTGATATCAAGATATGGACTCCAAAAGCTATCGATAAACCTACTCTTCCAGCAAATGTTGAGCAGGTTTGCCTTTGTCCTTCTAATCTCTTACATTAACAAAAATTTGAAGAAAATAACTTTGTATGATTTTTTTGGATCATAAATAAGGTAACTTAAGACATCAAATGCATTTTGCTTCATAAACATGCTGCTTGACGGTAAAAGTACTATGGAGGCCCTTGTACTAGGTGTGAAATTGCATTTTGGCCCCTCTACTCAAAAAATAGGCAAACCAGTCCTTTCTATTAAAATAATTTCTATTGTTAAAAACTGGCATGGCTAACAAAAATAAATACACAGTGACATGTGGCATACCACATGTATCTCATGTTGACCTATAGGGATTAATTTTTAACTGTAGAAATGGATGAAATTTTTAACAAAAGAACCAATTTACTCTTTGATCTAATGTATAAGGACTAATTTGCCCATTTTTTAAGTAGATGGGGCAAAATGTAATCTGGCTCCTAGTACAAGGGCCTCTATGGTTCTTTTACCGCTGATTGAGAAAATGGCAGAAACACCCCACTTCCTTGTTCTTATTGCTTCTCTCACCTCTTATACAGACAAGTATTTATGACTTGGTTTTAGATATAGAAAGTACCTTTTACGACATGGTTTTGGTATTTTGGTTCGTAAAATTTCTACTTTGAGGAGGTGAGAGGGTTCGGGAATCGGAGTCGTGACATGTTAAATTAAGGTCCAATGGTTTTCAGTAGGGTTTTCTTGTTTAGTTTCTCTGTGAGATAAACTATTGTACGGAATTTGACAGGGATAAGGCAACATTTAGTCCTTGAATTTCTCAGCTTTTTTCAACCTGGTCTCTGAATTTTTCTCCTGTTCCACATTAGTCCTTAAATTGCGCAGCTTTTTCCAATTTTGGTACATGTGGTGGTGTGGCACGATATCGAAGTGTCACGTCATCACATTGACCAAAATCGGGAAAATTTGTCAAGCTCCAACAATAATGTGGATTAATAAAATTCAGGGATTAAGTTGGAAAAAGTTGACAAGTTCAGCGTTTGCTTTATCCCAATCTGACATGCATTTGTAGTTGGCATGGTAGCTTGCCTTCCATCACTATAAATGTTTGAATTCAATGCCAATGGTGCTTACTGTTCTTAATCATGTAACATACATGGATTGGATAGCAATATTCATTCAAAAGATCTATGACAAGCAAAGGAGCTGATCTCTCAGCCATTACTATGCAAATGGCTTTGAAACAAGCTCTCTTCTCGTTTCTTGTCTCTTGCTTCATTCAACAAAGGTGATGATCATTATAAAACCTTTTGATATTGATGATGATGACTATGAGAACAACAATAATTAGGAAGATGAAACGGATAATGATAATGATTATAGCGATGACAATGTTACCGATTGCTAGGATTATAACTTTGCATTTCTTGTTTCCAGTTCAAACCAAAACCTGGGGGCTGGATGTATGGATTAATGACGCCTCAAGACATGTTGTTGCACTTGCTGGAAAGGCAGGGTACCCCAGAATTTAACGAATCAATAGCAGGCCGAGAACTTCTAGAATTTTTATTGGCATTCAATGCCAATAGTGATGCTTCTTCTGATGTGGCATTCAATGCCAATAGTGATGCTTCTTCTGATGGAGGTAATGCCTCTGGTCCCGAAGACTTGTTTAGTTAAATGATCGTATGCATTCATGCTATGGCAAGTAACCATGCTTAGTAATTGTAAATAAACATAGGGGCTTTAAACTAGTGGGGTTTCAGAAATTTTATACCCACTCTCTATTTTTAAGTTTCTCTCTTTTGTTCTTTTAGATGTTTTTTCATGGAACAAAATCATTATGGCTTATGTAAATGCCTTTCATGGATTTGGGAGAACACTCACTTTGTCGTTGAAAATGATAGAAAATGGTGGCCAATTTAATAAAAATGTTTAAAAAAATTAGGGTTTTGGGCTGATTTTGGGATATTTAGGGAAATAGATCGATTTTAGAAAGAGAAGTGAAAACGCGTCCTACAGGGCGTGCTTTCTGACTTTTTGATGCATCATCTCCTTTGGTCAAATGGTTAAATGTTAATGGTTTTATCTTTGATTCTTGGGTTCGATTTGTTTCAAGCTTTACTTTTATTTTTAATTACTATTTTTAACACATTAGCTCTTCTAGTTAGATGGTCAATTAATAGTGATTTTATTTCAACTTCAATTCCTCTTCTATGTACATTTTTATTTTTTTTTATTTCAGCGTGATTCAAGCTTTTTCTTTTTTAAATCATGTTTTTAATTGATAACTCTTTTATTTATAAAATCAAATGATTATTTCCAATTATATAATAAAAAATATATTTTTGATAAAAATGATATTTCTCATTATGTTAAATATTTATTTTCTCTATTTATATTATGAGTATGGTAAATTTTGGTATTATATATTTTTCTCCATTTATGTCAAGTATACTAAAATTGAAGAATCGAATCTAAGACTCAAAGATAAAATCACCAATATTTAATTATCTAACCAAAGAAATTGACGTGTCAAAAAGTTAGAAAGCATGCCTTGTAGGATGTGTCTTACGGGATGCGTTTTCAGCAGCTTCTCGCAAGACACGTTTTTTGTTTTTCTTTTCAAAATCGACCTATGTCTTTAAATATCCTAGAAATCAGTTTAAAACTTTAAATATATTTTTTTAGATCAACATTTTTATCAATTTCAGCCAGAAAATGGTATGAATATCATTTACGAGTGTTATATATATATATATATGATAGGGAGATTATTCAATGTATATATATCTACATTTTTTAGCACGTATTAAATACGAAAGTAAGAGATCAAATCACTTAAATTATTGGTTCAATCAGATCTATTGATTGGTCCAATAATAAAAAGTAAATTTTTTATAAATATAAATAAATAACAGTAAGTACATGAACTTAAATTATACATTTCAACTTCAATTAAAAATTTAGAACATTAACAAAGTTAACTATAGCCTTCTTTAGTTGTCTTAATTTTGCTGCTTTAGACCTTTCAGTACCCAGGTTTAGGTTAGTTTTTTCTCATTTTTAAAACTTTTTTAGTGTTTGAGTTGAATTAAGCCGGTGGTTTAAGTAATTTGAGCTAAAAACATAAATAAATCCGATCTCAGCTCAGTTCTACTTCAATTTTGAATATTTTCTTTGAAAAGCAGTTTTGTTCCATCTGTTAGCGTTTGAAGAATGCCCAAAGGACTCAGGTCCAAGACGTTGTTGTATCTCTTTCTAACCATACAATTACTAGTACACCTAATGTGATTCTCAATACAAGAGTCAAAATAGGTATTAACATCCATATGATCCTATAGACCTCTTTTAAAGATTTCAATGATTTACTTCTCCCATAATGATATCTATGCTACCTAGTATAGTCATAATATCAGCCAATTTCATTCTTTTAACTAATTGAGGAAGAATTTGCAGATTGATAAAACTCGGCGGGCGAATTTTCCATCTCCAAGGAAAACCGCTTTGATCCACTATTAGAAAAATTTCTAATTCTCCCTTTGGGGCTTCCATTCTCGCATAAAGTTCTTGTCTCGGTAATTCAAATGTGGGAGAAGGTTTTTTACTAATGAATCGATATTCAAAATAAAAGCATCGGATTTCTAAATTCTCATAAGGACCACCCGGAATTCCTTTTAGGGCCTATTCAATTATTTTTATAGATTCCGTTATTTTACTGATTCGAACTAAATAACAAGTTAATAAATTTTTAATTTGATCAATCTCACCTTCTATTTCTTTTCAGATACAGTATTTAAAACTATTTATAATTCCTTCTCACTTTTAAAATAAGAGAAAAATACACTTAAACTCATGTCCTTTTATATTGATAACAATACCGAATTAAATTTGAGAATTAATTCACATCTCACCTTCTATTTTAGTTTTATCAACATTGAAATTAACTAAAAGTAGCATTTTCCACCGACCATAAAGAAAACAGACAAAAGGAGTATTGACGACACAAATGTTGTTTGACAGACAAATATAAGCTCCTCGAAGTTTCCAAAATAGAAAAACAGCGCCAGAAAATTTATGGTAATAAAACATCCAATCAAAGGCTAAATATCTTCAATTATTGTGACACTGACACTTTTCAGATATGTGATCCAAACATATTTTTTCTATTTCATATTTATATTCAACGTTTGAATAGATTTGATATCTTTATTATATCGAATTAAAAATTTTTATTATATAAAAAATTATAATGTAAAATCACTCTAGTTTTACTCGAATTCAAATCAGTTTTCATACCACAAAATGCACTCAATATTCACCAAATATGAAAAAATAAAAATAAACAAATGCACGTAAACAGAGATTTAGGTTAATAACATAAATAAATTATTTTAACCAATTTCGATTTGTAAAACTCTAAACCCGAACTGTTCGTACCAAAATCAATTTAACCCTTTTATCTGAACTAATGTACAACTAATTAGCCATCAATCCAATCTAAACCAATATTTAGATTAACATAAAAAAAAATACAAACTAAAAGCAAATTTCAACTTTCCACCAACCAAAAACAAATTGTTGACAAACAAATATGTAAAGCTCCTCGAAAGAAAAGAAAAAAAAAATTATCCAAATATCACTCATTATTGTGATGTTGATATATATCAAATATGTGATCAAAATACAATTGTCTCAAATAAATACTCAGAATTTTTATAATCAAACTTTAACCACAAAAGTATTACTAATTGACCAAACAATAAAGTATGACCAAACTACCAGATTTTCTCAAGAAAATGACAAAATGCAATGTTTTTTTTTTAAAAAAAAAACACAAAATGTATCAACTTTACAACAAAATAACAAAATAATTCTCCTGAAATCAAGTTGTAACTGTTGAAAAGTTGTAACAAAAAAAAAATCTGTATTTACAAATTAAACCACTGTCCATAGCTGAAAATCTAAACTTACTATTTCAGTCAACTTTCTCTTTATCATCGTAATAATTATCATCAACGTAATCGGCACTGGCGGAGACTTCCCTTATTGGCCAAAACACCTTCTTTGCGTTTTTCAAAACAACATCGAACATCCACGAAACGCACCCACATTCACTGCTACAGTTTTCCTTAACCCTCTCGAAAAAACCATTTTCTCCGGCTGGCGGCAAACTCTCCATAGGCTGCAAATAAGCCAACGCGGCTTGCTTAACGAGTGGATTCTTGATGGGAATTTCATTCCAACTCGAATTATGTACCGTCGACGTCGTCGGAGAAATGATCGTCGGAGACGATGCAGGCAACAACTCTTTCAAGCTCGTGTAAGAAGTCATCATCTCTACGTCAGAAAACTGAGATGAACTTAAACCGTTGTGTAACAAAAAAGCTGATGACCTCCAGTTTATCGAAGGATGGTGATCATGATCAAGATTTTGATTGGCTCCTTTGATTATATGATTTGTTGTGGTGTTTTCAATAATGGGATTTTTAGCATCCATGAATGGAAGATGGAAAAAAAAAATTTCTTTTTCTGAATTTTCTGGGAATGGAAAATGGCGAAAGAAAATGAGAACAGAAATTTTAAGAAATATAGGAGGAAGAATGAAGGGTAATTCCCACGCTCTAGATTGAAGCGTTTATCAAACGGACCAATAGGTTAAGAACATTTGTTAGATAATTGACTAACAAAGGATTTATAATTGTAACGGTGAGTGGGGAAAAATCAAAGAGATGTTTGGTTTGTTAAGAACAGTCACTGAAAATGCCAGTAACTAAATAAGATTCTATTTTATTTTTTAAAATGTTTTATTTTTAAATAAATTAAAAGGATAAACTCATCCTATAGATATGTAGATCTCAACTGTTTATCAACTGAAGGATATTTAAATGGAAAAAATATATATGGATAATTCATGTTTTGGTTGACTGAGTTTAGCTTCAACTGTTTTGATTTATTTTTTTTAAAATTATGTATTTACTGGATAATCGGAAATTCGATTTTTTTAAAATTTTTAAATTTAAATTCGTGAATGAAAAAAAAAACAGCCTTGAAAGGCAAGCAAAGAGGAATTAAAATAGTATATTTTCTTTTTTAATTAAACAAAGAAATTAGAAGAGATTAAGTTTAATTACTAATATTTAGCATGGATTAAATTTGGGATTGTAGTATTTAATCAAAGGGCCAAGACCCAACCAATAAGTTTCTCCCATTTAGGTCAGCTTGAATCGGTTTCAGATTTAGGCGGGTTTGGATGGACAGTGTGTTTACTTGTTGTTAATGTAAAAACAACAATGATGATGAGAGACAAAAAGTAATCTAAATGCACCGCACTGCACCCTATTGCCTATCCAAACCACCCGTAGACAAAACCTTATTTAGATATCAAACACTAATAGGTAGATCATGGCTAGACTTGATCATGGGTCGGGCCATCCGTCTAGATCTGAAGATTCGTTCAAAAAGTGGGAGGGTTTGGAAAAAAATATAGGTACGAAAAATTGGTTTAGACCAAAAAAAAAAAAAGAGTAAGGTTTGTTTTCTAAATGGGCTAGGCCTCGGGTAGGATTTTTTTTGCCCGAGCCTAGCCTAGCCCGACCCGAATAAGCCAAAATTTTTATTTCCTATTGTTTTGTTGCTGTTATGTTGTTGTTTTGCTACTAGTTTGTTGTTAATGTTTGGATTGTATAACTCTTGTAATATTAAATTTGTTACTATTTTATAAACATTTGTTTTTTAAGTTGCACTTATCTTAGAGTTATTTAAGTATAAAGATTGTTTTTAATGTTTTTAGTGTATTTGATTTATTATATTTTTTAATCTAAAAAAATTAATATGGGCGGGTCGGGTTTAACATTTTTAATCTAGGCTGAAGTTGGGCAAAATTTTAGGCTCATTTTTCGGACCTGTCCCGAGCCTAAAATTTTGATTCAGTCTATTTTTTAATCTAAAAAAATTAATATGGGGGGGTCGGGTTTAACATTTTTAATCTAGGCTGAAGTTGGGAAAAATTTTAGGCTCATTTAATTCGGACCTGTCCCGAGCCTAAAATTTTGATTCAGTCTGGCCTGACTATGATCAAGTCTAATAATGCCATATTAATGATATATATAGGTTAAAAAAAATATGTAGAAGTATATTTATTGAAATTTTATTGTAAAATCTAAATAAAACTTGATTAAAATGTTAATATTTAATATTTAAAAACAATAGTTTCTTATGTTGAAATCTCATGTGTGGGCTCCTTTTCTTGGTTTTATATAAAAATATAAAAGATAAAAAACTACCTTCAAAAAATATAATTTATTTTGTAAAAATTATGACGTTTTAGTCATTTCCTCAAAATTAAAAAGACACTCACAGTGTAATTGAAATAAAAATTATATAATAAATATATTTATTAAAAAAATTTAATGATAAATGTTTTTTTAAAAGAAATTAAAATAGTAAAATTAAATGTTTAAAATTCATTATGCGATAAGTTCAAATCTCACACTTTAATTGAACTTTTACTGATTTTATATAAAAATACAACAACACTTTAAACTATTCCCAACATTTGAAGTACAATAATATATATATATCATAGGTTTTCGTACTTTTCACAAATTTAAAATTTAATCTCTATACTTTTTATTTTTAGAAATTTGGTCCTTTCACTTTTCTAATTTAAAAATTCAAATTCAATAGTTAATATTCACTGTGTAACAATGTAACTAAAAAAAGACATTGTAATGAACCTAAATTTAATAAAATAATTTTAAAAAATTAACAATTGAGCTTAAATTTTGAAATATAAAAAGTCTACAGACTGAATTCTTATAAATAAAAATAAAAAAAATTAAATTCTAAATTTATAAAGAGTACAGAAACTTATGATATATTTTAACCAAAATTAAAATACATACATTCAAATAGTTACAATCATAATCAAAATTACAATACGCTATTAGATTGATAAACAAAATATATCCAAATCTAAACAAAAATAAATCTAAATAAATACTCTTACATGATAAGACTCGAACCCAACCTTATATGTAATTCAATCTGTGTTGAATTGACTTTTTATTTTTATTTTTTGAATTCTACTCAACAAAGCTTAAACATTCCAAGGAAGGGAGTAGACTATTAGGGTCCACATTTATGTTTTATCAATTGATGGAAAAGGGGTTATCTTCAAAATTTGCTAGAAACATACTCCACTCCTTAGAAATGGATTTTCAAGGTGGGCATTGTTTAATGTCAATATCAAAATTATATTTTAAAATGTTTTATTCTTCCTTATTCAAAGGAAGCAACCCATAAATATTGAAGTAAATTTGTCTCATATGTATAATTTCGGGTGGATAGAGGTATTCATGGATTAAGAGTTATATTTGATCTCATCAATTGGTTTATTTTGGGTCGAGTTTGAATTTATGTTTTTAATTTTAAGTTGGTTTTTGACTCGTTTTATTGTTTAAAAATAGGATAACCTATTAAAGTAGTCGCTTTTGTTTGCCTCAGGTTACGTTTTAATCATTTATGTTTGAAATGTTATGTTTTAGTTACTTACGTTATCGTGTTAATTCCCGTCAATGGTGTAACGATAAGCTAACGTGATACGCTAAATCATCATTTCAAACAAAAATTTTAGATTAAATTCTACAATTGATCTCTATATTTTTTTTCATTTTGAACAGTTTAATTTTTTTTTCTTTTATGTTTTTAAAAATTTTCCATTCTCTAATAAAATTTGAAGGTTTCAAGCTTGATTTGGTTCACAATGGTGGAAAAGGACTCAAATGGAAGAAAATAAAAGTTTCCTTAATACATGTGTCATCTCATGTTAGTACTATTCCCGACTCAAGTGTTTTTGAGGATGCTACAATGTCACCTTCAATTAAGTAACCAGCTTTGTTAGAAAAATTATTGAAATACCCTTCAATAATTAAAATAAGTTATATTATTTGAGAGTGTTTTATTCTTATCATTTTAATAAAAATATACATATAATGGGGTTTAAACACGCATTAATTGGATTATTAAACTGTAAAATTTACCACTCAACCAAGGTTTCATTCTAATGTGCCTTATATATTTTTATATTAATATGCACAATTTATTATCTCCATCAATTGTATATCTATACTATTATTTGAACTCCTAACTAAGTTGGTATCATAAATCAATCGGGCACCAAATCAGTTAAGAAATTACGAGATTGCCCTTTTGTAATTAAAATAAGTAATATTATTCGAGAGTATTTTAGTCTTTTCACTTTAAAAAAGCAATAAAAATATGCATATGTTTCATTGTTTATTATATGTTATTTTAAAACATAAATTTGCATTCTAAATATGTGGTTTCCGCATGCATACGCATATGATAAGATTTCTAGTCTAATTTATTTTTCAATTCGGATTGATTCTATCTAAAACCAATATTTTTTAAATTAGACCGGTGGTCGAACCAATAAGCTCACCGATTTGTTGGCCTGATTAAAAATTTTATTAAATTTTCTTCAATTCAACATGTTTAATCGATTGGTTCAGTTGGTTCCCTAATACCTTAGTTGATTCTCAACCTACCAAGTTTGACCAGCCAATTTAATTCGATTCAAGCAATATTACGTAAAATCAACTAGACCTATCTATAGATCGAACCCACTAGGCTCAATAGGCTTGACCCTTCTTGAGTCGGACTTGGATAAGCATTTTTGCATCTCGAGCCAAGTTGAGCCAGAATTCAATATAAATAATAAAAAATATTTAAAAAATTAAATTTAATTATAAAACTATATAAGTATCAACTAAAATTATTTTTTAATATTTTATTAACTTTTTAACAATAAAACTGACGTTTTAAGAATCAGCTTGAGCTTAAAATTGTTTTTGAAATCGAACTGACCCGACCTATAGACATTTCTAAAATTGACCCAAAGGTTCTTAAATAACCCAATTTCTTTTAAAAAAAATTATAAACCGTTATTCAAAACTTAAAATCCCAATTCTAAATCCATGAATGTAAACCCAAAGAAAATTGGTTTATTTCGTTTCTTAATCTTCATTAGCAAATCCCATCTTCTCGGAAATGGCAAATTAAACAGTGATTTGCTCATTTTAAGGGGAAATCCATAATCAAAACCACCATGCAAAAAATTCTATCACAGAAGAATGTTCTTTAAACAAATATTATGTAGCTATTTTATTTAAACATCAGCAGAAAAACTGTCGGATCAGATCAGATCAGATCAGATCCTTCAAAACCCAGACTCCCTTTTATCGAGATCTGATTAACCCACTCCTTATTTCTCATACGGATCGAAAAAGACACGATCAAAGAGACGAAGACACGTTACAAGCTTTGTCATTATTGTCACGTTTTCTCTTGTGCCGACACGTCCTTTGTTGCTTTGCCTTAATCTCTTATCAATTATCATTTTCCCAGAAAGAACAAAACATTACAATGCAATTGAAGCCTCTTCTTCCTCGTACATGGTTAGTTTCATTGTTTTTACGCTTTGGGTTATTTTTTAATTTCATAAAGGTACCCTTTTTTTTGTTTTAGATTTGAATGTTTTGATTTTGCAGAAACAGAGAAGCTTGTTGTCATCAAAACGAACCCTGGCTGAAATGGTGGATCCAAGCAGCGGCGAGGCCGCCACTGCCGACTATGTCGAATTGGGTGAACAACCATCTTCCCCGAAGTCAGAAAAATATCAAAAGGTTTCCGTCATACCCCTTGTTTTCTTAATCTTTTATGAAGTCTCCGGTGGACCTTTTGGTGTTGAAGACAGTGTTAAAGCAGCTGGTCCTCTCTTAGCCCTTCTTGGATTCTTATTAGTTCCATTCGTATGGAGTGTCCCAGAGGCGTTGATCACGGCGGAGTTAGGCACAATGTTCCCGGAGAACGGCGGCTACGTCGTGTGGGTCTCATCAGCTTTGGGACCTTATTGGGGTTTCCAACAAGGATGGATGAAATGGTTAAGTGGTGTCATTGATAATGCTTTATATCCAGTTTTATTCCTTGATTACCTCAAATCGGCGATCCCCGCCTTGGAAAATGGTCTGCCGAGGACGGTGGCGGTGTTGGTTTTAACGGTGGTGCTCACTTATATGAGCTATAGAGGGTTAACTATTGTAGGATGGGTAGCTATATTTCTTGGGGTATTTTCACTTTTACCCTTCATTTTCATGGGGTTTATAGCTATTCCTCGATTGAACCCTGCAACTTGGTTCATTATGGACCTTGATAAGATAGATTGGACTTTATATTTAAATACCCTGTTTTGGAACTTGAATTATTGGGACTCCATTAGTACACTTACAGGTGAAGTTGAAAACCCAAGTAAAACCCTTCCTAAAGGTCTTTTTTATGCTCTAATGTTAGTTGTTTTCGGGTACTTTTTCCCGCTTTTGATTGGTACCGGCGCGGTTCCACTCAACCGCGAGCTTTGGACCGACGGGTATTTCTCCAACATTGCTAAAATGCTTGGTGGTGTTTGGTTGTTAACATGGGTTCAAGCGGCGGCTGCTTTATCCAACATGGGGATGTTCCTCGCCGAGATGAGTAGTGACTCGTTCCAGCTCGAGGGAATGGCATCTAGGGGGATGCTTCCTGAACTTTTTGCTAAAAGGTCCCGTTACGGAACCCCTTTGGTCGGGATTTTATTCTCGGCATCCGGTGTCATACTCTTGTCTTGGTTGAGCTTCCAAGAGATTATAGCAGCGGAGAACTTTTTGTATTGTTTTGGGATGATCATGGAGTTCATAGCGTTCGTGAAGCTAAGAGTAGATCGTCCTGCACAATCGAGACCGTACAAGATCCCGGTCGGGACAGCTGGGGCGATTTTAATGTGTATCCCACCAACATTGTTGATCCTCGTGGTTTTAGCCATTGCATCTTTTAAAGTCATGGTGGTTAGCATGGTGGCAGTGTTGATAGGACTTGCTCTTGAGCCATGTTTAAGGTATTCGGAGAGAAAAAGATGGCTCAAATTCACCATGAGCCCTGATCTTTATGATCTTCGTTCTCCTTACCAGTAATGTAATAAAAAACACATGTTGTTATGTTTTTTTTATGTTTCATCAAGCTGTTTTAGTTAAATATAATAGAGATTATTACATATAAATATGTATCCGATACAAATATATTCGTAAAAAAAAAAAAAAAAAAAAAAAAAAAAAGCCATTAAAAGCTCAAGCACCAATAGTTGTACTTACAATTTCGATACCTAATTGCGGAAGTGTTAAAAAAGAACATGTTTCACTACAAGATATACATAGCTTGCAGTTAAATTGCAGGCTCTCGGTTTTGTTATCCAGTAGTTTCGGTTGGTGTAGTACAAGGAGCTAATGTATTAGAAGGGAAGTTAATTCCGCCCCCTCTAACCGATATGTTCGGACCCTTCACGGAGCTAGCCTTGCTGATGAGGTTCGAGTCAAGGAACAGCACGATTACCGTGATGTCATCGTGGAAATGCCGACGTACGCCACGGTCTATCTTCTTCAAGTCGGAATACCGCATTTCTCTCTTTTTTGCTGCTTCTTGTAGAGCTGTTTTTACGAGCCTCCTTGCACTTCCCTGCATGAAAAAAGTCCAGAAACGGAACTTAAATTGCATAGGCAACGCTTTTTATATGTGAATGCACGTGATTTAAGGCTTAAACTTACGGTATGTGAATGCTTTTGAACTATGTCAACGGCTTCTTGATTGGTTAAGTGCTCCCAGAGCCCATCGGATGCAAAGATCGCGAATTTATCGTGTGGTAGCAGCTTGTGCACTGATATAGATGGGTCTGCACTCAATATTGGCTTTTTAAAAGGTTCGCGGAGTCGAAACTTGGGATATAAAGGCTCCCTGTTGAACTCGGCCTTCTTCAAATATACATCGCCAATGGATCGGGAAATCTGTAATGATTGACAATTCTTTCGATTAAACATAGCAAGGAAATTCTACACAGATGACCATGTGGCAGCAGCAACAGTTTACGATATTTATAAAGATCTCATATTTAGCTTCTCGAAAGATTTGACCGAGCATCGGAAACCTCGTCATCACTTAATTGAGTTCAAAGGTGTCCTGTTGGATTTCGTAATAGCCAAGATATAGATTCCTAATCTGAAGTTCGGAAACATAGGAAGTACAAATATCAATCATCGAAACAAAGGGTGGCTCCGACCATCTTTCAAAGCCACTATGACCATGCGAATCAAAAGATAGCAATAAAACCGAGCGTGTTAGGATATTCATGCACGAAGCTTATTAGCGCCTTCGGAATTTAGTCATATAATCATATTTCCGGTCCAAAATTCTAAAGACCCGGTTTATTTTCATTAACAGCATGCTTTTATATAGTGCTCAACTAGGACAAGAACTGCTTCGAGCTCTCAAAGTTATTTGCATAGTGACAAATTTACCTGTATGAGACCTTTTACACGCCATACATTGTGCTTCAAAACAACAATTTGCGAGTCATCGGGGTGCAACAACTGCAGCTCCTGCCTTACAGACTCTATGCAAGCGTTATGCTCAGCTGACAACTGAATGGCTAGATACTCTTCGGTTTCCTTTATGGCTCTCCCCAGAACAGCACGTGAATCACCAAGGTTGGCGACATAAAGGTTCGTGCCACAGACAACACCGACCAGGCAACATGATCCAACAGCCGCGAGTTGTGGCGTCATGGGCCATTGTCTAGCAACGAGAGACGAAAAACCCTCTTCCGTTGCTTGATATGCTTTTCGTATTACATCAACCGACATTGACTGTTGCTCATAAGTGAACCCTGAAACATAACAAATATATCAGAATAACAAACATCTAACAAGCTAACCGAACTAATTCCTTTCGCCTACTTTCCTAATTAGTAAGTACAAGGCGTCTTACGCTTGAGATGTTGAAAGAGATGATCGTTGACGTAGCGTGAAGTCTCCGGTCCCCCATGACCGTCATATACACCAACGAAAGTGCCATAGGGACCTGACTCGTGTGTACTCAAACAACCGGACTCGAGCTGGCTTTGATCTTCAAGTAAATTGTTGGCTTGAACCACCGCCATCGAGAACTCACCGTTAACATGCTGTCCCGTGTCTTTGTACCACAATAGCCCATCTTGATGGCCTCCGGTATCCGCATTTTTGTGAATGAATCGATCTGATCTCGGCCGAAAACAGGCCTTCAATAAGTTCATCAACCTTGATAACATCCCTCATCTCATCCAAAAAACCCTCCAAACCATCTCATTTAAACAATCACTGAATACAACCAAGCCCGAGACAAACCCCAACCCAATCCTCCTATTTGCTTTCTCAACACAATAATGGATCACTACAAGAACATCAAAGAGGTCAAAACAACACTGAAATGCAAAATACAGTTACCAGCATCAATTCAAAAAGGAAAATATACAGTTGAAAATAACTATATATATATATAAGCAATAACTAGCAGATCAATCAATGATGTATAAGAAGCCAACATTGAGCTTAAAAATGAAAAAAGTCATAACTTTAACAGCTCCATAAGCTGAAAAACTCAACAAAAGACCAAGGGTTTTTCTTTAAAAAAAGGAATTGGTCAAAGCTCACTTTTTTTTTTTGGTCAGCCATTAGAATATCCAGAAGGTCTCATGTTTCACATTGAGAGACTTTAAACAAAACCCAGTTCTTTATAATCCCTTTTTACACACATTAATGAACATAAAATACAAAAAAGCTTACCTTTTTGTTAGACTATTTTGCAAAGAAGGATCTGGAACCATCATCTCAAATTAGAATTTGTAGATCTATAGATCAATCAAAACAAAGGGTACAAAAGAAGAAGGAAAAAAAAGTTTGGGATTTTGGTTTTTGATTTGGTAAATGAAATGGATGAGTTTTTGTTTATGTGAAAGATTATGGTTTGGGGACTCAACAACTTATAAAAACCCTTCCTTTTGTCACTTTGTTTTGCTCTTTTTTTTTTTTTTTTTTTTTTTTTTTTTTTTGCTATCTGTTTTTCTCTTTGTTTTTCTCCCTCTAATTCTTCAGCAGACAATGACCCATGGAAGACCAACAATGGAGAGCTTGAAGCCAGCTAAGCAAAGGTCCAGTTTTGGGCTCCACATTCCTCCCCTATTGTTGTAATAAGGGGAGGGAGAAAGGACAAAATAAATAGACAAAAGAAAAGAGACAGAGAAGCTTCTTAAGGGTAAAATTACTATGGAGGCTCTGCATATTAAGTCAAATTACATTTTGGTCCCCTATTCAAAAAATAAGTAAATTAATCTTTGTGCGTCAGATCAAAGAGAAAATTAGTTCTTTATGTTAAAATTTTTATTCATTTCTACTGCTAAAAATTAGCGTGACTAACAAAATAACCAGACAATTATATGTGGTATATCACATGTACCTTATGCTGACGTATAAGGGCTAATTTTTAAAAGTGAAAATGAATGAATTTTTTAACAAAAAGACCATTTTGCTCTTTGATTTATCATATAGGGATTAATTTCTTAATTTTTTTTAGTAGAGAGGGTAAAATATAATCCAAACTCCTAATACAATGGCCTCCATGGTACTTTTACCCTTGGAGGGAAAAAAATCACTTTATGGTGTAATTGACAAAGTTATTATTTAGGCATAAGGACTTATTTGGCAATTTAACTTTATAAAAAAATTTCATTTTAGCTCTTCATTTCATTTTTTTTTTTTTTTTGTCTTTTTTAGCTCTTAAATTTGTTTTATTTATCAAATAACTCAAAATAGATAAAAAAAAGTTAATATTTATTAACTTTGTTTATACCAATAGGTTGTCATGTGGATACCACATTGACAATTAGTTATTTTTTAAAAATTAAAAAATTAAAAAGTATTAAAAGTATTAAAAACTATAAAAATATCTTAAAAATATTTTTTATACTTTAATTTTTTTAAATTAATTAATTGTTAATGTGGCGTACACGTGGACTGCGACCTGGATGATATATCAATAAAGTTAACAACTAGTAACTTTTTCATCAATTTTTGGGTGATTTGACAAACAATGCAAGTTTAAGGGCTAAAAGAGACGAAAAATTAAATGGAGGGCTAAAATGATTTTATTTTTTTTGTAAAGCTTGAGGGCCAAATAAATCATTATGCCTATTTTTTAATAGGGTGAATTACACATAAGGTTACTAAACTATTAGTAAGTTTACATTTTGATCACTCAAATTCAAAAAGTTATAAAATGGTCATTGAACTGTTTGAAAATTTTCATTCAAGTCATTGAACTATTCTAAAGTTTTCATTTAAGTCAATGAGTGGTTAAGTTTTTTTTAACTCCAGCCAACAAGCTCTAAGCGACGATTTAACAATTGATACGGTGGATCAGTACCCATCAACAAGTAGAATATATTTTAAATCCAAGTTGATGTGACGGCTAGTTTCAAAAATTGGAGAAGGCAAATATTTCGATTTTGGTTCACAAATCATCACATTCAAAGTTGTTTTGTGAAAAAAATATTAAATGGTAAAATATTAGAGTTTAATTTAAAAATAAATATTAATTTTTTCTTACATTTACTTTGTCTTAAAGTTCTACTCCAAGGCCAGTAATTTGAGAATATTGATGTCTATTATTTTAAGGAAACTAGGTGATTAGTAATTTTATGTTTTAGTTATTAAACTTTAAAAAGTTATAAAATGAAAATTGAATTATTCGAATGTTTTCATTTAAGTCATTGGATTTGTTAAAATTGTTGTTATATGGCCTTTTCCGTTCGCGCCACTTATATCAATTGAAAGCTCTTCTTCCATTTTCTCTTTTACAAGTCAATTTTTTTTTTCATGAAACATATTTGAATGTCACAAATCAACGAATCAAAATCCAAACAGTTTTCTTCTCTGATCTTTGATAGTGACTATCAAATCGACTTAGATCCAAGGTATGTTCTTCTACTCGGCAATGGGTACTGATTGGTTTAAGATCTACTCTGTTACTTTTTCATCCATAAATATCCAGTACAGCAATAATCACCATTCAAATGTATAGGACGATCTATTAAAAGAATATGCATTGGAAATTAATAGATGTAAAAGTAATGGAGTGGAGCCAAACTCATACTAATCTGTCGTATTGATCATCAAATTGTAGCTTGAAACTCGCTAATCAAACTTTAAAAAAAACTTAATAGTTCAAGGACTTAAATAAAAAATTTTGAATAGTTTACTAACTTAAATGAAAATTTTTAAATAGTTCAGTAATCATTTTATAACTTTTTTAAGTTAAGTGACGAAAAGATAAATTTATTAGCAGTTTAGTTAAATTTATTAGCAGTTTAGTTAAATTTAGGTGTAGTTTACCCAGAAATAAGAATGGTTATACGTGGCAGCAAATTGGTTTGCCACGACCCTTATATTATTAGGATGATTTTTGGTTTTGGTCCACCATTTTGTTCACGTGTTAGTTTATGGTAAGTGTTACAAAATCATTGTGCCTTTGGCGGTGGTGGTTATTACTGTTATAGAGGGAGTGTTTTTCTATAAATTATATTAATATTCACTTAATTATGAAAAATTATAAAATAGTCATTTAATTATTTAATTTTATTTTTTATTATTTAATTATTTATTTAATTATTTTGGACTTTTAGGTGTTTTCATTTTTACGTTAATCAATTGATGATAAAAAAGATAAAATTGAACAGTTGAATAATTATTTTGTAATTTTTTATAGTTAAATGATCAAAAAAGAAAAAAACTGTAGTTAAGTAACTTCTATTATAATTTACCCCTTTTTTTTGGATAATATTATTTTTTAAGGAGTTTTAAATTACGTATACAAAAAATGCATTTTGATAAATTAAAATTAGAATCAATTAAAAATTAATATGCATTTAGACAGAGTCTATACATCAAGTGCAAAGCTAAAAATTTGTATCACGGGGTCGATGTCCAAAAAGATTAAAATTGAAGTCTAAATTTATAAAAGGGACTGAAAGAGAAATTATCCCATTTTAACTAACCTCAAAATAATTTAAAAAATACACCCATAATATTTATGCATAAGAAGACACAATGCACTTCCAAAAGAAGGATTCAGGTTCAAACATTAGAGACAACATTGTTTATGAGAAGAAAAGAAGGATTCAGGTTCAAACATTAGAGACAACATTATTTAGGAGAAGAAAAGAAGGATTCAGGTTCAAACATTAGAGACAACATTGTTTAGGAGAAGAAATTATATGAAATTGTGATTTTACGTTATCCTTATCCCTTTTCAATAAAAGAATCACAGTTTGAGGTAATCACGAATCTTGAATAGTAAAATATATAAAAAAAATGTTAAAATTAAAAATATATCACGTATATCAAATCACACATATTTTTATGTCAAATCTAAAATTATTAAGCAATGTGGAACAAAGAAAAAATTTATGATAATGATGTTCAAAGTTTTAGAATTTTGAGGGCATCATTCTATCATTTAAATGGCATTAATGATGAACATATTGATTACCAAATATACCTATGCCGACATCAAATGAATAACCCAAATTAGACTATTTTAATTGGATAATAGTTTCTTTAAAAAAAAAATTGGGATAATATTTTAAACATAATTAAACAAAATGGTTATATTACAATTTTTGACCCTCTTAAAAATTAGTAATTTAATTCAACTTTTATAGTATAAAATGTTTAGGTTTGGCATCCCCAACAATTTATATTTTTTCTTGCCCCTAATAAAAATTTCCGGTTATTAGTTCAATCATTTTGATTATGGTTATTCGGATGTGTATTATTACGTGTAATTTCAAAATTAATTTTGTATTAATATAATTTTTGTTTGAAATAAATTTTAAAAATTAATGAAAATTTTAATTATTTACTTTTATTATCTTTAACATATACAAAATCTAAATTTAAAATTAAATAAATCAACAAATATTCAGATGTAAATGCATAAAGATTAAGATGAACTTTTCAAGGTGGATTTTAATGCCAGGTGGCAATTCCAAGTACAATTGGCATAAAAGTAATGGTTTAGACAGGTTCTTTAATGGGAAAGTTAGGGTGAATCTATCCTAATTCACCAATATCTGTACAGAATATATTCTTACTTTATTATTATTATTATTATTATTATTATTATTATTATTATTATCACAAGGTAAATCTTTAATCAATAAAACAATCCTATTCTTTTTAGAATTAAATCCTAATATTCTATGGATTAATATTTGATTTATTAGAACTAGATTTGTTAATTGGTGGGGCTAGTTTAAAATATGGGTCGGATTCGGGCTTAAACATTCAATGCCCGATTCATTTTAAAGTTTATATTATGTTATTTTTATATATTATATAATTTAGAACACATTAAAAAATAAACCTATATTTGCAATACTACTCTGATGTAAACATTAAAATAACGTTAAGATGACTATATAAAAAATTTCAATAAATAAAAAATGTATAAAAATTATTAAGTATTAAAACAATATAATATAAATATTTAAAAATTTAAAAATAATATGGGCAGAACTAAAATGGGCTTGGGTTAGCCTTTTGCAAATATGAGCAGGTTTTGGGCAAAAATTTAAACCCATATTTCGAGTCGGGTTGGGTCGGGTTTAGGTAAGTATAAAGTATGTTAATATCATGTTTATACCCAGCCTGACCCGACCCATGAACACCTCTAATTAGAACTATTTTTTTTATTTTACAAGTCGAGTCAAAATAATTGTCATTTTTTAAATATTTAACTTTTCCTCTTTTACTACGTGTTATTTTTATAACATTATTTGTGGAATCTAAAAACTCTATTATTATTTTTCTTCCAAAGGGTAGGGTTGCCTTGGGATCAAACTTGAGATTGACATTAAGTTAACCAGATTCGTTCAAGACTTAGGCTACTCGTTCAAGCCCGAAGGCCGGTACAAAATAAATATTATACCCAGCTTGACCCGACCCATGAACACCTCTAGTTAGAACTATTTTTTTTTTTTAATTTTACAAGTCGAGTCAAAATAATTGTCATTTTTTTAAATATTTAACTTTTCCTCTTTTACTACGTGCCATTCTTATAACTTTATTTGTGGAATCTAAAAACCCTATTATTATTTTTCTTCCAAAGGGTAGGGTTGTCTTGGGATCAAACTTGAGATTGATATTAAGTTAACCAGATTCGTTCAAGACTTAGGCTACCCGTTCAAGCCCGAAGGCCAGCACAAAATTTGGGAGTGCTTGGGTCAAAATATTAAGCCCGAAAAATGAGTTTGGGCAAAAAAATTAGGTTAGTATAAAATATGAGCTAGGCTTGAACTCAGACATTCAAGACTCGAGCCTGGCTCGCCCCATTTTCTAAGTATGTAATATATTTTATTATGTTATATAATTTATAATACATAAAAATTTAATCTATAGTAATACATGACACTATAAGGTAACAATTAGAAAATGTTAAATTACCTATAATATAAAAATTTCAATAAATGAAAATTATAAATTATAAATAACATAAGTATTTTTAAAAAGCTAAAAGAAATACAAGTTGAATTAAAATGGCTTGGGTTAGTCATTTATAAATATAAGTGGGTTTTACCAATATTTTAGACTCATATTTGAAGGCGAGCTAGACTTGAACAAACATAAAATGATTTAATATCATGCTTAAACTTGACCCATAAACTCCTTTCGTGTTAACTGAAGACTTAAACACATATTGCATACTACTCAACTTATGATTCAATCCACCATTAATTCCTTATCTTATATCCACAAAATGAACCCATAACTCACTATCCAAAAATGATAATAAAGTTACATTTGAAAGCAAAAACATTGTGGGCAAGCCAAAGAAGAAGAGTGTGTCAAAGTGGTTCACAAGGCACTATCAAATTTGAAAATAAAAAAATAGGGTTTTGATTATGAAGTTTTGGGTAAAATATGATAGGAACCAATGTGCAAGCAACAATGCATTGTTTGGTCTCTAAATGGTTGAAATATTGGGTCCATTTTATAAGGTTACTTTATTTTCTTTCCCTTTATATGCAATGTATCAATTAATGCGATGCATGCATGCATGTACATATACCCATATTAACATAGCATAGTGTGAACTTCACATCAAAATGTTCAAAATCTTGTTTCACCTATAAAGGATTTAGGGTTTTTAACTGTGGAAAAAGTAGATGATTAAAGCAAAAGGCTAAATGATATATAGAGTATAGACCACATGCATTATGCATTCTTATATTCATTGCATTTGATCTTGGATTCCTTTTTTCGTTGATGATAATATATTTTTTCGCTTTCGAATATTTATTCGAATCCGAAAAAAATAAACCATTATTCTTTAGGATTTATTTTCGTAGATTTTTTTCTATCAATATTTAAAATAATGGCTACATTAGTGGATCATGTTATTGTATTTCAAGAACCTAACATTGAACTTGGTCATGGAGGTTGGAGTTGAAAGTTATGATCCAAAGCATTTTTCAATATTATTCGTTTTGTTTGTTGAAAATTTTACCTTATCGATTAATTAAATTATGATATGTTATTATTTGATTCATTGATAATAATATTTTATATTATAAATAAAATAATTTAATTTTTAAATCACTTTCATTGGTCATTGATTTGGAATAATTTTCTTTATGTAATCCAGATAAGATGAAGGCAAAAATTTTGTAGATAGCAATGTGAAAGTTGCTTTTTATTACGAATTTATTTTCTGAATAATGAAAATTGTTAACTGTTGCTGATGTGTCTATGATTGGTTGATATATATACACGTAATTATGTTGTGGATTTAAATTTTTGTATGTTTAAATTTTGAAAATTTTATTTTGATTTGAACAATAGTTGTTAAATTAGTAATAAGTTTACGTTTTGATCTTTGAATTATTTAAAAGTTTTTATTTAAGTCACAAAATTATTCGTATTTCTTTTAAAAGAAAAGTCTAGTTAGTGAGGTCCAAGCAACGATTTGACGATCGATACGGTAGATCAATGCCCATCAATGAGTAGAAAAATTTACCTTAGATTCAAGTCAATCTGGCAGTCAGTATTGGAGATTGGAGAAAAAGGTTGTTTGGATTTTGATTTGTAGATTCCTGACATTCAAAACAGTTTCATGGGAAAAACTAAATTATAGAAAAGAAGGAGAAGAAGAAAAAACACAAAAGGCCATATAGCAGCGATTTTAACTGCCCGTGACTTAAATGAAAACTTTCAAATAATTCGTTGACCATGTTGTAACTTACTAATAGTTTAGTGATCGTGATGTAGTTTACCCTTAAATTTATTAAGTTAAAATTTTCTATTAATCCTATACTATGTGTAAATCGTGCATTTAATTTCAATTCTCAATTTTGATGATTTTTAGTTTTATGCTTTGGAATTTTGAAATTTCAGCATAGTCTCGAACAATAATTGTTAAATTCATTAACAAAAATAATGTGTGTTTTTAGTGAATGTTTTATGAAAATAATAAGCTAATTTGGTATTACACATGTTATAATATGATTGTTGTATAAGATTTTGGAAATAATAGAATTTAACTACTACAGTTTGAGTCCAGATTAAAATTTCAAATTTCAAAAAGTATAATAATTAAAAATGATCAAATTAGAGTAAAATAACTAAATCTACAGCTTACCCAAAATAAAAAATAATAATAGCAAAAATTGACCCATATATATGTATATATATTAGACCTGTTAATGACACGAATCCAAAATTTTGATTAAATTAATCTGAACCCAAATATGATCTAATTCGATTCGATCATAAAAGGTTATTAATTAGAACTCGTCTAACTTAAACCTGAAGTAACCCAAACAAGGAACTTGGAATCACTCGAATTTGAGTAACTAAAACGCTAATAATTCGACTAAAAGTATCTAAACTCAAATTCGAACTATCCAAACTCAAAATAATCTAAACCCAAACAAGGAACTTGAATCGTTATTATAAGTGTCTATGAGCCAAATTAGATCGAGACTCGATTTTAAAAATTTTCAAAATTGGACTCGAGCCCACTCAAAAAGCCAATATTACTATTTAAAAAGAATAAAATAAAAATATTTTCAAAAACATTTTATTTACATTCGAATTCATCTATTAACAAAAACTTATTGCTTAAGACTCGTCCAATTGATTTGACAGAACCAAGAGGGCTACCAAACCATTGGACAGCTCTAATCCAACAAATATTACTCTAATTACTCGTTTCTAAGCTTGGGATCGGCCGACCGCCATGATCAGCTGGTTCTTGCTAATGGAATGATCCTCACGAACCAAGTGTAAATTACTATGAGATGGATACTGTCGATCAATATGAAAACAAAATCGATGGCTTCGTTAATGGAGATCCATTGCCATGTTGGTTTTTGCATGAAGGTGGTGTTAATCTCCATGTTCGTTCTGCCATAGGCTTTATATTCTGCTAATATTCGTGTTAGATACATATTTTTAGCATATGCCTTACCGAATCCTTAATAAAACTGGATACCTGTAAACTATATTTATTAAAATCACTTTTTTTTTGGCTATATTTTTTTCCAACCCTAAATTTGACAATTGTTTTAATATTAGGGTCTTTTTTTTGTCTAAGTTAGATGAATTTTGGCAGTTGTTCCCATATTGGAGCTTAGACTTTTTTGGCCAAGTTAGTCCCTGATATTTTCTTGAAAACCCTAAAGTTTAAGCCCCTTTTTGGGAACAATTACCAAGTTCAGGGACTAACTTGGACAAAGAAAAACTTCAAGCCTTAATGTAAAAATAATTATCAAGTTTAATGATTAACTTAGACAAAAAAAGAGTGCAAGCCCCAACGTAGGAGTTGTTTCCCAGTTCAGCCCCAAATAATGATTTTTTTTTATAATTTTTTTAAAAAATGATTAAATTTTAGTTTTGACTTTCTAATATTCTTAAATTTGATATTTAATCTCTTTACTTTAGTTTCTACCACAATTTGGTCCCTATATTTTTTTATAATGTTATTTAGTTCAAATAGTTAACATTGTTAACTTTTCTATAAACATTATATGGTTTATATATAATTTGAATACTCTAAAGGTCATAAAAACTTACATGTGGCTTTGTATTTCTTTTAGGTTAGCGTCACTTTTTTTTTCTTTTACATTACAAAACGATGGTTAAATTTCAATTTTAGCCTCAAGAATATGTTGAAACTTAAGATTTAATCTATATACTTTAATTTTTGACATAATTAGGTCCCTCTATTTTTATAATATTATTAGTTAGTGTAAACAATTAATTTTATTAACTATTTCAATCAATATGTTGATATCAATTTTTCTTAAGAAAAACTATTCCACCGGGAAAAAAATTATTTTGCCATGTTGATTTTGAATGGGTGTTTTTAAGGAAAAAAGATCCTAATCAATATTTTCAACGTCGTTTCTTTTTTTTTTTTGTTAAATGATTATCAAGTGATTTTTTTAAAAAAAAATTTAAAATATCGCACCAAAGAATTTAGTAAAAGAATTTTAACGGTGGTAATAACCAGATTACAATTTTAAATCTAAAAGAAAAAGACTATATTTCTTAAAATAAAAGTATGGGGGCTAAATTTCAAATATACGAAATGTATAGAAACTTATAATATATTTTAGCTTTCAAATTTTTACTTTATAATTTGACACAAATAAAAAATCAACCCATCGCAAAGTATGAGCTGGAAACCATACTAGTGGAGAAAAAAGTAAAGTGAAGAAAAAGAATCCAAAAAGAAGATTCTAAGAGAGATAGAAATGAGATTGAAGAAAGTTGAGTCTAGTAGCAACGAGATTAATGTCTTTTAATAAGGGAAGAAACTAAAAAAACCAATAAAATTTATGTAAGGACCAAAATAGAATTAAAATGCCTTGGAGGGATTAAAGTTAAAAAATTGTGTTGAAATGGTTTAAATTGAAAAATTAATATTTTAAAGGGACCCAAATATGTAATTTTCATTTGATCAAAACTAAAAGGGATTAAATTGAATTTTAATTTTTAAGACGAATTAATAATGTAATTAGACCATTTAATTAAAGGAGAGTTTGAATCTTATGAACACAAAATAATGCAAAACCCTTAAATTTCTGGATTGAAAAAAAGAATAATGAAAATAATCAAAGAGATAAGTTTATAAAAAGAAGGTAAAAACAATTAAAGAAAATCTAATAATGGAAGAAAATTGAACTTGTGGAATTTTTTTAGGCCACGTGGCTTTAAATAGGCTAGTACATGTCATTTGAAATACAAATATAAAGCAGTGATTGAGTCTAGCTCGATTGACATGGGTATTGTCGTCAATATAGGATGATATGAGTTCAAGTGCGTTGAAGCATATTATCCTCCTATTTATGGGTTGAGAAAGGACTATGAGTAATTTTAAATATTGTCTAAAAAAGAGTAGATATGATCAGAACATATAATGAAATTGTTAAAAAATAATTATTATAACCATAAATGATAATTGTTTAATTGTTACAAATGATCGAAGAGACTTTGTTCATCATAATTTTTACAAGCTTCTTTTTTAAGTGGTTGGAAATAGAATTAATCATAGGTTGGGTCGAATTAGGCTGATGTAAATTTTTAGGTCTATTTTTTAGGTTCAAGTTCGATCCAGCCCAAAAAATAGCCTTACAATTTTGTCCAATCTCGATCCAGATAAAAAAAAAAAAAGTTAAACCCAAACTCGACTTGTCTGTATTATTTTTTTATGTAAAAATAAATTTAAAAAATATAATAAACCAAACGTGTAAACACCAATTTTGGCCCGGGTTCATTAATCCCGGGCCAAAGCCAAACCAAATAAAATAAACCCACTACAAGCCAGATTAAACCCAAACACTTACATTTGACCCATTTTACAACCCAAATGCCCTAAATCCAACAGCCCAATACAAAAGCCTAAACTAAAAGAAAAAATCCTAGCCTCCCTAACCCTAGCAGCGCCGCAAGCCCCCTCTCACCCCTAGTGTGCCGCACGTCAGCCTCCACTATCGCTCCACCAGCGCCGGCGCCGCACTAGCCACTCCTCCACTTTCCTCTGCTCCCCACGACCTGCAAAAAAGGGGGACAAAGAACAACAAAGCCACAGGCAGAAGATATTGTATTTTATTTCCTGTTATTTGGCTATAAAAGCCATTGAAAAACATGTAAAGAGGACCTTTTCTTTTTTCATTTTTTGGGAAATCAAAAGAAAACAAAAAGAGAAACAAATCCAAAAAAAAATAAACAGTAGTTCGAAGGTATTTTTTTCAATTTTTTTATTTTTATTTTTTTTTCTACATTCGCAAGTGTATATATATAAATATATTATAAAAAATAAGAAAAAAACTTACATTGCTATGCAGTGGTCGTGACATGGCGGCGGCAACGGTGTGTAAATCCCGTAGGAGAACCCCTATGCGCACCTGCAGAAAAAGAGAGAAAGTGAGAACTTTTTTTTTTGGAAAAAACAAAGAAAAAATGAATTTTTGGACAGGATTTGTGCCTTATATACAAGCACTAAACGACGTCGTATTTGGCCAGGGGGATTAGTCCCAAAACGGCGCCGTTTCTCGGCGACCCGCGCGCGCGACCCGACCCGGTCAGAGGGTCCGCGCGTTTTCGCTGAATGGGTTAATTGGACTTTAGTCCTTCCGCATTTTTATAGTTTTTTTAATTAGATTTTTATTGTTTTTTAAAATTTGTCCCGAAAGTTTAGCTTGGTTTGTAATTTGATCCCCCTTGCTGTTATGCGTTTTGGCCAAAAGGTTTTATTGCGCGCGAGGTCCTTCCCCTTTTTCGCGCGTTTCAACCTGGTCCTTTTCCTTTATTTTATTTTCGAATTAACCCCAAATCCCATTTTTAAGTGCAATTTGATCCTTTTTTGTTATTTTGGAATATTATTATTATTATTATTATTATTATTATTATTATTATTATATATGTTATATTATTTTGTTATTATTACTATTACTACATAATTATCATATTATTCTCATATTGTATATATTTTCTGCTATTATTATTACTATCATTATTACTATATTTACATTATTATATAGCATATTAACTACTATTATCAATATATTATTATTACTGCCACGTTTATATTAACATATTGTATATATTGCATATTGTTATTATCATCATTATGTTTGTACATATTTTCTATTATTATTATTATTATTATTATTATTATTATTATTATTACTATATATTTTTATATTGTAATGATTTCAGTATTATTACTATTTTATTATTACTATGCTATTTATTGTTACTACTATTATTATATTTTTATTATTATATTGTATATATATTTCATATCACTATCATTTTGTTATTATTTCATTTTATTTCTACTAACATTTTTATTTTTTTTATTGTCACCGATTTAATATTATCTCTTCTTGTTTTTATTATTACCTCTTTTATCATCATGTGTTGTTAATTTCTCGTTTTCGCCATCTCATGTGGATCAATGGTTTTAAATCACAATCCGACATTTTTTTATTCATACAAAAGAGGCAATATTCGTGTGTTTAGAAGACCGAAAAATTACATCCTAACGTGTTGGGTGTCGATCTTTTCGTTCGACTAAATATTCAAATATCCTTTTCTTGGCGAAGATGATCTCGGTGTCGAAATAATAGGGTGTTATATCCTAACGTGTTGGGTATGATAATTTTATTCTTTCGAAACGAGATTATCTTAAGATTCGATCCCAATTCAATTAATCCATTCTTTTAATTTTTTTTTTCTAAACATTTTCAACTTTTCGACATTTGGACATTAATTAATCAATTTGGTACCAATTTTGGGCGTTGCGAGGGTGCTAATCCTTCCTCGCACGTAACCGACTCCCGAACCTGTTTTTCTCAAATCTCGTAGACCAAGAAAATATTGTTTTAATAAATTGAAATGTTTTATTAAAACAAGGGTGACCCGATCACACCTAATAAAAGGTCGGCGACTCTTTTTTTATTTTTCGAGGCCCAAGTTCGACACCGTTTTTGTCAAAAAAATGGTTACGATACTTAGCGACTACATTGACGCTTGAGAGTCGGTAGTAAATTGATTGATTTTTGTCCTTTTGATTGAAAATTTGGAAAATTGTCTTCGAAAAATCATGTTTCTCTTTGATGCATTTATTTGTGCCATCGTGTCGAGTCCCGCGAAATATTTTGGCATCACATTGCATGACCGTCGGTTACACCTTTAAGTGGGAGTAAGAAACTAATCTTTCGTGAGGTTTTCACCTCCGCATGAGCTAGTGGATTGCTTCCGGGAGACATCCGTACCTACGTGTTTCGTGAGGTTTTCACCTCCGCATGGCCGTAGGGAAATGTATCCCCCTAAACCGAACTCGATCCGTATGAGCCTATAATGGGTGAGGATTGAGGAATCTGCTGGTTCAGGTACCCCTCTGTAGAACCGAACCCCATATAGAACCCCTAGAGCCTACCCTAGATACGGTTACCCGGATAAGCATTTAATGATATTTTGCTTGTGTGACTATGCAGTATTGACTTGAGTTGTTCTGTTTGATTTGCATGTCATTCCATACAATAGAGGTGTCAATTTCTGCCCGGTTGCCGAAATAGGAAGTTTGCTATGGAAAACGACTTTCTTGATAAAGTAGAGGACAATGCAGCCATGCGCACATGGTCAGAAAAGTTGCAATTCGAAGAAGGAGATAGCTTAGTCGGGGGTCATACGTCAGAACTGTGGGACTTCACCCGTGTTAGCGTGACGCAAAATGAGCTTCAAGAGTTGCGAGATATCTGGACCCATTGGGAAGACGAAGCTAAACAGATGTTCTACCGCCGTTATGGTGATATATCTCACTTGTTGGATGTCAAAATAGATAAACACTTGTTTCGGGCTATGGTCCAATTTTGGAATTCCGCTTACAGTTGCTTCACTTTTGGAGAAGTAGATTTGGTGCCAACAATAGAAGAATATGCCACCTTACTTCGTATTCCCAAGATGCAAGTCGATAAAGTCTATATTAGACCTGCTTATGTCCCTCCTTTGGCAAAGAAGTTGGACGAAGATTACGGGAATGAGTGAGCAAAGTGGATCTCGGCCAAGATTCAAATGAGAAAAGTGAAGGAGATGTTTTCCTTGGGTGAATTTAAGGGATCGATTTCGACACACACCCGACATGGGAAGGAAGGTTGATATTTTCGCCCTAAGCCTTTACGGTTTAGTCATCTTCCGAAAGCTCACGAGGCACATAGATGAAGCGGTGGTGGATCTGTTCGGACCGATTGGATAAGCAAGTCACACCTGTCCCAGCAATTCTAGCGGAAACTTTCAGATCGTTAAATGCATGCAGAAGAGCGGGAGAGGGAAGGTTTATCGGATGCGCACAGCTACTGATGGTGTGGTTTCATGGGCATTTTTGGGAAGATGGATAAAGTCTCTTGTCGACCTTTTCATAGAGACTATTCACCAATAAAAGAGGAAGCGGCTATGTGAAGAAGAGAGGACATAACAGAAGAGGGATGGATGGCAATTTTGAGAACCTTCAAGGAAAAGGCGTTGAGTGGAGAGCTCCCGGATGATGCACGGAGAGATTCTTTATAGATGCGGAGACTTCAAGCGGGTACTCTACCCGGAACTTGGGAGTCATCGGGTATGCCCCATTGCTAACGGCAAGACAATACCGATCTAGACGATTCGTGTGCAAGCAACACATGGGTTAAACCGAAGTGAGTTCTCTTATACGGGAGAGGGTTACAAGAAGAAGATTAAGGAAGCGGCAAATACTTGGAAACAAACACGTCGAATGAAGAGGCTAGCTTCGGGCGAAACGACAACTTCTGAATACAAAGCATGGCTAAGCAAGAGAATCAATGATAATATCCCGGGACCAAGTCTGAATGATGCTCAGTCTTTGGAAGAACGGTTGCGAATGATACCAACAGAATTAGAAATTATAAAGCAAGATTTCGACAAATGAAGTTCGTGAGCTTGAAAAGAAAATTGAACAGTTAGAAGAAGAGAATATGCTCCTCAAGATAGACATAGATGGACAAAAATCGGAAGCTGAGAAACTAAGAAAGGATAAAAGAAGGATAGAGGAAGACCGAAATGACCTAAAGATGCACTCTAAGAAGATGCGTCTCTCAATGAGAAGAGCCAGGACTAGGAAAGACGTCGAGTCATTGGCGACAAGAGTTACAAGAGGAAAGAGCTAAGACTGATCAATGGGAAAGGAAATTTCAAGAAATGAAGGTTCAGAATGAGATCCTAGAAAAGCAAATATCAGAAGGCCAGAATAGAAGAAACGAATTGAAGACAAGGGTGGCGAGTTGGAAAAATCCTAGACTATTATCGAAAACCGTAACTCGGCAAGAGAGTTAAAAGCGAGTTTGAGTAGAATCAAGAGTTAGAAATGGAGTCGCAGAATCGCCAGGATCATATTGGGAATTTAAAAGAAAAAGAAGAAAGAAGGGAAGCGGAGCTATACCATTCCCAAGATCAAGTCAGAGATAGAGATTACCTCATGGGGGAGGCTATAATCCAGATACGAGAGATAGCTGAATATTTACAAGCTCTACTGCACAAAGTCGACACATTAAGCATACGGTTCGAGAGACACGGTCGGATCGTGGGCGAGAATTAGCTTCCTTACTGACAAAGATTAAGGCCTTAGGTGCTAGAGCAAGGCCGTTTTTGTAATCTATTTTATGTAAAGAGCTTTGTTTTCTAAGGAAGTTTCCTATGGGGAATTGGATCAGAGTTGACACCTTTTTGCATTCATATCATGCATTGCATACATCAGCATTATATCATCTCAATTATTCACTAAGGCTAGAATCTTATAATCCGCAGCTACGTCACTACGAATCTGGAATCACATCATCCCTATAGGACACGCTTAAAAACTAGAGCTATGGACACCGAACTCAGTGAGAGGATCGAAAGGATGGAAAGAACCCAGAAATAGTTACAAGAACAGTTAACCAAGTCACAGCAAGAAGCAAAGGACCTGATGATGAGATCCCGCGAGGAATCACGAGAACATAAGAATCAAATGGATAGAATGTTGGAGATGTTGACGGCTATAACCAAAGGAAAAGGACTCGCGCAAAGTCCTGACATTACGGGGCCCCATTCGAAGGATAATCAAGATCCGCTCTATCCCCCAGGATTTACGCCACCCCACGCAACGCAAAGAGGATATCCTCAAGAGAACCCAGTAGGCCCGGAATAACAACCCATCCCACCTATACATCTGGGGCAAGGTATATACGTATCAAACGCTGGAGATAATTCTGCTAATCCGATTGTTCCAGATTTAGATGATCCGACGAAAATAGCTAGGTTAAAGAGGGATGGCCATGATGCTGAAGAAAAATATAAGAGTCTAGAGGAAAGACTCAAGGCGGTGGAAGGTACTGGAGTCTTCTCTGCACTAAATGCGAAAGACCTTAGTTTGGTGCCCGACCTGGTCCTGCCTCCGAAGTTTAAGACACCGGATTTCGAAAAATATGAGGGAACGAGATGTCCGAAGGCCCATCTTATTATGTTCTGTCGAAAGATGGCTGGACACTTGAATGAGGACAAGCTGCTAATACACTGTTTCCAGGATAGCTTGATCAGATCAGCCCTCCGATGGTATGATCAGCTTAGCACAGAGAGGATCCGGTCATGGAAAGACCTAGCAACTGTATTTTGTGAACAATATAAGCATGTTTCTAACGTGGCTCCCGACCGGCTGACGCTACAAATGTTGGAAAAGAAGCCAATGGAGACCTTCAGACAGTACGCTCAGAGATGGAGGGATCTCTCCGTCCAAGTCGAGCCTCCGCTAACTAAAAGTGAAATAACGGTCCTTTTTATCAATACTTTGAGAGCGCCATTCTACGACGAACTGGTGGGAAATGCCACAAAAGACTTCGCCAACCTCGTAATATCTGGGGAACTCATCGAAAACGACATCAAAAGTGGAAGAATGGAGGGTCCTGAAAGTTTAAAAAAGCCAGCACCCGTAAAAAAGAAAGATCACGAAGCCCATATGGTGGGGATGGGGAGCCTCTATGCTCCTAACCCGTATCCGACCCAGCCACGACCTCAGTTTCGTCTACCGCCGAATTTCTATTTTCCCTCACCAAGCCCTTACTATCAAACACCTCCTCCTTACCCCGTTTATGCCGCCGATAATCAAAGACCATTCGCTATATTCCCACCAAATACTGCGCCTGCCCCAAGTCAGCCCAAAAGCGAACCAAGACCAGCAAAACCCAATCCTGAAAGACCTCAGTTTACCCCTATCCCTGTGTCGTGCGGAGAGTTGTGCCCAAAATTATTGAAAAAACAATTAATCCCCACATTACATGGCACCACTGAAGCCCTCATTCCCAAAGTGGTACGATCCTAATGCTAATTGCATGTATCATGCCGGGAACTAGGGGCATTCTACAGATAATTGTATAGCCTTCAAGAGGAGAGTTCAAGGCCTTATCGATGCAGGGATCTTACGATTTGACGGTACCGGGAATATGGCTGGAAATCCGCTCCCTAACCATACTGTAGGGAACGTGAATATGGCGACACAGGAGGACAGGTGGCGAGCCAAGCGTTGTGTCTCCGAGATAAAAACACCTTTGGAGAAGGTCTGGGAAGTAATGATTGAGAAGGGCATGCTCGATAAGAATTTCAAGGAGGAAAGCGTGAAGAGTCCAAGTTTTTGCGTCTTTCACGGCATAGAGGAACACCACATTCAATCTTGCGAGAAGTTCAAAGAGCTGCTTCATGGCATGATGGACAATAAGGAGGTAGAAATCTGCAATAAGATGGAAGAGACTGATGGAAAGGATGTATGTGCATCCGAGGGCCAATCATCAAGCCCTCCCTACAGCGCCGATCGGCCATTAGTAATCTATTACGAGGCAAAGAAGGAAGAGAGGAAACCAAAAATGATAATCCAAGTACCTTCCCCTTTCCCATACAAGGATAGTAAGGCGGTGCCTTGGAAATATGATGCCAGCGTCACCACGCCTGGAGCCACGACTGGAAACATCAGTGAGGTAGGGCATTTTACCCGCAGCGGGAGGTGTTATTCCCCTGAGGTGGTTGAGACAAAGAAGAAAGCCATTGGCACGAGTCAGAAAGGGAATGCACCAATACACGGGGTCGAGGGTGAGATTGAAATACAATCTAAACATGGAACTAAGGAGCCAGTGAAAGAGGATGAAGCACAGGAATTCTTAAAGTTCATTAAGCACAGCGAGTACAGTGTCGTGGAGCAGCTGAATAAACAACCGGCAAAAATCTCAGTATTATCCTTGTTGTTGAACTCAGAGCCACATCGAAACGCTTTACTGAAGGTGTTAAACCAAGCATACGTACCAAGCAATGTACCCATTGAAAAACTCGATAGGAAGGTGAATAATTTAAACACGGATAATTTCATCTCCTTCAGCGACGATGAAATACCACCAAATGGTAGGGACTCTGTTAAAGCATTACACATCACAACTGAGTGCAAGGGATATATAATACCGCATGTGCTTATTGACAACGGGTCCGCACTCAACGTCATGCCGTTGGCTACACTGTCTAGGATGCCCGTCGACATGTCTTACCTGAGGCCTTGTCACTCTGCGGTAAGGGCATTTGATGGAACGCGGCGGGAAGTTATGGGAAAAATCGAGATCCCTCTGGAGGTGGGCCCGTGTACGTACAATATCGAATTCCAGGTCATGGACATTGCTCCTTCATATAATTGCCTCTTAGGAAGGCCCTGGATCCACTCCGCTGGAGCGATCCCTTCATCTCTCCATCAGAAAATAAAACTTATTATGGATAACCGCTTGATTATAATCGATGGTGAAGAAGACATCGTCGCCTCACTCTCTACTGACGCACCCTATATCGAGGCAAACAAAGACGCGCCAGAATGCTCATTCCGCTCCTTCGAATTTATCAACGCTACATTTGTCGCCGAAGGAGACAAGGTACCTACACCCAAACTGTCAAGAAACACCAAGATGGGAATCAAGTTGATCAGTAGGAAAAGCGCCCGCAGGAAGGGTTTAGGAAAATATCAGCAAGGAATGGCCAGAGCGCTAAAGCCAGTACATCACAAGGCAAGATACGGTTTAGGGTTCAAGCCGAATGCCCAACAAATAAGAAAACAATGGCAGAAAGATCAAGAAAGGAGGATCGCAAAAGCCTCAGGTCGGGAATTGGACTGGGAGCCTATAATGTATCCTCCGTTATTGAAGACATTTACATCGGCAGGAATGATGTACCCGGGAAGAGATAGTTTACCAAACATGATGTTATCAATTGGAAGGAGTCTCCAGAATGTCAGTATAAATATTATAGACAAATGGGGTGATGCGATTGGAGATGTTTCGATGATACGCCCATGTCCTCTAGGATTCACTTTGAACAATTGGACTGCCGTGGATCTCCTTGTAGTTTCCAAATCCTCCAGAGTAATGCTCAAGATTAACTTTTGTATGCCCAAGTGTAGGGAATCTGTTATGAGAGTTCATTTTGTCTATCTAGCTTTTAAATGAAACATGAATAAAGATGCATTTGGTCGTGTTCTTTTCATTCTCATCGGCTCCATATTTATTTCTTTCTTTACATGTCCCTATATATCCCATGTCATCATGTCACGTTTATAGGACCCGATACCTCGATGTCCCTTTATATTCTTCTTTTTTGTCTACTTTTCAGGTGCTCAGGTATCAACGACGCGAACAATCCTGTTACAAGTCCTAAAATCGACTTTGAGAAAACTATTTGTGTGGGGGAATTCGAGGCTGAAGAAGATGCCGAAGATTATGTCTCTTCCCCGACCTCATCGAGAATGATAGAACAAGAGGATAGGCAGACGATTCGCCTATCAAGAATCGATCGAGACAGTGGATTTAGGAAATGAAGAAAGGAAGCAAGAGGTGAAAATCGGGACCTCCATGTCTGAAGACACCAAACACGATCTGATCACCTTGCTTCACGAGTACAAAGACGTGTTCGCATGTTCGTATCAAGATATGCCAGGATTGAACAAGGATATAGCAGTCCATAGACTTCCACTGAAACCAGAATGCAAGCCTATCCAACAGAAGTTAAGGCGGATGAGGCCTGAAATGCTCTTAAAGATAAAAGAAGAAGTAAAGAAGCAATTTGATGCTGGCTTCCTTCAAAATTCTAGATATCCGGAATGGGTGGCTAATATAGTCCCAGTACCGAAGAAAGATGGCAAAGTCTGAATGTGCGTAGATTATCGTGATTTGAATCGAGCGAGCCCTAAAGATAATTTTTCGTTGCCACACATCGATACATTGGTGGATAACACGGCAAAGAATTCGTTTTTCTCCTTCATGGATGGATTTTCGGGCTACAATCAAATCAAGATGGCTCCCGAGGATATGGAGAAAACTACATTCACGACAATGTGGGGGACATTCTGCTATAAAGTAATGCCGTTCGGTCTGAAGAATGCCGGGGCAACATATCAAAGAGCCATGGTGACAGTGTTCCACGACATGATGCACAAAGAAATAGAAGTCTATGTCGATGATATGATCGCTAAATCTCGAGGAGAAAGAGAGCATGTGGGAAACCTCAGGAAACTGCTCGAAAAGATGAAAAAATCCAACTAAAGCTTAACCCTGCCAAATGTACCTTCGGGGCTACCTCGGGAAAATTATTGGGATTCATCGTTAGCGAGAAGGGTATCGAGGTTGATCCGAATAAAATAAAGGCCATACAAGAACTACCGCCCCCGCGCACACAAAAAGAAGTCAGAGGATTTCTAGGAAGACTGAACTACATTGCTCGATTCATTGCTCAACTCACCAAGCAGTGTGATCCGATTTTTCGACTCCTTCGAAAGCACAATCCCAGAGAGTGGAACGAGGAATGTCAAGAGGCTTTTGACAAGATAAAGCAGTATTTATCTAGTCCCCCAGTACTAGTACCACTAACTCCCGGAAGACCGCTAATACTATATCTGACTGTGTTCGAAAACTCAATGGGTTGTGTCCTGGGGCAACATGATGAGTCCGGAAGAAATGAACAGGCAATTTATTATCTCAGTAAGAAATTCACAGAGTATGAAGCAAAGTATCCATCGATCGAAAAATTCATTTGTGCTGCAGTGCAGGCGACCGGAGGCTTAGACAATATGTCTTTGTATCACACGACATGGTTGATTTCAAAGTGGACCCAATAAAATACATGATGGAATCACCGCACTCTCGGGAAGAATGGCGCGGTGGCGAGATCCTACTATCGAGTATGACATCGTGATCACGTGAGCCAAAAATCGATTAAAGGAAGTGCAATAGCCGATTTCCTAGCAACTCGAACAACGAGAGGAATATGAGCCATTGAGATTTGACTTCCCAGACGAAGACTTGATATGCGTCATGGAAAAAGAATGTGAATCGTTGAGAGAGAAATCATGGAAGATGAGTTTTCATGGAGCGTCCAATGCGTTGGGGCATGGGATTGGAGCAGTCCTAGTGTCACCAGAAGGGGATCATTACCCCTTTACTGCCAGATTAAATTTCTTCTGTACCAACAACATGGCAGAATATGAGGCTTGCATCATGGGACTTCGCGCAGCTATCGAGCAGAATGTTAAAGTCTTAGCAGTCTCTGGGGACTCGGCATTGGTAGTTTACCAAATCCGTGGGGATTGAGAAGTAAGAGACTCAAAGTTGGTCAAATATCGTGATCTTGTTGCGGAATTGGTTGAAGAATTCGAAGAAGTAAATTTTAATTACTTCCCACGGGAAGAAAACCAATTGGCTGATGCCCTAGCCACCTTGGCTTCAATGTTCAAAGCAAACCGAGAAACAGAAATAATGCCCCTCCAGATGAGCATATATGAGACCCCTACACATTGTTTTAGCATTGAAAACGAGGCAGATGGACAACCGTGGTTCCATGACATCTTAGAATATGTCAAGAATCAAAGATATCCCGAGCAAGCGAACGAGAACGACAAAAGAACGATCAGAAGATTGGCAGCAGGGTTTGTTCTCGATAAGGATATCTTATACAAAAGAGGAAAAGATCAAATACTCTTGAGATGTGTGGATGCTGTTGAAGCCAGAAAAATACTCGAAGAGGTCCATGAAGGAGTTTGTGGAACACACGCCAATGGCTTCACTATGGCCAAACAGATTATGAGGCTTGGTTATTACTGGTTGACAATGGAAAGCGACTGCATTAATCATGCGCGAAAGTGCCACAAATGTCAAGTTTACGGCGATAAAATTCATACAGCACCCTCACCTCTTCACGTCATGACTTCTCCATGGCCTTTTTCTATGTGGGGCATGGATGTTATAGGGCCAATTTCCCCAAAGGCTTCCAATGGACATCGATTCATTTTTGTGGTCATAGATTACTTTACAAAATGGATAGAAGCTGCTTCGTTTGCAAATGTGACAAGGACAGCGGTGTGCAGATTCTTAAAAAAGGAGATCATATGTCGATACGGTTTGCCTGAGAGAATTATTTCGGATAATGCTTTAAATCTGAACAACAAGATGATGAAAGACGTGTGCGAGCAATTTCGAATAAAGCATCATAACTCCTCACCCTATCGTCCAAAAATGAATGGAGCAGTAGAAGCCGCTAACAAGAATATCAAGAGGATCATTGGGAAAATGATCGAGACATATAAAGGCGCACGAGAAGCTACCATTTGCCCTATACGCATATCGCACGCGCGTGTGTGCGGACTCTCCAGGGCAACTCCTTTCTCTCTAGTCTATGGAATGGAAGCTGTGTTGCCCATCGAGGTGGAAATCCCCTCCCTACGAATCCGAATGGAGTCAAAACTAGAAGAATCTGAATGGGTTCAGGCTCGATATAACCAACTGAATCTGATCGAAGAAAAACGCTTGAAAGCAATTTGTCACGGACAGATGTACCAAAGGAGAATGATCGCGGCCCATAACAAGAAGGTGCGTCCAAGAGAATTTCGTGAAGGAGAACTCGTGTTGAGGAAGATTCTCCCTATACAAAAGGACTTTTGAGGAAAATGGGCACCGAATTGGGAAGGACCATACGTCGTAAAGAGAGCTTTCTCAGGTGGAGCTTTGATCCTCACTGAAATGGATGGGAAGGAGTTACCAAATCCGGTGAACTCAGATGCCGTGAAGAAATATTACGCCTAAAAAAAAAAAAAAAGGCATTCGGATAAACAGAGAAGGCTCAGGATAAAAACCCAGAAGGGCATCCTAAGGAAGCAAGTTTGGAATGGGTTAAACAGCAAGATCATAGTATTGAAGCGGACTCTGAAGCTCAAGAATCTTCTACACGAAAAAGCTTGCTTGAAAAGATTCAGGATGAAGAAACATGGAGAAGTTCATGCGTCGGATATCTAGAGCACATACTACAACTGAACTTGTTTCCCTTTTATAATGCTTTCTTAATCGAGTCATACCATGTCAATTTTCTTCGCTTGTTGCCTTTAAATATAAGATACGAGAGCGCGCTTTCATACCTACTCCACCATTTTCATGCATTTTATTTATGTTTCATTTTGGAGATAGATAGTGAAACTATACACTCTAAACGAAAAGAATATGGAGCATTACCTGGATAAGAATTGGGTGAGTACGGGAACTTCAAAGCAAGGACAAAGTTCAACAGGCAAAAAAAAAAAAGTCTGAGGAAAGTCACAACAGGAGAAACGCAGATTACTCCTGAGGTTTGAAAGACGGGTACAAAACCTGAAAGAAAAGTCAAGAGTCGAAGCAATGACGCGCAGTTATCATGCGAGAGTCGTAACAAGAAGAGATACATGACAAACAAGCCCAAGGCACTTGGCATAATCATGTAGGCATTTAGGACAAACGCATGCATATCATGACATCATCACGCATAACACATACAGGTACGCCAGTAAAGCAAGAAGTCTTGACGATGGTTGCGTCAAACCAAAGAAGAAGAAGACATCCAAGTTCCACCAAATGATAAGCTTTGAAATTCAAAAATCAGCTCATAATACGAGAGGTGAGTTGAGCCTCGGGGCACGCCGAGGTATTTAATTTCTGTCTTTAAATTTCTGTTCAAAAAATCAACTCATAATACGAGAGGTGAGTTGGGCCTCGGGGCACGCCGAGGTATTTAATTTCTGTCTTTAAATTTCTGTTCAAAAGTCAACTCATAATACGAGAGGTGAGTTGAGCCTCGGGTAACACGCCGAGGTATTTAATTTCTGTCTTTAAACTTCTGTTCAAAAATTAACTCATAATGCAAGCGGGGCACGCTGAGGTATTTAATTTCTATCTTTAAATTTCCGTTCAATATCATTTCATATCAGAGAGAGGTGAGTTGAGCCTCGGGGCACGCCCCAAGGTGTCATTTAATGTTTATTTTTCAAAATATCAACTCATATTGTGAGAGGTGAGTTGATGCATCGGGTAACATGCCGAAGTATTCTCAATTTCTACTGGTCTAAAAAAAAAAAGTGGTTGAGCCTCGGGGCACGCGCGAAGGTACTTACAGATGGAAGACTGAAATCGCCTTGAGCAAATCGGACGAAGAAGTTCCAGTGAACATAGAAGATTGAACAAGAGCAAGATGAAGCCATGGGCTATATCTCTCAGAAGTAGCAGTGGAATAGAATGAAGATCGAAGTCCCTGAAGATAGCAAGGAAGCAGATAGAAGATCTGGCACTCCTGATGTCGCGAGAGCAGATTAAAGATAACAAGGAAGCAGTTTGAAAAATTCAGATTTATTTCCTTGAAGTCCCGGTAGAGAAGGTCAAAGCCACAAATCTCTTCTCCTTAAAATCACATTGAAGCTGATCGAAGTGCTAGTTACTGTGAAATAGGAAATGTTATCTCCCTGAAGATATAACGAAACAGTGAAGCGGATCAAGGCGACAAGTTACAGTTGAGTTTGAAGCTATTTGAAGAAGACGAGGACCAACGAGTCAAGGCTTGGCCAAACAGGGCAAAATTGGTTTCTATTGTCTTTGCTCTATTATCGTTTCACGACAATGAGCAAAGAGGGCAATCAGTAAACATCAATTTTGGCCGGGTTCATTAATCCGGGCCAAAGCCAAAGCAAATAAAATAAACCCACTACAAGCCGATTAAACCCAAACACTTACATTTGACCCATTTTACAACCCAAATGCCCTAAATCCAACAAACCCAATACAAAAGCCTAAACTAAAAGAAAAATCCTAGCCTCCCTAAACCCTAGCAAGCCATGAAGCCCCCTCTCACCCTTAGTGTGTGTGACGTCGGCCTCCACTATCGCTCCACCAGCGCCGCGCGCCGCACTAGCCACTCCTCCACTTTCCTCTCGCTCTCCCACGACTGCAAAAAGGGGACAAAGAACAACAAAAGCCACAGCGAGAAGATATTGTATTTTATTTCTGTTATTTGGCTATAAAAGCCATTGAAAAACATGTAAAGAGGACCTTTTCTTTTTCATTTTTGGGAAATCAAAAGAAAACAAAAAGAGAAACAAATCCAAAAAAAAATAAATGATGAGTTCAAGGTATTTTTTTAAATTTTTTTATTTTTATTTTTTCTACATTCGCAAGTGTATATATATAAATATATTATAAAAATAAGAAAAAACTTACTCTGCTATGAGTGGTGGCGACGCGGCAGCGGTGTCGCCCCACGAGGAGAACCCCTATGCGCACTGCGAAAAGAGAGAAAGTGAGAACTTTTTTTGAAAAAACAAAGAAAAATGAATTTTTGGACAGGATTTGTGCCTTATATACAAGCACTAAACGACGTCGATTATTTGGGGATTAGTCCCAAAGCGGCGCGCTTTTCTCGGCGACCACAATGCGACCCGACCCGGTCAGAGGGTCCGCGCGTTTTCGCTGAATGGGTTAATTGGACTTTAGTCCTTCCGCATTTTTATAGTTTTTTTAATTAGATTTTTATTGTTTTTAAAATTTGTCCCGAAAGTTTAGCTTGGTTTGTAATTTGATCCCCTTCTTGTTGTTATGCGTTTTGGCCAAAAGGTTTTATTTTGCGCGAGGTCCTTCCCCTTTTTCGTGCGTTTCAACCTGGTCCTTTTCCTTTATTTTATTTTCGAATTAACCCCAAATCCCATTTTTAAGTGCAATTTGATCCTTTTTTGTTATTTTGGAATATTATTATTATTATTATTATTATTATTATTATTATTATTATTATTATATATGTTATATTATTTTGTTATTATTACTATTACTACATAATTATCATATTATTCTCATATTGTATATATTTTCTGCTATTATTATTACTATCATTATTACTATATTTACATTATTATATAGCATATTAACTACTATTATCAATATATTATTATTACTGCCACGTTTATATTAACATATTGTATATATTGCATATTGTTATTATCATCATTATGTTTGTACATATTTTCTATTATTATTATTATTGTTATTATTATTATTATTATTATTACTATATATTTTTATATTGTACGTATTTCGTATTATTACTATTTTATTATTACTATGCTATTTATTGTTACTACTATTATTATATTTTTATTATTATATTGTATATATATTTCATATCACTATCATTTTGTTATTATTTCATTTTATTTCTACTAACATTTTTATTTTTTTTTATTGTCACCGATTTAATATTATCTCTTCTTGTTTTTATTATTACCTCTTTTATCATCATGTGTTGTTAATTTCTCGTTTTCGCCATCTCATGTGGATCAATGGTTTTAAATCACAATCCGACATTTTTTTATTCATACAAAAGAGGCAATATTCGTGTGTTTAGAAGACCGAAAAATTACATCCTAACGTGTTGGGTGTCGATCTTTTCGTTCGACTAAATATTCAAATATCCTTTTCTTGGCGAAGATGATCTCGGTGTCGAAATAATAGGATGTTATATCCTAACGTGTTGGGTATGATACTTTTATTCTTTCGAAACGAGATTATCTTAAGATTCGATCCCAATTCAATTAATCCATTCTTTTAATTCTTTTTTTTCTAAACATTTTCAACTTTTCGACATTTGGACATTAATTAATCAATTTGGTACCAATTTTGGGCGTTGCGAGGGTGCTAATCCTTCCTCGCACGTAACCGACTCCCGAACCTGTTTTTCTCAAATCTCGTAGACCAAGAAAATATTGTTTTAATAAATTGAAATGTTTTATTAAAACAAGGGTGACCCGATCACACCTAATAAAAGGTCGGTGGCGACTCCTTTTTTTTTATTTTTTCGAGGCCCAAGTTCGACACCCGTTTTTGTCAAAAAAAATGGTTACGACAAAACGCACTAAAAATTTTAAAATAAATATTTCCCAATAAATTGAAAATATATTAAAAAAGTCTTTACACTTAAATAACATTAAGATAATTACAAATTAACAAGCAAATGCCTCTAACATAGTAGTAAAATTAATAATAAAACAAGAACTATATAATATCCAAATAATAATGACAAAACAGTAGTAATATAATAGAAAAACAACAGCAAAAAAACAATAAATAACAGTAGTAAACAATAGTAGGGAAAAAAATTTAGATAAACTAAGAAATTTTACCGGACACTCAACCCGTTTTCTAAAAGGCATTATTTTTTGTCCAAAATTTTTTTTTGAACCTATATTTTTTTTAATCTTATTCACTTTTCAAACAAACCTTTTCACATATGAGTGAGTGACCCGACCTATAAGAAATCTAGTTGGAGAATCGAATCGGTGTGACATAAAAATATTGTTAATCAAATTGGATTTAGTATGAGCTCGATGGACCATCCGGGCGATGGCAAGTTAAACTTAAAGGTTGGAATTGACTTTGGAGTGTGGCTAGCTTTGTATTTTTCTTGAATATTATTGCATCTCTCTTTTTTTGACTAAGAAAAAATAATTTAATGGTCAAAACTCGAAAGAGAAACCAATTTGGCTTTGAATAACTTATAAATGGGTTAAATTACTTGGAAAATCCCTGTATTATATTGACAGAATCAAATTAATCTCTCTATTATTAAATAGATCAATTTAGTCCTTATACTGTTAAAAAAATTAAGCCTAAATTGTAACAGAACTAACATTTGTTGTATTAAAACATTCTTGGAAATTATTATTATTTCAATTGAATTTCAATTCCAAACAAAAATTTTCATCTAGAGAACCATAAAAGCTTTAAAATATTAACTCTGTTAAATAATAAATGATATTTTTTTAAAACAATAGATGTTAATTCTATTTTGATTTGGACTTATTTGATTTTTTTTTAATAGTAGAAGAACTAAATTAATTTGTTTAATAGTAGAGTGATTTGATTATAGGGACCTCTCAAATGCATTCACCCTTATAAATGTATTCGATTTCTTTTTCCTTTTATCTCTAATTCGATTAAAATATTGTTAGTATTTTATCTTTCACAAAATTTGAGATTTAATCCATGTTCTTAAAATAATTAATAAGTAAGTTTGCTTACTTTTTCAATTTAAAAATATCAGTTCAATTAGTAACATTATTATTATTATTATTATTATTATTATTATTATTATTATTATTATTATTTGTCAAAATTTGTCAATTTGACATGTTGATTAAGTTATCCTCGTATACGTGGCACATTATTGACAGAAAATAAATATACTAAGTTGATAACTTTTGACAGAAACTACCATCGTCAACCATATATGGACAAGGATATAAAATAAAATAAAAATAAAAAGATTGAGTTTTTAACTTTTAAAATACAAGGATTGACCGATTAAGTCTTAGCTCATTTGGCATGGACATTATTGTAACAGTCTAGTTTAGACCCTAGTCGGAATAGTGGTTTCAGGACCACAAATGCGAGTCAAAAAAAATATCTTAATATTATTTTCTATGTCTGCAGTATATGATTAAGCATGTGTTAAAGTTCTGTAAGTTAATTTGTCCGTCTGTGTGTTTAATTTGGTAAAAGGACTTAATTGTGAGAAATGCTAAATTAGCAAGCTCTATGAAAAGGTATCTATTTGTTATGGCTTTTATTATATGAAGTCCTTATGATGTTATATGGCCATTATTAAGTTGATAGACAATTATGTCCATAGTTTAAATGGTTAACTATTAATGTTTCATTAAGGGCAAAAATAGAAATGAATTAATAACTTGTTTATAATAAAACAAAGCTTAAAATAAGCCTTTTAATTAATGTTCATCCACCGAAAATTTGAGAGAAAAAGAAGGGTTTAAGCTTTGTGAAATTCGGCACCTATCTAGCTTGATTTAAGGTAAGTTTTGCTTCGGTTTTTGATAATTTCTACGTTTTTGTAATCGTTGCTTTGTATACTTCAAAACCCATGCCTCAATTTTATGAATTGATGATGTTTTTGAAATGAGCCATTGATGAATTTATGAGTTTTGTGATGTTAGAAGATGAAATATAAAAGATATGTGTTTGATTAACATAGTTTGTCTTTGAAGTTTTGATAAATTTGAGTAATTTGGTTGAAATTGAGAAAATGAAATTTTGAAGGACTAAATTGTGAAATAAATGAAATGTGTGGACTTGTATGAGCATGGGAGACATTCGGCCAAGCATAAGTATCATGAAATTTGGTATATTTTGTGATTTTGTGAAATAGGGACTAAATTGTCCAAATGTGAAAATGTGAGGGCTAATTTGCCAATTTCCCTAAATATGTGTTTTTGAATTGAATTGAATGAGTTGGTGAATAAAAAGGATTAAATTTGAATATGTATAGATCAAGAACCGAAGAAAACAGACTTAGATTGCGGAAAATCAAAAGTAATCGAGTAGCTGCATCCGTTTCCGTTAAACCGAACTCGAGGTAAGTCGATATACAAATAAATGTATTTGATTTGAGATATTTATGCATTTATGAAATTTAGATGGCTATGAATAATGCTCGAGATGGAATGTATATGAAATTGTGGATATATTGACAAGTTATAAATGCCTGAGAAGTCCCGTACGAACCTAGGAATAGATAGGATAACGTATGTCATGACATAGGTGTCCGTTATGTGATATCATTTAAGACCACGTCCGGAACATTGACATCGATATGAGATTTACGTGTAAGACCATGTTTGGGACATTGGCATCATATAGATTCGTGTAAGACCCTGTCTGGGACAGTGGCATCGATATTTGGTTACGTGTAAGACCACGTCTGGGACGTTGGCATTGTACGACTATTCCGAGCACTCTGAGTATCATATTTAGTTCCAAACGGTTCAACGGGCAAGTCCAAGAAATGAATGACTATGTGAGTTGTACATCCGTTTCAGGTACGTTGATATGTATGCTTTGTATAAGCATGAAAGGTGAGTAAGTATGTGCATTGATGCAAAGGAATATTTGAGAAATATGTATGTTTGAGATATGAGCAAATGAGATGTTTGAGATATGAGAATTGGTAAGCAATGGTAAACCAAGTGAGCCAAAGAGATATCCATGTGTTTTGAAATGAAGATATGTTAATGAATCTAAATTGCTATGTTTATGAATGACTTTGTGATAAGCTTATTTGTATATAGCTTACTAAGCTTTTTGAAAGCTTACTTGTGCGTGTTTACTCTGTTTTATAGATCGTCAAGGCTACTAAAGGCTCGGGAACCGTCGAGGATCATCACCACACTATCAAGCTCAATTTTGGTACGTTTGAATGTGTATATAGCTAAATATGGCATGTATAGGCTAGTTGTTTTGGAACATGTTTAAGATGTGTAAATAGTCATGGCTAGATAAATGTTGGTAATATGCATGAGTGATTATGGTATATGAAGTATGTTTTAGTATGGCTTAATGGCAATGAAATGGTCTTATAAATGGTAAGCTTAGTGATGGATTGATGCCAAAATGATTAAGTGAAATTGTGGATGAATCATGTTTGGTTTCACATGTGATTTAGTTGTGCTATTTGGTATACAAGTTGACATGTTTAGAAATGTAATTGAATGGAATGATAACATTTGACATGATTTTGATTGCCAATTGTGTATTGGTCCCTACAAGCTCAAACAAGTGATATCCCATACACAATTGGCAAAATGATTAAGTGAAATTGTGGATGAATCATGTTTGGTTTCACATGTGATTTAGTTGTGCTATTTGGTATACAAGTTGACATGTTTAGAAATGTAATTGAATGGAATGATAACATTTGACATGATTTTGATTGCCAATTGTGTATGGGATATCACTTGTTTGAGCTTGTAGGGATGACCCTTGTGTGGGTGGCATGTTGGCCTTAAAAATGGCCTATAAGTGCCCACACAGTTGAGCACAGGGGCGTGTGGCTCGACCATGTCTCTCGTGTTGAAATTCAAAACAAGTCAGGTTCAACCACAGGCTAGACACACGAGCGTGTGACTGGCCATGTAGTGCAAGTTAGTAGTGACCACGACTGAGGCACACGGGCGTGTCCATAACCGTGTGGACAAGTCAGTATGTATGCCCTATTTTGACACGGCTTAGACACATGGGCGTGTCTGAGGCCGTGGGAGGCACACGACCTGCCCACACGGGCGTGTGACCTCTGTAACTTAGAAAAATTCTTAAATTTTTGAGAAATTCTGTATGTGTTCGGTTTAGTCCCGGCCATATTCTAATGCATGTTTGAGGTCTCGTTGACCTACATAAGGGACACTTTGATGTGAATTGTTGAATTATGTTCTGAGATGTCTATAAAAGTTTCCGATTGTCCGGTAATGCCTCTTAACCCTAAACCAACGACGGTTACGGGTTAGGGGTGTTACAATTATTGTCAATGTAGGATGATGTGGGTTCGAGTGTGTTTAAACACATTATCTTATTGTTTATGGGTTAGGGAGGAGGGGCTATGGGTAGTTTTAGACACTGTGTCAAAAGGAACAGATATGATCAAAACCTATAATGAGAATATGCGAAAAAATACAATGACTGAATCTCAAATTATGTAGAAAAATATGAACCAACAACATATTTTAACCTCTAATTGATATTGAAATCGACTCGATTCGCTCTGTCCTTATAGGGGCAACGCATAGAAGTTTTTTTTATTGAAATTTTTTATTTGAATATTAATATCATTATATGTTCTTATTATATCTGGTTTTTTTTATACAATGCTTACAACTACCCATAACCTCTCCACAACCTTTAAATAGGAGGATAATGAGTTTCAGTGCACTTAAACCCACGTCCTCCTATATTGGCAATAATGTCAATGCCAATGAACTAAGGCTCACTCGACTTTTGATTAAAATTTGGGGTGTCATACTTAGGTAAAATTCCACCCATGTCAATATATTTACTAAACTGCAACTATTTTAATTTTATAACTATTTTTATATTTTTAAATTATATAATATTTTATAACATATATTTTAATATTAAAAATATTATATATTTTTTATTACAATTTCTTAATTTTATAGGGTTTTATAAATATATTTGATTGAATCAACCCTAAAATCCAAAAAAAAAAAAACTATATTTAACAAATTAAGCATAAAGTTAAACAAATTCACAATTAACACTAAATTCATTCTTGAACAAAACCATGAAAATTCAAACATGATAATATTAACAATTAACTTTCATCAAATCAACCTTGAAACATTAATCGCACACAAAAAAGGCATAATGACAAGTTTAGCCACTAGCGTTTACCCATTTTGTCACTTTAGCCCTAAAGTTCATTTTTTTATCACTTTAGTCCTCAAGATTCAAATTTAGTTGAACTGCTTCTTTTTTTTTACGGAAAATTAGATTGAATTATTAAAATTTTAATGGTACTAATGTAGCAACTTGTATGGGAGTCTACATGTATGTTATTGCTAATGTGGATAATTTAAAAAAAAATTATAAACTTTTATGATTTTTTAAAATAATTTTCATTTTTTTTGAAATTTTATGAAGTACACGTAAATTCTATGACAATACCATTAAAACTTTAATAGTCGAGTCAACTTTTCCATCTAAAAGAAAAGCAATTTGACTAGTCGATGACCAAAATGATAAAGAAGAAGAAGAATTAGGGTCAAAGTGACAAAAAAGGCATGCCAAAAATTAATACCATTAACTCTGAGTATAAAAATGTATAATTTTTGTCAAATATAAGTACCGTATTGGACCAAATTTAAAAAATATCAAACTTAGGTACAAAATGGGTAAAAGTACCATGGAGGCCCTTGTACTAGGAGTAGGATTGCATTTTACCCCTCTACTAAAAATATAGGCAAATTAGTCCCTATATGTTGGATCAAATAGCAAATTGATCATTTTGTTAAAAATTCTATCCATGTCTACTATTAAAATCCAATCTCTATATGTCAGTATGTGGTACACGTGGCATGCCAGATATAACTATTTGGTTATTCTGATAGCCATGTTAGCTTTTAAAAGTAGAAATGGATAGATTTTTTAACAAAAATGACTAGTTTGCTCTTTAATCTAACTACAAGGACTAATTTGCCCATTTTTTGAGTTCAGAGACCAAAATGCAATTTAACTCATAATACAGGGGCCTCCATGGTACTTTTATCGTACAAAATGATAAAATGATACATTTTAGAAAAAGGAAAATTAAAGTGGGAAAAAGGGGTAAACTACACCATTAGTCATTAACCTATGGGTAAGTTTTCATTTTGATCACTTAACTAAAAAGAGTTACAATTGGTTATTGAACTATTCAAAAGTTTTCATTTAAGTCACTGAACTATTAATTATTTTTTTATGTCACTGGGTTGTTAAGTTTTTTTTTTATTTTTTTAATGTTTCGCCAATGATCTCGAAGTAATAATTCAACGATCGATACGGTGGATCAGTAGCCATTGATGTGGAGAAAAATATACGTTAGATCTAAGTCGATTTGACGACCAGTGTTGGAGATAGAATAAAAAGTTGTTTGAATTTTGGTTCGCAAATTCGTGACGTCTAAAGTTATTTCGTGAAAAAAAAACTAAACTATAGAAGAGAAGGGAAAAGAGAGCATTCGATTGGTACAGGTAGTGCAAATAGAGAAAGCTATATATCATCTATTTTAGTAGCCCAGTGACTTAAATGAAAAATTTTGAATAGCTCAATAACTAAATTCTAACTTTTTTTTGTTAAGTGACTAAAACGAAAATTTACCCATAATTTAATGATTAATAATGTAGTTTACCCAAAAACAAGATACTTGCAGATAACGTTTTATCCAAGGGCGAAGCCAGGATAATTTTTAGGGGGGCGGATGAAATTTTAATTTTTTATAATTTATATCTTTCTAATTTGTAAAGAATTAAATCGAATTTTTATAATTTTAAAGGAGTCAAAGTGCAATTTTACCTTTACTAATTTAAACTTTTAAAAAAAATTCAAGAACCTCAATAGCAATTTTACCTTTTGGGGGGGCCGGGGCCCATGCCAGCCCCTGGCTTCGCCCCTGGTTTTATCCATATACTGTCCGATGAATGACTGAACCTGGGTTCAGTATTACATATGTGCTGACGCCATCGTTTTATCTCCTTTCTTTCACTATATATATAGATAGATAGATACAGATAAATACCCGAGTTCCTATTATGAGCAGCCACAGTGTTGGAATGGAGATTGTAGAAGACGTAGTGATAGTAGGGGCTGGAATTGCTGGTCTCACCACATCCTTGAGACTCCATAGGTAATGAATTTATTATTATTATTATTATTATTATTATTATTATTATTATTATTATGAAGTGATTGAATATTTGAAATAATTTGATTTGCAGGCTGGGAATTCGTAGTTTAGTACTGGAATCATCGGAGAGATTAAGGATCACCGGATTTGCTCTCACGACGTGGGAAAATGCATGGAAAGCTTTGGATGCTATTGGCATCGGTGAATCTCTACGCCGTCAACATTACCTGCTGTCCAGGTAAATGAACCACCACTAGGCACCAACCTTCCCTTAAAATCTACTGTATTTAATTAGATTTGGAGCCTAATAATTTATAATTACTTATGCATGGTTGTTAGGATTAAATCTTAACTTGAATGACATCGACATTGTTGTCAATGTAAGAGGTTGTAGGTTCAAGTGCGCTGAAGCGCATTATACTCCTATGTAAGGGTTGGAGAGGGGCTATGGGTAATTCTAGAGTTGTATTATCAAACATCACATACAAAATTCAGATTTCACTCTACTAGTCAAACACATCTAGGAAATTAGAATTCATTGTAATTGCAAGAGGCTGTAATACTTATCCTAGTAATTACGTTTTTCCTGCAATTACTCATAAGATATCCAAGTATACTCTAAAATGGGTCATAGATTTATCGGAAAACATTGATCTAATTTTGGTTTTAATGCCTTCACTATTCTGAAACACTATTAATTGTCACCATTAAAATTATACGAATTCTTGCTTTTACCATAACTTGGACTCATACTCAATTTAACTAATAATAAATTTACATGTTTGTCAAATGCTGAATATTGTTCTTAAAAAGGCTTTCAACTGATAATATTATCGATTTAGACTTATTAATGACATTATAAAAATATCGATTTTAGTTTACCATAAACAGAGCTGATGACACTTAGAATTATTCAATTGCAGCATAGTAGTTGCTTCTACATTCTTAGAGAAGCCGGCGCTATCGGAGATGTCATTCAAGGGTCATGATATTCGTTGTGTTCAACGGCGATCATTGTTGGAAACATTAGCAAAGGAACTCCCCAATGGAACCATAAGGTTCTCTTCTAAAGTGGTTTCCATTGATGAATCTGAAGACCACTTTAAACGACTGCATCTTGCCGATGGAACCATCCTCAAAACCAAGGTCAAAATCCACTTTATATTGTTTTATAACTTCATAAATTATAGGGTAAATTAATCTGAACTCTCGAATTAGGTTTTAAACTTTAAATTGTTTCAAGTTCTTAAAGTGTCAATATTTTATCAATCGGATAAAAACTTAAACATACAAGTATTTATTCCATAAACAACTTAGATTTAACGTGTTAAAAAGAATAACCCTATTTTTTAAAACATATTAATTACAAGTTGTCAATGTTGTAGGTACAAACATGTTTAACATTTAATCTATGTTTTTTAAATATATTTTACGTCAGATCCAAGCTAACAACTAGGAAAAGACTAAATTGATATAGTATTAATATTTTGTGGACTCAATTACAAAGTTTAGGATCGATTATGAATCTAGATTATGATTTTGGGGCCACTGGTGCAAATAATTTAAAATTTTATGTGTATGTATGTATTGTTGAAAGAGGCTGTAAAAATGCTACTGAGACCCTTATACTAGGAGTCGGATTATATTTTGCTTTTTCTACAAAAAAAACAAGTAAATTACTCATTGTATTTTAGATTAAAGAGCAAGTTGGTCCTTCTATTGAAAACTTCATCCATTATTATTGTTAAAATTTGATCCTTGTACATCAAAATGAGATATACAAAACACGTCACATGTAGTCGTACTAGTTTTTAACAATAGAAATATATGCAGTTTTTAATAAAAATGATCAATTTACTCTTTGATCTAATATATAATGACTAATTTATTTATTTTTTAAGTAGAAAAAACAAAATGCGATGTAGGAACTCATGGTACTTTTACCAGAAAGAGGCTAATGGGTATGGTGAAATTAAAACAGGTCTTGATAGGGTGCGATGGAGTGAACTCAGTGGTGGCAAAATGGCTTGGTTTACAAAACCCTGTTTTCTCAGGTCGATCAGCAATTAGAGGCAATGCGCATTTCAAAGGCGGCCATGGATTTGAACCCAAATTCAGACAGTTCGTTGGCAAAGGTGTTCGATCAGGATTCCTTCCTTGTGATGATGAGAATGTTTATTGGTTTTTTACTTGGACTCCAGCCACCAAAGGTAACCTTACTTCATTATGATAATATGTATAAGTGTATTCGAACTCATAAATAAAAAAGGTACAGCTTACCAAATTTAAACTCAAAATAATGATCTAACCCCAAAATTTTAACTTTCACCCTAAACTTTTAAAATTTTATTTTGGTCCCAATAATGAATTATTATGATTACTAAAAATCCATTATTATTGATTTTTAACATCCGTAGAAGAAGAAATGGAAGACAACCCACTTAAGCTAAAGCAATTGGTAACAAGCAAGCTCAAAGATACATCCGATGAAATGAAATCTGTCATCGAAAAAACACTGCTAGACGACATCATATCATCGCCATTAAGATACAGAAAACCATGGGAGCTGCTTTGGGGAAACATTAGCAAAGGCAACGTTTGTGTAGCCGGGGATGCTCTTCATCCCATGACCCCAGATATCGGCCAAGGTGGGTGCTTAGCCATGGAAGACGGCGTCGTTCTCGCTAGATGCCTTGGTGAAGCCTTGTTGAAACCAGGGGTTGAGGATGAAGAATATGAGAGGATTGAAATGGGGTTGAAGAAATATGGTCAAGAAAGAAAATGGAGAAGCTTTGATTTGATTACTACTGCTTTCATGGTGGGTTTTATACAACAAAACGATGGGAAGGTGATGAGTTATTTGAGGGATAAGTTTATGTTGAGGTTCTTGTCTGGGTTGTTGTTGAGGAAGGCTGGTTTTGACTGTGGTAAGCTTTGATTAATGAATGTGTGTTTAGTTTTAAAAGTAGAAGTTTAAATTCTCAATGGATTAAATTATAAATCTAAGAAAACTATAGGGATTTAGAATATATTTTAATATTTATTTAAATTAGTCTTTGAGCTTAAGCCTGTGTTTTTTTTTTCCTTAATGCATAAATCAATACAAGTTTGATACATTTTTCTAATGTGATATTTGTATTATTTTTTGGTCTAATATCATATATGAATATGCCAAAAGTTATATATTTTGCTACCAGGAGATAGCAATGTTTAATTCGAGTTTTAAAATTGATTTCAAGAAAATTCACAATTATTTAATAATATTAGTAATCAACCCTAAAACCCAAATTATATTACATTTATCAGACTATATTTGACAAATTAAATGCAATATTAAACAAACTCACAATTAACACTAAATTTATTATACTAACAAAATCATAAAAAATTCAAACCTAATCATATTAACAATGAACTTTCATCAAAATCAACTATAAAATCCGAATTAAACACCAAAAAGTTAACACTACCACATTTGGATATTAAAATATAAAACCTCTATCAAATTTAGGTACCAATTGAACAAAAAAATAACATAAATACCACATAAGAAAAAAGTGTCAAACTTACCTAAATAATATATATAGGGTGAGTATTTGGTACACTGAGAGTATAATATTTTTTGTCCAATTTACTCTTTGAATTTAGCTTCATATTGGAGCTTGAATTTGTTTTTTTCCCAGTTGGTCCTTAATATTTTCTTAAAAAAAAAAAGTTTAAGTCTGTAATAGTCTAAATTTCAGTGATGTCAGAAATAGTGGTTCGAGACCACCAAATCTGATAAAAGAACTCGTAGATTATATTATTTAATATTTACGAGCCAAATGTAGCTTTTAAAAGATTTTTGAAATAGTAAATTGTGTTTTATAAAGATTTATTTGGTCAAGAAATTGAGAAAAAGAGGTATCGAGATCTCGGTGTTATAAACCTAGTCATAAATATTTTTATAAATATTTACGGAATGTCAATAAGGTAGCATTAAAATTTCGTTAGAAAATTGTGACGTTTGGGTGGTTAATTAAATAAAAAGGTCTAAACTGAAAAAAGGTATAAAAGTTGCTAGAAGGATTAAATAGCTTAATTGTCAAATGAGGAAGGACCTAAAGTGAAAATAATCCCAAAGGAGATATTTTGGGCGGCAATAGCTGAGAAAAATCGGGAAATGGGTGAAATAAGGGCAAAATTGGAAAATTAACAAAATTAGCTAAATAAAAATGGGACCAAATTGGAATATCTAGAATTCTCTTCATTTCTCTTCATTTTCATCAGCTGAAAAACATCCATGGAAGAGGGTTCAAGCTGGTTTTCATACTCTACTTCATGTAAGTTTAATTCTTGCTTTCTCCTTGAAATTTCTATGTTTTTGGACTTTTACAATTGAGTCCAACTTACTATGTCATTAGTTTTTGATTCTATGGCTAATTTTTAAAGTTACCATGGATGAGTTCTGGAATAATATGATGAATAAATATAGAATTGAAGCTTTAATGTTGATATATGATGATTTTATCAAGTAAAATTGATGGAAATTGGTTTTAGGACCTAACTATAAAAGAGTTTGGAATTAAGGTTTAATGCTAAATTTATAATTTTCAAGGGTTATGGAGTAGCTTAAAATGATAGAATAAAGTATTAATTGGGAAAAATTAGCTCAATTGAGGGTTAATTGGACAAGGATTGAATTGTATGAACTGTAAAATTTGGGGCACAATGGAAATCAACATTTTGCACTAAAACAATTTTGGACAACAGCAGCAGTATAACTTTGAAAAATCACTAAAAATTGTATAAATTTAATTATAGAATGAATAAAATATGGAATTAAAACTTATTAAGTCTAATTTCTTATAGAAGAAACGGTGTAAGCAATGAAATTGTAAATCATGAGATATAATAGGTTTTGTGAGACAAGATCAGAATGATTTTGGGTTCCCCTGTTTTGACTTTGAAAAATCATAAAAAATTGGATAAAAATAATTACAGGCTTAAATTTATATGTTTAAAATTCTAAATGAGTCTATTTTCAAGAGAAATAAACAGGAATATCATCCAAATCCCGTATGAGGAGATAATTAAGTTTTAGTGAAGAAGGGTCGGAACTGTCAGACAGCAGAACAGGGGTGACTTTTAAAGAATAAACTGTACTTATTGACTACACCAAAAATTTTGAAAATTTATGGTAAGAAGATATGTGAGTCTAGTTTCAGGAAAAATTAGCGGATCTTAATTTGGAGTTCTGTAGCTCAAGATAACAATAATTTAGTGACTATGACACAGATGGACAGCTTGAATATTTACATAAATAAATAGTGAAAAATTATAGATAATATTACTTACAAGTGTGTTATTTATACTAAGGATGTGGACGGAGAGGAGGAGGAGGAAAAATATATGAATGAATTATGTATAAATTGATCATATGCTCGATTATAATCGATAAACGTTGACTTAGAAATGATATAATGTTTTATTTCGAATAATTATTATGAACCTAAGATTATCGTTATGGTATAAAAATCAAATTGTAAGTTCGTGTAACTTGAATTATATTCTTAAATGCTTGAAATATATTTTTATTGATGTGAATATGATTTGGATGTTTATTGTATGATAATTAATGAAGTATTAATATTCTTGATGAAAAGGGAAAATAAATCCCGGTTGAATGAAAGGAAAATTCGATGGATCTCTGAAAAAGAATTGACGGTAAAAAGGATCTAGTCCGGACGGGTGATCCTATCCCGCTATAACCCTCCCGAAGAATATGTGGAAAATAGATTTAGCCCGGACGTGTAATCTGAATTAGGGTCTGAATTTAGCCTGGACTGGTAATTCAGATCTAAGCTCATTAGAGCAATTGTCGTTGTAAGGGATTTAGCCTGGACTAGTAATCCCGACAATGTACTCTATAAGTTTATATTATAAGGGATTTAGCCTGGACTGGTAATCCCGCTGTAAGGATGAGGTTAGCGGGAGTGTGCTCTCTGAAATAGAAATGTGCGCACATAAATATGAATTGACGGACCCAGATTTGTACAATACAGTGTACCCCTGAAAATCCATCGAAATTTCGAGAAATTCAACGGGATAAATATGGAAAAATAAAAAGGGAATGGAAATCATGGTATTGATGAGCTCATCAATTATGGTATATATATTATGTGATAAAAGAAAATACGAGTTATTGAGACATGAACATAGAACTTGGTTGATAAATGTGTTCATTCATAATTATAGAATAGTGCACCTCAAGTGCACTATATGTGTAAAGATGATGTTTCAAATGATTTGATAAGTAAAACTCCAATATGAAGTAGTTTGAAACCAATGATGTTTCAAATGATTTGATAAGTAAAACTCCAATATGAAGTAGTTTGAAACCAAGACAAATTGTTATAAAAATGTACATGTAATACAGAGGTATAATTGTTATATGTTATATGAATATATAATGTGAAAAAATATAAGTACAAGAGAAATTTCATGAGAATTGAGCCCATATACGTTTCTTGTTATTTATATGAAGTGTACGACTAACAAATGGTATTAAGTATAAGGCTCGGTTGAATATCTTAAATTGGTTCTTGTATGTGTATGTACTAAATGTGTGTGAAGAATAAGGATCAAATGAGTGCGAAATATGGCTTGAAAAATAGCCTAATTTGTGAAAATTAACTTGACCACACGGCCTAGTAACACGAGCGTGGGACCTTTGTAAATGAGATAAACTTAGGAATTTTGCGAAAAATTTCATACGATTCTGATTTAGTCCCGACCCGATCCTAATGTATGATTTGGACCTCGAGGGTCCGTTAAAGAAACTTTTATAATCAATTTCGTTATTTTGAGCGATAAATGGTTTAAATTGTCTGTAAGTGTTCCGTACTCCTCGGTAATGGCTCGTACTTTATTCCGGCAACGGATACGGGTAAGTGGTGTTACAAAGTCCTAGTGGGAAAATAATTGTCAAGTTTAGGGATTAATTTGGACCAAAAAGTTCAACCCCAATATAGAAATAATTACCTAATTCAAGCCCAAATGTGAGGAGAATTATCAAATTCAGAGATTAATTTGGACTAAAACAAATTCAAGCAAAAAAAAAATGGTTTCACCCATTAAATTATATTAGAGAGACTAAATATGCATAAAATGAAAAATACAATATTATTTATACAATTTGACCTAAATCATTTACAAATATAGCTTCGATAACTCATTGAATTGATGTATCTATTAATTGGATCTCAACTCAAGTGAGTAATTATCGAAAAATTAATTCATTTATAAAGTAATAAACGTTACTATGAAAGTATTTTTATCATTTTATATTTTTACGTAAAATCTAGAAAAATAATCATCATGATATTTGAACTTAAAGCATCGTAGTATTCAATATCATACCTTCACCGTTTCAGTCAAAATCTCATTTAAAAAAAATATTTTTAAATATTTTTGTACCATAATTTTAGAGGCGAATCCAAGGAGCTAGTAGGGCCCCGGCTCTCCTTAAAATAGAAAATTATTGTTTTGACCATTTAGAAAATTTTAAAATTTTAAATTAGTAAAAGTAAAATTACACTTTGGCTCCCTAAAATTATGAAAATTTAATTTAGTTCTTTAAAAATTATAAAGATATAGACTATTAAAAATTAAATTTTCATTTCGAGCCCCTTAAAAAAACTTTTGGCTTTGCCCATGCAGAATTTTCTTTAAATCACATATCGAGTGTAAGTGTGTGACATAATCTAGTATTTCGTATTCTATTTCAAATTCATACATAATTTTTAAATATATTAAATAATTTTAAAAGTATCTAATAAAATACTATATTTATAGATATGCAAATATTTTTTTTCACTATAGTACTTGAAATTGACAATTATGTTTACTGTGATCAGGTACCGGCGGCTCCCGCCAAGAGGAAAAGAGCTTAAAGGCTTTTTATCCAGTGCGACAAACGACCCTCTACCTGTTCGGTAAAATGTCACTAAGAAACACACACAAGAAAAAGAAAAGAAAAGAATAAGTGGGAAAACAACAAGCACTAGGATTAATTATTGCAATGAAAATGTTTAATCCAACGCCAGTCGTCCACGCACTCTCCGATCAGACAAAGTATCTGATTATTCTATTAAGTATTAACTGAACCTGGATTCAGTATTACATATGTGCTGACACCATTATATCATATCCTTTCATTCACATTTCAATATATATATACACATACACAAGTATCTTCTGACCCAAATTACAGATCAAGAATTAAGAGCAACCCAAAGTGTCAAAAGATGGAAATTGTTGAAGATGTTGTAATTGTGGGGGCTGGAATTGCTGGTCTCACCACATCTTTGGGTCTCCATAGGTAAATGAAATTATTATTATGATGATGATTTTTATATATAATTTAAAGTGACTGAATGTTTGAAATAATTTGATTTGCAGGCTGGGAATTCGTAGTTTAGTGTTGGAATCATGGGACAAATTGAGGATCACTGGGTTTGCATTCACGACGTGGAGCAATGCATGGAAAGCGTTGGATGCTATTGGTATCGGTGAATCTCTACGCTGTCAACATCACCTCATTACAAGGCAATTTAACTACCCCAACCTTCTCTTAAAATCTCTCCTCTTTTTTTTTTTTTTAGTTACTACAAATAATATATCTAAATAATTACAATAAAATTAACTATTATAAAGTAAGATTAGATTAATAATCTGAATATATATAAATTTATATAAAAATAAGTTTAGACAGAATACATACATATTCAGACTTAAATTGTAATAAATATGGATGGAACTCACATATGATTTACGTAAGATGAAAATATGAAAATTTAAAATTTAGATTTAGGGTTTGAGTTCAGGATTTAAGTTCGAGATTTAAAGTTTAGGGTTTAGATTTAAGGTTCAGAATTCGAGGATCTGGATTTAGGGTAAAAAAAATTACCAATATTATGTGTCAATGGCATTAAAAAAATTGTTAAAAAGTCATTAAATAGTTTAAAAAAGACCATAGATGATGTGGTGGGAAGGGTTCATAAAATAATCTCTTTTTCTATTAACTAATTTAAAGGTTTGTTACAAAATAGATTAAAAAAAGTATCAAATACATACTTTTAAGTATCAAATTGAGTCAAAAAAAAATTTAAATACCAAAATGGGAAAATAGGTATACTTGAGGATCCAAATCGTAATAAACCTTTTAGTTTTTGCTATAAACTAAGCTTGGTATTACCCGAATCATCAACTTGCAGCATGGTTATTGCTTCAACGTTCTCAGACAAACCGCCATCAGAGGCACCATTTAAGGGTCTCGAAGTTCGTTGTCTTCAACGGAGATTATTGTTGGAAACATTAGCAAAAGAAGTTCCCAATGGAACCATAAGGTTCTCTTCTAAAGTGGTTTCCATTGACGAATCTGAATGCCATTTTAAACGACTCCATCTTGCTGATGGAACCATCCTCAAAACGAAGGTTAAAAATTCACTTAATTCACACGATTGTTTGTTTGAAAGAGGCTAATAATGTTTATTGTGAAAGAACAGGTGTTGATAGGGTGCGATGGAGTGAACTCAGTGGTGGCAAAATGGCTTGGTTTACTAAAGCCTGCTTTCGCAGGTCGATCGGCGGTTAGAGGCAATGCGCATTTTAAAAGCGGCCATGGATTTGAACCCAAATTCAAGCAATTGATTGGCAAAGTTGGTCGATTAGGGTTCTTACCTTGTGATGATGAGAATGTTTTTTGGTTTTTTACTTGGATTCCAGCCACTAAAGGTAACCTTCAAACTTTGAAAACCCTGCTTGAAATTGCAGATATAATAAAATTGTAATTACTATGCTAAATTTGGAAATAAATTAGATAAGTTTATTTTGTAACAAAGATAACATTTACTATATAAGTCTTGAATTTATTTTTTTTTAATTGTAGTTCGATTCCAAACAAAAGAATTCATTTACATAATCATAAAAATTTTAAAAATATTCTTTGTTAAACAGTAAAATTAGCTCTATTCAAATTTGGCATTATTTGATTATTTTTAATAGTATAGGACTAAATTGATCTATTTAACAGTAAAAGGTCTAATTTAATCAAGTTCCGATAATAGAGGGAACTTTTTCGGTACATTTGCTGCTAAATTTCTATTGTTATTAATTTTAGGGTTAATATAACTTTTTGTCCATTAATTTGACAATTAAATTTATTTTAGTACATTTTTTGTTCTCACTTTGGTATTTAACTTGATGAAACTTGACAAATGTAAATTTTTGTTAGTGTGTAAAGCTAGTGAATCAAACCTAAGCTCGAAAGACTACTCGTTTCAATTCAAGCTTGTAATGATTTGATTCCGAGAAAATCTAATCCATAATGATTTGAGCTTGAGAAAATTCAAGTATAAAAAAATTTGAGCTTGTGAAAAATTCAAGTCTAATTAGAAAGCTTGAGCTTGAGACTAAAATAATCCAAATCCAAAAAGGCGTAAGTCTAAAAAAATCTGAATTCGAAAGTTTTGAGTCAGTGAAAATTTTAAGCTTAATAAAACTCGAGCTCAAGTTGATCCCTAACCTGAGATAATTTAAGTTTAAAACAGTCCAAATTTGAAAATAGCTGGATGTAATTTCATAGTGTTACTTCGTCGAAAAATGTGGAGTACAAAAATACCGAAATGAAATAAAAATTATATTAACCTTTGGTTTTAACTTATGCAGAAGAAGGAATGGAAGAAGACCCAATTAAGCTGAAACAATTCGTAGCAAACGAGCTTAAAGATGCATCAGATGAGATGAAATCAATCATCGAAAACACTTCGCTAGAATGCATTGTATCATCTCCATTAAGGTATAGGAAACCAGTGGAGCTGCTTCTTTGGGGAAATATCAGCAAAGGCAACGTTTGTGTAGCCGGTGATGCTCTTCATCCCATGACCCCAGACCTCGGCCAAGGTGCGTGCTCAGCCATGGAAGATGGTGTTATTCTCGCTAGATGCCTAGGTGAAGCCTTGTTGAAACCAGGGGTTGAGAATGGTGATGATGAAGAATATAAGAGGATTGAAATGGGGTTGAAGAAATATGGTCGAGAAAGAAGATGGAGAAGCTTTGATTTGGTTACTACTGCTTTCATGGTGGGTTTTGTAATGCGACATGATGGGAAGATGATTAGGTATTTGAGGGATAAGTTTTTGTTGGGATTTATAGTTGGGTTGTTGTTAAGGAAGGCTGGTTTTGATTGTGGTAAGCTTTGATGTTAATGTGTATGTTTTGATATAAGTCTTGTGTTGTTGCTTGTTTGAATTTGCTTTGTAGTTGGGTTTTTGTGTTCAACTGGTTTGGTTATATTTTCTCTTTGAATGAAAGCTTCTTCCAATTGATTTTGAATTGTTTTACCTTCAAGAAAAATACATGGTTTTCGGAACTGAATCGGACTGGTTGGTCAGTCGGATCGACTAAACTACGAATTAATTAGTGTATCAGTTAAAAACAAGAGGTTGGGTTGATTAGCCCGTGAACCAGAACGGACTGATTGAATCGAGTTAAAAACCGGTTGAATAGGCTGTTAAACTTTTTTTTTTTCTATTTATTATGATTTTTTCAATAATTTTGTAATCGAATCAATCGGACTAGTGAATCAATGGTTTGATTGATTCGATCACCAGTTTAGTTATGAAAACTTTGAAAAAATAATTTTTTATAGGAATTATGGGTAGAGATTGTTCAATGATCGAACTCGAGACTAGACATGTTCATATGTCGAACTACTTGCCTAAACCTAAGGCCCATCCAAAATTTGAGAGGATTTGAGTTAAAATTATATTATGTTAATGTATATATTATATAACTTATTACACATAGAAATTAAATCTATAATAATATATATATATAAATATTAAAAAAAGTTGAGATGTCTATTTATAAATTTTTAATAAATAGAATTATATAATTATTAAATATTAAATTAAAAACAATAAAATATTTTTTAAAATTTTTAAAATATATATAATTGGGTCTAAAATGAATTTACATTAACTATTTATAAATATAGGTAAGATTAAACAAAATTTTAGGTCCATATTTCTAGTGAATTTGGGTAAACATAAAATGAGTTAATAGAGGTGCTATGATTGTTCAAACAACGGCCCTCAGACTGCTGACGTGAGATCCGCTGCCATAGGGGAGAAGACGAAAATTGATATGGTAATCGAGGAGGTTCATAGCAATGCACCGATTGTGGTGATTAAAGTCGTTAGGGCTCTAATAATTTTGGCTTTGGAGTTTTTTGAAGGTTGATCGAAGAAGTTCAAAGAAGGAGCTTTGAAAGAGGAAGCGGATGATGCCAAGAAACAACTTGAAGAAGCTAGAGCTAAATTTTCATTGCTTAGAACAACATTTTGAAGGTTTACTTTTTATGTCTTTAATGAACAAGATAAATTTAAAATAAATAATTGTTTAACGGTGTTATATAAGTAGATTTGTCTATGGGTCGAACTACTCGTCTAAATCAAAAGATTCATCTGAAATTTGAAAGAGTTTGCGTAAAAAGATTAGACCCAAAAAATAGACTTAGGCAAAAAAAAGTAGGTCCATTTAAAATATGAGTTGAGCTCAGGCTTAAATAGTCAAGGCCCAAGCTCAACTCAACACGACCCATTTTTAAGTTTATAATACTTTATATTATGTTATTTTTATATATATTATGTAATTTAGAACATAATAAAAAATAAACTTATACTAAATATATAATACAAACATTAAAATAATGTTAAAATTTTCAATAAATAAAAAAATGTATAAATTATTAAATATTAAATAATATGGGCGGACCTAAAATGGGATTGGATTTGTCTTTTGCAAATTTGAACAAAAATTTAAGCCCATATTTCGACCGAGCCAAACTTAGACAAACATAAAATATGTTAATATCATGCTTTGTTAATGATAAAAGTATAAGGATGTAATTTGATTAAATTAAAGTTTCGTGGTATATGTGAAAATTGAAATTAAATTTAGTGATTTAAATTGTAAATTACTCTTAATCAAGCATTATATAATTTATATAAACACCAATTAAATGATACAAATTTTATTATCTTAAAATAAAATATAAAATAAAATTTATTCTTGCCTTTAAAACCTAAAATTGATTAGGTTCTTTAAAGTTTTTCCTTGCAAACAAAGGCTACCTTTCCTTCCTAGTAAAACAAAATCTCCCAATAAAGCTATCCCTTTCTTTAATAAAAACCTTCAAATTCAGATATTGCACAGATTTTAATACTATATATCTTTTGACACATAAAAAAGAATAATAAAATGTCATTATATATTCCTTTTGAAGAGTATATATTCCTCCAAATATTTTCCACTTGATATTTGCTTAAACTTGGAACTTAGTTTGAATTTTAGCACTAAGCCAATCACCTATATCAAGTTCATATGATAAAAAGTTTTAAAAAAATTTAAAATTCTAACTAAAATATATTTACAAATAGTTACAATTAGGAAAAAAAAAAACTATAATAAACTCGAGTTTTTAAAAACCCTGTAAAATTAAGTCAAACTCATTATTATTAGAGGTGTTCATGGGCTAGACTGTGTCGGATTCGGGCTGGGTTCAACCAAAACCTTAGGCCTATTTGTTGAGCTTGGATCGGCCCAAAATTGGGCTTATAAGTTTATTTGAGCTCAGCTAGACCAGCCCGTATTAACTTTTTTTATATGACTTTTTTTTTAAAATATAGTACATCAAAAATACTAAAAACATTAAAATAAATGTTTCCCAACAAATTGAACATATGTATACTTAAATAACACTAAAATAGGTGCAACTTAAGAAGCAAATGCCTCTAAAATAGTAACAAAATTAACAATAAAACAAGAGTTATACGATATCCAAATAATAACAATAAAATAGTAGCAACATAACAGTGAAACTGTAGCAAAATAGTGAGAAAAGAATAAGAAAATAGTAACAAAACAATTTAAAAAAAAACGAAACAACAATATTTTTTTTATTTTTGCAAATTCGGGCTGGGTCAAGCCGAGCTTGTGCCAAAAAATCCTTACCCGAGGCTCGACCTGTTTTCTAAACAGGTCTTATCTTTTTGCCCAAGCCTATTTTTCGGGCCTATATTTTTACCTAAACCCTCTCACTTTTCGAACGGACCTTTGGGCGGCCCGACCCATAGACAAGTCTAATTATTATACTAAATTTGAGATTTAGTTTCATATATTTTAATTTACATAATTATTATTTTTAATGTTATTAGTTATGTCAAATAATTAATCTTATTAACTATTATGATTAAAATGTTAATGTGGATTTTTTAAAAGAATATTTTTTCCAACACAAAAAAAACTTATGTCAACATTGTGAGTTAGAATAAGTGTTTTTTTTTTTTTAAATCGCATTATTATTAATCGGAATTGCTAAAACCATTATTAATGATATTATAGAAGTAAATGATCAATTATGTTAAATTATAAGTATAGGAACTAAATATCAAATTTAAGCATATAATAAAGGGGCCAACATCATAATTTAATGATTATTTTACCAATCTTATTTACAATAATATTCCCATGTACTTGCAAAAATAATTTATTAACGAGGTATGGTGTGGTGGTTACTCATCGCATCTCTTGATCATATGGTCTAGGGTTTGATCCCCATTCATGGGAATGGAGCACATTTCGTAGTCAATCATTTACCTCTTCAGAGAGCACCTATAGCAAGGGGATTAGTTATTGTTGACAACAGTGAATCCCTGATTTTGACTAGAAAATGAAAACCTTTTTCATATTTTCCCATCTTTTCTTCCGCCCCCTCTTTTTTCAAAGTTTCCAAACTCTTTGTTCAAGTTGAGCGTAGTTAGCCACTAGATTAGCTATCACATAAACTCTTCTCTACCTGTTTCTCAAGCCATCTCTTTTCCCACCATCCTCCTCGTTGATGAGTACTGATTGTTGCTCAGAGCTCGCTAGTCAAATTAAAAAAAAAAAAAACTTAACTGCTCAATGACTTAAACAAAAACTTTTGACTAGTTCGGTGCTTAAATGAAAACTTTTGAATAGTTTAGTGACTGTTTTGTAACTTTTTGAAGTGGAGTGAGAGCAAAACATAAACTTACAAACAATCTAATGACCTTGGATGCAATTTACCCTAAAAAATTTAATATATTTATAAAAATTAGCAAATCCAACGGCCGGGATGAAATTTCAAGATTATTGGATCCATAATGGCCCAAAAACATCCAAACACACGAGACAAACAACAAAACTTAATTTACAAATCTACCCCAACACACCGCTTCAAAGAGTTTTAACGCTTTTTCAAATTAGCGTTTATTAATTTTCTCCAATTTTTCTTTTTTTTCTTTTTTTTTTTCCTTTTCAATACAAAATCAACTTTAACATTTTACAACAACAGACCCACACCCCTTTGGTTTTAAAATAAGAACAGCTCCTCTGGTTCTATTTCTCTCGCTCGCTCGCTCGCTCGCTCGCTCTCGCTATTCATAATAATCGCCGATTTTCATCAGGTAAAGAAAAATAAAATTCATTTTAGATCATCTTTTTCTTTTTGAAATCTGCCGATTAATTACCGATGAAAGCTGAACCAGTATTTTTCATTTCCTTATTTTGTATGATTTTTAATGGAATGAGATGGTTTAGTGTGGATTTGATCTACCTGCTATTATTTTAAAAAAAATTGATTATTTGTTGTCTAGATTAAATTTTGAGCTGTTTTTGGAGTTTTTTTTTTTTTTTTATCTTTATTATAATCTGAGAATATTTATATTTTGTTTCGGCGTTTAATTTAATAATCTTTTTTCTTATTGCGATTGAATAGATGATGTTTGTTTCTGGAATGATTTGGAGCACTGTTTTATTTGTGTTTGGAATAGGATATTGAAAGGTTAGAAGCGATTTTAGGTGAAATTATATGCTTTGATTTTAATCGGAAGAGAAAGAGCTGAATTTTAGTTTAAAATGTATAGATATTTTACAAGGAACTGGTTTAAGAGTGTTGTGGAATTTTATTTGGCGATAAGCAATAATCAATCATGGAAACCTTGTTTTAAATCTGTTTATGTTGAGCTAGGTATGTCGTGTTGTTGGTAAGGTTAAGAAGAAAAAATTACTGCAAAACCTTAGATGATTTGTTGAGCAAATGGCTTGCAAATAAAAATGAAATGCTTGATAGGTTGAAACTTGCTTTGGAATTGTGCTAATTGATGGTTTAACAATGTTTGCATGTATTCTCAGATGGAGATGAAGCAGCAAGACTTATCTGCTTTTGAGACTAATGAATCTACCACTACAAGTTTGCATGAAAGTAACACTTTGAGTAAGGGTGATTCTACAACAAAGGGGTCTGTCAATGATCAAAATGTAAATAACCCAACGAATGTTGGAGTTGGTAAACAGAATGAGGTTTCTGGTAACTCACATAGTGTTCCTTACATTTATCGACAAGATGTTGTCAGGAGTAATTTAAATGGTTCGATTGGGATTGTGAATGAAGTTGCTGGTGACTCCGATTCAGATGGAAGCATAACTGATGATGAAGACGATGAAGATGAAGATAAAGATAATGAGGACGGTGAAGATGAAAGCGGTGATGTTGATGCCAATAGCAATGCTAATGGGAGTGGTGAGGGGAACAAAGGTGAACGTGATTATAAGTGTGGTGATCTTCAAGCTGATCAAATTCGGGTACTGTGGATGGATGATACTGAACCTGTTCAGAGTATTAAGAATGTAACTGTTGTTGATCGGGGTTTCTTGCATGGTGATTATGTAGCTGCTGCTTCAAATTCAACTGGGCAGGTGGGTGTTGTGGTGGATGTCAATATCTCTATCGATCTGTTAGCTCCTGATGGATCTACTATAAAAGATATCTCCACTAGAGATTTGCAACGTGTGAGGGATTTTGCTGTGGGTGATTATGTGGTCCTTGGTCCTTGGCTAGGTAGAATAGATGACGTTTTAGATAATGTCAACGTGTTGTTTGATGATGGCTCTGAGTGCAAAGTTATGAGGGCTGAACCATTGCGTCTCAAACCAACTACTAGGAATACCCTTGAAGATGATAGTAATTTTCCATATTATCCAGGCCAGCGTGTAAAGGCAAGCTCTTCGTCTGTTTTCAAGAATTCTAGGTGGTTATCTGGTTTATGGAAGCCAAACCGTTTGGAAGGTACAGTAACTAAAGTTACAGCTGGATCTGTGTTTATTTACTGGATAGCCTCTGCTGGCTATGGGCCTGATTCTTCCACTGCACCAGCTGAAGAACAGAATCCAAAGAATCTAAGACTGTTGTCTTGTTTTACACATGCGAATTGGCAAGTGGGTGATTGGTGTCTTCTTCCAACTTCATTGCAATCCATTCCTTTGGACAAGGGTTTGTCTAACATGCAACTTAATGGCTCCATGAGAAATGGGAGAAATCATGAATGTGATTCAGAAGAGGTTACTCCTGATGAACCAAGTGATAATACTGAATCCATGGATCTTGATGAAATGCCTACACCTGATGAAAACAATGCAATTGTTGAAACTAAAGACAATGGAAATGTTGAAAATAAAGTCTCACTTGAATCTAGCTCTTGTAGCAGTTCATTATCAGTTTCAAAGGAGACTGTCCATGAGCATTGGCCTCTTCACCGCAAGAAAGTCCGTAAAGTTGTGATTAGGAAAGACAAGAAAGCAAAAAAGAAAGGGGATAATTTTGAAAGGGCTCTTTTAATTGTCAATAGTAGAACAAGGGTTGATGTCGCATGGCAGGATGGAACAGTGGAACGTGGAGTGGATGCAACAAAGTTGGTCCCAATTGAAACTCCTGGTGATCATGAATTTGTTGCAGAGCAGTATGTGGTGGAGAAAACCTCTGATGATGGTGATGATGCATATGAACCCAGGCGTGTTGGGGTGGTCAAAAGTGTTAATGCAAAGGAACGGACAGCTTGTGTAAAGTGGTTGAAGCCAGTTGCCAGAGCAGAGGACCCTCGTGAGTTTGACAAGGAGGAAATTGTAAGTGTGTACGAGCTGGAAGGACATCCAGATTATGATTACTGTTATGGTGATGTAGTAGTTCGATTACCTCCAGCTTCTTTTCCCATTCAATCTGCTTCTGAAGAAGGCTCCCTTAAGGAACCAAAGCAGGAAGATGGATCAAAGGAGGTGAAACTGGACTTCCAAAAGCACTCAGGAAGTAACAGAGTAGAAGGTGCCCCGCTTAATGAAGCTTCCATGGACTTCACAGATCTCTCTTGGGTTGGGAACATAACTGGCCTGAAAAATGGTGATATTGAGGTTACATGGGCTGATGGGATGGTTTCAACGGTAAACTTGATGCCTTATTCTGTGAACTAATATTTTATTTTCTTTCTCCTTTGAGTTGTCTTTGGCTTCTGAAGTCCAAACTTTGTCTCTTTTTTCAGTTGGTTTTCTTATATTTATTACAGTGGTAACCTCTCTTCCTATCAGTTGGCTGACTTAAAACGTTAGAGGCTCTTTTATCTCAATGGATATTGTCATTTTGGTAGGGATGAAAGAACCTGCTCTTTGTTTTGTTCTTGACTAGTTTATTCTTTATGTAAGTATTAATCCTCTCACATACATCCCAAGGAGGCTAAATATAAGCATTATAACCTTAGAGAAGGTTTCCGGTGATATTTTTAGATTATCATAATCAGTAAATTTATCTTCCTTTTCTTATAAACTATTTTTACCTGCTTATTTTAGGAATATCTTAATTAAGTGTCTGTTCTATCGTGTGATGATTACTGATAATTATTTCATACTGTTTACTTGCTTGTGGAGGAGCATAGTTATTGTTTTTGACAAATTGATCTTTAATTTTTTTTTTAGGTTGGACCTCAAGCAATTTATGTTGTTGGCCGAGATGATGATGAATCAGTTGCTGCTGGGAGTGAAGTAAGTGATGATGCTGCTAGTTGGGAAACTGTTAATGATGATGAGATGGATGCTCTTGAGAATGCTCAAGAGGTTTGTTTCTGTTTGAAACAATAGCATGGTAGTCCATAAATTTAAATCTGTCAACATATCAATTATAGGCAAGCAGGTTTCCCAAAAAGGGGTTTTTAAAGTTGTTGATCTCAGCCGTTCATTCTGAAACACGGTTTTATGAGCCAGAATGTGGTCTGGGATTGGTCTTGATGGGTTGGGATAGAACTTCGAGATTAAAAAATGTTAACGTATTAATCACATATGTTTGGAGAAAAAACTATATATTTTTGCCTTGTAGTGCTGGTAGGACCATACGATGGTTAAAAAAATATCTAGATGCCTTCTGCGCATACATGATCACCAAACCTTTTATGCACCATGCTAGTACAATTATCAGTATATGATTATGCAATCTTAAATTCTAATAATTCATTTATTTTGGTCCTCCATTGAGTGAATGCTATGAGTATTTGTTGTTCAGGATCTGGAGCCACTAAAAGCCAGTGTTTCAGAAGCAGAAGAGGGTATGGAAAATAATTCTGGAAGGAATAAAGCATTATCTCTCCCCTTAGCTGCATTTGATTTTGTCACCAGACTAGCAAGTGGATTGTTTTCAGGAAGACGAAAAAATGATCAAATTGGTTTGGATTCCGAAGGAGAAAATGAATATGAACCTCAGGGCAGAGATTCCGGCTATGAGTCTAGCTCGCAGAAGTCCAATGTTGATAATTCCAGTGGGAAAAATGTTAGTGGAAATGGTCTGGAACATGTTGAAGTAGAGGTGCAGAAACAGTCACTTCCTTTGGAAGATTCGAGCAACTTGAGAATTGAAAACTTGGATCCTAAGACAGGTGATGAGGACAATGCTTGCAGTTTCAAGCGGTTTGATACAGCTAAAGATCCTCTAGATCATTATTTTCTTGGTGGAAGTGGTCAGGTATATGACCTTTATATACTAGCACTGAGCCACTGACACTATATAACTTGCTTTGTTGATTTGAGCTATAACATTAAGAACATGAAATATAATCTTTGGATGTGGACTTATCTTGTTGTCTTAGTATGATTAGGACCGTCTATTAATTTGGCTGTGCAATTTAAAATCCACTTCAATATATATAGTGCAAGTTTGGAAATCTGTATTGATATGTTGCTTGAGGAGACTCTAATATGTTAATATGTTAAATTTTGAGGTTTTGTGTTCACTACCTCTACTGCAGTGTTATTGGAACTGGACCAGACCAGGAACGGTCTGGTATATTGGTCCAGAAAAAGGGGTTGAATTGGTCTCTGAGAGAACTGCTCAGAACCGGTAAAAACCAGAGCAAAACCCACGAACCAGTTTTATTCTTTTTAATTTTTATTTAATTATTGTTGGACCAGCGGTTGAACCGAAAACTGGTGGTCTGACTGGTTTGACCACTGGTCCAGTTTTATAAAACATTGCTCTAGTGTAGTGTTATTGCTTAATGGTAATTGCAATGTATAACATGTATAGTTATGTCTCTTAGATTTTGAGTTTTTCTATGTTAATCATGCTTGCAGAATAATGCTGGAAGGAAGTGGTTAAAGAAGGTTCAACAAGATTGGAATATCCTTCAGAACAACCTGCCAGGTAAGGATTGTGTAGTCTTGGTGTATTTAAAAGGTTTCTTGTCCTTGGCCGTATCAACCTTTGTTTTAAGACTTATAACTATTTAACAGATGGAATCTATGTACGAGTATATGAGGATCGGATGGACCTCTTGAGGGCCGTAATAGTTGGGGCATATGGTACACCTTATCAAGATGGTCTTTTCTTCTTCGATTTTCACCTTCCTCCTGAGTATCCTGATGTGCCACCGGTAAGATCCCTAAGATTCTCTTAACTTTTTGGATTGTCTTTAATATGTCATAGGAAAGTGATTCATGTTACTGGGTTTTCCGACTCGGGTTTTAATTTCTGCAGTCAGCGTACTATCATTCGGGTGGTTGGAGGCTAAATCCTAATTTATACGAGGAGGGCAAGGTGTGCCTTAGCCTTCTAAACACATGGACAGGCAAGGGAAACGAAGTTTGGGATCCATCGTCATCAAGCATCCTTCAAGTCCTAGTTTCACTGCAAGGGTTAGTGCTAAATGCTAAGCCATATTTCAACGAAGCTGGGTATGATAAGCAGGTTGGGACAGCCGAAGGAGAGAAAAATTCGTTGGCGTACAACGAGAATACTTTCTTACTCAACTGCAAGTCAATGATGTATCTAATGCGGAAGCCCCCAAAGGTAATTATTCCATTTCACTAGTATGTTCTCGTTATTGAGTTGCTGTTGCACATGATTAACTTTATAATCATGTCTAGGACTTTGAACAACTCATCAAAGAGCATTTCAGACAACGCGGTTATTACATCCTTAAAGCCTGTGATGCATACATGAAAGGCTACTTAATCGGTTCTCTAACTAAAGACGCCTCTATTAGTGACGCAAACAATGCAGACTCCAATTCAGTTGGTTTCAAGTTGATGTTAGGCAAGATTGTGCCGAAGCTGTTATCAGCACTTAATGAAATCGGAGCTGATTGTCAAGAATTCAAGCATCTCCAGCAGTCGTAATGTCGGGTTTCTAAAGACATTAAAAAAACTCAATATCCCCCATCAAAGCAAAACAAAGGTCAGTGCTGGAATTTTCAAATGTAAATATACAACTTCGGTGAAACATTCTTCTTTCCTGTTTGAAAAAAAAAAAAAAAAGGCTTATAAACATATTAGGAGCTGGATGCACTTCCTTGGAGCAAAAATCACAGGGTTCTTTTTCTCTGTCATTTTGAAATTCTTTTTTTTTTTTTTAACTAACTTAGAATATTCAAAACTTGTGCTGATTTTTCTTATTTTACTTCATTTTTTTTGAGTGAATTTTGGTTTTTTTCACTGATTTTGTTTTAGAACCCTAGGAAATAGGATTGAGAAGAGAGTCAGGGTTTTGGATTGATTGTTGACTTCAAATGATAAATTGATTTAAATTGAAGAAAAAAGTATCCTATTGTCTCAAAGTCTCATTTTATGTTCATGGACTACTCTGTTATGAATATTACCTTAGTTAATGGTTTATTTTCGATTAGATTTCCTTTTACTCTTAAAATCTTTTTTCTAGGATGGATTGGATATGAGAATGTGTTGGATACGAGTATGAACAGAGATATGAATATGACACTCAAAATTGTGAAAAAATAATAATTAAAATTTTATGGTTTAGTATTTGATTCAGTGAAAAGTAGGTAGGTTTCAAACACTTACTGTTACATGTATACATTTTTTTTATGTTCGATGTTTTATTTTTATTTTTTTTTTACTATTTTTTAAAATGGTATTTGTGCTGGGGTGTTCAAACCGATCGAATTAGTATTAACCGAATTAATCAGACTTTTTAATCCTTTAATCGTTAACTGAATCGAATTTTTTTCAAGAAAAATTAATCGAATCAAAATATTTCAGTTAATTTGGTTGGTTAACCAAAATTTATATGTTTTTTTTTTTTTGTTAAAAGAAATATAAAACATATCAAAAGAAAATAAATTGATAATGTTCATTTGACCGAATTACCGAATTAAATTACATAAGTTTGTATTATTAATTATTAAGTTTGGTTAATTCGGTTATTATTCAATTTTGAACCGAATTAATCTATAATTGAATTTTCAAAAAATTATTATTCGACTTTTGACTGAATTAGATTGGTTAATTGATTGATTAACCGAATTAGATCGGTTCGGTCGATTAATTCAGTTTCAATCAAAATTTGAATACCCTTATGAGGCACTAGATTACAAAAAGGATCAAAGAGTAAACTATTGAAGAATAATTTGGTTTTTTTAATTAAAAGATTCATGTCTTATTATTATTATTATTATTATTATTATAAACTAACATAGTTAATAAAATAATTAAATAGTGACACGTAATATGTCAAGTGTATATTATTTTTTAACAGTAACAATGAATAAAATTTTTCTAAGAAAGTTAACTCACTCTTTCATGTAATGTATAATGTATAGGGTTCAATCTATTTTTTTTTTAGAAGAGATAAAATATAATTCAACTTTAGATACATGAGTTTTTATGATATTTGACTTTTTTTTATATAAAATTTAATCTTAAATAAAGAGGAGATCTTTTTTTTTTTTTTTTTTTTGTCTAAGTTAGGCTTTAAACTTGACAATTGTTTTTACATTAGGATTTGAACAAGTGTTTCCATATTGGGGCTTGAACTTTTTTTTGTTCAAGTTAGTCATTGAACTTGGTAATTGGTTCCACATTTGGATTTAAACTCTAAGGTCTTCAAGGACTAACTTGGACAAAAAAAATTCAAACCCTAATATGAAAACACTTGCTTAATTCAGGGCTTAGCTCAAACAAAAAAAAGAGTTCAAGTCCTAATGTGAGAAAAGTTGCCAAGTTCAGACCTAAAAAGTGGTTTAACCCCTTATTAAAATATTGCAATTTTCCGTTGATCCAGTAAATTTCAAAATCTGGCCCTTAGTTTTTCTACCACAGGCGAGCTAACAGTGGTAGCTTCTAAAATTGGCATAATAGCAATTTTAACTCTCAATATTTCTACATTATGTCAATTTAGTCTTGATTTTAAAAAATCCAACACTTTGTGTAATTATATATTTTTTGAAGTTTTACTTTTATTTGTAACTCTTTCACCTAAAAAGTTTAAAAAATTATCCAATAAAAAAAATTAGAAATACCCAAAAATCCAAGATAATAACTTTTGTATTTTCTCATTCTTTTAAAATTAACCTTCAACGTCACAAAGAAAATAAAAATTGTAAAAAAAAAAAGTTAAATTACACAACGTGTAAATGTTGAGAATTAATTTTTTTTCTAGAATCAAGAATAACTTGATATAATTTATAATTATTGAGGGTTAAAATTGTTATCTTGCCGATTTTAAAAGCCACCATCGCTAGCTGGCAGGTGACCATAAAAGACAAAATTCAATAGTTGAGTTTTAAAACAAATAAATTTACTAATAGTTGGAAGGCTACTAATGTAGTTTACCTTGAAACTTTTCAGCTAACTAAATCCAACACCTCAACATTTTTAATTTTTTAATTTATAAATATTAAAAAATTCAAATGGTACTAATTTATTTAAAATTAAAATATATTTACAATTTCAATTAATTTATTGAAATTTAAAATTCATTAAAATATGTAATTTTATTAATTTATTTAAATTTAATTAAACTAAATATATAAAGTAATTATTATAAAAGTAATTAAAATCTTTAGTAACTTTACTAACAAGTGTTGGATATAGTGTTAAAGTATATCAAGATTCCTAAAGAAATAATATAAGTTAGAATTTTGGCATGATATTGTTGAGAGAATTGACCACGAACTTTGAACATATACCGTACAACGAAGGTTAAGAATACAATTTCCATTCGTCTAGTTCTTAAACACATCTTAAAGAACCTGGTGCGTATTGAAACCATTGTCTTTTCCATTCTTCTAAAGGTAAAGACTAATGCAACAAACCTCACAATATCACTATTGAGAAGTTAACAAGCTTCTCTCTTAAGCACAGTACACTAAGATTCGTAAGTAAAAATATGATGTGAGCACGGCCACATCATGTTATGATGTAATTTGACGACATTGGGATTGACCCAAACAAGAGGGGTCTAAGTGCAAAATGAAATATCTCACGGGAAAGTAGGTCATAGTTTTAACGTAGTTATGGTTCCTTAAAGAATTCAAATGTTTTGGATTAATGTTTCTACCTTTGAACCATTTTAAAACGATTCTTCACATTGAGCTATTTTCCGATCATTATCATCCTCTATATAAATTACATTCAAAAGGATTATTATCTCAATTCTCTACAAATCTAATCAAATTTTTAAAACTTAGTTGGCATTGGATATCTAGAATTAAGGTTAATTTAATGGAATGTACAATTGTTAAGGATTAAATATGTTATTATACCAAAATAGAATCAAATAATAATATTAGGGACGAAATTGGAAGTTTTTGTAATGAGTTTACCCATAAAATTATATATCAAAAGTTCTTTTTTTCTCTAAAATTTCTTTTGAAAATTCCCGACCCACCATTATTTCATCTCTCTTCACAGATCTGCCGCCGGTGCCGCCAAACAAGCCTCTGACCACCGCTCTGTCCCGGCCTCGTCCTTTTGTTCCTCCAGTCAGCTCAATTCTCCTCCTTCTACAGTGGATTATCCAAGCCCTCTCTTACCTTAAAGTCTCCAATAGACCAAGAAGTTAAATAAGGTAATTTTTTTAAGCCCTAAACTTAACTTTAAGATTGATTGCTACTTGAACCCCGAGTTACACTGTTGTGTGCGTCCACAATCCGCTGCTATTAGTGTGAAATTTGTTCACACTGAGGTGTTTAGCCGTGGTGGACGGTGCCACTGCCACCGTGAAGTCTCAGCCGCGCACCTTTACGCCGACGCTATTTGGAATCCCAGGGATAAGTTTTATTTTTTTTAATTACAAATAAAATTACTTGAAGCATACGCTTAAGCTTTAATTGTTAAGTTTATTTTTCAGGTAAAGGCTAACCAAAAAAAATGGAAGACCGCCGAGTTCACCCGGATTGTATCAACGCGTCGAATCCGTACCATGAATGTGTTGAATATTGCTTTAGAAAGATTGTTGAAGCCAAGGCAAAAAAGGATCAAGAAAAACCAGGTGTTTTAATGCTGTTCTTGCACTTCTACCATTAATGGTTTTGTTTGTGGTAAAAGTATTATGGCGGCTTTGTATTAGGAGTGAGATTGGGTAAATTAGTTCTTGTACATCATATCAAAGAGCAAACTGTTTTTTTATGTTAAAAATTTCATCTGTTCTTACCGTTAAAAACTGACATGGCTGATAAAATAACTAGAGTGCTACATGCACTTTATGTTGATGTAGAGAGATCAGTTTTTAACGATGAAATTTTTGACATATAAAGGATCAGTTTACTCTTTGATATAATGTTGGACTAATGTGCCTAGGGGCCTTCATGATACTTTTACCTTTTGTTTATGTACGCTGTCTTCAATGTTTAGTAACTTGGCTGCTCTTTTTCTTTTTTGTGGCAGAAACCGTGCAACGCGAGCATGATCAACCTGTTAGATGTGTTGCTTACCAAGAACAAGATGTACAAAGTGGAGCACCAGAACCAGAACAAAATTCCGATGATGACAATAATAACCAGCTAGCTGAGGAGAAGATTGAAGGAGACATTACAGAACTTACCGGTAGACAGAAAAAATTATTCGAGTTGAGACTAAAGATGGTTAGTTTGCTTACCATTTCCGTTTTATCTTGTATGTTTAATTTCATTAGAAGTAAGAACAAATTATCGATGATGATTATGTGATTCTCAGAACGAGGCAAGAAAAGCTAATCAAACGGCTATGGTGGCTGAAAAGAAACGAATGGAAGCTCCACCGGAATCTAGAGGAATTTCTAAGCAAAAATGGCTCGAGGAAAGGAAGAAAAAGATTGGGAAACTTTTGGATGCAAATGGGTTGGATTTGCAAAAAGCGTATATGCTCGATACTCAAGTGGCAGCCGAGGCAAAATATAAGAAATGGGAAAAAGATCCTGCTCCGTTCGGTTGGGACGGTATGTTTCGATCTGTTACTTGTTTTGCTTTTTCGGACTTCCATTTCTTACCATCTAGTTACGCATGCATATATCAAACTCCTTATGTAATAGCCCCCATAGGATGTCGAATATAGAAACACTCGTAGGCGCGGTTTGCTTGATGCTTTTGCATTTTCGCTCTTTCGGTAGAACAAGGACAAATAGCGAAAATCGAGAACACTTTAATACGTCAACGAGGTTAATTTTATGTTTTTTTATGGTGGGACTTGTAACAGTATTCAATCAGAAGACATTGTACAATGCATACAAAAAACGGACAAAGAACATCGACATCGACTTAGAAGAATATAACAAAATGAAAGAATCTGACCCAGAGTTCTTCCGTGAAGCTTCGAGCCTCCAATATGGGAAGGTATGGTTTTGCTTGATTTCTTTCTCACCATTATCTCACCAATGTGATTGTGAAGTATCCAATACGAGTTTCTTACGTTTTCGTGTAGGCACCTAAGGTTTCGGAAGATAAGATTGATAAGATGGTAAAAGAACTTAAGGACCGGGAAGAAAAACGCAAGTCATTTAGTAGGCGGAGGAAATTTCATGAAGAGAAGGATATCGATTCGATCAATGACCGTAACGAGCATTTCAATAAGAAGATCGAACGGGCCTTCGGGAAATACACATTGGAAATAAAAAATAATCTCGAACGAGGAACCGCATTGCCTGATTAAGGTATACTTTTACTCATTGCAAATGTTCTTTTGTTGTTGTTGAACGAGCACTGCATCTAGTGCTTATTTAAAGTTATGGCTATGCATTTTATTTTCTGAGATTCTCTACTTGGCTTTCTGGTTTTAATTTGATGATACTCAATTTGATGCTTGATTTTGTTTTGTATGTAAAATATTTACTTCTGTTCTTTTATGTAAAATTCAGAGTTGGTCAAATACCCTATTATTTTGATCTACAATATTGCTAGCATATTGAAATATATATATTTATATAGATAGGGTTGGTCACACCAGATTAGGGATGACGATAGAGTTGGACGGAAAAAGATGTTAAATTCACCATTGTTACCTGATCTTCCGTTTCTAGGCCCAAGCGAATTCCTCCAGGAATTTGAGGAATTTTCTATTGCATGATACTTGGTTATACATCAACAAGCAAGAAGAAGAAAGAAATTATCTAGCACTTCACGTCTATATACTGTTTGAAATTGCGTTGCTGTGTCAGAAGAAGGATAGTTATACTGATTCGGTATACTTTAAAAATATCTTTGGTACAATATTGACGATCTATATTACCACCTGTCTCTTTCTACTATGGATGTATAATATTAAAAATTATTACCATCTTTATGAATGCTGCATGCATCCATCTTGTCTTAACCCAATCCACTTTAATTTAATTTTTATCTTTTATTTTTAATATTTTTTTATTTTTTTAAATGTAAATAAATATTTAAAACATAAAACACAATTTTTTTTCCTATAATATATTATTATATTTTTATTCTCTTAATAATTATATATGCAAAAACTAATTAAATGGTAATATCATATAGTATTATATTCTTTTTTTAATAATTATATATACAAAGATAAAATGATAATTTTATATAGTAAAGCGGGATGAGGTGGAGAAAACAATTATTATAATCGTTCCATTCTTATTGTCTAGAAAATAATCAATCTTGTTTTGTCTTATATTCAACAATCAAAGGAAAAAAATCCACCCATTTGTAGCGGATTAGATTGCGGTGTATTGGACAATTTGAGTTTTGACATCTTTACACTAATAACATGTTTGGTTGGGGGGATAGGAATGCATTCCCCTCAATTCGGTAGGCCCACCTCCAAACATTAGTTTGGTTGGCTGTAATGGCATTACAACGTGAATCCATTCAGGCCTTATTACACCCATCGGTTGTAATAGCCATTCATTGCCTTTAGCACTGATTAAGGATTCCATCAGCGGTTTCTAATTTTATTTTTCCTATTTTTCGTTTGCTGCCCTCAGCTTCATCTTCTCATACGTTTCCCTTTTTTTTCATTGATTGCAGAGGTAATTTTTTTTTTTCTTTTTTATGATTTTTCCTTCTTACATTTGGGTACTTAGAAACTGAAACAAAGGCTTTTCTGCCCTCAGCTTCATCTTCTCCTACGTTTCTTTTCTTCGTTTAATCTAAGAGCAATACATTAGCAATTTTGTGCTATAGGTCAAATTTTAAATGTCTCATCATTATATGTGGGCCCATTGGACTTAGAACATATGTACTTTACTTGCATCACATAAAATTTTATATTTATGCCACTTACTAGATTAATTTCAATGGAATAAACTATAATAGTCTGAGTTGTTCCCGTAATGGAATGTGACATTTTGCAATTGAATTCATTGTCTAAGTTGAGAGAGGGGTGTCGCATTTAGGTGCTTTATATATTTTCCCAACTAAGTAAATTTATTTTTAAAATTTTAAAAATATTTGATACAAATGAAATTCCTCACACTATCTTCATGTAAATTTTTTGAAAATTTGGAAATTTTTAAAATGTTAGCATTAGGTTATTGGATTTTTATGAATAAAGAATAATTATAAAAATAAATAATTATATTAAAAATAAATAATAATAATATTCAACATATATATGTTTTAAAACATCACTCATGAATTTTAAAATTCTTCAATTTTTTTACCCAAAATAACAAATCTACTTTTAAAGTATTCAAAACATAAATACAAATGAAATTTCCCCTCCGATTCCCCTATCCAAACTCATCCTCAGAATTGAGGTTGAATTGATTCTCGATGTTTAAAGCAAGATTTTTAAATTAGACTAATGATTAAATTGATCCAAAAGAGTGATGAATTTGTTCGATTTAATTAAATAAATCATAAAAAATTAAAAAAAATTCGGTTCAACCCATGCGTGCCAATTTTCAAATCATCCATCCAATGAATACCTTCTCCGACTCGGTCCTTCAAAATCATTCGTTTGCTACTTTCAAATTGTTAAATATCGACTTTAAAAACAATCTATTGAATATAAAATTTTACAAATAATTATATACACCCAAATAAACTCCATTTTGGATTCAATTATAGTCCTATTTTCATATCTTTTTAATCAATTACTATTCATGAAGATTAAATAAGGGGAAACTGGAAATACTCTATATCATCAAACACCAACAAATCCTGCCTTTCCTATGCAAATAAAAGTTCAGACACGGAATGATATCGTCCTAATCTCGCACATTCAAATCGAAAAACGAAAATGTTTCTATCGAGCCCACAATTCAGTACAGTTTTGACACATTTCTCAAGTCTCTGGAGAAAAAGAACTTAACTCGGCTAGAAATAGGCTCACTCATCGATTGTTAGAAGGAATGTAGATCTTCACTTGTCATCTTTGGGTTGTTCATCTTCGTCGTCTTTCTTTTCTTGCGGCTGGTAGCAAGTAAAAATTACGATAACCGATCAGTTAACTGCTAGACTACCGATCTAAATCGTCATATGCAAACAGGACATTGAGTGTTTAGGTTATGGTAAGGTCAATGAAACAAACCTCAGATTGGCTGGGCAAAGATGCTAGCAAATCTTTCACTTTTGGATCGTTTGGGTCAACTCCCGGAAGCTGTAAAAGCCATAACAGATCAGAATGTAGGCAACTGAAGGAGAAACCGATTATGAGTTTAGAAAAGCAAATTCAATTGGACTTACTGATGAAAGAATGGATGACATAAAAGACTGATCCCCCAACACCTTGCTGACATCTGATTGAGCCGATGAATCTTTTGAACCGTCCTGCATGGACATCTGAAGTGCTGCATGGAAGAAAGTTTGGGATTTAGCCTAGAAGTGGATGATATAGATGCATTGGAGTCTAGCATCTTAAGCCAGTAAAAAAATACAATGCAACACTCAATTGTATATAGATTAAGCTATCTACATATCAAAAAGGCATAAAAAACTATTACCCTTACATTATAGATAAACAATTGTGCTATGTGTACGAACTAAACCTAGTATCGTTTAAGTCTTAAGTGAGGTTCAATTGGTAGGATTTGGTTGCTTCACTCACATGGACCATTTTTCACATTTAGTAAACCTAGTATCGTTTTTCAGCTTGATGTGCAATATACACCCTACTATGTTAAAACAACCAATGAAATAGGACATACCCAAGGCGAATTCCTGGTCGTCATTAGTTGCCTCAGACATTTGAGCATCACCTGCAGAAGAATCAGATCCGGGGATATTCATCGACAATGCAAGGGCCTGCTTTAGCAAAGCGTCATCCTCATCCTGCAATAACATCAGTTAGCCAAAACCCGATTTGAAACTTCAGTTGTATTATCCAACGTTAACAGATAGTAATGCCAACCATTGGGTCAGAAGCTTTTTCAGTAGCATTCATTGTTGCATTCTGAGAATCAGACCGTGGTTGAGCTTCCTCTCCTTTTTCTTGTCTAGTGGCTTCCTCAGCAGCTCTCTTGGCAGCAGCTTCTTGCCTTGCCCTCTCCTCTTCCATGGAAACCCTTAGAGCAAGAGCCAGCTCAGGATCTATGTTTGGATCCACGCCAAAATCGAAGTCAGAAACCCCACCCGCTGCAGCTGCTGCAGCAGCAGCAGCAAAGCTGCTTCCTCCTTCCCCATCCCCGGTGAACACAGGCGTGCTGACATAAAAATAAAAAAAATATCATTCACACAATCACTATTTGGTAAGCAATATAAGCCAAGAGACATGAGGTGATAGCTTCTTATTCACATGTGAGAATTTATATATTTGTATGTGTGTATATAAGGAAAACAAAGAATCAGAAGGAACTAAGCAAAAACCTGATAAGGACATCTGAAAGTGCATTTTGACCAGCAGGAACATGAACTATGTGACTAGTATCATTATTATTAACAGATGCGAGAAGAGCCTCCAATTTTTCTGGCTTTCCATCTTCGTCCTCACCAAAATTGACAATATCAAGAGCTACGCTATTCTTTTTCAGCTTCTTCCCAATCATCTCCAATACCTTTTTTTCATGCTTAATAGGACTGAGCATAAAGCAAACGGAAAAAGAAAAGAAGATCGTTATTTTCGAATTGAAGTGAACGAGCAAATCAACGGCCAATATAACATACCTTCCAGCAAAAACTATAATCCTTTGCTGCTGATTTTTGTTTTGGCGATGCTTTAGAGCCAACTGAGCAATCTGAATTCCAGCTGCAAGATTCATCTCACCCCCCATTTCAAGACCTGTATGCATTGAAACGTACATAGAGAATAAGAAGGTAACGATGATGACATAACTAATAGAGTGGAAGGAAGATGACCTTTAATTCAGAAATATGTAAACAAAATATCATAGATTACTCATTAATTACATGCTACTTTTGCATAAAAATGACAAGCTACACTAAATATAACTCCTGAAACCCAACAGCAATGACAATTTCTCCATTTCTAAACTCTAACAAAAAAGATGCTCGTCTTTCACAGAGGTTATCAAACATGGATTTCTCACAGAACTGCATGCTTTACATAGGTCATGGAACAGATTTGCTAAATTTAAGTAAAGTAAAGTACTCGTATGATCCAAATAACAAGCCGTAAAACTATTAATGCTGTTTTTCCTTCAACATGTACGTCATTTTTTCTTATTCGAAGGAAACAAAGTATCCTCCATGTCCGTTATAAGTTCATAAAGACTAATCCTTTTGAGTTTGTCTCTAAGGTTCTAAGTTCGAACCCAAGTTCTCTCTTTAGGAGTGCAATGGTAAAGCAATACACGTACTCCTAGCTTAGATAAACTTAATCTCCAAACATGACTGAAAAAAATAAGTGAATTAACAGTACCGTGCATGCAAGACAAGATTTTTCCAAGATCACTAGTAGGAGTAGCCAATACACGTACTCCTTTGCCCGCCATAGTCAAAATCCCCACCGTATTCTCCGGATTAGACTGCCATTAATTCATTAACCGAAATCAAATTCCCAATCTTCATTAGAGAAACAAGGAAAACCTAGCGTAATTTTACATTCCATTAAAAGGCAATCATTTTACCTGGGTTTTAGCTCCACAGATAAGACTAACAGCATCAGCTTGGGCTTGAAATCGAGACGGAGAATAATCGCCGTTTCGCATCCATTCTGAGTTATCAATGCATATCATAGTAGCCTAATTGACCGATTTGAAAATTGAAAACCAAAAAAGAAAAATCAACAAAACCCTAATTTGAGTAACGAAAAAAGAAGAAGAAAATACTAAAAAAATTGATGACTTAGAAGAAGGAGATCAAAAGAGGAATCCAATTGAATAGCTTACCTCGAGAACCATGGCTGCAAAAGCGACGAAAGACACAGAAGAGAAAGTAGGCTTGGAAGAGAAGAAAAGCAGTAGAAAATAAAAGACACCGATGTCTTTGTTGATTTGCTCAACTGCCCCCTTTTAATTGCATATATATATAATATTTACATTCCAATCCCTAAAGCTTTTCACTTTTGTCGATTAGGTTCGGATAATCAAGTATTACTTAAATAGGTTAACTTTAGCAAATAGAGCCTGTAATATATGTTAGTTTTGAATTTAGTCCCAACATTCTAATTTTGTATTTCTTTTTTTTTCTTTTTTTTTTTCTTCTTATCCATTTTACGGTCCATGTTCGGGGTTCGTGACTCTTTCTCAATAATATCGTCTTCAAGGTTTAAACCATTACACCCCAACATTTGTTGGTTTTAATTTCGTATTTCTAATCCTTATACTTTTTAAATTTTAAAATTTCAGTCTTAATTAAATAATAATTGTTATCTTTGTTAGATTATGGTATCTCTAAGATCCTTTGCAATGTGTAATGCTAAGTCATATTGTTATTTTCACGTAATACTCGCAAAAATGTCATGTCATATTAATTAATGGATTTAACGAAATCCACAATTTATGTATAGTACAAAACTAATAATAGAATTTCATCTAACGAATTGAGTTACTATTGTTTTAGTCGGATTAAAATTTCAAAAATTGAAAAGTAACTCTAAAAATATTAACCAAATTAGGATATAAAAACTGCAATTGCACCTTTATTTGCTTATAATTAAGTTTGATTTTTTTTTAGTTTAAAATAACTATTTTATTTTCTTTCGAAATCAATTTTAGGGCAGTAAATGAATAGAGCATTCGACAAACAATTTTTTTTTTCATTTACATTTGTTTATCAAGCCAAACAAAGGAACATGAATAAAATTACAAATCTCGTTTACTAAATGAACCGGGTATAAACAAGGCATGTTTGATTTACTTATGTTTGTTTAAAGTGTGTTTAATAAATCATTTAAATATCATTTAACGTTGTTTGTTATTAAATTATTATATAATAATTATTATTTATGTGTTTATTTGTTATTAAATGATCATGTTCGTTTAATGTTCCACGAACAATTTAACTTAATTTAAACGAACGTACATGAACATACATAATTTTTGAAATTATAAACAAACATCAACCAACACAAACAAACTTTAAAAAAAAATAAATGAACATGAAGAGATACTGACTCGTTCAAGCCTGATTCATTTATAGCCTCGCTCAATTCAAGTCAAATTAAATCTATTAATCAAATAAATAGTTTCATTATTAAAAAAAAAAGTAAAATAAGTTATCGAACCAACTCTGACAATAAGTTATCGAACCAACTCTGACATATTCAAATATCAATAAACATTATAAAAATTTTACACGTATACAATTAGTGGTGTTTTTTGATCAGACAAAATCGAGTAACAACATGTTTGTGACTCAACTCTTATGTCTTATACATCAACTCTCCAACGCCAATCTTAGTAATGAATCACAGTGACAATATATTCAACAACCAAACTGGTATTACTTATAAAGATAGTGTTAAGCAATGCATACCTTTCAGCTAACTTGAACTTCCCTCTCCTTCCGATCACCACAAGCTCACGTTCTGTGTCCGTCGCCAGATTCCTCGAAAACACGCTAATAGAGTTGCCGTTCAATTCTCCTTCAGTAAACCCGAAGTCCAAGTACACCACCACGGTGGTTGTATCTCAACCCGCAAATACTTTGAGTCCTTGAGCATTCCCGATGTTTTTCGATGTTGGTTCAGGACCAACAATTAGTGGAGCATGGTCGACAACTATGCTGTTAGATGGCCCTAGCAAAGAAGAGTTAGCACAGGCCACGGTGATCGCCGTAGTGTTCTTGCTATCGAGGATGCCGTGAAAAAAGAATCGGAGATTGGTAACTTTTCTCAAGTTGGAAACGCGTGATTCGATTTTCGAGTAGTATCCGCCATAAGCCATGGGGATGCGGAACCAACATAATATCAAAGTTCTCTCCATTGTTTTTGTTTGTTATTAAAGCATGGCCAGGCCGGGCCGGGCTCAACTAAAAATTCAGGCCGCTTTGCTAGGTCCGGCTAGAAAAATGGGCCTAAAATTTTATCGGAGCCCAAACCTAGTAAAAATGCTAAAACCCGGGCCCGACCAGGCCCGCCCATATTAATTTTTATATTATTTTTATATAATTTTAAAATATATATAATACATCAAAAATACTAAAAATATCAAAATAAAAATTTCTCAAAAAAATATGTATACTTAAACAACACTAACATATATGCAACTTAGCAAGCAAATGCCTCTAAAATAATAACAAAATTAACAATAAAATAAATTTTATACAATATCCAAACAATAACAACAAAATAGTAGCAACATAATAGTAAAATGGTAACAAAATAAGGAGAAAACAATAAGAAAATAATATTAAAAAAACAGATTTTTTTGTCTTTTAATAAATTCGGGCTGGCAGGGCCCAGGGGCCAAAAATATCTTATCCAAGACCTGATTTGTTTTTTAAACGGGCCTTATTTTTTGTCCAAGCCCATTTTTCGAGCCTATGTTTTTGTCCAAACCCTCCCACATTTCAAGTGGACCTTCGGATTGGACCGGGTGGCCCGACCCATGAGCAGGTATATTTGTTATGCATCTCATTTCATTGACTTCATATTCATATATCCGTTGGAACCAAGTAGTCTCTATTCATATTACTTGTGGATAGAATCTTTCAATCCATTCTTATACAACGGTCATCCATCATGATATGTATCTGGTTAGTACCCCCTTTATTTTATTGTTGAAGCTTCCGTTCTTAACGCTGCCAGTCATCTTGGGTGCATTTAAGATCTTGAGAATATACTCAAGCTGAACTCATAGCATATTCATATCTGATGTTTTCCGCTAATTCCAGCCACACCACTGATTTATCTCCGGATACTGCACCCTATATTACATAATTGACTGGCGTCACATCATCATAGGAGGAAGGAGTAGATGGTTATTGTTCTCCCTTCAATACTAATTTAGTCAAAAACTGTAACAGCCCAATTTTAATAGTGTCGGAACAGTGATTCGAGATCACTAAATCTGACGAAAAGTTAGAAAATTTTGTTAATCGATAGTTATAAGTTAAGTGTGATTTTAGAAATATTTTAAAATTAGTGAATTTTGTGAACTGAAAGAATTAATTAGAAAAAAAAAAATTGGGCCAAAAACGAGGTATTGAGACCTCGAATTCATAAAGTGAGCCATAAATATTTCTAAAAATATTTATGGAGTGTCATTAAGTTATTATTAAACTTTCGTTAGAAAATTTTAACGTTTGGGTAGGAAATTAAATGAAAAGGACTAAACTGAAATGAAAGTAAAAGTTAAATTATAGATTAAAAGAAATTATGAAGGATCAAAATGGTAATTTTACCATTTTGCATAGTTGAGGCGGTTAACGTAAGAAAATCTCAGATTTTTTAAAAGTATATTATTATATTATATTATATTATATTATATTATTATATTATTATATATATATAAACCAAAAGAAGTAAAAGAAGAATACCAGAAAATGAAACAGAGAACAAGACGAAAGCAGGGGAAGAAAAAGGGAAAGAAAGAAAAAGGAGAAATTGATGGTTTGAAGCTTGGAAGTTTAATTGGTAAGTTAATTTAGTCCTTCTCTTTTAATTTTGATGTTTTATAAGTTTTAGAACAAAGTTTTGATGAATTTAAGTTGAAGTTTTTGAAGTTTTAAAGCTGTTGAATATAGCATATGATGAATAAAATGATGAATTAGTGGTTTAATTGAAAGAATTTGAAGTTAGAATTGGGTAAAGGATTTAATTGTAAAATAAGCTATAACAAAACTGTTTTGGACAGCAGCAGTAGAGTAACTTTGAAAAATCACCAAAAATCGTAGAAGTGGAATTAGAAGCTGAGTAAGATATGAAATTGAAGCTTATTGAGTCTACTTTCATATGAAAGAAATAGAGAAATCAAATAAGTTCTGTATTATGAGATATTTAAATTTTAGTGAAACTGGTTCAGGGTGATTTCAGGATCCCCTGTTCTGACTTTGAAAAATCATAAAAAATTGGAGAAAAATAATTAGGGGCTTAACTTTATATTTTTAGAATCCTGAATGAGTCTATTTTCAAATGAAATAAACAAGAAGGTCATATGAATTTTGTATGAAGAGTAATTTGATTCGTAGTGAAGAGAGGTCAGAACAGTCAAACAGTAAAACAGGGGAAACTTTAAGAATAATCTGGTATTGATTGGCCATACCAAAAATTCTGGAAAAATTATAGTAAAAAGATATATGAGTCTAGTTTCAAGAAAAATTAACGGTTCTTCATTTGGAGTTCTGTAGCTCCAGATAAAAATAATTTAGTGACTATGACACGCATGGACAGCTTAAATATTCACATAAGTAAATGTTGAAAATTATTGATAATGTTACTTATAGAATGCTATATACATTAAGGATGTGGAATGGAGAGGAGGAGGAGGAAAAATATGTATGAATATTCAGCTAGCATGGCTAATTTGTAATGTTTTAGGCTCGGGGACTAAATTGAATAAAAGTAAAAGTTTATGATTAGTTTTGTATAAATGTTGGAGATGACCAATTTACATGGAATGGATTATTTTATTATTTAAAATTGCTAAATTGAATGAAATTATTAATTAGATTAAGATCGGTTGAAAAATCGATGAAAATGGGAAATTACCAAAATGCCCTTGAATCTTGGTATTTACGCAAATTTAGCTGAGTAAGTTCGTGTAACTTTAAATATGTGATATAAGGAAATATAAGTTGATAGCACGTGAAATATTGATATAATGAATTAACTAATATATGTTTATGAATAAACGGCAAGAGAATGATATTTATCATGACATGTCAATATGTGATTATACGTAATATGTAAATAAAAGGTAATTAAATATGTTGAGGCGAGAAATAAATTCAAGTAAGTCATGAAATAAGAAAAATAAATATGTTTTAAGGGATAATATGTTTGATTTTTGATTGGTTTCAAAAATAAATGTTAAATGATATAAAATTTTTGATAAATAAATTTGTAATTCGGTAATGCCTCGTACCTATTTCGTGTCGAATACGGGTAAGGGGTGTTACATTTAGTGGTATCGAGCTTAGGTTTAGTCGGTTCTCGGACCAAATGTAGTATATGTGAAGTCTAGAAATATATGCTATTATTAATATATAACTTGAGATAATGTGATATGTTCCGACTTTGATGATATTTGTATCATTATAATTTAAACTTTATCATTATTATGTGTAATTTATTAATTATGTGTGGTAAGTATTTTAAGGTAAGTATTTAGTAAAATGATAAATTTAAGATTGAGTAATGAAGTTGAGACCGTCATCTTTGAATCGAATTATGGAATATTGAATATTATTTTGTGTCTTGAATTGAATCATGAAGTTATTGAATATTGTTATGTGTATTGCATTAAACTATGAAGAATTACCGCAATCTTTGTGAAACTAGTTGAAATAAGAAGTGAAAGTAGAATGAATGGAAATTAGAAAGTTATTTAAATTACGTGAATCGAATTATGAATTATTTGAATATTTGAAGGCAAATTAAATTAAATAAAGAAAATATGTGAGTAATTGAAATGTATATTGATTGAAAAGTAATTAGTGATTTTAAATTTGATTAGACAATAAATTAAAAATACGAATTGAATAAAAATATATTATACATGCTTATTTTGTTAAATAATATAGAAAGTTTATTTGATTACTTTTTTACATGTAAATGTTATATGTTTATATGAAATCAATTTGAGAAAGAAAGGAGAGGACCGAATTGAAGGAAAAGGAAAAGAGAAGGTTAAGGAGTGAAGGAAGAATAACATATATCATTTCAACCTTTTTGTTGTAAGTACTACAAGAATTTTAAATTATTGTTATTTATTTTTTTATTTTTTTTTTTTGAAATTCTATGTGAATTATTTAAATATATAAGATTCAGCTTTAATGCCCAAGTAGACGGAATTTAGAACTACTGGGATATTAGTGGCATGCCATTAAGGAACTTTAGCGCGCTCTCTGATATTAGCACGTTAGTGCTCTCTGATATTAGCACATTGGTGCTCTCTGATATTAGCACATTGGTGCTCTCCGATATTAGCACGTCAGTGCTCTCTGATATTAGCACATTGGTGCTCTCTGATATTAGCACATTGGTGCTCTCCGATATTAGCACGTCAGTGCTCTCTGATATTAGCACATTGGTGCTCTCCGATATTAGCACATTGGTGCTCTCCGATATTAGCACGTCAGTGCTCTCTGATTATTAGCACGTTGGTGCTCTCTGATTATTAGCACATTGGTGCTCTCTGTTCACTTGTGCATCATAATGCACCTCTGTATCATGCTCAGTATATCCGGTGTGTTCTATAAAGTCTACTTTGGGCTAAGAAAGTGAAATGAGAACAAAGTGAATCATTGAATTATATATCTTGATTAGGAAATGGAAAAGTGAATTTGAAATAGAAAAAAATGAAATGATGATTTGAATACCCTATTAACTTATCGGGCTAGATTGGATATAAATGGCATGCCATAGGATTGGAAGTGTTCAGGGATTCTTCGACCTTGAGTCGATGAGGCACTGGGTGCCAATCTGGTGTGTTTGGTTGGATCCGCGTATCCGCCAAAGTCCGAGTCTTGTTAATAGGGGTAGATATGAATATTAAGTGAAATTAAAATGAGAATTGATCTCCCTATTAACTTGTCGGACTAGTCGGATATAATTGGCATGCTATAGGATATGGAAGAGTGCGAGGTTTTTGCGGCATCGATCGAGCACTTACATGCCGACTCATTATTCTTATTCGCATTACCGATTCGACACTTTGTGTGTCGTATATTGTGTACCGTTAAGGCACAATGTGCCGCATCTTGGTGTGTTTGGGTTGGAATCAGTGTATCTGTCAAAGTCCGGATTGTTAATAGGGTGAATAACTAAAATGAGAAAAACTAAATAAATTTGATCGATTGAACTATTGAAAATATGAGTAAGAAATTATGAGTTGAATTGTGAATCGAATTGAAATGTGAGAATTGAAGTATGAACTTAAGGTTCATAAATTTGTTAAAATATCAAATTATTATTATTGAAATCTGTTGAATAAACGAAATGAGAAAAATCGATTGAATTTGATCGGTTAAACTATTGAAAGTATGGAAAAGTGGAATTAGGAATTGAAATGTAAATTGAAATTGAGATATGAGATTGAAAACTTGAACCAAAGGTTTATGAATTGATTAAAAATAATATAGATGATATATGATGCTATTTGATGAAATGCTATTGTTGAGGTATGAAATTAAAGTATAAATTAACACATATGACTTATATTGTTGCATGCTTGATGTTTACTATTTAATATTAAATGTTAAATTTAAATTATGCGTATAGTAAGTGAAGTATGAGGTAAGCGTTATTGATGAATTAAATGGAAACCGAATTAAGCGATGGATAAATATTAGTATTGAATTGTATATTGAAGAGGAAGTGAAATTAAATTTATTTGTGAATACATTTAAGTGAAATTGGAAAAAAATGATATGTAAAAGCATTATGTTAAAATTGTAAAAGTGACATGCGTGTATAATGTAATTTTCCCAAGTAAATGAGATTAAATCTACTAAGATATTAGTGGTATACCATTAAGGAACTTTAGCGCATTCTCTCGATAATAACACTTTGGTTCTCATCAAGTGCTATCGATTAATAGTAAATAATAATACACTTCTATATTTGTTTCATATATCTTAAGTATTCTATTGAATCTATTGGGCCTCTTATAAAAAGGTAAGTAATTTTCGCTATAAGGTATGTTCGCAATATTGAATTAAAAATGAATTGCAAACTGAAAGGATATGGAATGGATATAAATGATAAATCAGATAAATATGTGCACAAAGGAGCTATAGAATTATAGAAATAACGAAGTTCATGATCAAAATAATAAGGAAATTTCGAGGACGAAATTTTTTTAGGAGGAAGAATTGTAATGACCCAATTTTAATAGTGTCGGAACAGTGATTCGAGATCACTAAATCGGCGAAAAGTTAGAAAATTTTGTTAATCGATAGTTATAAGTTAAGTGTGATTTTAGAAATATTTTAAAATTAGTGAATTTTGTGAACTGAAAGAATTAATTAGAAAAAAAAAATTGGGCCAAAAACGAGGTATTGAGACCTCGAATTCATAAAGTGAGCCATAAATATTTCTAAAAATATTTATGGAGTGTCATTAAGTTATTATTAAACTTTCGTTAGAAAATTTTAACGTTTGGGTAGGAAATTAAATGAAAAGGACTAAAACTGAAATGAAAGTAAAAGTTAAATTATAGATTAAAAGAAATTATGAAGGATCAAAATGGTAATTTTACCATTTTGCATAGTTGAGGCGGTTAACGTAAGAAAATCTCAGATTTTTAAAAGTATATTATTATATTATATTATATTATATTATATTATTATATTATTATATATATATAAACCAAAAGAAGTAAAAGAAGAATACCAGAAAATGAAACAGAGAACAAGACGAAAGCAGGGGAAGAAAAAGGGAAAGAAAGAAAAAGGAGAAATTGATGGTTTGAAGCTTGGAAGTTTAATTGGTAAGTTAATTTAGTCCTTCTCTTTTAATTTTGATGTTTTATAAGTTTTAGAACAAAGTTTTGATGAATTTAAGTTGAAGTTTTTGAAGTTTTAAAGCTGTTGAATATAGCATATGATGAATAAAATGATGAATTAGTGGTTTAATTGAAAGAATTTGAAGTTAGAATTGGGTAAAGGATTTAATTGTAAAATAAGCTATAACAAAACTGTTTTGGACAGCAGCAGTAGAGTAACTTTGAAAAATCACCAAAAATCGTAGAAGTGGAATTAGAAGCTGAGTAAGATATGAAATTGAAGCTTATTGAGTCTACTTTCATATGAAAGAAATAGAGAAATCAAATAAGTTCTGTATTATGAGATATTTAAATTTTAGTGAAACTGGTTCAGGGTGATTTCGGGATCCCCTGTTCTGACTTTGAAAAATCATAAAAAATTGGAGAAAAATAATTAGGGGCTTAACTTTATATTTTTAGAATCCTGAATGAGTCTATTTTCAAATGAAATAAACAAGAAGGTCATATGAATTTTGTATGAAGAGTAATTTGATTCGTAGTGAAGAGAGGTCAGAACAGTCAAACAGTAAAACAGGGGAAACTTTAAGAATAATCTGGTATTGATTGGCCATACCAAAAATTCTGGAAAAATTATAGTAAAAAAAGATATATGAGTCTAGTTTCAAGAAAAATTAACGGTTCTTCATTTGGAGTTCTGTAGCTCCAGATAAAAATAATTTAGTGACTATGACACGCATGGACAGCTTAAATATTCACATAAGTAAATGTTGAAAATTATTGATAATGTTACTTATAGAATGCTATATACATTAAGGATGTGGAATGGAGAGGAGGAGGAGGGAAAATATGTATGAATATTCAGCTAGCATGGCTAATTTGTAATGTTTTAGGCTCGGGGACTAAATTGAATAAAAGTAAAAGTTTATGATTAGTTTTGTATAAATGTTGGAGATGACCAATTTACATGGAATGGATTATTTTATTATTTAAAATTGCTAAATTGAATGAAATTATTAATTAGATTAAGATCGGTTGAAAAATCGATGAAAATGGGAAATTACCAAAATGCCCTTGAATCTTGGTATTTCGCAAATTTAGCTGAGTAAGTTAGTGTAACTTTAAATATGTGATATAAGGAAATATAAGTTGATAGCACGTGAAATATTGATATAATGAATTAACTAATATATGTTTATGAATAAACGGCAAGAGAATGATATTTATCATGACATGTCAATATGTGATTATCCGTAATATGTAAATAAAAGGTAATTAAATATGTTGAGACGAGAAATAAATTCAAGTAAGTCATGAAATAAGAAAAATAAATATGTTTTAAGGGATAATATGTTTGATTTTTGATTGGTTTCAAAAATAAATGTTAAATGATATAAAATTTTTGATAAATAAATTTGTAATTCAGTAATGCCTCGCACCTATTTGATTGTCGAATACGGGTAAGGGGTGTTACATTTAGTGGTATCGAGCTTAGGTTTAGTCGGTTCTCGGACCAAATGTAGTATATGTGAAGTCTAGAAATATATGCTATTATTAATATATAACTTGAGATAATGTGATATGTTCCGACTTTGATGATATTTGTATCATTATAATTTAAACTTTATCATTATTATGTGTAATTTATTAATTATGTGTGGTAAGTATTTTAAGGTAAGTATTTAGTAAAATGATAAATTTAAGATTGAGTCTTGAAGTTGAGACCGATCATCGAATGAATTATGGAATAATTGAATATTATTTTGTGTCTTGAATTGAATCATGAAGTTATTGAATATTGTTATGTGTATTGCATTAAACTATGAAGAATTATCGCAATATTGTGAAACTGGTTGAAATAAGAAGTGAAAGTAGAATGAATCTGGAAATTAGAAAGTTATTTAAATTAAATGAATTGAATTATGAATTATTTGAATATTTGAAGGCAAATTAAATTAAATAAAGAAAATATGTGAGTAATTGAAATGTATATTGATTGAAAAGTAATTAGTGATTTTAAATTTGATTAGACAATAAATTAAAAATACGAATTGAATAAAAATATATTATACATGCTTATTTTGTTAAATAATATAGAAAGTTTATTTGATTACTTTTTACATGTAAATGTTATATGTTTATATGAAATCAATTTGAGAAAGAAAGGAGAGGACCGAATTGAAGGAAAAGGAAAAGAGAAGGTTAAGGAGTGAAGGAAGAATAACATATATCATTTCAACCTTTTTTGTTGTAAGTACTACAAGAATTTTAAATTATTGTTATTTATTTTTTTTTTTTTTTTTGAAATTCTATGTGAATTATTTAAATATATAAGATTCACTTTAATGCCCAAGTAGACGGAATTTAGAACTCTTTGGGATATTAGTGGCATGCCATTAAGGAACTTTAGCGCTCTCTCGATATTAGCACGTTAGTGCTCTCGATATTAGCACATTGGTGCTCTCGATATTAGCACATTGGTGCTCTCCGATATTAGCACGTCGGTGCTCTCGATATTAGCACATTGGTGCTCGATATTAGCACATTGGTGCTCTCCGATATTAGCACGCGTCGGTGCTCTCGATATTAGCACATTGGTGCTCTCCGATATTAGCACATTGGTGCTCTCCGATATTAGCACGTCGGTGCTCTCGATTCGATTAAGCACGTTGGTGCTCTCGATTATTAGCACATTGGTGCTCTGTTCACTTGTGCATCATAATGCACCTCTGTATTCATTCGTATATCCGGTGTGTTCTATAAAGTCTACTTTGGGCTAAGAAAGTGAAATGAGAACAAAGTGAATCATTGAATTATATCTTGATTAGGAAATGGAAAAGTGAATTTGAAATAGAAAAAAAATGAAATGATGATTTGAATACCCTATTAACTTATCGGGCTAGATTGGATATAAATGGCATGCCATAGGATTGGAAGTGTTCAGGGGATTCTTCGACCTTGAGTCGATGAGGCCATCGTGCCAATCTGGTGTGTTTGGTTGGATCCGCGTATCCGCCAAAGTCCGAGTCTTGTTAATAGGGGTAGATATGAATATTAAGTGAAATTAAAATGAGAATTGATCTCCTATTAACTTGTCGGACTAGTCGGATATAATTGGCATGCTATAGGATATGGAAGAGTGCGGGTTTTTGAAACTTATCGATCGAGCACTTACATGCCGACTCTTTCATCATATTCTTATCAGCACGATTCGACACTTTGTGTGTCGTATATTGTGTACCGTTAAGGCACAATGTGCCGATCTTGGTGTGTTTGGGTTGGAACTGTGTATCTGTCAAAGTCCGGATTGTTAATAGGGTGAATAACTAAAATGAGAAAAACTAAATAAATTTGATCGATTGAACTATTGAAAATATGAGTAAGAAATTATGAGTTGAATTGTGAATCGAATTGAAATGTGAGAATTGAAGTATGAACTTAAGGTTCATAAATTTGTTAAAATACCAAATTATTATTATTGAAATCATTGAATAAACGAAATGAGAAAAATCGATTGAATTTGATCGGTTAAACTATTGAAAGTATGGAAAAGTGGAATTAGGAATTGAAATGTAAATTGAAATTGAGATATGAGATTGAAAACTTGAACCAAAGGTTTATGAATTGATTAAAAATAATATAGATGATATATGATGCTATTTGATGAAATGCTATTGTTGAGGTATGAAATTAAAGTATAAATTAACACATATGACTTATATTGTTGCATGCTTGATGTTTACTATTTAATATTAAATGTTAAATTTAAATTATGCGTATAGTAAGTGAAGTATGAGGTAAGCGTTATTGATGAATTAAATGGAAACTCAATTAAGCGATGGATAAATATTAGTATTGAATTGTATATTGAAGAGGAAGTGAAATTAAATTTATTTGTGAATACATTTAAGTGAAATTGGAAAAAAAAATGATATGTAAAAGCATTATGTTAAAATTGTAAAAGTGACATGCGTGTATAATGTAATTTTCCCAAGTAAATGAGATTAAATCTACTAAGATATTAGTGGTATACCATTAAGGAACTTTAGCGCATTCTCGATAATAACACTTTGGTTCTCATCAAGTGCTATCTCGATTAATAGTAAATAATAATACACTTCTATATTTGTTTCATATATCTTAAGTATTCTATTGAATCTATTGGGCCTCTTATAAAAAGGTAAGTAATTTTCGCTATAAGGTATGTTCGCAATATTGAATTAAAAATGAATTGCAAACTGAAAGGATATGGAATGGATATAAATGATAAATCAGATAAATATGTGCACAAAGGAGCTATAGAATTATAGAAATAACGAAGTTCATGATCAAAATAATAAGGAAATTTCGAGGACGAAATTTTTTTTTGGGGAAGAATTGTAATGACCCAATTTTAATAGTGTCGAACAAAGTGATTCGAGATCACTAAATCTGACGAAAAGTTAGAAAATTTTGTTAATCGATAGTTATAAGTTAAGTGTGATTTTAGAAATATTTTAAAATTAGTGAATTTTGTGAACTGAAAGAATTAATTAGAAAAAAAAATTGGGCCAAAAACGAGGTATTGAGACCTCGAATTCATAAAGTGAGCCATAAATATTTCTAAAAATATTTATGGAGTGTCATTAAGTTATTATTAAACTTTCGTTAGAAAATTTTAACGTTTGGGTAGGAAATTAAATGAAAAGGACTAAATGAAATGAAAGTAAAAGTTAAATTATAGATTAAAAGAAATTATGAAGGATCAAAATGGTAATTTTACCATTTTGCATAGTTGAATGGTTAACGTAAGAAAATCTCAGATTTTTAAAAGTATATTATTATATTATATTATATTATATTATATTATTATATTATTATATATATATAAACCAAAAGAAGTAAAAGAAGAATACCAGAAAATGAAACAGAGAACAAGACGAAAGCAGGGGAAGAAAAAAGGGAAAGAAAGAAAAAGGAGAAATTGATGGTTTGAAGCTTGGAAGTTTAATTGGTAAGTTAATTTAGTCCTTCTCTTTTAATTTTGATGTTTTATAAGTTTTAGAACAAAGTTTTGATGAATTTAAGTTGAAGTTTTTGAAGTTTTAAAGCTGTTGAATATAGCATATGATGAATAAAATGATGAATTAGTGGTTTAATTGAAAGAATTTGAAGTTAGAATTGGGTAAAGGATTTAATTGTAAAATAAGCTATAACAAAACTGTTTTGGACAGCAGCAGTAGAGTAACTTTGAAAAATCACCAAAAATCGTAGAAGTGGAATTAGAAGCTGAGTAAGATATGAAATTGAAGCTTATTGAGTCTACTTTCATATGAAAGAAATAGAGAAATCAAATAAGTTCTGTATTATGAGATATTTAAATTTTAGTGAAACTGGTTCAGGGTGATTTCAGGATCCCCTGTTCTGACTTTGAAAAATCATAAAAATTGGAGAAAAATAATTAGGGGCTTAACTTTATATTTTTAGAATCCTGAATGAGTCTATTTTCAAATGAAATAAACAAGAAGGTCATATGAATTTTGTATGAAGAGTAATTTGATTCGTAGTGAAGAGAGGTCAGAACAGTCAAACAGTAAAACAGGGGAAACTTTAAGAATAATCTGGTATTGATTGGCCATACCAAAAATTCTGGAAAAATTATAGTAAAAAGATATATGAGTCTAGTTTCAAGAAAAATTAACGGTTCTTCATTTGGAGTTCTGTAGCTCCAGATAAAAATAATTTAGTGACTATGACACGCATGGACAGCTTAAATATTCACATAAGTAAATGTTGAAAATTATTGATAATGTTACTTATAGAATGCTATATACATTAAGGATGTGGAATGGAGAGGAGGAGGAGGAAAATATGTATGAATATTCAGCTAGCATGGCTAATTTGTAATGTTTTAGGCTCAGGGACTAAATTGAATAAAAGTAAAAGTTTATGATTAGTTTTGTATAAATGTTGGAGATGACCAATTTACATGGAATGGATTATTTTATTATTTAAAATTGCTAAATTGAATGAAATTATTAATTAGATTAAGATCGGTTGAAAAATCGATGAAAATGGGAAATTACCAAAATGCCCTTGAATCTTGGTATTTACGCAAATTGCTTGAGTAAGTTCGTGTAACTTTAAATATGTGATATAAGGAAATATAAGTTGATAGCACGTGAAATATTGATATAATGAATTAACTAATATATGTTTATGAATAAACGGCAAGAGAATGATATTTATCATGACATGTCAATATGTGATTATCGTAATATGTAAATAAAAGGTAATTAAATATGTTGAGACGAGAAATAAATTCAAGTAAGTCATGAAATAAGAAAAATAAATATGTTTTAAGGGATAATATGTTTGATTTTTGATTGGTTTCAAAAATAAATGTTAAATGATATAAAATTTTTGATAAATAAATTTGTAATTCAGTAATGCCTCGTACCCTATTTCGGTGTCGAATACGGGTAAGGGTGTTACATTTAGTGGTATCGAGCTTAGGTTTAGTCGGTTCTCGGACCAAATGTAGTATATGTGAAGTCTAGAAATATATGCTATTATTAATATATAACTTGAGATAATGTGATATGTTCCGACTTTGATGATATTTGTATCATTATAATTTAAACTTTATCATTATTATGTGTAATTTATTAATTATGTGTGGTAAGTATTTTAAGGTAAGTATTTAGTAAAATGATAAATTTAAGATTGAGTCTTGAAGTTGAGACCGATCATCGAATGAATTATGGAATCTTGAATATTATTTTGTGTCTTGAATTGAATCATGAAGTTATTGAATATTGTTATGTGTATTGCATTAAACTATGAAGAATTACCGCAATATTGAAAGCTGGTTGAAATAAGAAGTGAAAGTAGAATGAACTGGAAATTAGAAAGTTATTTAAATTACGTGAATCTGAATTATGAATTATTTGAATATTTGAAGGCAAATTAAATTAAATAAAGAAAATATGTGAGTAATTGAAATGTATATTGATTGAAAAGTAATTAGTGATTTTAAATTTGATTAGACAATAAATTAAAAATACGAATTGAATAAAAATATATTATACATGCTTATTTTGTTAAATAATATAGAAAGTTTATTTGATTACTTTTTACATGTAAATGTTATATGTTTATATGAAATCAATTTGAGAAAGAAAGGAGAGGACCGAATTGAAGGAAAAGGAAAAGAGAAGGTTAAGGAGTGAAGGAAGAATAACATATATCATTTCAACCTTTTTGTTGTAAGTACTACAAGAATTTTAAATTATTGTTATTTATTTTTTTTTTTTTTTTGAAATTCTATGTGAATTATTTAAATATATAAGATTCAACTTTAATGCCCAAGTAGCGGAATTTAGAACTCATGGGATATTAGTGGCATGCCATTAAGGAACTTTTAGCGCGCTCTCGATATTAGCACGTTAGTGCTCTCGATATTAGCACATTGGTGCTCTCGATATTAGCACATTGGTGCTCTCCGATATTAGCACGTCGGTGCTCTCGATATTAGCACATTGGTGCTCTCGATATTAGCACATTGGTGCTCTCCGATATTAGCACGTCGGTGCTCTCGATATTAGCACATTGGTGCTCTCCGATATTAGCACATTGGTGCTCTCCGATATTAGCACGCGGTGCTCTCGATTATTAGCACGTTGGTGCTCTCGATTATTAGCACATTGGTGCTCTCTGTTCACTTGTGCATCATAATGCACCTCTCTGTATGCCATTCAGTATATCCGGTGTGTTCTATAAAGTCTACTTTGGGCTAAGAAAGTGAAATGAGAACAAAGTGAATCATTGAATTATATACTTGATTAGGAAATGGAAAAGTGAATTTGAAATAGAAAAAAATGAAATGATGATTTGAATACCCTATTAACTTATCGGGCTAGATTGGATATAAATGGCATGCCATAGGATTGGAAGTGTTCAGAGATTCTTCGACCTTGAGTCGATGAGGCCTTGGGTGCCAATCTGGTGTGTTTGGTTGGATCCGCGTATCCGCCAAAGTCCGAGTCTTGTTAATAGGGGTAGATATGAATATTAAGTGAAATTAAAATGAGAATTGATCTCCTATTAACTTGTCGGACTAGTCGGATATAATTGGCATGCTATAGGATATGGAAGAGTGCGAGTTTTTGCGGAAACTATCGATCGAGCACTTACATGCCGACTCGCATTCTTATCTTGCATTACCGATTCGACACTTTGTGTGTCGTATATTGTGTACCGTTAAGGCACAATGTGCCGTCTTGGTGTGTTTGGGTTGGAATCAGTGTATATCTGTCAAAGTCCGGATTGTTAATAGGGTGAATAACTAAAATGAGAAAAACTAAATAAATTTGATCGATTGAACTATTGAAAATATGAGTAAGAAATTATGAGTTGAATTGTGAATCGAATTGAAATGTGAGAATTGAAGTATGAACTTAAGGTTCATAAATTTGTTAAAATACCAAATTATTATTATTGAAATCGTTGAATAAACGAAATGAGAAAAATCGATTGAATTTGATCGGTTAAACTATTGAAAGTATGGAAAAGTGGAATTAGGAATTGAAATGTAAATTGAAATTGAGATATGAGATTGAAAACTTGAACCAAAGGTTTATGAATTGATTAAAAATAATATAGATGATATATGATGCTATTTGATGAAATGCTATTGTTGAGGTATGAAATTAAAGTATAAATTAACACATATGACTTATATTGTTGCATGCTTGATGTTTACTATTTAATATTAAATGTTAAATTTAAATTATGCGTATAGTAAGTGAAGTATGAGGTAAGCGTTATTGATGAATTAAATGGAAACCGAATTAAGCGATGGATAAATATTAGTATTGAATTGTATATTGAAGAGGAAGTGAAATTAAATTTATTTGTGAATACATTTAAGTGAAATTGGAAAAAAAATGATATGTAAAAGCATTATGTTAAAATTGTAAAAGTGACATGCGTGTATAATGTAATTTTCCCAAGTAAATGAGATTAAATCTACTAAGATATTAGTGGTATACCATTAAGGAACTTTAGCGCATTCTACGATAATAACACTTTGGTTCTCATCAAGTGCTATCTCGATTAATAGTAAATAATAATACACTTCTATATTTGTTTCATATATCTTAAGTATTCTATTGAATCTATTGGGCCTCTTATAAAAAGGTAAGTAATTTTTAGCTATAAGGTATGTTCGCAATATTGAATTAAAAATGAATTGCAAATGAAAGGATATGGAATGGATATAAATGATAAATCAGATAAATATGTGCACAAAGGAGCTATAGAATTATAGAAATAACGAAGTTCATGATCAAAATAATAAAGAAATTTCGAGGACGAAATTTTTTTAGAGGGGAAGAATTGTAATGACCCAATTTTAATAGTGTCGGAACAGTGATTCGAGATCACTAAATCGAATTAAAAGTTAGAAAATTTTGTTAATCGATAGTTATAAGTTAAGTGTGATTTTAGAAATATTTTAAAATTAGTGAATTTTGTGAAATGAAAGAATTAATTAGAAAAAAAAAAATTGGGCCAAAAGCGAGGTATTGAGACCTCGAATTCATAAAGTGAGCCATAAATATTTCTAAAAATATTTATGGAGTGTCATTAAGTTATTATTAAACTTTCGTTAGAAAATTTTAACGTTTGGGTAGGAAATTAAATGAAAAGGACTAAACTGAAATGAAAGTAAAAGTTAAATTATAGATTAAAAGAAATTATGAAGGATCAAAATGGTAATTTTACCATTTTGCATAGTTGAGGCGGTTAACGTAAGAAAATCTCAGATTTTTTAAAAGTATATTATTATATTATATTATATTATATTATATTATTATATTATTATATATATATAAACCAAAAGAAGTAAAAGAAGAATACCAGAAAATGAAACAGAGAACAAGACGAAAGCAGGGGAAGAAAAAGGGAAAGAAAGAAAAAGGAGAAATTGATGGTTTGAAGCTTGGAAGTTTAATTGGTAAGTTAATTTAGTCCTTCTCTTTTAATTTTGATGTTTTATAAGTTTTAGAACAAAGTTTTGATGAATTTAAGTTGAAGTTTTTGAAGTTTTAAAGCTGTTGAATATAGCATATGATGAATAAAATGATGAATTAGTGGTTTAATTGAAAGAATTTGAAGTTAGAATTGGGTAAAGGATTTAATTGTAAAATAAGCTATAACAAAACTGTTTTGGACAGCAGCAGTAGAGTAACTTTGAAAAATCACCAAAAATCGTATAAGTGGAATTAGAAGCTGAGTAAGATATGAAATTGAAGCTTATTGAGTCTACTTTCATATGAAAGAAATAGAGAAATCAAATAAGTTCTGTATTATGAGATATTTAAATTTTAGTGAAACTGGTTCAGGGTGATTTCAGGATCCCCTGTTCTGACTTTGAAAAATCATAAAAATTGGAGAAAAATAATTAGGGGCTTAACTTTATATTTTTAGAATCCTGAATGAGTCTATTTTCAAATGAAATAAACAAGAAGGTCATATGAATTTTGTATGAAGAGTAATTTGATTCGTAGTGAAGAGAGGTCAGAACAGTCAAACAGTAAAACAGGGGAAACTTTAAGAATAATCTGGTATTGATTGGTCATACCAAAAATTCTGGAAAAATTATAGTAAAAAGATATATGAGTCTAGTTTCAAGAAAAATTAACGGTTCTTCATTTGGAGTTCTGTAGCTCCAGATAAAAATAATTTAGTGACTATGACACGCATGGACAGCTTAAATATTCACATAAGTAAATGTTGAAAATTATTGATAATGTTACTTATAGAATGCTATATACATTAAGGATGTGGAATGGAGAGGAGGAGGAGGAAAAATATGTATGAATATTCAGCTAGCATGGCTAATTTGTAATGTTTTAGGCTCAGGGACTAAATTGAATAAAAGTAAAAGTTTATGATTAGTTTTGTATAAATGTTGGAGATGACCAATTTACATGGAATGGATTATTTTATTATTTAAAATTGCTAAATTGAATGAAATTATTAATTAGATTAAGATCGGTTGAAAAATCGATGAAAATGGGAAATTACCAAAATGCCCTTGAATCTTGGTATTTACGCAAATTTAGCTGAGTAAGTTCGTGTAACTTTAAATATGTGATATAAGGAAATATAAGTTGATAGCACGTGAAATATTGATATAATGAATTAACTAATATATGTTTATGAATAAACGGCAAGAGAATGATATTTATCATGACATGTCAATATGTGATTATCTGTAATATGTAAATAAAAGGTAATTAAATATGTTGAGACGAGAAATAAATTCAAGTAAGTCATGAAATAAGAAAAATAAATATGTTTTAAGGGATAATATGTTTGATTTTTGATTGGTTTCAAAAATAAATGTTAAATGATATAAAATTTTTGATAAATAAATTTGTAATTCCGGTAATGCCTCGTACCCTATTTCGGTGTCGAATACGGGTAAGGGGTGTTACAAAAACAGTCTATAGCCCATGTCTAACTTGGAATTTTCTTCAATGCTTTTGGTTTTTTGTAAGTCTAGTTTGTAGTTGATATTTTGAGACCTCAAATGATGAAACATCCGTAACCTTACCCAATTCTTAGCTCATCTTTAAGGTCAGATATAACCAATGTATTCTATATTTATGGATGAACAGATGTGTTTTTGTTGTTACAAAATGGCGTAAATCTCTTGGTTTGAAGCTCCCTTTTCTCACCTGTAATGGCTTCCTTTAGTGTCATATATCCGACTACCCAAATTGCATTATATGCCTCTCGAGAACACCACACAGCACAGGCAGGAAAGTTAGATCAGCTGAAATCAGGCTGCAAAATAATTTCTAAAAATGGATTAATTTTTAAATATTATAACAACATTGATATGGATGGAGCTTAATCCGCGTAAACAAAACATCAAATAAATTTATTACAATCAAGTCCCTAAAATCTGGCACTTTCAAACCTAACAAAAGCAACAGGGGGCCAACATTATTGGTGGAGTAAACATTCACTCCTAATCCATAGACGAAGAAAAAAAACTAGCAAGATAATCATCTTAATAATGAATTACAGTCACATTATACTCAACAATGGCGTCGCCAGTCTTGAAATTTACGGAATAAGTCTTGAGTTGTGCATACCCTTTCGCCATCCTGAACTTCCCTTTCCCTCCGACCACCGCAAGCTCACGCTCCGATTCGGTAATTGGATTCCTCGACAAAACACTGATAGAGCTGCCGTTGAATTCACCTTTCGTAAACCCGATGTCCAAGTACGCCATCAGAACCAAAACGTCTTTGCCTGTCGACACCCAGAGGCCTTGAGCGTTGCCTATGACCTCTGATGTTATGTCGGGGCCAACGGTGAGTGGATCATCGACAGCTATCACGCCGCCGAAGCCCGTCGAGGTGGTGATGTTTGGACTGACTATGGGGACTGCACTAGGGTTGTTGCCGCTCATAGTGTCGTGTAAAAAGAAGTGGAGATAGGTTACTTTTCGTGGAGGTGGAACGTATAGTCCGCCATGGAAGTAATAATCTTGGCAACGAGCTACTGCCATGGCGGTGCTGAGAATCAAAATCCAGGCTAATATCATATTTTTCTCCATTGGTAATGGTCAATGGGATTTCACTACTGTGATTATTGTATTATGGCAGCTAATCGATAGGTTTAATTTATCCTTTTTTTTAATTAATTTTTTTTCATTAAACTTAAAAAAAGAAGTTAAATATTTTGTTTAACGAAGTACCACCTAAAAATTATGTTAGCTTGACAATCAATGTCATAATTTACGTGTATTTTATCCTATAAAAAAAAATTCTTTTTAAAATTTTAATGGTCAAATTAAGTTTTTTTTAAAAAGTTTAAAGTTAAATTTAACTATAAAAAAGGATAAATTAATAAAAGATATAAATATTAAAGACTAAATTAATGATTATGCAATTTGAGAAGGCAATCTCTGCCCAAGCTCTCACTCAATTGAAGGCATCCTCTGTGTAATTGAACTTTGGCACGTAATGACATTGTTATAGCAAAACGTAAGCAACCATCTATAAGTACCCTTCCCTAGGGTTAATTAACATTCAGTAGTACTAATGTATTTGTGCTATGTACAAATATAGATAATACTAATGTATTTTATATAAAATTAATATAAAGTAGATAAGTAAAATTTAGAATAAATTTATAAATTTATTAATTTTGAAAATAACAAAACTTCAGTTTATGAGAAATAAGAATAATTAACAAATTATATTTCTAATTCAAACTAGTCCGTACAATGCTAATGCTGGCAACTTTTGGTTACATTCTTTAAAAGCTTTTGTATCCTTAATCTGCATAAAACAACGGAGGATGAGAAGACTATCAGATCCTGCTTGATGGCTTAATCCAGTAACACTAGCCACGTTTAAAGCTTTTGCCACCTTTTCTAGTCCACCGTGTAAGTTAAAGATCTTGAAACTATACTTGATGTCAAAAATTCTACAACCGAAGTAATTAGTCAAATGTCGCATGAAAGACTTGAGATCAGGCGGTAATGGATGTTGAGTCAAAATCTTCAACAAAAAACCGAAATCATAACTGCTGTGAAAAGTTACCCAAGTCAATTCACCGAAACCCAACCCGGAAATCAGAAACATCATGCCAAAATCTCTTGAACAAATGCCTTTTTCCTTATTCTTCGTAAAATTTATACCTTGTTGTCTAAGTAACTTAATAGACTCTTTATCATAAAGATCTTTTCCAATATCAAAATCTTTAAAATTAAACTCCCATATATAACAAAAAGGAGTTCCGAAATCTGGCAAATTACCTTCAGAATCAGAGAGCGTTAAACCAAGTTGAATGATCTTCATAGCATCGACATTAACTTTCATGAACCTGTAATTGACTTCAGGATTTCCTAATTGAACGATTTTTTTGTCTGGTTTAAAAATTGTACCAGGAAATTCGGTATCTATAGAAACAAAAGAATAGTTGTGGAGCACACTTCGAATTAACATAAACTCGTATTCCAAATTGTCAGCAAATACTTCCCTAACAATCACTGGTTTATTGACAAAAATTGACATTTTTTTTTTCCCTTTCTTGACTTATGCTTTAAACTGAAACTATTGAACTCTATATACAATTTTCGTGATCCTAATTCAGTTTTAACTAAGATATATATAAATATAAATTTCGAAATCCTAATTCAATTCTAACTAATATATATTTATAAAATATAATTTTCTTAATCCTAATTAAGTTATACGATAGTGTATTAATATAAGGAGGGTACTGTCTTATATATAATTTCTTTTTTACTAAATTCGTTTTAGGAAAGGAAAAAGAAAATTAGGGGCGGACTCTAATCTTATTTGTATGCTTTAAAGAAATAAAAGTAATATGTTTTCATGGGTAAGGTTTAGTGTTTAGATTTTTAAGTTTATGTTTTATTTATTAAAATAATAATAATAATAATAATAATAATAATAATAATAATAATAATAATAATATAAAATGTGTCACAATTATATATTTTAAAAAATATAATTTAATACAAGTTGTGTTAATTATACATTTAAAAATAATTATAATTTAATTTACAATTATTAATTAAAATAATTGTATTAATTTTAAAACAAAGTTCTTATTTGAATAAAATTCTAAACATAAAATATAAAAAAATTGTAATAATTATAATTATAAGTTAAATCACAATTATTAGTTAAAAAGAAGTTGATCGTAAACAAGAAGTTGTGCTAATTTTATTGAACTAGAATAGAGTTATTATTTAAATAGAATTCTAATAATTTTAATTATCACTTAATTAATAATAGGGTTAATTAGTTATTGTTTTGAATAATGTTACTTTAAATTAATTATATAAAGTGGAACTATATTACATATTGAATATGTTAAAAATGTTTTAATTATGATTTGAAATTTTTTTATTATAATATTTGAATCGATAAGTTAATATATTTTAATTATATTTAATAATTCAAATAAAAATATTATTTTACGTTAATTACGAAAATTAAGAATATAATATTTAAAAAATTGATTAAATATTAATAATGTAAAATCAAATATAAGGTTAAACTATGCCATGGGTCTAAGTACTCTACACAAATTTGGAATTTAGTCCGTATGCTTTTATTCTTGAAAATTTAGTCATTCTATTTTCAAGTTTCGAAATTTAGGTCTAGTTATTAAACATTGTTAAATTTATTGGTGTGACATTTTTTGAAATAAAATAACTCATTTGGTAACAATGTAATTGAAAAAAATGACACAAAGTAATTTTAACAGTATTAACAGTTAAACTTAAATTTTGAAATCTGAAAGGTTGAGGGATTAAATTCCTAAAAATAAAGATATAGAGACTAAATTCTAAGTTGATAGCAAACCTTTTATTTCAGTTATGTATGACAGGTTTTTTAAATTTGTTGAATTTTTTATATTTAGGATTAAATTGATAGAATGTGTAATATTAATAAGTTAAATCTATTATTAAATTAATGAAAAAAACTGATATCAACTTTCCGTCAATCTAATAATTAATTTCAAATAGTTTAATACTTAAATCTAAAAAAAATGATAATTGAGTTGTCAAAATAAAACTATCTTATATTGAGAATGGATTGTATGGAATAGGATTATCCTTTTCCAATAATAGAAAAAAAAATTAAGAATTAATTCCCAATAAATAAGAAATAATTGAGTGTGAGAACCAAATGAATCGAAAGGTTCATGTTTGGCTCGGAAAGGGATCATGAACTTTTTGAAATAAAAAAATAAATATTTCATTAAGTGATTTAATAGATAATAAAAAAGAGAGGATCGTGAATACTATTCAAAATTTAGAAAAACTACGCGGGGTGCTATTGAACCGCTAGAAAAGGCTTGGGCTCGCTTATGGAAAGTAGAAATGGAGGCGGATTAGTTTCGAGTGAATGGATACTCCGAGATAGAACGAGAACAATTGAATTTAATTAATTCAACTTATAAGATTTTGGAACCATTAGAAAATTACAAAAATAAAACCATTTATTTTGAACATCAAAGAGCTGTTAATCAAGTCCGACAACGGGTTTTCCAACAAGCTTTACAAGGAGCACATAAAAAATCCTAGATTTCAGTATTTTCATTTAGATTTGATTTTTTTGGGGAAGAAATTCGGAACAGTTGTTGTTAACTCAATATTTCCCCATCTTATGTATTAGCCCAAAATAAAGCCCAAAATCCATTAGCATGTACATTTTTTAGCTTTACACTTATTCATAGCCGTCGCAACCAAATACATTCAGGGTTTGATAGTGGTTTGCATTCAACAATGGCAGAAGAAGCAATACTAGGTTACCTAGCGACGTCCGAAGAAATCCCAGATTCAGGCCAATTCGCATCCCAACACGGTTTCCAACACAACGATGTCGTCAATGTCATCAAGAGCCTCCATGGTTTCCGCTACATCGATGCTCAAGACATTAAAAGAGAGAGTTGGGTCCTCACTGATGAAGGCAAAAAGTATGCCGCCGATGGCTCCCCTGAATTTCAACTCTTCTTAGCCGTCCCTCAAGAAGGCTCTATTTCTAAAGACGAATTACAGGTCAGTGTTACTGGACGTTTTCTTTTTCTTTTTGGTTTGGATCCATAATTTGTAAGCTATTTTCTAACATGCAAATTGTTTTCATTGTTGCAGAAAAAGTTAGAGCCTTCGGTTTTCAAAATTGGTTGCTCACAAGCTGGGAAAAACAAATGGGTCGACATGGGAAAGCAAGTTTCGAGAAAAGTAAAATAGTATTTATGGTTTATGTTTATGGATTCTCATGTTTTTATGTGAATTTTCTGTTATTTATCCGTTCAGATTTGGGTTTTTTTTTTATTAGGTTCAACATGTAGAAGATAAGGTCAAGGATTTGCTTATTAGAATACAAAAGGGAGAGGTATTCCACCACATTAATTTACATATGGAATCAATGTGAATGGGTTTAATTTTGTTTGTTCTTTTCAATTAAGTGATTAAAATCGAGTTTCTCTTACTCCAGGCACTCGGCAAAGATGACATTAATTCACTTAAAGCTAGGAAGCTTATTGTTGCACAGTGATCATCGAGTCCCTTGCCTCAAAATTTTTATCGCATTTATCTTTCAGTGTATGTGTATTTTGTTCACATTGTTTATGCTCTACCAATTATATCTTGTTTTAGGACATGGAAAGGTTATTCAGTGAAAAAAGGGCCTAACTATGCCCCTACAAGAAAGAAAGTTGCTACTGATCTGACTCGAGAGAATCTACAGAGGTATCTTGTTAACCAGCGTGCTTTGCTCCAGAGGGATTTTATTGGACCGATATTTATATGTGGTTACTTTCTTTTAGGGGTGACTGGAAGGAACTAGAGTTCAAAGAGTATAACTTCAATGCTAAAGGACCACCTGCTGAAGCTGGCCATCTTCATCCATTACTCAAGGCAAGTATAGGACACTATATTTATCAACTTCATTTAGCTTACGGCAAATATGTAACTGTTAAATATATGTATTGTTTTTATGAACATCGTAATTGTATCATCATTTGCAACTATGTAATTGTTAAAGGTTTATATTTCCTAGCTTCCATAAGAATGGATAGAACAAAGCTTGTCATGGGAGACTATAATTTTTGCGAGGATATATAACCTGGGCCTCCCTTTTTGGTCTGAGAATGACATTATGACTATTCTTCAAGGCACCTATATTTAAATGTGTGAACATTATCTATTATGCACAATATGATGCAAATGATTCTCTTCGGAAGTTCTTTCACTCTGCCTTTTGCATGATTGAGGCTGTAACTTTTGATTGCTTAGGCATCCGCTTGTCTATATGGAATTAACATTTTTAAACCTTATTTTATATTCAGGTGAAACAACAATTGAAGAACATATTTCTTCAGCTGGGGTGAGTTTTGAGCTTTATCATGTAACACTTATATGTGCATTCAGATACTTGTTTTGTATTTAATATTACATGGTGATGTCAGTGCTATGAGAATCATTGATGGACATCAACTCGTGCATATAGAACACTCACTGGCTTGCCTTGATGTCTTTAATTTTCTATGACATTATTATGCTTGTTTCTTTAATATAAAGTTCACTTGACAGTTGTCATTTCTCTGCAAGTTTGAAATAATTATATTTGCAGCGTTTAGTTTGTCAACTTTGACTTTGATATATGTTTCCATTTTGTGTTGACTGCAGTTTTGAGGAGATGCCAACAAACAATTTTGTCGAAAGCAGGTAGTTGACAAGGCCGGCTCTTGCTTTTTCATTCTCGTGTTCCTCTGATAGTTAGTGGAGCTTCTTTGAGAAAGCAACATATACTTGGAAGGAACCTTAAATCCTACATTCATGGTCTCATTAATTATTTCTTTCATGTTTGGCTGGAATAAATTTGTTTCTAAAGTTGGTTTCCTATATCTGTTTCCACTTATAGCTTCTGGAACTTTGATGCTTTGTTCCAGCCACAACAACACCCTGCACGTGATTCACATGATACATTCTTTCTGGAAGGTATGTTTCGATTGACCAAATGTCTTATAACATGCCTTTACTACTATCTGTTTTGTTACTTATTCGGAGCATTCATTCGCAGTTCCATCAACTACAAGGGAACTGCCTGAAGATTATGTTAAGTTGGTGAAGCGTGTTCATGAATCTGGTGGTTATGGCTCCAGGGGGTATGCCATTTTCCTTTTTTCCTGTTACTATTGCTTCCATATTTCACAACCATGAAATTGGTTAATTTGTTTATTCGTTTTTCCAAAAGATACATGTATGACTGGAAGAGAGAAGAAGCAAACAAAAACCTATTGCGTACTCACACAACTGCTGTCTCTACTCGAATGCTTTATGCTCTTGCAAAGGTTTGATTGTCTTCTTTCTGTGGTTGGAAATCTCCTTCAACTCGCTGCTTTTTCTAAATTCAAAAGCCTTCTTTTCTTAAGTTTTTGTCATTATCTTTTGAACGAGCATCATACTACCATTGTAATTACCTGCACTGCACCGTGATGCTTATTGCACGAACAATCCATCAATGATCAGAATCTGTGTTGTATGCCAAATTTGACTATATATTTTATGCTGTCATAATAGTTAGTAGTAGTTGTTGATGTTGGTGGTATCATTATTAATCAATACCTATAAAAGTTAATACTCATTTGCTTTATGATTTCATCTTCAGCAACCTTTTACCCCCAAAAGATATTTCTCTATAGATCGTGTGTTCAGAAATGAATCTGTGGACCGAACTCATCTTGCAGAGTTCCATCAGATTGAAGGTATTTATAAGCTGCATGCATATCAACTAGTTGGTGATTATGTTACCTGGATCCAAGCTGGGACCAATATCTATTGTACTAATAGCCGATTAATGTTTTCATTTGGAATGCATATAATGATTCACTGAGCATCTGAAAATTATCTCTTTTGGTTTAGGCTTGGTATGTGACAAGGGGCTTACTCTTGGTGATTTGATTGGTGTCCTGAATGACTTCTTCTCACGACTAGGTAACAATCATCAATCATCATCCTTGATCGGTTTAGTCTTTTACGGTTCAATATATGGAAGCTTGTAGTGTTCCCGGATAAGGTTTGTCACATAACAGTTGGTTTATCTCTTTTGCAGGAATGTCCAAGTTGCGTTTCAAGCCTGCTTACAACCCATATACTGAACCTAGCATGGAGATATTCAGGTGATAACCCACACGCTTCTCTTAATTTTATTACCTATTCGGTAAATGTTAGACTTGATGGATCATTTTTGTTGTTATCAGTTACCATGAAGGCTTGAAGAAATGGGTGGAAATCGGAAATTCTGGCATGTTCAGACCTGAAATGTTGCTTCCGATGGGATTCCCTGAGGATGTTCGTGTTATTGCTTGGGGCCTTTCTCTCGAAAGGTAATACTAATCTTCGCTGAAGAAGGTTCTGAATAGTTTAACATTTTCCCGAACCAAAATTTGAACCGTCTTGATATTTCTTTCTTGTTTGCATGACATATAGACCAACTATGATACTCTACGGAGTCGATAACATCCGGGATCTATTCGGACACAAGGTATGCTGGCATATTTTCTTCTTTCTACATTCTGGTTGTTTTCAGACGGAATATGCTTAATAAGCACGGTTGCTATTGCAGGTGGATCTTAGCCTCATGAAACGAAACCCCATCTGTCGTCTCGGAATTGATTAGATTATTGTTATGTGGGATAATTCCCTTATCATTCCATTCTTCTGTTTTGGTAATTGAACCAAGGATACACCATCAATTCACATTGCACATGGTAGTTTTATAGCATCTTATACAACGGAGCAATGATCGTATTTAACATTTTTGGTTACTTTGCTTTCAGTTTTTCTGCTTTGGAAGTGACTGATCATAACTTTGCACATCTTGTATTTTATGTTTTTAAAAAACATGTCCATGATTTGGTCTAAATTTAGGCATTTACTGTACCATTTTGTTAAGATATATGTTAATTGAAGCTGTTTTGAGATAAAAGCATCCAATGCATTCCTACTTGCATTGGATCTTTAATTGTCTGTTTTCTTTTCTATGGCATGGTGTCTTAAAAATGCATCAAGATGACCATCTTTTAAACGTCGTCGTGTTTGTTTTTTCTCCCCAAAAAAAAAAAAATTTGATAACATAAATTATTAATTTTTGTAAAAAAAATTTCAACATAATTATAATACTTGTATTTAAGTGAATTCCTACATTGGCTTCCAAACCTGGATTGTGTCATTGTTTAGGTTTTTTCTTCAACAGCCTAAACTGCAATTTCTTTTTAAAAACTTAAATTTATATATAGAAAGTTGTAAAAAAATTATAAAGACTACAAATTATATTAAAATTATAGGAAATTTATAAATAATTACAAATAATTAAAGATAATTCTTAAAACTTATAAAAAAAATTAAAAATATAAAAAGCATTAATTCTTTTCAAAAAGATAAGATTTTTTTCCGTAATTTTTCATTGAATTTATTAATGTATTTATATGTGTCATGTAAAATTTTGAATCGATTCGGTATTCTTATCATATTAAAAAAATTAATTTATACAAAATTTAACATGCATAATTTATAAGAATGAACATGAAATATGATAATTAAGTTGTTAAAATATTAATTGTAGAAAAAATTACGGAGGAACTGGTATAAGTGGATCTCTTCCCATTTTAAATTATTTGTTTGAAGTAAAAAAAAAATTGAGAATTTATTATTTTTTTGAATATGTACAATTAAACCTCTAGGTTCATCCTAGTAGAATTCAAAAAAAAAAAAAAAATCTAAAAATTCAGAATTTATTTTGAAATTATTTTTTCGAAAATATCAAAATATATAAATTATTTTTTTAAAAATGTTTTAGAAATAAAAAAAAATGTGATACATTCGGTCTTGTTAATTCTACATGTGCATCTTTTACTAATTTTTAAACAACTTTTTACATTTTTATAAAATTTTATATGTTTTCTTTTATAAATTTATACAATTTTATATTTGTTAAAAAGAATTATATATATTTAGAAAAACAGGTGATAATAATGTAATGTTCTCTTAACGAACATGTAATTACCTCTTAATAATTTTAAAAAATAAATTATTTAACGAAATTCAAAATTTTTAAAAATTTATTAACTCACGTGATAAACATCATATATTAAAACAAACCCAAAATTATATTGCCAACAATTTTAGATTTTCATTGTATATTATGTATTTAATTGAACACTGACTGCAACAAGTGGTTCCATGGTCTAGTGGTCAGGACATTGGACTCTGAATCCAGTAACCCGAGTTCAAATCTCGGTGGAACCTTAACTTAATTTTATTTTTATACAAACATTGGAATTGCATCAAGGAACTCAACCCAAAATAATTAATTAGTCACATTACCTTGATGCAATTTTCCACGTTTTGATCATAAGGGCAATTTGGTCGAATTAGAGTTTTACGACCTCAAGCAAGCTTCTGTAACCTAGTTTAGATCAATTAGACGATATAGATATCATATTTGTAGAGTTAAGACCTTGTAGTAGTTTTCTGATTTTATAGTTATTTTCTTGTTTATTGCGTTTTTCCAACTTTGTGACTTTCTAAACTCGTTGTTCTAGTTAAAGGATAATTGAAATTTGATATAATAAATTACTGAGACTTAATTTGTGCTTATTTCTTCTTTGTTCTTTAGTATCAATGCGTCTTCTGTTTGAATTACAACTGTTCAGGTTTATTAAATATATGATCAGTATTTGATAGCTTAGGATAGCTGTCATGTCAATTAGAATAATTAAATTTATAATTGTTTAATTAATTCTAATAATTTTAACAATTAACGTTCATCAAGTCAACCTTAAAACCCGAATTAAACATTAAAAAATTAACATATTTATTTTTGGTACCAAAATATGGAACTTTCGTCAAATATAAATACTAGATTACACAAAAAAATAACACAAATACTACATTAAAAAAAAGTGCCAAATTCAAATACCTAATAATATATTAATCTTTTTAATTACCCTAAATTGAAGTATCGATATAATAGACTAAACTTGTTTAAATAACTTTTACAAAAATAATTATAAATAATTTTATACTTAAATTATGACAGTATTTTTTTTCTTTAAATATTTTTTTATTAGTTTTGGGAAATTATTCGCTACAATATTAATTGAACAGATAATACGGTTAAAATATACTATAAATATCTGTACTCTTTATTTACAAGATTTTAGTACTACTTTTCGAATTTAAAATTCCAGTTTCAACTGTTAGCACTGATAAAATTATTTTGTTAAATTCAAGTTTATTACGAGTTTCTTTTAGTTACATGACTACCAAGTGAATATGTTTTTATTAATTTAAAATGTCACATCCATAAATTTACTAAAAAAAAAATTAATTGTACTAACAATAAAAACTAAAATTTGAAATCTAAAAAATAAAAAAAAAAAACTAAATACCAAATTATTGATTCTTTTTATCAACCCAAGGATGGATTGATTTTATTACTTGAATTTTAACTCAAAACATAATTATTTATATATGCTCTTATTAGAATAATTATTATTATCGGCGCAAAAACCAAATAGGTTTGGGCTCGCAAGAGTAGTTCGCAAACCGAGTCTGCTCTCCTGTGAAGTTACACGTGTCAGGTCTAGAGTAGGATATGCGTTTGTATGCATAAAACCTATCTAGTATATCATATTAATAAACAGTACCCCATATTATATAAATATACAAACACTGCCCGTCTTAGAGAGGCAGAGAAAAATACTCAACAATCTAATTATATACACTCTTACTTTTATGATATAGTTCAAATTAAGAAATGGCGGAGAAAATAAGAGGAAAAAGAAAATTGAACCCAAATTTTCTATTTGAATTTCAACATTTACCATGCCAAAAATGAAAGAAAGAAATTATGGTATTGAAAAATAGATAATTTTCATTACAATGCGTGAAGATATAATAATAGAAGGAAGAAAAAAAGGAAAAAAAAAAAAAAGGAGAAATGGGGTCTTATAGCATTGAGAATAAATATATATGATATTTAAAAGATAGGCCACCAGTCTTGGACTTCATTGCAACTTAAAAAGATAAACTCCTAAGCCTGTAAAAAACAAGCAAGAAAATTTAATAGAATATATATCAGCTCAAAAAATAATATATAAAACAAGCATAATATTCTACAAAAAAAAGAAGAGAAAGTAAACTAATGGTTGAGATGACCCGATGATCGTCGATTCACTTTTCACCGGTTTTATAAAATTTGTACTTGAGAACTAAATTAGGTAATATGTAAATGTTGAGTACTAAATTTGTTATTATACTAATTTTAAAAGTTGTCATGTTATTTTTCCATTAACGTTTAACAACAAATGATTAAAAAAAGAAAAAAAGAAAACTAAATAGTTGAGTGATTATTTTGTAATTTTTCATAATTGAATATATATATTAAAAAATAACTGTTGTAGGTAGACCTGTTCATGAGCTGGATTTTACCAAAATTTCAGACCCATTTGCTATGTCCGGGCTCGGCCTGCCCAAAATAATTTTTTATATTATTTATATTTATAAAAATTTAAAATATAATACATTAAAAATGTTAAAATAAATGTTTCTCACCAAATTTAAAATATATATTTATATTTAAATAACACTAAAATAGGTGTAACTTAATAAGCAAATGCCTCTATAATAGTAACAAAATTAAAATAAGAGTTATACAGTATTTAAATAATAATAACAAAATAGTGAAGTGATAGCAAAACAGTAGAAAAATAATAAAAAATAGCAGCAAAATAAAAGCAAGAAAAAAAAACAGATTTCTAAAAAAATATTTTTACCAATTCGAGTCAAGTTAGGCCGAATGAAAAAATCTTACCCTAGGCTCGACCCAATTTTTAAACCAATCTTTTTTTTTTTATCCAAACATGTTTTTTGTACCTATAATTTTTACCAAAAATATCTAAATTTTCCGACCAACCAACCGATGATAGGCAGCTCTACTTGTAGGGTAAGGAAGTGGCTTTTCACAAACTGAAATATCAAAGGGAGCACATGATATTTTGAAGCACTTAATCACTTATCATATCTTTTTTGACTTCTTCTAAGACCTTAATTTTGGCGTTTTGCGTTAATCATCAATTGATTTATGTTTGGTTATAACTTACTCCAAGTCCTTCTACTTCTCTTGCACTTACAATTTAGTCTTATTTTTTTCATTTTCAATTATAAAACATTATTAAAATTATTCTATTAAATTAGTGGTTACATAGCTACCAAGTGAATATTTTTTTTATTTCAAAATTTCATACCAATAAATTTTAAAAAAATAATTTTGATTGGACGTGAATTTTTAAATTCAAAAAAAAATAATAAAGAGACTAAATTTCAAATGTATAAAAGAGACAGGGATTTAGATTAGATTTTATCCTTTAAATTTTCATAACTTTAGAGCCATAAAAATTGTACAGATAATCCAGTTGAAAACCATGCAAACTGGTAGTAAATTTACCATCCCCATTACCTTTTCTTTTTCCTTCTCGATCACCGGCCGCCATTTCCGCCACCACCACTCGACTTATATTTGGGAATCGGAATCCGACCGGACTCGATCTGTTCGAGATCTTGGATGAGGATTTCGTAATGTCTCTTAACTTCTTCAGCAGTTTTATTACCACCAACAGCCTTGGCAACATTTTGCCAACGATCTGGTGTATCTTTATCGAACTGTGCCAATGCTTTTTCGAACAGTTTGTTCTGTTTTGGGGTCCATGTTGAACCTGAATCTTTGGAACGTAAAGAGCTTGAAGCCATTACCAGATTCAAATGTAAGAAGAAAAAACAAAACAAGATGAAGCAAAGATGCGTTCTTGTTTGGGGTGCTTGAGAGACAGCCATGAATGCTGTATTTATAAGCAGTGGGGGTTTGAGCTTGAGTCACTTGGGGGGAATCTATATGACTCGTCTTCATTAAAAACCACATCTGTAAGAGAGGAGCTGTTTCTTTGATACAAGCAAATTAAGTTAATTAAACTACAAAAATAGGACAGCCAAAAACTGGGTTTTTGGATGTTTAATCCTGTAATAATAAGTTGGGTCTTGGAAGATTGAGATCAGGGGCTAACCGGGGCGCCCTTAAATGTAAAATTGCTGTTTAATTCTTTAAAATTTTTAAAAATTTTAAATTAATAAAGGTAAAATTACACTTTGGCCCCCTAAAATTATAAAAATTTGATTTAATCTTTTACAAATTATAAAGATATAAACTATAAAAAATTAAAATTTCATTCAGCCCCGTAAAAAATTGTTTTGGCTTCGCTCATGATAGAGATAAATCTCTAAAGAAAATATACGAAATTGGTTAAAATTTGGATAATAGAAGACAAACCAAACTTGATAAAACTAGATTCTTATGGGATGATTTTATCACCCAATGGAATAGCATGCAAGTTTAACCTGTCTGTAAGGCACTGGTGATTTTTTATTATTATAAAATTTTGAGGGGTTAAAATTTTAAAAAATGTATTAAAACCAGGGCGAGCTAGATAATTAATCTTTCGTATTCTGTAAGTCCATTAAGAAATAGATACTGACTACAAATTTTAAAGTTACTCCATACTCAAAAGCGAGGTGAATTTTCTAACTTTTAAATGGGCCAAAAGTAACATTTTCATTTAAAACAATCTAAAAATGGATTAAATTCAACTATTTATGTTTGAAAAGCACTAAAATAATTATTAAATTATTTAGAAGGATAAGACTATTGCCCGTGTTTTTTGGCTACGTCCTTGATCTAGAGTCGAGTCAGATTGAATCTCAAAGAAAGTGAAACTCTTCTATTATTGTTTTTTTTTTTAAATTGGTATCCAACTTTTTATGAGTCAATCCAACAAACGTTAATTAGATTGTTTTTTCTATGTTAATTTTGGGTTTTTATCATTAGTGTAGGTCATCTTATGTTGAAAAAAAATAAACATAACATATATAACAATAGTTATTATATGTTATTTATGTGCGGATACATTAGTACCTAATTTCTAATTGATGACAGGCTGATTAGAAATTAGGGTTAATACACAAAAGTTATATATTAGGGTTATGGTTCCTGAATTACACATACGTAACACTTCTAATATTCAATATTTAGAAAAGAGAGAGCCACATTCTCTGAATTACTTGTGTACTAATTTGGAAGACCAAAACTATAAGATAAAAGATTTCAAGAAATTAATGGGTTCAGGTACACTTCTACATTTAATTTTGTTCTTAATGATTTGACATAATAAATTTTAGTTAATAAAATTTTATATCAGATCTTATTTTACGATTCTAATATCTTAAACATGTTACTTGAGTTCAAGAGTTAAATACGAATACGACGTTACATCACGTTAATTTTTAATAATAAGAATAGACGAATCTTTTACTGGAAATGATGAGTTTACCTTTATACTAACTTTACCATTTTATCTTCATATTTGAAGATACATGAAGGTGGAACCCTTTGATGAATGACAGCAGGAAGTGAAATTAAAAAGAAAATCCTATCTGGACACTGAACATACAGACAAGAAAAGTGACAGAGCATTTTGATTTGCTTTCAGATCATTGGTATTTGAGCTTCTCTCAAACAGTGTTCCAAAAAGCTACCTGAAACCCTACTCTACTCATCTTTTTTTCATCAATTTATCATTTCTATTATTTTTTCTTATTTTATTTTCATTGGATCAGTCCACTGGAGCTGCTAGTTTTCTAGTTGGATAAGAGGATGAATTCTGTGTCAGTTGATTGGTTGGTAAGGTGGCAAACATTTTTTTTCTTCTAAAAAATAAATTGTAAATATTAAAATTCCAACTTTAAATTTATTTAATATGTTATAATAAACGTGGATAATAACAGTAGAATAATAGTAATGTAATAAAAAAATATAGTCTTTACGTGAAAAAATTTTTGGAAAAAATTCTAAACAGAGAAAGAGAAATTCACTTATGTTGAAAAATAAATGATACAAGAGGAGTTTCGACTACATCTATTTAAGAGTTGAAAAACCTTGTTCTAATTAAAATCAAATAGAAGAAGAATAGTTCTATACGAATTCAACTTACACTGAATGGTCGACCCTCAGCCCTTCGCCCCCATAGAGCCCTTTATTTTGTCACTATATTTATTTATTTAATAAGTGACGAGATTCAGGTCACACAAACTCTAACCTGATATTAATTTTTAGAAAAGAAAAAAAAAACAATGCATAAGTTAACTGAGGTTTTCAGTTCATTGCCTTCTGTTCTATGAATTTCGTAATAGAAAAGTTGATTTTGGATAAAAGTATTTTGAATGTTATTGTATTAGGTCTTAGATTACATTTTATTCTATTTATTCAGGGAAAATTAGTCTTTATATGTTAAATTAATAAGTAAATTGATTATTTCTAATAAAAAATTCATCTATTTTTTGCTGATGGAATAACCAGACACGTATACCTCATGCAGACGTATAGAAACTAGTTTTTAACATTACAAAATGGATAAAATTTTTAATAGAAAGACCGGTTTTATCTTTGGTCTAACACATATAGATTAATTTGTCCATTTTTAGTAGAAAAAACAAACTCCAATCCGACTCTTACCATAAGAACCTCCATTATACTTTTACCGTTGATTCTCTTGTTGATATATTTTTTTTCTAAATATAATAAATTAAAATATTATTTACTAATATCACATCATTGAAATTATTTATCAAAATATAAATTTTTATTATTAATAATTCAAGTTTCCATGAGAGAATAAAATAACAAAAGGTAAAAGGAATACACTTACCCTTATGATTTTAGGAATATCTATCTATCTTTCAAGTTGGAAGAAATATCATAAAACCCTTGAAATTTATTTATTAAATAAATTTATTATTTATTTATGGGTTTTATTTAATTTATATTTTAGTTATAAAATAAGATTAAATAAATTTATTTCTTTTTTCAAAAATAAAATTATGATTTTGGTGTTAATTTGATCATTGATGTGGATATTATGCCGAAAAAAGACATTGGAAATGTTGTTCATTTTGGACCATAAAATGATTATTGGGTCATTGTCTTGAGAACCGAAGGACAAAGATATACGGGTCCGAACCAGTAAATTACTGCTTATATGATAGTGATTTTTCAGAAATAAAAAATCCCAATTATTAATTTCCAGCCCAATCTGATCTTTCCTACTGTTTCTATGATTTGACTTTTGAGTTTATAATGATTTTAAGGGATAATATACCTGAATTTGATAATTAAGTTTATTTTGGCACGTAAAATTAGTAAATAAATTCGATTTAATTTTTGAATTTGGATTAAGTTAAGATTTAACGACATGATCAATGTTTTTGAAATATAATTGGGTTAATTGGTCAGATCGATTAAATTAAAAATTAGCTTGTATATTGGTCCAAACAAAGACTGAATTCGAAACTACTTAAAATCGATAAAAATAGAAAGTTAGTAGTTGAATAGGTTGAACCGGTTTAATACTTTTTTATTTCTTAAATTTTTTATGAATTTTTAATTAATTATTTAATTATGGTGGGTCTAGTAGTTGAGTCGATTAAACCTACTGAACTGAAATTAGTGTTTTGATCGGTTCGATTTATTAGAACAATTGTAACACGACATCACTTGGAAAATTATATTAAAATTTTTAATTTTCAAGTGATGATATGGTATAATCTCAACGTACCACAACATTAAATTTTTATATTTTTTAAGTTTAGGGACTTAAACTTGAATCTAGTTGTTAAGTTCAAGTACCATAATGAATAAAAAAAAATTCAAGTATTAGAGTAGATCTAATTAAGCAAGTTAATTGTTTCGAGTTTTGTAAAAAAAAAAAAAGTTAAGAGATATTGTATTGTATAAAAATTTGATGTGGCTCGATTTTAGATATAGTTAACACCCAATAAAAATTTATGAGAAAAGTGAAAAGGAATTCTTAGAGAACCATATACTCATACCCAATGTATGGATACTTCCAATAATTTGTCATATTTGAAGTTCAAATGTTTCGTAACAAAAGCTTTGGGTTGTGAATCTTGCTATTATAGTTCATACATGAAGAACAATACATTTGAAGCAACATATCTTAAAAATTAGATTAGATTGGATAAAGTAATTGGATACCTTGAAATAACGAGACCGAATCGTGATTACATTGAAGAATGATCTCTAAATATTTTTCTGAATATCTTAGACTTTATTAATATATTGTGTATATTATTTTAGTTGCGGTTTAAGAGGGGAACTGATTGTAATTGATCTAATATGCAAGTCTCGAAACCTTACATATTTGAGGAGACTTGTACAAATCTAGTATGGTAGCAAATCTTAAAAATCTTATATATGTAAATAATTAGCGTTGACTTATTCATTGATGAATCTGTTTTTGTGAGCATTAATCAGCTGAAGTTTCTAAGAAAAAACTTTTAAGTGAGAGGTCTAAATACATACAAAAATGAGGTTGCTACATCATAATGCGTTAAAATTTGAATCATTTGTTACATAAAAATGAAAAATAGTAGATTATCTCAATGAAATAAACTTTGTAAGTGTAGAGAAACCGAACTACGAAGCGTGTTTTTTTTTCAGTGTTGTTATCGCAATGCCACTTCCAACAAGCACTACCTGCTTTTAAGCCTAAAATATTATCCTTAAACTAAAGTGAGAGCATATTTTAAGCCTAAAAGTTCGTAGGCTTTTGTGAGTGAGTGAGTGTGTGTGTATGTGTGAATAACAGGCGTCTACGTAGAAGAATGAATTGTGGTGGCTTTGGTTTGAGTGTACCAAGCTCTTTTTTATCTTTTTCAGGTCCCCACTTGGCCCATAAAACGGTGACGGTTCAACCAGCTCAAAAGCTCCAACCACTGGCTCCTGGTCCATGCAATCAACTAGAATGCACAGTCACGACAAGAAATAAAGAATACCCAAACATAAACACGAATCTATTTCGAGCAAGAGGGAGATTTTCTTTGAAACAGAAGAAAAAGTGCTTTGGGTTTGAGAGGATAAGCAAATAAAAACGTACGAGTATTGGGTACCAACCAATGGGAATCGTGGAGAAGTGAATGAACTTTTTTTTTTATTACACAACTTGACAACTTGACTTGGTTTGATGTTTTTTTAATCATTTGGAACAAGATCAAAGTCCCCTCAAACTATAGCCATATATATATATATACACATATTATGTATATAATCCCGAATGTTTGAATCTTTCAGAAATGGCGTCAAACAAGAGTTTAGGGGTTTGGTTCTCAAATTACTATTCATAAGTATGAGATTTATGAACTAGTCTTACAAATTTGAATGATGATAATTAGTGTACAAAAAATTAATAAATAAATAAGTGATGGATGATTAAGCAAGTGGGTTGGTGAAACTCAACACTAACGAAGTCCAAGAATCGATTGACTAGCATGTGATGAGAATAAGAAGTGACTAATTGGCTATGATAGGAGCATTGGTATGTGTGTGGTTTTTTTTTTTTTACAATGCTTTCTTTTATCTATAATATTATCTCAACTCTTAAATCGAAATAAAAATATACTTAAACTCACATCCTCTTCAAGAGCACCAATTAAACTAAAGATCACCAAGAAAATTGTGTCATCTATAATAGACTTAAAATCACTTGGGAGATAAGATTTGGAGAATTATCAGTCGAGAATGATAATAGTGTAGTAGTGAAGTTGGTTAAGGATCATGATGCAAAAAACAAAGGACTTACCATAGTAAAACTCATCAAGAACCTATGCAAGCAACAACTTGGCTACTTTCTTTAAAGGAGAATTATTTTGTTCGTCGCTAGTTGAATAAAAACACTTTATAAACGAATTTAAGATGATGTCAAGTTTCATTTTTTTATTATTTCACTATTCTCTAAAAACAAATAACATTATCATTGACCAACTACTCCACAAGTAATGTACGATATAATAATCCTCTATCCTATTACAAGTTTTGAATTTGTTGATGTCAGCAATCAATTACACGCAAACTAGCATGTTGGCATAATAACGATTGAGTTGACGATTGTTAATAACTACATCCTTTCAATAACGATCAAAGACGTTTTTGTATTGGTTCAATTTTAAAATTTCAACATGTATCATACCCAATCCGTAGAAATTGAAATAACTAACCACAATCACAACATACATTGAGTTCATTTGAATCAAATCATGTAAATATTCTCAAAAAATAGAAAAGAACCAATCACATAGATTAGGGTTTCAGCTAATCGAGATTGAAGCAATTAATTCCAAGTTAGTGAGCCATCTCCAGCTTCTTCAAAGCAAGTTATATGAAAAGAAAAAAAAAGGTAAGAAATTAGTGAAAAATTCCAAATTTCCAATAGATTAAGTAAAAAAGAAAATAAATGTAATTAGAGTTTCTATGAATAACGAGCGATTCCAATATATGCTCAGGAAAAAAAAGTACATACTAAAATTTCCAATCCTATATTATGGGGTGTTCATGGCCGGGTTAGGTCGAGTTCAGATCGGGTTTAAGCATGATATTAATAAATTTATGTTTGTTTAAACTCGGTTTGATCCAAAATTTGGACCTAATATTTTGTTCAAATCTGTCTATATTTACAAAAGATTAATCCAAACCCATTTTAGGCCAGTCCATATTATTTTTTTAAAAAAATTTAAACAATATTTATATTATATTATTTTAATGTTTAATAATTTTATACATTTTTTATTTATTGTTTTTATATAATTATTTTTACATTATTTTAATGTTTACATTAGAATAGTATTATTTAGTATATGTTTATTTTTTAATATGTTCTAAATTATATAATATATAAAAATAACATAATATAAAATATTATAAATTTAAAACTACTCGGGCCGTGCTCGGGTTTAAACATTTAAGGCCCGAGCCTAGGCCTAATTTTTTACCCAAATATATTTTTTCGAACCTAATATTTTTACCAAAATCTTCTTAAATTTCGAATGAGCTTTCGAGTCTAGGCGAATAGCCTCAACGATGAACAGGTCTACCCTATATCAATACCAAAGTTTCTAATAGAAATTTTAGTACGTGCTTTCTCTTTACTTTTTCGGAGTGCACTGTAAAATTTGGCGAATAACAAAAACAGTACCTTTCCCGGGTACGATTATTACAGGAGCAGATTTGCAATTGTGGACGCAATAATCACTAACACTTCCTTGAAAAACACTGCAAAAAAGTATGAAAAATCTTGATTTCAGTATGTGTTTGATACGGATATGTTTGATTTTCTTTTAAAAAAATTTGTGTATAGGAATGTCTTGTTTTCGTATTTGCGTCCAAGGGTGAAACTAGAAATTGTGTGACGGAAGATCGAGATCAAATTTAAAAAAAATCGAAGGGCCAAAACAAAAACAATTGTAATCAAATGGCTTAAATTCAACTTTTTACTTTTGAAAGAAGTAAAAGATACTTTTTTTTTCATTTAATAAAGAATCAAGAGGAAATTAAATTGAATTATTAATACTTAAGAGGAACTAAGGTTGCAATTATACCATCAACCAAGGAGGCTAGGAAAAAAATAAAGTGTGGACCTAGAATTGCTCATGGGTTGGGCTACCTGCTTAGGCTCGAAGGTCCTCCTTAAATTTAGGAGAGTTTGAGCAAAAATATTAGGCCCGAAAAATGGGCTTACAAAAAAAGGCCCGTTTAAAATATAAGTGGGGCTCAAACTTGAACATTCAAGGCCTGAGCCCGGCTTAGCCCGTTTTAAGTTTATAATACTTTATATTATGTAATTTAGAACACATTAAAAAAAATAAAGATATACTAAATATACAATACTACTCTAATGTAAAATTAAAATAGTGATAAGATGGTTATATAAAAATTTCAATAAATAAAAAAATGTATAAAATTATTAAATATTAAAATAATATAATATAAATATTTTTAAAAAAATTAAAAAAATACTATGAATATGCCTAAAATGAGCTTGCATTAGTCTTTTACAAATATAAGCAAGTCTGGGCAAAATTGTAGGCCCAGATTTTGAGCCGGGTTTAGGTAAACATAAAATATACTAATATCATGCTTGGATCCGACCCGACCCTTGAACACCTCTAAGCCGACCTAACACGCAAGAGAGAAGAGCAAAGAAGAGAAAGGGTAATTTTCCATATATTCTCATGGAATGGCAAAGTAACAAAAACACAAGTATAAGAGGATGCTCAAAAGTCTATTTTGGTTGTCAAAATTAAATTGTATATTTTATGAGAGTTAAAATGATTAAATCAAAATTTTATCATTTTTGAGATTAAAATGCAATTTTACGATACACGAATTTAGAATTTCATAAATTTGAAAGGGACAAACATGAGATTTCTCATTTTAGGGAGACCGAGAGCCCTACCAGCTCTCTCTAACGCCACCCATGACAAGTATTGACTTTTAAATATGTAACTTTGAATTAAGTGTTAATATTACTCAAATTCGAGTATAAACAATGAATACAAGTATGTATATAAAATGAGTATATTCATTTTTATTTTTATTTATTTATTTGCAGGATTCTTTAATCATCATTTCTCATACCCATCAAACATGAATACTTGAAGGTATAAGGGAAAAAGCAAACCTTTGTATTAAGCTTCTACCACGAGTTCCCATAACAACAGCTGCAGGCTTCACCCTTTCTGCTTCCTTGCAAATCACTTTGCCTGCATCCCCCGACACAATTCGAGCCATCGTCCTTACCTGCGATTTCAATCCGTAATTGTTAATGTGTGTATGGGAAAGTATTTTGTAAATGCGTAATTATTTTGAATATATTAATTATTTCAGGGACAAAAAGAATATATTGTTCTTTCTTCAACAATTTTCGATTTTTAATGGACCTCTTAATAGGATTCGAACCTAGATGAAATTCTGATAATCTATTAGAAAAAAAAGAAGGAATGAATCTTGTAAGATTACCAAGAAATTCTTCGATTTCTTTCAGAAGCAAATGATTATTCATTCGCTTCTCACAGTTCTATGAATAGTAAGGCATTGAAGAATATCTAGAAAGGCACTTAAGAAATCGGTTTGATTCTTTCTCTGTTTGAAGAAAGGAAGGGTCCCAAAGAATCGATGTTTCTTTTAGTTCAAGAATGAAACTAACCAACCTATATATCTTGCATTATGAATCGATTTGTGTTCATAAAAATTGTTGCCATTTTCTTTCCTAATAAAACAAGGAACTAATTTGTAGTGACCCGATAGTCGAGTAACCGAAAAATATATTTTCGGTCTCCGTTTTCATAAAACTGAAACGTAAATATTTATTAAAAATATTTACGAAGTTAGTTGTGTGTCTAATTGGGTTTTATTTAGGTGAATTTGACTTAATTAGAAGTATTTGGGAAAAAGGATTAGATTGAAATAGATGTGAAAGTTTAATTAAAGATTAAAGAAAATAAAAAGGACTAAAAAGGCAATTATGCCATTTTTAAATGTTGAGGCGGTTTAAGTATGAAAAAATCCTAGATTTTTTTAGTTTAAAACGTGTATATATATAGATATATATAATAGATATTAATTATAAAGTATATTATTATATTATTATATTATATTTTATTATATATATAAACAGACTAAAGGAAAAAGAATAGAAAGATATAGAAACAGAGAAGCAAAACGAAACAGAGAGCAGGGGAAAGAAAGAAAAAAAAAAAAGAGAGAAAAGAAAGAAGAAAAGGGGAAATTAAAAGTTTGAAGCTTGGAAGTTTAGTAGGTAAGTTGATTTAGCCCTTTTCTTTTAATTTTGATGTTTTATAAGTTTTAGGACAAAGTTTTGATGAATTTAAGTTGAGGTTTTTGGAATTTTAAAGTTTTTAAACAAAGCATATGATGAACAAAAAGATGAATTAGTGGTTTAATTGAAAGAATTTGAAGTTAGAATTGGGTAAAGGATTTAATTGTAAAATAAGCTATAAGAAAACTGTTTTGGGATAGCAGCAGTAGAGTAACTTTGAAAAATCACTAAAAATCGTAGAAGTGGAATTAGAAGCTGAGTGAGATATGAAATTAAAACTTATTGAGTCTATTTCCATATTAAAGAAACATGGAAAGCAAAGGAATTCTGTATTTTGAGATATTTAGAATTTTGTAAGACTGGTTCAAAGTGATTTCGAGATCCCCTGTTCTGACTTTGGAAAATCATAAAAAATTGGAGAAAAATAATTAGGGGCTTAAATTTATATTTTTAGAATCCTGAATGAGTCTATTTTCAATAGAAATAAACGAGAACATCATCTGAATACTGTATGAAGAGATAATTAATTTTTAGTGAAGAAGGGTCAGAACGGCCAGACAACAGAACAGGGGTGACTTTGATGAATAAACTGTACTAAATGGCTAGGCTAAAAAATCTGGAAATTTTATGGTATGAATATATGTGAGTCTAGTTTCAGGAAAAATTAATGGTTCTTCATTTGGAGTTCTGCAGCTCTGTAAATAAATAATTTTGTGACTATGACACAAAAGGACAGCTTTGAATAAGTTTATGAGTGAAGGATTAAATTGAAATGTGAACTAAGGTAAGAAAGGATGAATTTATTATATTATAATGTTTATTTTTATTAAATAGTATAAGAAATTTATTTGATTATTTTTAACATATAAATGTTATATGTTTATATGAAATTGAAGAAAAAGAAAAGGAAGGAGAGGACCGAATTGAAGGAAAAGGAAAAGAGAAGGTTAAGGAGTGAAGGAAGAAGAATTTATATCACCTCAACCTTTTTTTGTAAGTACTACAAGAATTTTAAATTATTTTTATTTATTTATCTTTTTCTGAAATATTTATATAAGTATTTAAATGTATGAGATTCAGCTTTAATGCCCAAGTAGACGGAATTTAAAACTACTAGGATATTAGTGGCATGCCATTAAGGAACTTTAGCGCGCTCTCTGATATTAGCACGTTGGTGCTCTCTGAATATTAGCACGTCAGTGCTCTCTGTTCACTTGTGCATCATAATGCACCTCTGTATTTGTTCCGTATATCCGGTGTGTTCTATAATGTCTACGTTGGGCTAAGAATGTGAAATGAGAACAAAAGTGAATCACTGATGTGTTAAGGTGAGTTTTATACCTTACAAAAGATAAGTTAAAATTATTTAAAGCAATGCATAATTGAAATGACTTATATATGAGTAGATATGCAATAATTGATTGAGCTTAAAATATTTTGTTATGATTGCTTATTTAATTATTCTTGTAGTGCTTACTAAGCCTTCACCGGCTTAACGCGTTTATTTTAACGCGTAGGTACAATTAGACTAGAAGAGAAGTCCAACTAGAAGATCTCTCATCTCATCACATCCTCAAAGGCTTCAAAAGTAGGTACTATATTTTGTATTAAAATGGCATGTACATATACAGTTCAAAGGTGTTCCCATGTGATAGAGACTAAAATATAGACTATTGAAATTCTATCTTTTTGAGTTACTTGAAGTATTTTTGTATATATAGAATGAACTGGTAAATAATAAATAAGTTTGCAAAAATGGTTGGTAAGTTAAAATATTATATACAAATGTTTTAATTAAATAGTATCTAGCCATAACCATTTTGGCACCAAATGTAATAGTCTTATACAGGGTCTGAATGATTAAACCGGGTATAGGGGTATTACATTTATTGGTATTAGAGCCTAGGTTTTCTGAATTCTTGGGTCGATGATGATTGATACCAATAAATGTAATACCCCTATACCCAGTTCAATTATGCAAACCCGGTATAAGACTATTACATTTGGTGCCAAAACGGTTATGGCTAGATACTATTTAATTAAAACATTTGTATATAATATTTTAACTTACCAACCATTTTTACAAACTTATTTGTTGTTTACTAATTCATTCCATATATATATCAAAATACTTCAAGTAACTCAAAATAGATAGAAATTCAAGAGTCTACATTTTAGTCCCTATCACATGGGAATGCCTTTGAACTGCATATGTACATGCCATTTTAACACAAAATATAGTACCTACTTTTGTAGTCCTTGAGGATATGATGAGATGAGAGATCTTCTAGTTGGACTTCTCTTCTAGTCTAATTGTACCTATGCCCTAAAAATGAACGCGTTAAGCCGGTGAAGGCTTAGTAAGCACTACAAGAATAATTAAATAAGCAATCATAACAGAATATTTTAAACTCAATCAATTATTGCATATCTACTCACATATAAGTCATTTCAACTATGCATTACTTTAAATAAATTTAACTTATCTTTTGTAAGGTATTAAACTTACCTTAACACATTAGTGATTCACTTTTGTTCTCATTTCACATTCTTAGCCCAAAGTAGACTTTATAGAACACACCGGATGTACGGAACAAATACAGAGGTGCATTATGATGCACAAGTAAACAAAGAGCACCAATGTGCTAATAATCAGAGAGCACCAACGTGCTAATATCAGAGAGCGCGCTAAAGTTCCTTAATGGCATGCCACTAATATCCTAGTAGTTCTAAATTCCGTCTACTTGGGCATTAAAGCTGAATCTCATGCATTTAAATACTTTATATAAATATTTCGGAAAAAGATAAATAAATAAAAATAATTTAAAATCCTTGTAGTACTTACTACAAAAGGTTGAGGTCATATAAGTTCTTCTTCCTTCACTCCTTAACCTTCTCTTTTCCTTTTCCTTCAATTCGGTCCTCTCCTTCCTTTTCTTTTTCTTCAATTTCATATAAACATATAACATTTATATTTTAAAAATAATCAAATAAATTTATTATACTATTTAATAAAAATAAACATGTATAATATAATAAATTCATCCTTTTTTACCTTAGTTCATATTTCAATTTAATCCTTCACTCATAAATTTATTCAAAGCTGTCCATTTGTGTCAAAGTCACTAAATTATTTATATCTTGAGCTACAGAATTCAAATTTATGGTCCACTAATTTTCCCTGAAACTAGACTCACATATATTCTTACTATAAAATTTTCATAATTTTTGGTTAAGCCAACAAATACAGTTTATTCTTTAAAATCACACATGTTCTGTTGTCTGACAGTTCTGACCCTTCTTCACTAAAAAATAATTATCTCCTCATATAGGATTCATATGATATTCTCGTTTGTTACTATTGAAAATAGACTCATTCAGGATTCTAAAAATATAAATTTAAGCCTCTAATTATTTTTTTATAATTTTTTATGATTTTTTGAAGTTAGAACAGGGGATCCCGAAATCACTTTAAACCAGTCTTAAAAATATCTAAATATCTCAAAATACTGAATTCCTTTGCTTTCTCTGTTTCTTTCATATGCAAATAGACTCAATAAGCTTTAATTTCATATCTCACTCAGCTTCTAATTCCACTTCTACGATTTTTAGTGATTTTTCAAAGTTACTCTACTGCTGCTGTCTCAAAACAGTTTTCTTATAGCTTATTTTACAATTAAATTCTTTACCCAATTCTAACTTCAAATTCTTTCAATTAAACCACTGATTCATCTTTTTGTTCATCATATGCTTTGTTTAAAAACTTTAAAACTCCAAAAACCTCAACTTAAATTCATCAGAACTCTATCCTAAAATTTATAAAACATCAAAATTAAAGGAAAATGGCTAAATTAACTTACCTATTAAACTTCCAAGCTTCAAACTTTTAATTTTCCCTTTTCTACTTTCTTTTCTCTCTTTTTCTTTCTTTCCCCTGCTCTCTGTTTCGTTTTATACGAGGCTCACAACAGTACTATGTCTGTACATCCGGGGAGTAATAAAATGTATAATGATCTGAAAAATATGTATTGGTGGCCAGGAATGAAACGGGATATCTCTGAGTTTGTATCAAGATGTTTAATATGTCAGCAAGTCAAAGCTGAACATTAGGTACCTTCAGGGTTACTTCAGCCAATTACTATACCGGAATGGAAATGGAAAAGAATCACTATGGATTTTGTATCGGGATTACCGTTGTCTCCGAAGAAAAGCGCACTTTATTCCGGTACGTATGGATTATTCTTTAGATAAATTGGCTGAACTGTACATATCCGAGATTATCAGGCTACATGGAGTGCCTGTCTTTATTAATCAGATAGAGATACCCGATTTACTTCTCGTTTCTGGGATAAATTGCAAGAAGCTTTAGGTACTCAGTTGTATTTCAGTACTGCATTTTCTCCTCAGACAGATGGTCAATCTGAGTGTGTAATTCAAGTATTGGAAGATATGCTCCGATGTTGTATACTAGAGTTTGAAGGTAATTGGGAGAGGTATCTACCTTTGATTGATTTTTCTTACAATAACAGTTATCAATCCAGTATTAAAATGACTCCGTATGAAGCTTTGTATGGTAGAAAGTGTAGAACACCGTTATATTGGACAGAGCTTAGTGAAAAGAAGATACATGGGGTTGATTTGATCCAGGAAACAGAAGAAAAAGTAAAAGTCATTCGGAATAGTTTGAAAGCAGCATCTGATCGTCAAAAATCTTATGCTGATCTTAAAAGAAAAGATATTGAATATGATGTGGGTGAAAAAGTATTTTTGAAAGTGTTGCCATGAAAAAAAATTCTCCGATTTGGAAAGAAAGGCAAGCTTAGTCCAAGATTCATTGGGACGTATGAGATCTTAAAACAGGTTGGTCCAGTTGCTTATCGGATAGCCTTACCACCGGAATTGGATAGAATTCACAATGTTTTTCATGTCTCAATGCTACGAAGATACAGGTCTAACCCATCTCATGTGATTACTCCTGAAGTAATAGAAATTCAACCGGATTTAACTTATGAAGAGGAGCCAATTAAGATACTTGCTCGAGAAGTAAAGGAATTGAGGAACAAACGGGTTCCGTTGGTAAAAGTGTTGTGGAGACATCATAATTCGGAAGAAGCAACATGGGAAAGAGAGGAAACAATGAGACATCAATATCCGCAGTTATTCACGTCAGGTAAATTTCGAGGACGAAATTTATTAAGCGGGGGAGAATTGTAGTGACTCGATAGTCGAGTAACCGAAAAATATATTTTCGGTCTCCGTTTTCATAAAACTAAATCGTAAATATTTACTAAAAATATTTACGAAGCTAGTTGTGCGCCTAATTAGGTTTTATTTAGGTGAATTTGACTTAATTAGAAGTATTTGGGGAAAAGGGATTAGATTGTAATAGGTGTGAAAGTTTAATTAAAGATTAAAGAAAATAAAAAGGACTAAAAAGGAAATTATACCATTTTTAAATGTTGAGGCGGCATAAGCATAAAAATCTTAAGATTTTTATGTGATAAAATATATTATTATTAGATAATTATGTTAATATAATATAATATTATATAATAACGTAAAGAATAAAAGAGAAGAAACAGAGAAGAAAACGAAACAGAGAGCAGGGGAAAGAAAGAAAAAGAGAGAAAAGAAAGTAGAAAAGGGAAAATTAAAAGTTTGAAGCTTGGAAGTTTAATAGGTAAGTTAATTTAGCCATTTTCCTTTAATTTTGATGTTTTATAAGTTTTAGGATAGAGTTTTGATGAATTTTAGTTGAGGTTTTTGGAATTTTAAAGTTTTTAAACAAAGCATATGATGAACAAAAAGATGAATTAGTGGTTTAATTAAAAGAATTTGAAGTTAGAATTGGGTAAAGGATTTAATTGTAAAATAAGCTATAAGAAAACTGTTTTGGGATAGCAGCAGTAGAGTAATTTTGAAAAATCACTAAAAATCGTAGAAGTGGAATTAGAAGCTGAGTGAGATATGAGATTAAAACTTATTGAGTCTATTTTCATATGAAAGAAACATGGAAAGCAAAGGAATTCTGTATTTTGAGATCCCCTGTTTTGACTTTGGAAAATCATAAAAAATTGGAGAAAAATAATTAGGGGCTTAAATTTATATTTTTAGAATCCTGAATGAGTCTATTTTCAATAGAAATAAACGAGAACATCATCTGAATACTGTATGAAGAGATAATTAATTTTTAGTGAAGAAGGGTCAGAACTGCTAGACAGCAGAACATGGGTGACTTTGATGAATAAACTGTACTAAATGGCTAGGCTAAAAAATCTGGAAATTTTATGGTATGAATATATGTGAGTCTAGTTTCAGGAAAAATTAATGGTTCTTCATTTGGAGTTCTGCAGCTCTGTAAATAAATAATTTTGTGACTATGACACAAAAGGACAGCTTTGAATAAGTTTATGAGTGAAGGATTAAATTGAAATGTGAACTAAGGTAAGAAAGGATGAATTTACTATATTATAATGTTTATTTTTATTAAATAGTATAAGAAATTTATTTGATTATTTTTAACATATAAATGTTATATGTTTATATGAAATTGAAGAAAAGAAAAGGAAGGAGAGGACCGAATTGAAGGAAAAGGAAAAGAGAAGGTTAAGGAGTGAAGGAAGAAGAATTTATATCACCTCAACCTTTTTTGTAAGTACTACAAGAATTTTAAATTATTTTTATTTATTTATCTTTTTCTGAAATATTTATATAAGTATTTAAATGTATGAGATTCAGCTTTAATGCCCAAGTAGACGGAATTTAAAACTACTAGGATATTAGTGGCATGCCATTAAGGAACTTTAGCGCGCTCTCTGATATTAGCACGTTGGTGCTCTCTGAATATTAGCACGTCAGTGCTCTCTGTTCACTTGTGCATCATAATGCACCTCTGTATTTGTTCCGTATATCCGGTGTGTTCTATAATGTCTACGTTGGGCTAAGAATGTGAAATGAGAACAAAAGTGAATCACTGATGTGTTAAGGTGAGTTTTATACCTTACAAAAGATAAGTTAAAATTATTTAAAGCAATGCATAGTTGAAATGACTTATATATGAGTAGATATGCAATAATTGATTGAGCTTAAAATATTTTGTTATGATTGCTTATTTAATTATTCTTGTAGTGCTTACTAAGCCTTCACCGGCTTAACGCGTTTATTTTAACGCGTAGGTACAATTAGACTAGAAGAGAAGTCCAACTAGAAGATCTCTCATCTCATCACATCCTCAAAGGCTTCAAAAGTAGGTACTATATTTTGTATTAAAATGACATGTACATATACAGTTCAAAGGTGTTCCCATGTGATAGAGACTAAAATATAGACTATTGAAATTCTATCTTTTTGAGTTACTTGAAGTATTTTTGTATATATAGAATGAACTGGTAAATAATAAATAAGTTTGCAAAAATGGTTGGTAAGTTAAAATATTATATACAAATGTTTTAATTAAATAGTATCTAGCCATAACCATTTTGGCACCAAATGTAATAGTCTTATACAGGGTCTGAATGATTAAACCGGGTATAGGGGTAATACATAATTTGCCTATCACAAGTCAATATGTAGACAAGAGATGAATGCATCAATGATTAGTGTATGTTTAAATATTTCTAGACAAGGCACACAATCTCCATTGATTTGGCAATATTAGAAAAGGGTTTAAGCAGGGAAGTGAAAATGGTGAGGGTTCATCTTTAGGGACAGCAAGGTGCTTTTATGATTCTCTATCTCCAAGAGAAAAGTTTAGAATAGAAGGTGTGTTTGACATTGATGTCAAGAAAATTGGTGGTAATCAATTTTTAATTTCTTTTGAAGACGAAGAGATGCGAGATTAAGGTCGTGGTTGAGGACTTGGTTCTCTGAGATTGAGCGTTGGACCAAGCAGTCATGTAAGAGGTGTAGAGAAACCTGGGTAGCAGTGTTTGGGTTGCCTTTACATGTATGGTCTTATGAAATGTCTAAAAAAATTGCCAGACTATGGGGTGATTTTGTTTCAATCGGTGGAGATACTCTAAAAATGCAAGATTTTAGCTAATGACAAGTCAATTACAAGAGATTAATGAATTCATTACTGTTCAGTGTAGTGATGAGAGATTTTTTGAATCAAAATTCTGTAAAAAAGAGCACCAGAAGGAAGAAGGCGAAGCAACCATTGAAGTGCAAAGCAAGAACCCCTGACGACAAAATTGCTAATCTATCTCTTTGAATCGAAGACTAGCTATCTTAAAGGAGGCAGAGGAAACTTTTTTGTTGGGAAAAAGACTGGGTTTAAGATCAGTGAGTGGGGATGAGGAGATTATAGATGAATTAGCATCGATGGAAATCAATCGACTCAGGGTTGTTTCTAGTTGCTGAGTGGGGAGATTGAAGTGTATGCAAAATGATGATATTATCTTCGAACATTCGTGGAGTGGATTCTAAATCGAAGCAAGTGCAATTAAGCTGGTTCATGAGACTACCAGGAGTCCAAAATGGCTGAAGTCTCTAACCAGGTAATTCATAGTTTGTGGTCAGACGATGACTTTGGTTTTGCTTTTTCAAGTACTACAAGCAGATTTGGGGGTGGGGTGCAATAATGGTATGAGTTAAGTCTGTGTTCCAAATGAAAATTTTTGTGGGTTAGGAGGAATTTTATAGTCGTTGAAGGTCATTGGTTTAGGGATGATTTTGGTTATGCTGTTGCAAATGTTTATGCTCCATCTTTACTAGGGAAGCAAACAAAGCTTTAGAAGGAAATCCTGAAAGATAACAGCCAACGTGGTGCATAACTGTGAGGAAAGAATGGGCTGTTTGAATTTTGAGCAAGGAAGTTTGATATTATACATGTCCTTTTACGGTCTATATTTGGAATTTGTGGCTGTCCCTCCCAACAATATTATCTCCAAGGTTTAAACTTATGTTTTTCCCTTGAGTGTATAATGTGCCTTACCATTGCATGACATGTAATTACTGTTGACTGTAATACTCTATTATTTATATCAATAAATTTTATGGTTGAGAAAATATATATATATATATATGTAAATTAGCAAAACTCAACGATACTAACTTCTCAATTTTCACAAAATACGAGGATCAAGTTAATAAAAGGACTAATTTATCAATTTTCATAAAATATAGGGTTGAAATTCAAAATTAAACCCAATAAGAACTAACCATGGCAATCTGAAAAGCCTCCACACTTAGCTTCTCCATAAGTGCTTGACTGGCTTCATAAACAATCTCACTTCTAACACCTATTATAAAAGGGAATTTGAGAAACATTAACAAAATAACCAAGAAAAGAAGTGTTATATAGGAATGGGTCCTCAACACGTTGGATGTTGCCTTCAGTGAGGTTTTGCCTCCCGATCTTATTAAGAATTTGATGAGACGGTAAGTAGAGACAGAGTTAAAAAATTTGTTTAGTGAAAGTTGAGTTAAGATTAAAAAATTGAGGGGTCAAAACTAAAAATATTACATTAAAAATGCTTAAACTAGATTATCAAATTTTCCAAAGAGCTAAAATTATAATTTCTCCATTTAATCAAATTTTAAAAAAAATTCTAAATTGAATATTTTAATTTTGGGAGGGTCTAAAAAGCAATTTACCCATTTAGCAAAAGGCCCCTGTTCACCCCTTTTGGGTACACCCGTGGAGCTGGGTTAGGTTCATAGAACAAGAACGCCTGTGCTTAAGAAGACAAACCGTGCAGGTTACTCATGGTTAAACTCTAATTCGCCGCCTCTTCAAACATTAAGACTCTCGCCAAGATCAGGAGACGAAACACCCGACAATACCTGATATGTCGGCATCCAACCCTTGGAAAAGAAAAAAAGCAAGTGAGAAAATGATAACTGGAAACAGCATGAACGAGATAGAGTGTATCAGCAAGCCTAACAAGATGAATAAGAGCCCAATCAAAGGCATGTTTGCTATTAGGACCATGATCAATGGCTATCACTATATCTCTCCCTCTCCTTCTCTCCACCGTCCCTCTCTCTAAACCCGGTGCTGGAATTCTAGGGATCAATGTCGGCAAGAACACATCTCTATAAGTGTACTCTTCATCTTCCATTACCGTCTCCATTTTGTCTGAATTATGGTTGGTCGCCGCCAAGGACAACAGTTACAAGGTTGATGTTTGAACATTGTGTGTGTCGTGTCCAAAAACCATAGATTTGTAGACGCGAGTTTGTTGCAATGTTTTTTGATGTTCCAACCAAACCCCATTATTTTAGTGCCGATGACCAAGCATTAGGTTACATCTACCATGTCGCTTTAAGAAAAAAGCTCAACGAAGTTAAAGGGTTGACACAATACCATCACCCTTTGATTTTGTATTAACAATCCTCATTTGTCTATTTGTTGTTTGAATCGATTCACCAATAAAATTTTAGGTCTATAAGTACTCAAGTTTAAATCCTATTATTCACAATTGCAATTTACGAAATCCATTATTTTCGAATTGATCTAATTTTATTCAATTCCTTCTGTATTTGTATTTTTGAAAGTTATATATTTTTAACAATTTTTAGTACTACTCGTAATTCTTTAAAACTCTTAAGTTGAAAGATAATATGCACGTAATCGCATATAAATCCACTTTTTTAATTATTGTAATAACAATAATATTAATTAAATTAAAACTCCATCAACTCAAAACCTTCAAATTTTTGCAACTGCACATGTTGAATTCATTAAGTGGAGCATGCCAACTTCCAAGAGGTCTGAGATTACATTTGTTGATAAGCATATAAATCTTAATTTATTTTTAATAATTTTTCTTTTGAATTCAACTATTTAAGTCCTTAATTATTTCACAGCAAATAATTATGTTTGTTTTTAAAACTTTGAAACACTAAATATATATAATGCATAATGATTTTTTTTAGCCCTTCAACATTACAAAAAAAAGAGAAAATTTTAACATTTAATTTTTTGTCTCTTTTAATAATTGAATTTACATTTTTTTATCAAATCACCTCAAAATGGATAGAAAAGTTAACGATTGTTAACTCGATTGATGCAGCTTACACGTGATTGTTGTATGGATGTCATAGTATTTAATTAATTTTTTAAAAAAATTTAAAAATTTAAAATATATATTTTATATTCTTTTTATACTTTTTAAATAAATTTTAATTTTCAAAAATATTTTTAATATTTTTAAAATTTCAAAAAATTAATTAAATGTTGACATATCATCCACGTGTATGTCACATTAACAAATTTAAAAAATACATTAATTTTTTCATTTATTTTAAAAATGATTTGACAAAAAAAATAAATTTAAAGATTAAAAAGACGAAAAATTAAACTAAAATAATTTTTTTTATAAAATTAAAAGGTACAAATAAATCATTATGAATATATATAATTATGAAATGCAGCATAAGTGCCTATACTCTTTACAAATTTAAAATTTAATCCATGTACTTTAATTTATAAAAATTTAATCCCTCTATTTTTAAGATTTCAAAAATTAAATCCATCTATTAACACTATTAAAATTATTTTGTTAAAATTAGTTCCATTTCAAAATATCAGGCCAACAAATGTAATAATGAATTTTAACAAAGTAAACAATTAGACCTAAATTTTAAAATCCAAAAAATAAAAAGACTAAATTCCAATATTGTTTATTGGTTTATGTTATTGGATTATTTATATAATAAGTACCTCAAGAACCCAGAGTTCATATAACCAAGCAACCCTCAATTTCAAGAAATTTGGGAACCACAGCTCACTTGAGAACAAAATCTGAAAAGTACATCCTTTAAACCATAACAATATCAAGAACCTGTTGCTTAAACATTGTAGAGGGGAAAAAAGTGACTACAGGGAAGTCTTAAATAAATAACAAAAGAAAGCATTCAATGATGATAAACTCAGCAAATATAATTCTAAATAATAACTTAGTTAAGGGGAAAAAAGATCCTAAGTGTTGGTAGCCCTAGTGTAAATCTGCTGGCTAGAATGAGCAGACACCAATCTAATCGACCCCCTTGCCATCAATTCCCTTATAGCCTTCCTTGCAAGTGATCCATTGATCTGTGAGTGTTCATGCAAAAACCAAAATTTAATAGCAGATTATAGTTCTTATATAGAGCTCACACATGCATAAGATCAGCAACCAATCTTACTAGGACTCGGTTATGAGTGCCAGGGCACGGATATGCGACTTATGAGCATGTTCAAATTTCTCCAAGATTTTTAATATAGGTATCAGATAAGAAAACAAAAAGGCCCGTGTACTAAGAGTTGGATTGCATTTTGCCCCGTCTACTCAAAAAATGAGCAAATTAGTCTCTGTACATTAGTCAAGGAGCAAACTGATCATTGTTCATCAACATGAGGTATGCGTGGCACGTGTGATTGTCTAGTAATTTTGTTAGCCATGCCAGTTTCTCTTTAATCTAAAGTATAGGGACTAACTTGCCCTTTTTTTTTAGTAAAAGGGGTAAAATGCAATCTGACACTTCGTGTAGACGCCCCATGAAAATTTTGTTGCATCTAACTCTAAATTACAAGTGTAGCAAGAACACCCCTTTGAATGAAATTACTATGTTTTGTACAGCAACTACATACATTAATCAAATTCCAAGAAACTTAGATCCTATGCTGCTCCGACTCTTTTCCGAGAACACTTCGAAATACTTGAAAAGAAATTTGAACATGTCACATTTCAGCATCGAACACACACCTAAATCCGAGTAATATCGCCTAAATCTCCAACATCCAAGCAAGAGACAAACATGAATCAAACTAAAACCTAATAACATACGAATTGCAAAAAGCAATGCAAAACATCATCCATCAAAAACAAGCAAACACAAAAAAAAGAAGGGGAATAATAACGAGAAAAAAGAGAGAGAAAAGTACCCTCATACGATCAGAAAGAATAGAGGGGGTGATGAGCTTGTATTTAGGAGCTTCAGAGAGAAGCTTGTCATAGGTAGCTTGATCAAATAGCACCATGTTGTTCACCTTCTCCTTTTGCTTTCCCTTGCTCCACTTCTATTTACCACAACAAATTAAAAACAAAACCAATATATAAATAAAAACCCATTTCTTATCTAACTCCAAAAAAAGAAGAAAAATTCAAAAAAAAAAAAAAAAGATGACCTTCTTCTTTTGTTTGCCACCTCCAGATTTTGCGGGCTTAGAGGAAGGAGGAGGAGCTTTGTCTTTCTTTGGGGCCTGCAAAAGCAAATCCAAAAATAGAACCAAAACTATGTTAGTTTACAATTAAAAAACCAAAATTGATTTGGGATATCTTTTTTTTTTTTATATAAAGGATTGATAATGTAGGGAGATGAACATACCATGGTATCTGCTGGTAAAGGAGGAGGCGCAGTTTTTGCAGGTGCGACGAGAAGTGGGGGCGGAAACGTGAGAGCTTTCTTTTAAGTTCTAAACCCTAGGGTTTGGTTGCTTGTTAATCTAATTTTTATTTCAGTCCTTGTACTTCTTATAAATTTTAAACTTAGTCCTTTTATTTTGAAATAAAGCAATATTGTGTCTATGAATTTGGAAACATTTCTCAACTTAGTTTTTTTTTTTATTTTTTTGTCCATGCAGTAATGTGGCACTATGATATTATGACATCTCATCACCTAAAAAATTATATCTTTGATTTTTTTATTCATGCAATGATGTGACACTATAGTATTTTGATATGTCATCACCTAAAAAATTATATATTTTTATTAATAAAAACTTTAGGTGATCAAAGTGTCACATTATCTATTTGGTCTCTGTCAATTTTAAAAATGAGCAAATTTGTTTCTCTCTCAATAAAAACTAGAAAAAAAAAATCAAAATAATTTTCATAAATTCAAAATATTTATAAAAATTCCAAAATTTATATTTTTAAAAAAATTAAAAAATCTAAAAAATATATAAAGAAAGTTTAAATTTAAAAACTATTCTAAAATAATAATTTTGGGACCTAAATAAGTTAATTAATAATTCAAGTTTATCATATTAAAATATTTTCTTCTTTTTCTTTTTTTTTTTTTTTTGCTTTGAAATAGTTTTCAAATATACATGATCCAATTTTATATGCTCTAACAAAGAATTAATTATACTATAACAAGATTTTAATTCGACATATTTAATTTTTTTAATTCAACTTGAACAATTTCACTCGAGTCAACTTGACTCGAATTTCATTTCACTCAATTAGAAAAAAATTCAAATCGAGTTAGGATGATAAAATAAAACTCGTCAACTCGAAAATTTTTCACTTGATTCGACTCAATTCAATCGAATACTCAACCCTACTTAGACTTCAATTATTAAATCAAAAATGGAAGAATGACTAAATTTTTGAGATAAAAGTTAAGGGAGCATAATTAGACTTTGTTTATATCTAAAATATAAATTTGTCTAATTCTAGTTTTAAGAGATTTAATCTATTTTTTTAGTTCCACATAATTTCTTCCCTCTATTATTATAATATTATTAATAGGTTCAAATCGATAACATTGTTAGTTTTTGACATTGAAGTGAAATTGTGATTTTTAAAAAAATATAATTTTAAGCATTCAACACATGCAAATTTATTATCGGTATGAAAATACTTAATTAGATTTTCAGGTAGTCCTAATTTCATGGTCTAAAAAAAAACTATGTAACAACAATTAATTGTATTATTAAATTCAAACATTAAAAAATAAAAGACGAAATTATGACATTAAAGTAGAGTTAAGCTCTAACATTTAGGCCGATTGAATTTTAGTTCAATTAGTTTAGACATTGTTATCAATGCACGGAAATCTGGGTTTCAATACACAAATACGGTTACACATAGCGGAACACAAAATTTGCAGATTCCCTCTCCTCGACTAGCATTAGCTTTGTCAAAATTCCTTGCCGCCACATCAAATGAGACGGCAAAGGAGCATCGACACCAAGAAAATTATGAACTTCAACCATCTACTCCGAGGGTGCATCATTAGGGCAATGTAGGTTGAAACAGATTTTCTAGAAATTATTATGAGTCCAAACCTCAACCAATGTAACTCCTTTTGACTTAAGGCGATGAAATTAATCCTATGCGGAGGATCTATTAAGAGAATGCTCAATAAGCCTTGCTAGTGCAAGAATAGTCTACCGTAAGGGTGTGTTTAGGTGAAGAATCTGTAAGAGGAATTTCCTTTGTATCAATGTTTTTAAAATTTTAAAAATGAATTTACTTGTTTGGGTAAATATGTTGAAGAATTTCAAAATTTTTGGGTGGTTTCAAGAGTAAATTTTAATAACTCAAATTTTTTAGGTGGTTTTTCAAAAACTTAAACTTCAAAAAACTTATTTAATTATAATATATATTTTAAATTCTACTTTATTAAAACTATTTTTATATATATATTTTTAAAAAATATAACAATATCCATATTAAATTTTTTTATATTATTTATTTTTAATTTAATTATTCTTTTTATATTTATTTTTTAATTTGTAAAATTTCATTAACCTAATATTTTTAAGTAAATTATTTATCCAAACAAAAGAGTTCCAAATCCTAGCATTTTGAATCTACGAATTCTAAAATGCTAGCATTTTAAAAATTTTACCCTTGCCCTAAATCTCGTTGCCAACTATAGAAACCTAGTAAGACGTAGCCTCATACACAGAAAAGCTCGACCCCATGGCCTCGCTAGGAAAGCAACACACCTCACTTAAACATTACGTCACACCAAGCAGGCTTATGCCCATATAAGATATAATGGAAAAAATTCCTGATGACATTCTCAATCTATCACATCTAAACTTGGAAAACACCTCGTCCAACCCTTTCAGGTCAATGCCAAAAGTGTCCTAAGCTGATATCTATCACCCTGTAATGACTCCTATGGAATACGGAACTTAATGGCTATGACCCACGCTTAGCTATCCTCCCTCTATAAATACCCTTAAACATTAAAGTAAAAGCACGAGAGATCTATATAATCCACACCTTGTAAAAACTCAACCAAAAACTCTCTTAAATCATTAGTCTAGTGGTTCTTCGCACACCATATATTATAAACTACCTTGATTCTAATGGCTCTCTACACCTTATTCACTGGGAACCACCTTGTTATATCCTTAAACGCTTTAATAACTTTAGTTATCATAACAAAGTTAATAAATCCAATCAATTCAAATGATGAAATTCCGATTAAATTCGTTCAATTATAAATACTATTAGAGCCTGTTTTAAAAATTAAAAATTGAATCGAATTTCAAATAATATTTTAATTTTGTTGAACAATATTTTTATTTTAAAGTACAATAAAAATATACAAATATTATTAGTAATATTTTCATTTAGACCTAATCATATTAAATATAAATTAATTAAGTTTTAATTCAATTAACATTGTTACTTAACGATAAAAATAAAACTTTTTAAAATTTCGAGCTACCATGTTCAAATAGGTTTTTTATTCTAATTTAAATCTTATCATATATAGGTGGGTTATGGTTTTCAAAATTTATGTGATAAAAATTATTAATATATATTAAACTTATAAAAATATAAAACTTATTAAACACAATAATCATACAATAAAATAAAAGTTAAAAAAATAGAAAAAAATTTAGTCTATTTACTTTTATTTCCAAGAATTTTGTCCCTTTACTTTTTAGATTTCAAATTCAGATCCAACTGTTAACGCTATTTTTTTTTGTGTGTTTAATTTGTTAGTGTGACATTCTGAAAAAAAAAATATTCGGTAGCCGTGTAACAGAAAAATGACAGGGTAAAAAATCTGAAATTTTAAAAATGATTTTAACATCGTTAACAGTTACACCTGAATTTTGAAATATAAAAAGTATTTAAATTATTAATATAAAACTACAAGGACTTATTTCATATTTTAACCAAAAATAATAATAGCAGCCGGCAAAATCTGCCGGGAAAAGGTTGGATTCAGTTGACAAAGTTAGACACAAAAAAAAAAAATGAAAAAAAAACAAAGGAGAAGGTTTTTCAATGGAGTTCCATGCAAATCGCACCAAACTCTAATTCACCATTTTTAACAGAATTTTTTTTTAATTTTTTCAACAAAAGAAAATGTTTGGGTTTTTTTTTTAGAGCTTCGTCATGATTAGTAAACGTAAAAGGAATCTCGAAATTAAATTTTTTTTTCGAAAGAACTAAATCTGTAAATAAATAAAAAATCAACCAATGGCTATTTGGAATTTATAGACAAATTATCTTCAATAGCCACCTATTCAAGAGATTTATTCGGGTCTCCTTTCTCTATTAGCCCCTCAACCTTGTCCTCTCACATGCTGGTAAACATCTCTTCTTTTCCCTTGTTCTTCAATTTTTTATTTTTATTTTTTCACTTAATTTTCTGTCATTGTATCTTCTTTTATGCTTCAAACTTTTGATCTTTTTTATCCTCCATAGACATTTGGTTTTTTAACATCAATCTCCTTGTACTTATTACATATATATGTTTTGGGTTGTGTTGGTTTATATATATATATATATGATGATGAACACTGTGTATTGATGTCATGTGTTTGATCTTTACGTATGCAAACATGGAAATCTAAGGCTAACCCATCTTTAACCAGGTGTTGAACGACATTTCAAGGTTATAATCATGGCTGAAACTTCGTCTTTACTTGTTGATCGACAAGCTCGAATGGGTGAGTCATTCTACAAACATGTTGCAGTCTTGCAGACCCTTTCTTTTTTTTGAATCAATCATACCAATTACATTAAAAATGACAAACTGGGGGTGTTTTTTTTGTGTCTGGATTTTTTCGAGTTTTACAGATGTTGAAAAATCGGATGTAGAGAGTTCTGAGGATGAGAAGAAGACAAGGCTTGGGGGTCTTAAGAAAAAAGCAGTAAGTTCATCCACCAAATTCAGACATTCTCTTAAGAAGATAAGGAGACACAGCAGAGTTATGTCTGCTGATTGTATAGAGGATGAACTTGATGCAAAAGAGTTACAATCGGTGACCGCATTTCGCCAAGCCCTTTTTGTTGATGATCTATTACCTACTAAACATGATGATCGTCATATGATGCTAAGGTCACAATCTTTTTCATCCTTTCTTCTTAATGCTATGTTGTTCGGTCTCTTCATTTTTCTTACATTACGTATGTACGATAACGTAATTGGACATCGTTGTCGGGGATTTGATGCACATTAGGTTAGGATGAAAACTATGAAGGCCTAGGGTCATTAACATCACTACTTGGTATAAGTACAGATTTCTTAAGGCCAGGAAATTTGATCAAGATAAAGCAAAGCAAATGTGGGCTGATATGCTTCAATGGCGGAAAGATTTTGGGGCTGACACAATCAGGGAGGTATATATGTGTGTGTGTGTGTGTGTGTGTATGTATTGACTATGTATTGCATCTTTGTGGATTGTGTCTGAAATTTCTTGTGTCGGATTCGTTTACCTAGGACTTCGATTTCAAGGAATATGATGAAGTGATTAAATATTATCCACAAGGATATCATGGAGTCGATAAAGGTGGACGACCAGTTTATATCGAAAGACTTGGTCAAGTCGATGTAAACAAGCTAACTCAAGTAACAACAATAGACCGCTATTTGAGGTACCATGTAAAGGACTTTGAAAAGACCTTGAATGTTAAGTTCCCTGCTGCATCAATTGCAGCAAAAAGGCACATTACTCAGAACACAACTATATTGGATGTTGAAGGAGTGGTATGTTGAGGGCGAATTTTTGTTGTTCATTTCTCCAAATTTTTGATTCATTGCACTTTTAATATTTACATTATATATATGAGCTTTCAGGGGCTTAAAAGCTTCAACAAGTCTGCAAGGGAGCTCCTTCAACGACTTCAGAAGATTGATGGTGACAATTATCCTGAGGTAAGTCGTTAATCCGTAAGCTCTATGTTTAATCTGCACTGAGACTCTTTGTCTATATCCTCCTATATTTTACATATCCATACGATTCGAATCCTTGGTTCCGAAATAGTGTAAAAAGAACTGCTTCGAATAATTGCTATTTGACCCTGAGTCCCTAACCTGTTCTAGAAAATCTAGGCACTTCGAATTGTTTTGTTGACAAGGATAAATTCAGGGAAAAGATCTTTTGTCTCGTGATAGCCTGCTCCAGTTCCCTTATGAAACTTTTGTCATACACTTACACATATTTTTGTTTCAGTCAAGATGTAGCTAATTGAATGCTTCATATATATATTGCAGACTCTGAACCGCATGTTTATCATCAATGCTGGTTCTGGATTTAAGCTGTTATGGAGCACAGTTAAATCATTTCTTGACCCAAAGACCACTGCCAAAATCCATGTAAGTATAAATCACCAATTCACTCGAAACTAGATTTGCTTTTGATGCTTTAATGTTGCTAAACAACTTTTTATGTTATATTCACCAGGTTTTGGGTAACAAATACCATAGTAAGTTGCTTGAAATTATTGATGCTAGGTAAGTCTCATTTCAACCGATTGGAATGTCATTCCAATACTTCATTTTTTCTTGAAGTATACGTGTATAACACCTACGTCTAATGCATATCTCTAAACATGGATATAGTCATATAGGGATATGATTCTTCCTCGGTTCTTGGAGGATAAGAGTTTCTCTTAATATTTAAAAGGTTCCATGGTTAAACATGTTTTTTTAACAGTGAACTGCCTGAGTTTTTTGGCGGTAGTTGCAATTGTGCAGACAAAGGAGGTTGCATGGTTTCTGATAAGGGTCCATGGAATGATCCAGAGATATTAAAGGTATTCACCTAAGATTTGATAGATTGATTTTCGGGATAATATATAATTTTACATTGTTCTTGGAATAATGAAAACTAACTTTCACATCGATGAGCAGAGAGTTGAAAATGGTGAAGCCAAGTGCACTTGGAGAACTCTGTCAGGCATCGATGAGAAAGCATGCCGAGTGGTAAGTTGATCACTTATAGCCGAGGCTATGTGCAACACATGCCTTAATATCTAGTTTCTACAAGTTCATTGCCTAACATTTTGTTTTGATGTTTTGGACCATGAAGCTTAATTCCTTTGACACAGAAATTTCTATGGACAATGCTGAATGCCCTGCAGAGGCTCCATTATTGTCTCCTGTTCCTGAAGTAAGTCTGTAAAGTGATCCCGTTGTAAGTACGGGGTTCGAGTTTTAGCATCTGCAACTCTTTCCCGAGATAACTACATGTTTTTTTTGCGTATTGCAGACTCCGATCAAGAAAAAATGCCAGGATTCCTTTACTTATGACAAACTTATTCCTATAGTTGACAAGGGTGTGGATGCTTCTTGGCCTAAACCGGTGGAAAATGAAATGTTAGCCATCTCTAAAGGTTAAGTCCTTGAAAGGTTGCAAATGTTAGGATTCAAAGCTCGGATCCGGTTGGATACCACCTTTAAAGATTATAATATTTCAACTGCAGATTGTTACCAGGTGAAGAATGGCAGAAAGGAAAGTGACAGAATTGGCAGCAGCATTTTCGGAGGAATCATGGCGTTTGTTATGGGAATCGTAACCATGGTTCGTATGTCCCGTACCGCGCCAAAGAAACCAAGTGAAGCAACCGTGTACAGCGGTGGTCAAGTTTACTATCCTAAACCCATCACAGCCCCTGCCTCTCAGTTGCCAGCACCGATCACTAGCGCAGAATTCATCACCATGGCGAAACGCATGGCCGAACTGGAAGAAAAAGTGGTCGTTCTTAGTGCGAAACCGGCCGTCATGCCACCGGACAAAGAAGAGATGTTGAATGCTGCTTTAAGAAGAGTCTGCATTCTGGAAAAAGAACTATCTGAAGCTAAAAGGGTACATACATACATACATACATACATACATACATGCATGCATGCATTCATTGTTTGCTTTCTTCCATATGCAGGCACTTGAGGAAGCCCTTCATAAACAGAGGGTGCTTCAAACATTCATCGCCAAGTCAGAGATGAAGAAATCTGCAAGTCACCAAAGTTTTTACTGCTTCAAATGCTAAAAAGAAACATGCAAAATATATATTTATATTGAAAAGCTTGATCTTCATGTGTCATTTTTGCATAGATTATTATGATTTGCAGAAGCCGTAATATGAAAACTTGATGTTGGTGGCGTTGGAGAGATAATTCAGCCCCACAGATCAATATATATACTGTTTTGCCTTGTACAATATTAAATTCCAAGACCTTGTAAACTATGGAGTTTAACATCTTTAATAAATCTTACGTATATTCTTTGAATTATACTAGGTAAGTTGGGTTTAATTTTTAGTTGAAATTATCTGAATCCGACTCGAAAAATCTCAAATAAATTCGATAATTTTAAATACGAATTGATTATTCTATATGAAATTAAAGACGGGTTGCTTTTGATTACGTATTTGGGCCGGCTGCTAAATTTTACTATTAATCCTTGTACTATATGTTAGTGGTGAATTTAGCCCCTATACTTTTTATTTGATCGTTTTTAATTTTTGTATTTTTTAAATTTTAAAATTTTAATCTTGACCATACGAAAGCATTTCATTAAGATAACTTTTGTTATTTTCAAAATCTCATGTTGCAAACTTATTATTGTATATGTAATGACGTGTCAATTTAACTTAAAATTGAAATTTCAAAATTCAGAAAGCATAGAGATTAGACATGGACTAAACCCATATCTTTACACATAATGCAAAGCTAATAGTAAAATTTAATTTGAAAAGTACAAGGCTAAAATTGACTAAATTAAAGTATAAGGACTAAATTCATAAACTTTTACATAGTAACAAGGACTAATAGTCGAATTTGACCAATATTTTCCTTCATGACGAAGTCTCAGCAATGAAAAGGGGGGGGGGGATCAAGTGATTATTAATGTAACATATTTTCATATCTAACAGCTTCGGCAGCTAATTATAAGATTTGGGAATCTCTGGCCTACAAATTTCAAAAGACAGGTTTGCCCTATAAATACTGAACATATTATCCTAAACCAAAGGGCAGTTTAGACAAATAATTGTTTGGGGGGGGGGATCCAGTGATTAATAATGTAACATTTTTTCATATCTACCTTTACTGCTTTGGCAGAGCCAATTATAATATTTGGGAATCTCAGGGCCTACAAATTTGAAAAGACAGATTTGCCCTATAAATATTGAACATATTATGCTTAACCAAAGGGTAGTTTTGACAACTTCGATACCAGTACTAAAAATAAATAATTGCCAAATGTACTCTTACCCAAGTGTGTCGTGTCAAAATGTCATCGGTGAAGAAGCATTTTGGAGAGGTGTGTATTTAGTAATGGGTCTAATTCTATCCCCAGCCCTATTTTCTTTGGACTTTTGAAATTTAATCCTTCTACTTTTAGTTCTAAGAATTTAGCACCTTTACTTATCCGATTTGAAAAATTAAAATCCAATTGATAATATTGTTAAATCTAAATGTATTATCAATTAGACTTTAATTTTTTAATCAGACATTCGAATATTAAAACGTGACATGGCATTCCGAAAATGGGTTATATAAGCCACTAGAATGAGTAGTACTTTTGGGATTAAATTTAAAAAATCTGAAAAATTCATAGACTAGAGGTACAATAAAACCTTGGTAATTTGATTGTTTGCAAATTTAGATAATTTCATTATATCAATAATTTAGTTTTTTTTATATTTTTTAAAAATATTTTATCTTCATCAACTTGGCACTTAGTGCTTCAAAATTTGGATTTATAGATACATGGTTCTTCATTTAGATCATTTTGTGGGGGAAATGCATTATTTCGGATATTTTAGGAAATTTCATTAAATATCTCATTAATTTTTTTTCTCTGAGTTTATAAATACAAATATAGTATAATTATAAATGCATATTTAAGTAAAATTAAATTAATCTAAAATAAGATAAATTACATCAATAGTCACTTAATTACCTTTTTTTTTCTTTTTTTGGTCACTTTATTATGAAAAGTTACAAATTTTGGTCATGAGTTGGCTAACGTAACAACAAAAACACCCAAAATTTCAAAGTAATTGGGTGGTCGAAAAAAAGGCAAAATTGAATAGTTGAGTAACAAAAAAAAAAGCATAGTTAATATAGTTTACCTGTAAAAATAAAAAAAATTAAGAACTGAAATAATCTAAATTAAAACGAACTAATCAAGCTAAAACTCACATATAATAACAACGCATTGTAAGATTGAATACCCATATATGATTATTGTTCATAATAAAACTCGAACTTAAGTACTGAAAAATCTAAACCCTCGATCTTCGTTGATACTAACAAAGTTGCATTAAAACAATTTTTTTTTTGTTCAAATTTATTATTAATGATTCATTAGAAGAGTTCTATTCATTAATTTTTTTGACATAATGATAAATTTAATTTTTAAATCTCAATGATTGCATTTTTTTTTTGTCAATTTTATTCTTTTTTAAGCTAAATTTAATTATTAACCTTTTAAAAATAGTTAAATCACTCTTTTTTTTTTAAACGAAAATGCTAACTAAAACTTTAATTTTTTAACGATATTAGCATGGCAACTCACGTGATATAGTCTACGTATACTTCGTGCTTACATATCATGTTAACAAAAAATTTAAAATTTATAAAAATATTTTAAAAAAAATCATAAAAATGAAAAGTTCATAAAGGATTGCTATAAGAACAGTCATGTTTAAAAATTTAACATTTTAGATAATATTTTTGTTAGCAAAACCAATGATTTAATTTTTTGAAAGGTTGATTGTCAAATATTTCTTTTCTTTTCTTTTTTTAAGGTAAATGATCAAATTTATCTGAAAAAATAAGGATCAAATTGACAAAAAAATATAAACATTAAGAACTTAATTTACCATTATACCAATTATTTTAATACAAAATAAGTACTAAAACCAATATCAAGTTCCAAATTCATTGAACCCAAAAAAAAAATCAGGATGAAGTTCAACATTGTCCTTTAGCATTACATTTTCACAAATAAAATTTTATGCATATTTTAAAACTAAAGTTAAAAAGAAAATCAAGAATTTTGGCATTTTATTAGATAAGCTTTCATTTTCTTGTGATGGGTTTAATCATTCTTACTCATGATAAACTTGAAAAATATAAAAATTTGATAACGTGACATTCTGAAATCGTGCCATATCGTCACTTGAAAATTAAAAAATTATATAAATTTTTAGATGATGACATAGTACAAGTATCATATCGAATGTTCTAATAACTGAACTGATGATTGAATCGATTAGACCACTAATTCCTTATTCAACCAATTAATCGGTTCAATTACTAGACCAACAATAATAAAAGAAATAAATATTATTCATAAAAAAGTTAAACTATTTCGACCTGTTCAACTACTAATGTTTATCCCCGTTTTTGAATTTTATCAATTTTGAATAATTTTCGATTTAATTGATCTAATCCTTTTATTTGAATCAATATATTGATTGGTTTTTTATTCATCCAATCCGATTAATCAATCCAATTTACAAACTAAAATTAATCTAATTGTCATGTTCAGATACCAATACATGTATATATCAATATATAATATTCAGGAGAAAAAAACAAATTTAACTTAAACTATGTGCCCACCAATGATGTAAACAAAGATGGTTCCCAGCTGTATCTGCCCAGTTGTGGGCTCCTTTCACTCTCTCCCTCACCCCACATGTTCCCATCACCTTTTTCTCTCTCTCACTCCATATTCCATTTTCTTTTTTCTGCTGTTTTTTTCTTTACAAAATTTCAATTGTCTTTCATCAACTTGAATGTCCTTTTTCCTTACTATAAAATCACCCTCCATTCACTTGATTAAATCCTCTACTTCCTCTCCACTTCCTTTATAAATCCTTTGCCCACATTTTCTTTTACCACAATTCTCTTCTCATTTGATTCAATCCAAGTTCTGGGTTTAGTTTCTTTAACTTCAAAATCCATTACCCATATATCGGATTTATTAGGGGTTTTTGTTTTGTTTTTATAAAACAAATCAAATATCTTGATGCTCAACCTTTTTGTGTTAATGTTTGAGATTCATGTTTCCAATTCTCAGTGAAATCTTCTTTTCTGGGTTTATGATAAATTCCACATTCATTCGCAGGACCCATCTTGTTCAATCTTTCTCTGTTGTTTTCCTCTACTGGTTATATTACGTTTCATAAAGAAATAATCATCTTTTTTTAACTTATTTATCTTTACTACTAAGTTTTTTTTTTTTTTCCTTTTTTTAAAATTTTATTTGGGTCCTGCTATTACATATCATAAATAATAACTCCTATAATGGCTACATCCTCGGGTTCATCAGCAACGCAAATCAACTCAGGCTCAGAAGAAGCATTAATGGACGAAAGGAAAAGGAAACGAATGATATCGAACAGGGAATCAGCAAGGAGATCAAGGATGAGGAAACAAAAGCATTTAGATGATCTAATGACTCAGTTGACTCAGTTGCAGAAACAAAACCATGAGATCGTCACAAACATAAACTTCACCACACAACACCTCTTGAATGTTGAGTCAGAGAACTCGGTGCTTAGAGCTCAACTCAATGAACTCACTCATAGGTTACAGTCCTTGAATGAAATCATAAGCTTATTGAATGATGATCATGGCGATGACGACGACGACGATGATAAAACAAGCATTGACTTCACTCAGCCTGCTGTAGCTGATACCACCTTCCTTAATCCTTTCCATTTGGCTTACTTGAATCAACCTATCATGGCCTCTGCTGATAACACGTTTGAGTAATAATTTTCTATAATGCCATAATTTTAATGGGATTTTTAATCTCAGTTATATATATATATATATATATATATATATAGTTGTACAAGCAGTAGTATGAAATAAAATATGTGAAAATCATAAAGCTATGGTATGGTTAATGTTAGATTTTTTTCAGCTTTGTGGTGTCTCCAAAGGTTGTTGATAACACTTGTTTTTGACCGATGAATAATATGAAAGAACATATAATGCTCAATTTCCCAACTTGAATTTAAAATTTTGAATTTTAATTATTAAGTAAATGTTAAAAATAAATTAATGAATTTATTAAAAATTGCAATTAAAAGTTAAAATATTTTTTTTAGATATGATAGTCAATTTAATATAATAATACATGAAATATAAATTTTAAATAATTTTTAAGTAATTAATATAAATTATTTGTAATAAAATTGATGATATATAAATTATTTTAAAAAAATTAAATTTTATAATAAATAAGATTTACAAAATTTAATATAATGATAAATTATATTTAAATATTAATATAATGATAAATTTTTTATATAATTATTAAAAGTTAACATATATAAAGATATTTTGATAATCCTGAAGACAAAAACCCAAAAGCCAAAAGCACTTAAATCATAGCTTAAGTTTGGGTGGAAAACAGACTTTTTAACCGCACTTTTAACGGCAAAAGCTAAATGTTCTTCGTTACTTCTACGATGGAAAAACATTTTTAACCCAAAAGTGCTTTTTTTGTCAAAATAACGGAGAACGCGCACCCTAAATTGTGTTTCATACAAATTTTTACTTTTGTATCATTTTTGCACAAATGTTATTGAAATTGGAGTAGTGATCAAACCGGTTAGGTCAATAATTTTTTGTTCATTAAAATTAAATTGTTAAGTATTTATGAATTTTTTTAAAAAATATTAATTTTTTTATAAAATCCAATTTAACTACTAATTCAATTCATTTTTTATACCGGTTTATATCGATTCACAGATTAATAGATTCTTTCTTTTGCTCCAAATTAATGTAGCAATTGATTCCTAGTTCAACCAACTTCTATAATCTAAATTCAATAACTACTAGTAATTATTCGGGTAAACCATACTTAAGGTCACTAAACTATTAGTAACTCTACGTTTTGGTCACTAAACTTCAAGAAGTTACAAAATGGTCATTGAACTATTCAAAAAATTTTATTTAAGTCACTGAATTATTCGAGATTTTTTATTTAAGTTAATCAGTTGCTAAGTTTTTTTTTTTATATAAAAGAAAGTCCAGCAAACAAGCTCCAAGCGACGATTCGACGATCAGTATGATGGATCAGTTTCCATCAATGACTAGAAGAACATAACTTAGATCCAAGTTGACCTGACGGTTATTGTCAAAGATTGAAGAAGAAAGTTATTTGAATTTTGGTTCATAGATTCATGACGTTCAAAGTTATTTTATGAAAAAAAAAACTATAGAAGAAGAAGAAAAAGAAGAGCTTTCGATTGGTGCAGCCTTGCAGGTGGTGTGAATATAAAAGGTCATACAATAACGATTTTAACAATCCAGCGACTTAAATGAAAACTTTCGAATAATTTAATAATCATTTTATAACTTTTTAAAGTTAGTGACTAAGACATAAACAAACTAATAATTTAATGATCTTAGGTGCAATTTATCCTAATTATTTATTTTCATTATGTTTTCTTGTGAAATAGTGTTGCAAGAGTTGACATCCCATCAGATTGGAACTTATAAAAGTTTCAATAAAAAAGTGATAAAATGAAGGAAAATATAATTAAAAATTTAAAATATTGATTAAATATGACAAAACAAAGTTAAAGCTATCAAAGGTAATGATGGAAAGATAAATTTTAAAGTAAAAAGCAAGTTAAGAAAAGAATTTTTTTTTTAACAAAGTTAAAGTAAAATAATTTATTGTTTAAATCATTTATATTTTTTTATTTTTTAATATATTTATCAGAATGAATCCAGTAATTAATCCTTCATATTTTGTAGACTTATTAAGAGGGTAGATGCTGACAACGAGTTTTAAAGCTGCTCCATACTCAAGGCGAGAATCGAACTGTCGATCACTGCTTAAGGTAGGAATTGACCACCATAATGTATGGTAATATTAAGTGCTATTTGATTAGCTGTTTGAAAACTTTAAATTAATGTTTTTTAATGAATATTTTGATATTTTATAATAAAAATTATTTAATAAAATTTTCAATAAAAATATATTAAAATAATAAATAGATAAAAATTACTTATCATAATAAATAATAGGTTGAATTTATTTTATTTATTTGCTTTTTCTTTTAAGACTATGTTATGATTTAAATATTTTACCTTTGCTACTTAACTACTCTTTATTCTTCTTTTTGTTGAGAACATATTTTCTAATTACTTTTTTTAGGATAAAAACATTCAAATTTAAACATAAATTTATTTTCAAAATATTTTAAATATAAATTTAGAATTTAAAGTAATTTTAAATAAATAAAATATTTAAAAGCATGGATGAAAAAGTAAAATATTTTTTTTCATAATTTAAAATTTATATTTATCAAATAGTATAACTGTATTCAATATTTAATTTTGAGTAATATATCAAACATATTTTATAATTCAATTTGTATACTTTGGTAAATCTAGTTTTTAGTTGGCACCATTATTATTGTAACAATCAGAAAAACGTGAGTTCAAGTACGTTTAAGTGCATATTTACAAAAATCTAATCTCTAGTTAAAATTTACTGTCTTTTTTTTTTAAATTTCAATTAAAATCGCAGTCCAATCATTAATACTATTGACATTTTTTGTCAAATTCAACTTCGCATGTTTATTCCTCATCAATCATACGCCACGTAAAGTAAATAATTGGAATAAAAATTTTAAATTGAAAAAAATAAAAAGGTTTAATTATTAATATTTTAAATATATGAATTAAATTTAAAAATTTATCAAATACATCATTTTTACCATATTTTTAGTTTCTTAGAATGAAATCTTATTAATTCAAATTGAATTAGTTCGATTCTGTTCGGTTCATTAAATTATTTTAATTTTGAAAAACATGTATCTTTTCTCGAGAAAGGATTGTATGAAACTGTGATTCCAAGTTATCTCTATTCCTTTCCAATAGGAGAATGACAACTTAGATTTTTTTTCTCCTGATATTCAGCATTTTTAGTTGGATTTGAATTTTTTCAGGAAGAAAAAGTTTAATATCAAGAGGAAAAATTTGAATTGTCATTCTCCTATTGAAAAGGGATAGGGATGACGTGGAATCACAGTTTCATATAATCATTTCTCCTCTTTTCCTATACTTTTAGGTTTTTTTATTGATTTAAAAATAAAACATTTTTTTATAAATTATAAAAATTGGGTAATTAAAAAGAGATTAAACCATTTACTCAAGGTGGGTTTGGATGGGCGATTGGATGCGGTGCGATGCGTTTAGCTTACTTTTTATCTCACGCTACAGTATCGTTGTAATATCTAATCTCACCGCCACCATTATTTTTACACTAACTCATCCCTTATATATATATTTATCTTAATTTCTTCCACCAATGTTCTCTCAACAAGTGATATTAAAAAAAGATGATTTTTTATTATTTCATTTCACTGCTATATTCCACTAATTGCTTGACCAATAAAAAAGTATAACAAGTACCAAAAAATAATAATAATTAAAACTTTAAAAGAGAAAAAAAAAATAAAGTCGGTGTATTTAGCATGGTGGTTGGTTCCTTTTTATCTTCTATTTTCAAACCCTAAAAGAAAATGATGATTTTTAAATATATATTCTTTTAAAAATTTGTACTTGCATATTAAAGGAGATCCATTGCTTTGTCTTGCCTTTACCTTTTTCCTTTTTGTATTTAATTGCATGTCTATGAAAAGCATATAATCAACATAAAATACGAAAAAATTAATATGAACCGAACGTACCAAAAGATATATATATAAAATAAAAGACACACACATATATATTATAAGTTAAGATTCTAAAGAGCATGTGGCCAACCATATGTTCTTGTGTGGCTCACATGAGCCATGGAAAGAAATGTGTATGTAATCTTTGGTTTTGTTTCAAGTATTACACAAATTGTTGTCTCTTTTACTCATATAGGTAAATTTGTTAGGATTAATTCATATAAACGACGAATAAGAAAAGTAGAGAAGATAAGACACATAAATATTACGTGGAAAACTTTAAGTTAAGAGGATAAAAAATTACGGGCAAAGAAGGTTTTAGCTTTTCATTAAATGAGTAAACAAACGAGAATACAATTAGAGAAAATAAACCTAAATGTACAAAACCCAAACACTGAATATAAAGTCTTAACTCGGGTACAAAGTTCTCTTCATAGCTATCACAAAACTCTCTCTAAAACTTATCTTATGACTACATCTTGTCGCCTCTCAATTGGCCTCACAAAACAATGGTACAATGACCTCTTTTATGCTAAGATTAAAGTTTTAATCATACTAAAATATCTCTGGTATAAAATAACCCTATTGGGAGTTTAATTACGTAATTGCTTTAAGTTGGAATTCATCGCGTCGCCGTCTGTTGGTGATGTCACGATACGGGCTGCGATAAGCGCCTAAAAGTGTTGGAAAATGCGGGACACATTCCATAAAATTAATTTTTTATACGTTCGATTAAAGAGTAAATAGGTTTTTTCTGTTAAAAATTTCATCCATTTTTAGTGTTAAAAACTGTCATGGATGACAAAATAACCAAAGAGTTACACATAGTGTGCCACATATACCTTATGCTAAGTATAGGGATCAATTTTTAATAGAAAAAATGGATGACATTTTTAACAGAAGGACCAATTTGTTCTTGATCTAACATACAAGAACCATTTTGTCCATTTTCTGAATAAAAGAGATAAAATGCAATCGGACTCTTAATACAAAAGTTTCCATGATATATTTTTACCTATATATATGAATTTTGTTTTAAAAAATATTTTTTAGATATAATAATATTTTCATATAATACATTAAAATGAAAAAAAAAATCAATAACCATATTTGATTTACTAATATTATTATGAATAACAAATTAGCTAACCTTAAAAAAGTAATGTGTATATATATGTGTGTATATATATATATAGTTTTGGTAATGGAGGGATGAAATTGGGTAGGCAGTGAATGATATTCTAAAGCTTTGTCTGTCGACCTAATCCCAATTTAAAGACAAAAACAAAAAGGTCTTAATTGATAATGATGTCTTATTAGTTGAGCATGAACGGTTGGTGTAAAATGTTAATCACAATTTGACTAAATTAATCCCACATACTATCATTAAATCCGGGATTGGGTGTAATAGTAAGATGCGTTTTATTTTCGGAGGAAATTCTGTTTTGAACTCTAAAAATAATATTGTTGAAAAAGATAGCAATGAACCCTAAAAGAGTCTTTTTGGATTGTAAAATGGGTATAGAGAATGCCCAAATTATATCAAAAAAATAAACCCGATACTTAATTTGAATAATTCATTGATTTTTATTTTTAAAAAAACGAATTCTTACAAAAATTTGTTTGTCAGAGCATATTATATTGATAACATAAAAATATCGCCTTCTTTAGGTGCTACTAAATAGCTAACTCGTCTTTAAAATTTTGTTTCCTAACTCGAATAGAGTGTTACCACAATTGCTTATGAATAGTTTCTAATAGCTCATGGGTTTGAACTTTATCCAAGGGCAAAGCCAGAAATGTAAATTTACCATTATACTAATTCGTAAGTTCATAAAATTTGAAAGGATATTCAAGAAGTCAATGCCGCTACCAACCCCCTGTTTACCCTACAACGGCTTCAAAAAGCATCCTCGGGCTCTCTTCAAAGCGTACCGACTCTTCGACAACACCTAAAGAAAGACAATACCTTCACGTAATCAGCACGTTATACTCTAATGATTTTTAATTTGTAGTACTTCCAAATTAAAATCTTCTTTTAATAAAAATATGGTTTTGCAATTTCTATAATTAGCATTAGTGAATAAGAACATGTTAGTGGATTTAGTGGGAAATCGAATTTCAATCAAGCATAAATAAAGATATGGAATTGCTCGACATGGATAATATTCTCTTCTCTTTCAAATAGTTAGGCCCCAATTTGAATATATATATATATGAGCCCTACCAATTTTGAGTTCTTTCATCTAACATGCATCCAATACAAATGTACAGCCATAAATTTTGATGTAGACATAAAACTGAAAAGAGAATATGCTGATCATCATGCTCCACATTCAACTATTTTATTAATTTTAAACATTTTTTTAAAAAATTAGAGGTAATTATTAAAATATAATTAAAATAGGTTATGAATTTTTGTACTCTTCACAAATTTAGAATTTAATTTTTATATTTTTATTTTTAGGAATTTAGTCATCCTTTTTAGATTTAAAAATTCAGGTCTAATTGTTAACGGTGTTAAATTTGTTGATGTGATATTTTGAAATAATAAAAAAACTCACCTGATAGCGATGAAAAGATAATGTTCGTAATGAATTTAAATTTAACAAAATAATTTTAACAATATTAACAGTTGGACTTAAATTTTGAAATTTATTAAATTCACGAAAGGTAAAAAAAAATTATGACATATTTTAACCTTAAAATATTTACCAAAATAATATTTGAGGAAATCTGTGGATGGCCCAATTTGTATAACAATGTTAAACCCACTTGCTTATAGTGGGCTTTTTAACGGGGATAGCTATTTTTATTGTATTTAAGCTTTTTTTTTAATTAACGTCAAGAGTCAATAGAATATTAATTTATTTGAAAATATATTTTATAATAAAATAAATATAATAATGAAATTATTTTTTAATAATTTAAATAAAAAATAAATTAAAAAAATAGTCAAACTCATGGGATTTAAACTTAAGACAATTTAATTTCTAACAATTTAAACTTATAAAAAAAAAGGGACAAATTCTATATAAAGCTCTGTTTTTTTTCGTATTTATTATATTATAGTTAAATTAATTTTAGATATTATTTGATAAATTTAAAAATTAAGTACTAAAAAAATTAAGTATTGAATATTATACTTAAAATTAAATATAGAATATAATATAAATTTTAAATTATGAAATTTTTATATTTTTAATCCTTTTAAAAATATTTCATAAAGTCAAATTTTAGATATAACGTTTTTAAAAGATAATATAATGTTGAAATAAATAAAATAAAATAAAAATAATTAAAAATATTATACATTAAAGTGATAATTTATATTTTCCACACCTATTTATATAAATTTCTATTTTATATTATAAAATATATTGAAAAATTTAAATCATAAAAAATATTAACTTTGAATTGTTTTAACTTTTCAAAGAGTTATAAAAATGCTTTAATCTCTTGTTTTTATAATGGTAAATCAACATTTAGTTCTTAAATTTGACAATTTTTTTCAATTTTAACCCATATGATAATGCGGCACTGTGATATTATATTTAATTATCACTTTAAAAATAGTTTTTTAATATGATGATGTGGCATAATTTTAAAGTGCCACATCATCATGTAAACTGAAACTATGAAAAATTTTCAATTTCAATGATTAATGTGCAAAAAAATTAAGGATCAAATTAAAATTTTTTTTAAATTCAGGGACTAAATATTTCCTTTATCCCATTTTTATGCTATGTTAGGACTACAAAGAAAATTAAAAATACCCATGTACACGTGTTATGATCACAGACCATTTCACGGCCACGTAATCATCTTGTCTATTTGTCATTTTACTACTGACATCCTCAACACTGGAAAAAGAAAAAAATCTTCAATCATTTTCTTAACCATTTAATCTCACATTTTCATAACATGTAAATTAAAAAATTCTTGTTTTTGTTTTGTTTTATTTTCTCATTAATTTGAATATATAATGCTTTTTTTCTCCAGTGCTTATTTACATTAAATTTAGAGATCTGATTTATTGATTCTTATACCATTTAGGATCATAGTTTTTTTTTTTTTTTTTAAATCCAAAATTCAAAACAATGTTCTTATTTCTTCTTAATTCACATCGCTTGTAGATTCATTTACTATAAGCTTGTTCTGTTTATTGAGAATTTTTTTTCATTGATTTATCTTTTTATTTATTTATTTATTTATTAATATCTAATGTTAAAAGCAGTGTGGCAAGAGAAGATCAATGGAAAAAGACACTTCATACTATGATATATTGGGTGTCAATGTTGATGCATCTATACCTGAAATCAAGAAGGCTTATTACCTCAACGTAAGCTTTTCTACATTTGTATGATTTTCATGATTTTGATTTATGAACATTTGAAAGCAATGCCTTGATGCATGATTGAACCATGTTTCTTCTTCTGGGATTTGTTAGAAAATTTGGATGAATTTTTTGTTTTCATATTGAATTATGCAATAGGAATTAGAGATTTGAGCAATGAAATTTGTTCTGCATTATTAGTTTAGGTTTCTTCTGCATTGTATTTTTCAGGCAAGGCGAGTTCACCCCGATAAAAATCCAGATGATCCGAAAGCTGCTGACAAATTTCACGTAAGCTACCACCTTTTAACTATGCTTTTAGTTCATCAATTGTTTGAAAAATGTCCTAAAAGAAGACCCGTTTAGCTTTAGTACTGGCTTTTAACTACTTGTTGAAGGGAGGTTCGTCTCGGACCCTCAACAGAAAATATTATCCTCGTGTCGGTGTTTTGCCTCCCATACTTTGAGCAGAGACTAAAAGGGTTCACGGAGTTAAGGGAGAGCCTCGGTTGGTGGAAATACCACCTACTTGCAGGGAGAAGGTGTCGGTATTGTGTATAATATTAATTATGCATATTGCGCTTGGGGGTGTTCGAACTACCAAGGCATATAGGCCTTATCTTTGTAACCATGGTACTTCGAACCCCCGGAGGCGCAGGATGCATAATTAATATTACGCACAATACTGATACCTCTCCCGTGAGCATGCAGATCGTATCTCTACCAACTGAGGCATTCCTTAAACTTTGTAAACCACTTTGGACTCTTCTCAAAGTACAAGAGACAAAACCCCAACACGAGGACAATACCTTCCATTAAGGGTCTGAGACTAGCCTCCCCTCAAGACTACTTTAAATTGGTATTTGCATCGAGTTGATCCTTTCATTATAGTAATGAAAATATGTTCTATCATCTGCATTTCTCAATTATGTATTTGGCTCTTATTTTTCTCGTTGTTTGATATACGTGAAGGCACTTGGTGAGGCTTATCAGGTTCTAACTGATCCTGAAAAGCGTGAAGCATATGACAAGAGAGGGAAGACCGGAGTGATACCGTAAGTTTTTATGCTATAAGTGTGATGTTCATTACCTCGCATACTGTTTTGAAATGCATAAAATGACATGTCATTTTTTGGTTATATGCTATAAGTGTGATATTCAGTATTGGTAATTTTATATGGTAGCATAAGTTGTGGAATGTGAAATGAAAAAAAATGAATGGGAATAATTATTTGGTTCAAGCATATTATTCAACATAGCTTAAAATGGTCTGTAATGCAGCCAACATTAAGTCTGGTTAAGCTCAAACCTTGCACAACACCGAAAGCTATATAGGGATAAAAATGGAAGACTGAAATATATTATTAGATGCTTAAGGCAATTCATCCATGAAACTAGCAATGGCTGCTTAGTGGTCAATTACTGTTTTCTTAGGGACACCATGTTGGATCCTACGGCTGTGTTTGGGATGCTTTTTGGAAGTGATTTCTTTGAAGATTATGTTGGCCAGCTAGCAATGGCTACTTTATCAGCCATTGAAGTTGAAAGTGATTCCTTATTAGATAAGGAAGCTCATAGGAAGAAACTCGAGGAAAATATGCAGGCCTTTCAGAAACAAAGGGAAGACAAGCTCATTGAAATACTGAAAAATCGCTTGCAGCCATTTGTTGAAGGTCAAACCAATGAATTCATTCAATGGGCAAATTCAGAAGCACGAGATCTTTCAAAAGCTGGTAAGCTTCTATCATATTCTATCTAAGCTAAATGTGAATGAAAGTGGTTTTATTTTTAAGTATCAGCATTTAAGGACTTTTAGACCTTGAGTAATGTGTTACATAGCTACTACCTTCGGTTTGCTCTTAAATATAACTTTTGCCAGCTTTTGGTGAGGCTATGTTACATACCATTGGATACATTTACACGAGGAAAGCCGCGAGGGAACTTGGTAAAGACGGGTCTTGTATGCAAGTACCATTTTTAGCAGAATGGGTGCGAGATAAAGGGCACCGTATAAAATCACAAGTAAAGGCTGCTTCAGGTACAATATTCTGCAGTTGAATTTTGATAAGGCCTTTCTGTTTTGGTTGAACTTCGAAGTTAAAACGAAACCAAAGAGTATACGCATCTTCTTGTAGGTGCTGTTAGTTTAATTCAAATACAAGATGAGCTGAGGAGACTGAACCAAGGAGCAGACAGAGAAGAGAACATACTGAAAGCCCTTGAAGAAAAGAAGGATGCCATGCTTCAATCCCTTTGGCAGATCAACGTGGTCGATATCGAGTCAACTTTATCTAATGTCTGTTTAGAAGTGAGTTTACACATTTCCTTAAATTTATCGATGCGGTTCATTTCAAGACCAGTGCCCTTGTGGCATGTGTGCACGTTGGTACTGTGTGGATTGTTAATGAAGTACCGATAGTTGTCACCAACCCGATCGTATTTTCATGGATTTCATAGCAGTTTCATGTTGGGGATCCTAAATGATATTAGATCAGTTAAACTAGGTTGTATTTTGACGCAAATAATTAAAATCTATTTTGTTATCCAGGTACTTAGAGACGCTAGTGTTTCGGAAGAAGTTCTAGTCTTGCGAGCGAAAGGAATGAAGAAGCTCGGAGCCATTTTTCAAGTAAGTATCTATGTTGCTACGACTCTTCATTATTGTTGCACTACTACCTTCAAGGTTAAAACTTAGAAAATTAGACCGTACTTGAATCTAGTACTCACACCGAGGTCTAAGTAAACAATATCAGTAACAATGACTTTCCCTGTAAGTCATCGGTAAAATTGTCATGGAAGTTCTTGTACTAAGAGTCAGACTATATTTTGCTCCCTCTATGTTAGCATAGTATACGTGCTAAGCGTAACTGTCTGGATGATATTTAGCAAAAAGAATCAGGGGTAAAACGTAATCTAACTCCTAGTACATAGGATTTCATGGTATTTTTACCGTAATTCATCTTGCTTCAAGTTTTGTTTCGAATGGCATATGTGAATGGATGCCATGAATATGTTACATGTAACTTTCATCTATTGTTGTTGAATTTGATCTTTCCATTTCGGATTTCTCAGGGAGCAAAATCTGCTTATAGTAGAGAAAACAGTCTGCGCCGTGTAAATGTCGAAACGTAACTGCCGGTTCTTTGCCATCTCAGTACTCTGATGGATGTCTGCGTCGGGTTAGTCGATGTTTTCTTTTCTGTGTCGGACTTTTGAACATATGTTCATCACAAGTGGTCTCAGTTCAGTAGCATAATTGAAGGAAAGGGGATGAGCTTGAAGAATGTGAAAAAGGAATGGTGGTGGAGAAGCAATTTCGCAGATTCTATTGTTTAGTGTCAAAGTATATATAATTTTTTTCATATAAATATAATTCACAATTTTTCACTGACAATTTTATTTAAATTTATTAATTTATCTAAAAATTCAAGTTTATTTATTATCTCAAATTATTCGAGTATTATTATCTAAATTTGAATTAATTATTAGGGTAAATTATACTTAAGGTCACTAATTATTAAAAAGTTTACATTTTGGTCACTCAACAGTAAATGTTTCAAAATGATTACTAAATTATTAAAAAGTTTCCACTCAAGTCACTGAATTATTTAAAAGCTCTTATTTAAGTCACTCAAGTGTTTTGGTTTTTCTTTTAAGTGTCTGACTAGTGAGTTCTAAGCGACGATTTTGCGATCAATGCGGTGGATCAAATCTATCAACGAGTAAAATAACATATTTTAGATTTAAGTCGGCTTGATGATCAGTGTTGGACATTGGAGAAGAAAGTTTTTTGAATTTTAATTTGCAGATTCATGACATTTAAAATTGTTCCATGATATTTCGATTGATGCAGGCAGTGCAAACAAAGAAAGCATACAACACCGATTTTATAAACTTAGTGACTTAAATGAAACTTTCAAATGATTCAATTGTCATTTTGTAATTTTTTTAAAGTTGAGTGACTATAATATAAATTTACTAATAATTTAATAACTATCGATATAGTATTATTATTCATTAGATATCCAAATTCGCAAACCGATTTCAAGTATTTCAATTATTTTAAGTTATCAAATCTACAAAAATCTAAATTTAAATCAACTAAAACTCTTTTTATTTATATATAAAATTAAAATTATAAAATGGATTCATATATTATTCGAATAATTAATATAAATTCAGATAAATAAATATTTTAGAGATCTATCTATATCTGCTCTAATTTCATAATAAATAATAATTTTAACGTTTGTATATTTTTTAATATTAATATAATGCATAAAATTATTCAAATTTTATTCTAACCTTAAATAGAAAACATGTTGAAATCTATCACCTCCTATACTAATTAGAATGCTAATTTCCATAAGATTCAATCCCCTTCAACATCTGGATCTTAATGTTATCTCAATCTGAAAAAAGCAAATCAGATATGGTGGAATAATCGAATTTTCACCCCTACATTTGTCACTTGCCTAGTTAAGCTACACGTGTCCTCCACCCTTCTCTAACGTGGCAATATCCTGCATGTACCGCTTGCCACGTGTAGAAAATTAAATACCTAAGTTTACATGCAAAAAAAAAAAAACACCAGCTCTTTCTCCTCCACCGTTCCCTTTATATTAAACACCTCATGATTAATTGTTTGCTTTACTGTAAAACACATCTCCCCTTTTTACGTATGCGAAAAATGGCTGATTTGAGAGACGAACACGGCAACCCTATTCAACTCACCGACGAACACGGCAACCCGGTTCAACTCACTGACGAACACGGTAACCCCATTTATGTCACCGGAATTGCCACCAAGCATCCTAAGACGACGACGTCACTGTCGGGTTTAATGGGATATGGCACCGGTTCCGCCGTCGCCACTGATCAGTCGCAACAGCAGCTGCAGCCACCGCCTCCGCAGCAAACACAGCCGCTGCATTACGAGGTTTCCGGCAAGGAAAAGATTCGACGCTCCAGCAGCTCCAGCTCCAGCTCTAGCTCGGTAATGAAAATTTAAAAAAAAAAAAAAAAAAAAAAACCCGCTATGGGCATCTATGCTGTATATGTTTTAGTATTGCTTTTTTGCTTGTCCAAAAATGTTTTGCTATGGTGTTTAAAGAGCTTTTATGATGGAATATTGTGGTTTTTTACTTAAAATGCGCATAAGTTTTTGTAATTTTCATTTGAAATTTAATTTTATATTTTTATTTTTAGAAATTTAATCTCTTCGTTATTTAGAGATTTTAATTATTTAATATTATTAAAATTATTTTGTTAAATTTAAATTTATTAGCAAGTGAGTATTTTTCTTATTTTAAAATGTCAAATAAACAAAATATTAAAAAAACTAACAAAAAGTGATGTAATTCAATTTTTTTTAAAAAATAGTATAGAGATTAAATATTAAATTTGTGAAGAACATATTTTAATTATTATTATTATTATCAATATCAAAAGTTGGTTTGAAGTGTTTTTGCTATTTATAAATTTTAATAATTACACTATGTTTAAATTTTAAAGTTACTTAAAGAAAATTTCTTGTTAATGAAGTTTTAAAAAAAAAGATGTCTTGAATAGAATTTTAAAATTAATTATTTATGGATTTGGATTTAGTCGGAGGATGATGGGATGGGCGGTAGAAGGAAGAAAGGGCTGAAAGAGAAAGTAAAGGAGAAGCTAACAAGTGGAAAGGAGGAGGAGGAGAATCAATCTCAGACCAAAACTTCGGCTGTCAAAACCACCGCGTCAACCACAACCACCACGCCCGGTCCCCCGCCTGGCCAGCACCACGAGAAGAAGAGTGTGATAGAGAAGATAAAGGAAAAACTACCTGGTCATCATGCTCATTAACCACTGAAAGTTAGTAGCTGTGTGAATTATTTACTTTCCACCGTGATGATGTAGTTGTGAATTCTATGTCTTTAATTTTTGAACTTTGAAGTGTGCTACGTTTGTGAAATGTGTAATATTAGTATTTTTTTTTTTTTAATATTTGACCTAAAGTAAATGAATGTATAATGCATTGTCTAGATCTTTTTCCTTTTCTGCTTTTATATATCCATAAAAGGTAAAAATTTAACAATTACATTTTTTTCATATTATATGTAATAATTAACACAATAAATATATTTTTTTGAGAATACAAAATAAAATATTATTTTTTATCAATAATTGAACTTAAATCGAACTTTCTAATTCTAAATTATAAAATTTAAATGTATAAACTACACATAAGAGAAAAATAAATAGATGTATAAATTGAATGATGGCAAATCGCCAACATTAAAATCTATCTACAGACAAATTACAGGGAAACAGTTCATAACAATATAATATTCTACAATTTTGGTGAATAAAGAAAATATTGTAATATAATTAACATTTTACAGTTTTTAATAAAAAATATTTTAAAAAATTAAAATTGCATTGAATGTTAATTCTATTTTATCTTTTTTTTGGTTTTTTTAACAATAATATTAATTCTATTTTAATTTATCTTTTTTTATTTTTTTTAACAGTGATTAATTTAATCGTCCTGTCCCGTCCCTCTAAGTAGATTCATCGCTTTTAAAGTCATTTACCTTCTTATATCTCTGTATGATAGTGTCTGGCTCTCTCTATTTTGTTTTGGCTCTTTTCCATACTATGACAACGCCATAAAGGTCTGATGAAGCCAATAAGTTCTCCCCATGGTTCCATGCTACTCCTATAACTGGAAAACCATGACCCTGTGCATACAACAAATGATTTTAATCAGTTGAATAGTTTGACTACCGGAGTAGTTCTGGAAGCGAGGGAGTAGAACCTGAAGCTTGTTTACACATGTATGCTTTGGCCGGGTTAAGTCGTAGAAGTTGACGTGTGTATCTTCGCTTCCAGCAACTTCACAGCGCAAAGAAACCACAATGTCAGCAAAGGCATATGAAAGTACACTAGTTCTGTTTGGTCGGTGTCGGGACAGAATACAAACCTATATATTCGCCCTTATCGAGGGAAAGCAGAGGGCAGAAGGAAGCTCGAATGGTGTGAATCCGTGAAGTTAATTTGAGCGAACAACGTAGGGTTAGATAACCTTGTGATTCCAAATTGATACTGAAATGCGAACCTACCACTTATCAGTTACTTGTAATAATGAAGGTAGAAGATACGATGTTGTGAACGAACCTAAAGAACGAAAGGCTTCCATCTTGAGCGCACGTCAATAACACAGGACCCTTTGTCAGCAAAGAGAAACTTCGGTACTGTACGGTCGCGACTGGACATTTCAGTTTGTTGCCACTTTTATATCGATGAGAACGGGATAATGCACCTGTGCGGGATTCCATACTTGCGGAGTATATGCATCCCTGCGAAATTATCGTCCCATAAGGAACATTCTACAAGACCAAACAGATTTCTTTGATTATGATGATTATGGCGAAGGCGGTATAAGAGAGACCTGTGCATCTCCGCAGAAAATTAGCTGACCGGTATGATCATGGTCCATTGAGGTGACCTCGCTGTCAAAGTTCGATTTGGTAATAATCCTACCGGTGCTGAAATTGAATACCTGGTGCAGAAAAAGAAGTGAACAAAATCATAGAAGCAAGTTTGGACGCAGAGAACGAGCAACAGAGCTTTAGATTCCCAAAATTCAACTCGCAAATGCACGCCTATGCAAGGAGTCGGTGAAGGATTAAACATATGGAACTAGCCAACCGGATATTTATACAGACAATTCTTTTTACAAGACAAAGAAAGCACGCATTTCGTTCGATTATCCAGAATCCGATTTAGCATATCACATCAACTGAACTATGACCGTTAAGATTGACCAGAGATGATTAAAGGCATGGAGGTGTGCTTACAGTGATCTCTTTATTTGCATTTCCAACTGAAAGAAAGTTGTTATTTACCTGCAGATAACAAACAAAAGAATAAATAATCTTAAAAAGATTGCCTGACTTGAAGAGTATGTATCATAAACACTGGTTACTTACAGGATGAAATCGAATACACAGTTGTGGAGAGACTCCATATATAATTCTAATGCAAAGGCCCTTTGATAGCTCCCATACTCGCACAGTTTTGTCCTTTGATGATGATGCAATATATTGATTGTTTGATGAGAAATCGAAATCTGATAATGCAGTAGCAAATGATAAACATGGTTAATAAACGGTTGATTCAATGAATCATAGTTATAAAAATAAAATTCAACCTCAATTACAGATACTTGAAATTTAATGAGACTATCAATATGTATAATAGGTAATTAGCATCCACTTTGTATCAGTGGACATGCATGTCTTAATCTAATTCAATAATGATTTGTCCAGGTGGATCATTCACATAAGCAATTTAGGTGCCATCTCGGGGTATCGGTTTATGGGTGAATCAAGGATACACCACTTAGACCCTTTTTTTCTCCCATGTGAAAAATGGTTCCTAGCTATACAAAATTACCTGCAGTTCTGAACCAACTTTGTCTCATTATTTTTCTGAAAAAGAAGATCTAAAAGGGCTCCAACATGATGTATTTCTTAGTTCATATTCTTACCAAGAAATATTTTTGCTCACTTTCACATCAATTTCACATTCTAGTTATTCTACTGTGCTAACCTTCACAAACACTGTCAAAGATACCACAAATCTAAATATCTCACTGATTCAGGTTTTAACTGTGAAGGATCCTTTACAATATGAAGCAGAAGTAGGCACCTTCTCAATTTAGTCCAATTCCACTATAATCCAAAAGGAAAGTAGTGAAGCAGGAATGGACCAAACAATCATAAATGAACAAGGTCGTGGTCTCCGTAAATGAAAGAAAATAGCAGATAGCATGGCTACAAGTACTTTAGTCTAAGATATAAGACAACTGAAACAATACCAGGTAATCCAACCTGTGACATCTTTTGAATGCCCATTTAATTGCTTGAGAACTGAAGGTGGGTCGGAGACAGAGCAAACTACCAATGTCCCATCTGATGCCCCATATGCGAGTAGATCAGAACTCATGTGCCCAAACTTCAAAACTGTAACCGCTTATAAAACCAATCATATGCTTCGTTTCAGAAACAGTGACATGAACTGCTTAAAATAGTATGACAAAGATGAAAGAAATCAAGATTGCATTCAAAAACCATAAAAATTTACCAGCTGCTTTGCACTGATCAAATATGCAATGCATTCCTACAAAAGAATATGCAGGTTCAACTCCTCGTTGACGTGGGCGATCACTGTCACTAAGGCTAGAGCTTCTATTAGTAGAAGCAACAGAGCCACTTCGTTGATCCTGCAAGCATGGAGAAGCATGCAACTCTTCTCAATTCTTTTAAAGGCCTACTTAAAAAATGGTTTTCAAGCTCTTGACATGCAATAAGTTCCTTTTGAATGGACAAGGAAATTAAGATCTTCTGTTCTTTCATTTTCATCATCAAGAACATGATGATTTAAGGCACTTGATGCAAATGAACAATATAACCACAAGTCAGTAACTGACGGAGAACAAAAATTACATAATAAAAGTTTGTAGATAATACGTACTTTGCTAGAGTTCCAGCTTTCCGCCTCGAACAAATGTGAGAATGAACCTGACCTTGAATTCCAAAGCCCACTGCATCAACCAGTAAATTACCTTGATGTCAGATTTTTTAAACAATACCACAAAAATTAGCAGATCATTGTTCATAAAACATCGGTAAAAGGACTTTTCCAGTCCCTCTCAAATTTGAAATTGAACAAATTGGTCCCTCTCAAAAAATCAAGACAATTTAATCCCTGTCAATTTTTAAATTGAGCAACTAAAGACGATTAATCACTAAGTTAATATTTTCCATCAATTTTACATGAATTTGATTGATATAATAATAAATTTAGTCTTCAAAGTTTACAATTTAATCCTAATTTAATAAATTTATCCTGCAATATTTGTGTAAATATGTAAATGTCAAATTAAAATTAAGGTCGAAGTGACAAAATATATAAAGTTGTAAACTTCTAAAGTTAAATCTGTCACTATATCAACAAAAACTATTTACAATTAATGAAACAAATTAATGTTATGCTTAATTGTCCTTGTTCACTTTCAAAATTACTAGAATTAAATTGCTTCAATTTTTTTCAAAACTATCAATTCACTCAATTTCAAAATTAGTTGTTTTTACATAAAAGATCCTTTAAACCCTTAGCCACTACAAAATTCATCCGCTACCGTACGTTCAATCAAACTAATGAGGCTGCAATTGATAGCTTCAATTTGTAAAGGAAATAAATAAATGAAAATTAAGAAAGGGAACAATGTTTGGATAAATTCCAGTACCTGTTTCCATGAGTGCTAGGACGGCTTGGTATTTGTAATTTTTCCCATTTTCTTGGCCTCCGCATGTAATTCCGGTACGCCATATAACCTTTTCCATTACATCTCCAATCCTTCAAAACAATGAATGATGTTAAAAGGCTTCATTTCAACACATAACTCGTTCCATAATCGCCATAACTAGCTCAAAATCAAGCTCTCAAACAACTAGAACACAAATCCATAACTAAAACGTGCACAAAAAAAAAAAAAAAAAAAAAAATAGAGCTTACAAGTCGGCGATAAGAACTGGACTCCGCTTTACGAGCGAGAAGAAATCGACGAATGCCGATATAATCGGGACTGGAATCGGCATTCCCCGGTTGAAGCAAGCAACAAAAAGTTTCCGGATCCTTCATACTTGCTTTCTTTTCACTGGTTTTATCGGTGCCATTGATACAACTCTTGTTGTTTTTGTTTTCGTTGACTCCTTCCTTAGATCTATTATTAGTGATTTCACCTTCCGCCATTGTATTAAACTTGCTGTGGCTGCTTCATCAGAGACCGTTCACCGGATAATCAACGGCGTCACGTCGATCGTAGAAAACAACCGTAGATGTGAATTTAGAAAGTAGAATCCAATAATAAAGACGTTGAAAATCTACGTTTTCGAATTTGGAATTGGATCTCAATTCTCGAATCAAAATGAAATGGAGAACAAAGAATTATTTTTATTTTTTTAATTTTAATTTTTAATTTTTTACTTGTTCGGCTTTTATAGACCCGCCAAAAATGGATCCTTTCTCTGGTCTTTTTAAGGACAGGCCTCAAATGACTGACTACCGGTCATGATTTTATACGAAATTAGCTCTTAGAGGTTCTTATACTGCCTAAATTACATCAAAACGTAAAGACAACGTATAAAATAAAATTCTAAAATTCTGCTATTAGTCCCTATACTTTTGTGAAAGTTGTGCATTTAGTCCCTTAATTTGATTAATTTTAGTCCTTTTACTTTTTTTAAGTTGTGGATTTAGTTCCTGTACTCTTTTAATTGGTAAAATTTAATCCGGACTTAAAGAGTAATAGCTAAATTCAATTACTAGTCCTGTTTTATGTGTACAGTTGTAGATTTGATTCATATTCTCTAATTGGATCATTCTAAGTCTTTATATTTTTCGAATTTTAAAATTTCAATCTTTATGCAAATGACATTTGTTAATTCTTTAATTGGATTTTTTTTTAGTGAGTAACTTATGAAAATAACAAGCTAACATCACATTACACATATGATAATATGTTTGACACTTCAGATTTTAGAAATAGCATAACTTAATGAATTTATCAATTATCATTTGGTGAGTACTGAAATTTAAAATTTGAAAAGTACATGATATAAAAATGATCAAATTAGAATACATGAATTAAATCCACAACTTTCATAAAGTAAAGGGACTAATAACAAAATTTAACCAAAAATTATATTATATTTGTACCAATAAACCTTTAAAAAGAATTATGGTATATGTACCAAAAAGTTATAATATTCATTTATTTGTGTTAAAATGAAACCTTTTAACATCATTCATTGTTTTTGAAGTATCAAAAATTCAATATAACAATTTTTATATTTTTTTTGAAGTATCAAAAATTCAATATAACAATTTTTATATTTTTTCATTCTTTTAAAATTAACTTTTAATGTTTAAAAAAGTTGTAAAAAAAGACCAAGTTATATCAATGTGTAAATGTTAAGGATTTTTTTAAAAAATTAAGACTAAATTGAAACATTATATAAACATTGAAGATTAAAGTTATTATTATGCCAATTTTAAAAATTTGCCAAGTTATCTTTCCATTGGTAATTTAATGGAAGGTGACAAAAAAAAAAAAAAAGAGTCAGTAGTTCAGAACAAGGACTAGAGGGTTGGCAGGGCCCTCGGCGCCTTAAAATGAAAAAAAAATTATTTAGATGCTTTAAAATTTTAAATTAGTAAAAATAAAATTACACTTTGGCCTCCTTAAAAATATAAAAATTTGATTTAATCCTTTAAAAATACAATTTAATTTCGACTTCCCTAAAAAAAAATTTTAGTTTCGCCTCTAGTTAAGAGACCATTTTGAAATTTTTCATAATTAAGATATCTACCATCGATAGCGATAATTAATTTTCTCTTAAAAAATACCAGTCTTTAGATTTCCGAAGAAAACAGATTGTGAAAAAAGATTAAGATAGAAAATTTTGAGTATTCGTTGTGTCAATTGTGAGGTTATAATCTTATAATTGTATTAATAGTCTAAGATGTGAAGTTTATTATTATTTTTAGTTCGAGCAAATTTGATTGTGCATAAAGTCTTTTATGAACGAGAATTACGGTCAACAAGAAATCGAGCAACATCGTTTTAAAAATATTAAAGGTAGAGCAACAAGTGATTAGATGTAATGGTAAGATACATTAGACGTCTAAAAAAAATGAAAAAAAATGTTGAAGTTCGAGTCCACTCAAGAAATACATTTTCTAGCTTTTAACGCAATTGCTCACTTTTAAAATAATTAAAGAATATACTATAAAAATAGTCACTTTTATTTGTCTCATATTACATTTTAATCACTTATATTTGAAATGTTATGTTTTAGTCACTTATATTATCGTTTTGTTACGAAATAGTTGACATTTAAAATTCATTTGGATTGCCACGTAAGATATCGAAGTTAGCATTTAAAACTCATTTACACTACCACGTAGGACCACCGTTAGAGAGATAACGAAACTTAACGGTAAAGTGACTATTTCGTAACAAAATAATAACGTAAGTGACTAAATTATAATATTTTAAACATAAATAACTAAAATATAATCTGGACAAACAAAAATAGTTATTTTTGTTTTAGTCCGTTTTTGTAATCTACCCATTTACTTAACATCACCGAAGTTTTATAAGGCACAAATCAAAGGAATTGATAAAATGATTTAACTTTAGATTTCATTTTCATTGTCAACCTCAATTTTCCCCAAGATCCCACATGTGACATTTTAGAATTTTTTTTTTCCTTAAAAAATAAAATAAGAGGAACATTATCGATGGGATATTTTTTTTAATACAATACTTAAAATTATCTATAACCTTTTGAACTTATGTTTTCTTATATTAAAAAAAATATCGATACCAACCGAATTAAAATTTATCTGATAGGATACTACATCACAATTCACTTTAATATAATTATAATAGATCAGTTAACATTTTTTAAAAAAAATATTTTCAAATTAATTTCTTCACAAATAATACTTGGGAACTGTTTTAACTTTAAAAAGTTCATCAGATTATCAACATTGAAGCAATCAAAATCAGAAGAAAAAGAAAAGAGAGGCTACAAATCAGATCTATTAAAAATATATATAGAACATTAATGAAGCCTAATTAATAATAATAACTAGGTTATTATTAACAAGTAACCAAATCCAAATAAGCCAATGTCAAATTAAATTAAAAACCCTAATAATTACAACTTTAAAAAAAATTCAAATGAAGATTAACCCAATTAAAAAGATCTAAAATCTTGTTGATTTACCTAGAAACTGTGCTTTAATCCAAGCCCATGCTTTCCATGAACGCATCCAGGCTTCACATACAGATACGGCGATTTCTTTGAAGTGTTCATCTTCGCGAATGCCCTTTTCCCTAATTTCCTCATCCTTTGCCTTCCAAATTTCCCACTCAATGCCTTTGGAACCAATTCATCATCCAAATCACATCCATAATCATCGTCAACATCGTCTTGATCATCAGATCCATCATGTGATGGATCATGATCATCATTATCTTGAATTGGAGCAGGGAACGGGATGAACTTTTTCACCTCCGTTATAGGAGGAAAAGGGAAAGGCATACCGTGCACTAAGTTTCTTCTCGATACTTCATCACGATGAAACGATGCATCATCATGTGATGGATCATGATCATCATTATCATGATCATGCATCAGGTTGAGCGTTTTCACCTCCGTTAAAGTGGGGAAAGGGAAAGGCATACCGAACGCTAAGTTTCTTCTTCTCGATAATTCGTCACGATGAAATGATGCATCAACATCAACATCATCATCATCATCATCTTGATCATCAGATCCATCATGTGATGGATCATGATCATCAGTATCTTGAATCGGAGCAGGAATCGGGATGGACTTTTTCACCTCCGTTATAAGGGGAAAAGGGAAAGTGAAAGGGATAAACGACTCCACGTTTCTTCTCGATAATTCACCACGATGAAACGATACATCATCATCGGCATCATCAGAATCGGTAACAGAGGAATCAATGAATTCCCAATGGGAAAGATCATCATCAACATCAGAATCTTCTTCAATGAAAACAAATTCTTCATGATCTTCATCCATTGTAGGTAAAACAACACCATAAGATTTGCTTTGCTTCTCCATTTTCTCCTCTCTCTCTCTCTCTCTCTTAATGGTAGGCGTTTGGTTTTCGAGTGATTTGAGTTTCCTTTAAGAAATGGTTGAGGATCACAAGTTAGTAGTTGTAAATAGGTCCACGTCTTTCCCACCAATAATTGTAAGCCACGTGTCAAAGAAGACTCCCAATTAACTTCCTGACCTCTTTGTTTGGGTTAATTCACTAAAAAGTCCTCAAACGATGAGTCAGATTTTAAAATTGATTTATTAAACTTCGAATTTGAATCTTCAAAGTTAAGCGTTGTGTCAATCATATCCTTACATCAGTCCAGTTGACGAAACGTGAACTTGTATTTAGCGTTATTAAAAACATTTATTAACAAATTGCGTGTTTTAAAATGAAATCACGGATGCACGCCAAACTCAAATCCGAAAAGAATCGGATAAAACTCACACAAAAATGAAACGAGACCCATATATTACAATCACATAAATAAAATTTGAACCCGAGCCTTTGCGAACTGTGGGAATGCTTCATTAATCATTAGCATTTATTATTAATTTTGTTTTATAATTAATAAAAATACATAAAGAGAAGGGGAAACTTTGGTCCTTTTTCCCCATGGATTTGGGTCATTACTGTCTGATTAGGTCCGCTTTGGGAGAGATTCCAATGCACGTGCAAAAGGCAAAGTCGGCAAAGGATTCTTGAACTGGGCCTAACAAAATGTCCTCACAAATGTTGCATGTGCCTTTTCTGTTTTTTTTTTTTTTTTTTATATAAAAAGAATTATGAAAAACCTCAAAGAAAATCAAATTTATTGTACTAAAACTTTTTTTTCTTTAAACAATGCATGATAATCATGTTTATGATTTATATAAAATTTTAATTTCTTTTGAGAAACTACTTAAATATATCAATATTCACATTCTATAAATTATTTCATATAGATAGTGTCTTAAAAGAGAGTGGCAGTAAAAGTAAGCAAATGGAAAAGCTTCTCCCACGTTTCCACTAAAGAAGATTCATGTCGAAGTAACCTAACTAAAGCATAAAAGGCTAAAAGCATACTCTTTACTTTTTCTAAAAGATTAATGTCCTCAATACATATTTGGATATCATATAAAAATATTATTCCTTAAATTATATGATTTTTTTAAAAATGTTGGATTTATCCATCTCCAACATACACTTATAAGTGAACAACATATACAAAAAAGCTACATCACCACTTTAACCACAGTAATTAATAACGTTAATAATATTATGAAAAATAAAAAAACAAAAACCGAATTAGATTAAAATATACTTTAAGTCCCTATATTCTTTGTACATTCATACATTTGGAGTAAATCCTATACTTTTATTTTCAAAAATTTATTCTGACTTTGTAGATTTGAAAATTCAAGCCTAATTGTTAACACCTCTAATTTTTTTTTTTTTTAAATTTTGTTGGTGTGACAGTTTAAAATAAAAGAAATCCTCACTTAATATCTATGTAGAAAAAATGATTGTAATGAACATAAATTTAACAGAACAAAACAATTGGACTTGTGCTGTAGTTTTAAATCTGAAAAGTAGAATGACTGAACTCCTTGAAATAAAAGTTCCCAAATTTGCAAAAAAAGTACGGGACCAAGGTGTTAAATCCTAAATTTCAGCATACTATAAGGATTAAAACCATAATCCGACCTTTACAAAGAGATCGAGGTGCCAACCAATCAAAACTCAGAAGAATGAATATCACTTAATCGCAACATCAAACCTTATGTGTTCAAGTTCTACATGTCACATATAATCCATTATCAAGGCCTCCACAACTATGCCATTCTTGTCTATGAAATATGAAACAGCTGAACAATTATACCAGAATAGACTGAAAATTCTATAATTCCAGTTACGTTCTTGCATATGAAATCCTAAGGAACTCTATTAAGGGAATAAAGACAAAAAAGAAAAAACAGAATAGAAGATATGAATCGATCAACGTGAACGTTTTTGCAGACATAAGGATCAGCAGAATACAGTTCAAAAGTATATTAAAATTTGGAAGCTTTTTATCGTACCTGTGAAGGCGAACAAAGCAACCCTGAAGCATCTGCCCCGACCACTGCAAGATCACACACCGTACACAATTGTCCACCCTGGCTAGGTACAAAGCGAGCGGTGCAATATGGGCATGATACATCCTTCTGTCCTCTGTAAATTGGCACATAAGTTGCCCCACATGTCACAAATGGGTTTCTGAAATCATAGTTTAGTTGAGAGGCATCGGTCATATTCCTCTCTGCAGCTTGTAGCACTTGCCTCGCGGTCTTAGCTTGATTCTCATTTGTGGGGTTTGTTTCTAGTAGACGTCTGGCAAAGTTAGCTGCTGTAGCCAGGTTCTTTGCCTTGTAGCAGACGGTCATTGCATTTAACAGAGCAAGTCTGAGGTGAGGCAATTGAAGGTTGCAGTGGGTGAAGTAGGCAGCAAGTTCCTGTTGGCGGACTGGATTGTCTTTCATTTCTCTTCGCTTAAGTTCCATCTGCATACCAAGAACGTACTCCTTAGCGATAATAATTAACTCCTTGACTTCATCAACTTCCCTCCTTGATTCCACAACAATAAATGGAATCGTATGAAGAATGCTGAGAAAGAGCCGAAGAGCCTCAGTGAATTTTCCAGCCGTTGTTGCCTTGTAACCAGCCTTCAGCTTTTCATCCAACTGAGAAAAATTGAACACGAGGGCCGGTGGAGACCTCACATTAGGACTACCAGACTCACTCCACCCCCTCTCAATTGCCAATGACACCACAGGAGCAGATGAAAGTGCACGAAGATAGCTATGGCTGCCAGCATGAAGATCAAGAAACATGGATTTCAAAGGAGCAAAATTTCTTATTCCAAGTTGCCTGCTCAGCAAACGCATTGCTGTATCAAAATTGCCTGCTGCTGCATGATCAGTAGCAAGAGATGATCTTTGAGTCCAAATTTGACTCACAGGCATACCGGGAGTTGGTGCCACAAAAACAGATGAATGAGCATTGTTAGAAACCCTTGGTGTCTCAACCTCAGGGGGGAGTTCCAAGTCTTCAAGGTCCCATCCACCCTCCTCTTCGTTTTCTTCAGCCACTTCCCCATCTTCCAAAATTGCAGCAACATCCCCATTTTGCAAGCCATCAACATCGACCACATCAAGATCCTCACCCCAATCACCTTCTGCACCCTCCTCCTCTTCATCCACACCACCCCTGCCAATACTATCCAATCCACCTTCGAATATGCCTTTCATAACTCTCAAAAGAGGCCAATCACCACCAGACACAACGGGGGTTGGAGGCATCAATAAGGACGGTTGCTTCCCTGTTGGCAATGGAAGGACATCATCTCCCAACTCAGATGCTAACCTATCAGCCACATCCTGTAGCCCATGGACTGTTGCTGTAACATAAGCAAGAGGCAAGTGACCAGCATTCTCCAAGATCTTAACACGTTCCTTTATATCGCCAAGATACAAAGCATTGTGAAATTGACCCATAACATCATTCTTAACTTCTGCAATTTTCAGCATCTTGGACAGCTTTTCTAGGTTACCATTTATGAGATAAAGAAAAGACAGCCTCTCAAAGTTCTTTGTCCTCTGGTAGGCATATTCCACTATACCTGCATTGCCTTGGCGAAGGGCCTCCACACCCAATCTATACCAATGATCTTTGTCATCGATCTCCTTAGCTGATGCAACAGCAATTTGAATGTTCCCACTCTCGAGAGCCAAATTAAAGCGTGTTTTCTCATCTTTCACAAAATGGAGAGCCACCTCAGGAAACCCTTTCTGTTGCAGATAAGCAATCATGGCTTCACCACAAAGCTGAGAGTTCCTTATCATACTCATAACCTGATCATATCTCTTCCGAAGCAGAGAGAGCTTGAAAATGTATTCAGTAGCATCAATGACTATAGCCTTATTCTTCCCATCACGATCCAACCAAAATATAGTATTTCCAGAAACCTTTGTTATGTATATGGGAACCTCAAGCGTTCGAATTATTCCACAATCTCCATTGGGAAGGCAGTATTTTATATGGTTGAGGGTGGAGTAGATAAAAACACCATTGTCATCCCAGGCTCCACTCTTTACACGTATTGTCTCATGAAGAGTGCACCGGTGAACAAGCTTCTTGTTAGTTATGACAATCGTATGCTTGCTGAGTAAAGCAACATTCTCCATGTCATTAGACCAAACAACATATTTCACCAAAGGGGTTTGAAGATCACCAAGAACAAGCCTCTGCTGGAGATCAAATATAACTACTCTATCCTCTGATCGACACAACAAGTTACCTGTTCCAGCATAAAATATTGCATCCGTAGGCACTGGAAGGCCACTCTTTTTAACCACCTCATTCTTTAAATTCTTGATCAAGACTTGATTGTTCCCTTTGTCAAGAACAGCAAACCGGTTACGAGCTACAAATATAGCAGAACTACCAAGACCTTTCTTTGCCTCCTGCATCTCTCCCCTGCCAAAGCTATCTTTTGGTATCACATACAATTCATAAGATCCTCCATCCACATCTGAGCAGATAAGAACAGCATTTTCAGTAGGACTGTAGGAAAGAGTTCTTGGACTTTGATTCAGACTTGCGGAACCAGGCCGTCGAATTGGAATAACTTGTGCCTCTTTTTGAGTCGAAAAGTCATAACACCTTAAGAACCGATCCTTGGCATAAAACAGAGATTCCCCACTCACTGCAAAAGCAGGACGCTCCCTCTCTAGCTTAAATACAATCATGCCACTGTCATGCCCAGCTGCCAAAACATTCATCTCAGGATGAACAGCAAGAATCCAGAACCTGTCATGTTCTCGACGGAAAGTTTGAAGTCCAGTTCTCTTTGTTACATCCCACACACGAATACTTTTATCCTCAGAATTAGATACAATGATGTCTAGTTTGGAATGGAACATAACACATGATACGTTATTCATGTGTCCTCTAAAGGTATCCACTTCCCAAGCCTTTGTCTCTGCAAAGAAATAAACAATTTACTTGATCCCACAATAAATTTAGGGGACTAAATACTCAGGTGCAGAATATATAATGGAGAAATTGAGGTAGCTTGGCTATAAAAGCAAGGGCTATGCTGCATATATAAAATTTAAATGGAAAAAGGAAAACTTATATGAAGATTTTAATTGGCCAATGTGAGTTTACAAAAAGCATTAATCAACACATCTAGAAAATGAAATATAAATGGAGAAGAAGGCGTGGTTTTCCTATAATTACCATTCATACGCCATAATTTCACTTGGCGATCATCTGCTCCAGAGACTATCAAAGGTAAGGTGGGATGAAATGCAGCCCAATTTACTCCTCTGTCATGACCTTCCAACACATATTTAACAACTGCATCAACGCCACCAAAAAGTTCTGAGTTCATCTGACTGAAACGTAAAATATCATCTGCTGGAGAGGCAGTTTTCTTATTCATGGAACCAATATCCCAAACTCGAACAGTCTGATCAAGGGAGGCCGACACGACAAGGTCTTCTTTAGGATGGAATGATGCACACATAACATAATGATTATGACCAGTTAACACAGAGATACAAGTTCGTGACTGCCAGTTCCATATGCGGATAGTCTGATCATCACTGGCACTCACAATCCAAGGATTCTCATGATGAAACTGCACAGTTCGAATATAGTCAAGATGTCCAAGAAGGGTAAAAACACATCTATGCAACTTGTAGTTCCAGACCTTTATCTTGTAGTCATCCCCTGAAAGCAAAACATTAATTTTTAGTATCACTTCTATTGCACAAGATCCCTATGCTCTGTAAAAGAAAATCATAGCACCAAAAAATAACACTTTTTTGAGCCAAAAAGTTCTCAAATCCAGACCCTCCTTGCCCAAGTTGACCAGGCCTGGAAATTTTCAAAATTATGAACTCAATAGCATCCCTTCTCAGCAATAAATCTATTCACACAGAAGCTTAGCATCTAAGATGCAAGGTTGAACAGCAAGTTATTCACTAGATAGCCTGTCAGCCTGAATTATATTGTTATCTTTGCAGTCTCGAATTCCTTTCATAACTAATTTACTTGTTTCTTTACTTCCTTGTCTGGTACTCTGGTTATGTGATATCTGCTATATTTTGTAACCTAGGAATCAACATGCTTGGTCAGGCAAAATATCATCTCAGGCTTCTACTATCAAGCAAATTGTGAAGGACAATTATGGTTCAAAGCTGCACTGCTGCAGCTGATAGACACACTAAACAGGATATCAGGTGCTAGTTATAATCCTTTTCAGAGCTAATTCAATGTTTGCTTCTTGTTGTCACTACTCACTAATAACAGCTTTTTCAGCTTATTTTTGGGGCCAAATAAAAAATAAAAAAGCATAAATATATAAAACTACCGAATAAATCTATATCATATATGAATTTCTCCTATAATTCCATCTATGGTTCAATTGACATTCATCACTCAACAACATAAGGTCTAGAAGTTCTAAATCAAGTCCAACTACATGTTCTATAGTAACTCTCGATCCAGCATTATCATATGCCTTGGATTCTCAAATTCCATAAAGTAACAAGAAAACATAGATCACTAAAATAATCGACCAGATTTATGAAGCAAGGATCAAAACCGAGGCGCAAAGAGACGAAATACGAACCTCCAGAGACAAACAAAGGTTGAGACATGTGGAAATGGACACCGCGAACAGGGCCATCATGTTCGTCGAATCGATCAATCAAAGTCCCCATTCGATAGTCCCATAACTGGATCACACCACTGTGTAGACTGGCTAAGATCCAAGGCCTCTTAGTGTGGAAACTCAGTCCTTTCACTCGATTGCTCTTCGTCTCAAACTTCGTCAACATCTTCTTTTTTTTACTTTCTCTTCAACCGTCAATTTCCCTAAAAAAAAAAAAAATCCAAACCAAATCATGAATTTTGAATCGGCAATTGAGCAAATACATGAAAGATATGATTAAAGTTCATAAAAGAATTAAGAAGTTACCTCAGATCTGATCCAAATCAGCTAAAATTAAGAACAAATTTGGAAGCTCCCTTTGGTATTTTTCCAGTTTGTACACGAAAAATAGAAAGAGAGTGTTCGATTCTCTCTTTGAGCTTTGATTTTTATTGTTAGTATTTGGTAACTTTGGTACTGTTTGTACTTTGTGTTGGTCTCTAAGCGGAGAGCTTCTCCCTTTCCTATTTTACAGCTTCTACGACGTCGTTTCCTGAAGGTAGAAATATGATTGTCTTTATTTTTTCTTTATTAGCTTTAATTAAGAAGTTTTAAAATTAAAATCATGTTTCATCAATTAATTATTTTAAAAGAATTTTGATTACAACTAAAAAAGTGTTCGAGGTAGTGATAAAATACATTGTAAAAAAAAAAATGTAAGATTGGATATTTGATATATATATTTTTTTTAAAATGATAATAGAAAATTAGAAAAATATTTTTAATAGCCTTTTTAAATTAAGGCCTTTTTAATATTAAAGATACTTTTGAAAGAAACAGTCAATTTTTTGAATAATCTCATTATAGGTGATAATCACTCCCCAATAAGAGGATAATGAGTTTCAACGCACTTGAACTCACGTTCTCCTGCATTGGCAACAATGCCCATGCCCAGAGACGGATCTAGGATTTTACTCCAAGGGGGACGGAACTACTAAATCCAAACAACTTTTTTTTTAATGTAAAAAAAGTGTCAATTGTTCTCAATATGCAAAAAAGAATAACTAATACTATACTAAAAATTTCATAAAGATCATTATAATTCTAAAAATTAAATTTAAAAAACTTGGCCTTAGTCCTATTTTTCAATACTAGGCATTCTAAATTGCATCTTCTATTTTTTCATAAGATTGAACTCATCAATGATAGAATCTGTTGAAAATTTTCGAGTTATCTTTTTTTTAATGTATGCCACCAAGTAAGTTGAAAAAAATCATCATTCTTTCTATTGCAAAACCTTGTCTTCATAATTTTCATAGTTGAAAATGCTCGTTCGGTTGTTGCAATAAACACGAGAAGAGCTAGTACAAGACGAATAATTCTATCAAGAAGAGAATAAATACTTTACTTATTTGTCTTAGCTAGCACTTAATACAACTCGGCAACTGTAAAAGCTTTCTGCAATTTCATGCTTTGATGAGCATCAAGTTGAAAATACTCCAATTGAATCTTCATATGCAGCTTTTCTTGCTTCGTAAAATCGTCTGAATAAAAATCATTCATAATCTTGCAAATATCTTCCACTCAAAAAGCTTTGTAATTATCGTTTGGATCCAAAGCAGAGCTAAGAACAAATAATTCCACTTCCTCATCATTAAAGCGAGAATTCATTTCTGTTAGCAATGAATATATCAAACCGATAATGATGCACAATTGTGAGGTTATATCTTTGGATGCAAGACCGACCTCAACCAACTTTGTCCAGAGTACTTAAATTGGGGATTTCTATCATATGATCTTTACAAAATAACTTCAAATTCTCAAACAAAGGATCCCAACTATGTTCTCTGAATTTCTGGAGAAGCGTTTTAGTTGATGACACCAGCTGGATCGCGTTTAGAATATCATGCGATTTATACTGCAATGCTTGACAAAAATCATCAATGATTCCAAGCATCTCAATCATGAAATGCAAGATGAAAACAAATTCAACAAATTTCATTGCATCATATATTCCATCAGCTTCACTGTCAATCAACTCCACAATATGAGATGCCTCAATATCTCTTAATTGATCATGTCGCTTGCTTGAAGAAACAACCAAATTGATTATACTTGTAAAGCATGAAAAAGTTTGATAAATAGGAATAACCTCTTTGGATGCAACTATTAGAGTTAATTGGAGACTGTGAGCGAGGCAGTGTACATAGTATACAAATTAGCATTTTTTAGCAAATAACGCTTGCAAACCGTTCTATTCGCCACACATATTACTTGCACCATCATTTTTTTAGAAAGTTGCCCCCACATCTTCATTATAAGAAGCCAAGAATTTTATTAGTTCAAGAAAGTTACCTCAATTTCTTGAATCTTGTGCTTTATTGCGTCCTCTAAAGGCACAACCTTAAAATACAAGCCAGTTGACAGTATCTATTGACACCTTGAGCTATAGTCGATTTCTTGCAACTTGTTCAAAATTTTGTTTCTCAATAATACTCTCAATATTTTGCAAGGAATTCTGAAGGTTGAGATAATTTTTCATTGTATTCTTACTTTTTGTTGACCATAATTTAATCAAAAAACTTGAAGACTGTAATAATATATTAAACAACAACATATTAGGAAAAAGAAAAAAAATAAGTCAAATAAATAAAGAACATAATTTATGCAAAAGTATTTACCGAGAGGGCTTTTGCGCAAGGAGCCGAGAGAAAGATAATTTGTATTTTTTTACTCTATGCTCTCAATCGCGGCATCAAGCTCCTTTCTTTTTCTCTCAACAGTGTCAGCACCTTACTAGAGGAAGACAATTCCTTAGCAAGACATACAAATCAAAATATAAGAAAGTTACTAATTTAATATGTATGGGTATAGGCCAAATCAATTAATTCAAGAATTTGGCTTTAAAGTCCATATTAGACCTCTAAGTTTAGTCTTTCAAAGTCCATCATAGAATTTGGCCAAGGGGGCGACCGCCCCCCGCGCCCCTTGGATCCATCCCTAATCAAAAGTTAGATTGCATTTTGCCATTTCTATTAAAAAATGGACAATTTGATTCTTGCACTGTAGATCAAGAGCAAATTAGTCTTTCTGTTAAAAATGTCATCCACTTTTGTATAAGATACATGTGGCACACTACGTTTAACTATTTGGTTATTTTGTTAGTCATGTCAGTTTTCAATAGTAAAAATAAATGAAATTTTTAACAGAAAAAATTTATCTATAAGAATTAATTTATCCCTTTTTTTAGTAAAAGAGACATAATTTTGTCAGCCCTTTCGCGTTTTGTTGAAAAATCCACTTTGCTCGTGTTATTTTTCAAATACTCACCTATAGTTAATGGTTAATGAAAAATCCACTAACCCTTAAAGTTTATTTATTAAATAAATTTTAAATAAAAGCACAACTTTACCTTTTATTAGGGAAGCATATTAGTTTGTTATTTTTAATCTTTATATTCAATTTTTTAATTAAAATTAAAAAAATAATTAGTTATAAAAATATTTTAGTTATATTATGAATTGTATTATATTCTGACATAATCAAATATTAAACATTATTTAATGTTTAGTTAATATCAAGTTTTTTTTTTTTAAAATGTTACATATGCAGTCACAATTGCAATTACAAAGAGTGCGTTCGAATAATTATAACCAAATTAATCATTGTAAAGCAAAATCAGACTAATAATCAAATTATATTCAAACTTGCACCAAAATAAATCTATATAAGAGTCCACATAAAATAAGATATAGACTAAAATAAATATAAACAAAGAACCAATAGATGGTTTATACAAAGCAAGACTCGAATCTAGTCATAAGTGTGTTACCCTTATAGGATATCGTTAATCTTTTTAGAATAAATCCGTTTTCCTAATATGATTTTATTTTATCTTATGGCAACCATTACATCTTCCTTTATGAAAAATCAATTACTATCCAATAGTGATCAAGTCATTCATCACAAAGACGAATAACCCGTGATCATATTTACTTTTAATCAACCATGTAATGCCAATGAGCGAATATCATTTACCCATATCTCAGGCTATGAATTCTATTATTGTGAATAACGCTATATACTATAGAAGTTGTATACCCAATGCATCAGCTTTGGATTCCTTATCTATTTGAACTTAGGTTTTACTTACATCAAAGTATACGAGTCATGCATACATAACTTGTCATCCATTCAGGATTAAGGTATGTCGCACTTTGAGCATCACAAGTGAATAATTCCATAAACGGATTCAAGATCTATTCTTCTTAGGTCCAGTTCAATGTACTGTCAGTCACATATTTGTCTCTATCTTCTAGGAGTCATCCGCTTTGATGCCCAAGACAAGACATCTCCCCAATTGGACTTGATAGATGATATATTAGTCTTTCAATCGGTTTGCTCATTTCTGATTAGACTAAAGATATGTTTAGGTTCGTCTACTAATATAAGTTGTCTTTCCGTATTACGATCCGACCACGTAACACCGCTTAGTATTAGTTTAAACATTAAACATCCAGTGAGCCAATATTTGTTTCTATGTTGCTTTGAATACAAAAACCACATGAGGATAATCATACAAAGTACATTAATGCAATCCATGAATTATTTTATTAACCAATCTGTTCGAAAAAATTACACTTAGGGCACCAGATCCAACAATAGACCCCCAAAAGTTCAATTATAACTCAAAGTCCACTACTACTAAAGAAGTTTGGACCACACTTAAGACTGCTCATGAAGAAACCAATACTGTTAAGCAATCTAAGCTTTATATGCTATGAACAAGGTTTGAGACTTTGAACATGCAATATATCTAAATTTTATGCAAAGTTACGTGACATAACAAACTAGGCATTTTTCCTTAATAAAAGTATCATAATTCTAAACTAGTCAGAAAAGTGGTTAGATCTTTGCGTAAAAATTTTGTGATCAAAGTAACTGTTATTGAAAAGGCAAATGCCATTGATATAATGAGGATTGATGAGCTCATTGGTTCACTACAAACATTCAAGATAAATCCTGAAGAGATAAGAAAAAGCAAGGGAAAAGCAGAAAAGAATATTACATTGCAAGCTAAAATCCTAATTGCAACTAACGATGAAACTACTATTGAAGATCTGCAAGAGAAGCTAGCCTTTCTTAATCAAAACTTCAATAGAGCATTCAAGAAGCTAACTAGGAGAAACAAAAAGTTTGATGTAAATCACAACTCTAACAAGGCCAAGGGAAATGAGTAGTGATCAATGAAGATGCAACCAATGAGAAACAAATGAATACATTGTCACGAGTGCTAAGGTTTTAGTCATATTCAAGTTGGATGTACCAATACATTGAATGCAATACCTGGAGTGATGAAGATCCCTCAGGTGAATCAAATGATTTTTTTTGGAATAATCAAGGTATCCTATGTAACAGCCCGAATACGACCCTAATCGGAACGGTGGTTTTGGGACCATGAATCTGAGTCAGAGAAATAATTTACTATTATTTTTAAATGCTTAGTATGTGTGAATTAGTGTGTGTGAAATTTTCATATTAAAAATTTGTTTGATTTAGTGCATAATTATGAAAAGGGCTTAATTGCATAAGAAGAAAATTTTGGTGGATAAATGTGTAAGTATTGAATTGATGATGTCTTTGTAAATTGGGGGTTTTAAATATCAAATTGACCATAAATGGAGTTAGTGCTAGTCATGATTATGCATGTAATAGTAACTTAATTTTTGTATTATACTTTATTATATTTTATGTTAAACATATTAGTTAAAGTGTAATAATAATAATAATAATAAAATAAAATATGGGAAGTGTTCATCTTCCTAAAGAGTGCATGGCCGAAACTTGAGAAAGAAAAAAAAAGAGAGAAAGAAAGCTCCTTTAGGTTCGGCACGTGGGGGGATCAATTAGGTATGTGTTTGTTTTAGATTTTTGATAATTTTCATATTTTTGTGATTGTTGACCATTTTTCTATTAAGCCCATATAGTAATTTTGTACCTTGATCATGTATGTGAGAAATGCCATTAATGTTAGGTTGAGTTTTGTGATGGTTTTTGGTATTAAATATAAGATTGGAGCTAGATGAACATCTTTTGTTATTGAACTTTTGATGAATGTTGTTAATCAAGGATTTATTTGTAAAAAGAAAATTTTTAGAGGTTAAAATGTCAAAGAAATGAGTTGTATAGGCTTGTAATAGGAAGAGGAAGATTCGGCCTTATAGGAAGATGTTCAAATTTAGTAATTTGTGAGTTGTGTATTAGGGACTATTTTGTAAAAGTTGCAAATGTTGGGGGTAAAATGGTAATTTGCATAATTATGTGTTTTTGGATTAAATTGAATGGAAATGTGTTTGAATGAGTTCAATTTGAAATTATTTAGATCAAGTACAAAGGGAAAAGGATTTGGATCGGGGAAAAGCAAAATTTAACGAATAGCCGGGAAACTAAATTCATCGACTTTCGAGGTAAGTTTAAGCAATTGGATTGGATCATATTTTTATTTTATATTATACGCATATATATATTAATGATTTTAACTTGTTAATATCATGAGGCCGAATGTATTGATGGAATTTGCATGTAATGGCCGAATGTATGACTTGATAGATGTTTAAGTAAACTTGATTTTTATTGAGTGGTTTTAATATGTATGTATGCAATATAAGATGGGTGTATGTAAAGATGAGATGAGAGATGATTGTTTAAAGATGGAGGATATATGTTATATGTATAACAAGTGTACCGAATGTGATGGTGTGTATTTGAGTAAATGAGATACTTGTAAACCTATAGTTATATGTATAAATATTTGAACATATGTGTAATTTGTAATGAGGATAAATTCGATTGAGGACACTATGTGTGCGAGTTCGTAACCGAGCACTATGTGTGCGAGATCGGTTGTTTGGGCACTATGTGTGCGAGTTTGTAACCGAGCACTGTGTGTATGAAATCGGTTGTTTGGGCACTATGTGTGTGAATTGATATACCGAGCACTGTGTGTGCGAAATCGGTCGTATGGCAATACGTGTGTAAAAAATAAGTAACAGCACTAAGTGTGCGATACGTTACACGAGTTGCACTATGTGTACGGATTTACGGAGCTTACAATAACAAAAACAAATGAATGGAGACATCCGAGAAAAGGTAAATAGGTAAATGAGGTATGACAATTGAGTAGCTTAATACTAAGGGTAAGTTGTTGTGTACACGAAAGTATAGTATTGAGATGTCATTTTCAGTCCTTGAGTTTGTTTGAATGGAAAAATGGCATGTTTGTATTTGATTTTGAGACTTATTGAATTGGTAAATGATGACTTGTAACATGATATATGTAATGCATTGAAGTATTTGTTAATGTTCAAGTTAGATTGGTTTAATTCGTATAATAATTATTTATAATTTCTTTATTAATGCTTAAACTTACTAAGCTATGATAGCTTACTGTATATGTTTACTTGACTATTTTATAGATTTCGAAAGCTAGCTCGCGCTCGGGGATCTCTGTCGAAGTCAAATACACTATCACCAAACTTTGGTATCTTATAAGTTGCAACTCTTTTGAATTCGTGGCTTGTATCGGCTAGGTCTCTTTAGTTTATTTTGAATGGTACGAATTTGTATATAAGCCATGCGAAAATGGCTATTCTTCTATGCTTTTGTGTTTCAGTATAGTTTAGTCATGTTTGAATTTGGTGTCATTATTATGTATGTTTGAATTTAATATAAGCTTATTTTGAAAATTTATTCAATATTATGCTATGTGTGATAGTTGAATACATACACTTGATGTTAAATAGGGTCTACAATGCATTTTGGCCGATAATTATTCACATGTTATATGCATGTGTATGATTTGTAATAATGGTAATGGTGTTAATGATGTAAATATTCGGTTGTGATATATGTTTATATTAAAGGTTTATTTTAATGATATATGTGTATGCTAGTTTGAGATTTTAGAAATAGATCGAATACGGTATGTATATATATAACATTTGGGATGATGATGATTTGTTTCGATATGTCTATTTGAATGCATCAATGTGATTAAATATGGATAATATATATATATTGCACCTTGTGCATGCGCATACCATAGGTGATATAGTAAAGAGCAAAATTGATGTGTATTATTTATAGGCATTCGGCAATGGTTTGCTTTTGTATGGAGTTTAAATTATCTCATTGAGTGATTAAACACGTTCGGCTATGTGTCACAAATGGTTGAATCAATGATATATTAATTAGTTAAGGTGTATTTATAATATATATATATATATGTATATAATGAACAGTGCCAAATGGGATAAGACACTTATGTGATAAACAAATGGATTTGAGCTTTGTATTTGCGGTTTGAACGAATGTGGGATGAGATATATGTTCAATAATGATTTAAAGATGTATGTTTGGTGGATAATAGATGTGTTCATTAAATGATGAAGTGCCAAATATCTATTCGATCATTGCATTATACATGGCTATATGAGTAGTGATTTGCTTATTGATATGCATTTTACCAAGTATTAATTCTGATAGAGTGCATTAACTTGTATTGGTTCAGTAATGCCCGTAACCCTAATCCGGCGACAGATACGGGTTAGGTGTGTTACATCCTACATGTTCATCTTATGGTCTATGAAGATTAATCTTTTTGGAGTTTGTGGTTGCCCCTCCTAGCAATGCCATCTCTATGGTTTCCTTAATAGTGCAATGTCCCTTACCATTGCACCCAACACTTGTTGGTAAATGGATCAGTTGATGATAAGAAGCATCTTAGTAATTATATGACCTTTACATCCCAATTTGTATCAACAATTACATCCCTTACCATTGCACCCAACACTTGTTGGTAAATGGATCAGTTGATGATGAGAAGCATCTTAGCAATTATATGACCTTTACATCCCAATTTGTATCAACAATTACACTTGACTCAAACAACTTGAGTGATAATAATGTTAAATTTATTGGTGATTTCAACTGGGATTAGGTGCGCAAGATAATTTTTTGTATATTTTTTTGAATTATGTTTATTCACTTTTTGAATTTTAATAATATTTTCTTCTTCTTTTTTAATTTTTATGTTTTTTTAATATTTAGAATAATTCAACATTTATCCACATGTTGCTCTTTTATTCTTGTCACCAACATTTTCAAAAAAAGAAAAGAAATTGTATCAGCCATTGGTACCAATTTGTAGAACATTTGTCAACTTTAGGTACCAATGTGATCTAAATAAGAAGTTTAAGTACTAATTTGAGAAAAGTTCCTAAATTGAAGAGCTAATCTACATATTATGCCTAAAAATTTTAAGAAATTAATCTTTTACGTGGTTATAGCTCACCATTAACTCTTTTAAGGAAGTTACTCTAAGGCTCCCTTTGGATGCAAGATAAGCCATAGTGAGATGGAATATTGAGAGAATATTCCTTTTCACTGCATTGTTTTGATGTTTGGATATCTAATGGGTGGTTGCGGTTAAAAATTTCCATCTCACTGCTGATTTTATTTTGGACTGGAGCTAAAGGTACTAGTGGGAAAGAAAACACCTGCAGTGGGAAACTATTTTCCCACTATAACCTTCTTGTTCTTATTCAAGTCCAATAAAAAATATTGTTTGTATTTTCATGATAATAAATAATATTTTTAAGTGGACTTTTATAAAAAAATAAATATGTAATTAATTAAAATATTTATAATAAAATATCAAAGATACATTTTAATATTTTATTAAATGAATTTAAAAATTCATATTCTTTTAATAATCTCGTAAAAGTAAAATAATTATATATCCTTTTTAATTTGATGTCCTTAATAGTCTTTTTCTATTCTCACCTCACCGCTACAGCTGCGTTTGAATTCGAACACACACTCCACCGCTATTTCTAATCTCACTGCTACAGTCTCTAATCTCACCGCTATAGTAATTAATCTCACAGCCACCGCTGTCTTTAACCTCACCGGAGGTAAACACACCGCCCATCCAAACTAAGCCTAAAACTCCCAATGCAATCCATCTTTTCTTTGAGCAGTAATTGATTTGTGACTTTCACCTTCTATATAGGGTTATTCAAATTTTGGTTAAAATTAAATTAATCGATTGAATCGATTTAATCCGGTTAATCGGTCAGTAGTTGAGTTTAGTTTAGTCAGAGGTCGATTAATGATTTTTTGGAATTTTAATTATCGATTAATTCGGTTAGAAATCATGTAATTAATTGAATTAACCGAACTTAATAATTATGTAGTGTTTCAAGACTTAAAATTTCGGTTAATTCAGTTAACTTTCAAGACAAATGAACATTATCAATGTGTTTTTTGATATATTTTATACTTATTTTAACCAAAAGACAAAGACATATAAATATTGGTTCGGTTAATTTCTTTTTGAAAAAATTTCGGTTCAATTAACGATTAAATAATTATATAATTTGGTTAATTCAATTAATGCTAGTTCGATTCAGTTAATAACCGAACCAACCGTTTGAACGTCCCTACTTATAAGAGTCCATTTATGGGTAATTGATATAAAGCACCTTTTAATATTTGATTATTAGCTTCTTGAATTGTTTGAATGAATTAACACTGTAAAATTTTGTTATTTTAGCTTTTCTTATGTGATTGTTATTATTGTTATTTTTTTTCAAATTGATAAACATAGGGCAATAATTTTGTACACCTTTTAACTTGTCCAATAATTGAGTTCCCAAAATGAAATTTATTATGAATATATATATATAAAATAAAATAAAAATTATATTTTATGAAAATTTTAAAATAAAATAAAAGTTCTTTATTGAAGGATCATCAATGGTGGAGGTTGGCCCAGCTCAATGGTGGGCTTAGTGTTTTTTTAGAAAGAAATGAATATATGGGTTAAAGAAAAGTCCTAGATAAAGTTGTTCACATGTTTGGTTTCAATATTATTTTTTAAGGTAAACTCCACCAAAGGTCACTAAACTATTAATATATTTACGTTTTGGTCATTTAACTTTAGAAAGTTAAAAATTGGTAAGTGAACTATTTGAGTGTCTTTATTTAAGTAACTGGATTATTAAGTTTTTTCTAAAAAAGCTTGGTTAGTGAGTTCCAAGTGACGATTCGACAACCAGTACGATGGATCAATGCCCATCGACTTGTAAAATAACATATCTTAAATCTAAGTCAATCTAACAATCAACATCTGAGATTAAAGAAGAAAATTGTTTAGATTTTGGTTTGCAGATTCATGGCATTCAAATTCGTTTCATGGAAAAAAAAACTGAATTGTAAAAGAGAAGGGAAATGAAACCTTTTAATTGGTGCTGGCGGTGCGGACAGAGAATGCTATACAACAACAATTTTAACAACCCAACGACTCAAATGAAAACTTTCGAATAGTTCAGTGATTGTTTTGTAACCTTTTGAAATTAAATGATTAATATGTAAATTTACTAATAGTTTAGTGATCTTAGGTGTAGTTTACCGTTTTTAAAAAGTTTTTTTTTATTTAATTTTAACATGTGAGAAGCATTGAAATAATAATAATAATTCAAAAAGTGCAAGTTCTCTTTTTCTCTACCTTATCTTCCTTTCATCTCTCATTGTTTTTTATTTTTTTGTTATTTTATTTTATTTTATGGTGACAAGTTGCTTAATCTCCATAATTTTAGTTGGCTTTTAATATTCTTGCAAGATCACCCATATCCAACTCTGAAAAAGTGTTATTTGTCCTTGTATGTAATAATTGGATTAAAATGTAATTATTAAGTTATTAATTATATTTTTTTATTATTATAAATAATTTTAGTTTTTTTAAATAAGTTTAATTGATGAAATGTAATTACACTATTTATAATCACATAATTTTAAATTTTAAAATATTAATTATTATTAAAAATTGTCAATAATATTTGAGGAAAAAAATCTAAATAAATAATAAAATTTAAAATCAAATCATTGTATATAATATGTTAGTCCATAAAAATATATCAATAATACAATTACTAATAAAATTAAGAAAAGAAATTCTATGCAATTTTATCTGGGGATAAACATCAAAACTATACATGAACTTTGATCCAATATACAATGTCATACACAAACTTTGATTTTATGCGATTTTATACATGAAAATTTAAATTTGATTCAATTTTTACAAATCACTAACAATATTATCGAATTAACACCATATTACATTGGTATATTACATACACAAACAATTATACTAATTCGATATAAAAATAAATGTATGTATTCATTTTTTATATGTGTACAACTGAATCAAAATTAAAGTTTCATGTATACATATCAATCATAATTTAAGTTGCATATATATAATTGCACCAAATCAAAACTAATATATTAAATTACATATTAGACATCCATTTATGTAGTTTGAATCTTCTCCATTGTGAATTATTGCTTTGAGTACAATATTCTCTTAAAAAGTGCAAAAAAAATATTTACTTAAAAATTTTCAACATCTAAATATTTCATATTTAAATCAAAAGTATATTCAATAGATATAATTATTTAATTCATAGACATAATTGTTTAGGCAATTAAGAAAGAATTAGTGAAAAGTGAAATTCACAAAACTAAGTTACAAGATTGGAAAATGGAATACAAAGATTCTTCTCTTTATCAACTTTGATGAGTGTTGAGATTGATTCTAGGGGGTTTCAATTAGTTGTAGATATTCTTTCACTTTGATTTTGCTCATTAGGAATGTAGTGTAGGAGTCAACTGTTTTCCTGGGATAGGATGCGGTGTATCCTTTAGATTAGAGCAGAGTGTGAGGTTTTCGAGGCACTTCCGTGAATAACGTTAATTGGAGGAGGTACAAATTTTAATTGTTTAGGCAAAATACTAAAATTACTCATAAAGTGTGCTTCAATTAAGTTAGGAAATAGGATCATATATTTTAAATCGGGAGAAATGATTGTATGAATCAGGGGCATCAGGTCATTCTATATCCCTTTCAATTATTTAATGACATTTCAGTAATTCTTTTCATATCATTGATATAATTATGTATCTAAACCCGAACTCTAACCCTCGATCCTAAACCTCGAATTTAGAATCCAAAACTTTAAACCTTAAACTCTGAAAAAATTATCAAAATTATTTAGCAATGACATGAAAAATTTGCTGAAATGTCATTAAGTAATTAGAAAATGATACAAGATGACTTGGCACCCCTGTTTCATACAATATATTCTCATTAAATTAGGATTATTTTATTTCAAATGACTATATAATAAATACAATATTCTCGTTAAAATTCAATTATAAATATAATAATTAATATATTTTAATTAATAATAAGATAAAGAACAGTTTATTTCAAGGAAAATTCACAAACTGAAAATTTAAATTTAGTTCATATATTTAAACAATTATATTTTCATAATCATATTCCACATAAAACAAAATATTTTTATAATAAAAAATAAGAAAAAAATATTTGATATATTGCGAGTGGAGTTTTTAAACTTTACAAACAGAGCTAAAAAGTTGATATATTTCCTATAAAAACATAATAAAATACTTTAAAAAAAAAAGAGATAATAATTTTTAATACTGCTTGTGAAATAATAATAAAAACACAAAAATTTACGAAATATTATCCCAGTATGAATTATATGATCTGAGAATATAAATATTTAATTTGAAAGAGATAAGAATAAAAGAGTTAGGGATAAATCTGTTGAAAGATTGAATTATTTATCTGTTATTTAAATTTAATTATAAAAAATAATAAATATTAATAAAAGAACTTTTAAAAAATTTTAATGTTGAATAGATGATGAATTCTGACAATTTTTTATTTTGTGGGCTTCAATATAAATGCAAAATCACATCAATATCAGAATGACAGTGAGAGGCAACCAAGTTGAAACTCCATAAATTATATATTATTAGGAAAAAAAAAAAAGAAACTAAAAAGAAAAAAAAAAGAGGAAGGGGAGTAATAATGTGATTTGGAACTACTAGTAAAAGTCAGAGTCTACGAAAATAATGTCGGGAGAGTTTCACTTTTACTTAAGGATCGATCTAATTTGAAATAATATCGGTTAGATCAAGTAATAAAGAGTTTGGTATCTTTTAAGTAAGATTTTGAGTTTGTGTTTTGTGAACGAAGAAAACAACGTACGAAAAGCTTTTCTTCTTATTTAATGGTCTGACCTAACTTGAAATAACATTTGTTGGATTATGTGGTAAAAAGTTTGATATCTTTTAAGTAAGATTTTGAATTCGAGTCTTTTGAACGAAGAAATCAATGCTGGAATAGCTTGCTCATGTTTAAGAGTCTAACCTAACTTCAGGGTAGGGGCTCTGTCCCCCTAAAATGAAAAATTGTTGCTTTAATTCTTTCAAAATTTATAAAGTCTTAAACTAATATATAGTAAAATTATAGTTTATCTTCTCAAAATACTAGAATTTCAATTTAATCCTTCTGAAAGCTATAAAGATATAACTCAATACAATGATGAAATTACATTTTAACTCTCGTAAAAATAAATAATTTAATTTTAACTCGCCTCGAAATTTAACCGAAATCTAATGTAGATATAAAATAATATTTAAAATAGAAAAAAGTAGTAGGCATCTAATATTCTATCCAATAATCCAGAGGTTTCTTCAAAGTAATATATATATGTCAGTTTATCTCATAGCATAGCATGTAGAGCTTGCCCATACTCCCATTGTACCTTTTTGTCTGTATTTTTATTCCTTTTATCAGTTTCCACTTGCTCGCTCACTCACTCACCAGCCCCAATGTATTGCATATATGTGTTGTGTATATATATGAATGAATTATATCGAACGGCATTGAAACAATAATATATCATTTTACATATATAAAAATATGGACAGGGTTTAAATTTTTAGTTTTTTTATGCAGATATGAAGATTTGTTGTGATGTTTGCAGCAAAGAAGAAGCCACCCTTTTCTGCTATGCAGATGAAGCTGTTCTTTGTGAAGCATGTGATGTTGGTGTTCACCATGCTAATAAGCTTGCTACTAAACACTGTCGTTTCCCTCTTCTAAACCCTAATTCCTGCAATGCTTCCCCACTTTGCACATCTGTCAGGTTGGTAACCTATGTTCTTTTTTATATAATTAGAGAGTTAATATTCACGTACATAGTAGAAATATACTTGCACTATACACGCATACACTACGTCTAAAGAAACTGTCCAGATAAAGGCATATCACCTGCTTCTTAGAGGCTTGACCTCTGGTGGGTGCTATGGATGAACATCTCTTGACTATCAGATCAAACTCGAGAGTTTATTAATAGTCTTAATTGTAGACATTTTCGAGTTAAATATTTTAAATTAATTTTAAAAAAGATTAAATGCTTAAATCAGGACTCAACCTTTTAGGAGTTACTCAAATAAAGACTAAAACTTTCAGAATGATCATATAATAGCTAAAGCTTTACAAAAGTGCTAAAATAGGGCGGGGTTTACACTTTAGTCCAATTTATAGCAAAAATTAGGTTAACGTTGAGATGTTTAGAATAAATCGTATGACAATTGAATTTGATATTATTTGAAAATAAAAAAAAATAAAAACATTTTCGAAAATCCCTTATTTGAGCATTTTCGAAAATGTTTTACCCATATTTTATCATTTTGAAAGATTTACCCCTCCCCCAATTTGAGCATTTAGCCATTTAAAAACGTAATGTTCTAATTAAGTTTTCAAAGAATCAAAACCACATTATTTATTAGTTCTTTCCTAAATGGAAAATTGCTTTTGAGGTTGGGATAAAATTAAAATATTTTGAGAGGCCAAAGTTTAAAAAAAAATGTGTGTCAAGATAGCTTAAATTGAATACTTAATTTTTAGGAAGGGCCAAATTTTTGATTTTTGATTTTTATTTAACGAATGGGCTAAAAAAATTAAATTGAAATTTTAAGATTTGAGAGGGGTAAAAAAATGAAATTAGACAATTTAACTAAAAGGGCCGAGCGTATAACCTTTTAAAACACATGAACCAAATTGTAAATAAATATATACTTATTACAAGTGTTAAAACTTTTGTTTATACATTAGATCCAAACTGATTGTGTTTATAACAGGTGCGGATTTAGGTCCTAAAATGAGATTTTTTTTTTAATTTGATATAAATTATTAAAATGACAAAATTATATAAATTCTCGAGAAAATGTCTCACTTCGCGAAATCGATATTACATTGCAGGAGAGACGTGGGTTTATATTTTGTAAAGAAGACAGAGCAGTACTTTGTATGAAATGTGACCTTTCAATTCATAGAGCCAATGAATATACACAGAAACATAACAGGTTTCTTCTCACCGGTGTGAAGCTCTCTTCTTTAAACCCGATTTCATACTGCTCTAATGGGGTTGATGATGAGAGTAAAAGTTTGCAGTGTTCAGTTTCTAACAATGAAATCTTAAGCTCTGCTTCCATTGAGAAACCATTGGGGGTTGAAGATAATTACAGTAACAGTGACAATACTTCGGTTTCAACCACCAATAATATGTCGGAGTATTTTATGGAAACAATTCCTGGTTGGCTGCTTGATGATTTTCTTCACCCGTCTTCACCTGCTAATGCCTTCTCTTACCGTAAGCTTTAATTTAACTCTGTTTTAGATTTTTTTTTTGAAGAGATGCATGCTTTTGGTGGTTTGTGAGTTTCGGACTTTTGATGAAGCTATTTTGATTGTGGAGAAGAGGTTGATTTTTTTAAGAAATTTTATTATTGTTCCAAAGTTGGGTATCCTGACCTTGCGGGGAGCCCTAACCTATACAATATAGGTTTGTAGAGGAGAGGCATGGTAGGTGATCATGCACCATGCACAATCTTCCTGCTCCCTTTCTATAAACTTGCGTCATAAAATAGATTCTTTAGAAACTTAAGTTCATCCTAGAATTGAGTAACAAAATTCTGACTCGACCCAAAGATAATACTAACCTATAGAAGGATATGTTGATCCTGAACGAGCTATACTTTTAAGATTTTTTCAAAATAAATTAACTTCTCCTCAACAAAATTTATCGTGTAATTCGAATAATGTGCTTGCAGGTATTAATATTTCATTTATACTAATTAATGAATCATTTATGGGGTTTTAATTTTATGCAGATTTTTGAGCCGGTGAAGGGACGAGATTTAAGAATAATATGACTGTTTTTTTCTTCATTAAATATATGAAGCAATTTGGGTAAGCCAAAGTTTGATCATCTTCGGTTTCCTCTTTTTTATTGGCCGAAAAGATAAGGTCGATGGAGTCAGGGAAGTTCAAAGAGACAAATGTTTTGAATTTTGGCTATGGATGGAACGGTAATTACGGTGAACGTTTTCTAACGTTTGGGTTGGAGTTTCAGATATGTCCACAAGGAATGTTTGTTCGATCCGTTTGTCTTTGGATTTTGGATTTTCTTTTTCTTTTTTTTCCTTTTGTTTTTCAGCGATTTTCTCGTTGTTCCATCAGTTTTTTTTTTTTTATATATATTCAGCAAAGATTAATATGTATTTGTACTTACTATAATTTAAAGTTTTAAGTGAATTGTTGGTAATCTTTTCCCGAAAATCGAAAAGAGGAAGTTACAAGAAAATTTGTAGCTCCTAATAGAGGTTAAAAACCTAATTGTTTGAGAAATTATCATATGAATATTTCCCGGCACATTATCTTTAGTCCTTTTAATAATTTAATGATATTTTAGTAATTTTTATTAACACATAATTTTGGTAATTTTCCTATCGAAATTTTAAACCCTAAATTTTAAATATAAACACTAAATCTTAAACCTTAAACTCAAACTCTTAATCCCAAATCTTAAATTTTCCAAATTAGGGTTCGAGGTTTTAGGTTCTAGATAAAAAATTACCAAAATTATATATCAATGACATGAAAAAAATTATTAAAATATCATTGAATAATTGAAAAAAATCATAGATAATCTGGTAGAAAAGTTTCATAAAATAATAGTCCCATACAACAAGTGCTTAGCAATCTAATAGTAAGCCCTATTGCTTTTCCTAAGAGGAAAAGGAAAATGAGCAATTACAATTAGAAAGAATGATGGAGTTAAGTTCATCAAAAATTGCAACAAGGTGAATTAATGGTAATTTCAATCATGCACCAACACAAATGTGAAATTACTAAAAAAGTTTATATAGCAATAAATATAATTTTTATCTTTTTACATCCTATTTTTAAAAAATAATTTGAACTCACAACCTCAAAATTTTATTTCCTTCAATTTTATCATTTCAATTAAAACTATATTTAATTTTCACATTAATTTTTTAATAAAATTTACATAATTTTTTTCACTCATGTATCACAGTTCAATTTAATGTAAACGTTTTTCTAAGAAAGATTTAATATAACATTTCGTACTTAAACTTAACATTTTTTTCCATTTTAATATCTAAATATGACACTTTTTCTTAATTTAGTACCTAAACTTGATACTTTTTCTTAAGTTGGTACTTATTCTTTTTTGAAGTCCAATTTCATACCTGAACTTGACTCTTTTTTTCTAATTTGGTACCTAATCTTTTTTCCTATTCGAGTTTATACTTAAACTTGTCAAACATTTTACAAATTACTCTAATATTCTAACAATGTTATTTTTTTATGAAGTAGAAAAATAACCAATGTATGACCAACATGTGACAAATGATATGGTATTTCTTTTGTATTTTATATGATAAATTACTTTTAATTTTATTTATTTAATTAATTGAAAATAATTAATTTATTTTAATTTGGGTTTTTAAAAATTTCTTATTTAATGTTAATTTGTTAAGCATAACTCAATACCTATATTTTTAATATGAATTTTCTCTAATTATGACAATATTTTTGTAGCATAACAAAAAAAAAAATTAACATCATTAGTGTTTTGTGTAATTTGTATTAACATTTAATAAATTTAGGTACCAAATTGGACCTAAAAGAAGCTTAGGTACCAAATTAGATCCAAAAAAAAATAAGTATTAAATTTAAAAAAAATATATCAAATTCAAGTACGCCATTTAGGAAAAAATCATATCATTAATAAAAGAAACCTAACATCATAAAGAGGGGTACAAACTAAACCCGAGCCATTAAAATCATCCTAACACTACTAAGACCTTTAGCAACAATAGAAGAATCAAACATCAACAAATGAACTAAACAAAAAGGAATAGGAACAAAATATCAAGGGTTTACATACAATAAAGCTATAATTTAAGTTCAGTAACATAGAATTGATAAATAAAAACATATTATGCACCGTCAAGGATAGAAATTCAGTCATCAATTCATCACGTTAAACAAATTTTTTTCTAACACGAAAAAGGAGATCTGAATTATGAACAAACAAAAAAAGAACATTTTATAAAGCATGAAAACCCACTTCATAAGAGGCGTAAATCATTTATGTACAAAACAATTTCCAAGTTTAATAATCACACTCCCTTTGCTGCAAATTTAAAACTATGCAACATCTTTGTATCTGAATTTCTGCATTTAGTGATTTTTGCCCCTTCTTTAGAAACCTTTTTAATCTTTAATAAATCTCTTATTTTTTACAGCCCTGAGTAAGGTAGAGGACAAACTATTGACATACCTTTTAAACAGTTACAAATTAATGAAAGAATTACCCCGGTGTACACACTGAAAATATCAAACACATACGATCACGAAACCCTGCAAATAAAACAAAAAAATGTCAAAATCAGCCAACGAATGGAGCTACCTCAAATAGAATTTTGTATTTCAGACTAGTCTGTCACCAATTTAATCTAATCACAGAAAATATCAAAATATATTAAAATTTTTTAAATGATAATATATTTTTGAACTAAAAGTCAATGAGCCAGATCAAGGCAGGTTCAAATCTGACTTTATGCACAACATTAACCCAAGCTTATTAAGTACGTTTGGATTCACTTATATTTTTTTATTAAAATTTTTAAATATAAACAATTTGTTGACTTAACATATTTTTTTCTTTCATATTTACATGACTTATTTAATTTACGTATGACATAAATTATATAATATATATAAAAAAAAAAAAAACATTAGGACCAAAGCTCGGGCCTTGGCTATTGGACTAGTTTAAACGAGTTTTTTATTTAATTACCTAAAGCTCATTTTTTATGACTGAAAATTCTATTCAAAACCTCCAAACATCAAGTCAACTTTTAATTTTAAATGAATAACCCGACTTTTGATGAGATCTATTTTGAATTAGACCTCAACAAGCAAAATTTTCTTAAAAGTCCAACCTGACTCCACTTAGGTTCATTTACTTTAAGCATGACTTGAGTTCATCTCTAAAGGTAAGTGGAATAAAATAAAATAAAAAATCTATTAGCATGACCTTGATTAGGAGGGTATCAATAGCTGTGTCAAGAAGTGAATGCAAAAAGCCTATCCGCAATCATTGTGCGACAAATTGGACACTCGGAACACGCAAGCGAACATGATTTACATACTGGAAAAAAAAAAAAAAAAAAAAAAAAAAAAAGAGAGAGCACAACATAAGCATTTCGAAATATACTGTTGATAAGCACCAACTGCAGAAGTAAATAATAGTATGGGGTTTGAAAGTGACTTACAACAAAAATGCCGACAAGGGAGAAGAACTGCTGCATTTGGTGATTCGAAACATACTTTACATAAATGGGAATGGGCATCTCCATTTCCAACGGAGTTGAGTTCTTTTTCCTTTATCTCTTGCATTCGTGCCTGTAAATATTTAAAACTTTTTTAAGTTGCAGTGGTCTATCTGAAACCATTGACTTTCAGAACTAATACAATTTTTGTTGAGACAGGGTATAAGGACCTTCTAAGGTTACACAAAATATATGAACAAACTTATAAAAAATTAAACATACTTGTATCTGACTGTATAGAAACAAACCTTGAGGCGAACAACCAGGGGTTCTTCGTTAGGCATTTCAATAGCTGGTTTTGATGACACATCTGACACTTGTCTGTTATTCTCGATGTTGTTTGCCTTTGGATTGTCGGCATTATCGATACTATTACCATGCTGCTCATCCGTATTACTCTCGAGGGTAGCAACTCCCTCTTTTTTCAACTTAGCAACAAGCACCCACATGTTAGCCAAATCATTCTCTAGAGCTTCTTCTCTCTTCTTTGCTTCTTCAACTTTTTTCCTGTATTCATCTTCTATGAATTCCTTCTCGGCTAGTGCAGCTTCAAGAGCTGCCTCCCGTTGTTTCCTAGCCTGCAATTCCATCTTTAGATCATCTAGATCAAGATTCCACAATTCAAAGTCATCACCAGCCGCTCCAGAAAAGTCATGAGAGTGGCCAGAGTGCCGCCCTTTCCTCCCAGGTCTTGTGTTGTCACTATACTTCCGGTTAACACCATTTATAGTTTGATTAGCAGATCCTCTCGCAGCCAATAATTCCTTCTCCAATTTTGCATTCTGCACTGAAAGCCTGGTCACCTCACCAGCTAAATTCTTTAACTCAACAGCAGCTGCAGATGCCAATTCTTTCGCATATGAAGCTTCTTCAGCCAGTTTTTGATTTTGGACACATAACCCACTGTTCTCCTCTGAAAGTTGCACCTGTTCCAGTTTTAGTTTTTCATTCTCAATCTCCTGCATAGATAAAAAAAACTTAGATTGATGAGAAAGGGCTATGCTAATGACAATCAAACCTTTTCCCCTCAACCTGAAGAGGCAATTTTGATGAAATATTCAAGAACAGAAAAAGAGTAAAAACAAAAAGGATAAGCAAATATTAACACATGATTAAAATGATTTTCTTTTTTGCAGCTATCTTAGAAGTCAGTTACGGAGAAAAACTACTATGTGTAAATAAACCAAATGAAGACCAAAACTTGGGACAACGGAAAGCTAAAGTCATTCATAGTTAGACATTCCCAGCAATAAGTAGATTACCTGAGATTGAATCTTTTTTCGTAACTCATCAGCATGTTCTTCTGATATTCCATGTGCAGAAGATGATAGTTTATCGCCAGAGAGAGATGCCAGCTGCTGCTCCAGGAGAGTTACCTTTGCTTGCAATTCTTCATTCTCAGAACACTGCAACAAGCAAAGCCATAAGTGAAATAGTTCTGTATTTATAAATGAAGGAGAAACTATCAGCAGGTGCAAACACCTAAAGAAGTGCCAAATGCTACACTAGATTTTATATTAGACAGATAATCAGCCATTTTATGAATAAAGGAAAAATGACATCAACCAGGCTTTCACCTTGTTTTGCAGTTGTTCTTGCAGGATACGATTATCTGCTGATTTTATCTGTATAACGAAGAAGGATCAACTTCGTTACACAATGAACAAAAAGAATCATGTTTAACAAGCCTTAATCAATTGCAAAACAGTGCCCATCAATTGTCCAACTCCTAAATCAGAAGAATGGAACCAAGTCACTCACCTCAAGCTCAAAACTCTTTTCATTACACTGTGTCATCAATTTCATAACTGTCTGTTGCAACAAGAAAGCATTTTAGAATAAATTAATTGAAAGCCACGGTACAAAAAATTAACATAAAATAAAAAATCCTAGTAGAATAACTAACATTATCATTAACAGTATGATGACACTACCTGCTGCATTTCGACAAACGATGCATTAGAAATTGAAGCTTCCCCACTCTCAATTATGTGTTGCTCTAAAGCCCTCATCTGCCTCCTTTTTTCTTGAATCTCTCTTTCCAATTTCTGAATCTGTTTTCAGAAAATATCCACATTAGCCCATAAGGACCAGAAAAGAAAATATGCAAATTTAATATTGAGTATATGGATACTGGCATACAAGGAAGAACGGAAAGTTTAGCCCACATGGCACTCCCCTTTACATTAATCAGATATCTTATAACCTCATGGATGTACAGATAATGTTAAATTTATAAATTGACTAGAGAATAAGTATTAGTAGTAAAATAGTTCAACCTTTCCTCTTGGACATAGAGAAGTAAGCTACCCTTAAAATACAAACAAACCCTCCAATTCTTCCAGCCGCAGGAGCATCCATTGTTAATACCTCAATTAAAATGTGCTAAAGGTAAGACAGAGAAAGAGCACCTGAGATTTCGAGCTATCAGGATCATTTGCAGACTGGTCCAGCAGGCGTTTCAGGGTACTGGAGCTAAATGCAATCTCTCCAGCAAGCACCTTAACTTGCTCAGCAAGAAGGTCCATTTGATCTGATGTCATTCCTCCCTACAACCATAGAAGTATTTGCTTTTATCATTGAATTATCAACAGCAATCGTGGAAAACTAGAAATATGAAGGTGATGCTAACATGTGATTCACTGAAGCAATAATGGGGAGATATAGTATTATATTATGATGTGTAAGAACATCTTCACACAACTGTGTTTGCCAGTGCAAGGGAATGTCAAACTTCATTGCAGATATCTAAGCTGGAGAAAGGAAACAAAGCAGAATAAAATACAAGAGTCAAACAACTCTCTGCCCCCACCTGAAACGATGCTCCTCTACCAGAGTATAAATGCCTAAAAGAGTATAAAAGATAAAAAAAAAACATGGGAATACGCCTAAGAACTGTTTATAACACATTCACATATCATATTCCCAATAAATTCTTAACCAAATAAAAATCTAAAGGCACATATTTTGGTAAGCTACACCAAAGGAGAACCCACATAGACATACAACCATACATCCTGATAAAATAATTAACAAACAAATGAAATCAAAAGATGGAGAGAACTGAAATTTTAGTCCTAATTATGAGGTCTAAGCCCATTCAACTGTAAAGTTAAAAGAGAAAACATTAATAAAGGACAATACAAGGAAACCTTTAGGGAAAACATTAAAAAGAAGTGAGAGAGAGAGAAAGAGGTTAGAAATAAATGAAACAAGTGAAACATACTGCCAGTAGTTTGGTCCCACTAATAAGTTCACCCGCTTGAGTTGACTCAGTGGCAGTACTGCTAGTTGGTGAGAGCTCATCATTCCTTCCGCTGGAGGATCTCCTGTGCTTTAACTCATAAGACGGATCAGAAGCAAGCACTGCAATTGAAGTTAAAGGATCTTTTTGATTCTCACTATCCATGACCAACGTATCAGCTCCTTGCCCATCCAGTTTCTAATGAAGAAAATGAGCAAAATATTAACATCATAATCATGTTAATAGACTGAAAACTAAGGCCTACCAAAAAGTTCACATGACCAGATAATACAGTCCAACCAAACAAAAGTGGACGTGGATAATACAAGTAACAGAGGTATATGATAAAAGAGATACAGATGCATAGCTAGGGTGTAACTCTCAAAATTTCCAGGTTATAAAACATATTTTGTTTCATCTTTTTCATCATTTGAATAGAATAGGCCAACTGGTCCTTTCTGTGTAATATACATATACATACAGACATATATATATATGTGTTAATAGACTATTTGAGTAGTCTTACTTATTATACCATCAGTATAAAAGAAACATGGTTTTTGTTTGACATATTTATGATAAAAACTCACATCATCCTCACCGACAGAATGAATCCTTTGATGACTCGGTACATCACTCAAACCAGATATGGAGTTTTTGGAAGAAACAAGTATAAGCTTGGTAAGCCTCTGGATTCTGTTCATTAAAGCAGCTTTGGCTTCCTCTTCTTCCTCTAATCTTGATTGCATTTTCACCTGACCTTCCTCCAACTGTCTCACAAACAATAAATAGCATGAAGAATACTATAAATAGTTATGCCCCCAGATAGAAAAATGACTGAAAGGAAAATGCCAGACCTTTTGCCTTAAGGTCATAAGTTCTTCGTGATTAACACCAATAAGCATTCCCTGCCTTAGATGATCAAGTTCTTCTTTGAGGACTGAAATTTCCTTCTGATACTTCTTAATTAATGATTTTTCGTCAATAATCTGTAACGAAATTTAGATTTGAAAGTAGCATAAGATTGAGTCTTAAATATTATAACTACCCAAGAGAAATAAAGATGAGGCTATAGAGACCTTATTACGTGAGGCATAGATTTCCACCCGCTTTGCCCTGCTTGCAAACTTAAGGGTATTATGAGTTTCCTCCATATTACTAGATGCAGGTGTAACTGTGCAAATAAGCTGTAATTTTGAAGAAAATAATTGCAAATTAGATAAATAACTTTTGTCAGATATTGATAAGGATAGTAATTGCAAACAAAAAAAGACTTGAGATTAGAGAAATAATTGAAAGATAAAGGAAATTAAAATTTAGAGTTGGGAGGAACTAAAATCCAATTAACCTATAAGCATTAGCACATAATGGCCTGTTACAAATAACATATATATATACTGATCAACTCACAGAAACATGTCCATGACCACTTAGTGAAGATTGCAAAAGGCGGGTAAGCTTGGAGTCTCTATATGGAACATGGGATGCTTTTCCTTCACTTAGCTTTCCTATAACCTTCAAACGGAAACCAGACGATCTAATTATAAGACTATAAAATTAATAGTCAGAAATCAACAATTTGACCAAAACAATATTCCATCCGCTCCAGAATTGTTATTGCCATCAGTAATTAATGGAGACAGATGGAGAAAATAGAAAACTTTGTGATTCAATTTTTGTTATCAACCGACTTTATAGAAACTATAATCCTGCAGATTAGGAAGGAACATGCTCAAGGCTTTGTATGTTTTACCCTTATATAGACTGAAGGTGTTCAACATGGGGAAGTAATAAATGTTCATCAATGGAAAATGTTAATAGAAGGAACCTACAGTTCCAAGAGTCAGAAGACTTTTGTTTATGTAAGATCCTTCCTTTCTTCTTAGCCCAGTTGTCTCAGTTTTTGAACTCTCAGATCCAGCTAAATCAATCAAATTCTGGATAAGGGAACATAGACAGTACCAAGTCAAGCCATTAATTCGAGAGAAATATTTTTCCTGAAAAATGAGAGATGAACTAAATCATACAAGTTGAGAGAAGACCACTCCATCGTATTCATCACCATGAGCGCTACTCTCGATCATCTGCAAATTTGTCAGGAAAGAAGGGGCGTGTACAATATAGTTATCCATACTGATTCAGAAACACCAAAAAATCAGACATCTAAAAACTCCAACACACAGGGAATCAACCAACTTTAAGATTTGCTCAATGAAATGAGAAAGTTCCAACATCAAGAATGTATACCAGGGTGAATATAGTGTGACTTCGACTACTAAACAGATTGAAGTTATTTGAGCCAACATGACGATGCTCTGCTCAAAAACATACAGAAGGAAACTTAGTAGAAAATATCTCACCGATAGTTCATTCATATCATATAGCATGGGTAAGAAAAGAAAGGAAGAAAAAGGCAGGAAAAGAGCGAAGGAACCCCAGAAAGCACCTTCCCCTGCAGCAATGAAAGAAAGAACATGACCAGGAGACAAAACCACTTCTTCCTTTATACCCTCCACGTAAGTTCCCTGGAAAGATAATGCTAATATGAGCAAGAGTAAGAAACTGATGCACATTTATCGCAAGCCATTCCATCAGAAACTATATTGAAACGTTTCTTACAATCTCAACAAAAACCAACCCAAAAGTAAAAAATATATATTATAAAAAAAGACTCATTAGGTTGATATTAGATGTGAATAATGGTGTCTTTACGTGCACATGACTTTTTTTTCAGAGAATGAGACCAAGGTCATTAACCATTTAAAAACAATGCAAGAATTTGAAATAAGTTGAACAAAAGACCTGGGCATCTTCTCTAACACGCAAATTCTGACCAGTTGGATCAAGTAAGTCATTTATCACCTGATGTCCGAATCAAGAATAAAACAAAATCATATTAAAAGAAATTATAGCTTAAAAAAGGAAAGGGGCTGAAGGCAGAAATAGAACCACACAGGTTATAGAATTAACAGCTAAAGAAAACTGTTCTCATTAAAGTACCACCATAAAATAAGCAGTAGCAGTAGATATGAAACCTGAAGAAAGAAATTCTAACTTCAATTGCCATGTGATCAACTTAACCATAAACTTATAAGTATAAATCAGTAACACACCTCATTGTAGATTTCAAGATATGACACACGGAGTAAGAATTCCCGCCCTGGAGTCTGAATTAAAAGCACAGTTAGCCATTCAAACTTTATCCACATAAAACTATGAGAGGAAATATTTGAAAGCAAGTAAACTATGCTACAAAAGCAAGATGAAGCACAAAAAAAACTTAAAATTGCATTGAAACATAAAATACAAACAAATAAATAAATCCTCGGGTTATAAACGACAGTTAAAGAACATTTATTAGTCAAGTGCTGAGGCTAACTTCAATATAGGAATGTTGTCCCCACTGAAATGGTTCAAAGCATAACATGTTACCATAAGGTCTATAACTAGCGAAGTATAATTTGAGGAGAAAATGGGGAGGTTTTGTCAGAAGGGAGCAAACTGGTAGAATTCAAACAGGAACAGGTGTAGCATAAGGAACAAAACGTCATGAAAAGGAATGGGAAATTGCATTAATCTGATAGTTCTGTCGTTAGTCCTAATCAACAATGCCGGAATACTTACATCTTGGATGATGCCGAACACATCCTTTATTGCCAATGGAATGATACCAGGAGCATTTTGATCTCCCTGTGCATATTATCAAAGAGAAAAGTCAATAGTAAGATGACAGGAAGTAGTTATATTGTTATATGACAGGATACACAACAGATTAATACAAAAGAACGGAAGGAAAACAGTTGATCATTCTCAGGATGTATCATGTGATTGAAATATTAATATAAATAAAAAATCCCAACAGCATATTACTAAAATACATTTTCCAATAAAGAAGCTCAAATAAATATAAAGTTCTAATGCAACAAAACATACCAGATAGAAGTTGACTGGTAATACCGTAATACATTGAACTGAATGCAAATACTATTCTTTTTCTTTTGCTTTTTGTGTGGTATATAAGAGTTGTGGAGAGTATGAAATTTGAAACTAACAATGAAGATATGGTTTGATTTTGTTGCTACTTCTATACAAGTAAATATTTTTTTTCTGATTAATGAATATTTTCCTTAAACATTGCTTGTGCTACATATGTGATTTCTTTCTGGATGGAAAATTTTATCAAATTTAGGAGTAGGGATTAAGGTTCTCAAGAGTAATTATCAACCATAAACACAAAGTAATGAAAAGAACTCATCTAATTAGAAGCATTTAATCTAAAAATCTATGCTAATTGTAACTAAATAATTGCTTCCATTTGTTGAGGAAACTCCACCGTTATTTATTTCACAAGTTCCTTCCTCAACCGCCCTAACAAGAAAATTCAATCAAATGCAACATATCCAAGAAAATTTGTTTATAGGTAAAGTCTATATGTATAGTTATACAACCAAAATTGATACTATAATAGGTCTACTTGACAGAACTATAAGCAACAATAATTTTAAGAATTTCTATGATAATCCAAAAAAAAATTAGTGGCAAGTTAAAAGAAGTACTTTGAGGAAGCAGCTAGACTTACATGCATAGTGTGCGTCTTCCCACTACTAGTAACACCATAAGCGAAAACAGTTCCTATAATTCATACAAGCTAATATTAGTTCCCATTAGATACAGCATATAATTTCAGAATTGAAACAGACCTACATTTTCTAGCAACATGACAATAAATGACTTTGAATCAAGTAAACTTTAGAACTTTTCAGTTTAAATTCAATTAACAATCAATTCAAAGAAATTAATATAAGTTCCAGTAATTTAATTCCCATACCGTTTACACCTTCCATTGCAGCTTGCACTACAGGTCTAGCAGCTATTTCATAAACCTCTTGAGAAGTTGCATGAGGTCCGAATACTCTATCTGTCAAAAGGTAAATCCAATAATCATATGATATCCGCATTCATTGCCAGCTTAAACGTCAAATTTGTGCCAAACCATTTCGACCAAAAATTTAGCAAATCTTTATTAACTATACTCTGATTACCTAACACCACCCAAATCCCCAACAAAATTGTACAAATTTCTTCATTTATTTGCAATCGTTCTCAAAGATATATACTCAGAAAGACCAGATATTGACAATAAAATGTAGAAAGAAAATTAGCAATGAATTTCATTCCTAAAAGTCAAATCAATAGGCAAGTACCAAATGCGTAAGCTGTGGCTGGATTATACTCATTTCTCACAGTCTTATCCCCGTCAGCGTACCACGCAATCTCGTCCCCTCTCTGGAATTCCCTTTCACTATAGCCAGAGAAAATAAAAATGAGCAAACAAACCAAATAAATTGCAGTACCTGAAAATTAGAACTCCTACAGCAATCAAATTGAAAAAATCCACAACTTAGATCGAATCCGGTCCTCTCAGATCTACACTCACTTCAACGGCCGAAACCGAATCGTAACCGAAATACTATCCCCCGATCTCGATGTTTCCAACGGTTCGCCTATTATCTCCTCCGGCGCGTGAGCCACTGGTGTACTAGCATTGTAACCGCGTGAGTCATAGTACACCGAGTCAGACTTTGACCGACTCGTCGTCCTGGATCGAGAATCATATCCACCTGCCGAGTTTAAGTAGGAAGACGCCGACGACGAGCACGTGCGAGGTATTAGTTTGTTGCGTACAAGCGAAGAAGTAGAAGAAGTAGATGAAAACGGACTTGGAGGTTTCCGATGCGAAAACGGCGACCTGCTTCTTGCTCGAGAAGAAGACGCCATTTCGGAGCGCGCTTGTGTGAGAGAGAGAGTTCGTAACTCTCTGAGTCGGTGACTCGGTCAAAGAGAATGCGTGACAAAATTAAGAAGAAGAAGAAGAAGAGAATTGTATCAATAAGCTCACATGGCTTCACACACAAAAAGCGAAGAGCATTTCGTACATCTTTTACTTTATTGCTTGCAACGAGAGAAAGAGAGTAGCTATAGAAAAGATCGAAGATTGTTTCTTCTTCTTTAAGACAAATATGAGTTGCAGAGAGCACCAACAAAAAAAAAAAAGGAAAATAAAAAACAAATAAAAATAAAACAGAAAGAGTTGAAGCTTGAAATTGAAATGAAGGATTCCAAATAATGACTGGTGGGAGAAGCGGACATGGATTTGTCTTTTGTAATTTTTAAGTTTGAATTTTATTAAGGTTAAAATATGATATAAGTCTCTCTACTTTTCATAAATTTATATTCTAGTCCCTATATTTTTATTTTTATGAATTTAATCTCTACCTTTTAGTTTTTAAAATTCAGATCCAATTGTTACGAAGTAAGTATTTTTATGTTTAAGTTAAAAACATAAAACCAAAAATTTAACAAAAATTTTAATAATATTAACAATTGAGTCTAAATTTTGAATTCCAAAAGTAGAGGAATTAAAGTCTTAAAAATAAAAGTATGAAGATTAAATTTTAAATTTATAAATAGTACAGGGACCTATGTCAGAATTCGAATTTCTTTCTTTTTTACGGTGGAGTGACGTGGAAGGTGGGAAAGGAGAGTTTAAACGCAGTGAAATTAAGCCGCCAAATAAGCGGGAATAACTGCGTGTGTGTGTGGAGAAAAAAATAGGAAAAAACCACTACTATAGAATTTCTATTGACTTTGGTTTGAATAATAATTAAACTCATTTTAAAATTTATTTTTGGCTTAATTCTCTATTTGATCCTTAATGTATATCCGTTTTTTAAAACTGTTAAAAAAATACTGGTGGTTGTTTTAACCAATAAAATATACTATGGATTTTAATTAAATATATATAAATCTTTAAAAATAGAATAGCAAGAAATATATAAAAATTATGTATAAATATATAAAATAAAAAAATTCATGGTGCTATTAATATATATTATTTTTATTTAAAAAGGAATAAAGAATATTATTATTAAATTGGATTTTTTTTTGTTAAAATTCCTTTTTACTTACTCTCACTTCATTTAAAAATATCGAAAAATTCTCAAATTTAAAAAAAATCGAAAATATATATTTAATTTGTTTCAAAAAAAAATTTACTCTCCCTAGTCTCATTTGGAAATTTAGAAAAGTCTAAACAATTTTTTAAAAAATATATTTGAAATTTTATGTTAATAAGCCACCTCATCGCTACACCCCATCCACCCAGCACTGTCGCACGCTCATTGTCCCACTTGCCCAGCATCGCTACATGCCGATTGTTTGCACGTCCCTCCAACGCAATCCAGGTCGCACGATCGCTCAACTGTTCACCCGGCTCCCTTGTCAATCGTCAAAACGCTGTTGACGTCGATCTTTTGTCAAATATATATTGTTTTAAAAAAGTTATATATGCTTTTAGATTTTTGTATTTATGCTTATATTTTTTTTCTATTTTTATAATTTTTAAGATTTACGTATTTGTTAAAAATTTTCAACATTTTTTTATATAAAGTTATGATTTTTTTATTTTTTAAAACTTATATATTTGATAATTTTATAAAAATTTATATACATTTAGAATTTTCATATACTTTTATGGTTTTTAATTTTTTAATTTTTATAATTTAAAAAAATTATATGTTTGATGAAAAAAAATTATTTTTATTTTTAATATATACTAGTTTTTATATATTTATTTCTATGTTTATAATTTTTAAATTTGCATTTTTTGAGGAAATTTTTAAATTTTTATTTGTTTTTCTATATTATGATTTTTAAAAATTATATATTTTTTAATTTATTTATTTATATATATTTTTATGGATTTAAATATTTTTCTGTTTCTTTAAACTTTATATATGATAATATATATTCTAAAAACGCTACGTGGCTTGCATTCAATGGCTAAACTACTTAAAACAACCACTATTTTTTAGTCATAATGATAAATCTATCCCCTAGTGTTTACACATTTGTCACTTGGCTCTAATTCTTATGTTTTTTTAATCACTTTGGCTACAACCTTCAAAAATTAGTTAATTTGTTAATGCAAAATTAGTTGGATCGTGAAAATTTAATGGTATTGTCATGACAATATAAATTTAAAAAATAATTATTATTATTTAAAAATTCAACAAATTTTAAAATATTCATAAAAGGTTTTTAAAAATTTGTTCATGCCAGTAATGAAGTACAAGCGAACTTTCGTACAAACTACCATGTTAATATCATTAAAATTTTAATAGTTCAGTTAATTTTTCCGTCCAAAACTAAGTAATTTAACTAAATGTTGAAGGTTGAAGTGAAAGTGATAAAAAAAAATTGGAGCCATTGTGACAAAATAGATCAACATTAAATGTTAAATTTAGCATTATAAATTTTTTAAACAATGTTAAAAAATGGGACAAAAACTATTATGAGTAAATATTTTATATACCAAAATGGATAAAAAAAGTACTTGTTATACCCTTGCCAATGAATGACACATGGCAAATCATCGAACAGTCCATGGGTTGCCCATTGGTGGACCCTTCGGTGAATTGGCCTACGGACAGCCAGCAACTTACCCTCCACAACTCACCCCATCGGACCACTTAGGCTTAACCATCTCGTATAACCTCAATGATAAAGGTCTTAAAGCAAGATAACCTATGTCACAGACGAGACAACCATGCAACCAGTAATAGCATTGACACCTAGCCAACCTACCCAACCATGCAATACCTCGTACGGACCTCCACACAACACTACTAGACAGAGGGCAACCCGCTATATAAGCTTGGGTGCATGAGGGCATGGGAATTATTCTTCTTTCCCATCACAACCATCACATTCTTCTCCCTTTTCCTCTCACTCCCTAGATCCTTCTCCTCAAATAACATATCCTTCCTTCTGTCCTTTACTCCATCGACTCTCCGCCTTACCTCAATAAATCTCAAATAGTGAATTAAACATTTATTTTTATTTAAAGTGAATGAAAATATTACATTTTTTTTTTAAGTTGGAAGATGATGGCAAGATAGGACAATGCTTGGAAGGCCAAAACTATTAGTAAAATTAATTTGGTATTTTTTTTATAATAAATAATTTATAATAATGTTTGGTATATTAAAAAAGTAGGAAAAATCTACATGGTGTGTATATGCAAAGATTGAGGAGGCGAGGTCCAACGAGTGGAGGAGCGTCGTGGGGGAGGACGTGGCTATTGGCTGTATTTAATAACATTGCAAAACCTCACGAGTCAACCAATTATGTAACTACCTTTACGCCAATTCACCATTGTGGTTCCTATTCATGGACCATATCCATTTCAACAATTAGGATTTGCATTCATGTAACTTTTTCAAAAAAATAATTATTTTTTTATTTTTTCACTTAATTTAGTATTTAAAATTTTAAAATGCATCAAAAAAATCTTTAAACTTTTTCAGAAAAATCAATTAAGTCACTGCTTTTTTTTCACTCAATTAGGTACTTGAATTGTCAAAATGTATAAAAAAAAAATCTTCAAATTTTTTCAAAAAAAATAATTAAACCCCTGCTCTCTCTCTTTTGCACTAAATTGTCACAATGCATCAAAAAAACATTTTGACCGTTAAAGCTAGCTGCCTCTAATTTTTTTAGTTAAAACCACAATGTGTCACAATCACGATGTGACATGTGACAAAAATGATAAGAAATAAAAATCAATAAAAGTTATAAAAATTATTAAATTTTAATAAAAAATATAAGAAACATTTAATTTTTATTAAAAATTAGAAAAAGTTATAAAATAGTAAAAAAATTGCAAAATTTTATAAAAATGGTAAAAAAATATATAATTTTATAAAGTCGTAAGAAAATAATAAAAAATATAAAAAAATATAAAATTCGTAAAATAATTATAAGAATTATTGTACCAAAAGGAACATTTTATAATTTTTTTATAACTTTTATTAACTTTTATTTTTATTTTATTTTCTGCTACATGCCACACTGTGTTGCGTGACAGCTTTAACTGGAAAAAAAAAAAAACCCGGAGGTCGTTAACTTTAACAGTCAATATTAAAGTTAGCCTTTGATGTATTTTATAATTTTTTTATGATTTTTATGAAATTTTAAAAATTTTATATTATTTTACAACTTTTTATATTATTAGTAAAATTTAAACATTTTTATACTTTTATTAAATTTTAATAAATTTTATAATTTTTTATTTTTTATAATTTTTTGCTACATGTCACGTCGTGGTTGTAACATGAGATGACTTTAACTAAAAAAAATTAGGGGCAATTAACTTTAATAGGGACTGTTAAAGTTTATGGTCAATTTACCTTTTTGATGCATTTTGACAATTAAGTGCAATAAAAAAAAGCAGGGCCATAATTGTTATTTTTGAAAAAGTTTGAGGGTCTTTTTTTATGTATTTTGACAGTTCAAATACCCAATTGAATGCAAAAAAAAAGGGGGGGCTTAATAGCTTCTTTTGAAAAAGTTTGACGGTCTTTTTGATGTATTTTAAAAATTGAAGTATCCAATTGAGTGTAAATTAGAATTATTATTACAAGCTTTTTTTATACAATAATTTTAATAAATTTAAATTATAATAAATTTGAACAACGAATTCATACAAAATGATATTAAAAATGAGATCCAACTTATGCTTAATTTGATAATCCGTTTAAAGTTTTTAATGAAATTTTCTACAATTTAATTTTTTTGAAATATGCTTGATAACAAATATTAAAAAAAAAACACTCTATAGAAGTTTTTCAATAAAAGAAACATTGAAAAAGATAATTAGTCGCTTAATTAAGAAATATTTTAATTTTATTTAAGAGAATATCATAATGTATGTAAATACATCAATTTGAAATTAATGTATAATATTGTAATTTGTATCAAAATTAATGTGTAGCTTTGATATTTATTCTTTGGTACTGTAATTTGTAGAATAAGTCAAATATTCTCGTGTCATTATAAGGAAAGTGTGATTAATCGAGACATTAGAAAAATAACAATAGAACAAGTCAAATATTCTCATCCCTCCATGAGGAAAGAACGTGATTGATTAAGATATTATACCGATTGAGTATTAATTCAGTTGGTATTGATATTGTTGCTCGTACTGGAAGACGTGAGTTTGAGTGTACTACAGCATTATCCTCCTATTTAAGAGTTGGATAAAGACTATAAATAGTTTTAGACATTATACGAGAAAAAAAATTCGAATTTATCAATTTTATATTAATAATGTTAATTAGATACATATTATATGATTATAATTCCGTGATATTGGTAGAAAGAATATATAAAAATATATTTATAAAAGGTTGACAACTTGAGTTATATTGTAATAATATTTCTACTTTAATGATATATTTAAATATTAATATTTTTAATAAAAAAATATATTAATGTTTTAAACTAACACGTGGGTGACTCGGTGCCAGTGCCACGTAGGAAAAACAGGGTGGTGATGCGAGGACGAAGAGGAGAGTAAAGTCAATTCCATGTCAGCAGGAAAGAGTGCCGGTGGGGCCACCATCGAGTGAGGGTGCACTGAAGTTGATGGATGTGTTAACTAACATACCTGCCCTAGTGCATTCAATATCCAGCAAGTTTGCATGTGGAAGTGATTGTTCCACTGCAACCGCGTCCACTATAAGAAAATTCAACATCATCGTTGATCCATTCAACTGAATGCATTTCTTATATTTTAAGTTGATCGCATGAGATCTACCATTTGATTATGTGTTTATGAACTTCTTTTTCATCATAATATAATGAAAAATCCTACAGAAATTCTCTTATATACCATACTTAAATAGATAAATATTAAAATTATAAATTAATTTTAATTAAATGTGGAATGCTATACATGAATTTTGATTTTGTGTAATTTTATATATAAAATTTTAATTTAATTCAAATTTCACAAATCATTAACAATATTATTGGATCGACACAATTTTACATTTATATATTACATACACAAATAATTATATTAATTGAATATGAAAATAAAATTATGTGTCCATTTCTTTAATTGAGTACAATTGAATCAAAATTAAAGTTTTATATATATATATGAATCATAATTCAAGTTTCATGTATATGATTGCGCTAAATCAAAGTTCACATATCAAATTACATATTAAATGAAAGTTCGTGTATGCATTTAATATTTATCCCAATACTTAAACTACCCATAACTCCCAAAATCATTAAAATAGAAGATATTAAGTATTTAAGCAAATTCATTATTACATGTCTATCAAATGACCCATATACCTCCCTTTATCCAATTTTCTACATAATAATGCACACAAAAATGCTTACAAAGGCATGTTACATTTTTAAGGGAAATATAAGTTCGAATATTGAAAATGATATATTTTTTTTTTGGGTAATAATATATAAATAGCATTAATTACGAGCTAACAATAGGATTAGAGTTGGATAACCAAAAACTTCTGTCAAGCCTCTTTCATCAAATTAGCTAAAGTATCAGCAGCAGAGTTTACCTCTCTAGGTATATGAGCACTCTCCACTTACGATTGCATAGTTATTGAATACGCAAAATCAGATCTTTATTTGAATGGGAAACGATATTGTTAAATGGAGTAATCATGACCTATTAATCCCGAAAATAAACTGTAAAATGAACTTAAACGATACCAATATATTGCTTTCTAATATGGAAAAAAAAAAAAAGTAACCATGGGTCCAAAATTAACAGTGACCTAAAGATGGGTTTGTTTGAACTAACCAACAACTATATGTTGAAAATATATGACAATTTCCAGCTCCTAAAACAGCAAATTTCTCAAAAGTCGAAATTTAAAACAAAGCCTTGAGCAATCTCTTTTGTCACAACCACTCTTTTCTTTTAAAGGTAAAATCACCCTTTTCATATGCAAAATTATTATTCAAGCAATGAATTGGTCATTGGGAATGGAATATTACTATTCCCTTTTATAATTTTTTTTCCAAATATTCGATAATTATATTAAGTTTCAATAAACTTAAAATAAAAAAATTCTTATATTTAAGAAATCCCTCTTTTATAGGGACCTGATCAAATTAATTCATCTGCTATTAAATAGATCAATTAATTTTTATACTATTAAAATGAATCAAATACGGTCAAATTAGAATATGTTTAACATTTACTATTAAAAAAAGGTATAATGTCAAATTTAGCTCTTAACATTTACATATTTTATCAATTTGACCTTTTTTTTTGAGCTAAATTTGGATCACAACCTTTTAAAAAGAATCAAATTTAACCATCAACCTTTTGAAAAAGAGTCAAAATGATTTTTTTAGCTAGAATACTAACTAAAATGTTAAAATTCCAAACATAGCAGCTTGCATGGCAATCCTCATATACTCTGTGCTAATTTTATTTTTATGAACTTTTTATATTTTTTAAATTTTGATTTTGATTTTTTTATAATTTTGAATTATTTGTTGATGTGACATATAAAACAAATAGTGTTATGTTAGCATAATGTGCATATGGACTGTTATGCGAGTAGCCATACCAACAAAATAAAAAAAAAATTAATGATTTAGTCAATATTTTCATTAAAAAAGGCGATTTGGCTCTTTTTTGAAAGACTAAGGGCCAAATTGACAAAAAAATGTAAACGCTGAGGGCTAAATTTATCATTATATATTTAAAAAATATCATTTACTGCTTAAAAAAGTTAATATTTTTAAATTTTTTATAATTATGTAAGTAAAATCTTTTGTTGGAATTGAATTGCAATTGAAAAAAATAACTTTCAAAGGCTTTTTTGTACAATAAATATTAAACCATATTATAATTTGAACTTATTCGATCATTTTTAATACTATAAAAATTAAATTAATCTATTTAATAATAAAGAAACTAACTTAAGGACCTCTAGGATATTTAACCCATTAACAGTTATAGTAACAGTAGTGGGCCACGTGTAAAGCTAATCTGTCACATTTTAACATGTGGTGTGCCACATCATTTGATATTTCCATTTAATTTTTATTTTTTCATATCTAAAGGTCACAGGTCAGAACAATCGTTTTCCACTCATTTTGCCCCTACGAAATTATGGTATAAATTTGGACTATTGCTTGATTTGGCTGGATTGGAAATGAGCTGCCTTGTAACCTTTTATGTTTTTGGTTGATTGATTTATGTGGCTACCAAAGATCAAAAGATTAATATTAGGTTAAATTATTTTCAGTATCATTAAATCATTAGTAAGTTTACGTTTTAGTCATTCAACTTTAAAAAATTATAAAATAATTATTTAATTATTTTAAAATTTTCATTCAAGTTATTGGGTTGTTAAATCGTTGTTCTATGGTGCTCTTCTTCCCCTTCTCTTCTATAGTTCATTTTTTTTTATGAAACAGCTTTGAATGTCATGAATCTGCAAACCAAAATCCAAACAGTTTTCTTCTTCAATATCCAACTTTGATTGTCAGATCGATTGACTTAGATCTGAGGTATGTTGTTTTATTCGTTGATGGGTATTGATCCATCGTATCATTATTTAGAGCTCGCTTGCCGGACTTTAAAAAGAAAAACTTAACAGCCCAGTGATTTAAATAAAAAACTTTTGAATAGTTTCATGACTATTTTGTAACTTTTTGAAGTTGAGTAACTAAAATGTAAGGTTATTAATAATTTAGTAACATTGCGCGTAGTTAACCCTATTAACTAAAATATAAATATAGTGAAAAGGGCAAATGATTAGCACCTAATTATCCGTAAATATGAATTTTCCATGTAAGTAAAATCTCTTGTGTCATGTTGTATCCAAAGGCCTAAACACCAAAGCAGAAGAATATCTGAATTCTCAAATTCAAATTTCAAATTAATTAAGTTGAGGTATTTATTTATATGAATTAATTCAAATAAATAAATAAATTTTTTAAGTTTAGGGTGTTAAAATTTATAATTTGAATAAGCCGAATAACAAATTGGTATAAATATTTTTTGGGTTACTATCAACCTTGAAAACGAGTAAATCAGTCCCTCTTAAAAGAAATACAAAAATTGTAAATTTCTATTAAAATTTTTATTTTTACTTGATTTTATTCTAGTAACATTGGTCACATTATCAAAGTGGACAAATGAAAATACATATATCGAATGCCAACCTAGCCGAAAATTATATTATCCCGTACTTTCTTTTATTGATCAAGCATACTATATGCTGGAATCACAACAACATTCATTATGTTTGTAATTATGATAAACACATGCAATCATAATATAAATCTTTTACAGGACAGTGGGTTGGTGCCAATTGTGGAACTAGAAATCTTGCTTGATGGTGACCTTGGAATGGATAGGACTTTCAAAGTAGCCTAGAAGGTATGGCCCGAGGTTTTCTTCTACCTTGCTGAGAATAATGTGATGTCGAGGCCATCCTCTCGAAGCCTAGCACGGTTACTGCTGGTGCTGAATTCAAGGACAAGGCCCTGAAGCTCCTCCACTGCACAATCCCCTCAGCTGTCATTGGAATCATGGGTCGGGTTGCCCAAGCTTAAAGATTAGCTTCAAATTTGAGAAAATTCGAGAAAAAAATGTTATGCCCGAAAAATGAATTAGGGTAAAAAAATTAGACCCATTTCAAATACGAGCCAAGATTGGATTGGGCTTAAACATTTAAGGCCCAACCTAATCCAACCCATCTGCTATGTTTATAATAACATATGTTAAATTATAGTACCGGATTAAATTAGTCTCTCTATTATTAAATGAATAAATTTAGTCCATATACTACCTATACTATTAAAAAGAAACAGATAAGTTCAAATTATAATAAATTCAACATTTACGATATAAAAATGTCTTTAAAAATTATTTTTTTTTCAGCTGTTGTTTAATTCCGTATAAAAGATTCCATTTATAAAACCATAAAAACTTTAAAAATATTAGTAATGTTAACTCTTCCATTTTGACTATATCTGATTGTTTTTCATAGTGCAAATACTAAATTGATCTATTTAATAGTAGAAAGACAAATTTAATCAAGTTCCTATAATGGAGCAACCTTTCAAGAACACTTACTGTTATTTATATATTATATAATTTATAACACAAAGACTAGTAAACTATTAAAATAGTAACTTTTTTTTATCTTTGGTTACATTTTGATTACTTATGTTTGAAATGTTATATTTTAATCACTTACGTTATCGTTTTGTTATATTTTGCTCACTGAACTGTTAATTGTCGTTAACGGTACAACGGTAAGCTGACATGGCACGTTAAATAATCATTTCAAACGAAAATATTAGATTAAATTATACAATTGGTCCCTATATTTTTTTCGTTTTGAGCAATTTAATTTTTTTCTTTTATGTTCTTTTTATTTTTTTTCCATTCTCTTTTGCTTCTCCCTCTGTTTTTCTTTGTTCTCTATTTCTTTTACCGTAATTTTTCTATGTTTTCCTTTTCTTTTGACATAACTTTTTGATATGTTTGAAACAAGAAAAGGCAAAATATGGAACCAAAATAAAACTTACCTCGCACATTCTCACCTTACAATTACAAATCCTCATCATTCACCGTTGTTTTGACAAGCCAATTCGGATCTCTCAATGACCTAGTCCACAAGCTCGCCTCACTCAAAGACCTCGTCAATCGTGACTTATAGCGGTCCACCTCAATAGAGTTTCATGAGCTCATTCCCTCAACCTTCTAACTAATCCCCATGACCACTTTATCTACCTTACCTACAACATTTACGCCCTCTCAAAACTACGTTGTTTCACGAATTCTTCAAACGAGCTTGATACTCTCAATGACTAAAATGACCACCATACAAAACTTACCCTCAACTTTATCCAAACCAATTTGGTTTCATGCTTGACTTCCAATCAAGCTTGCTTAGGAATATTCAAAAAGGTTTAGATCAATTTTATTTAGATTAATTTTATTGTTTGCTTAATTTTGTTCATCAGAAAATAAAGGAAAAGGAAAGGAACAACCTACACGATTCTGTCAAAATTTGGAAAAGGAAAAAAAATTGTTTTGAGTGTAAAGAATTCAATTTATGTTTAGATTTGATTAAGGAAATAGTTTTTTTTTTTTATATTGATTAGTTAGATCTAGTTTTAGTTTCAAAATTAGGTTATACTCAAACTGAGATTTGATTAAGAATGATTGGTATTCGATTTTGAGTAAAATTTAATTTAGGAATCATGTGAAAGAAACAATACTTGGTTTATTTGGTGGGGCAAAGATCATGCTTCTGCATTGAAGAATATGAGAAGAGAAAAAAATAAAGGAGTAGAAGAAGAGAAGAAAAATAAAGAAAAAAAAATTATTAAAAAAATACAAGTACAAGGACTAGCTATGCAATTTGACTTAAAATTTTAGTCTAATATGATGAAATAACGAGCAACATTAAATCACCGTTACACCACTAACATCAGTTAACAACTCAATGATCAAAATGTAATAAAACGATAACGCAAAGTGACCAAAACGTAACATTTTATATGTAAATGACTAAAATGTAACTTAAGGCAAATAAAAGTTACTACTTTGATAATTTACCCCGATGTAAATATTAAAAAAAATGTTAAATGACTATCTATAAAATTTTAATAAATAAAACTATGTTAAAATATTAAATATTAAATATTAAATTAAATATAATATAAATATTTAAAAAAAAAAAACCAACTAAAAAATTTGTATTAACCATTTACATTTTAAGCTCATAATTTAAGTATATCAATATCAATATCATGCCGACCTGACCATCAACAGCTCTAATAGTGTATATATCCAGTGCATTTCGCCACGAATCATGTGGTACTATATCATATGCCACAATAGGTGGGGTTGTTTGAACTGTGTTACCCCGGATCTGTTTCGATACATATTTAGTTCATGGGTATAAAATAGGGTCCCAAACATACCAAAAATCTTCGGAGTATACTGTATACCCTACTGAAGTTAGATAATGGAACTCCAGAAATCAACAGCCTATACCATCAAATAATAGAAGATAAAAGGTACTAAAATTATCAAATGAAAATGCAAAATACTAGCATGTAGAATCCTCTCTTTCTGTTCTTTGAAATATTTTAAAATTCACAACAGAATCACTTCGTTTGACACGAGAACCTACAGTTCAGTTTTTCGATAATACTATGTCCAGAAAGTATGGTTACAGTGTTTTCCTGTATTGAAACAACGCACGGTAAATGAATTGTGGATGAATATAATCAACCCTTTAAAGAGTATTTCTTCCCTGTAAATGGCTGGAACTTCGGCTCTTCCTTCTTTTCAGGCTGTTCCGATTTAGTCTCTTTTCCGGATTCCTGCAAAATTAGATGAATAACGGTAAAGATAGGATGGGTAACGATAAAGCAAATTGGCAAAAGAAAGATCATGCAGAAATGATGAGTACCTGTTTTGTATCCTTAGAACGGTTGACATGTGATCCGAATACGAGTTTCCCTTGAGCCTGGCCTGCAGTAGCTTGTGAACTAGATCCTGAATAAGGTCGGGTATTATTCCCATTAGAAATAGCAGGTCCTTTGTCTTTTGACCCGGTCAAAGAAGCTGGTGGAGACTGCTGCTTCAGAGGCTTCCCATCCAAGCGTCTTCCCGTACCAGTAAAGGCGCTGAACTTTGGTTCAGCCTCAGCAGGAGCTTCTTCAACTGAACGAACAAAGAAGATTACGAGCATAAGAAAACAGGAGAAAAGTCGGCTCTACGATAAACAGTATGGATAATGAAGGTTAAGCACAATTTGTTAACGTTCATTTCACCTTGAGATGACGCTCTGTTCGAAGAAGTTGGTGCAGCAGGCCGTTCCGGCTCCTTGTAATCCAGGGGAGGAGCAAAATCCACCTCACAGTCTGTCTCGATGATACTTATTGCATTGGATGGCTTCGTCTCAATGATATCTATGTAATACTTTTTATTATTATATGCCACCATAATACTATCCCCGGTAGTTAAACAGGAATAATTCCTCAGTGTTGTCTCCAAGCTGCACAATAAATGAAAAGTGAGACACTTAAATCAACAGAAACAGATTAAAGGGCCCATGTTCCTAAATCATCTATAAGGATGAAACCGGGACAAAGATTCAAGAATCTACATCACTGAACACAGAAATTTGTTTGGCTCACACGAAGCTGAATTACAAAACATTGCCAACATCTATGAACGGTATATGAATTGATGATAACACATGTCTTGAGTTTGAAAACTGACTTCTTAGCTGAACAGCAAACATCAAAGAATCAAGCATGAATGTTTTTCAAAAAATAACCAACTCACATAGCTTTTGGGTTTGAGATATCCAAAAAGTCCTTCGTGTGGGGTTGTAATTTAACATAGGTTCCCTTTGGAAGAGTTGCATTCTTCACCCTCACGATATCTCCCTCTTGTAGGACCAAATTCTCCATCATCTACACAAAAACCATTAAAAAACAAAACGGTGCGAATCAGATAAGTAGATTTCTTAGATCTAGGCAGACCAAAAGCAATATGCAAATACTCCTAACTCGAAGCATAAATACACCAAAAGATGCATTGCCTACCCAATATGGCATATAGATCATGCCTTCTTCTGCAATAAACTCCAGTACTCCACAATGAGAGACACGCTCGGCAGCATCGTTCCGAAGCTCAAATAACATTGGATAATCAATATGCAGAGATGCTGCATAATTTTATTAACACATTAGCATTCCATATGACTTAGGAAGAACCAACACTAATTGATACAGAACCATGGAGGCCCTTATAGTGGGAGTCAGATTGTATTTTGCCCCTCTACTAAAAAAAAATGAGCAAACTAGTCCTGTTAAAAATATCATCTATCTCTACTGTCAAAAACTGGTCTTTCTACATCAAAACGAGGAACACATGACACGTCATGTGTAACTGTCTGGTTTTTCGGTCAAGCACACCAATTTTTAAAGTATAAATGGATGAAAATTTTAACAAAAAGGAATAGTTTGCTCTTTGATTTAAGATATAGGGATTAATTTGCTCATTTTTTGAGTAAAAAGGGACAAATACAATCTGAAACAACAAATTACACAAGTTTAATACCACGACTTCAACAACAAACCTAAGCGATCAAGGGCCGACGGAGGCATTATAACTGAAACAACAACGAAAAAGAAGTACACATTAGGAACTTGCACATAAATGAAAAGGGAACATATTGCCATAAACCATAGGTCTTAAAAACTTACTTTTATCACCACTTTCGATTTGCGGCTGCAGTAAAACAACAAAAAAAGAATAAATGATCACAACCACATGCCATAATCATTGACCACATACGTAACAAACCGAGATATTGAAACATACAAAAATAACAATCCATTTTTTCAAACCTTCTCAATGAAAGATGCTGGGTAACATCGGTAACTCTGCTCAAAAGATGTCCCATGATAACCGTACCCATCAAAAAACTGCGAAATCGAGCGACATAGAGAATTAAAAATGACTACCATGTACTGTCATCTCATATCCATTGTAACCCAAACTTCAAAGTTACAGGCTGAGTTTAATAACAATTGAAATCACCCCATAAGCATTCATTAAAACTAGATAATCCAAATAATGGGGGAAAAAGAATGTAAAACTCACCATCTTGTACTGTTTGTAAAACGGTAAAACCAGATAACTTATTGTTCAAGTTCCCTACAAGAAAAAGATAAGATCATTCAAATTAATATATATAACTTAATTCACTAAAATATTAAAAATTTAAAAAAAAAAAGTTACTAATTTGCACAATTTCCACAATTCCTTCTATTTTAGAATCAAAAGTGCATCATTTAGAAAAAAGGAAAGAAACTCTGAATGGAAAAGAACGAATTTTTTAACAAGGATTCAAACTTTTCCCCTTCTTATTTCAGTTGCTAATCAGTAAATTCCGTCCGTCAACGAAAAGGGAAAAAAAGGGGTCCGAATTTAGGGTTTAAGAGCGTAAAAAAATAGGGCAAAATTGAATTAGATCTAAATAAAAAAAATCATTCAAACAGATAAAAAAGCATAAATGGAAGAAAACTAATTAATTGATTTAAATAAATAAAAAAAACCTGAGAGAATCAGCGACGTCTTTAAGAGGTAAATTTGATCGCTGAAGCAACAATAGAAGAGTGAAGAAGATGAAAAGATCACGTAATATGGGGGAGAGTAAAATCGTCTATGATGCAGTTTATATTAAGGTTTTTACATATTACCATTAAAATTCAGCCACGTGTCTAATTTGGGCCAATTACTGAGAAAAGAAAATTTTCTTTGGACCTAGTAGTCCATAAAAGATTATTGTGTTTTGCAAATAGGCCCAAAGCAAAATCTCTAATATTAGACTACTTTTGGGCTTACTTTAGAGGCCCATTGAATCAAAATGGCAAAACTCAAGAAGAAGGGTATTTCAATTTTCAATTTTCAACTTTTACTCCTACCAATGGATTCTCCGCTTCGATTTTGTCTCTCGAATTTGTCCAAATTATTCTAATTGAGAGTGCGATTTTTGGTTTTAATCGAAAAAATTGATCCATTTAATTTTTCGGTTTAGTTTGATGGGACGGGTTGGTTGGTTTTGACATTAGTTTAATTTTTAAATTCTCAGAATTGAAATTGAAAAAATTGATTTATTTTATATTATTTTAAATATATTTATATTTTATAATATATAATAAATATATAATCATATAAATTGAACCCAATAATTCAAGGCTGGTTAACCGATCGACTAAACCAATTATTCTCCCCTAATTGATATTTAAGTTTGGAATCCGTCATACATTTTGATAACGCCATTAAAATGTAACAATGCGATATTCACAGCCAATAACATAATGCCAAGTGAAAGACTCGAATTATGAAACGTGATAAACATTAATAAAAAAAATTAAAAATATATGTGAAATCTATAAAAAGTTATAACCAAAATAGGATAAATTGATGTTGATGTTTAAATGAACATGATTGTATAATTGTTTATGTTCATTTTTGATTTGTTTTTTTTCTTTAAATTTAAATTTTTAAATTTTTTAAAATATTGTATTATCATATTATTATTTTGAAGTTAAAAACTCTAAAATTACTTTTTTTTTGGTTTAAAAAAAAGTTATATCCAAAAAGAATCTAGACAAATCACCGTACTAATTCAATTGAATCCGGATACTTTAGTGCATGGTTTCTCGCCGTGAAGCTACTAAAACCACCACTCTTGACGACTCAAATTCATTAAAATGGATCCAACACCATAAAGACTTAACCTACATTGCTGGGCCGATACACCATATAAAGGTAAGTAAAGAGGGTTAATAATATGTGTATTTGAGTGAGGCTGTAATTATTCGAGAGGTAAGATAAAATAGTGCTTATATCGAGTCCACAAATGTAGATCAAGTCCAAACTGTGTTAATAATTTATTGTATTCAATCTTTTTTATTCTTTCTGAATTTACTTAGATTTTTAAATTAGTAAAAAAATTCATCAAACATCCACAATGGTGATTATTAAATAAAAAGGAGGAAAATTTTTAAGCTAAAACTGAGACAAGTCGATAAAACAGACATTAAACACACTGCAAAATGGGAATACATAACTAAAAATGCTAAGACATTAAAAAACATACAACAAAGCAATTAGTCAAATAATTGATGCCTCAAGCGAGCAATAGGACCAGTGCTCGTCCGCATTAGGCCCAGTTCCCGAACCAGTATAATAATCTTCCTCGTTGCAATAATGAAAGACACTATTATTCATGGCGGTCAACGAACGCGAAGATCCTGATTTAAGATGAGGCATGTTGTGGAAAGAACGAGCGACGGTGTTAGCTAAAGACGTATCGTCGTCAATGTTGCAAAATTCTTCAGCACGGTGCCTGAGGGTTTCGAACATGAGTTCGGGTTCATGTTGCATGACACGGAGGACGTACTCGCATGATGGGCCGAGCATTGCACGTGTTATTGCGAAGCTATGTGGATTGTTGCTTTGCAATACTACAACATCACTTAGCCCGCCGAATAGGTTGTGGACACCACCAAGAGTGTCCTCATAAGCCCCGCCCAAGAACCTCCCTAAATAGTACTAGCCATTACCCGGCTTGTGTAAAGGCAAGCTGGTTTCAACTCTGTTAGAATTAAGTGACCCAAATTCTTATTTAAATAAAATACAATGGTAAAATAAAATAAAAGAAGAATCCCTATAGAACTACACTTCTTTTATTTTATTTTGAATAAGGTTTTTTAAACCTTATTAAACTCCATCTATTTGATATTGATTAGAATAAGGAGTTTCAATCTTACTACACTCCTATTAGAATATGGCTTTATAAGCCTATAAATAGAAATGGTCTATTCCTCTTGTAATTGATTTGAATTCGACATAGTGAATTTTCTTCTCCTCTCGCCAGTGGTTTTTTCCGAAAGGGTTTCCACGTAAAATCGTGTGTTCTTTCCTTTTTTTTTATTTCTTTTTTTATTTTTTCAAATTGGTATCAAGAGCTTAGGGTTTTTCATCTCGATCACGGTAATGGCGTCTTTGAAGTATGAAATTCATTGTTGGATCGCAACACCGCATTCGCGTTGTGGCGAGATAAAGATGCGCAGCGGTTCTTGCACAGATGGATTTAGAGGAAGCCCTGTTAGGGGTAGATAAGATGCCTTCGACATTGTGAGAGGAAGATAAGAAGCGCAAGGATCGAAAGGCACTAACACGATTACATCCGCATTTGTCTAATGAAATTTTGCGGATGATGATGATGAAGAGAAGATCGCGCACGCAAACATTATGGAAGAGGCTAGAACAAATATGTATGTCGAAAACTTTAACTAGCAAGTTGCATATGAAGCAACGTCTTTATGCTCATCGTTTGGAGGAAGGTGCGTCAGGCACGAACACTTAATGATGTTTAAAGAAATTCTCTCAAACTTGGAGGCCATGGAGGTTCAGTGATGATAAGGAAGATCTAGGGTTGATTCTCGCTTTGTTCGTTGCTCCGTCTTATTCAACCTTTAGAGACACGATTTTATATAGCCGCGAGTCTCTCACAGTTGATGAGGTTTATGATTCTTTGACCTCGTATGATAAGATGAAGCATCTTGTGGTTAAAACTGACTCTCAAGGAGAGGGTCTCATCGTTCGTGGGAGACAAGATCGGAATGCTGATGATGATCGTGGAAGGACACAGGAACGAAATCCTCGCGGTAAATCTAAGGGTAGATCAAAGTCTTCAAACAGAGGTAAAACTTGTAACTTCTGCAAGAAGAAAGGGCACATTAAATCTGAGTGCTACAAGCTACAGAACAAAATTAAAAGGGAGGCTGCAAATCAAAAGGGAAAACAACCAGAAAATTCTGGTGAAGCTGATATTGTAGAAGACTACAGTGATGGTGAACTTCTAGTTGCCTCTGTCAATAATTCAAAAGAGAGCGAGGAGTGGATACTTGATTGTGTTGCACCTTTCACATGAGTCCCAATCGGGATTGGTTTACAAATTATGAAGCGGTATCTCGAAGGTGTTGTTTTGATGGGAAATAATGCTTCGTGTAAAATTGCAGGTGTTGGAACAATTAAAGTTAAGATGTTTGATGGAGTTGTCAGAACACTTAGTGACGTACGACATGTTCCAGAATTGAAGAGAAATTTAATTTCGTTGAGTACTCTTGATTCAAAAGGGTACAAATACATAAGTTGAAAGTGGGATTTTGAAGATTTCCAAAGGTTCCCTCATTGTGATGAAAGGGCAGAGAAAGGCTACCAAGTTATATGTTTTGCAAGGTTCTACTGTTATTGGTGATGCAGCTGTCGCTTCCTCTTCTTTATCAGATGATGATATTACTAAACTTTGGCATATGCGCCTAGGGCATATGAGTGAGAATGGCATGGCAGAATTGAGCAAAAGAGGACTTCTTGATGGGCAAGGAATTTGCAAACTGAAGTTCTGTGAGCACTGCGTTTTTGGGAAGCAAAAGAGAGTTCGATTCACTAGAGGAATCCATAACACGAAGGGAACATTGGAGTATATTCATTTCGATCGTGTGGGGCCATCAAGAGTGCCTTCGAGAGGTGGAGCCAATTATATGCTAACTTTTATTGATGATTTTTCTAGAAAAGTTTGGGCATTCTTCTTGAAGCAGAAAAGCGATGTGTTTTCCGCATTTAAGTCTTGGAAAGCTATGATTGAAAAACAAACAGGAAAACAAATAAAATACCTCCGCACAGACAATGGCTTAGAGTTTTGTTCTGATGAGTTTAATAAACTGTGCAAGTCGGAAAGGATCGTGAGACACTTGACGATTCGTCATACTCCACAACAAAGCGGTGTTGCGAACGAATGAACGTAACGATCATGGAGAAGGTTCGATGTATGTTGTCAAATGCCAACTTACCAAAGTCGTTTTGGGCCAAGCGACTCTCATCGCATGTTTTTGATCAACCGATCTCCATCCATTGCCATTGAGAAAAAGACTCCACAAGAGGTATGGTATGGTAATCCCGCTAATTATTCGATTTAAAGATTTTTGGGTGTCTCTGCGTATGCTCATGCTAATAATGGAAAATTGGAACCAAGATCCATTAAATGTGTTTTTCTTGGCTATAAAGTGGTGTAAAAGGGTATAAGTTATGGTGTCCGAAAATAGAAAAGTTGTGATTAGCAGAGATGTTGTTTTTGATGAAACCGCTATGCTACCTAACTTATCTCTTAAAGACTCTTCCAATAAAGAAAATCAAAAGCGGTGGAGCATCAGATTAATACTGAGTCAACTCCTCAAGCCGAGTACAAAAATTGAGAATAGAGTTGCTTCTTCACCAAAATACTCTATCGCCAAAAAGCAGAACTAGAAGAGAAATTAAACCTCCAAAGAAGTATCTTTGAGGTGACCTAGTTGCTTATGCTTTAAATGTGGTGAAGATATAGATGCAAACCAAGATCCGTCTAATTATTCGAGGCGGTTAGTTGTGAAGACTCGAGAAAAGTGGATGTTTGCTATGCAAGAGGAAATAGAATCACTCCATAAAAATAGAACATGGGATCTTGTGAAACTTCCTAAAGGTAAAAAGGTTGTTATTTGTAAATGGGTGTTTAAAAAGAAAGAAGGGACTCTAGGAGTTGAAGAATCCAGATATAAAGCAAGGCTTGTTGCAAAGGGTTATAGTCAAATTCCGAGTGGACTTCACAGATGTGTTCTCCCGGTTGTGAAGCATAGTTCGATTCGAGCTTTGCTTGGTATTGTGGCTATGCAAGATTTGGAGCTTGAGCAGTTAGATGTAAAAGCGCATTTTTGCATGGAGAGCTTGAGGAAGATATTTACATGCAACAACCGGAGGGTTTTCTGATCTCGAGAAAAAGAGGACTATGTTTGCTTTTTGAAAAAGTCTCTTTACTACGGTTTGAGCTTGATCACCAAGACAAAGTGGTATAAGAGGTTTGATTCCTTTATGACTTCTCATGATTTTAAAAGAAGTAGTTTTGACAAATTGTGTTTACTTTAAGAAAAAGCAGTGATGGTTCTTTTTGTGTATCTACTTCTTTATGTTGATGACATGTTGATAGCAAAGAAAAGATAAAGAAGAGATAAGAAAGGTCAAAGCCCAACTAAGTAAAGAATTTGAGATGAAAGATTTAGGACCAAACAAAGAAGATACTTGGTATGGAGATTCTCGAGAGATAGAAAAGCAAGTAAATTGTACCTAAGTCGGAAGGGGTACATTGAGAAAGTTCTTTGCGAGTTCAATATGCAGAGTGCTAAGCCCTGTTAATACTCCTTTAGTGACCCATTTCGGACTTTCATCGGCTTTGTCTCCACAATCGGATGATGAGATTGAGTATATGTCACATGTTCCATACTCTAGTGCGGTGGGATCTCTCATGTATGCTATGGTTTGTTCACGCCCGATTTATCATATGCAGTTAGTGCAATTAGCAGATACATGGCGAATCCCGGTAAAGAACATTGGAAAGCAGTTAAGTGGATTTTAAGATACTTACGAGGTACTACTGATGTTTGCTTACAGTTTGGAAGAACTAGAGATGGAGTCATTGGGTATGTTGATGCTTGATTTTCTTTGGAGACCTTGATAGAAGAAGATCTCTCACTTTGGTTATGTCTTTACAATCGGAGGTTGTGCAATCAGTTGGAAAGCTACTTTGCAAACTACGATCGCTTTGTCTACCTGAAAGCCGAGAGTACATGGCGATTACTGAGGCTTGTAAAGAAGCTATTTGGTTGAAGGGACTCTTTAGTGAGCTCAATGAAGACCTTCAAATTAGCACAGTATTTTGTGACAGTCAGAGTGCTATATTCCTTACAAAAGATCAAATGTTTCATGAGAGAACAAAACACATTGATGTTCGGTATCATTTTGTTCGTGATATTATTGCTCGTGGTGATATTGTTGTGAGCAAAATTAGTACTCATGAAAATCCCGCAGATATGATGACTAAGTCATTTCCTATAACCAAGTTTAAGCATTGCTTAGACTTGGTTGGTGTTCATTGTTGAAGTTAAACCCTTAAGGGGTTTTATGGAAGAGGTGGAGAACTTGTTCGTTAAGAGTTCGCGATGAAGAACTTGTTTATTGAGAATTCGTGTCAAGGTGGAGATTGTTAGAATTAAGTGACCCAAATTCTTATTTAAATAAAATACAATGGTAAAATAAAATAAAAGAAGAATCCCTATAGAACTACACTTCTTTTATTTTATTTTGAATAAGGTTTTTTAAACCTTATTAAACTCCATCTATTTGATATTGATTAGAATAAGGAGTTTCAATCTTACTACACTCCTATTAGAATATGGCTTTATAAGCCTATAAATAGAAATGGTCTATTCCTCTTGTAATTGATTTGAATTCGACATAGTGAATTTTCTTCTCCTCTGCCCGTGGTTTTTTTCCCGAAAGGGTTTCCACGTAAAATCTGTGTGTTCTTTCCTTTTTTTTTTATTTTTTCAAACTCCAATGAACTTATCGATCTTCCCATCACTATCGCAAGTGAAATCTGACAAAATAGCATTCACTTCGGGAATTTGATCCAATCGATGAATGGGGACAATAGGAAAAATCTGAGCAACGCTCCAAAAATCCGAGATCGAAGTGAAAATCGAAATGTTCACCAAATATGTTCTAGCAGGTTCGGATCCGACTATCATTTTTGGAACCAAGTCGAATAATCCATCGACAGCAGCTAAGTGTTTGATCCCCAAACTCCTTTCTTTAAACTGTTCGACACATCTTTGTTTCAACTGTTTAGCATAAAACAAAAATGTCTCGTTGTTGCATCACTCATGTTGCAATAATCAGTACGATCATCCTCGGACAGCTCGATAAAAGGAAGGTTAATTTGGTTCATCAATGGTGTTGTATCGGTTGTAGACTTTGCCTTGAATATCAAAATCAAATGATGAGAAACAATGGCTCTCCCACCTTCGCTACAAATACTCGGATGTTTGATCGATTTATGATCACAAATAACTCAAATCGCATTCACAACACTAAAAGCGTATTCCTCGAGATCATACGATATGGAAATATCCGAATTATCGGATTTTGAACCTTCTTAATCGATCTTGAGACTGCTTACGATATCGATAACCTTCATGTTGGTGCCAAGTCGGGTTAATTCCGAATAAATTTGTGCGGCTTCGGAGACACCATCTTGAAGTAAAGACATGGAAGGGATTTGAGAACCGATATGAAAGTGTAATAATTGTAAGCAATCAAACATGTCTGAACCATGTAAGTCTTTAACGACCTATAACATTTGGACCGTTGTTAAACCGAATTTCCCTTTCTCGCCCGATGTTGACCCGAAATGACCCGAGTGTTTGGTTCTTAGCTTAGCTCGGAGGCCAATCACCGGTTGTACGAAATATAGTTAAAAAATTGCAAATCATTGGAAATTGATTTAAAATTGTAATGTTGAGTTTGGTTTTAGATAGATTCATTAAACATGATTCAGTTTCGGTTAAGTTGGTATTTAAATTAGGGTAAATTCATGTTTTGATCACTCAACTTCAATAATTTACAAAACGGTCATTAAATTATTTAAAAATTTTCATTTAAGTCATTAAGCTGTCAAAATCGTTGTTTTATAGTCTTCTCTATTCATACCGCCTGCACCAATTAAAAGTTCTCTTTCCCTTTCTCTTGTACAATTTAGTTTTCTTCTCATAAAACAGCATTGAAAGTCATGAATCTACGAACCAAAATCAAAATGTAAATTTATTAATAATTTAATGGCTTCGAGTGTAATTTACCTTTAAAATTTTTTGTTTGATCTGATTTGCAGTTTAAAGTTAAAAAATTGAGATTATTCGAGCCGAATTGAATTTTATTTTTATTTAAATTATAATTTTCAATTTTTCAAAAGAGATTTGAATCTAATTGTTAGGGATAAAAATACACATAATAGTATGTTACATTCACGAAGTGGGTGAAATATAATTATGAAATAAATATATTTATAAAAAATTTATATAAAAATTGTTTGATGCTTTGATTATAATGATAAAATTATTATATTTTATCATGCATGATGTTCTAGGTTTAAATCTTATTATGATTAAATTTTTATTGATTTATTATATTAAAAAGACAAAAATACTCTCATAAAAATATAACTTAAATTGTATATGAGAGGGTGTTTTAGTAATTAAATAACTGAGAATGAAAATATAATTTTAAGCGGGTCAAGATTAAATTCTATAATTTCATTAGAGTGAAAATATAATTTCACCTTTACATTAGCTATTATTTTTAGGGTTTTTAAAAGGATTAAATTAAAATTTTAACATTTTAAGGGGTTAAACTATAATTTTACCATAAATTCACTTATGATTTTAAGAATGTTGGGGTTTAAAGCAGAAATTTCCCATTTTAGGCCCTTCACACCTACTTTGGACTCCAATTTTGAAGATGTGATATGTGTCCCAAAAAATATAGTAACAGGATTCATTTTTTTCATTAAAAAAATTAAAATACAAAAATAAAACAGTTGTCACATTTTTCCCTATTTATTAAATAATAATCTTACTTTTGCATAAATTTATTAAAAATTTAAATTTTATTTAATATTAAAAATAAAAAAAATGAAATGGGACAGGCTTTAATCAGTGAAGGAAAGTTCAATTGTGATTTTGGCTCTCCTTTAGGTGCACCTAGCCAGGTTTATTTGGTGTTTTCTCTAAAGAAGAATTATTTGGATAAATTATACTAACAGTCACTTAACTATGAAAAGTTGCAAAATGGTTGTTCAATTATTCAATTTTATCTTTTTTGGTCATCTAATTATCTTGAACTTTTGGATGTTTTCATTTTTATGTTAGTCAGTTAATGACTAAATTTCTCAACTCATCGGTCCAGTACTAGATGTAGCCTTCCCCCCGGGCAAGATGCCTAATATTTACAACGCCCTAATAGTTAAAGGTTGAGATACCGCCGTTAAACAATTTAATGTAACTTGTGAGGTACAACAATTATTAGGAAATAATCGAGTTAGAGCTGTAGCTATGTGCGCTACAGATGGTCTAATGAGAGGAATGGAAGTGATTGACACGGGAGCTCCTCTAAGTGTTCCAATCGGTGGGGTGACCCTAGGATGAATTTTTAACGTGCTTGGGAAGCCTGTTGATAATTTAGGTGTAACACCCTTTACTCGTGTTCGACGCCGGAACAGAGTATGAGGCATTACCGAAGAGTACGAAACACTTACAGATTATTTAAACCATTTATCGCTCAAATATCAAAATTGATTATAAAAGTTCCTTTAACAGACCTTTGAAGTCCAAATCATGCATTGGGATTGGGTCAGGACTAAATCAAAATCGTATAAAATTTTTCGCAAAATCCTTAAGTTTATCTCATTTACAAGGTTTCCACGCCCGTGTGGCTCACATGGCCGAGCCTCTAGGGCGTATAACTCTCTGACTTGCATCTGTGGAGAAACTTGAGTCACACGGCCTTAGTACACGCCCTGTTGCTTGGCCGTGTGGTAAAGTTAATTTTCATAAATTATGCTATTTTTCAAGCCATATTTCTCACTCATTTGATCCTTATTCTTCATCCACATTTAATACATACAAACACCAATTTAAGATATTCAACTGAGCCTTATACTTAATACGATTTGTTAATAGTACACTTCATATAAATAACAAGAAACGTATATGGGCTCAATTCTCATTAAATTTCTCTGTACTTGTACTTTTTCATCCTATGTATTCATATAGCATATAACAATCACACCTCTGTTTTTCACATACATTTTTATAACAATTTGTCTTGGTTTCAAACTACTTCTTATTTGAGTTTTACTTATCAAATCATTTGAGACATCATCATTATACATATAGTGCACTTAAGATGCAAAAATTCTATAATTATGAATGAACACATTTATCAATCACATTTCATGTTTTTATATATTATAGTCTCATATTTCCATGTATTATTTACCACCATCTCCTCGTATTTTTGACAAATACATGTAACAACTCATAATCATGCAATTCACTAACTCTTCCTGCCAATTACAATTTAAATTGGCAAATCACTTATTGAGCCCAATTTCAATGTTCTCTAAAATCCATTAGGATGTATGTATCCATCAATAAATTCCATGTACAGATATCATCACCTCATATTTTCACATACATTTACTTTCCATATTATGAACTCAAATAACATACACAAGACATACCAATACATTCCAAGTACATTTTCATAATATTTCATTTCAAATTTAGATTATGTCATTTTAGAACTCTTCTCATTAACTCATTCGGAATACCATTTCATACGGATAATACACTCAAGGGTGTACAATTATATAATCACAAATGAGCTCATTCATCAACCAAGTTCTATATTCATGTATCATCAACTCATATTTCCTTATATCACATAATTCTATATAACACTTACCAACTTCGTCAAATTAGTGAACGTCTTACGGAATTGTTCTGCACCAGTATGCATTGAATTTCACTGATCAGGTAGCCGAAACTACCACTTTTCACTGATCAGGTAGCCGTAGCTACCACTTTTCACTGATCAGGTAGCCGGAGCTACCACTTTTCACTGATCAGGTAGCCGGAGCTACCACTTTTCACTGATCAGGTAGCCAAAGCTACCACTTTTCTCTTGATCAGGTAGCCGGAGCTACCACTTTTCACTGATCAGGTAGCCGGAGCTACCACTTTTCACTGATCAAGTAGCCAAAGCTACCACTTTTCACTTGATCAGGTAGCCGAAGCTACCACTTTTCACTTGATCAGGTAGCCGGAGCTACCACTTTTCACTGATCAGGTAGCCGGAGCTACCACTTTTCACTGATCAGGTAGCCGGAGCTACCACTTTTCACCTTCACTTGTCCTTGATCAGATAAGTGTAGCCGAAGCTATCACTTATCACTTGTTGCCATGGTTCAACCATTGTATTTTCCGTCAATTCATGTTGTCACTGAACTGAAATGCTCAATTTGATCATCAATACATATGAAATAACACATCATGAAATTCATAAAATTAACAAATGATCACTAAAAATTAGCCATATAAACTCACAAGTTCAATTTTTGTATTATAACGATAATCATAATTTCATAATAAATATTCCAAATAAAACATTATATCAATTATAATCGAGCATGTAATCAATTTATACACAAGTCATTCATATATTATTTGCCCTCCTCCTCCTCTCCATCCACATCCTTAGTATAAACAACACACTTGTAAGTAACATTTTCTATAATTTTCACTATTTACTCATGTGAATGTTCAAGCTGTCCATCTATGTTATATTCACTAAATTATTTTTATCTTGAGCTACAGAACTCCAAATTTCAAACCGTTAATTTTCTTTGAAACTAGACTCACATATCTTCTTACTATAATGTTTACAGAATTTTTGGTACAGCCAATTAGTACAGTTTATTAGTTAAATTCTTCCCTGTTACACAGCCCGACAGCTCTGACCTCTCTTCACTAAAAATCAATTATCTCATAGTACGATTTTCATATAGTCTTTCCGATTATTTCTAATGAAAATAGGCTCACCAAGGAATACAAAAATATAAATTATAACTCATAATTATTTTTGTACAATTTTTAGTGAATTTCTAAAATAAGAACAGGGGATCACGAAGTTATTCTAAACCAGTCTTACAAATATTTAAATATCTCAATATGTAGACTTCCTTTGCTTGATCTGTTTCTTTTATATGAAAATAGACTCAACAAGCTTTAATTCTATATCTCACTCAACTTCTAATTCAATTTCTATAATATTTGGTGATTTTTCAAAGTTAGACAACTGCTACTGTCCAAAACTGCTTTAATGTAACATGTTGATTTCTATTTTGTCCCTAATTCCACAATTCATACAATTCAGTCCTTACTAAATTAACCCCTCAATTGAGCTAATTTTCTCATTTAATACTTTTCTCTATCATTTTAAACTACTTCATAACCTTTGAAAACCAGAATTTTAACACTAGGCCTTAATTTTAACTCATTCACAATTAGGTCCTAAAATCAATTTCCATCAATTTTACTTAATAAAATCATCATATAACAAAATTAAAACTTCAATTCAATATTTATTCATCATATTCTTCCAGCACTAATCCACGTCAACTTTAAAAATTAGCTATAGAATCAAAAACTAATGACATAATAAGTTGGATCCAATTGTAAAAGTCCAAAAACATAGAAATTTCAAGGAGAAAGCAAGAATTAAACTTACATGAAGCTTGAGTATGAAAACCAGCTTGAAACTCTCTCCCATGGCTGTTTTTCAGCTGAAGAAAATAAAGAGAAATGAAGAGAATTCTAGATATTCCAATTTGGTCCCATTTTTATTTAACTAATTTTAGCAATTTTCCAATTTTGCACTTATTTCACCCATTTCCTGATTTTTCTCAGCTATTGCCGCCCAAAATATCTCCTTTGGCTTATTTCCACTTTAAGTCCTTCCTCATTTGACAATTAATCTATTTAATCCTTCTAGCAACTTTTACACCTTTTTCAATTTAGTCCTTTTTATTTAATTAACCACACAAACGTCAAAATTTTCTAACAAAATTTTAATACTACCTTATTGACATTCCGTAAATATTCATAAAAATATTTATGACTCGGTTTATAACACCGAGATCTTGATACCTCTTTTTCTCGATTTCTTGACCAAATAAATCTTTATAAAACACAATTTACAATTTTAAAAATATTTTAAAAGCTACATTTGGTGGTCTCGAACAACTATTTTTTTTTTTTTTGACATCACTAAAATTTGGGCTATTACATTAGGTCCTGTAGATACTAGCACAACATCCCTTCTTCATAAAGTCACGCCCGCTTTCATACAATTTGATACAAAATTATCTATTTTTGAAATATGAATTAAAGTAGTCGATCTTTTAGTTCCTTATCGTCGTGGAGGAGAAATCGGACTATTTGGGCAAACAAAATTGAATAGTTGGACAACTATTTTGTAAGTTTTCATAGCTAGATGACAAAAAAAATCATAATTAAATGACCTCTATTGTAATTTATCCAAAATAATTTATGTTAGAAAACTTTTTCTTGTATTTTGGCTCTCCTTTGTGTGCACCTTGCTAGTTATATTTTTTAAAATGTAAAATTAAGTTAGTACAACTTATATCAACATTTCAAATTAGAATAAATTACTACAAGTTAGTGGTATTAAGTTTGAATGGTTAAATTAAAAAATTTATAAATTTTGGAGGGTCTAACTATTTTTTTAAAATTTTGGTGTTTAATGAGTTTTTTTTTTTAAATAGGGGTCTAGTTAGTTTTTTTTTTTTAATTTTTGAAAATGTTAATGAGAATTTTCGAAATTTTTATATGGTTTAGTTAAATTTCTAAAACTCTTTTAGGGCTTAATTAGAACTTTTTAAATTTTTGGAGAGCCTAAATAAAATTTTAAATTAAAAGTCTTAATGACAAATTTTAAAGATTTTCATGTTGCCGTTGGATTTTGGCTCTCCTTTGGATGCACCTAGCCTGGTTTATTTGGAAAATTCTTTATATAGTCCCTTCAATTTTATGAAATCACAAATTAGTATAATGATAAAATTGCACTTTAACCCTCTAATTTTTATTATTTTCAATAAATTAGTTAAATTTTTATTCCACTTTTTTTATAGTAAGAATTTTACAAGGTCGTGCAAAAATCTGGATATTACTAATTTGACCTTTATCTTTCTCAATGCCAGCCCATCCAATCGTATGGCTGAGAAAAAAAATAAAAAATCGATCCAAATAAATGATATTTGTGCTATTTTAATTTACAGGTTAAAAAATTACGGTTATTCATATTGATTTATTTCGATATTTATAATGTTATTATAATTATATTTATATAACTTTTAACAAAATAATAAAAATTAATTAAAATTAAAATTAAAATTATATTGTGTTTTACTTATATTTCAAGCAGTGATGGGCTAATTTCTCAACGGTGGGATTTATTGCAAGTTATAGCTCTTGCAGAGTGGGTGGGTGTCTTGATTATAATTTACCAAAATGATTTTTTTTTTCTCAAAGAATAAAAGGAGGAATATTCCTTTATTCGAATTTTTAATATAAATATTGGAATTCCACTATTTTGTTTTTTTATTTTGTATTTTTTAAAAATGAAATTGATTAATTCATTTGATGAACGAGACCGTACAATTTCGGGGAGGGGAATAACAAACACCCGTTGTAGGCGGTGAAGGACAAGCTCCATTAACACAACAAATATTTCATCTTCAACATTAATAGAATGATAGTTGACTCTGTCACAACTCAAGCACAATATTTCATTTCACCCTTAAATGGAAAAACCAAATGTTTTCGGTCTAATTATATCCTCAGTCCCTAAACTCTTTGTATTTTAAAATTTATTCGCTATACTTTTAGTGAGCGATCTAAAATTAAAGTCTAATTGATAGCATTGTTAAACTATTTCTTTTAAATTTAAATGGGTTATTTAAAGTTTATATTTTTTTAAAGTTTTTTTTTTTGAACTTTAGTGTGTTTAGTTTTGGTTTTTAAAAATTATTCACGTATTTATTATGTTTTGCCTTTAAATATTGGCTTGTTTTGGTATTTTGATTGGGTATATAAAATTATCTATTAAAAAAAATTAAGATGTTAATTTTGATTGATTAAACAAAAAATATTGAATTAATCGAAACTTTTTAGTTCGGTTCATTTATCTATAACAAAATTTGGTTTTTTTAACGATTAATACCCCTAATTGTTATAAATTGGAAATTAAATTAGACACTTAAAATGACTAAATTGTTAGAATTAGAAGAAGAGAGGTTAAACTTAAAAAGTCCCAAAAGTACAAGGCCCAGACTAATTAAAACAATGTCATTTTAATTAAGATTCAAAATGGAATCTTAATATGTCAATAAATCTCGTTTACCTTACAATGGTGTAGTTTTGGGGACAAAGGGTAAATTACATATTCAGTCACTCAATTTTTAAAAAATTTCATTTTGGGCATAAAAGGGATTGCAATAAAAACATGCCCATTGCAAATTGTTTTTGGTTACTCGTTGACTGCCGTCAGGGGTGAAGTCATAAATTTTTTTTGGGATCGGAGTTTAGTTATTTATTTTTATAAAAGCTAAAATGCAATTTCACCATTTTAATGATTTACATCTTTATAATTTTTAAAGGATTAAATCAAAATTTTATCATTTTTAGGGCAAGTACCAATTTTATAAAATTTAAAGGGTCAAAACTAAAAATTTTCATTTTAGGTTGTGGGGCCCTTGCTAGTCCCATCGCACCTCCCCTGCATGTTGTTAGTCTAGGTTTAGACAATGTTATCGTACAGTCATTTTAATTACTGAACTTCAATAAATTTTCATTTTGATCACTTAAGTACTTGACTTTTTTTTGAAAAATAATTCTAATAAAAAAAATTAAATGACCAGAATAAAAAGTTATTAAAGTTAGGTTATTAAAATGAGTGTATAATAATATTGCTTATTAAAAGGATAATGCGCTTCAGCGCACTCGAACTCAGGGGCGAAGCCAGAACAATTTTTTAGGGGGGCGGGATAAAATTTTAATTTTTTATAGTTTATATCTTTATAATTTGTAAAGAATTAAATCAAATTTTTATAATTTTAGGGGGGCCAAAGTGCAAATTTACCTTTACTAATTTAATTTTTTTTTAAAATTCTAAGAGCCTAAATAATAATTTTACATTTTAGGAGGGGCGGGGCCCATGCCAGCCCCCTGGCTTCGCCCCTGCTCGAACTCACATCTTTTTGCATTGGTAACAATTTTGATACCAATTGAATTAAGACTCAATTGACAATTTAAACCTAATTTTACATTTAATATTTTTGTAAAAAAATTAATAACAAAAAAGTGAAGAAAAAATCAGTAACAAACCTACAAAAGAACGCAATAATATCCCCAGACAGGGTTTTCAAAGAAAGAGTTGTGTCATCGTCAAAGGCGGGGGTCCCAATTTTATGGAATTTTTATGAAGCGTTAATCGGTGGTCCAATATTTTTGACAGTCCAATGTCAAGGCGCCGCGACCACCTCATAATACTTGTATTATAATATATATTGGCTTAATGACAAATTTAGCCAGTAAAGTTTGCAGGGTTTATCAAAATGGCACTAATTGTATTTTTGAGCCCTTTTTGGTCATCAATTTTTGTTCTTTTTTTTATCTATTTTTTCTAACGATTTTAATGAAAGTACGGTTAAAAAAGTTAACGGGAATGATGTAGAATTTCATATGTGAAATATTTTTAATGAGATGTAATTTATTACTTCGTAAACCCAATAAGATAATTGCATGTGAAAAATAATAAAAATAAATAAACAATTCATTAAATTAAAAAATAACTCTTGATTTAAATAAAATAAATGTAATTATCTAAAAGAATTAACTAAGTAGAAAAACTTCTTAATAAATAAACGTATGAAAGATTGAAACCTTTTGAAAGAAAAGAAAGATTGAAACCTTAAATTTATTCATTAAATCTGTTAGAAAATACAGTTTGAAAAAAAAATCAAAGGTTTAGCAACAAAAGACTTAAAAATATAATTAGGACCATTTTGACAAAATGTGTAAACTTTAATGGCTAAATTTGTCATTAAACCTATATATATTATAATCTATCTACTATTTAATTTGTTTTTCTAAGGAATTTTATTTCATTTTTTTCATTATAAAAAGACCTGTATACGTACTATTGCATTTTAAAACAGTTAAAACTGGGGAATGGGGCACGATAAGGTTACAGGCAATAGGAGGGTCACCTCGTAGCTACAGTAAGCAAATTTGACACGTGTAATGCAGATTTGTCACCTTTTATTTAGTTATTAGAGCTTCGTTTGAAAATAATTATTGTAATAATGAGATTAAAAATAACGACAAATTATATGTTTGAATTCAAATGTCGTGATGACAGTATGATAAATTATAAAATTAAAAGATTAAAATATGTATATATATAATAAAAACTTTAATTTGTTTTAATTTATAATCTTAATAAAAAATTATTAAAATTATGTTTATATCAAATAATGATTTTATTAATAATAATTAGAAATAAATAATATAATAATATTAAAATATATAACTATTATTTTTTATAAAAAATAATAATTCATATCTTAGTTGTGTGTATATGCAACGAAGTGCCTCACTATTGGTGTTCTAAACACCCAATGTTTTTTAGGATGAAAATTAAATTATGATTTTTATAATAGTAAAAACATAATTTCACTATTTTAATAGCATGTATCTTTATAATTTTTAAATGATTAAATTAAATTTTTATCATTTTTAAGAGAGAAAAAGTACAATTTTATCTTTACTAATTTAAAATTTTTAAATTTTTAAATAATCTAAATAAAAGATTTTACATTTTAGGGGAGTCGGGTCCTGCTAGCCCCCTAGTTATGCTCCTCCCCAAAAAGATATCAAATCTATCTACTTGTGGATTTCTTTTGACAAGTATCGAGGATGAGTGATTTTTTTCTTTTTGACTTGTGAGTGTAAATTGTTTCAATCTGTCTTACTCTCCATTACATGAAATTACAATTTTATCATTGTATATATATAACCATTAAAAGAGTAAAAAAGTAATAACATGTTATAGAAAAAAAATCAATATATTTTTTCACTTAAGAAGTTAGTCTACATAAGACTAAGGCATGAGTTCAAACAAAAAAAAAAAAAAAAAAGAAAACAATGGTAAATCAACTGTCTTAAAAACTAAATCATGCTTTTAAAGACATAATAATAAATTTAGCCTTCAATGTTTACATTTTTTTTATCAATTTGATCACTATTTTTTTTTTGAACTAATTTTGACCATTAATCTTTCAAAAAGAGTCAAATAACTTATTTTTAATGAAAATGCCAACTAAACATTAATTGTTTTTCATGATTTTGGCATAATAACCTGCATGACAATCCACATGTACTTCATGTTGACATGACACTATTTTTCTATACTCCACGTCAAAAAATATTTAAAAATTATGAAAATTCAAAAATAGAAAAGTATATAAAAGTTCATAGAAATAAAAAAAAAATGAAGTACTCAAGGATTGCCATGTGGGTTGCTTTATTTGAAAACTTATCGATTTAATTAGCAATTCTGTTAAAACACAGAATTTTTACTCTTTTTTTGAAAAGTTGATGGTTAAATTAGACTCTTTTAAAAGGACTGAGGGACAAATTTAATTAAAAAAAGAGAATAATTGCTAAATTGACTTTTTTATAATACATATCTAAAATAGATATTTTATTTTTTATTCAAAAACTCAAAATGTTTTAGAAAATTGTGATTTGTATTAAAAAATATACTTTGGCATTGGGTTTTTTAGGGGATAAGATTCATGTCCTTGTTTTTGGCAAAAATGTAAAATTGATTAATTTGGCCCCTGTCTTTTCAATTTTTGGCTCTATCTCTTAAAATCTAAACAATATTGAACTCATGTCTTTTTATATATATATATATATAAATATATTATTGATTTGTTTATTTTTTTGTTTTTTTAGAATGAAACAATTGTATTGTTTCTTGGAAGGATGAAGTTGAGGACAATGTAATAAATGAATTTTGACAAAATAAAAAGTTTTTTTGGGCTCGTGATTAGAGCATTATGTTGTAGATATAAAAAATTGGGTTCGATTTCAAGTAGTCACATTCTCCTCCTCCAATTATAAAAAAAAAAATAAAAAATCACGCCTTGAAATGATAATGGTGAAATGGTGAATTAAAAGTAAAAAACCCTTGAAACCCTAAAAATATTAGTTAAAATAGTAAGTCAAAGAGTTAATGTAACAGCCCGATTTTGAGCCTCGTCGGAATAGTGGTTTCGGGACCACAAATCCGATAAAAAAAATTAATATTCTTATATTTTTATGATCTAAAATTTTATGAAATGATTTCGTAAAAATTTCGTTTGAAAATTTTGGTGTTTGAGCACTCAATTTAGTCAAAAGGACTAAATTGTAAAAAGTGCAAAACTTGAGTTCTAGAAGCTAGAGGTATCTAATTGCTATGAAATTTTAAATTGGAGGTCCTTAAAAGGTAACTAGACCATTGGTTAACTTGCTGGAAAAAAAATGGACATCAAATAGGTGAAATAGAATATTTTTAAGTTAAGGGCATTTTGGTCATTTGGTGATTAAAATGAGTTAAAAACAAAATTAAAAGCCAATTTTTGCTCATCTTCTTCAAGTAGGCCGAATTTTTCAAGGAAACACCATAGCTAGGGTTTATTCAACTTCTCAAGCTCATAGTAAGTGCATCCAAGCCCCGTTTTTAATGTTCTTTACGTTTTTGGAGTCCCGGTAACTTGATTTAGCTTATTCTATTAATAATTCATGCTAGGATTCATATTTGAAAAAATACCCATAGGTGAAATGTGTTTATTTTGATGTTTTATGATAGAATATGAAGTCTGAAATTATGTTAAACAACTTTTGCTTGGTGATTTTAAGTGAAAACGAGTAAAACGGCTTAATCGGTAAAAATACCTAATGTTCATAAGTACAAGTTAGAGTGAGAATTTGATGTTGCCATAGAAGGGAAAAATGATCAGCATGCCATAAAACATAAGAATAAGGGATAAAGTTTAATTTCTGAGTTTTGGGGCAAATGTGTAAATATGTAAAAGTTTAGGGGCAAAATTGTAATTTTGCTAAAGTTAAGAATTAAGGGCTGTTTTGTTGAATGTGAGTATTAAATAAGCTAAATTTGCTATTATAGATCAAGAAGAACGAAATCCAGAGTTAGATCGAGGAAAGAAAAAGATAGAGGATTAAAAAGATATAGTTGATCGTATTTTGTTTCGAGGTAAGTTTGCAGTAAATAAATGCAATATTCTATTACTTTACATTTAATGTTGTTAAATTTCAGCATTTACATATTTATTCTGTAAATTTATTATTTAAAGACTCAATTATGAATTGACGGAGAAGCAATCTCGAGAAAGTTAGGTTGAACCTTAGGAATGTGTAGGATACAAATGTCATGACATTAGGGTTTAAGGAAATCATGTAAGACCATGTCAAGACATGGCGTTGATATGTTACTATAAGGCAAAGGTCCCATGTAAGACCATGCCAAGGCATGGCATTGGTGAGTTCATAAGGCAAGGATACCACGTAAGACCATGTCAAGACATGGCAATGGTTAAGTTTCATAAGGAAAGGTACCCGCATATCCTTAGTATTCCAAGTGGTTCAACGGGAAAATTCAAAGAATATACCAAAGTAAAGGTAAGGCAAGTCCAAGCTAAAAAGGTAAGGTAAGATAAATTTATGTTAAAAGGTAAGGCAAGTATACAAGTTTTAAGTATATTGAGTTAAAAGCTTAAGTGATCTTGATAAGAAAAACATAAGATAATTCATTAAGAATGTTGTTATCTATTTACATGTAAACTTACTAAGCTTTATGCTTATACCCATTCTTTATTTTTTTTATAGTATTACAAGCCAACTCGAGAATCGAAAGGACGTCGGAGATCGTTACACACTATCAAAGGATTATATCGGTATTTTGTGACTCGAACGTTTTAAGTTATAGCATGTATGGGGACTTAACTATCTTGTGTGTATAACCTTATGATATGGCTTAAGATTGGCTTGTAAATGTATGGTAATGATTAGCTATTAAAATGGCTAATGAAGAGTATGTTTTGGATATTATGTAATGCCTAGTTGGTAATTATTAGAAAGAAATTATGTAAGTATATGCAGGGGAATAGTTTGTACAGCAGCAGTGATCTGATTTTGAAAAATCACCAAAAATAGTAGAAATGGAATTAGGTTGTGAATGAGATATATAATTAAAGCTTATTGAGTCTATTTTTATATGAAAGAAACAGTGTAGGAAAAAGAGTTGTATATTATGAGATAATTGATTTTTAGTGAAGAGAGGTCAGAACTGTCAAACTGTGTAACAGGGGAGACTTTAACTAATAAACTGTACTAATTGGCCACACCAAAAATTTTGGAAAAATTTACGGATATTAATTTCGAGTTTCGTAACTCGAGTTATAGTCAATTTAGTGAACATGACGCAGACGGACAGTTTAAATTTTTATGCCCAGAACTAGTAAGTTAAGTCTAGTAATGCCTCGTGCTCAACTCCGGCAACGGTCTCTGTAAGGGGTGTTACAGTTAATTATATAGACATCTCTAAATTATGAAATTCATTTTAAATTGGCCCTCAAATTTCAAAACATTATAATTACATCTTAAACTATCGATGTTAAATCAATCAAGTCATATTATTAAAATTGTTAATTTAACATTAAACAACACGTCAACTCCTATGTAACATAATTTAAAATGAAAAATAAAATAAAAAAGCAAAACTTTACTTCAAAACTTTACTGCATAACTTTTAAATGACTCATTTACCCAAAAAGGCCTATTTCCAAAAGAAATTACGGAAATGAGCCAAATTAAATAATATTTACTAAAAATGGCCAGTTTGGCAAAAAGCGCCTACATGGCCACGTTTAAAGGGGAAATTTCTAGCAAAGCACGCCCTTGGGGGAGCGTTGTGTGCGATGTCAGCAAATCATGCCTACATGGACGCGTTTTGATGACGTGGCACAAAGCACTCCCCTAGGGGCGCGCTTTACTCCATGTTTTATATCTAAGGTTATTTGCATGTTTAGTCCCTAGGGTTTTTAGGGTCTTTAGGTTTAGCGTTTTTAAGATTTAGGGTTTTAATTAAATTAAATTAGGGTTTTAAATAGGGTTTATGGTGTTTAAATAATCTAGGTTCAAGGTTTAAGGTAAATTAAATTAGGGTTTTAAATAAATTAAACTAGGGTTTATGGTGTTCAAATAAATCAATTAAATTAGGGTTCAGAGTTTTAATTAAATCAAATTAGGGTTTTAAATAGGGTTTAGGGTGTAACAGTCCAGTTTAGACCCTAGTCGGAATAGTAGTTTCGGGACCACAGATCCGAGTCAAAAAAATATTTTAATATTATTTTTCTTGCCTACAGTATGTGAGTAAGCATGTGTGAAAGTCTCGTGAATTAATTTTATTGTTTGTGTGTTTAATTTGAGAAAAAGACTAAATCGCATAAAATGTAAAAGTTATCTTCTAATTGATGTGTCTTATTAATGTGCCGAATTGATGTGTCTTATTAATGTGAGGTCCTTATGTGGTAAATGGACCCTCAGATTAATGCATGGACAAGGATAGACATTAGTTAGTGGAATATAAATGAAAATAAAAAGGCTAATTTGGTAATTAGCTAAATTATTAAAGATTAAATAAAACAAAAGCTAAAATAAAGCATTCATTCATCTTTGTTGCACCTAAATAAAAAAATAGCTAGGGCTTGGAAGCTTTGTTACATTCGGCACTTGCAAGTCTTAATTAAGATATGATAGTTGTTCAGTTTTTGATAATTTCTATGTTTTTGATATCGTTGCTTAGTATACTATCAAGCCCATGCCTTAATTTTAGAATTGATGAAGATTTTGAGATGTGCCATTGATGAATGTTTGAGCTTTGTGATGTTAGTTGATGAAATATGAAAGATATGTGTTAGATTAACATGTTTTGTCTTTGGATTTTTGATGAATTTGGACTAAATTGTGAAAATAATATTTTGAGGGACTAAAATGTGAAATAAATGAAATGTTTGGACTTAGATGAGGCATATGAATATTCGGCTAAGCATGAGTACAAAGAAATTATGTGTATTTTGTGATTTTATGAAATAGGGACTTAAATGTCAAAATGTGAAATATGAGGGCTAAATTGTAAAATACCCTAAATGCGTGTTTTTGGATTGAATTGAATGATTTGGTGAATAAAAGAGTTAAATTTGAATATGTTTAGATCAAGAACCAAAGAAAACGGATTTAGATCGGGGGAAATCGAAAGTGATCGAATAGTCGTTCTTGTCCGTTCACATCCGTACGAGGTAAGTCTATATACAAATAAATGTATTCGAGTTGATTTATTCATGTTTATATTAAATTAAATTGTGATGAATGAATATGGAAAATATACATGTGAAACTTGAGAAAGTATCGACAATATGTCAATGTCCGAAAAGTCACGTACGAACCTTAGGAATAGATAGGATACATATGTCATAACATAGGGTTTCGTTATGTGATATCGTGTAAGACCACGTCTGGGACGTTGGCATCGATTTGAAAATTACGTGTAAGACCATGTTTGGGTCATTGGCATCGTTTATGATTTCGTGTAAGACCCTGTCTGGGACAGTGGCATCGATATTTGTTTACATGTAAGACCACGTCTGGGACGTTGGCATTCTACGAGTGTTCCGAGTTAACCGAATATCCTATTTAATTCTGAGTGGTTCAATGAGAATTCCGAGAATCGAATAAACTATGTGAAATATGTGTAATCGATACAGATACATTTGAAATGTATACCATGTTTGATTATGAAAGGTAAGTATATGTGAAATTGCAAAAGTGAGATATGTGTATAAACTTGTTGAGATAAAATATGATATATATATATATATGAATGCTCTATGATCTAATGAAATACATGGAGATGTGAATTGTTGACAAGCAAATGGTTAGAAACAATTGAGCTAAAGAAGAAATATGAATATGCTATTGAGATATGTTAAAGTTCTTGTAATTGAATTGGTTATAAATGTTTTATATGATAAGTTTATTTGTATATGGCTTACTAAGCTTTTGAAAGCTTACTTTATGTGTGTTTATTTTGTTTTATAGACCATTAAAGCTACGGAAGGCTCGGGGATTGTCGAGGATCATCACCACACTATCAAACTCTATTTTGGTACATTTTGAATGTGTATATAGTTAAGTATGGCATGTATAGGCTAGTCATTTTGGATTATGTTTGAGATGTATATAAAGCCGTGTGATATGGCTTGTAAATGGGATGTAAGTATAGTAAATGTTATTTTTGTTTTGTGATGCGCAGTTAGTATATTATTGATGGAATGTTGATATAACGAATTGGTAAGTTTTTGGATGAATTTTACTTAGAAATGCTTATGATTGATATGAGATAATTTGTGCACAAATTGATATGTTTGATATGCTCATGAATGGTTAGAAAAGTTGGTCATTTTTGGTATGTTTTGGTTACTTTGAAGTGTGAAATGATGTTTATTTGTGCTTGTAGGGTTGATTCCTAAATGGGTGACTAATTGGCTGTGTAAATGGCTTATATTTGCCCACACGGTTAAGCACACGAGCGTGTGGCTCGACCGTGTATCTTACATTTGTAATTTGATTCAAGTCAGGCTCGCAAACGGGCTAGACATACGGGCGTGTGACTGGCCATGTTAAGCAAGTCAATGTCGACCACGGGCCAAGCGCACGGGCGTGTGACAGGTAGTGTGATGCAAGTCCGTGTCAACCATGGCTTGGACAGACGGGTGTGTCTGAGACCGTGTGAGGCATACGGCCTACCCACACGGGCGTGTAACCTCTATGACTTTGAAAAATGTTAAGTTTTCAGAAAATTTTGTATGTGCTCGGTTTAGTCCCGACCCCTTTCTAATTCATGTTTAAGGTCTCCTAGACCTATTTAAGAGACTTCATGTAATGAATTTGCTATAATATGATGATGATATATCTTATGATGTGAAATGTTCGTAAAAGTTCTGATTTGTCTGGTAATGCCTTTTAACCCTATTCCGATGATGCTTGTGGGTTAAGGATGTTACATAGGGTGTTTAAATAAGTTAATTAAATTAAGGTTCTAGGGTTTTAAATAAATTAAATTAGGGTTTAGGGTTAAAATTAATTAAATTAGGGTTTTTTAAAAAATAACATTTTGATTTTTTTTAACAAAATTAACTATTTTGACTCTGAAAAAATAATTTTGAGGAGACGTTTCTGAACAAATAATGTCAAAAATGTTTCAAAAAAGATACACTGTCAACAACATTACAAAAAAAAAACTCACACGTGGACGCTCTTTTCTACAGTAGTTCCTAAAAAAATAATTCTAAGGAGACGTTTCTAAACAAATATAGTGTAAAAAACGCTTCAAGAAAGATGCACTGTCAGCAAAATTACAGAAAAAAGCTCACACGTAGACGCTCTTTTTCTATAGTAGTTCCTGAAAAAATAATTCTGAGGAGATGTTTCTGAACAAATAGTGTCAAAAACGTTTCAAGAAGTATGCACTGTCAATAAAATTACAGAAAAAGCTCCCACTTGGACGCTCTTTTTCTATAGTAGTTCCTGAAAAAATTATTCTGAAGAGACATTTCTGAACAAATAGTGTCAAAAACGCTTCAAGAAGGATGCACTGTTAGCAAAATTACAAAAGCTCTCACATGGATGCTCTTTTTCTACAGTAGTTCATGTTTGGCCTTAGGCTATAAACGAGTCAAATATCATTCTCAGGTTGCATAAGTTACAGCAAAAAAAATTAGAGAGACTAAGTAGAATAGAAATTGAAGATGAGTGAACGTATTAGTGCTATTATTTACTATGATGGTGAGATCTGTGACACCGAGAATGGTGTTATTTTTTTATCGGAGAACACAGCGCGAATGGTTTTTAACCAGAGTATAGATTTTACAAAATTTCGTAAAAAAATTAGGCGCAAATCTTCGAAACGACGTAAAGTAGGGTTTCTTCTATTGAGTATCAATTTTGTACTTCGATTGATCCCGTAACATATAATGCATTTGATATCAAAGGTGTTCGTAGCTTTGAGGCGATGGTGCAGACTCATTTCGCTAGTGGGTCACCCTATCTTGAGGTATATGTTCAATTTTCATCGTTAAATGAAGCATTTGCGACTTTAACATCAACTGCTGTTTGAGAAGAATATAGGATCACTGGCTGACAATCCGTTAGTGAGAGGCAAAACACGGAAGCGCCCGTGTTTAGTGAGAGTATGGAAAACACAACTCATGTACGACACTCGATTAGTGGATGGAACAAGCACATCGGTGGGTCGATGTTCGATGCTGGAAATACGAATTGGGGAATGGCATCAACTTCTAGTGGTTGGGAATCCACATCTAATTGGGGACGTTACGAAACGTTCACAAGAAGGGATGATGTACTCCCAACGACGTCCACCAGCAAGGGGACCTCGTATGTTGCAAATCATGGTGGGTTAGATGATGAGTCCGTTGTGGATCTACCTCGAGAGCCCAACCCGGATGGTGCAGAAGCTGCATTATTTTCTGAACCGGAGCCTATTCTGTCCGAACATGAAGACATTGAAGGGGGTTCAGATGAAGAAGAAGAATATCCTCAATTCAGGGCGTAATCGCCTCCAACCTAAATGCATAATGCTTTGGAGTTTCCAAAGCTACCATACAGAACCCGTGACTGTACAAGTTCGTCATTCGATTCGAGTGATTTGGAAGTTGGTATGGAGTTTTTTAGTAAAAATAGTTTTCTTGGTGCTTTGAAACAATATAGCATCAATTACGAGGTTAACTACAACGTGGTTAAATCCAAATCCAAGAAGTTTGAGGCTAAGTAGTGCAAGACGGTACATGTTCATGGAAAATCACGACTTCTCTTAGGAAAAATACAGGCTTGTGAGAGATAAAAAAATACAAAAGTCCACATACCTGTGTTGCCGGTATAGTATCACTGGGTGTTTAGGGTTTTGAATAATAATGTTATTACTTAATGTTGCATTATTTAACATACTTCACTGACAGGTGTTTCTCATGATCATCTCAAGATGGATTCAAGCATGATAGATACCTTAATACTACCGATGTTGAAGGCAGATCTCAGGACTTGTGTTATGCATAATTACCAGTATTCGTAGCCAATTTAAGTACACGCCCTCTTACCGCAAGACTTGAATAGGTAAGAAAAAGACGTTGGAAAAGATACATAGTGGGTGGGATGCTTTATATAATGAGGTTTGACAGTGGTGTTAGGTGCTGGAGAGGTACGTCCCAGGTTGCATAACAGGCCTTGAAACGGTCCCTGCGTACTACAACGACCGATTGCTCTGTGGATGCCAAGTGTTCAAATGTCTGTTCTGGCGCTTTAAGCAATGTCGGGATGCATATATGTACTGTAAGCCATTGGTACAAATTGACGGTACATTTATGTATGGTAAATATACTCATTGGCTATTGTTAACTGTGACACAGGATGGCGGTAGAAGAATCTTTTCAATTACGTTTGCAGTAACACCGGGGGAGTCAATTGATGACTGAGATTTCTTTTTTTCTAGGTTAAAGAGGCATGTATGCCCCCAACCTGATATCTGCGTTATATCAGATTGGGGCACTAGAAGACTAGCCGCAATTGAGCGACATAAAAGCCTATGGGATTGCACACACCATCGGTATTGTGTAAGCCACGTTGCGTCCAACTACTATGGGCAATATCGGTTTACGACTGAACGAAAGTAAGTGACTAACATGGGTATTTAATCTCTATTAATATACTTTTGGTTGTAATATTCAATTTAATTAGAATGAAATATTGGTATTGGCATGTAATTTTCGCTGTCAACTTATATTTGCAGGGTACGAGATCAATAAGGACCGTTTTAAATAGATGTTGGGAATTTTGCGTTCAGTTAACAATCAAGGCGCAGAGTGCCTCTGTAACATACCTTTCGAACAGTGGACACAAGCATACGACAGCGGCTTACGATATGGTTATATGACCACAAACCTGGCTGAATGCATAAATTCTGTTCTAAAAGGAACGCGTCATTTTCCAATAACCTCGATTGTGAGATTGGCAGAACTATTTCCAAAGCGAGCGGCGAGTTATACAGGCCAAATGCAGGGAGGTCATGTATGGTCCCTAAAGGTATTGCAAGAAATTAACAAAGCGAAGGCGCGGGCCAACACCATGCACACAGTGTGTCACGATCGCGACAACCTGTGGTTTCGTGTGACGGAGTTTGACAAACTAAGTTAATGTATTACCGGCGGGCAATATCGTGTACACTTGACAAATAAGACTTGCGATTGTGGGACGTTTGACGCACTTCGTTGTCCATGCGCTTATGCAATTGCAGTTTGTCAGAATTTCCATTTGGATCCTATAAGATATGTCGATGAAATGTATAAAATAGAAAACATGTACAATGTGTGGAGACACGTATTCCCATCGGTCCCAGATGAATGTAAGTGGCCGTCTGTATCACTTGCTCTGTTTAAGCTGTTATCGGATAGAAAATTGCGTCGCAAACCGAAAGGTCGACCTTACGCGAGTAAAATGCGTAATAATATGGATATCCAAGAAAGAACGAACCAACGCAATTTGTGTTGATAGTGTAGGAACCCATGGCATATAATTCGATCATGTCTAAACCGAAATAGTTGTTAATTGCTGTAATGAAACGATGTTGCATTATTTCTATTCCACGTTATTCAAAAGAACTTATATTTTATAAAAAATATAAAATTAATTAACAATTGAAATATTAAAAACAACTTCTTTTTTTATTAAATGAAACAATATAGAAACAACGTCTACAAATATATTAAAAAAATCAATGTATATGACGGTCGGAATTAGTACTACATAGGGGTAGACGATGATTACGCGCTGGATTCCTCCTTGGTTGCTCCGGCGAAGGTTATGGTTGCTCTAGTTGTGGGTGTTGGGAGGATGACCCACCTCGGTTTAATAAAGAATGTGGAGGTGTTTGCATCACCCACGGCGGAGGTGTTTGAATCTCATAAGGCGATGGGGAATGGTAATGAGATGAGCTCGCCGACGATGCCTCATGCTATCCCTTTGGCGACAATGGCCTATATATCATCGGTTGAGTAGTCGGAGTTATCGAAAAATGAGATGCACCGAGCTATGCATTCCAATCTGTCATAGGACTAGGAAAATGAAACATATAAGGGTTAGGATACATATAAGGACAAGGATACGCACCTGGCATAAGCTGAAAGGGCGGTGCTGTGGGTGTCGTTGATTGAGACATTGGGCCTGGTGATTGTGTGGGTGCTATTGATGGGCCTGGTAATTGTGTAGCCACTGTTGATGGACCCAGTGATTGTGTCACCGTTGTTGATGGTCCCGTGCCGTCATCCCGTCTCATTGAATTTAAAAAGTTTCGTCATTCCCTTTCCACAGGGATTTGCCAACGCCTCTGCTCTATCAACAGCAAATATGTCTTGCCATGAATTCTAAACCATGGCATGTAATTCGGGGTACACGCTAACTCCAGACGATGATCGGTTCACGGTCAGGTATATGATTATAGCGATTTTCCCAAATTTTGATATATTCCGACTAGTATACCTGCCAGTTCGTATTCGTTGGCCGTAAGTCAATTTTGTGCTGTTCCTCAGGAATCGGTTGTCAGAATCGAAATTGCCGCAACACTCTATCCGTCTGGTGCATCTCGACAATAGCATAGTTGACTAATTAGACCTTAACGTGCCAAATATTTGGATTTTGAAAGAATTCCTCCAGAATTACTGCCCGTATTGCCGGATCATCGTATGACGTCCATTGAAACTATATAAACGGGATAAAAATATTAGTTATATACATAATACTAAATACTAAATACTAAGTACTAAATATGAAACAACTATTTTATGTATATATATTTTATTTAAAACTTACTTGAACTTCCAACTGTTGGTCTAATAGAAGCCGTATATCTTCAAGGGCAGTAGGTATTCCAATATAACTCGCTGAATGGTTCTACCTAATTAAATAAATTTTCAGCATAAAATTTTATTTTAAATCTATGAAGTAATAGTAAAATCAAATAAATATTTTACCTCGATATGAGTGGGAATGTATATGGGTGGTTCACTCGAGGACGTAAAAATGGAAAGCAAAATCGAGCCCATGATTGTAGTAGTGATAGACAACCTCCAATTTTGGCTTTATTTGGTCGCATCGCCCCACATATCTCCCGATAAAATGTTGCCAACACGACAAACCCCCAACTAAGTTCGCCAGTTGCTCTAAAATCAACGAGTTTTAGCAGCCACCTTAGATGTACGAGGTTTTGTGACAAGTTCGGCATCAGATAACCTCCAATCATCTCAAGGATGTATGCCCGAGCAAATCGTATTCTTTTTAATTCAGTCGAATCATTCCCCAGCTCCGGGAATGTGTCTCGTAACCAGTCTATCTCGATCTGACCTCCGAAAATATTATCCGAAATCGCACCTAAAAGATCATAGCATATGGCTCCCCAATCAGCACATTTGAACGGACCCGGTGACTGCAACCCCATATACCAGCAATCCTAATTGTAACTGATGTCCTCCAAAGTTATAGTACACTCTCTGCATGGAAGATGGAATGTATGCGTCTCTGGTCTCCACCTCTCTATTAACGCGCTGATGAGTTTCGGGTCCAACTTGCACTCCCGGCCTATAGTGGCCGCATGCCAAAAACCCGCTTCCCTCAAGTAATTTTCTATCAACGGTGATGGCAGACCAGACATGTTACGAATATAACATTGTAATACTTGATCTACAGACTGTTATAAAAAAATATAAAATACAAATTAATTAAACTTACATAAATGAAAAAAATATTCAATAATATTCAAAAATTAAAATTAATTAAAATTACATAAATGAAAAAAATATTAATTAAAAATCAAAATTTAAAATAAACCGTTACCATTTTCATTTGTTCGACGGAGATATGTTTATGATCGAGACGAATTAATTCCCCTGCCATTGCTAACACGATCAAATATTTTTGAAATTATAAAAAATAGTAATTTAAAAAAATAAAGTAAATAACTAATTATAAAGAGCTTTGAGAAATTTAATGAGAAATTTGAGAGCTTTAGAGAGAAATTGTAGAGATTTTTGGATAATTTTTGAAGAAATTATGTGTAAAATATAAGAAAATGGATAATTCAAAAAAAAAAAAAAGATGTTGGTGCCAGCAAAGTGCACTCCTGCAGGGGGAGCGCTTTGTGCCATGTCATCAAAACGCGTCAACGTAGGCGCAATTTGCTGACGTGGCATAAAGCGCTCCTCAAGGGATCGCTTTGTTGGAAATTTTCCCCTTAAACGCGGCTACGTAAGCGCGTTTTGCCAAAACTGACCCTTTTCCATAAATACTGTTAAATTTGGCCCATTTTCGTAATTTTTTTTTGGAAATGGGTCTTTTTGGGTAAATGAGTCCTTTTAAATGTTAAAACTAAAAATAAAGTTAAAAAAGAAAGAGAGAGAGAGTGAATGAATGAAAAAAAGTTTTTGTAAAAGTTTTGAAAACCTCAAAACTAATATTTTTATAATATTCACTCTTTAAAATTTTCATTTTAAACTATCCTACATTTATGCTACATAAGATTTGACATATCATTTAACAGCTAAATTAACGATTTTAATAATAGAAGGACTTTATTGATATAACCTCAAAAGTTTAGGGTTGAAATTAAAATATTTTAAAATTTGAAATCAATTTAGAATGAAGATTATAGTGTGAGGATGTATGATGTAATTAGCTCTAAATCAAATAAAAACAAATTCTAAATTCCGAAACTTAAATATTAAAAAAAAATGTTGAAATGGTGAACCAAAGAATAATAGAAATCCAAACCTTAAAGTTTAAAATTAAAACAGTGAAAAAAGATAGAGATTGAAGATTCCTAAATATGGCCTATGATTGCATGCGAAAGCAAAAATATGACCTAATTTTTTCTGGTCATTTCATCACCACTATATGTATTTATGTATGTATATGCATGAATATATAGATAAAAATAGAATAAATAAATATAAAAAATTATTTGGTATATTATTAATAGAATTTTTTTTGATATAATGCTTAAAATTACTCATAGCTTCTCTCCAACTCTTACATAGGAGCATAATGCACTTCAGCGCACTGGTAATGATACCAATACTAAAATTCAGGTTTATTGTGAAATTTCTTTTTGTTCTATGGATGTAAAATTGGTTTAATTGGTTTGTACTAAATTTTAGGCCAATCGATCTAATGCCTTTTTCAGTTTTAAATAATCTTAATTGAAAAATTAATGGAGTGAATCTTAACCCGAAATTAAAATAGTAAAAAAAAAAAAAATCTAAAATCATAAGTCTTCATCAAAGAAACAATAAAACAAAGACAATAAACGCACTGCAAAATGGGAATACATAATTAAAAACGACAAGACATTAAAACACATACAAGAAAGCAATTAGTGAAACAACTGTTGTCTCAAGCGAAGCAATAGGACCAGTGCTCGTCCTCATTAGCCCCAGTTTCTGAACCCGCATAATAATCTTCCTCGTTACAATAATAAAAGCCACTGTTATTCATGGCGGTCAACGAACACGAAGATCCTGGTTCGAGATAAGGCATGTTGTGGAAAGAACGAGCAACCATGCTAGCTAAACAACTACCAGCATCAATGCCGCAAAATTCTTCGGCACGGTGCTTGAGGGTTTCGAACATGAGTTTGGGTTCGTGTTGCATGACTCGAAGGACGTCCGCGCATGATGGGCCGGGCATTGCACGTGTTATTGCGAAGCCATGTGGACCGTCACTTTGCAAGACAGTAACAACACTCGGACTGCCGAAGAGGTTGTGGACACCGCCGAGAGCTTCTTGATAAGCCCCGCCCAAGAACATCCCTAAATAGTACTGGCCATTACCCGGCTTGTGTAAAGGCAGGTTGGCTTCACCTCCAATGAACTTATCGATCTTCCCATCACTATCGCAAGTTAAATCCGACAAAATAGCCTTCACTTCCGGCTTTTGATCCAAACGATGAATGGGGACGATAGGGAAAATTTGACCAATACTCCAAAAATCCGGGATCGAAGTGAAAATCGAAAGGTTTACGAGGTATGTCCTGACAGGTTCAGTTCCGACAATAATTTTCGTAACCAAATCGAATAACCCATCTACAGCAGCTAACTGTTCGATCCCCAAACTCCCTTCCTTAAATTGTTCGACACATCTTTGTTTCAACTGATCAGCATAAAACAAACATGTCTCATTGTCATGTCTCATTACTGCATCACTCATGTTCCAATAGTCACTACGAGCATCCTCGGACAGCTCGATAAAAGGAAGGTTAATTTGGTTCATCGATGGTGCCGTATCAGTTGTAGACATGGCCTCGAATATCAAAATCGAATGATGGGAAACAATAGCTCTCCCACTTTCGCTACAAATAATCGGATGTCTGACTGATTTACTATCACAAACAACCCGAATCGCATTCACAACAGTCGAAGCGTATTCCTCGAGACCATACGATACGGAAAGATCTGAATTACCAGATTTTGAACCGTCGTAATCGATTCCGAGACCGCCTCCAATATCGATAACCTTCATGTCAGCGCCGAGTCGGGTTAATTCCGAATAAATTTGTGCAGCTTCGGAGACACCATCTTGAAGTAAAGCCGTGGAAGGGATTTGAGAACCGATGTGGAAGTGTAATAATTGTAAACAATCAAGCATGTCCGAATCATGTAAGTCTTTAACGACCCGTAAAATATGGTTCGTTGTTAACCCGAATTTCCCTTTCTCACCCGACGTTGACCCGAAATGACCCGAGTGTTTGGTTCTTAGCTTAGCTCGAAGTCCGATCACCGGTCGAACCGAAAGCTTTTTGCTTATGTCAATAACCAATTTCACTTCCTCTTCTTGCTCAAGTACGATCACTGTGTTGAACTGGAACTTCCTTGCTAGTAAAGCAAGTGCAATGTATTCAGCATCTTTGAAACCATTACAGATCAATAAAGCTTCTGGGTTTCCTTTACAAAGGCAAGACATAGCAAGGAGGAGTTCGGGTTTTGACCCGGCTTCTAAACCGAACCGGAAAGGTGTCCCGAATTTGACTATATCTTCAACAACGAACCGGTCTTGGTTACATTTCACGGGATAAACGCCTTGGTAACGAGACTCATAGCCTTGGGTTTCAATTGCTAATACAAAAGCCGATTGAAGTGACTCGAGCCGGTTTTTCAACACATCGGGGAACCGAACGATGAGTGGCATCTGTAACCCGAGTCCGCCTACCGATTTCGGATCCGAAACTTTCTTAACGACTTTCAATAAGTCGATTTCTTGGTGGGATAGAGTGCTCGAACCATGGGGACGGACGGTGATGTTGCCAGAGTCATTGACGGCGAAGTAAGGAGCGCCCCACCTGTCGATACGGTAGAGAGTAGAGGAATGAGCAGGGGACCAATGGGTTGAGTTGGAATTAGTAGAGTCGACGGCGGCGGCGCTGGTGGTGGTGGAGGAAGAAAATGGGACCGCCGTGGCAAGGGAGTTTTCCCCGGCAATGCAAGCTGAGTAGCCAGGTGGCGGTACGGCGGAATCTACACGGCAAGCCAACGCCGGCATCCCCATTACAAAATCCGAGACTACGTAAAAAACTAAAAAAGATTTAAAATGTGATTAGTTTTCAAAAAATGGGGGTTATCAAAACCCGCCGAGGCCGAGGCCCCGGCCACCCCCTCAGAAGAAAAACCCAAAGACCCAATTAAAACCGGGGGAAAAAGACGATACTACCCAACACTTCGAAAGCTCCAGCCGATCTTTCAGAAGAAGATTTTAATCAAAATTAAATTTTAAAAAAACGATTCTTTTCACTTAATTTAAAGCAGTTTAAACTTCGAAAATGAAGTTCAGCATGGAAAAAAGAAAGAAAATAAACGAGATTGGTCAAATCGGAAAAGAGGAAAAGAATGAAATTTTTCGGGAAAATGAAAGAAAATCTCAAGAAAAGTATGATTTTGGGGTTAAAAGACTGAAGAAGTATACAAAGGTGATTGTTTGTTGGTGAGGCTTGCATGGAGGGAGATGATCCCTTTATATAGGGAGATCAATTGAGGTGTATAAGATTTCCAACACGTTTTCACATAAAAATACATTATTGCAAGATGTAACATATAACATACTTCCAAGTTGCAGACTAATGTGAAATAAAATTATTAAAATCATTAATTTTTTTAGTTTTTTAATAATACATATTATATGTATAAGTAAAATATAAATTATTGTATTAAAAATTTATGCTTAAAAAAATAATTAATTATTGACATATCATTCACATAATAATAATTCATGTATATGTAAGATCGGTAAAATTAATTTTTTAATCTATTTTGAGATGATTTGATAAAAATATAAATTTAAAAAATAAAAATAATTTTTTTTAAAATTTGAGGGAAACACGGTAAGATTTTTATTTTATTTTATTGAAGGCAAATATTTTTTATTAATTAATATATAAAAATTAGAAATTAAAACAACATTGTTGGGCCAATCAAATCTACAGCTGGAAATTTTTAAAATTATTTTCTACCAGAATCTAATATATATATATATATGAAATTTGTGCTTTTATTACTGAGTCGCGGAAAACCAAAAACGAGATAAGAGTTGCTGCTGTGGGTCCGGCATAGACTCTCGTGCTCGTGGATTTTTTTTCAAGGTAATGAAATTTTGAGTTTTCCCCTATCAAATTATGTTAAATTTTACAATAAATTTATTTATGTGCTTCAAGATTGTGAAGTATGGATACAAGTGTTTTCATCTGATCAGTAACATTGGTTTTTCTCTTAATTTTTTCGGTCTTGATTTCCTTTTAACCTTGGTGCAGGGACGTGTCTTTTTAGAATAATCGTTTGGCGGGTCTGAAAAAATAAAAATTTATTCATTTTTCAGAACATCACTTGGACGACAATCGAATTTGTTAAAATCTTCTTTAGTTGGGTTCAACAATATGAATTAACTCTCAATGATTTTCAAAACAGTACTTATAATTAAGGGTTTCAATCAGTTTTTAACGAATCGTTGGTTCACTTATTCACGGATGAGGTAGTGACTACTTCAACTGAGAACTCGTCTATCAGTGGAGTCGTTCGGGATCAGGAAGGAAATTGGATTTCGAGGTTTAACCATTACTTGGGACGATGCACGCCTTTTGGAGCTGAATTCTGAAGTATTAAAAGTTAAACATTCTTATATAATCTTTAAAAAGTAGATGAATTAGAACAGGGACAAAGCCAGAACAATTTTTTAGGGGGGCCGGATAAAATTTTAATTTTTTATAGTTTATATCTTTATAATTTGTAAATGATTAAATTAAATTTTTATAATTTTAAGAGGGGCCAAAGTACAATTTTATCTTTATTAATTTAAAATTTTTAAAAAATTCTAAGAACGTAAATAACAATTTTACATTTTAAGGGGGCGGGGCTCATGCCAGCCACCCTAGTTTCGCCCTTGGATTAGAATTGAAATTTAACTATTATTTTCTCTCATGTCAAAAGAAAAGAAAAAAAAGAATTGGACAAGTGTTTAAATTATGTCCAACTTAAATAATAAAAATTAAATATTAAAATTGAGTGAAATATAAATATTAAAATTAAAATTTAATCTTTCTTATATAATCTTAGAAAAGTAAATGTGATTAGATATTTTGGGTCGAGCTCGACAAGTGAATTGAGGTTATGATATATATTTTATAAAATATAATAAAAATTAAAAAAAATACAAAAATAAAACAGTTGTCACATTTTTAGCCATATTTATTTAATAATTATCCCTTTTTACTTAAAATTTTATTTTTTATTTAATATTAAAATTTTTAAAAAAATTGAAATGGGGCAGGTAAATGATTGACTTGAATGAGTGAAATCAATGACAGGCTTTGATCAGTGAAGGAAAATAAATGAGAGTTGTCCAACCTTTTGTTTTTTTTCTTTTTTTTTTCTTTTTATTAGTTTTCGGTAAATTACACTAGTAATCATTCAACTATTAGTAAATTTTTTTTGATAACTTAATTATTCATTTTTATATTTTTTGGTCATCCAATTCTCTTGGATTTTGGGTGTTTTTATTTTTATGTTAGTCTATTGATGACCAAAAAAGACAAAAATTAAATAATTAAGTGATCATTAACTTTCATCGTTAGGCAACCAAAAAAGAAATTTACTAACAGTTGAATGACCAAAAAATTTTTACTAATAATTAGGTGACTATTAGTGTAATTTACCCTTTTTTTTTTCTTCCTTTAAGATCTAAAACAAGATTTTCATGCTGAAAAGTTCCATTGTGATTTTGGCTCTCCTTTGGGTGCACCTAGACAGGTTTATTTGGTGTTTTCTCTAAAAAATATACAACTAAATTAAAATTTTAGAGGGTTTAATTAAAATTTCTAAAACATTGTAAGGCTTAAGTATATATTTTAAATTTTGGGGAGCCTAAATAATTTTTTTAAAAATTTAAAGGACTTAATGACATTTTCCAAAATTGAATAACTAAGTAAACAAGCTAATTAATGAAAACAATACATTTTATAATCTAATTCAATAATAAAACCAATTTTATAAATAATTAGATTTTCATTTTTAATAAAATTTTATTGTATGAAAAAAATTAAATTATAAAAAAATTAATTAATTTAATAAATAAACTTTAAAAATAGTTTATTTTTATTAATTAAACCTTAAGAAAGTAATTGAATATTTTCAAACAATAAAATAAACAATTTTTTTTTTTCTTACATATATTTCAAGCAGTGATGGGCTAGTTTCTCAACGGTGGGATTTATTGCAAATTAAAGCTCTTGCAGAGTTGGTGGGGTGTCTTGATTATAATTTAGCAAAATGATTTTTTTTCAAAAAGAAAAAAAGGATAAATATCTTTTTGGGCCCCCAGTTTTATAAAAAAATCATTTTATCCCAATGTAATCAGTTGATATTATTTATACAACATTATGATATTTTAAATTAATTAAAAAAAAGTTTCCCTTAACTATTTTTATTCTAACATTTAAAATTAAAATATATAATCTGTGGGTGAAAAAAGCTACGTAATAAATATATTAATTAAAAATTAACATTATAAATAATTAATGTTTAGGTTATGTAATTCAAAAAAATATAACTTAATTTATTTAAATGACAATATTTTAATAATTTTATAATTAAAAATTTAAAAAACAATAATTTTTTGAAAAAAAAACTAAAAAAACTAAAAACTTTATAAACGCATTTAAATTTAAAAGAAGTTAAGTCGATTCAGTATTAACTCGATTGGCATGAGTATTGTTACTAATTCAGTAAAACATGGGTTTGAATGCACTAAAACTCTTTATTCTTCTATTTATGCGTTGTGGAGAGACTCGCAAATTAAATGTAGGGCTAAAATGATTATTTTTTAAAACACACTAAAATTTTTCATCAAAACAAGTGTAACCAATGCCAAAACAAGAATCCAACAACCATGATGACAAACATTTAATTGGAATAAAAATATTTTTTATTTTTATTTTTTGAAGGCAAATATTTTTATTAAAAAAGAAAATTAAAACAATATTGTTGGGTCAAATCAAATCTACAGCTGGAATTTTTTAAAATTATTATCTACCAGGATTTAAAAAATATATGAAATTTGTGCTTTTATTGCTGAGTCGCGGAAAACCAAAAACGAGATAAGAGTCGCTGTAATGGGTCCGGCATAGACTCTCAAGCTGTGGCGGATTTTTTTCGAAGGTAATGGAAATTTCACAGAGTTCTACTACATAATCATAACAACAATTAGTTTGAATGCATTTATTTCGTATGGGATGAAATGAACAAACGTCATATTCTTCTATTAATTATTGTATTATATTTCGTATAGCATTCACATCATTGCTCAAAATTACATCGAGATGGATTTCGTGTACTGACCTGATGGTCAGGGTGTTCACCGCCCTATATGTGACTCCAAGAGATACTTAATATCCATCTCTATAGCACAACATTTTCGGTAATTTCAAAAAGTAGAGTTGAGAGAAGAAATAATTAGATCTTTACAATACGATTCAGGGTAAAAAATGGAAGCTCCAAGATATATTGCCAAGGCTTTTGCAATTCTTGATGAGGAAGTATAAACTCTAGTATCACGGGTCACAGTTCAAAATCTGTGACCATCGCACAGAATGTATCCCATAGAGGTCTACCTTTGATATGGAGATCATTTAACTCATGTATTATAATGTAGTCACTTTTAGTTATTGTACTTTTCGAATTCTAAAATTTTAGTCTTGATCAAATAGTAATTACTAAATTTATTAAATTAAATTATGCTATTATAAAAATATTAAAATACACATATTATCACATGTGTATTAATTTAACCCGAAACTAAATAAAAATGTAAATCATACATGATATTTCTTGTCAGATATGTTTCTCGAAGAAAATAATACTTCATAATAAATGGTATTGGAAATAACTTCTTATCATCTAATTTCACATCCAACATTCTAAAAAGTCAATAAAATGGTTTAATTTACTAACAAGTGTTAGATGCAAAGGTAAAGCATGTTATATTTCAAAATACAGATTTTGAATCTATAAGATGATATTATTAAAAAATAATCATAAATATCAAACATAAATCGTAAAACAGATATAAAAAATAAAATATAATTTAATCCTAAATTTACACGATATTTTTGTAAAAAAAAAAATCAACAAAAACGTGAAGAAAAATAACTCCAAATATATTTATATATAAACGTCCAAACCTAGAATAAAACACAATAATATTTGTACAAAGAATGGGGTTATCATCAAAAGCCGGGGGTCCAAAATTTATGGAATTTGTGTGATGTGTTAATCTGTGGTCCAATTTTTCTGACGGTCCAATGTCCGGGCGCCGCGACCACCTCATAATATTTGTACCATAGTATAATATTATTATCTATCTACTCCATTTAATTTGTTTTTTTAAGGAATTTTATTTCATTTTTTTCATTGATGAAAAACTGTCTACGTAGTAGTTCTTTTTAAAAATAATTAAAACTGGGATTGGGGCACGATAAGATTACATGCCATAGGAGGGTCACCTCGTAGCTACAGTGTGATATTTTAACACCTGTAATAGCAGAATGGCAGCTTTTATCATTTTATTATTGTATATATAATATTGTTGAAAGAATAGTTATTAAATATTAGTTCAATATAGTAGGACGTGATTTTAAGTGTGTTGAAATGTATTATCCTCTAATTTAAGGGTTAAGGAGGGGTTATGGATAGTTGTAGGCATGATATAAAAAATAACAGATATGATACGAACCTATAATGAAATACGGAAAAATAAAGAGCTTTTTAAACTGAATCATGCTTTTAAAGGCATAATATTAAATTTAGCCTTCCATGTTTGCATTTTTATGTTAATTTGACCTCTTTTTTGAAGCTAAATTTAGCTATTGACCTTTCAAAAAAAAATCAAAACACTTATTTTTAACAAAAATGCCAACTAAATATTAATTTTTAACGATTTTTGCATGACAACCTCTATGGCAGTTCACGTGTATTTCATACTGATATCACACTATTTGCCCTAAATATGTATCGGGTTTCTTGTGTGATACTAAGTGTGTGTTTAGTATTTGCTTCTAAGAAGTACTTTTGAGTTAAAAACATTCTTAAACAAATTATTTTTTCAGAAAGAAAGTACTTCTCCTAAGTAAAAAATTAGCACAAAAGTATTTTTTTTGAGAAGCTGAAAATTTTAGTTTCTCTCCGAAAATATTTTTTTCCCAAAAATACATTTGAAAAACATTGCTAATTTTAGGGCCACCCAAGTTGTTGATAAATTAAAGAAGAAATTATAGAACTTCACCAAGAAAAGAAAAAGAAAATTGTAAATGACCCAACAAACACATCCAATAGCTTTAAAATCAATGCTTGGTGTCGTCGGCTATTAAAGCAACATTCATAGCCTTCTTCATATATTTTCCTATGATGAGAGTTTTAATACAAGTCTTTTACAGTTCTGTGTTTGGTTATGATTCAAAGAGATAGATTAGAGCAAATAATGTTCGGCCCCATTTAATTTTTGGAAGCTGTTTTGATGTTTAAGTGAGTCCCAAGATGTTAAAACAAGACATTGTAGGGGAAACATTAGTTTATTATTTTATGGGTATATTACGGTTTTAATCCTTTTATTATGTAGATTCTTAATTAGGTCCAAATTAATAGAATTGTTAGTTATTGCCTCTAAAATGATAATGTGAATTTAAAAGAAGGGTCTAGTCCATGGAGCTTTAGTTGACACCATTGTCATTGTAATAATCAGGAGACTGTGAGTTCGAGCATATTGAAACGGATGTTTTCTTTCGATTTAAGGGTTTGACAGATTTATGGATAGAAGTAGGCATTGTATATTATGAGTTAAACACGATTCACTTGATTTCCTACTAGTTTTGATTGTGTGATTGAATAAAATTAAAAATAAACATCAATTTGAACAGATTAATATTATAAAATAGAGAAACTGAAATATGCCAAATTAAAATAAGGGTTAAAATATGTTGTTAGCCCCTGTACTTTAACAAAATTTGAGACTTAGTCTATGTACTTAAAATGTTAATAATTAAGTCCTCCAATTTTTTTATTTATTTAAAATCCACAATCCAACCATTAAAGTAGCAAATATTTTCCGACAAAATTGGCAGAAACTACCAATGATAATAACCAATAGACTAAAACTTTTAAATTGAAAAAGTAGAAGATTAAATTTTTAACTTTTAAAGAATTTTATACAAGTACAGGGACTATCAACAAATAGTAAAAACACTAAAACCTTAGAACCATGTTTATTCTATCAAAAATTAAAATATTTTCGAGTATCATTTAAAAGACTCGTAACATCATTTTAAATTCGTTTATGAAAAATTTTCATTACCAGTGAACGGAATAATAAATCGAGTGAGAAGATGATCGAAATAATAAAACCCACCACGTTTTTGCTAAGGATGAATAGTTCAACTTGAGGAGATGGGAATGGATTGATGGATCTACAACCACAAGTATTATTATTCTTAATAAATTATGTAAAATAAAAATAGCAAAGTTTGTAGAAATGGACAAATTCTTTAAAGGTGGGATATGGGTTCCGATAAAGAATGTTCATTCATTGAACTTACCTAAGTTAAATTTTATTTGGTAGCTCTTTTTCAACGTAACATGTACTGTGGGTATATTTTTATTATGCAAGTATGATTAGTTAATTTATTAAATAGAAATGTATTGTTCGTTTTTTAACATTAGTGAATCTTTCTTCTTCTGTCCATAATTTTTTTTCGAAAAGATTTTCATGTAAAATTTGTGTTCTTATTTTTCTTTTTTATTAATTTACGATCGTCCTATCGCCATTATCGATATTTACTATAACAAAACCGATGATATTGACCCAATCCAAATCCAAATTATAGTTTTTAAAACAAACTACATAACCTACTTCAAGAAATTTGTGGTTTGTGTTAAAAGTTGTTATATATATATATAAAAGTAATACTAGTTGTCATATTTGTTAGGTTAGAAATTGAGTACTTAAATATTATTAATTTAAATCTTGAAAATTAATATCCTATTTTTACTTTACATAACCCTTTTCTTTTTAAAAGTGAGTCTTATTTTAATTCTATTCAAAGTATAAATCTTGTTGATTTAATTACAGCATTATTTAATTAATAAAACGTAATTTATTAGAATTTAAAAAAGAAAAATTAGTAGTTAATTGAGTCTTAGCTCGATTGGTATGGATGGATATTGCTACCAATGTAGGAAGATGCGCGCATTATACTTCTATTTATGAGTTAAGAAGGGGTTATGGATGATTTTTAACCTTTTTTTGTATAAAAAAGAGCAGATATAATCTTTGCGATTTTTTTTAGGGGATAAGATTCATGTCATTGTTTTTGTGATAAATGTAAAATTGATTAATTTGGCCCCCTTCTCTCTCTCTTTTCAATTTTTGGCCCTATCTCTTAAAATTTCAACAACATTGAACTCATGTGTTATGTTATATATATATAGGTTTTTTTTTTCTAAATGGAACAATTGTATGGTTTCTTGGAAGGATAAAGGTTGAGGACAATGTAATAAATGAATTCAGACAAATTAAAGAGGTTAAAATCACGTGTTGAAATGATGAACCAGTTAAAAACAAAAATCCCAGATTCTTAATTTAAAAAAATTAATAATAATGGTGAAATGATGAATCAAAAGTAAAAACCCTAAAAACAAACCAACATAAACATTAAACTCTAAAAATATGAGTTAAAATGGTAAATTAAAGGGTAAATTACGCTAGACATCCTCAAACTATGACACTTATTCTATATTGGACTTAAACCATCAATGTTATATCGTGTTAAATAATGTGTCAAATCTTATGTGGTATAATTTAGAATGAAATTTTTAAAGAAAAACAAAACGTTAACGTATAACTTTGAAAAGTTAAAACTAAAAATAAAGTAAAATCGAACAAGAGAGAGTGAACGAGAAAGCTTTTGTAAAAGTTTCGACAATTTCAAAACCAAGATTTATACAATATTCATTTTAAATTATGTCACATAAGATTTGACATATTATTTAGCGGTTAAATTAATGATTTTAGTAATTAAAAACCCTTATTGATATAACCTCGACAGTTTGAAATTATAATTAAAATGTTTTAAAGCTTGAGACCAATTTAAAATGAAGATTATGGTTTGAGAATATGTAGTGTAATTAACTCTAAATCAAATAAAAACAATTTCTAAATTCTCCCCAACCCATAAATAGGAGAATAATGTGCTTTAACGCACTTAAACCTACGTCCTCCTCCATTAATAGCAATACCCATGTCAATCGAGCTAAAACTCAATTCGTTTAAATTCTAAAACTTAAATCTTAAAAAATGTTGAAATGGTGAACCAAAGAATAATTCCAACTCTAAATTTTAAAATTTAAATCCTAAACCTTAAAAAATTAAAATAGTGACAAAAAGGAAACTGAAAGAAGATTAAGAGATTGAAGATTCCTGAATGTGGCCTATGATTGCATGTGAAAGCAAATGGCTAACCAATATTGTAAAAAAAAAAAGTACAAAGAACATGTAGGGATTCCAACTCCCCTTAAGCTAATTACAAAAAGATGACCTAATTTTTTCTGGTCATTTCATTATCAATATATATATATATGTGTGTATGTGTATGTGTATACACACTTAAAAATTAAAATTATCCCACTACATAGTACGATGAGCATGGAAGTGACCTAATCAACCCAATTTCTTTACATGGATAAATGAAAAGATTCGTTAAAGATTGAGTACCAATGTTTTAAAAAGAATGAGTACTAAATAAATATGAATATTTTTTATATATTATTATGGAAATTCTAGGTTTCATAAAGAGGGGAGAAAAATTGGGTGACAGATGGTATGACGAGTTTGACTATGAGAATGGTTGTCGTATGGAGGGTTTTTGAAGAATCTTGCTGGGCAGTGCATGACATTGTGATGGCTGAGAATCCTAGCTCAATGCGTGGTTGATAGTTTTTTTGTTATATTGTGCTCTTTCTTTTTGATAAAAAAAAAAGTTGAAAATGTTTTTTAAGGTGAATTTTAGTGTCAAAATTTTGAGAGTTTAACTAAAACTTTCAAAAAAATTTTAAAGGATTTAATGAGAATGTTTAAAGATTTTGGTAATTCTAATTAAAACTTTAAAAAATTTAAAGGTTTAATGAGAATTGACAAAATTTTTATAGGGATCTAATTAAAAATTTAATTTTAGAATTAGCAACTAAAAGTAATAGGAGATAAGCCCCGTATGCCCTCGTTACTGTATGTATTTGATAAGAAAATTAAGTAATAAAACTAACAGGAGATTTGACCGTATTTCAACCCTATTTGTGGAATTAAAAATATTCATCTATAGTATATTAAATGTTAATCTAATGAATATTATGTAAAAGTACTACAGCGGTCTTTATATTAAGAGTCAGATTGCATTTTACTTTATTTACTCAAAAAAATGAGTAAATAAGTCTATTTACATTAGATCAAAGAGTAAATTAGTCATTCTATTAAAAATTTCATCAATTTCTACCATTAAGAACTAGTCCTAGTACATCAACATGAGGTACACATGGCACGCCACATACAAATGTTTAGTTATTCGTTAGCTACGCCAATTTTTAACAGTAGAAATGGGTAAACTTTTTTTATTAGAAATGACTAGTTTGCTATTTGGTCTAACGTAATAAGACTAATTTGTTCATTTTTTTGAAGAAAAGAAGTAAAATAAAATCTGACTTTTAGTATATGAACCTCTATAGTGCTTTTACCATGAATATTATTATATGAATTAATTAGAGTAAACTCAATTTTCAATTATTTAATGTATGCCATTTGAACATTTAACTTTAATGTTGGTGCATACATTTTTGTTTAGAGAAAGAAATGAATTCCATTATATATATATATATATAAAGGTTTTGATGATGGTAGCAAATCTTCCTTTCTAGTAAAATATGCATATATGTGTATATATAAGTTAATGACTCACCATAGTTCTTGTTTGATCATCCAATGATAAAATGTTTTTAAAGTAAAAAGAGGGTATACAATGGCAAATGATGCATTGATGCATATAGGAAGCAAAAGGCTTAAACAAATGTTGCTTTATTTCCTTGTTGGGGGTGGCAAAATGTTGGTCTAATCTTATCTCCTTGAACTAAAAGTTCTATACTTTGCATTATCATTTACCTTATTTTTTATTTTTCTAATCTATATACTTTACACTTTATTTTAAGGTTCTTTTTTTTGGTATCTATCACAAATAGCAGTGATTGTTCTTTTTATTTTAAGTACTTTTTAAAGAAAGAGTTAAACGGTTTCTTATGAAATATGTTCTATTCTCATGAACGAAGATCGAACCCCTAATCATATGGTTAATAGATGAAGTATAAAACCGCTACATCCTACATTAAAATTTTATTTGAAGTGTACCTAATTTCAAAATCAACTTTAATCCTTTTATTTTTTTTAAGTAACTAATTTAACCCCGAAGTAGAATCTCATTGTAGCATCTTACTTTTAGAAAAAAATGTAATCCCTCCTAACTTTTTGTGTAGGCTAGTTTTAGCCCAAAAATGACTTTTTTCTAATTGGCCCAAAATGTTGTTTTGTGTCCAATGATATTGATTAATTGATATTACTTTTTAAAAAAAAAAAGTGGGGTAAATATAATTTTTAGTTATTAAGTTTGACAAATACGTCCAGATATATGTATTTTTTTCTATATTTTGATATTTAAATTTGTAACTAAACCCAATTTGGTCATTGAATTTGACAAATGTAAAAGTCTAATGATGTGGCGCAATTTCAAAGAGCTATATTATCGAATCTTGATGAAATTTAAGTTTAGGGACAAAATTAAATCTAATTATCAAGTTCAGATACCGAAATGGACCAAAAAATTATATGTAGCAAAGTAGAATGAATTGCAAAATTCAAAGATTAAAAGTTATATTAACCCAAAAACGTATTTTGTAATCTATACTATTTATTGAAGTGTTTTACTGAGTTGGTATCACCCTCAACCGGGTCACCAACTCAATTATGAAATTACAGAAACACCAAACTTCTAAATTATAAATAATATTATTATGAATGACACTTTTATTTTTTCATACTTATATATCATCTTTAAATAAAAGAATTATAAATTATAAATCCAGATCATTGAGAAAAGATTGTATGAAACGGAGATATTATCTCTTTTTAATAATTTAATGCCACATTGAAAATTCTTAAATTCAAGATGAAATTATTAATGTAGCATTAAAATTCGGAATAAAATAATAAATGTTTAAATCAATCCAATTTGAAAACAAATATTCTATTAAATGCTTAATTTGTTTTAACTCAATTTGCACTTCTATTAGTTTTAGATTAACATTTCAATTTTAAAGCTACCCCTTCTTTTGAGAATTCAACAAAGAATTTATTAAATTTCTCTGATTTTAATAGTAACTTATGAATTTTATTAACCCAACCCAACTTGATTAATCAAACCCGATTAAACCGAATTTGAAACCAACCTAACTTTATTTGACCCATAAAAAGTTAAAATAAACTCAAAAAATGCCCCGAACCCAAACCTGAAATGATCAAAACCGAAATGTCTAAAATCCAAAATGGCTCGAACCTGAATAATTGACATGAAATGATTTGAACTCAAAATAACCACTATAAAACTTGATTGACAAATCTGAACGACTTAAACCCAAAATGTTTTCAATCCGAAACAACCCGAACTCGAAACCAATCTATAATCAAAATAACCCAAAAATTTTAAAACCCACATTAACCTAACCTGATCAAAACCAACTTGACCCGTCAAATTAACCCATTAGTTAGTTTCAACTTATGAAAAGATACATTGTTGAAAAAGAATCAAACGAGGAAAAGCTCCAAAACATTTTATTAAGACTTAAAGAGAAACTCAATTTCTACTACTACAAAGAGGAAAAGAGCATCCACCCAAAAAAAAAAAATGTTCATCAATATTTATGTGCGAACGCGGCACTTGATGTCCAACCATAACTAACCTGATATTGATCGAAATGGTTTTCAGTCTAGTGCTACAGATAAAATCAATAGGAGAATACTATGCAGCACTTGAGTATCTTATTCTGCTCGGGATTGTCCAGCCCGAGATGACAAGATAATGCCGACAATAAGACCATAAAGAGCCAAAGCTTCAGCAAAGATGAGAATAAGGATCATTCCAACAAAAAGCTTTGGCTGCTGTGCGTTAGCTCTGCAATAAACAATCGTTCGAACATTCAAAATATTTTCCATGATAGCGAAAGATAAACAAAATCTATCACAGATGGAGCAATCTGTAGGTTATATGACTACCTTTATCGGCAAGTTTCTTATGATTAAGACACTCAGCTGGCTCACATACTATAGCTTTCATTAAAAGTATCTTGAAGATCCCTATACCCTTTACTTAAGAAATGGGCAAATTAATCCCTATACGTTAAATCAAAGACTAAATGGGTCTTTTTTGTTAAAAATTTCATCAATTTCTATTGTCAAAAACTGATGGGTCTGTCTAAACAACCAAACAGTTACACATGACGTGCCACACGTAACTCATTCTAACATATAAGACCAGTTTTGAACAGTAAAAATAGAAAAAAATTTTAAGAGAATGACCATTTTACTCTTTGATCTAGAGGTGTTCATGGGCCGAGCCGGGCCGGGTTCAACTAAAAATTTAGGCCCATTCATCGGGCTCAGGCCGGGCCCAAAAAATGGGCCTAAATTTTTTCCCAAGCCCGGCCAGCCCGTATTAAAATTTTATATTATTTTATATAATTTTTAAATATATATAATACATCAAAAATACTAAAAAAATCAAAATAAATATTTCCCAACAAATTGAAAATAAATTTTAAAAAAAATATCTAGATTTAAATAACACTAAGATAGATGTAACTTAACAAGCAAATACCTCTAAAATAATAATAAAATTAACAAATGCCTTTAAAATAATAACAAAATCAACAATAAATTAAGTTTTGTACAATATTCAATCAATAACAACAAAATAATAGCAACATAAATGTAATATGGTAGCAAAATGGGGAGAAAACAACAAGAAAATAACATTAAAAATTAAAAAAAAATTCAGATTTTTTTTTGTCATTTAGTGAATTCAGGCCGGGCTAGGGTCGGGCCAAAAATACCTTACCCGAGGCCCGGCCCATTTTTTAAACGGGCCTTATTTTTTGTCCAAGCCCATTTTTCGGGCTTATATTTTTGCCCAAAACCTCCCAAATTTTGGTCTGGCCTTCGGGCCGGGCCTGGCTGCCCGACCCATGAACACCTCTACTTTGATCTAATGTAGAGGAATTAATTTGCCTTTTTTTTTAAGTAAAGGAGGCAAAGTGCAATCTAAATCATAATACAATGGCTTCCATGATACTTTTACCATTACTGTAAATGGAATTTTCTGACACCTTTATTTACTAAATACATCATTAATCAACCATTTCCAGTGTAATTCGATCATTCCCATAAGCACAGATTCCACTTTTCTATAAGTCCAAAAACTAGCACAAAATAATCCATCCTTTTTTCCGGTTTATTGGTTTGGTAATTAAAAGTATAAAGGTTTTGTCACCTTTACAACGGTTTCTTCGTTAGGTAGGATGTTATTTACTTATAGGCCCAAGCACTTGCTTTTCAAAAAGAAACTTATCCAAATCGGAGTTCTCAATGTTCATATCAATTGATCATAGAAGAAAATTTCTATTTCATTAGTGCCTAAAACGTAGGACCGTATCATTGTAATAGGAGCCATGTCTAGATATAATGGCTCATTAAGCTAGTAAACTCCACAAGGGCATAAAGCAACCACGAAAACTATAAATTGATGATTTGAATCAATTATATCAGGTTCTAAGCAACAACATATCCAAAACCAAGGGGGATAAAAGAACCATACCTGACACCAGCATCGCCGACAATTCCAATTGCCATCCCAGCAGAAAGCCCAGCAAGGCCACAAGCAAGACCAGAAGAAAGATGGGCGTAACCATCGAAAAGGTAATACGATTTGGCCTTAGGATTGATCCCAGTACTAATAATGACAGCGATAATCAAGCCATAAATACCCAAAACACCAGCCATAACAACTGGTACAATAGATTTCATCACCAATTCAGGCCTCATCACACCCATTGAAGCCACACCAACACCGCTCTTAGCCGTCCCATATGCAGCTCCCATGCCTAAAATCATAAATTACATATTTATTTTCTTTCAATTTTTTTCTTTTTCAAAGTGCTACAAGTACAATACAGTACAACCAAAATACAAATCCATGTCCGGGTAACTACAAATATCAAACTGTTACACCATAGAAGGACTGTCCAAGTAATCATAAAGTAAAATCTGTCAACAGCACATGATGTGACTCGAAGACCCAGCATAGTGGACTCAAACTTGGGTACTCAGACCCAGAACCTCCGCCTTTGCCAATTGTGCTAAGGCCTCAAGGCCTTTTTCAAATTCAAAAGATTTCAACCATTCTGAATTTATTTTCAATGCAAAATTATTATTAGATTTACATCTAAAAGACTGAAGTTTACGTGAATTCCATCAATCTTTTCCAATTAAAAACTAAACCTAATTATAAAAGCATACATTTTACTCAGCTGAATCAAAATAATAATTCATTTCATAATTATACATCTCCAATACCAAAGATCCACATCAAATACAAGTAAATCCAGGCATAATTTACAGTAAAATAAAAAAAATTCAAGAATTTGTTTCAATTCGTAAGCTAAATAATGCTAAAAAGCTAACAATATAGTGATCCATCAATTCTCCATCAGAAAATCAAATCAAACGAATATAAATTAACAACAGATCTAAATTTTAAAAAAAGGAATTAAAAGAGATCTAATATTAAAACTTAAAAAAAAATTAACGATAAATTTATAGTGGGGAGGTTAAGATTGAATACAGGAGAAGACGAGAGCAGCAGCGGCGCCGAGGAAGCCGAAGAACGGTGCCGTTTCATCGCCGCTGAAAGTAGAAGACATTGTGGATCGAAGTGGTTCCGACTAAGACGACGGCGTTTCGGATCTGAGAAAAAGGAGTGGATAGCTTTGTTTGATCTTTTATCTCAAACTATTCTGATATTATTTTTGTTGCCAATGAAAGAAATGGCAGCAAATTTAGCCACCAAAATTTTAAATTATTAATTCAATTATGTTTGACGGATCCAATGTCTGGTAATGGACTTGGGCCGGACTTGGGCCGGTAAAAATTTGATTTTGAATTAATTTGGTCTAAAATGGAGGTATACCTGAGCTCAAGCCCGGATGTCCGCTCAAAATTTGGAAAAATTTAGGTAAAAATATTAATCCCGAAAAATAAGTTTGAACAAAAAAAGTAGGCATGTTTAAAATATTGATCAGGTTTAAGTTCGAACATTCAATGTTCGAGCCCGGCCTAAATCAATTTATGTAATAGATTTATTTGTCTTTTTAATTAACACTCTTAGTTCTTTGTATTTCACATATCTCACAATTTAATCTTATTATAGTAAACACGACTTTTTAAAACTATAATAATAATATTATAGGCTAAATACATTCACATTATAATTAATTTAAAATTCGAATTTATATACTATAAATCCGTGCATCGTGTGGGAATACAAAGCAATTAAATCTATAGTCATATGTAATTTTATAATGTAAATATTAAAAAAATATTACGATGTGATTTACAAATATATAAAATGGGCTTAGGTTAGGCATTTCTAAATAAAGACGAGTTTGAATAAAATCTTAGACCCATATTTCAGTTAGACTTGGGCAAGTATAAAATTTGTTAATATCATACTTAAGCCTAAACCGAACCCAGTCTAATGCGACCGATGTATACCCCTAGTTTAAGGATCGGATTATTTGTCCAAAGTCAAAGGTCCATTTGAAATTCCAAAGGGTTTGAGAAAAACTATTAGGCTAAAAAATAGATTTGCGCAAAACAATAAGTTTTCTTAAAATATGGGAAGGGCTCGAGCTTTGAGGTCAAACCAGGCCTAGCTCGACCCGTTTTAAAGTTTATAGTATTATTGTTGTTGTTATTGCTGTTATTATTTATTTTTAGATACAATTCCTACTATTACCTATAGTACTCCCAAGCCCTTAAATCAGAGGTTAATACATACTCAAACCCGTATTCTCCTGATTCTTGCAACAACAATAATGATGCTAACTAAGTTAATTATTTTATATATTATGTAATTATTACATAAAAATTTGATATGCTATATTATAAATATTAAAATATATATTAAGTTATTAATGTTTAGAAATTTAATAAAGGGGAAAAAATAATAGTAGTAAAAGATTTATTTATATAATTAATAAATATAATTTTAAAAATTATATTTAAAAAATAAAAATAATATGAGTTAATCTAAATGGGTTTAGGTTAGCCATTTATAAATAGAGATAAATTTAGATAAAATTTGAGACTCATATCAAGTTGGGTCGAACTTGAACAATTATGTATGATATTGATATATGCGTAGGCCTGATTTGAACCAAATCTAACTTGGCCTATAAACATATCTAATTTAATTTGATTCGAGTTATTACTAAGAAATTAAAAATTACTTTTTATTTAAATTTAATTAAATATATATAAATATTAAGGGAAAATATTTTCTTAATTTTTCTTAGTAAATAATCATGCCATACTTTGACACGATCAACGAACAACCCGTGATAAATATTTTTTAATGAATTTGCACAAAAAAAATTATTAAATTATATTTATTTGAGAGTTGAATTAAAAATAATAAAATAAACAATTCATGACATGAGACTTTGGCTTATTAGTAAAAAAAGCAAAAAATGGAAAAATCAAGCCCTCAATAAAATTTAGTATTAATTTGAACCTTTATAAGATAGAGGCGAAGCTACGGGGCTCACAGGGCCCTTGCCCCTTAAAATAAAAAATTATTATTTAGGTCTTTTAAAATTTTTTAAAACTTTAAATTAATAAAGATAAAATTGTACTTTGACCTCTCTAAACTTATAAAAATCTGATTTAATCCTTCAAAATTTATAAAGATATAGACTATAAAAAATTAAAATTTCATTCGGACCCCTAAAAAATTTTCCTCGCTTCACCCTTGCTTAAAGATAAAAAATTAACCAATCAAATCCTGTTGATCATATTTGATTGTTAAGTTTTGTTGATGTGGCTATTCGATCAATTGGATGATGGCATGTGATGACCACGTTTACATTACATCAGGATTGTTGGTAATGCAAAATCAGAAACATTTTTTTAAAATATTTTCTGTTGTAGAATATTTTTCTGTTGAGGAAAATTTCTGACTGTTGCAGAATATTTTTTGTTGAAGAAAATCCTCTACTATTTTTGAAAACTGACACTACTATTTTACCATTTTGTCCCTTCTGAAAATAATATAAATAGCAGGCTATTCTACACATAAAAACAAGAAAAATTCAGTTCTCTCTTTTCTCTCATGTTCTTGCTCTCTAAAAATTTCGATGTTTTACTAAATTACATTAGTGAGATATTCTATCTAAGAGATTAGATTTTAAATGGGACTGTCTGTAACTCATCCAATTATTCATAGGATTTGAACCTAGCGTGGTTTACGCAAATATCTTCCATTTTAGGGAAGCCAAGGTCCCTACCAATCTCCTTCGCTACGTCATTAGCCACAAGGTTACAAGACAATAAAATTGAAAGCGACTACAAGGTCAACAAATTTACTCAACACAAGAGAGAAATTTAATAACTAAAGAAAACTCTTCATCACAAGTTACGATTAAACATTCAACTCAAAATTACACTAGTTTTCTTTGTAAAACAAAATCTATGGACAAGATGAGCTTGGAAAGGTTACCAATGCTTGTGGACTTAGTTTCTAAACAAGTAAATTTTTGGTTTCCTCTACATGCAACCGGTGGCTCTCACCTTCACCATTCGCGAGACTAAAAAAATTGAAGAAGAAATGACCTGAAATGTTCTTTCATTTGTCTTGTTTCTATTTTTTTACTCACAGTCTATCCCTCTCATTTCATTCATCCCCAAATCTTTTTTTTTTTTTAAATGAAGAAAATAAAAGTGATGTGACAAAACAAGATTCAACCAACCACCCTCAATTTGGCCAGCCAACAATCACCAAACATACATGCCACTAACCCTTCTCATGCCATCATCATCATTTTTGCCACTCACAATTAATATTTAACTAAGCTAGTTAGCACCTAAAGATTAATTTGTTGGAAAAATTATAATCTATCTAAATCAAAACTTAAACCCAATTGAGTTCATTTGCTCATAAATTGAAAAGATCTGAAAATTTAGCAAGGGACAATTAGTCATTTTTTTAGTGAAGTTACCTATAAAAAAATTCAATTCACCTATACTCGAAATCGCATTTTCCGTCACCCCTGACTTTCGGGTTGTTACAGGTCAAGCCACTAGATTTGCGGCCAAGCTGCCAGGACAGATATGTGGGTAAACCACCAGATATGATAGATCATTAAATTGCCAACACTTCCTCCATTACATAAGTATCTCACCTCAATGCACATGCAACATAAGCATAACAAGATATTTAGATGCACACATATTAGACATACTAACTTTTCAGAATCATGCTAACGACATACTTTAAATTTTCAGATCAGATACAGAATTACCTCAATTATCATTCTTTCAAAAAATACTCATACAAAGGCAAAACCACACATTCATATACCATAAGCATGAATATCACTTAACAAAGCTATAATATTGTTGACATCGAAATGCACTTTGAAACATGACCCTAACTAAATTTTACAAAAAATGGGCCTACACGGTTGTGTGGCCCATACACCCTATCTGAAGCACATGCCCGTGTGGCCCACATGGCCTAGCTCACACCCGTGTGGCTCACACGGTCTGGCACACAATAATATGATGTCGACAATATACTTTTTGGCTTCGCCCTGTTCGTTGTTTTTGGGTATAGAAGATACACACTTGGTCATTTTTCGATGCCAACACAACCACAATGATTCGAGAATCTAAAATGACAACTATTAAGTCGATTAAACCAATAGTCACACTAGAATCAAACACGCATTCAACCCTTATTCCATTAAAATATGTGACCAAAGCACTCAACCACCAACAATTCTACACTTAACAACCTCTATCAAAGGTGTTCGGTCACTTACTAGCCAAAAGGAATGATACCAACAACAATCAATTTATCGACAGAGTAATCGTTGCAAGATCCACCATTGAAAAACCCTAGAAAATCGATCAACATCAAATGTTTAAGAATAATTAAAATCCTCTAACATTCACACGAAACATAATTAATCTTACCACTGTCGAAACCTTTTTGAAATCGGTCGACTTTATTTAGAAAATGAAAATGGGAGTCGCCACCAATCTTTTTTTATGAGGTGTGATTGGATTACCTTGTGATTTGATCGTTTTAATAAGAGGTTTGATTTATCAAATCAATGTTTTTCGATCTACAAAAATCCAGAAAATGGGTTCGGGAGTCGGTTACGCACGAGGAAGGGTTAGCACCCTCGTTACGCCCAAAATTGGTACCTAATTTATTATTTAATATCTTTATGTCGAAAGTTGAGAACTCGGAAAGAATTTAAACTATGATCACTCTTTATATTATGTTATTTTTTACTTAAAATTTGCTTGAATAAGTAGAAAAATATATTGAAAACCTTCTTATCTCGAGGCAACTAAACGTCACGTCCCGTAAGTTAGGACGTGACACTTTGAATCTTTGAGAATAATTTGGCCTTTGTTTTTTTGTTTGAAATCTCACGTATTGTAATCTTTAAAAGGATATTCGATTATTCAAATTCAACGAGAAAAATCGAAACCCCGTAAATTAGGGCACGATTTTATCGACTCTTTCAAATATGGAACATTGCATATTTTTTGAAGATTTTCTTTTTTCACGAATTTGGGCGAAAACTAATATAATATTTAAAATAATATGTGAATAAAATATTATGTTAATGAATGACAACAATATAAATGTACTAATAAACAATTTATGGTACCTATAATGACAACAATCACATAATACGTATCACTTTAATACCAACATTGGCAGTCAAGGAAAAATAAAATAAATAATACAATAAACAACAACAATGATAACAACAATAATAATGACAAGACAATGCACACAAAAAGAAAATACCAAATTTTCAAATGTTATGTTGACAAAGATATAAATATATAAATAAATAAATATTGAGAAAAAAATAATTTATAAAGTATTGAAAATAAAAGGCCAAATTAAAATATAACAAGTTGGGGTGCAATTTGTGATAAAATACCTAAATATAATAATAATGATGATGATAATAATAATAATGATAGCAATAATAATAATAATAATAATAATATACGTATGTAAAGAAATAAAAAATAACATGACTAAAATAATAATAAAATAAAAATAAAGAATGTATATATATAAACAAATAAATAAAATGATGAAAATAATACATATAGGATCTTTAAATGAATACGAGATTGAATTGAATTCGAGAAAAAATTTAGAGTCTAAATTATAAAAGAAATAAATTAATAAACATAAAAGAGACTATATTGAAATTTAAACAAAATAATAGGGATAAATTAAATAAAATAAATAATAAAAGGGCCAAAATGAGACGCGCGCGAAATAGGGGGACCAATTGGGAAATTATTCCTTTTTCCCAAAACGACTTCGTTCTCCAAGGGGCTAAATTGCGCAAAGAATAAAATAAAAGGGGGGAAATTAAAAATAAAACTCAAGTAATTAGGACGAAATTAAATAATAGTGAAGATGCGGAAGGATTAAAACAACAAATAGCCTATTCGTTTCAAAAAACGCGCGGATCTTGCTGGCGGGTCAGGTCGACACGTAGATCTTTGGTCGAAACGACGTCTGATGGGCCTATAAAAGTTAAATTTTTTTTGAAAAATTTCATTCTTCCCACCCCTTCCGAAAAAAAAACTCTCAAACTCTCTCCCTTTCTTTGATATAACCCAGAATCTGGCTAGCCCTCCGGCGCTAGACCACCGTGGTGTCCATCGGTCACCGGCGACGGCGTCGCCGTCCACGGTGGCCGGAGAATGAGAAAAATCCCCTTTTTTTATTATAAAAATCTCCATTTTAAAACCCTTTAGTCTCATTTCTAAAAAAAGCGATTTTAAATAAATAAAAATGTCAAAACCTTAAAACTTTAGGAAAAAACCCTACGACTTCCAGTCGGGTTTTTGGCGAACCACTGCAGGTTCGACCACCCTCCAGGCCAGAGAAGTCTCTAGCGGCAGCAGTATAGGTAAAAATGTCTTCTTTTTATCCTTTTTTATTTACTTCGAAATGAAACAAAGAAAAAAAACGAAATAATATATCACCTTTCTTTTAATCTTTTGTTTTTGTTTTTTTATCTTTTTCTCTGTATTTTTTTGATTAATCGTGTGTAAAAAAAAACACTACAAATTGGATCTGACTTTATAACCGATTACAAAGTCTTATTCATTGTTTGCTTTCACTGTTTGCTCTGTTTCTCTTTTGCTTGGTTTCTGTTATGTTTCTTTTTTTGCTCTTGTTTGGCGAAACTGCGACAAAGGCGTGCCAGGGGGGAAGCTAGGCCTCGGGACAAAGTTGTTTTACACTATACTTATTTAATATTTGTTCGTTTAATATTAGCTTTTTATTTTCAAATTTCAGACTTTATTCTTGCTATTCGTCTTTTTTCTTTTTGGCTTGTTTATTTTATTTTATTTTCGATCTCACATATTGTCATTTTATTAACGTATTTATTCTGTTAGGCATGTAAGCACCGTAACTTATTTTATATCTCGCAAAAAAATTGCGTTACATTTTACACGATGCATTAAAAATTTTGATTTATTTCTAAAACCGAGATAATCAAATATCTTTCCAAATAAATAATTTTTGGTGTTTATTCTCGTTGTCGGGGATTTAAAGCATCATGTCCTAACTTACGTGACATAATCTTTTTCCCTCGATTAGCGCAAAATACCCCATTTTCTCAAGTAATTTTCAATTAAGCGATATTTTAACAAAGGATTGTATTTTAAATTTCTCCAAAATTCAATTTTCAATATTAAGACACTAATTAATCAATTAGGTACTAATTTTGGACGTTACGAGGGTGCTAGTCCTTCCTTGTACATAACCGACTCTCGAACCCATTTTTTTCGAACTTTGTGGACCAAAATCGCTGTTTTAATAAATTAAACCGTTTATTGAAAACAACCACTTTTCGAGGTGACCCAATCACACCTCATCAAAAAAAAAGATTAGCGTCGACTCTCCTTTTCTCGTTTTCATTTTTAAAATAAAAGTCGACCGCTTTTTTCAAAAAAATGGTTTCGACACCTCTTATTAAAATGATCAAATCACGAGATGATCCAATCACACCTCATAAAAAAAATTGATGGCGACTCCTATTTTTGTTTTCTAAATAAAGTCAGACTGATTTCAAAAAAGTTTCGACAACCACCAGAAAAATACACATGCTAACCTACACCGAAACGAAATCACAATTCTTGTTCACAAACTCGACACAGCAGCGATATTGCTAGAAGAACAGTGACAAAAAAATGTCACGACGGAAGGTTCAATAAGGCAATGAAGTCACAATAGTTTGATACTGGAGAGTATGACGAACAAAAAGAGAAAGGAAAAACAGGAACAAGAAAAGAAAGAAGAACATCAGTAGCAAATTTCCAAAAAAAAATAGACCTGAAGATTGAGGAGAAAGGGAAAAAGTGGGACGGCAAAACTAGGGAGAAAATTGACGGAAGTGGGACGACTGAAAGGAGAAATCTTAAAGGCATTTTTTTTTTCTTTTTTCTTTTTAACAAATAAAATAAAATCTTTATTTATCTAAGTCCTAACAATTTTCTCAGAATTTGAGACCATACGGGCGGCACAGACAAAGGCTTTACACACACGGGACCTTTGGGTAAAATCAGCATTGCCACTAAATTAGCAAGCTCATTTATGTCTATAGATGAGCGAAAATAATAAATAAGTTAGATTTTCAAAGCCAATGATTGGAAAAAAATAATAAAAATTTAACAAGACCTCAAGCACACATAAATAACATTCAACCACTCGAATAAATTGTTTTACTTAACATAATTTCTACAACATTTAATTTAAAAACATAACTTGACCGTTTTTGGTTCACTAATCCAGTTTTGACTAATCCGATTTTTGAGATGTGATAATTTTTTAATCTTATTTTTAAAATGTGTTTATATATTTTCAATATTTATTAGACTTTAGCAGCCACCCATGAGGACGGCGAGGTACAATTACTATTAAAAAACACGCAATTTAGAAATGTTTAGCACATTAGGCATGCTTATTTTTATACTTAAAAAAGTAAATAATTCAACAATGTTAAAAAATTCATGATATTATAATAAAAAAAATCAAACCATTAATATAATTCGGTATTAAATTATGTAAATCATTTTCATAATTTTAATTATTTTCTTGGATCAAGTGGGAACCTCATTAAAACGAAGGGTTCAAAGAAAAGCCACATTACTTACTTGCCTTTAAAGTCAAATGTAAAGTTAACAAGCGTAAAAATATTATGGAGGTTTCTGTATTATAAATTAAATTGCATTTTATCTTTATTATTAAAAAAAATAGTAAGTTAGTCTCTGTACGCTAAAGCAAACTAGCCATTTTTGTTAAATTTTTTTTATATATTTCTACTGTTAAAAATTGGTGTGGTTGACAAAATAACCAGACAGTTTTGCCACGTGGATCTTATGCAGACATATAAGGATCAATTTTTAACAATAAAGATGGGTGGAAATTTTAATAAAATCGTCATTTTGTTCTTTGATCTAACATACAATGATTAATTTTATCATTTTTTGAGTAAAAGAGACAAAATGCAATCCAACTCTTAATATTGCTATACCATATTAATAAAGCAGTTCTAATCCAACTTAATATAATGTGGGACTATTCCTTAAACCAACAACTAGGGACGAAATCAGAAATTTATTTTAAGCGAGGGAAGGCAAGATAAAATTATCTTTTTTAAGGAAGGTTAAAATACAATTTTATTATTATATTAACATATCATTTCGTAATTTTTAAAATGACTATAAGGAAATTTCACCATCTTGGGGACTAAAAACAAGTTTTACCATTTTGGGGAGGGACCAATAACTTCAAAAAATAACAAAGCTTTCGACCATACATTAAAATGTGACATAAATGTGTGGGGGAGATCTATTATTTTGTCCCCTTAATCATTTTACGTATCAGTGTTTTTACATCACGTGGCCTTTTATTTTACTTCTGTCACATTTATTCCCGAATGGACTGGTAATGGTGGTACAACTTGTCATTTTTCTTAAAATATTATTTTATTTAATATTTTAATTAAACTCTTTTATTAAAAAGTTTCATTAATTTATCGATTGAATCTTTATTCGATTGGGATGAATATTGTTGTCAACACAAGAAGATATAGGTTCGAATATGTTGAAGCGCATTATCCTCCTATATATGAGTTGGGAGGGACTTTGAGTAGTTTTAAGTATTGTCTAACGAAAAATACAAATATGACCAAGATTTATAATAAAATTATTAAAAAAATTACTAATTTCATAAAATTTTAATTAAAATTTTCACAATTTAGTCCAAAATCCACCGCAGCAATATATGTTGATAGGAAATAAAATCTTTTTTTTTCCCTTTCCAGAATCTCAAAAATTGTTTATTAAATCAATTATTTAGATTTAGGTCGTCACTTTGTATAAAATACAGTAATACGCAATAATTGAAATTTGATATTATTAATAAAATTTTGAACATTTTAATAAATTAAATTCTTTTTCTTCAATTTAATATCCTAAGAAGGTTTGTCGGTGATTCTTTTTCATATCATGGACTATTAAAAGAAATGGAATAATCAACTTGCGATATTCTCGTGATTAAAGGTGAACAAAATTCGATTCGAAAAAATAAAAAATTCGAATTTTGAGTCAATTGAATCGAGTTATTCGAATTATGTAATTTCTGAGTTCGAATCAAGTTGAGTTTCACAATTCAAATAACTCGAATAATTCGAATAACAGATTGGTGTAAATGCCCTTTTGGTCCCCGTTAACTTTGAAAATAAACAAATTGGTTTCTCTCTCAATAAAAATTACGAAAAAAAAATCAAAAAAATTTTTAAATTTCAAAATTTATATTTTTAAAATAAATTAGAAAAAATTAGAAAAAAATTATAAAAAAGGTTAAAATATTAAAATTTTTCTAAAATTATAAATTTGGAGACTTAATCAATAATTCAAATTTATCATACTCAAGTATTTTTTTTTTTTTTGCTTTGAAATTATTTTCAAATATATATGGTTTTAAATTTATGTGCTCTAACAGGGATTTAGTTATACAGTAATAATATTTTTATTTGAAATGTTTTTTTTTTAATTTAAATCGAAAAATTTCACTCGATTCGACTCAACTCGAATTTTATTTTACTCGATTCGATTCGAAAAAAAATTCAAATTGAGTTAAGATGATAAAATAGGATTTGTGAACTCAATTAACTCGAAATTTTTTCAGCCAATTCCATCAAACGCTCACTCCTACTCGTGATCCCCTATTGGGTATTGGCTTCAATTGTAATTCTTTAAAAGGTTTTGGTTTGGTTTTTTAAATATATATTTTTCTGAAAATCAGAAAACGTTTGGTAAATAGCATTAAGAAATAGATTTTTTTTTTTTTAAAAATAAAGCATGAAAATATGTTTATTTCTTATTTTTCTATAACTGAAAATGAAAAATAAAATAAAATAAAATAAAAATTCTATATTAATATGGATTCAAATCGAATAATAGATATTATATTTAAATATAGTTGAAAAAAATAATATTTTTAATTTTACAAAATATTTTTAAGAAAAATAAATTTTATTTTTTTATTTTCACGTATTTTAATTTCTTTACAATGTTTTCCACTAAAAAAATTCTACTACCAAACAATCCAAAATATTTTGTCCTTCTGATTGATATCTATCACCAAAAGGTTCAGAGCTGTAATGATACGGGCACGACCGGGGCACCTACGATTTTCGAACTTATGGAGCTCGAAGCCAAAGTCCCAAGTGCCGTGAAGCTTGTGTGCATCTTGGTGCACTTTCAAATTGAGCCGGATTAGCTCATTCTAGCTCAATTTGAGCTCGCTCGAGCTCACTTCAACTCATTGAGCTGATTACATAAATTTAATGCTTTAAAATAAATTAAACATTTATTTTCTTTATTTTTCTACAGCCCATTAATGTGTCTAAATATTTTATTTAGTGTCTAAATTAAATTGTCTTAGTCTAAATTAATTTATCACATTTTTTTTTTGATAAAGCTCGACTGGGTTTATTATAAATTGAAGAAAAAATATGGAAAGTTACAAAAGCAAACAGACCCGAATTGGCCCAAATAAGAACATCAAAGAAGGCCCAAAATAAAACGTAAAGAAATCTGTTCTAATAAAAGCAATGTTGAACAGAATTGAAAAAAATAATAAAAATGAAACCAATCAAATCAGCAATTAATCCAGTCGGCCACCCCAGCTGGCACCCATGTGATTCTGACATTTCGTGTTCCAAGGCCTGTACCAACCGTTCAATTTCAAAACAGCAGCAGTCCCCATCAGATAACTATTCTACTACCCTCCTTTATTGTTTCATCCCATTTCTCCATTTTTGGATTCGCCTCCCTCAATCCCCTCTCCTTCACCGAATCCTCCTTACACCTCCTCTGGTTCAAAGGCGTTTGAAGGATCAGTTCCTCCAGGTAGCAGTTCAATCATCATTTCTGCTACCCTTCATTCTTCTGCGACCTTCCGTCTTCAATCCGGATTTCTTAACCCTCGTACCCCTCTTCTGCTCCGAATCTCCCTTTCTTCTCGACTGGTTTGAAGGCCATGAAGGGTCGGTTCTTCCAGGTACATCTCCTCTCCCCTCCTTAAGGCATTAGATGCTAGATTATGAGCGGGGCTATTGTCAAATCTAGGTACAAACTGAAAATAGCTCTCTTGAAAAAATTACTTTTTCCTCTGAATATCACAGATAAGTGCCCCCAAAACCGATTTATCAGCTGCCGTTGTGTTGCATTTTTTAATAACTGTTTTGGAATCTCCTGTTATGGTGATGGTCTGAAAACCCAATGAAATCCCTAACTCGATTGCTTTTAAACTTGCATGCGCCTCCGCCATGAATGGGGATGAGACGTCGGAATGGATAATTGTCTTAGAGGCTAACAACTCGCCCATTTCCCCCCTTACAACCAAGCCCGAGGCCAATCGTGACGTTCGGTTATCAAAAGCTGCATCAAAAAAGATCGTTCCTTCTGTTTGCCTTGAAATCTGTCCCATTCGACTGTTATCCCCTAAGGTAACTGGTTTCACTTCCAAACCATCTAATTCAGCCAAAAAGATATGTACTTTTGTTGCTAAATCTACTCCTGTTGCTATTTTCCCTTCATGTACCAACTGATTTCTGGATCTCCAAATCATCCAAATGGCGCAACAAAAAATTCTGCATTGACTGTTGTCCCCTACTAAAAAGACCCAGGTGAGCTATTCCCAGAGATCTGATGTTACGTTATTTGTTACCCATAAGAGCTCAAGGAGTTGCCATGCTTGAACTGTTGCAGGACACTGTCTAAAAACGTGAAGGCAGTCCTCTTCCGCACTGCGACATTAAGGACAGGAGCTATCAGAGACCACTTTTCTGAGCCGTAAAGTATGGCAATTAGGGATAAAGTTCCATGATAAACGTCAAACAGTGATGATTATTTTTTATGCAAATGTAGATTCTAGAGTTTTCTGTAAAAATTCTTAGTTTCGGTCTGTAATACATAATTACTAGGATCTATAGCAATCTCTTGTATAGTTTGTAGGCGCTTCTGACTGTAAATTCGCCCGAATTCTCTCCGAACCAGACTTGGAAATCTTCATGTTCTTCTTCCGCCAAAGGGATTTGAAAGATCTGCTTTGCAACATTTTCTGGGAAGGTACTTTCGATTAGATCAACTTTCCATTTCCTAGTTGTTGAATCAATTAAGCTCGATACTAACTCAATTCTTGTGCTACTATCGTCGACATTACTCTGGATGCAATTTGTTCCTGGGATCCAACGGCCATTCCAGATTGAGACTTGATCACCTTTCCCTATGCACCAGCCCAAACCACTTTACAATAATCCTTTGGCTGCCCATACACTTCTCCAGGTAAGAGAAGGTAGATTCCCTAACTGAGCATGTAGAAAATTAGAATTTGGAAAGTATTTATCTTTTAAAACCTGGGATAATAAAGAATCTGGAAAATTAACAAGATGCCAACCCTGCTTGGCTAATAATGCAACATTAAATTGATCAAAACTTCGGAAACCCAAACCACCCTGTTCTTTAACCGTACACAACTCTTTCCAAGTGCATCAATGAATGCCCTTTTTACCATGACTCTTTTGCCACCAAAATTTTGCAATGATATTGTCTAACTCGGCAAATAGAGTTTTAGGAAGTAGAAAACAAGCCATCGTATACGTCGGAATAGCCTGCAAAACTGCCTTAATGAAGACCTCTTTTCCACCTTGCGAAAGATGTCGAGTACTCCAATTGTCAATTTTTTGTTTAAATCTATCCTTCAAATTCTGAAATGCTTCTTTCTTCCTCCTTCCAACCATATTCAGTAATCCAAGATAGCGCTCCGGATTGTTAGAACTTTGTATTCCAAGTGTTCGAGTCACTAGGATACTTTTTTCCTCACGCGTCTTTGCACTAAAGAAGACAGTTGACTTATCGAAATTCACTTGTTGACCTGAGCAAGTCCCATATTCTCGCAGAATTCTTTTAAAAAGTCTGGCTCCTCTTTCATTAGCCTCGCTAAACAGAATGCAATCATTCGCAAACAACAAATGTGAGATTTGTGGCCCCCTTTGACTAGCTTTAACCCCCTTCAAATGTCCTTCCTGAACTGCTTTTCTCAATAGACTCGATAAGCCTTCCCCGCATATCAAAAATAAGAATGGACTGAGAGGATCGCCCTGTCGTAATCCTCTAGACAGACGAAAGATGTCCCCTTTCTGACCATTTATCAAAATAGAGTAGGAAACAGTCGATATCCAATTCATAATGGATCTAATCCAAATTGGGTCAAAACCCATTTTCTGCATGACGTCATGAATAAAAGGCCATTCAACTCTATCATAAGCCTTGCTCATTTCCAACTTAACTGCCATCCAACCTTTTCTGCCTAATTTTTTTTTTGTTTAGAGTGTGCAGAATTCCGTATGCTAACAAAACATTATCGGAGATTAGTCTTCCTAACACAAAAGCACTTTGTGCTTTATCAATGCATTTTTCCAAAACTCCTCTAATTCGGTTAGCCATAGTCTTTGCCATTATTTATAAATGACATTACATAAGCTAATAGGGCGAAATTGAGAAAGACTATTTGGATTTGTTATCTTAGGGAGAAGAACAATATGCGTACTATTAATAGAACTGACCTTCATACCCCCGTTCAAATGTTGAAGGTAAAAATTTGAAACATCATCCCCAATGATATGCCAAAACTTCTGGAAAAATATGGCTGGAAAACTATCTTCTCCTGGAGCCTTTGTAGCACTCATGCTCTGCAATACCTTCCAAATCTCCACCTTTGTGTATTGCGCAATAAGGCGACGATTATTTTCGTCAGTGATGCATTTAGCAATGCCAGTAAAAAAGTTGTCACAATTCCCCCTATCTTTCACCTCGAATAATTCTTGGAAATATAGCCTAGCAATTTCTGCCATTCTATACAAGTCTTCAGTCTCTTCACCATCTGCGTTTTGAAGCTTCTTAATGCAGTTTTTTTGTCGTCTTTGTGTTGCTTGCTTGTGGAAAAAAGCTGTGTTTCTGTCTCCAAGTTTTAGCCAATTAGCTCTAGCTCTTTTCTCCCAATAGTGTTCATCCTTGTCGATCTCTAAGTTTAACTGCAACTTTGTATCAATCAGCTCTGCCAAATTATCATCACTTCTATCTGCTTCTGTCAATTCATTCAGCTTTGAACTCAAAATTCTTTCCTCCTTTTCCTATCAAGATAGATTCGTTTAGCCCAATCCCTCACCCTGTTTGGAGATGATTCATCTTCTGCAAAACGTCATTTGGTGATGATTCCCAAATGCGTTTGACTTCTGCTTCAAAAGTTTCTTCCAAGACCCACCATGCTTCAAATTTGAAAGATCTCCTTTGGTTCTTTTCATCAGCTTTATTTGTAGAAATTAAGAGAGGGCAATAATCTGAAATCGTGTGAGTTAGGTGCTGAATCATTGCTTCTGGGAACATTGACATCCAATTTTCGTTGGCCACCCCTCTATCCAGACGCTCTCGAATATTCGTTTCTAGCAAATTCCCCCTTTCCCAAGTGAACCATTTTCCAGAATACCCCACATCCATCAATCCACAATATTCTAGAACATTTCGAAAAGCTTCCCTTCTGCTTTCCTCCCTTGGCAATCCTCCCTTTTTCTCAAAGCTGTACATAATTTCATTAAAGTCACCGCACACAAGCCAGGAAGGATCCCCCCTATGTCGCAAACTCTTCAGTAACTGCCATGATTTATCCTTCTCATGTGTGTAAGGAGAACCGTAAAACCCTGTAAACCTCCAGTGCTTTCCATTCTCGTTGCTACTTTCATCAATAAATACATCAATGTGTCTTTTAGAAAAATTCTGAAGGCTGATTGACACATCACCTCTCCAAACCAAACATAATCCTTCCTTTGAACCTTCAGAATCCACGTCAATTATATTTAAAAAACCACAACTTCGTCGCACTCGTTTCATTCGCGATTTATTAATCTTTGTCTCCATGAAGAAGACTACTTGGGGAATATGTAGCTTCAGCATATACCGAAGCCTTCGGATAGTCCGAGGATTCCCCAATCCATGGACATTCCAGCTTAAGAGTTTCATTGCTGCCGGTCGGCTTGCCTTTTGGCAGTCGCCGATAATAAAAGGTTACTTTTCGGGAAACACCTACTTCGAGCTGTTATGTTATCACACTCTTCATTTGCTATTCGATCTTCACTGCCACCCCTCTGTCTCTTTTTACTTTCCTCCCCCACTAACACCCTATCTTCCACATCATAGTCCATTGCTGTATGAGACTCTTTCCGTTATAGTGGAAAGAAACTGCCTCCTTCTAGGTTAATCCCCAAAATTGGATCAACTGAAACTCCGGCTTCTAATGTATTCCTCGAACCCCATGTGTAACGACCTCAAAAGTATGGATATTGAAAAATGAGTTATCGGGTCTCCATTTTTAGTAAACGGACTCATAAAATATTTATTAAAAATGTTCACGAAGTTAGTTGTGTGTTTAATAAAGTTTTATTTAGGTGAATTTGACTTAATTAGAAGTATTTGAGAAAAAGGATTAAATTGAAAAAGGGGCAAAAGTTTAATTATAGATTAAAAGAAAGTATAAAGGACTAAAAAGGCAATTATGCCATTTTAAAATATTGAGGCTGAAAAAAATCCTAGATTTTTTTTAGTTAAAAACGTGTATATGGATATAGATATATATATTAGATATTAATTATAAAGTATGTTATTATATTATTATATTTTGTTATTATATATATAAATAGACTAAAGGAAAAAGACTAGAAAGATATAGAAACAGAGAAGAAACAGAGAAGTAAACTAAAACAGAGAGCAGGGGAAAGGAAGAAAGAAAGAAAAAGAGAAAAGAAAGAAGAAAAGGGAAAATTGAAAGTTTGAAGCTTGGAAGTTTAATTGGTAAGCTAATTTAGTCCTTTTCTTTTAATTTTGATGCTTTATAAGTTTTAGAACAAAGTTTTGATGAATTTAAGTTGAAGTTTTTGAAGTTTTAAAGCTGTTGAATATAGCATATGATGAACAAAAAGATGAATTAGTGGTTTAATTGAAAGAATTTGAAGTTAGAATTGGGTAAAGGATTTAATTGTAAAATAAGCTATAAGAAAACTGTTTTGGACAGCAGCAGTAGAGTAACTTTGAAAAATCACCAAAAATCGTAGAAGTGGAATTAGAAGTTGAATGAGATATGAAATTAAAGCTTATTGAGTCTATTTTCATATGAAAGAAACAGGGAAAGCAAATGAATTCTTTAATTTGAGATATTTATATTTTTGTAAGACTGGTTTAGAGGGATTTCGGGATCCCCTGTTCTGAATTTGGAAAATCATAAAAAATTGGAGAAAAATAATTAGAGGCTTAAAATTATATGATTAGAATTCTTAATGAGTCTATTTTCAATAGAAATAAACGTGAACATCATATGAATCTTGTATAAAGAGATAATTAATTTTTAGTAAAGAAGGGTCAGAACTGCCAAACAGCAGAACAGGGGTGAATTTGATGAATAAACTGTACTAATTGGCTAGGCCAAAAATTCTGGAAATTTTATGGTATGAAGACATGTGAGTCTAGTTTCAGGGAAAATTAACGGTTCTTCATTTTGAGTTCTGTAGCTCGAGAAATAAATAATTTAGTGACTACGACACAAAAGGACAGCTTTGAATAAGTTTATGAGTAAATGATTAAATTGAAATGTGAGCAATAGTAAGAAAGCATGAATTTATCATAAAATACGTGTTTATTTTATAGTACAAGAAATTATTTGATTATTTTTAACATATAAATGTTATATGTTTATATGAAATTGAAGAAAAAGAAAAGGAAGGAGAGGACCGAATTGAAGGAAAAGGAAAAGAGAAGGTTAAAGAGTGAAGGAAGAAGAATTTATATCACCTCAACTTTTTGTTGTAAGTACTACAAGAATTTTAAATTATTGTTATTTATCTTTTTTTGAAATATTTATGTGAATTATTTAAATATATAAGATTCAGCTTTAAATGCCCAAGTAGACGAAATTAGAACTCTTTGGGATATTAGTGGCATGCCATTAAGGAACTTTAGCGCGCTCTCTGATATTAGCACGTTGGTGCTCTCTGATATTAGCACGTTGGTGCTCTCTGATATTAGCACGTTGGTGTTCTCTGATATTAGCACGTTGGTGCTCTCTGATTATTAGCACATTGGTGCTCTCTGTTCACTTGTGCATCATAATGCACCTCTGTATATGTTCCGTATATCCGATGTGTTCTATAAAGTCTACTTTGGGCTAAGAATGTGAAATGAGAACAAAGTGAATTACTGATATGTTAAGGTAAGATTTATACTTTACAAAAGATAAGTTAAATTTTATTAAAGCAAGGCATAGTTGAAGAAACTTATATGTGAGTAGATATGTAATAATTGAATGAGTTTAAAATGCTTTGTGATGATCACTCACTTATTTATTCTTGTAGTGCTTACTAAGCCTTCACCGGCTTAACGCGTTTATTTTAACGCGTAGGTACAATTAGACTAGGAGAGAAGTCCAACTAAAAGATCGCTCATCTCATCACATCCTCAAGGGCTTCAAAAGTAGGTATTGTATTTTGTATTAAAACGGCATGTACATATGTAGTTCAAAGGTGTTCCCACGTGATAGGGACTAAAATATAGATTCTTGAAATTTTATCTATTTTCAGTTATTTGAAGTATGTTGGTATATATGGAATGAATTAATAAACAATAAATATGTTATCAAAAATGGTTGGAAAGTTAAAATATTATATTCAAATGTTTTAATTAGACAGTATCTGGCCATAATTGTTTTGGCACCAAATGTAATAGTCTTATACCGGGTTTGCATAATTGAACCGGGTATAGGGGTATTACACCATGGTTTATCTCTCAAGTTACGATTAGTGCTAGGACCATCATCCTCTCCAATTTCTTGCACCTCACGTAACCAGATGCTTTTCATTGCTAATGCTCTTTTGGATTGTGCTCTTAGGGATAAGTCCTATCCCATAGCTACCACTTCCGCCCCTAACAGCATTTTGGCTTCACAGTATGAATCATTATGACCTAACCGCCCACAATAAAAGTAAAAAAGAGTAAGTCATTTACTTAAACCTGATGTATGAGCAATTTCCTGCAAATGACACCTTTTTTTCCTTTTTAAAGGCTGACGGACATCCAGTTGTACCCATATTCACATAAAATTTCTCCAGCCTTGTCCCAGATCTGATCCATCATACTCCAAAAATTTGCCCATAAAATCTCCCAATTGCCTTGTGAGACTTTCCGAGAAAAACCCCAATGGGATGTCATGAACTTGTACCCAGAACGGTGAAAATATTAAAGGGATTTTCAGTGGGTCCTCACCCATTTGAATAGGATGGAGAATCAGAAGGTGATTGTTGAAGGTCCATGGGGAACCTTTTAATACTCTTTCCAGATCCATTGAGTGAAAAAATTGAAACAGAAACCGCTTATCCCCTAGATCTACAATTTGAACACCTCTGACTGGATGCCAGAGATTAGCCATGGTGGCCTTCATTGCAGGGAAATGAATGACACTTGCTGTTAAAAAACAACCTACCAATCGAAAATTCTACTCTACCTTTATTTGGCTTGGCTCAATCGGGATCTGTATGATTTCTTCTTCTTTCTCTTCAAGCGTTAACTCATTGAATTCTTTTTCCATGATTGCAGGTCCTTCTACGATTAAAAGTGGGACGTATAACAAAGGATTGAATCTAGCCGCCACAATTTAGATTTGCTGAATATTTTATGAACTATGAAAAAACACTAAAATAAGCGTGCCAAGAGGCAGACGTGGAAATTTTAATTTATCACATTTTTATTACATGTTTTTAAGTGTTTTAATTCAAGAATTAAAGTGCAGTTTTTTTTTCATTAATTTAGGGGCTGCCAAATTTTCAATGAAGCATAACGGTGTCTTTAAGTTGTCCAAAACGTCCCTTGATGTGTCCATAACATGTGTTTAATGTTATTCATCTGATTTGGATTGATTTAATATGGATTCATGGTCTTTGTAGGTTCAGCCGAACCTTTAGAGTGTATTAAAAAAGATACATGCACCTAGGTGCATTGTACCTAGTCGAATACATCAATGAACAATCATATTACTTTGTTAACTTGTGAGTTTGTTTTCAACTCTCAACTTTCTCCAAAGACTTGTTGACTTATCAAGTATCCCTTGTGGCGTAATCTTTGTCTTGTTTATCTGAACTTATCACTTTGTAACCCCAAAGTGTGGCGTTCAACTATACCAAGGTTCCTATCACTTATTGATAGTGGGTCAAGGTTTCCATCTATCCACCTTAGCCTTCCACCAAACTCTTCCCAACCTAAGGGTTCACTTAAGACTCGGATTAACATACCCTATTGTGTTAGTTCGGCTTGAACTCTTAGTTATTTATTCTATTCATCTATTTCCTACCTATCCTTACACTAACGAACCATTTTGAGCCTAATTCCCTTTCCTTCTTAAACCATTTTCTTGAAAGCCTAACTGACTTCAATTTACGATCAGGCACATCTTAAGACTTGAATATTCAACGAGGCGAGTTCTTATCATCTGGTATCAGAGCTACCAAACGAGGATTTTCGACGACATACGTGAAGCCGGAATAGGTTCGTGAAGAAAAAAAAAATCAAAAAAAATTTGAAATTAAAAAAAAGTTGTATTTTATTTTTATTGTATTTCCATTATAATTGTATTTGAAGTAAAAAAAATTGAAAATAAAAACGAAACGAAAAAAAAAGAAGTAAAAAAAAAGTGTGAAAATTTTTGAAAGTTTTGCAAGTTCGTGATTTGTTATCATCTTTTCTACCTTGATCATCAAACATTTGTTCTCACCACTCGGTACCTCTCTTTCTACCCCAACGCCACCCTTACCCCTTTTTTTTGTTTTACACTTTTTTTTTTGTTTAGCCTCCCCATACACCTAACATTTTCCCTTTTACCTACTTTGAAGCCGACCCTCAAGCCACAATAAGTCTTTAAAAACAAAGTAAGAATTTGCGAGAGCGAGAAAGAGCGGTAAAAGGCACGAGTGAATTCATCAAAGAAAAAGCCTTATACGAGTGAAAACACGAGTGTGAGCAATTCTTCTTTGTGAGTGACTTGTGAGTTTTTGTGGTGAGGTTTTACTTGTCGATTTTGTTCTTTTAACGATCTTTCTTTGCAGAAAATAAATTTGAATTAAGAAGCATTGTCAGAATCTGATTATCAATATTTGTTGAACAGAATGCCAAAAGTCATGAATTCTAAATTCGACAAATTACACGAGAGATTAGATCGTGTGGAAAGAGGAATCTCTTACAAACGAGATTCTTCAAGTCGAAAAACGGAACCAAGAACCCCACGGAGATATACCGCCGAATACTACTTGAAGAAGTCCAGACGTGATTCCTTTTTGCTATCAATTCCGAGACAAGAAGTTGATTATGATTCTTACTCCTTCCAAGATGACGAGCAAGTTGATCGATATTCCCGTTCTGAAACTTCTAAGAAAACATCCACAAGGTATTCTTCTCGAAGAACCCCTTCCGATGACTATCCAAGAAGTGACTATTATCGAGACTCCTACTCAACGAGATCTTCGAGATGGAGTAAAGAAAGTTACGAGTACGATCCTTTTCAAGGCGACCAACGGAAAAGCACGAGATATTCGTCGTATGATTCAAAGAAGTCTCGCACGAAGAATCTTACACGAAGAATTGAACATGATTTCTATGAGAAAATGACTTCTTTCTTTGAGGCAAATCCTTCTATTCTTGAATCTTTTGTAACATATTCCAGTTGTAACAAAAAAGAAAAAGAAAAGGAGAAAGAATTTGAAAAAGAAAATAAAAATGAGAAAAAATAAAATAAACATGAGAGTGAAGAAAAAGAAGAAAAAGAATTTGAAAGAGAAAAAGAAAAGGAAGAAAGAAAAATTGAGATTGAAAAAAAATTGAAAGTGAAAAAGAAAAGTTGAAAAAAGAAACGAGAGAACGAAATGAGCGAAAAAAGGAGAGTGATTTTTCAACTAACTCATTTGAAGTTTTCTCTGATTTTTCAACTAACTCATTTGAAGTTTTCTCTTCTTCAATTTCTACTTTTCAGGTTTACGAGAAACCGAGTGTCGAATGCCAACTTCAATACCTTCCCGACGAGCGACGTTTTCGTATGATCAATAAAGGTAAAATTGAAAACGAGGTCGAACCACATGAATCCAAAGGTAAGGAAGGTAAGTGTTTTGAAACGACTTCGTCTCCACCAAAATTTTCTAATGTTTGTGAACATGTGGATAATATTGATATTTGCTATCCTTCAATTCTATATGATGTTCTACATGATGGTAAGTCGAGTTTGTCTAATAAAAATTCTTGTGATGCAAAGTATGAAGGTGGAGAGACACATATCCAACAAGTACAAGACGCGAGTAAGTATGACGATGAATTCTCTGTTAATCCCAACTTGTTTGATTGTGGTTATTACGAGATTTGTTCATTGTTTAATACGAAATCTTTGAGTTTTTGTAAATCGGTTTTGAAACATGTTAAGAGATTTGATCGTTCGATTTTGAGTTTGCACAATTCTTATTGGTCTAACATGTTTGATTTTTCGAAACTGTTGTCCCATCTTGACTTAAATAAGCAAACACATGCTTTCAAACCGGGCATATGCTTAGATTTGTTTTGTGGAAAACTCAAGTATCATCTGGTATGTTTGAAAGATTTCTATCTTCTTGATACTTGGCTTCTGAATAAGGTAACGAATTTTGTCAACTTTGTTCTCAATTTTTATTCGTTCCTTAATCAAGTTTTGTGGTTGTACATGAAGGTCACATTTCATTCGAAAAGGGTTGAATCAAACGCAAAGCTTTGATTACACTACAATCCCGAGAAAAGAAGGTTTGTGTTTCTCAACCAAGGTAAGAATGAACTTTATCTTTTCGCGCATCAAGGTACGTCTATTGAACTTTTTGATGCATCTTTGCCTTCTTTGAATAACGATAAGCTTCGCGTTACTGATTTCGTTTTTGCCAAACATTTAGATCATGTTATGAATAATAGTTCTACATTACTTGTTTGTGATCTAACTGTTTCGATGAATGATGAAAGGATTCTTGCGTTTGATAATTTTGATAATTTTCATGTGAAAGAGTCCATATTGCGTCACATGTGTAATCCACTTGAAGGCCTTGAAATATTTTTGTTTTCTTTGAATGGTGATAGAGATTTTGTTAATGAATTTCATTTTAAAAATCATTAGGGTCATGAAGTATTTGAATGTCCTATTCTGATAATTGATGAACTATCCATTTTATTCATTGACAAAAAGATTCTTATGTACGATAAATTTTGTAATTCATGTGCGAGTGATTTCATATATCGTCCACTTCAAGATTTGGTAGTTCAACTTTGAGTGCCATATGCGTTTTCTTCATTACTTGCTTGTGACATTTATGCCAATCATTTGATGTGTTACGCGCATGAAATTGTCTTGAGGATTCTGTTTAAAATGTATGCATGCATTGAAGCTTATCCACATTTGTTCCAAAATTTTGACAAAGCATTATATCTTTTGTATGATCATTTGAGTTTTCCCGTGCACATGCGATTCATTTTTTTGGTGTTGTTCATATTAAGGTTGCAAGTGTGTTTAAAATTTTTCTTGCTAACTTATGAATATTTCTTTCAGGTGTTGAGATTATCATCCGTCCTGTTTGATCGAGGAAAATCGAGTCAAAAGGAATTTTGTTCAGAAAATCAACAGGTCGATTCGAGGATGAATCGTCTTGAAGAGGGGAGGGATGATACAGGCACGCCCGGGGCACCAACGATTTTCGAACTTATGGAGCTCGAAGCCAAAGTCCCAAGTGCCGTGGAGCTTGTGTGCATCTTGGTGCACTTTCAAATTGAGCCGGATTAGCTCATTCAAGCTCACTCGAGCTCACTCGAGCTCACTTCAGCTCATTGAGCTGATTACATAAATTTAATGCTTTAAAATAAATTAAACATTTATTTTCTTTATTTTTCTACAGCTCATTAATGTGTCTAAATATTTTATTTAGTGTCTAAATTAATTTGTCTTAGTCTAAATTAATTTATCACATTTTTATTACATGTTTTTAAGTGTTCTAATTCAAAAATTAAAGTGCGGTTTTTTTTAGTTAATTTAGGGGCTGCCGAATTTTCAATGAAGCATAATGGTGTCTTTAAGTTGTCCAAAACGTCCCTTGACGTGTCCATAGCATGTGTTTAATGTTATTCATCTGATTTGGATTAATTTAATGTGGATTCATGGTCTTTGTAGGTTCAGCCAAACCTTTGGAGTGCATTAAAGAAGATACATGCACCTAGGTGCATTGTACCTAGCCGAATACATCAATGAACAATCATATTACCTTGTTAACTTGTGAGTTTGTTTTCAACTCTCAACTTTCTCCAAAGACTTGTTGGCTTATCAAGTATCCCTTGTGGCATAATCTTTGTCTTGTTTATCTGAACTTATCACTTTGTAACCCCAAAGTGTGGCGTTCAACTATACCAAGGTTCCTATCACTTATTGATAGCGGATCGAGGTTTCCATCTATCCACCTTAGCCTTCCACCTAACCCTTCCCAACCTAAGTGTTCACTTAAGACTCGGGTTAACACACCCTATTGTGTTAGTTCGGCTTGAACTCTTAGTTATTTATTCTATTCATCTTTTTCCTACCTATCCTTACACTAACGAACCATTTTGAGCCTAATTCCCTTTCCTTCTTAAACCATTTTCTTGAAAGCCTAACTTACTCTAATTTACGATCGGGCACATCTTATGACTCGAATCTTCAACGAGGCGAGTTCGTATCATGTAAGGTAAATGCCTATATTAATTGATGTTGGCAAATAATTTTTAGGTAAATCATATCGATAGTTACTTTAAATAGCGCCGTGTTTATTTTGGTCATTTAGTTATTGCCGTTAGAAAATTTGACCTAAAAGGTTTTAAACCGTAATGAATTGTTGACTGGACCTTTAAAAAAAAGGAAAAATTGTTCTTTTAATCTCTTTAAAAATTACAAAATTTTAGTTAACATCATTGCTATACCCATAAAGTTTCAATTTTTTATGCTTAGGCAAAAACAAATACAACGATTTGTCGTAGCTCTACCCTCTATGACATCGCCATTGTCTCCGCTCCGTCGTCTTTCACCTGAACAAGAAAACTCCATCATGATTTTTGCCCTCAAAAATGTCATCACTCATTCAATATCTTCCTCTTCCTCCACTATTGATGTCGCTGTTGACTTTGGTTGGAAAGTAAATCAATGCAACCGAATCCTTTTTTCACATTGTTCCACCCAATTTCAATTGCACTAATTAAAACATTATACATCAACTAGTGCATGAATAATATTAAAAAATACATATAATTTCTAACTTTTTGTCATTTTCTTCTTTGATTGGTTGCTATTTAAGTGTTTGTTATGTTATGATTGAATGGTATTATATTATTTTTGGTGTTTGGTATGCTTTGGAATATCCTTTTTGAAAGGAAAACTCAAAATAAAAAGTTATTTTGATTGTGTGTAAAGTTTTGAATTTATAAATTATAAATTTGAAATTTTGATTTAATTTAATTGTAAGTAAATTATAGAAATAGTTATTAAATTATTGTCTTTATTTTTATTTCAGTTTTTGAATTTTTAAAATTTTTTATTTAGTCATCAAATTATACGAAATCAAATTTTATTTACTTAATAGTAAATTAGGCTTTTTAATGTTTACATATTTTATCAATTTGATCCTAAATATAAAAAAAAAAATTCAACAAATTTAACTTTCAGTGTTTACAAAATTTATCATTTTAGTTCAAAACTAAAAAAATTCAATAAATTTAACACTCAATATTTACAAAATGAAAAATTTGGTAATTTTTTAAAATTTAACCTATAGGCAAAGCAATTATCTAAATAGCCGTATATTTGGTATCCAAAAGTAATAGTGTTAATATTTTAGTGTTTAATTCGGGTTTTAGAGTTGACTCGATGAAAATTCATAATTAGCCAATAATATTAGCAATTAACTTCTATTAAACCAAATTTAAAACCTTGTTAAATCACATCCATCAAATTGTATTTAACAAATTAAATGCAAAATTAAACAAATTCACAATTACAACTAAATTTATTCTATTAAAAAAATATGACAATTTTAAACCTAATAATAATAGCAATTAACTTTTACCAAGTCAACCTTAAAACCCAACCCAAACACTAAATAGTTAACAACATTACCTTTGGGTACCAAAATATATGATTTGTGTCAAATACATATACCAAATTGGACCAAAATAACACATGAACCGCATTAGAAAAAGTGTCAAACTCATGCACCAAATGATATAATAAGCCAATCTTTAATTATATATAATTATACTATATATTAAGTAATAGACTAAATTTATATCACAAGTTGACTGAACACTATCTTAATTAAGAACTGAGAAATAAAAAATCTGAAAAACTATTATCTAACAAAGACCGAGGTAAAAAAATTGGGTGTAACATAATTTAGTATTTGTTTATGTTGAACCAAGGTCTTTGGGTCGGGCTTATATCTATTTCAGGTTGTGGATAAACAACATTGAAAGAGTATTACGTTTGGTTTAGGTTTGATCTAGCTCGATTTCGAATTTAATCATAGATCAATGTGAAAAATATACACGGTCAATTTATTAATTATTTTTTCATTTTTCTTAATTATTTTATTATTATTATTTTTAACAATCTCATTATAAGTTGTTGATCATATCTGCTCTATTTGACACAATGCCTACTACTCGCCCCTTCTCAACCCATAAATAGGAGGATAATACACTTCAGCGCACTCGAACTCGAACCCACATTCTCCTACATAGACAAAAAAAAATCTATACCAATCGAGCTAAAACTCAATCCGCTATTTCATTATTTTATTCATCCAGCGACCACACAACTACTATATGAAGTGGACGTAAGAAAATGAAATTGCCTTTCATTTTTAGAGTCTTCCATTTTTAGTGAGAATCGGAGAGATAGAGAGAGGTCAACAATGGCTATAACACTCAGCAACGGATTCCAAATGCCCATAATCGGTTTGGGTGTTTGGCGTATGGAAAAAAAGGCCATTAAAGATCTCATCATCGAATCCATCAAGATTGGTTTTCGCCATTTCGACTGTGCTTGTATCATCTCCTTCCAAAACTCTTTGGCATTTACTAATTTTGACATTGTATTCACAAAATGTTTGATGTTTTGTGCAGCTGACTACAAAAATGAAGCTGAAGTTGGGGAGGCATTGTGTGAAGCCATCAAAACTGGGCTTGTTAAGAGAGAAGAGCTGTTTATTACTACTAAGGCAAGGGCTAAATGGGATTTTGATTATTTTTTCTTTTAATTATGTTTGGTTTTGTTTGATGAACTTGAGAACAATAATCTGGGTTTTGAATAATTGCAGCTTTGGAATACTGATCATGGACATGTTGTTGAAGCTTGTAAACACAGTCTTAAGAAGCTTCAATTGGATTATCTGGATTTATATCTAGTTCACTTTCCTATTTCCATTAGACACACCGGTGATTCCTCATTGCCTCATTTCATTCTATTTCATATATACTTAAACGTGTTTGAACCCACGTTCTCTCAAACTCACATTCTTTTAAATGTTGCAAAGCACCGAACTTAAGCTCAATGCCCAAATATATATATGTTAATGTCATACCCAAAGACATGCCAAAAATCTTTTACGAGAGCTCAACTAAATTATAAATATTTAAAGGTTAAATCTAATTTTACCGCTGTAATAACTTATAATTTTACAAGATCTCAAAGCAATTGTACAATTTAAGGGACCAAGGATATTACTTCATTTCTACTGTTAAAAGTTAGTCAATATACGTCAGTATGCATATGTCACTGTTTAATTATTCCGTGACTCATGTCAGTTTTTAACAATATAAATTAATAAAATTTTTCATTAAAAAAACTAATTTTCTTTTTATCTAACTTAATATGAATAATTTATTTATTTATTAATAAAAAAATAAAATACAATCTAATTCTCAACGTATCTTGGAGCTACTTTTACCCTTTATTATCTATCAAAGTGAAAATTGAGTTGTTTCGTAAAATGCACCGTTACAATTGCATGCACACCCTTCAAGGAATTGGTGCAACTGGCAGTCCATTGGATGAAGATGGGGTTCTCGACATTGAAACAAACATATCATTGGAGACCACTTGGCATGCAATGGAAGATCTGGTTTCTATGGGTTTAGTTCGCAGCATTGGGATCAGGTTTTAAATTTTTACAGTATATATTTCTTTTGGCATAATGATAAATTTAGTCCTTAACATTTACATCTTTTATCAATTTGGTACTTATTCTTTTTAAGTTAAATTTGATTCTTAACCTTTTAAAAAGAATTAAATTTAACCACAAACTTTTCAAAAAGAGTCGAATTGTTGTTTTTTTAATGAAAATATAGACTAAAATATTATGTTTTTAAACAAGATAGTCCGTATGACAATCTGCATGCACTTCATGCTAAATTTTTTGACTATTTTTATAATTTTTAAATTATTTATTGACATGAACAAAATAAATAATCTTATCAACATAAAGTACACATAGACTGCCATACATGTTGTCATGCTAACATCATTAAAAAATTAAATGTTTTAGTCAAGATTTCCGTTAAAAGTAATTCAACTCTTTTTTAAAAGATTAATTATCAAATTTAGCCAAAAGAAAGTACCAAATTAACGAAAGATATAAACATTGAAGATTAAATTTATCATTATACCATTTCTTTTCCTTAAATCTTTATGGAATTTGTGACAAATTTGTTGTTTTGCAGCAACTATGACATATTTTTAACCAGAGATTGCTTAGCTTACTCCAAAATAAAGCCAGCAGTGAACCAGATAGAGACACACCCTTATTTCCAACGCGAATCATTGGTCAAATTTTGCCAAAAGCATGGGATCCGTGTTACAGCCCATACTCCCTTAGGTGGTGCCGATGCCAATACCAAACGCTTTGGTACTGTTTCTTGCTTGGATGATCCAATCCTAAAGGTGTGTTTCATCTATTCGATATTATATAATTAGGTCATGTTATCAACTTAATGTTAGTTTGGACGTTAAATATCAATCTAGAAAATATTTTAAAGTATTTGGATAAAATTTTAAATAGACTTATATCTGTTAAGTAGACAACTTGGATCAAATATAGTGTCAAATTTTAACTTTAACTGAAAGTAAAAATCTAAAGAAAATGGATACAAATCTTGATATTTAAATCTCTGAGCTACTGAATGTTATAGGGTTCTAATTTTTTTTTTTTATTTCGGTTTATTCAAATCTTAATTCGAATATCGGGTTTTCAGGGGATAGCTGAGAAGTATAAGAAAACAGTGGCTCAGATTGTTCTTCGCTGGGGAATCCAAAGGAACACAGTGGTGATCCCAAAAACATCAAAGTTTGAAAGGTTGAGAGAAAATTTCAAAGTTTTAGAGTTTGAGTTGACCAAAGAGGACATGGACGTAATTCAAGCTATTGACAAGAACTATAGGTCCAATATTCAACCTGCCAAGTTTTGGGGCATAGATTTCTATGCTTGAAAAAAATCACATCTTTTATTCTTGTTTGTGTAAGGATTTTCTTTGAGTGTTCTATGAAGAATGAAGTCTAATAAAATTCTCATTCGATAATTACTTGTTTTTATAATTTTAAATCGGTGATCAAATCAATCAAATTTACGATTATAATCTTTTAAATTTTTATTGAATTTTACATATTCAAATGATTATTAGCCAAATGGGTTCAAATCCTCTTGTTGTTGTGTTAGAATGTTGCAACAACATGACCAAACATGACCAAACGCTCATTGCTAAACAAACAAAGAAAAAGTATAATGGTATCATTTTTTTTTAACATTAATCTCATTCTAGGTTCTTATCATATCCTGATTTTTGATACAATGCTTAGAATTACTCATAACCCCTCCCCAACCCTTAAATAAGAGGATAATGCACTCGAATCCACGTTCTCATACACTAGGAACAATGCCAATGTCAATCGAGTTAAAGCTCAATCGACATTTCATTAATTATTTTAGAAAAATCTTTCCAATGATAACAATATTTATAATACTAAAGTAGTCACAATTAACATGTGCATTCAACTTATGTAAACAACGAATTGTTAGGATATGTGACCTTAATTTAGTGATTTTATCATGACTATTTGTTTTTTTTTTTAATTTATCAAATAAATAAATTTACAGCATCATCATTTGATTTATCTTTGTATGTTTGTTTTTAATGACTTTTGCGTGAAAAATAAAATATATAAGTAAATATAAGTTTGTTGATTACCTAAAGTTTAATTAATATTAAGTTCTATTATATAGACATATTATAATACGAGAAGATAATTTATATTAGTAAGTAAACTAGATTTTTTCATAGTTTGCAAAATTAGATTAAGCAAATGGTTAAAATAGTAAGGGGACATTATGTTGTTTATAATTACAATTGGGGAGATAGCTTGTTTTGGCTAACGGAGCAAGTTTGACTCCAGATAGAGACATAGGTACAATTGTCTGTACTGGTAATACATCAGACTGAATCCAAGTTGAATTTATCCTAGATCCTTTTATAAATTCATTCACTTATGACGTTTATTATGTAATTTACCTCAATTCTAAGTAAATGAATGACTATGTGTGAATAACTCATGTACACTGATATATTAAAAACTTATGCTTTCATGTAGTGGATAAGTTGGTATGTTGGGTTTATGACTTGTGCATGATATTGTTTCACTCACAATAGTGGAATCGTAGCTCAAATAAAGAGTAAATAATCTCATTGGCATTTTTTGTCTTATGAAAATTGAACGTAATCATAAATTGTTTGTTTGAGATGAACGACTAATCATTACTAATTGTAAGTAATAATTATTCACATCATGTAAGATACAATGGTGACCATGAGATAATATTAATCGAATTAGGTGAACAAATTTAATCTATAGGGATTAAAGATATCTTATTATGATAATACACATATGACAATGTCATTGGACAAAAGCTTAACATAAATACCTTTCGTAATAGTATATAATGGGGAGACCAACCTTAATACTTTTAGTGGATTGACTTGAAATAGGCGAATAGTAAAGATGTAACTTATAACATAACCGATACAATCATAGCAACAAAAAGCAACAGATGATCTTATGGAACAATAAGAGATCTAAATGTTCAAAAACTGCTTTGGGGGTAGATCTATTAAGGCTAACACAAGGCAGCATGAGCCCATGATCGGGCCCTGGACCATCAAATCATTGTTTCCTCTCCTCTTTTCCATCACCACCATGATCAACTTCCATCAATTAAGGCTAACACAAGGCAGCATGAGCCCATGATCGGGCCCTGGACCATCAAATCATTGTTTCCTCTCCTCTTTTCCATCACCCAACAAAATTGAAAGTGTGACCTAATCCAACACAAACAAAACATATATTTGGCAAGTGTTGGAAACCTCTAAAAGGTGATTTCTTAACTTTGACAACAACTTTCATAAGCATGAACTGATTCCAGCAAAAGTTTTCTTTACTTTCGTTGAAATTTACCATGGACACGATGTAGAACATTTCATCAATCCTCATACGATTCTCCCTAGTGCACTACTGGAGTGGGACATTATGATTTTTCTTCATGCACAGCACTAACATATTAGATAGGTTACAATGCATGTAAGTATTATGTATTAGGGTTTAAACATTAAGTTAGACATGATTTGTTGCATTGGCATTAGAAAACCTTGAACTTAAAATTAACTCCTCTAAGTGTTTTTAATTCGTTTAAGTAAATAAAATAGTTGGGTACTTCGTATTTAACTGTTTGCCACTCAAGTAAATGCTGCAAACCAAGGTTGTGAATTGTTACTTGAGAAAGTGGCTTCCTTTTTGTTTTCTTCTGTTTTATACTTTATATTTAGGTTTTAGACAAAGAGGTCAGGATGGCCGAGTGGTCTAAGGCGCCAGACTCAAGTTCTGGTTCTCGTTAGAGAGCGTGGGTTCAAATCCCACTTCTGACATTTTTCAATTTCATTTTACCCCACACGCCACAATTCTCTTAGCTTTTTTTGGAATATAAAATTAAATTGCTGTTTAAAAAAGTTTTGGTAGAAGTATTATAGAAGTCCCTGTGGTACTAAAAATTAAATTACATTTTACTCTTTTTATTTAAAAAATAGACAACTTAATTTCTATATATTATATCAAAGGCCAAATTGGTATTAGTAATTTTCACTATAAATTAATATTGGAGTAACAAAATTTTGGTAAAAGTATCATGGAAGCCCTTGCACAAAGAATAAAAATGCAATTTTGCCCATTTTATGGTAAAATGGGCAAATTATTCCTTGTAAGTTAAATCAAAGAGCAAATTGGTACTTTCAGTTAAAGATTTTATCCATTTTTTCTGTTAAAAATCAGCATGTCTGACAGAATACCATGATAGTTATTGTACCTCATTCTGATGTGCAAGGACCGGTTTTTACCAGTAAAAATTTATATAATTTTTAATGAAGGATCAATTTGCTCTTTGATCTAATATAAAAGGACTAATTTGCCTATTTTTAGTAGAAGAGGCAAAATGCAATCCGACTCTTACTACAATGGCCTCCATGATACTTTTACCCAAATTTTTTTTATGTTCAAATCTTCTAATATTTTGGTCCCTAAATAACTTTGTGTTCAAATCATTACGAATTGTTATAGTTGGCGTGACAAAAGACTTGTATTCAAATCATCAAATTTGAGTTTCATCTCTTAGCAACATTTACTCATTTATTAAAAAGATATATTGATAAGTTTAATTTATCAAACACTTTACTAGAAATGTTGTGATAAATTTCAAAATTACACTTATAAAATAAAATATAATTTTTATTAATTTTAACATTTTTCAATGACATTTACTATTGACAAAAATTTGTTTATTATTAATAAACACATAATTTCATCTGTTTATTTTAAATAAAAGTACTTTGATACAAGTATCTCAAATTTAATATATAATTAAATTTAAATAAGTTTAAATATTTAATATGTATTTGAATTAGAATATAAATTTAAATTTAATTCAATAGTAGTTAAAATATATTTAAAATTACATATTTTTTTATGATTTTGTAGTTTGAAATAGTATTATATTAAAATAATAAAAATAAATAAGATAACAGAGTAATTTTGTCTCAAAGATAATTTTAACACGTAAAATTCACTCTCCCACCAATTAAATTTATCAAAAAAAAAGTGATTAATTATTTATTTATTTATTTCCATTGAATCGGATAGCATTTATTCCATAATGAATTATTTTAGAGAAAAAAAAAAAAAGGAGAATTTAGCTTAGTGCAAATTGATGTTGAAATGGCTACTAGCAAGCATATTTCATTGCTTTTACCTCTCCAACCAGTTTCTTAAACCTGCTAGTATACTCTTCAAGTGTTAATCCATGTATGTCAATAGCATAGCAACTGCATTCTCCTTCAATACCATTGACGCATAGCATTTGGTGAGCTAAAACATCCTAGATGTCAGTCATTTGCATCTCTCGATGTTCTTCCTGATTCTCAGAACCTTGTTTGTGATATCTAAAGGTTCCCTTCTTTCCTTTTACGGTCATGTTGATTTTCGGTTGTTAGGTTTCTACAATAAGCAACTGATGTTTCTTCTGAAAACCGGCATACACTCTTCAATTTCTTAAGCAGAAAACAAGTGAGCCACTAGCATTACTAGTCCAACACTGTTTCCTTGTTTCTTTGAGTTCTTCATACACCTAGGAGAAACATTTGGATCATTGGTTTCAGTCTTCCCATGGAAGCTTTCGATTTTCCGGTGAAATCCAGAGCAACCCGAGGGACTTTTGCCTTGTTTCTTCAATCCTTACCGGCACTGTCGCTGTCCAACACAAACTACTTTCACTATTTCAGGTATCAGGCAGTAACACCGGCTTTATAAAGCCGACATGGAATGCATAATAGTATGGTTCAGGAAAGAACTAATGTCTAAAGCAGCACTTCGAATATCAAGATTTATAACACAAAATTTTAGAAAACCCACAAGATTCTTTTTTTGAGCCAAAAAAGTGACTGAATTTATTAATTAGAACTGCGGAGAATATATAATCACCCCGGCAGCTTGCATGTTTAACTACAGGAAATAAACAAACCCTGAATGGCTAAGTTGATAACTACCCAAAAAAGTTATTAAAGGCGGTTCACCATGGTCCATAAAAAGCTGCAGGCCAAAATGAAAAACTGGTATAATCCCATTGTTAATGCATTATTACGACAAAAAGAAAAAACCCCAGATCACGTATGCAATTGAACTATGAACAAGACCCCCTCTGCTTCAATGGTGTGCCTTTGCTTCAGCTTTCCTTTGAGACTTTGCCTTCATCTGAGGATAAAAGTAAGAGTAACGTGTAAGCATTTGTTTTACTATGAGTTTATCTCATACCCTTTACTGAATGGTTGCATATATATGTTGTGTTATCCGGGCTAGAACATGGCAGATATAAACAGTAAAAGTACCATGCAGACCCTTGTACTAAAAGTTTAATTGCATTTTGCCCCCTTTACTCAAAAAAAAAAGGGCAAATTAATCCCTTTACATTAGATTAAAGAGCAAAATAGTTCTTTCAATTAAAAATTCCATCCGTTTCTAGTGCTAAAAATTGGCATTGCTGACAGAATAACCAAACAATTACATGCGGCATGCCACGTGTGCCTCATTCTGACATTTAGTGACAAGTTTTAGCAATTGAGATGGATGAATTTTTTAACAAAAAGACTAGTTTGCTCTTTGATATAATGTATACGGACTAATTTGCCCATTTTTGAGTAGTGGAGGTAAATTGCAATCTGACTCTTAGTACAAAATCCTATATAGTACTTTTAGTGGATATAAACACATGTCCAGCGTGAGTATAATCAGTATTTTCTTCTTTTAGAAAAAGGAAAAAATTCCCTTATTTTAGATGATCATATCCGAATATCCGTATCCAAAAATTGTATCAAATACAAGTATTGAACACGACACTTTATAAAAAATGAAGGACACAATTAACATAGTGGACATCCAGCACAAGACAAAACCTATGAACATATATCCTAAAGTAAAATGTCCAAACTCCATATGACATCTTATGCATCCATGGAAATGCATTTGAATGTAAAGCAAATGGTCAAACAATCTTTGTTATTGTTAGATGCATAACGCATTATATGCTAAAAATTTACCACATCATTACTATGTTCATTCCTGAGATTAAATTTTCAAAACACTCTTATCTACAATGTCTCTAAATCCTCTTGAATTATTTATAACAACCAACAAATGTTTTGTAAATTTGCAAATAGATCAGAAGATTTCCGAAACAACACATTCGAGCAGGGTTTATCACCTAAAGAAACTGATATCCTGATCATGGTACATGCTATGCTATAATCAGACTCGTGTGAGTGTCGGATGCAAGAATATGTGCAATACAAGTATGTTTAATTTTGTTAAGTTTTAACATATATTTAAAGAAGACCTTTCAATTCTGGCCCAGACTCAAAAACCACACTCCAACAGTCTCGAACCTTAGCAACTTGTTTTAACCATAAAAGGTCAGTCCGCCAAACCAGAACCCGGAAATGACCCTAAACCTAAAATGATAGAACAAGTAATCTCAATTGGCTCGAAAGTGAATGTAGTTCCAAACGCAAAAACCCAAAAAAACTACCCTTAAGATCTGGACTACCAAACTTAGATGACCCGAACATGAAAGAGACCTGAACTCGAAATGATCCATAGCTGAAATGACCTGAAATTGTTAAAAACTCGAATTGACCCGACTCAGATTGAGCCAACCAAAACTAACCCAATCCTCCCAATTGATCATATTTCCGAAACCAAGTCCGAATGAGTTGGAGCAACATAGCCTACGATTTTCGTTCTAATAACAACAATTAAAACTAAAGCAAAAAAAAAAGGATATGAAAATGCATCTTATCAGATAATGAAGAACCACATCAAAATCCAATTACAAGAAGATAACATGAAATGCGAAAAACATAATCAAGACTCAGTAAACAGAAAAAATAAAAGTAAATAAAATGGAGGTACCTTGAGGTACTTGAGCTTAAAGCTCCCATAAACAAGTCCAAAAGAAAAAGCAGATGCACGAGCCACCTATTATATTATATATAAAACCAAAAACCCAATCAAATTAAACAAAAGATAATCTGATTTTAGATTATTTATTGGCAAAGAATCAAAATGAGATCTATTGTTCATATAATTTTTTGCTTTGTTTTGCAGAAGTCGATTATGGAATAAAAAAAAAAGGAGAAAAAGGGAAAATAAATTACGAGAGCTAGAGTGCTGGTGCCGGAGTAAGGTCCAGGTGGCGGCGCCATGGCTTTGGTTTTTGTTTGTGTGATCGGAAAATGAGCGATGGAGATGCAATGGAAATACAGTCTGCAGTGGCGGAAGGGAAAACAAAGATCTCTTGGCCTTGGTTTTTATATTTTGTGGAGCTTCATCTACAAAACGAAGTCGTTTTAGAATGAGAAATTGTTGTCCATGGGCTAGAGTTGTCCATGGGCCGGGTTAGGTTTGGATTAGACCCTAACCAAATTCTAGGCTCGGGACTGGCCTGGAAAATGTGTCGATTTTTGTTCAAGATCGACCTAGATAAAAATGTTAAAACTCAGACTTCGGCTCGCTGTATTAATTATTTTATTTTATTTTTATACAAAAAATTAAAAAAAATATATATAAAACAACTAAAAACACTAAAATAAATATTTTCCAATAAATTAAAAATAAATTAAATATATATACTAAAATAACGCTAAGGTAGGTACAATTTAATAACTAAATACATCTGAAATAGTAGCAACATAATAGTGAAATGACAGCAAAACAGTGAAAAAAGGCAGCAAAACAATAAGTTTTTTTTTTGCAAAGTTGGGCTAAACCTGGGCCTTAAAAACATTATCTAAAGCCCATATCATTTTCTAAAGGGCCTTTTCTTATTTAAGTCTATTTTTTAAGTTTATATTTTTGCGCAAACCCTTTCATTTCTTGAATTGGATACTATGAAAATTTCTAATTTTCTCCTTACATTATTTAATTTCATTTTTAGTAACTATAAATCTTCAAACAATAATTGGGCTTTTGCTTGCATTAGTACATTTAATTTTTAACATAATTCGGTCCTATATTTTTATAATGTTATTAGTTAGTCCAAATAATTAATATAGTTAAATTTCTTATTTAAATGTTACGTGATTATACATGTTTTGAATACGTTAAAGGTCTTAGCAACAAAAAGGTCCTCCTCCTATTGACACGTGAGCACTCACCCATGCTCTTTTTTTTTTTTTTTTTTTTAATTTTACAAATGTGGTTTAATTTCAGTTTTAGTCTTTCCATTATACTTAAATTTGAAATTTAATCATTATACTTTAATTTTTATCATGAATTGGTCTTAAATTTTCATAACATTATTAGTTAGTCCAAATAGTTAATATAATTAACTTTTCGATTAAAATGTTATATGGTTATATATAATTTGAATACTTTAAGGGTCTTAAGAATATACATATCTTTTGGGCTCGCCTTACTTTTTTTTACATTATAAGACAATGGTCAAATTTTAATGTTGACTTCTACATTATGCTAAAACTTGGATTAAATCTGTATACTTTAATTTTTGACATAATTTAGTCCTTTCACTTTTATAATGTCATTAATTAGTCTAAATAGTTAATATTGTTAACTATTTCAATTACAATGTTGTATCTATTTTTTTTCAGAACACTATTCCAACAAAAAATTATTCTATCATAACGTTCGAATGCGTGTTTTTAAGAAAATAATTCACATAAGCATTTTCAATATAATTTTTTTATTACATCACTACTAAGTGATTTTTTTTTTTAATTTTAACATGTCACACCGTTGAACTTAATTGAAGAATTTTAATGGTGGTAACGATTGAATCTAAATTTCTAATTTTGAAAAGTAGAGAAAATAAATTCCTGAAAAATAAAATAAGGAGACTAAATTTCAAATGTATGAAGTGTATGGGGATTTAAATCATATTTTAACCTTCAACTTTTTTTCTCTATAATTTGATACAGATAAGTAATCAACCCACTTCAAAATGTCACACAAGTGAACTTAATAGAAGAATTTTAAAAGTGACAACAATTGGACCTAAATTTTTAAATCCAAAAAGTAGAGAGTCTAAATATTTAAAAATAAAAATAGGATTAGAGTGTACTTTAACTTGCAATTTTTTACTCTATAATTTGACACAAACAAATAATCAACCAAACACGAAGCGTGAGAATCATACTAGTACTAGTAGAATTCTTTCTGCATGCATTAGTTTAATAAATACTACAAACTTCCAAAAGTATGTAGAAATAATTCAAAAGTTTTTAGTTAAGTTACTAGACTATAAGTTTTTTTTTTTTAAAAAGGTTTGCCAGCGAGTTCCAGGAGACGATTTGATGATAGGTAAAGCAAATTGATACGCATCAACGAGTAGAAGAACATACCTTAGATCCAAGTTCATCTAAGGGTCAGTTTTGAAGATCAGAGAAAAAAATTGTTTGAATTTTGGTTCATAGATTCGAGACATCCAAAGTTGTTTCATGAAAAAAAAATTTTGAACTATTCAAAAGTTTCCATTCAAGTCAATGGGCTGTTAAAATTGATGCTATATGACTTTCGCTGTTTGCATTATTTGTACTAATCGAAAGCTCTATTTCCTCTTCTTCTCTACAGTTTATTTTTTTCATGAAACAATTTTAGACATCACAATTCTTCGAACCAAAATTCAAACAACTTTTTTGTCTGATCTCCGACACTGACTGTCAGATCTACTTAGATCTAAGGTATGTTCTTCTACTCGTTGATAGGTATTGATCAACCATACCAATCGTTGAATCGTCACTTGGAGCTCGGTTGTAAAACTTTTTTTTTAAAAAGAAAAAAACTTAACCGTAAAGTGACTTGAATAAAAACTTTTCAATAGTTCAGTGACTTAAATAAAAACTTTTAAATAGTTTAATAACCAAATTGTAACTTTTTTTAATTAAATGACCAAAACAAAAACTTATCCATAATTTAATGACTAATAATGTAATTTACCCAAAATCCAAAAATCTAATTAAAAACCCATCTTTCCTTGAGATCAGTACTTGTTTACCTACCCACATTCTCTGACAAAGTACCATGTTGCTATAAATATGTGCATCTTCTAATGTTCCTAGTACATGGTTTCACTTGAGGGTACAGTTAGATATATTAATTGCATAATTTACCATAGGATTTAACAATGCCATTTAGGATTTGAAGTTTATATCCATTTTACATTTTACGAAGATATATCATTTCTAAATTTATGGATTTTTTTTTAATAATATTATCTTCAAAATTCGAATTTAAATATTCTTATTAAAAATATAACTTGACTGAAAATACCAACTTAATTCCATATGTTTTTAACGATAATTAAAATTAGTTTGAATATGTTGATTCTTGAATTTTAATTCAAACGACGGGTTGGATTTTATAATTTATGATTGATTAGGTCAATTTAATAAAAGAAACTGACTGAGAAAATCGAATACTCTCCCCCACCCGGCACTTGATACATCCTTTAATTTCACCATTGCTTTGCTTAATTTTCAACTTCTCTTCACACTTATGTGAGGAAACAAACTTTATAGTAGAAATTATTAACCCATAAAAAAAAATTTAATTCTTGGGTGTAATGTGGATCACTAATTAAAAAAACCCAACTATATAGGTGGAAAAGAGTAGCATCTCGAAATGTAAATAATTTGCGTTGTTTAAATCTTTGTTCGACAAGTCTCGAGTTCATCTAAGCATAGATGTGAGCGTTCGAAAAACAACTTCTTCACACGGGATCGTAATGCCCATATCGTGATCGAACCCAAACTCTTCCTCGGCTCGGTGGAGCAAGCATTGAAACTCGGGGTGTGTCAAGAACGAGACCGGGACAATGTATCTGCTTCGGTTTTCGCCGACGTAAACGGCAAAGTGGCCTTTGGGCACGTCGAGAGGGAGACCATCTCCGTCGTACCCGCCGTGTTTCTTCCCCAAGCTCGTACATCTCTTGAGGATTTGCTTCAAAACCGCGGTCTGAGGCAGCTTGTGTGATTTCCTAATCGCCATTGTTGTTTTGGATGGTTTGGATCCTGGAGGGTATTTATTTATGGAGATAAGTTTGGGTATATATATTATAGGTTTAATTGCAGTTAACATCCCTAAACTAGGGTCAAGGTTTTAAACTGACCCTAACTTAAAAATGTTAATTCCTCAAAATATCAAATATCGTATTGATAAGGTATTTTAGTCAACTTATCCATTGGCTAGGGCGTTAGATGTTAGCTTGTATACAATGTGAAACATATTTAAGGCACATGTCTATCTACTACATGACCAAAGGTAAGTTGAGGTCTTTACCCAAATAAATAATAAAATTTCAATGAAATTCCTTTAGAAATTTTAAAATTGCAAGCTAATATAATTGTAAAACTTATATTTTGGCCCTCCAAATATTTACAATGTTAGATTTGTAAAATAAATCTGAAATAAAACTTAATAAACTAGGATCTATCATATCAAATCATTAAGAATAAATCAAGAACAAAACTAGATGCGGAAGCGTACCTAAATCCATGAATTTCTTGAAGTTTTACCGGATCTTGGGATTTGATCTTCCAAATTAGCACACGAGAAATTTAAAGAATATATGCTCTCTCTTTCCTAATGATGGTATATTAGAAAAGATATCTTGTGTGTAATTTGGGGACCATAACCCTAATATTTATAACCTTAAGCATATTAGTTCTAATCAAATTCTAATTAGCCCATCATTAATTAAAATTTGATTAGAAGAGTATCTACACATATTTAACCTATACTTTATTTAATAATTAAAAGCCCAATAAAATTCTAACCAAATTAGATCACTTTTAATTTGAGCTAACCTATCATGATAGTAAATAATAACATGTAATTATCCTTATTATATATGTGATGTCTAAATTTTCCAACATACAATTCATTTATGATCCTTTAAGAAAATTAGCTTCCCTTTGTAGCTTGAATCGGACATGTATAAAAAGTCCTTCTAAATTTTATTTATATCGTGTTTCTTTAACATGTTTGATTACTAATGTAAAAAAAGCTTATTTAACACAGGTGTTAAAATAATTAGACATAAAATAAATAATAAATAGTATAAATTTGAACTTGAAATTAGAAATAATAAGTAAAACTCTTGTAAAAAATAAGCACAAAATTTTCCTTCTCTTTGCTAAAAAAAAAAAGTCACGAGAGCAATTAAATATTGCCAAATAAATTTAGTTTAATTCTAACTCGTATGTTAAGATATGTTGAGAAAAAAAATACTCCTACCAAAATTAGGAATTGGGGACAAATTGCCCCTTAGGTAGGTATACTTATTTATAATTTGATCCACGCAATTTAAATATATGATCCGCATCATATATGATCCGATTCTCAACATCTAAATTGGCGATTCAACAGTCGGAAGAGCATCTTGTTGCAATAATAATACTTTGAAAACTTAATTAGAACGTATTAAAGTCCAAGGACCGATTTAAATTCTAGATGAGAGTTTTGTGACGTTTAATGGAATTAACCCTATAGTGAAAAACAATATACGGTTGCATGGAATTTCGGTTTCTAAACTTAGGTGTACGTTACCTGTTGAAAAGCCCATAGATTCTGTTCTGAGTCAGATTCAAGGTGGAATTATTACAGTAAATTGGCTTTAATTGTCTGGTCTTGGAAATTTGAAGTTTTTATGTAATTAAAAAAAAAGAGAGAGGAAATTTTGGGTGATTTATCAAATGAAAATGGTGTCTTTATTATGTTTAATTAAATGGATAAGCTGAGACATCATTATCCATCTGCCTTAAATCACGGACCGATATTTAAGTGTGTACTGGACGTACTGCAGCTTTTGTTGGGTTTGGATTTTTGTGCTTTGTTAATGTGAGGGTAAACTCCACCCAAGTTGACTAAATTCTTTACATCTCCATGGTTGAATTTAAAAAAATTATAAATTGAATTAATAGAATGTTTTCATTTACGTAATTAAATTATTTGATAGTTTTAATTTAAGTCATTAAGCTGTTAAGTTTTTATTTCTCAAAAATTTAACTAGCAAGTTCCGAACGGTGATTTGACAATCGGTACGGTAGATCAATACTCATCGACAAGTAGAAAAGCATATTTTAGATTCAAGTCTATCTGGCAGTCAGTATCAGAGATCGGAGAAGAAAGTTATTTGAATTTTGGTTCGCAGATTCGTAATGTTCAAAGCTATTTCATAAAGAAAAACGATTTGTGCAGATGGTTCGAACATGAAGTGCCATACAACAATAATTTTAACGGTCCAATGACTTAAATGAAAAATTTTAAATAATTCAATGATTATCTTATAATTTTTTGAAGTTAATGATTAAAATGTAAATTTATTAATAATTTTGTGAGAATAGATGTGGATTACTCTTAATTATCATGGCTTGTGATTCTTTGGTGTCTGTGTTTGAAGTGCAGAAAAAAAAAAAAAAAGACAAAAGACTTGTTCATAGTAACTTGCAGAAACCCCATGTGGGTTTCTGCTGTTGGGCTTGCAGGTTTTGACCCTTTGTTTAATGCAATTTTTAAATTTTATTTATTTTAATTATGTTTGTGGATATGTTTGATCTTTATAATGGTTTTCCATATATGTAATAACATAGGTATGTAATTGGAAAACGATTTCAAGATTTTCAATTATTTTTCGGATATTTAAATTTATAAAAATTTAAATTTGAATTCACAAAAATTACTTTTAAATAGGTATAAAATCAAACTTATAAGATATATTCGAATTTAAATCTACATCCGCATTCGTTATGTGAATATTGAATAAGCAACATGGTTTGAATAATGGATACTATTTAGAATATCTGAATGCAAAGGTGAATCTATAATTTCTTTTACTAAGAGTCGAAATTGAATTATAAATTTTTAAAAAATCAAACTATAATTTCATCATTTATTAACTTATAATTTCATCATTTTTAAATAGAGTAAACATAATTTTTTTCATTTTTTAGGGGGCCAATATGCAATTTTATTATATATTAACTTAAAATTTCACTATTTATAAAGGGACTAAATTACATATTTTTATTTATAACTAGATTATGTCACACCCATTATTTGGGTGAAAAATAGAATTATGTAAAAAATATATTTATTAAAAAATTGATATAAAAATTAAATAAGATTTTGGTTGAAATGGTAAAATAAATATGTTCAAAACTATATCTTTTAAGTGCAAATCTCATTATGCGTGTGTATTCTTCTATTCTTTTATATACAATATATAAAATGATAAAAAATACCCTTCAAAATAATATAATTTACATTATAAAATAATAATAATAATTAAAAGTATAATTTTATCATTGTGCTAGTATATTTTTTAATAAGTTTTAATAGTATTAAATTAAAAATTTATCATTTTACGGGCTTAACGCAAATTTACTAATATATTAACTAATAATTTTTTTTTGAAGAGATTACAAACAATTTTTCCATTTGGGATAGGGGGAGCCCCGACCTGATTCCCTTGGTGTCGTCCTCGTATATATATATTGGTCGAAATCAATGTATCCACCATCAGTAAGAGTGACTAATCTCCTCGTCTTCTTGGCCACAAAGTATTTTCTATACTCATGAGCAAGAATCGAACACCAATAGAAGTTAGTTTAAGTTTTGATCGAAAAATCTTATAATTATTTATTATGCTTTAAATGTTTCTATAAAAAATTAAATTAATATATTATATTTTCATAATCCATAATCGACCAACTTATTTTTTTTTTTTGAACACTTTCATTATAGATTCTGATTATATCAACTATTTTTGATATAATGCCTAGAATTACCCATAACCCCTCTCTAACCAACAAATCCTATATATCTTACTTAACATAAAACAGTAAGTTCAAAATCAAATTGCTTTTATTATCGTACTTTTATAGCTAAAATCAAATTACGAAATTTTTAGGTAAACAAAATAAATGTTTTATCATTTTTTTTAAAAATCAGAAAAAAAAAAGGGGAGGGGTAGGTGCATACCAACCGTTGATGGGTTGGGTTATCTGTTCAAACCTGAATTTTGAGAGGATTTTGACAAAAATATTAGGTCAGAAAAATTAGATTGGGCAAAAAAAAAAAAAAAAGGTCTATTTAAAATAAGGGTTAGGCTCGGGCTTGAACATTCAAGTCCTAAGCTTGGCTCAGCTCGATCCATTTTTTAAATTTCTAATGCTTAATATTATGTTGTTTTATATATTATACAATCTTATAACACATAAAAATTAAATTTAGTAATATATAATACTACAACAATGTAAAGACTAAAAAAGGTTGGAATGACTATATATAAAATTATAATAAATAAAAATATATAAAATTATTAAATATTAAAAAATAATATATATTTTAAATTTTTTTATAAATATAATATGGGTATTCTTAAAATCAACTTGAGTTAATCATTACAAGAACTTAAGTAAAATTTTAAGTTTATATTTCAAATCAAACTAAACTTAAACAAACATAAAATTTACTAAAATCGTAATTAGACTTGAACCAACCCAACCCAATCCAAAAATAAACCTCTAGCACGTACGTCCCTGTCAGAGTGATGAAAGAGATCCCAAAAGGAGGATAAAAATCTTCAGGTTGTCCCACTCTTGCCTATTCTTGTTGCAATCTGCTATCATGGCTTATCATTATGTAAAACCCACAATAATGGCCCATTCCATATTCAATGTCATTGAATCATGGCGACTTGATAATATGAATATTATTGTATTAAAAGTTTAAATTATATTTTATTTTTTTCTATTAAAAATAAATAAATTAATCTTTATATATTAGATTAAAAAGAAAACTGATCTTTTTGTTAAAAATTATATCTATTTCTACTATTAAAAATTGATCCATGTACACTGACACATCACATGTAACTGTCTCGTTATTCCGTTAGTCAAACTAATTTTTAATAGTAGAAATGAATAAAATATTTAACAGAAAAGACTCATTTACTTTTTAAACTAACAACTAATTTGCTCTTTTTTTTAGTAAAGAGAGTAAAATACAATTTTACTTCTAGTACAAAAGTCTTCACGATATTTTTATCAATCAACACTTCATATTAAAAAGGAATTTGATGTCCTTTGAGTAAGGTTATAGATTTGAAGAAAACAGTGCTGAAAGATTTTTATTTTCATTTAAAGATTTGATCTAGCTCGACTTCAAATTTAACGGGGTTGAATATAATTACATGATAGTGAAACATCCGAAACAAATTTTTTTATGCACTTTCCAAAAGAAACCCAAACAAGCACCAAAATTTTGGGATTAATTTGTACCCTTCAAAATTCAAAACACATTTACAAAATAAAAAATTTTAAAAACTGCAAATCAAAATCACCATATATATATATATATATATGGCTTTGCTTATTAATCTCTGTTCTTCTTAGCACCTCAAAAATCAAGATTTATATCTTGATTCATTCTTCTCTAATTTGTAATATGTACCCAAAAAAATATTATGAGCCTTAGCTCACGCATTACTTATTCGAGTTAGCTTGATGAATTCCTCTTCGGCACATGGAACAATAAGACCCCTCACCGGATAATCGAAACCGAACTCTTCCTCGGCTTGCCTTAACAAAGCTTGGAACAAAGGTTGCTTCAAGTACGATATTGGAACCACAAATCTCTTGTTCTTCTCTTCGTCCCCGACGTAAACCGCGAAATGGCCTTTTGGGACAATGTTTACCACTTTACTATCCGACGATGTTCTGTATGAGCACTGTTGCTTCGAATGTGACCGTCTTCTGATAATCTGCTTTGCGTGAAGCATCATCTCCAGTAACCGAATCCTCATTGATATGATCTGATCTCTAGTAGCTTTTTTTTTAATACTTTCATGTCCTTCGCCTTTGGGGGTATATTATATATACACACAAAGGCTTAGGGATTTAATGCATTGATATAATATTTTTGCATGCATGAAAAAGGAATCAACATGTACTTTGTCCTTGAGCTTTGAAGTTGTATATATATATATATATATAACATATATATTATATATTATATATTATATTAACAAGTTGGATTTAAAAAGGACCCTATGAGGGAAAACTACTTCGATGAAGCTCTCGCCCACTGTTTTTTCACATATCCATGGAAGGGTTTTATGTGGAGCTTTTGTTTGCATGTTCTTATGTCAGTCTCTATATTCGGGAATTCATGCTTTCTATTTCTCTTTCTGCCACAAGCTACGTTTGAATTATAAATTTTTAGGGTTAGAATATATTTTCATCATTTAATTAATTGTTAAATTTATAAATTTAAAGGATTAAAAGAGAAATTTTACTAAACTATAGGGACCAAGGCTATTGTCTACCCAACACTCTTTTACCCATGACAGCTCGACACATGGCAAGCTCTCTCTCTCAAGCTCCTCAATCCTCGTGCCTCAATCCTCGTGTTTAAAGTCATCGGTTGTGGCCATTGTTTCCTCCTTTATAGTCAACACCATGGCCTCGAGAGCATCGTCCCTCACTATTAGCTTATCCGCAGTGAAATTGAGCATCTCTTGCATCTCTTCTACATTGGAACTATGAGACTCCAATACCCTTCCTTGAATTGCTCTTCCTTCAAGTCCAACTTTATAGTGCGTCCATTGACTTCATCAAGTGTATTTTTCATGTCCCTCATGGATTCCTTTAAAAATAAAATAATAATATATAATTTTAAAATTTTAAAAGTAAAACTCACTTACTTTTCGTAATTATTGATTATCATCGAATAATTTATTAACGGTATATAAAATTATACACATTAAACTACGTCCCGTACGCATTACATGGATGCTGAAGGGTTTGAGCAGCTTTTTTTTCTTCCTCTTTTCCAGTATTTTAAATGTTTATATATATATTTAATATTTGGGGTTTGGGATAAAAATTATCCCTTTTAATAATATTGTTTCTAAAATTCGAATATACATTCCTTTTTAAAAATGGAATATGCCTCATTATTGCATCCCACGCTTATCGGTAATGTTTATAGATAATGGGTCTCCCTCTAATTATGTCATGGGTATGCCTTGCATGGATTTTGCCTGATTTTTATTAACTAGTCCAAGTTTTGTCAAATTCTTTATCTGATGTGCTGTGTATTAATTGAATATTAATTATAATTAATCCGACATATATTCATACTTATAATTTGTACTTATTATATACTTATAATAATATTATTTTTATACTAATGAAATTAAAAATAAATAAATAATGGGTGTAAATAGTGAAAATAATAACAAATATTATCTTTTGTTTGAACTAGAACGGCGAATCGGTAATTACCGATTCAATTTTGAAGAAATTAATTGGGGAATGGTTGAGGCAGCCAATCGGTCGACGGCTGCATGTGGTTATGAATGTTGTTATATTATCCAGTTAAACGTGGCAATGGCAGGCATCTGCTATCCACTGCAAATTGGTGTCCGACGCGAATCTAGTATTAGGTCATCCAGATTTGGGCGGATGTGAAGTAGCTATATGTGGATTTATCAAAATTTATCCCAAGTTAAATTCAATTTAATTCACTAAACTAATAGAAATTTTGCACTTATAGAATTTAATAGTAATCTGAAATAAAGATCCAAATAAATAATCTGAAACGATTCAAACTTAAAATGATCTTATAATAACCGAATTAAAAAAGAATCGAGTCTCAAATTCGAATAATTAGAACTCAGAACAATCCATAACCGTAATAATCTGAACATAAATAATTCAAAATTTTTAAAACCTGAACTAACACGTTTCTAATCGATACGATGTCAAATTAACTCAATTCACCTAATTGACGAATTTACATGTATCCAAATATTGATAACTTGAACCCCGTTGTTGGCTCATTGACCAAAAGTGTTCACCCTACAACTCATGTCATGGGTTCGAGTGAAGGATTATCTGCTTATAATTCAATTTAAGCCTTCCAATCTTTTAATAATTTTTTTTTCATTTTAGTATTTTATTATTTTATCTCAAACCTTATACTAAGTCATTAGCATTACAAATACTAAATTACTTAGAATCATATATGATGATATACTGGTCAGAGTGTTCATCGTCCCAAATGTGATCTGGGTTCAAGTCACACTTGTCGCATTTGTTGTTTTGGGCTTTGTACTGTCCTTATAATTCACCAAAAAAAATAATATATAATAAATATATTCATTAAAGATTTACATAAAAATTAAATGTAACTTTAGCTAAACTAGATTTCATTGTGTTCTATGTTTAAATGTATAAGTTTTATTGATTTTATATAAAAATATATTAAAAAGACAAAAATGCAATAATTATATATTTATAAGATGTTTTAATTATTTTTAATTGAACTGACTCGGATTAACTCATAGATGAACTTAATTAGAGACTTTAATATATAGTATTAAGAATATTAGTGAGTTACTAATTAGGAAGCACTAGCTCTGTAGTTAAGGGCGGATCCTTTTGGGTGCCTAAAGCACTCAAAATTTTGAGAAATTTTCCTTCAAAATATTAAAAATATTTAATTAAGCGTCTTTAAAATTTCTAAACTTTTTAAATTAAATCCTCTCAAATTTTGAAATTTTTTATTAATCTCACCAAATTTCAACTAAATCTTTAATCTTACTTTTTAAAAATTTATTAAATTTTACTAATCTCTCAAAATTTAATCCCAGAATCCACATTGTAGTCCAATGTTGTTGGTCCCATGCCCTAAACAATGATTTTAATCCACATACAACAGCCATGGCAGGTGTCTGAGAACCAGAAGAGACACACATAAATAAATAAATAAATAACCGAAAAGTAGAACAGAAGAGGTAAGAAAGGTTTTTCAGGTCAGGTAGGGTTTTCCAATGTACGGCCGTCTGTTTTGTCTGACATTATCGGTTAACCCCTGCTGGTGCTTTCGATTAGAAGTGACCAAAGCCATGTGATTGTTTGATGTTGTCGGGCCTCTAATATGTCCCACGGCTGCGAATAGACTTGGATGAATTTGTCAAATGAATTGATATGGATAAAAATGTTTGACGAGGGTTTATAATTGTTATAGCTGGTGTAATTCGGATCCGTTATTTATTGAAAAAATAAATATAATAGCAAAATAAAAAGAGCACAAATAGAATTCGTATAAAATTATATTTTTACTATTTGACTTTAATTAGAACAAAAAAATTTAACATTGGTATCATTCGTTTTTTTAACATTAGTAATTTTTTTCTTCTCTACCGTGGTTTTGTTTTTCAAAAGGGTTTTCACGTGTGCTCTTATTTTTTCTTTTCTTATTGCTTTACGATCGTTCTACTATCATTACCGACGTACGTTTATTATAACAATAATTGTTATGTGATGAAAACGGAAATGAAGAGCTTGTATTTATGTTGAATCGAGTTTTGAGTAAAATTGATTTATATAAAATCAAGCATGTATATATTTTTATCATTATAAATTTAGAGAATGAGATCGAGTTATCACTCCAGTTGGAGTAGGATATGTTGACGAAAAAATATATTTATTTTATTATTGTTGAATTAAATTGAATTCTCTCACGTATTAAAGTAACGAGAGACTTATGAAATAGTTCAATTTGATTTATTAAAAAGAATTATTTATAATAGTAAAGATAGATCAATCGAGTCTTAACTTAATTAAAATAATTGTTATTACAATAATGAGAAAAACCCAAGTTATCGGGATTTTTGATTGTGGGTCAAGTTTTAAAAATTTAAAACGTCTAAAAAATTCATATAAATTAATATATAATACGATTAAAACTATACTTCTAGTATTAGACTAATAGCAATGCATACAAGCATACTATTTTTATCACAAGAAAATTTTATTTCGTAATTCTCGTTAATAGTTACTGTAATACCCAATTTCTGCCCGGCCCAATGCCAATATAAAAGGCCCAAAGAAAAACAAAATGCAAATAAATCCATAAAATAAAATCCAAACCAATAAAAATCCAACAAAAACTAGTCCCAATGTCCATTTACGTAAAAGTCTCAAAACCCAACAATACAGCCTAAATACAAATAATCCGGTCCAAATTCAAGGTCGATTATAAAGACCAAATAACAAGGCCCGTTTACAAACCCTAACCTATTAGCCCAAAGTTACAGAGGCCCGACGGCCCAAAAACAAATTAGGGAATCCTAGGGTTCTCCCGTGCCGCATGACTAGCCCCCATGTGCCTCGGTTGAATGCATTCCGTTCCAAATTCCCATGCAGGCCCCGCACGCCTTTTTCAGATCCGCACGCAGGCCCACGCGCGCCTCTCACGGCTCCCTTCCCCGTGCCTCGGTCGAACGCCCGTCGCTGCTGCAGCACCACTACGCACACCGACCAACGGCTTTAGCATGCCTCTGCTTTGCCCATACCCTGCAGACAAAAATGAAACAAGCAACAGAGAGCATGGAACGACGCAGAGAATAATGGAAAACAAGGAAATGCCTTTGTGAATCGGATATAAAAACGGAAATGATTGTAAATTAGAGGTCTCTCTTTTTTTTACACATCAGAGATTAAAAATCAAAAAAATCAAATCGAAAACATTGTAAAAGGGGGTCTTTTTTTTGAAACAGATAAACAAGAAACCACAAACAGAACCCAAGAAGAACCCTTGTAACCTACTCTTTATACGAATATCAGAAATACAAAAGTAAAGAGGAGTCCAAAAGGTTGATCTAATTCTTTGATCTCACTATCTACGGTCATTTTTCAATTTACTTTTATTTATCATTTTCACGTTTTCAAAACGGAATAAGGACGAAAGGACCTTACTGGAGTCCAGATTTGCCGTCGAAAAACCCATTCTGTCGCCGCCTTCGCTGCAGGGAAATGAGGCCAAAAGCCTCCGGGTTTCGGTGTTTTATTGGAACGACCCAAAGCCCGGCTCTACAGGGCTCAAAACAAGGGGTAAAGGCCCCCTTTCGCGCACCATTGGCCACCGGGCATGGTGGTGGTGCGACGATCTGCTTAGAAGCCCCATCATCGGACAAACGAGGGGAGAGAGGGCTTTTGGGTTTCTTTTTTAGAGAAAAGGGGGGCGGTGGCTGCTGTGTTCAGAAGGAACTACGGGAAATGTGTTAAAATGTTTTAGGTCTTTAAAATGAGATGAAACGGCGCCGTGTGCTGAAGGGAGGACTGCGCATATCCATTAATGGGATAATTGCTCAATTGGTCCCCCATCTTTGCGGCGCTAATTGATCAAATCCCCGTCCGCATTCTTTCTTCTTTAAAATCTTACCCTATTATTTTTATTGTGCTTTAATCTGGTCCATACCCGCCTTTTCTAATTTATTACGATTTTGGTCTTCATTGTTTTAATCTGATTTCAATTTAGTCTCCAACTTGTTTAAAAGGTTTATATATTTATTTATCTTTTATTTTATTTTGTTATTTATTATTATTATTATTATTTATTTCGATCTTTTTATATATCATTCTTATTAAATTATATATTGTATATTTTATTTTTTTTGACACCATCTGAAATTTGTTTTACATATATTACGTACCTTTTATTTATGTATTCTTGACCCAAAATCACTTTATTAATTCCTTTAAAGTATTTTATGTGTCATTACTTTTAAAATTGTTTGATTCATTGATCTTTTATTCTTAATGATTGATATTTAAATCGTGTAAATTATGTGATTATCACTTGCATGTATTATGGTTTGTTTATTAGTATTTTCATATCTTTGGCAGTATCATTTTCATTATTATTGTTTATGTTATTATCCCACCGTCTTTATTATTATCTCTGCATGTAATATTTTAGATCAATGATACCAATGTCATGCGTTACAAATATTATGCTAAGCTCGCGTCACTTTACCATTATTCGCCGAACATAATCCCATTCATGTTTTAAATGATGTTTCTTTAGAACCTAACCTAAAATCTTTTATAAATTCCATCCGAAATCAAAAAGTTTTCAAAATAAGGCAATATTCTATGTTTGGAAATTCGGGGAACCATGCCCTATGTGTTGGGTTTCGGTTCTCTCGCTTGGCCAAACAATCGAATATCCTTTTGATATTTTAATGCATGAGTCTCGGGGATTGAATGATAATCTTGGATTTGAGGATTAAAATCATCGTGTCCTGCGTACTGGATGTGATGTTTTGTTCCTTCGGAACAAGAAAGTCTTGATATTCAATCCGAGAAAACTAAAATATTTCCAAAAAGGATCGATTTTCTTTTTCTTTTTTTCTAATTTTTCAACTTTCGACAATGAGACATTAAATAATCAATTTGGTACCAATTTTGGGCGTGACGAGGGTGTTAACCCTTCCTCACACGTAACCAACTCCCGAACCTATTTTCTCAAATTTTCGTAGACCAAAAACATTGTTTTAGTAAATCAAAAATGTTTTATTAAAACAAAGGTGATCCGATCACACCTAATAAAGGATCGGTGGCGACTCCCGTTCTTTCATTTTCATAACGCCAAGTCGATTCCCGTTTTCAAAAATGGTTACGACAGCTTGGCGACTCCGCTGAGGACTGTGAGAGTCAGGCCATAAATTAATTGATTTTTGTCCTTTTGTCGAAAATTTGGAAAATTGTTTTGAAAAATCGTGTTTCTCTTTGATGCATTTGCTTGTACTATAGTGTCGAGTCTCGTAAAATACTTTGGCATTGCATTGCATGACCATTGCGGTCACACCCTTAAGTGGGAGTGAGAAGCTACTCTTTCGTGAGGTTTTTACCTCCGTGCAAGATAGTGGATCACTTTGGGATACATCCGCATTCTATGTCTTCGTGAGATTCTTATCTCAGTGCGACCATAGGGAAATGTATTCTCCGAACTCAATCGGTCCATATGAGCCTATAATGGGTGAGGATCGAGAATCTGTTGGTTCGTGTACCTTGCTTTAGAAACAGAACCACATATAGAGAGACCTAAGGGCCCGTTGTAGGTAGAGCCGTGCAAACCCTAGTTGTTACCTTAAATAGGAGATTGATTATTTCCCGTTTATTTTAAGTTCTTTCTGTACCTGATACTAACTTGTTGTGTTTTACTTTTATTGCTTGGCATTTTATCATAAAAAGGTGTTGATCCACATTCGGTTACTAGATAGAAAAGCTTAACATGGAAAAGGGGTTTCTCGATAGAGTGAAGGATAATGCGGCCGTCCAAGTGTGGTCCGAAAGGGTACAGCAAAAAAAAGGAGATAGCCTGGCAGTGGGGCATGAATCAGAGTTATGGGATTTTACCCGCATCAACGTGGCCCAAAATGACCTGCGAGAATTGAAGAAAATATGGGACTCATGGGGGAATGAGGACAAACAACTGTTCTACCATAATTACGGTGATTTGCCATATCTGCTTGATATCAAGATAGACGGGTACCTACTCCGAGCCATTACCCAGTTTTGGAACCCCGCTTACAGTTGCTTCACTTTTGGAAAGGTGGATTTGGTACCTACCATAGAGGAGTATACAGCTTTGTTTCGATGCCCGAGAATTCAAATTGATAAGGCGTATTCGAGGTTTGCTAATGTGTCGGCATTCTCAAAAAGGCTAATGAACATTACAGGAATGAGCGAGCAATGGATTACAACCCGGATCAAGCAAAAGGGAGATTGTAAGTGCATTCCTTGGAAATACTTGAGGGACTTGATCTTAGCGCATCCTGATAAGAAAAAGAGGGTCGACGTCTTCACTCTAAGCATCTATGGTTTGGTCATCTTCCCCAAGGCGTTAGGGCATATAGAGGATGCGGTCTCGGATCTATTTGATAAACTTAATAAAAGAGTCACACCGGTCTCCGAAATTTTAGCTGAAACCTTCAGATCCTTGAATGCTTGCCGAAGAGCGGGCAAAGGGAGGTTCATAGGATGTGCACAGCTATTGTTATCTTGGTTTCATTGCTATTTTTGGAAGATAGAAAAGGTCTCATACAAAGTCTTTTTTGAGAACTATTCTCCTCTAGAAGAATTAGCAAGTATACCAAGGCGGGACGACCTATCCGGAGAGAAATGGATAGCAATTCTCCAAAATCTGCAAGTTAAAGATGTAGAATGGAAGGCTCCGTGGGTGATCACGGATGAGATCTTGTATCGATGTGGAGGGTTCGACTGGGTTCCTTTACTCGGAATATGGGGAGCTGTCGGATATGCCCCGTTACTAGTGATGAGGCAGTATCAATCGAGACAGTTCATACCTGCGACACATCGATTAGCCCAATGTGAATTTTCATACAAGGATGACAACTATAAGAAGAGAGTTCGCGAAATATCGAATGCATAGACCCAAACCCGAAAAATGAAGAGACTCGCCATAGGGCCAATAGCGACCCCCGAGTACGATCGATAGTGGGGCAAAAGAATATGCTCGACCAATAGAAGAGCAGCTGCAAGTAATCCCGTCTGAATTAGAGATTATCAAGCAAGATTTCGAGAGAAAGAGCCGGGAATTGCGTAAGAGGATAGAGCAGCTAGAAGAAGAAAAGATGCAGTTGGGGTTAGACGTCGACATCCACAAGTTTGAGGCCGGGAAACTAAAGAAAGGAAAAAATAAAGCTGAAGAGGACTTGGATAGCTTAAAGACGGACTACAAGAAGCTGCGCATGTCCATCAGAACCGCTGGTCTAGGTAAGACATCAGAGCAATGGCGACAGGAAATTAAAGAAAAAAAGTCCAGAGCCGATCAGTGGGAGAGGAAATTCCAAGATGCTCGAGTACGAGAGGACGCTTTAAAAAAGAGCCTGTTAGAAAGCCAAAGCGAAAAGGAGAGGTTACGCACCCGACTGGCAGAATTAGAAAAGTCGTTGCACCTACATCGTAGTCGCAACTCGGTAGTCGAATTAAGAGCTAGTCAGAACAAGATCGAAGAGATGAGAGGAAGGATAGGAGAGCTCGAGACTGCATTACAAGACAGCAAAATTCGAGTTGAGCTCCTTGAAGCAAACAACGGGCATTAGAAGGAGCAGCTCCACCATTCCCAAGAACAGATCAGAAACAGAGACTATGTAATAGGCGAGGCCGTGGCTCAAATTCGAGAGGTGGCTGATCATTTGCAAACCTTGGCAGTTCGGGCTAACGCGCTAAGTCTGATGTATGAGTCAAGATCGGAGTGAGCCCAAGGTTTAACTTGGTTTCTTAGGAAAGTTAAGGACTTAGGCATTAGGGCAAAGTCGTATATGTAATCGTCCGTTCTATGAAAGGAAATTTGTTTTCTAGTAAAGTTTATCTAATGGAATTGAATTAAATCAACACCTTTTCGCTTTCATACATGCATTTGCATTACATTGCATACATTAGCATCACATCGCCATAATCATTTACTAAGGCTGAAATCGTATAATCCGCAGCTACGTCACTACGAATCTGGAATCACGTCATCCCTATAGGACACGTCTAAGAACTAGAGCCATGGACGCCAAACTCAATGAGAGGATCGAAAGAATGGAAAAAATCCAGAAAGAGCTGCAAGAACAGTTAGCCAGATCGCAGCAAGAAGCAAGGGATCTGATGTTAAGATCCTGAGAGGAATCACTAGAGGAAAAAGATCAAATGACTAAAATGATGGAGATATTGGTGGCTCTGGCCAAAGGAAAAGGACTCGCGCAGAGTCCTGATATTACAGAACCCCACCCGAGAGTTAATCAGGATCCACTCTATCCCTCAGGATTCACACCACCCCATGCTCATGCAACACAAAGAGGATATCCTCAAGAGAACCCGGTAGGCCTAGAGCAACGACCCATACCACCTACTCATTTGGGGCAAGGTGTTTACGTATCAAACTCTGGAGATAATTCTGCTAACCCGATTGTTCCAGATTTGGATGATCCGGTAGAAATAGCTAGATTAAAGAGGGATGATTATAATGCTGAGGAAAAGTACAGGGTCTTGGAAGAAAGACTCAAGGTGATAGAGGGTACTGGAGTCTTCTCTCTGACTTTGGCGCCAAAGAACTCCGATCCGTGCCCGACCTGGTTCTACCCCCAAAGTTTAAAGCGCCAGACTTCGAAAAATATGACGGAAGGCACATCTTATCATGTTCTGTTGAAAGATGGCTGGTCATGTGGATGAAGACAAGTTGTTAATACACTGTTTCCAGGACAGTTTGATCGGATCAGCCCTCCGGTGGTATAATCAACTTAGTAGAGAGAGAATTCGATCATGGAAGGACCTGGCGTCGGCATTCTGCGAACAATACAAGCATGTCTCTGATATGGTACCTGACCGACTAACGCTGCAAATGATGGAGAAGAAGCCAACGGAGACTTTCAGACAGTATGCTCAAAGGTGGAGGGATACTCCGGCTCAAGTAGAACCCCCACTGACTAAAACAGAGTTAACGGTTCTTTTTATCAACACGTTGAAGGCGCCATTTTATGATAAACTGGTAGGAAATGCCACAAAAGACTTCGCTGATATTGTAATGTCTGGCGAACTCATTGAAAATGGCATCAATAGCGGAAGGATGGAGGGTCCCGAGAGTTTGAAAAGGCCAGTACCTGTAAAGAAAAAAGACCCTGAAACCCATATGGTAGGGACCGGGAACCACTATGCTGCTAATCCGTACCCAACCCAACCACGGCCTCAGTTTCGCCCACCGCCGAATTTCTATTTTCTTCCACAAAATCCTTACTATCAAGCACCTCCTCCTTATCCCGTCTATACCGCTGATAATCAAAGACCATTCACTATATTCCCACCAAATACTGCGCCTGCCCAAACTCAGCCCAAAAACGAATCAAGACCAATAAAACCCAATCCTGAAAGACTTCAATTCACCCCCATCCCTGTGTCGTATGGAGAGCTGTACCCAAAATTACTAGAAAAACAACTAATATCCCCACATTACATGGCACCCCTGAAACCTCCATACCCAAAATGGTATGATCCTAACGCCAGTTGCGTGTACCATGCTGGAAACCGGGGGGCATTCGACAGAAAATTGCCTTGCTTTCAAAAAATGGGTTCAAAGCCTTATCGATGCGGGCATTTTGTGATTCGACGGCATCGGTAATGTGGCTGGAAATTTGCTCCCTAACCATACCTTAGGGAACGTGAATATGGTGACCCAGGAGGATGGATGGCGAGCCAAAAGTTGTATCTCCGAGATAAGGACACCTTTGAGGAGGCTTTGGGAAATAATGACTGAGAGGGGTATACTCGACAAAAGTTTCAAGGAGGAAAGCATGAAGAGTCCAAGTTTTTGCGTCTTCCACGGTATAGAAGGACATCACATCCAATTTTGTGAGAAGTTCAAAGAGCTACTTCAAAGTATGATGAACAATAAGGAAGTTGGGATCTGCAATAAGGTGGAAGAGACCGATGAAAAGGATATATGTGCCTCTGAGGGTTGGTCATCAGGCCCCCCTTATAGCGCTGATCGACCTTTGGTGATCTACTACGAGGCAAAGAAGGAAGAGGTAAAACCAAAAATGATAATCCAAGTACCTTCTCCTTTATCTTAGAAGGACAGCAAGGCGGTGCCTTGGAAATATGATACCAGCATTACCATACCTGAAGCTACCACTGGAAACGTCAGTGAGGTGGGCCATTTTACCCGTAGTGGGAGGTGTTATTCCCCTGAGGTGGTTGAGACAAGGGAGAAAGTAGTTGGCACGAACCAGAAAGGAAAGATCCCGATACCTAATGCCGAAGACGAAGTTGAGACACAATCTGAACAAGAAACTAAGAAACCGGTGAATGACGATGAAGCACAAGAATTCTTAAAGTTTATCAAGCACAGCGAATATAATATCGTGGAGCAGCTGAACAAACAACCGGTAAAAATCTCAGTGTTATCCCTATTATTGAACTCAGAGCCACATCGAAACACTTTGCTGAAGGTGTTAAACCAAGCGTATGTGCCAAGCGATGTACCCGTTGAAAAACTTGACAGGTGGGTGAACAATTTAAATGCGGATAATTTCATCTCCTTCAGTGATGATGAAATACCACCAAACGGTAGAGGCTCTGTCAAAGCATTACACATCACAACCGGTTGCAAAGGCTATATAATACCGCATGTGCTTATTGACAATGGGTCCGCGCTCAATGTCATGCCGTTGGCTATGCTGTCCAGGATGCCAGTCGATATGTCCTATATGAGGCCTTGTCATTCCGCAGTAAAGGCGTTTGATGGAATACAGGGAGAGGTCATGGGAAAGATCGAGATTCCTCTAGAGGTGGGCCCGTGTACATATAATGTCGAGTTCCAGGTCATGGACATCGCACCTTCATATAATTGCCTTTTAAGAAGGCCCTGGATCCATTCAGCTGGAGCAATCCCTTCATCTCTCCACCAAAAAATAAAGTTTATCATAGACAACCACTTGATCACGATCGTTGGTGAAGAAAACATTATCGTATCACTCTCTACTGACGCACCCTACATTGAGGCAAACAAAGATGCGGCTGAATGCTCATTCCGTTCCTTCAAATTTATCAACGCTACATTTGTTGCCGAAGGGAATAGGGCTCCCACACCCAAATTGTCAAGGAATACCGAGATGGGTATCAAACTGACGGTGGGAAAAGGAGCCCAAGCAGGGAAAGGCTTAAGAAGATACCAGCAAGGAATAGCTAGAGCGTTAAAACCGGTACACCGCAGGGATCGATACGGGTTAGGGTTCAAGCCGGATGCACAACAAAAAAGAAAACAGCTGTAGAAGGATCAGGAAAAGAGGATTGCAAGAGCCTCGGGTCAGGAAATAGAATGGGAGCCCATGTTGTATCCGCTCTTGTTGAAAATTTTTGCGTCTGCAGGAATGATGTACCCAGAAGGAGACAATTCACGAAACACGTTGTTATTGGTTGAAAGGGATTTTCAAAACTTCAATATAAACGTTATTAACAAGGCGGATGATACGATGGAAGACATCTCAGAGATACGCCCTGGTCCTCTTGGTTTTGTTTTGAGCAATTGGACCGCTGATGACCTTCTTGTAGTTTCTAGGGCCCCTCCAAAGTAATTCTCAATATCAACTCTCTGTGTACCCCTAAGTTATAGGGGAATCTGTTATAAGAGTTTATGTTGGCTATTTAGCTTTTAAATGAACATCAATGGAGATGCATTTTGTCATGGTCTCTCATTCTCATTGGCCTAATATTTATTCTCTCTTCTCATAGCCTGTCTTTGTATATATATCATAACATGACATAGTATCGCGTTTACAGATTCCAACACCTCGATGCTCCTCTATAGTTTCTTTTCCATTTACCTTTCAGGTGCTCAGATATCGATGACGTGAACAATCCCGTTACAAGTCCTAAAATCGATTTCGAGTAAGTTATTTGTCTAGGAGAGTTCGAAGCTGAGGAAAACGCTGAAGATTATGTCTCGTCCCCCGACTTACTAAGGATGGTAGAACAAGAAGACAAACAGATACTCCCCCATCAAGAATCTATTGAAACGGTAAACTTGGGAAGTGAAGAAAGGAGACAAGAAGTGAAGATCGGGACCACCATTTCAAAGAACACCAAACATGACTTGGTCACCTTGCTACATGAGTACAAAAACGTATTTGCATGGTCGTACCAGGACATGCCGGGATTGAGAGAGGATGTAGTGGTCCATAGGCTCCCATTGAAAACGTAATGTAAGTTTCTATCCAAAGCAAAAGCTAAGCATTTAATGAGACCGAGATGCTTTTAAAGATAAAAGAAGAAGTCAAACAACAATTCGATGCCGGCTTCTTACAAGTCTCTAAATATCCGGAATGGGTAGCTAATATAGTCCCAGTACCAAAGAAGGACGGCAAGGTGCGAATGTGTGTGGACTATCGCGATCTGAATCGAGCAAGCCCTAAGGATAATTTTCCCTTGCCGCACATCGATACATTGGTGGATAACACGGCAAGACATTCATTGTTCTCTTTCATGGATGGATTTTCGGGTTACAACCAGATAAAAATGACTCCCGATGATATGGAGAAGACTACATCCGTGACGATGTGGGGGACATTCTGCTACAAGGTGATGCCATTCGGATTAAAAAATGCCGGGGCAATATATCAGAGGGCAATGGTGATGTTATTCCACGACATGATGCACAAAGAAATGGAAGTTTATGTCGACGATATGATTGCCAAATCTCGGGAGGAAAGAGAGCATGTTGGAAACCTCAGGAAATTGTTTGAAAGACTGAGAAAGTTCCAACTAAAGCTTAATCCAGCTAAGTGCATATTTGGAGTAACCTCGGGGAAATTACTGGGTTTCATCGTCAGCGAGAGAGGTATCGAAGTTGATTCAGACAAGATAAAGGCCATACAAGAATTACCACCTCTACAAACACAAAAAGAAGTTAGAAGATTTCTGGGAAGGTTAAACTACATCACTCGGTTCATTGCTCAGCTTACCAACCAATGCGACCCGATTTTTCGACTCCTCCGAAAACACAATCCTAGGGAATGGAACGAAGAATGCCAAGCTGCTTTCGACAAGATAAAACAATATTTGTCTAACCCCCCGGTGCTAGTACCATCAACCCCCGGGAGACCGTTAATATTGTATCTGACGGTGTTCGAAAATTCAATGGGTTGTGTACTGGGGCAACATGATGAGTCGGGGAGAAGAAAAAAGGCGATCTATTACCTCAGCAAGAAGTTCGCAGAGTATGAAGCAAAATATTCGTCAATTGAAAAATTCTGTTGTGTACTGGTCTGGGCAGCTCGAAGGCTCAGACAATATATGCTGTATCATACGACGTGGTTGATCTCAAAGCTGGACCCAATAAAGTACATGATGGAATCACCTGCACTCTCAGGAAGAATGGCACGATGGCAGATCCTATTATCGGAGTATGACATCATCTATGTGAGCCAAAAGTTGATAAAAGGGAGCACAATAGCTGACTTTCTAGCAACTCGAACAACAGAGGAATACGAGCCATTAAGATTCAATTTCCCAGATGAAGACTTGATGTGCATTACAGAAAAAGAATGTGAATCGTCAAAAGAGAAATCATGGAAGATGAGTTTTGATGGCGCGTCAAATGTATTGGGTCATGGGATTGGAGCAGTCTTAGTGTCACCAGAAGGGAATCATTATCCATTCACTGCCAGATTAAATTTTTTCTGTACCAATAACATAGCGGAATACGAGGCTTGCATCATGGGACTTCGCGCAGCTATTGAACGAGACATCAAAATCTTAAAGGTATCCGGGGATTCGGCATTGGTGATTTACCAAATCCGTGGAGATTGGGAAGTGAGAGACTCGAATTTGGTCAAATATCACGATCTTGTTGTGGAATTGGTTAAAGAATTTGAGGAAGTGACTTTTAGTTACTTCCCACGAGAAGAAAACCAATTTGCGGATGCCCTGGCCATCTTGGCTTCAATGTTCAAAGCAAACCAAGAAACAGAAATAATGCCTCTCCAGATGAGTATATACGAAGCCCCGGCGCATTGTTTTAGCATTGAAAAAGAGACGGATGGACTACCATGGTTCCATGATATCTTAGAATATGTCAAGAATCAAAGATATCCTGAGCAAGCGAATGAGAACGAGAAAAGAACAATCAGAAGAATGGCAGCGGGATTTGTTCTTGATGGGGACATCCTATACAAAAGAGGAAAAGATCAAGTGCTTCTGAGGTGCGTGGATGATATTGAAGCTAGAAAGATACTTGAAGAGGTCCATGAAGGAATTTGTGGAACGCACGCCAATGGTTTCACTATGGCCAAGAAAATTATGAGACTCGGTTATTACTGGCTGACGATGGAAAGCGACTACATCAGTTACGCACGAAAGTGTCACAAATGTCAAGTCTACAGTGATAAAATTCACGCAGCACCTTTGCCCCTTCATGTTATGACTTCTCCGTGGCCTTTTTCTATGTGGGGCATGGATGTTATAGGACCAATTTCCCCAAAAGCTTCTAATGGACATCGATTCATTTTTGTGGTCATAGATTATTTCAAGAAATGGGTAGAAGCCGCTTCATTCGCTAATGTGACAAAGGCCACAGTTTGCAAGTTCTTAAAAAAGGAGATCATATGTCGATACGGTTTGCCTGAGAAAATCATCTCAGATAATGCCTTGAATCTGAACAACAAGATGATGAAGGAAGTGTGCGAACAATTTCAAATAAAGCATCATAATTCCTCACCCTATCGTCCAAAGATGAATGGAGCAGTAGAAGCGGCCAACAAAAATATTAAGAGGATTATTGGAAAGATGACCGAGACATACAAAGACTGGTACGAGAAGCTCTCATTTGCCCTATACACATATCGCACATGTGTTCGGACCTCGACGGGGGCAACTCCTTTCTCTCTGGTATATGGAATGGAAGCTGTACTGCCCATCGAAGTTGAGATCCCCTCTTTACGAGTCTTAATGGAGTCAAAACTAGAAGAATCAGAATGGGTGCAAGCTCGATATGACCAACTAAATCTGATCGAAGAAAAAAGCTTGAAAGCAATCTGTCACGGACAGATGTACCAGAAGAGAATGATCACCGCCCATGACAAGAAGGTACGGCCAAGGGAATTTTGCGAAGGAGAACTAGTATTGGGAAAGATTCTCCCAATTCAAAAGGACTTTCGAGGAAAATGGGCACCAAACTGGGAAGGGCCATACGTCGTGAAAAAAGCTTTCTCAGGTGGAGCTTTGGTCCTCACTGAGATGGACGGGAAGGAGTTACCAAATCCAGTGAACTCAGATACCGTAAAGAAGTACTACGCCTAAAAAGGAGAAAAAAAAAAGGAAAGAAAAAAGACATTAAGATGAAAACCTGAAAGGGCGTCTTAAAAAAAATAAAAAAAACCAAAAAGGGTGTCTGGATAGACAAAATTGGGATGAAAACCTGAAAAGGCGTCCTAATGAAGGGGATTCAGACATAAAGAGCAAATGTGATTTGAACGAAGAGTCAAAGGGCGAGATTATAATATTTGAAGCAGACTCGGAAGCTCAAAATCTTCTATACAAGAAGCTCTGCTCGAAAAGATCCAGGATGAAGGAACGTGGAGAAGTTCATGCGTCGGATATCTAGAGCATTTGTGACAATTGAACCTTGCTTTCCTTTTTTATAACATTTCCTTTATTGAATTATTCCTTGTCAATTTTCTTTACTTAACACTTTTGAAATAAATACGGGTGTGAGGTATCCCCTTTCATACTTACTTTCCCATTTTTCAGACATCTCATGTTTGGTTCATTTAAATGATAAATAGTAAAATGACTACTCTAAACAAAAAGAACGTTGAGCATTACCTGGATGAGAATCTGGTAAGTACAAAGCCTCAAAGCGAAGACAAAAGATCAACAGGGGGCAAATGGGTGATATATGAGAAATGCAAACTACTCATAAAACTTGAGGACGGGTACAAAACCTGAAAGAAAAGTCAAGAACCGAGGCAATGAATACAAGTCATCACGGAAGTCATAACGAGAGATACATGACAAACAAGCCCAGAACGCATGGCATAATCATGTAGGCATAAGAGCATTTAAGACAAACACGTGCATATCATGATAACATCACGCATGACACATACAGGTACACCAGTAAAGCAAGAAGTTTCGAAGATAACCGTACCGAACCAAAAAGAAAAAGACATCCGAGTTCCACCAGATGACACATTTTTAATTACTGTTTTTCAGAAACATCAACTCATATTGCGAGAGGTGAGTTGAGCCTCGGGACACGCTGGGGTGTTTAATTTTTGTCCTTAAATTTCTGCTCGAAAATCAACTCGTAACACGAGAGATGGGTTGAGCCTCGGGACACGTCGAGGTATTTAATTTCTGTCTTTAAATCACTGTTCAAAAATCGATTCATAACACGAGAGATGGGTTGAGCCTCGAGACACGCCGAGGTATTTAATTTCTGTCTTTAAATTTCTGTTCAAAAATCAACTCATAATACGAGAGGTGAGTTGAGCCTCGGGGCACGCCGAGGTATTTAATTTCTGTTTTCAAATTCTTGTTCAAAAATCGACTCATAACACGAGAGATGGGTTGAGCCTCGGGACACGCCGAGGTATTTAATTTCTGTCTTTAAATTTCTTTTCAAAAATTAACTCATAATACGAGAGGTGAGTTGAGCCTCGAAGCACGCCGAGGTATTTAATTTCTGTCTTTAAATTTTTGTTCAAAAATCAACTCATATTACGAGAGGTGAGTTGAGCCTCGGGGCACGCCGTGGTATTTAATTTCTGTTTTTAAATTCCTATTCAAATATCAACTCATAATACGAGAGGTGAGTTGAGCCTCGGGGCACACTGAGGTGTTTTTAAGTTCTGTCTTTAAATTCCTGCTCAAAAATCAACTCATAATACGAGAGGTGAGTTGAGCCTTGGGGCACGCTGAGGTATTTTTAATTTCAGTCTTTAAATTCCTGTTCAAATATCAACTCATAATACGAGAGGTGAGTTGAGCCTCGGGGCACGCTGAGATGATTTCTGCTTTTTAATTTCCATTTGCAACTCCTCGGGTCGCATGCCGAGGTATTTTTAATTTCTGCTTTTTAAGTTTCGTTTGCAACTCCTCGGGTCGCACGCCGAGGTATTTTTAATTTCTATTTTTCAATTTCCATTCGCAACTCCTCGGGTCGCACGCTGAGGACGCACACTGAGGTATATTCGACCTCTGTTTTTCAATTTCTGTCCCAAAAAAAAAGGAGGGTCAACTTATATTACGAGAATAAGGGAGCAGTTCGAAAAGTTCAGATTTACTTCCTCAAAGTCCCAGTGGAGCGGTTGATAGATTGAAGCTACAAATCTCTTTGTGTCGTGAAGTCATGTTGGAGCAAGTTAAAAAAATAAACAAGATTGAGGAAAAGCGAATTGAAGCTATGAGTCATGTTTCGCAGAAGCAGCGGTGGAGTGGATCAAAGCAACAAGTTACATCGGAGATGAGGATGTTTGAAGGAGATGAGAACCAAGAAGTCAAGGCTTAGCCAAGACCGAGCAAAAATTGGTTCTTTTTTTTGTCTTTGCTCTATTCTCGTTTCACGATAATAAGCAAAGAGGGGCAGCTATAATACCCAATTTCTGCCCGGCCCAATGCCAATATAAAAGGCCCAAAGAAAAACAAAATGCAAATAAACCCATAAAATAAAATCCAAACCAATAAAAATCCAACAAAAACTAGTCTCAATGTCCATTTATAGAAAAGTCTCAAAACCCAACAATACCAGGCCTAAATACAAATAATCCAGTCCAAATTCAAGGTCCAATTACAAAGACCAAATAACAAGGCCCGTTTACAAACCCTAACCTATTAGCCCAAAGTTACAGAAGCCCGACGGCCCAAAAACAAATTAGGGAATCCTAGGGTTCTCCCGTGCCGCATGACTAGCCCCCATGTGCCTCGGTTGAATGCATTCCGTTCCAAATTCCCCATGCGAACCCGTGACGTCTTTTTTGATTCGCGCAGCAGCCCACGCCGCCTCTCACGGCGCCCCTTCCTCATGCCTCGGCCGACGCACGTCGTCGGGCTGCAAAGAACCACTACGCACACCGAACAACGGCTTTAGCATGCCTCTGCTTTGCCCATACCCTGCAGACAAAAATGAAACGAGCAACAGAGAGCATGGAACGACGCAGAGAATAATGGAAAACAAGGAAATGCCTTTGTGAATCGGATATAAAAACGGAAATGATTGTAAATTAGAGGTCTCTCTTTTTTTTACGCATCAGAGATTAAAAATCAAAAAAATCAAATCGAAAACATTGTAAAAGGGGGGGTCTTTTTTTTGAAACAGATAAACAAGAAACTACAAACAGAACCCAAGAAGAACCCTTGTAACCTACTCTTTATATGAATATCAGAAATACAAAAGTAAAGAGGAGTCCAAAAGGTTGATCTAATTCTTTGATCTCACTATCTACAGTCATTTTTCAATTTACTTTTATTTATCATTTTCACGTTTTCAAAATGGAATAAGGACGAAAGGACCTTACCGGAGTCCAGATTTGCCGTCGAAAAACCCATTCTATCGCCGCCTTCGCTACGGGAAAATGAGGCCAAAAGCCTCCGGGTTTCGGTGTTTTATTGGAACGACCCAAAGCCCAGCTCTACAGGGCTCAAAACAAGGGGTAAAGGCCCCCTTTCGCGCATCATTGGCCACCGGGCATGGTGGTGGTGCGACGATCTGCTTAGAAGCCCCATCGTCGGACAAACGAGGGGAGAGAGGGCTTTCAGGTTTCTTTTTTAGAGAAAAGGGGGGCTGTGGCTGCTGTGTTCAGAAGGAACTAGGGGAAATGTGTTAAAATGTTTTAGGTCTTTAAAATGAGATGAAACGGCGCCGTGTGCTGAAGGGAGGACTGCGCATATCCATTAATGGGATAATTGCTCAATTGGTCCCCCATCTTTGCGGCGCTAATTGATCAAATCCCCGTCCGCATTCTTTCTTTTTTAAAATCTTACCCTATTATTTTTATTGTGCTTTACTCTGGTCCATACCCGCATTTTCTGATTAATTATGATTTTGGTCCTCATTGTTTTAATCTGATTTCAATTTAGTCCCCAACTTGTTTAAAAGGTTTATATATTTATTTATCTTTTATTTTATTTTGTTAGTTATTATTATTATTATTTATTTCGATCTTTTTATATATCATTCTTATTAAATTATATATTGTATATTTTATTTTTTTTTGACACCATCTGAAAATTGTTTTGCATATATTACGTACCTTTTATTTATGTATTCTTGACCCAAAATCACTTTATTAATTCCTTTAAATTATTTTATGTGTCATTACTTTTAAAATTGTTTGATTCATTGATCTTTTATTCTTAATGATTGATATTTAAATCGTGTAAATTATGTGATTATCACTTGCATGTATTATGGTTTGTTTATTAGTATTTTCATATCTTTGGCATTATCATTTTCATTATTATTGTTTATGTTATTATCCCACCGTCTTTATTATTATCTCTGCATGTAATATTTTAGATCAATGATACCAATGTCATGCGTTACAAATATTATGCTAAGCTCGCATCACTTTACCATTATTCGCCGAACATAATCCCATTCATGTTTTAAATGATGTTTCTTTAGAACCTAACCTAAAATCTTTTATAAATTCCATCCGAAATCAAAAAGTTTTCAAAATAAGGCAATATTCTATGTTTGGAAATTCGGGAACCATGCCCTATGTGTTGGGTTTTGGTTTCTCTCGCTTGGCCAAACAATCGAATATCCTTTTGATATCTTAATGCATGAGTCTCGGGGATTGAATGATAATCTTGGATTTGAGGATTAAAATCATCGTGTCCTACGTACTGGATGTGATGTTTTGTTCCTTCGGAACAAGAAAGTGTTGATATTCAATCCGAGAAAACTAAAATATTTCCAAAAAAGGATCGATTTTCTTTTTCTTTTTTTCTAATTTTTCAACTTTCGACAATGAGACATTAAATAATCAATTTGGTACCAATTTTGGGTGTGACGAGGGTGTTAAACCTTCCTCACACGTAACCGACTCCCGAACCTATTTTCTCAAATTTTCGTAGACCAAAAACATTGTTTTAGTAAATCAAAAATATTTTATTAAAACAAAGGTGATCCGATCACACCTAATAAAGGATCGGTGGCGACTCCCGTTCTTTCGTTTTCATAACGCCAAGTCGATTCCCGTTTTCAAAAATGGTTACGACAGTTACATGATAAAATATAATTCCCTTCACAACAATAAAAGCTAGTTAAGTGCTTTTTGGTACAATGAGAATGCAATATTTTTTAGAAAAATTGTTTTTAAGTATCATGATAATCTATCTTGTAAAAATTATGGAGAACAGTGTGAAAGAATAAGAAAATTTTGAGAAAAAAATAATGAATGTTGAAAGAAAATAAAAAAATTATTTTTGAATTTTAGTGGGTGTTTTTCAAATAATTTGGTGGGGGTCAATAACTCAATTTACTATTTATATTTTTTTTTATAAAGTACTTTTTTTCTTAAAATTTTTCAACATGTGGCTCCGCCACTGAGTTGAAGCGTATTTTTAGTCTGATTTAAGAGTTAAGGGTAATGTTATGGGTAGAAATAGACATTCTACCCCTTGATAATATCAACTGACTTATTATTATGATATTGAAATTAAATAATTTAATCGCCTCCTAAATTTTATTTTATGTTTCCAAATTATCCTTAACAAAATCAACTAAAATAACTCGTATTTAATAATTTTCTATGAAACTTAAATTTCTTACAAATCATTGAAATTAATTAAATTAATTGATTGTTCTTTGTTCGGATAAAGAAGTAAAGAAAAAAAATTATGAGTTTTGTTTGGTATGGAAGATAAAAATAATTAATTAATTTAATTTAATTGTAAGGATTCTTCTTTACTTTTAGCTTAGCATGAAAGATTAAAGATCGAATGATCAAAAGGAGTTTTTGTTTCGTAGACAATTATTAAAAATAAGTTATTTTAGTTGATTTTAATTTGGAAGCATAAAATAAAATCTAAAATTTTAGGAGATTATTTTTTAATTAATTTTAATATTATAGTAACAAATGACACTATTAATGGATAAATTTTTTCGATGTTTTGAAATTAAAATTTCAATATTGAAAAAAAATAGAACTTAAAACAAGAACAATTTGGTAATTTTTTTTAATACATTATTTTAGCTTCTACCATTTTTTTCATTTTAATTCTTAACACTTTTTAACCCAATCAATAATTTAAAAAAAAAAAATTGGGTGACTAAAATAAAATGACCTGGAATTTGAGTTACCAAAACGAAGGTGTGATGTATACAACTAACAATCGTTAAAGATTTAGTGAAAGCACCTTAAAAGTTGAGTAACGAAATTAAAAAAATTTCATTTTGATCCCAAAATGACAAAGCCTTAAAAGTTGGATGACTAAATAAGTAATTTACCCAAAAAGAATGATGAAAATGTGCAGACCTTTCCAACCGCAAAAGATAAATTATTGAAGTTCAAGTATATGGTCGTGTATAGCTTACAACCTCAATTTGTTTCCATGGAACATTTAGAACATTTAGAAAGTGTTACAACGAGAATATCAACTTATTTCACAACACCACAATCTTTTTTTCCTATCATTTTCCGGGAAAATGGAACTCAATAAGTACTCAAAAAACTCCATGGGGTATATGACACTAAATATGTCACATGAAGCTTCAACCTCAAATAGCTTCTTCATTTTGGTCCTTTATTTCTTACTTTCAATCAGCTTCATATATATTTAGGCAGCCACCTTTTTGGATGTTACAGAGTTGACAATTGTAGCAAATTCCGGCCCCTGCATCAACAAATATTTTGAATCCGGTCGTCAGCAATGCCATAACCGAATAATATTTCGGTACGTTTTATTAATAATGGAACAGAGTGAATAATACCTTCAAGGAAGCGCCACCTACGAGAAACCCGTCGATATCTTCCTGCTTTGCGAGCTCAGCACAGTTGCTTCCATTAACGGACCCTGCCAAAAAGAGATATGGTATGGTCTTACAAGTTTTTTCATGTGTTACAGTACTATCTTCTTATAGACCGTCCCTGTACTAAGATCATAGCAAGGGAACAGTAAAAGTATCATGGAGATCCCTGTATTAGGAGTTAGATTACATTTTACCCACTTTACTCAAAAAATGGGCAAATTAGTCTCTGTATGTTTAATTAAAGAGCAAACTGGTCATTTCTATTAAAATTCCATTTATTTCTCCTGTTAAAAACTGATCTAGCTGACAAATTAATCAGACAGTTAGATGTGATATGTCACGTATACCTCATGTTGACGTACAGAGACCAATTTTTAACAGTAAAAATGGATGGAATTTTTAACAGAAGGACTAGTTTGCTCTTTGATTCAATATACAAGGATTAATTTGCTCATTTTTAAGTAAAAAGGGCAAAATGTAATCTAGCTCCTAATATAAGAGCTTCCAGTACTTTTACCCAAGGGGACCATATGTCATATCTACATGATCCTAGAATGTCTCCCTCATATCATAAACCACAAATACATGTATATAAGAATGGTATAGTATCTGAGTTACCTCCATATATGATACGTGTTTTAGATGCAACTTCCTCGGACACGTTCTTTTTAAGCCAATCACGGACAGCTACATGCACTTCCTGAGCTTGTTGGGGTGTAGCCACTTTGCCAGTCCCGATGGCCCATACAGGTTCATAAGCAATAACTATATTGTCCCAACTGGGTACAACATCTGCAAATGATGGAACCATTAGAGTTAGGTCACGATCCTTTCCTCTACATTTACGAGATAACCTAAGTAATTCACGAGGAAAAAAGTAAAAACATCAAATAGAGGACACAAAAGATTACCAGCAAAAGCCTTCAGTTGCTGGAAACATACATCGAAAGTTTTGCCTGCTTCTCTTTCTTCTAGTAATTCACCAATACAAGCTATTACTCCGAGACCCTCGTTCAAAGCGTAAGCAGCTTTCTTTCCTATAAACTGAAGACAACAACAAATCTCTGATAAGTCCTTTAACACCTCAGAAGAACATTAAGCACGTAAACTTTCACCTGATCATCTTCACCAATAATATGTCTGCGTTCAGAATGCCCGAGAATGACCCACTTGCAGCCAATATCTTTCAATTGCTCTACACTACAGAAACAATCAGATGAATCATATTAAAGACGCAGATAGATTTGAAGTAACTCAATCAAACAGTATGGCATATGCAAACAAAGATGTCCATAACTAAAAAACAAAACACAAATTAGCTTCCACTATGTTTGGAAACAGATCAAATGAAATAACAGATGCCCCAAAACTTAAAGGCCTACTTACAAGAAATGCAGAGTGAAACGAGGACCATATGTCAGTACCAATGAAGTAATACGGCAAAATACAATAAATTTCAGACCCTCGGGTACGGAAGAATGAAGAACTAACATGTTTAGCTCATCAAGCAAAAGTTAGCTAACCTGATTTCTCCGGTAAAAGCCCCACCTTTCCCAATCCAAGAGTTCTGAGCAGATACCTCAATTCGACCGGTTAATGAAGCTGTCACTTGATCGAGATAAACAAAGGGAGGTGACACAACAACATCTGTCAAACAGTAATGAATTATTAGCAATGTTCATAACATTTAACTTGATATACCGATGAAAACTGATAAATACAAAACCGAGCCAAGTTCCATAATTTATCAAGGATCACATATGAAACCGATAAAATTTTGTAAATCTTTTAGCCATTTGCATATATAAACCCTAAGCCAAGTTCCATAATAGATTTAACATACACAAATTGCAAGATTTAAGGCACTAAATTACCAACATCGGTCTCCAACTTTGCGCTGTTCAAGTCAGAAACAAGCTTTGTGATGGAGTCTTTTGTTCCATTCTATATGAAGAAAAATAACATCATCAGTGAAGGAAATAGAACTAGAGAATGAAACAAATGGACATACATGAGTTGTTCCATAATAAAAAGGATCCGGGCATAACAACTAATAGAGTGTGAAATCGTATTGACGGAAAAAACTGCAATAGTACTTTCAGAAAAGGGGTTAGCAGGGCATGACGAACTTGAAGAATCTGAAGTCTGAAAAAGAAAAGGCTGAGAAACTTTTGAAAGGTATAGATCACTAGAAAAGGCACAAAATTAACAACAGCAGGAGATCATTTCTATTTATAATAATTGCAATGACAAAATAAATAAAAATGGGGGAGGGTAGTAACCAGAACTACCATAAGAACAAAATACTTGCAAGAGTCAACTTCACACTAATGTCATAACAAAAACCAAAGTGATAAGTATCATTTTGTTGAGGGTTGGTTGGCTCCTTCGGAAGAAGTCTTCATAGTGTCGTCCGCCGGGCAGCCGACTGGACCCCCACCAAGGCGACCTATATGCCATACGTCAGGGGTTCAAACCCCACCAAGGGTGAGATGCTCACGTCACCTTGGTGGGCATACGGTTGAGGTACCCCCCCTCCATGAACCAGGCCCTTAGGGCAGCTGCTCACAGCACACTGGCTCTCCATGGAGACTGGGGACAAAACCCTCCCAAGGGATGACACTTCAAAGACTTCTCCCAAAGGAGCCAACCAATCCTCAACACAATTAAACAAGATTAGCAAGAAAGATTCCATATCAAACAACCACAAAGAGAACTCTAAAAGGACTTCATTACTATCGTAAACGGAGATGCTAACGGAATCGTTGAGTGTAGTGTACCATATTTTGGCACAAAGAGCTAACAATAGAAGAAAACCAAGACCAAATATAGAGAACATAGACGAACACCATATCTGTGAGAAAAGGGTACTTACACATTTCCAGTTACCCCCAACAAAGAACTGCAAGTGCAAGAAAAAATAGAAAGGTCAGTACTTACCAAAAGCATTAATAAAGAAAAAAAAAAAAAAAACAGTGAAATTGGCAAACATCATTGTGAAAACCCTCTTGCTTAAAGCTTAATGCTTAATACACTACTTAAACAAAGAGACAAGATCCCAACAAAGATCAGCAATTCATTTCTAGATTCAGCATCTAAAACTTTCCCTTTTTTTCCTTTTAATTGCTAAGTATTGACTGACAAACATCAAAACTAGAAAACCTACCGAAGTCACAAAAATGGCTAAAAATGTACTAAAAAAAGGGGGTTGGTGGGTTAATTCTAGAGCCTTCAAATCAAGTAACAGTTGATCTTTACCTTTCCGGAACCGGCCATGGCAGTAACAGCTCTGCAAGGTTTACGAGACGAAGCAAGGCAAAGCTGAGAGTTGATGTGTTGAAGGAAAGATTGAGATTGAGAACTGTCGAGCTTGGGAGATGATCGGCGAAGTCCGTTGAAATGTGGGCAATATGTAGATATCATCGCCATTGATAACGGAGGCTGGTTCTGGAGTTTGGTGTGGGTGAGGTTTCAGAAGGTATGTGGTGGTGGTGGTTGGTTAGTAAAGTTTAAGTGAGGGTGAGGTTGCGACCGTTTGCTTAGGATTTATGTTTTATGTTTAATGGTTTAATCGCATGCTTGTCGAGGACTGAGATCGGTTTTAGTCACGCGGTTTTTGGGAAACGTCAATGCACGCTCTGCAACATCAAAAATGAAAAAGGTAAACTATACCCATGTCATTAAACTATTAATAATTTTACGTTTTGGTCACTTATCTTTAAAAAATTATAAAATAGTCACTAAACTATTTGTAAGTTTTCATTTAAGTTGTTGAACTATTCAGAAGTTTTTATTTAAGTCATTGAGCTAGCGAACCCCAAGTATAGTGATCAATACCTATCAACGAATAGACGACCATATCTTAGATCCAAGTCGATTTGATAGTTACTGTCTAAGATCATAAAAGAAAGTTGTTTAGATTTTGGTTCGTAGGTTCACGACATTCAAAGTTGTTTCATGAAAAAAAAGGAACTATAGAATAGAAGGGGAAGAAGAGCTTTTGATTGGTGTAGGCAACGCAACGTGAATAGAGAAGGCCATACATCAGTGGCTTTAATTGCTCAGTGACTTAAATGAAAACTTTTAAATAGTTCAGTGACCATTTTGTAACTTGTTGAAGTTTAGTGAGCAAAACGTAAACTTACTAATCGCTAAGTGATCTTGGGTGTAGTTTACTCAAAAGAAAAAGGTTAAAACCCGGGGTGTAGTTGAGCCAAGCTAAGTTAAAAAATGGGTAAGCTCAATCTTTACTCAAAATTTGGAGTTCAAATCTCAGTTTGAACTTGATCGAACATCTATTTTTAAGATTGAGTTTGATTAAGCTCGTTTATCAATTTTCGTACTTGAGCTCAATTAAGCTTGTATATATTCAAGTTCGAGCTCAATAGGCTACCACGTGTTGCTATAGTATTTGTCATCAGTGTCACATTAGCATAAACGAACGATGTTAGTGCAGAGGTACCAATTAAGTACTTTTGGACAAGTTCAGAGGACAAATTATATATTAACTCATCAATTTAAAAAGTAAAATTTTTTGGACAAGTTCAAGTACTAATTAGGTATTTGGACTAGTTCAAGGGGAAACTATATGTTAACACTTAAAAAATTAACTCTGTTTAACAAATTGGGGCAATGTGTATGACGGAATACAAGTTCAGTTACTAAATAGGTACAAAAAAGAATTAGGTACCAACTAAGTAGGGGCGAAGCCAGAACAATTTTTTAGGGGGGCCGAATGAAATTTTAATTTTTTATAGTTTATATCATTATAATTTGTAAATGATTAAATCAAATTTTTATAATTTTAGGGGGGGCAAAGTGTAATTTTACCTTTACTAATTTAAAATTTTTAAAAAAATTTAAGGGCCTAAATAGTAATTTTACATTTTAAGGGGGCCGAGGCCCATGCCAGCCCCCCTGGCTTCGCCCCTGCAACTAAGTACTTTTGGACAAATTTAGGGGTAAACCACATATTAACCCTTTTAAACAAAAGGAGTGTGTTGTCACGCGAATGAGGACCGCTGGGGTTGACATTTATCTGAACATCGTGGTTCCGATTTCCATAATTGTCCCCGACTTGCCCTATAAGGAGTCGATAATGGCTAAGGGACAAACAGCGTCGTTTCAGTTGTGCTGTCTAGATTTTCTTTAGCTATCTTTGTACCTACTATAGTAGAATCCTGCCACGTGGTTTAACACAAGTGATGAGTAATGTGAGATGAAGAAACTGATCTGAATCTTCCTTGAATCTGTGGTGACAAATTGTGGCCCGTACATTTAAACTTGATAATATTAAGGTATAATTTTGCTTTTGGTCCTTATACTTTGTCAAAATATAAGATTTACTTTTTATACTTTTATTTTTAAAAATTTAATGGGAATTGAAAAATTATATTTAATTATAATTAGATAAATAATTATAAGGTATAATGATTTATTTGACTTTTTAACTTTATAAAAAAAATCATTTTAACCCTTAAACTAATGCTTTTTTTGTCAAAAGACATTGAGATAGATAAAAAAGTAACATTTATTAACTTTCTTGACATGACATCTATATATATGCCACGTCAGTAATTAATTAATTTTTTTAAAATTTTAAAAATTATAGAATATTATTATAATTTTTATGATTAAATAAAATTTATGTTTTTAGTAACTTTTATGTTTTTTTTTGAATTTTTATAAATTTTTATTTTAAAAAATTAATTGTTGATGTAGAAAAATTAAAAGATATTAACTTTTCAATTTATATTAGGGTGATTAAACAAACAACGCAAATTCAATGGTTAAAAAAAGGCGAAAAATTAAATGATTGGCTAAAATAACTTCTTTATAAAGCTGGAGCGTTTAATAAGATATTACGCCTAATTAATATTTTCAGCAACTTTAATTTTTTAAACACATTTGATAACCCAGGATGAAAACTACTAAAAAATACAGAAAACGATAAGTAGATATAGAAAATAAATTCAATTATTTTTTATTATTTCTATTTCATTTAATATTATATTATCCTTCATCAAATAATCAAGTTAGATTCAAACGAACTTTATAACTTAAATGCAACACTTAATTTTCCAATTTATTTATACACGTGTAATACATTCATTAGTGAAGAAATTTAATATCTTGTCTATTATATTTCATTCCCTCAATTGTATTGCCTTTATTTTTAATTAATTAATTAATATAAATAGGTTTCTATTATTTAATTATTTATTAGTTAATAAATTTTAACATTTTATACGTTTTTGTTGTCTTACATTTTTTCCTCTATTTTCATAGCTTTCACTCTTAGTATAATTTTATAATTTTATTTATTTTTATTTATAATTAAAAATAAATTAATTAGTAAAATAGTACTGTTACCTTATATTCATTCAACCAAAGAAACAAAAAGATAATATAATTTTTGACACCTGAACATAATAAGTAAGTCTATTTTGGTATCTGTACTTTTTTGGGTCTACTTTGGTTATTGAACTTAGCAACTAGATCAATTTTAGTCCCTAAATTGGGATTTTTTTCAAGATTTGATGATATGACCAATTTTACTAGAACATGACCGAATTGGACGGATTTAAAACTGATCGATATAATAGTTCGAACAAAGGGCTTGAATTGATTGACTCGAAAACTACTTGAAATTAGTAAAAATCAAGAACCGAGACAAAAATTGACAATAAAATAGGTTGAACCAATTTGACGAATTTTTTTTTTTTTTTGACTATTTCTAGATTTTTTGAATTTTTAATTATTGTTTGTCAAGCAGTCGAATCAATCAAACTAGTTGAATCTGGAACCGATGGTCTAACCTGCTCAACTACTGGTTCAATTATTAAAACACCAAATATGACACTTTAAGATTGTGTTACATCATTGAACTTTTATATTTTTTAAGTTCAGGTACCCAGATGAACCTAATTGTCAAATCCAAGTACCAAATTAAACAAAAAATAAATATAAATACCAAGGTAAACCTAGTTACCAAATTCAGTGACCAAATATTATATTATCCGAAAACAAAATTTATATTTCAACCAATTAAACTAATTTAAAAAAATTAACATTATTCCTATTATGTTAAATAATTTAAATAAGGATAATTCTAATATCAAAACGATTAAAGCTTAAATTCAAAGGCAGCTTAGTTTTTTTATTTTTTTTTCCTTTTTAATAATATAATAGCAAATTAAGGCCAACAAAAATGAGTTTTATAAGTTAATTGAGTTTTAACTAAGTTGATATCGATATTGTTGCTAGCGCAAGAGTATGTAGCTTTGAGTATGCTGAAACGCATTGGGATGGGGCTATGAAGAATTCTAAGTATTGTATCAAAAAAAAAAATAAAGATCATATCCCATCAAGAATTGGGGTATACAAGCCTTGTTAGAAGAGAGCAATATCACCTCACCAGCACCTGCAACTTTATTCTTGCCATCGGTATTCAATTTCATCCAACTCGCAGCTAGTTTCTCCCAACCAAGTAGCACCTCCTTTTGAACTTTCCACTTGCATAAGCCAACCACCATAACTTGATTTTCATTCAAGTTGGGATAGGTCAACTTCATTTTAACATCCACCGGCAATCGATTGTTTAATGTCACTAACTCATTTCACCACCTCTAGACTCCCAGCAAACAGTTGAAAAGAACACTGGCTAGCTGCAATGTCCAACCAGTTTGTACCTGCAATCAACCAAGTTGAACTTCCAATATTCGTCAATTGTTAAAGAAAAGAGTAAGGAATATAGATCAGTTCCTAACAGATTTCTCCAAACATATTTGGCCATCCACTAGTCCCTTAAGACATACAACACGCTCTCCCGATCTATACCACAAATGCTGCACATATCGAAATGAGAAAGGTTGTGTAAATGTCCTACATGCAAAGACACTAAACTATAAGTGATAGGATTGAGGAGAGAATTCAACCTCAAACAAATTCTAGTTTGATTTAGGCCTAATTTAGAAATGCTTCTTAAAAGTGTTTTTAGGGTAAGTTAAAATGTTCAGCTTCTGAAAAAAAAAATTGTGACCAATTTTTAATTTAGGAAAAGCAATTTTTCTCTAAAAAAACTCATTGTTTAAGAATGCTTTTGTCTCAAATGTATTTTTGAGAAGCATTTCTAAACTTGACCTTACAAACTAGAGCCCCTAAATTTTAACTTTTGTAACCAACCTCCATCCAAGTTTCGCAAGCTAACACCAATTTATTGTCAAGCATTGCTTTCAATCCAATGATAAGCAAATAGTATCCCAATTTACAAGTTTCACTCTCCTCGTCAAGATGATCACATGCACCCAAACGTTATCATTTAGATCTGATCATGAGCCGGGCTACCCGCTTAGGCCCGAAGGTCCACTTAAAAAGTGAGAGGATTTAAGAAAAATTTAGGCTCAACAAATATGTTTGGACAAAAAAAAGGCCCATTTTCTAAATCAGTTGAGCCTCGAGTATGATTTTTTTTTTTTGCTCGAGTCGGTCTAAATCTGGCAAAATTTTTTCTACTACTTTTTTGCTGCCATTTTACTATTATATTAGTACTATTTTGTTGTTATTATTTAGATATTGTATACTTTAGAGATATTTGTTTGCTAAGTTGCAACTATAATACATTTGTTAGAAAACATTTATTTTTAATAATTTTAAAGTAATTGATGTATTATATTTTTTAAATTTATTTCTATATAAAAATAATATATAAAATTTTTAGTACGGGCGAGCAGGATAGAACTCGGGTTTAGTATTTTTTATCTAGACCGGATTTGGAAAAAAAATTAGACTCATTTTTCGAATCAATCCAAACTCGAGTCTAAAATTTTATATCGATCTGACTCCAATCTAATCCAATCCATGATCAAATCTATTACCATTTTAACTAAACCTTATTTTGTATTTAATATAAAATTTTTATAAATATATCTGCTAAACAAATTTTTTTACCTGCAATAATTTAGTAATAATAATTTTTACTAATTTAAAATATAATTAACTTAATATCAATTCAGTTAAGAAATGATCTAAAAACTTATTTTATATTTTATTTAAAATTTATAAAAAATAATTGAAACGTAAAATAAATTCATAAATTATGAGATTTCAACCTAAAATATCAAGATATTTAAATCTCAATTTTATTGATAATAAAAATAAAATAAATTATAAAAGAAAATATAAGTCAGGACTAAAACGGCGCCGTCCTATATTTGATTTTTATGCAAGCGCAAATGAACAAAAGGGTAGTGGAGAAGTAGTTGTATGTTATTTAAAAGCACACAATTGACCAAAGATCCAACGGAGAATGTTCGTTCGGCCGAGCTCTCTGTCATTTATAGCCGTTGGATTAAAACCCGCCGTCCCACCTTCATCTATTTGTCATTTCTAACCCCGATTAATTTATTTTTCTTATTTTTCATTTGACGGAAAAAAAAAAAAAAAAAACTCTCTGAAAAGGCGATGAAAATTTTCAGCGTTTTCTTCTTTGCTCTCCTGTTCCTCGCATCTCCTTTCCTTCAAGGTTTGTAAATTTTTTTCTTGATCTGTTTTTACTTGCTTTGTTATATTTAAGATCTGTAATTAGGTATTTATGCTTACCGATTCGTTTCATTTTGTGGATTTTCTATGTTGCTTTTTGGATTTCATGCTTAGTTGCTTACTGCGATTGCTTTGATCTGTTTAAATGAGAAGCAATTCGATTCGTTTTCCTTTAGTATCATTTCTTTCGCTTTTTTTTAACATCCATGTGAGATTGGTTTGTTTTTTTTTTTTTCTAGATTTATGATTTGATAGTGAGATTTGAAGTGATTTCTTTGTTTTTAAATTCATTGTTGCGTTGCATGGCTGTGATTATGAAAGTTCGATTGAATTTTTTTGAAAGAAGCTTAGGTATCTTCTTGATATCTGTTCTTACTGGCATTTTAGTGGCTGTTTTAGAAATACAGTTTAGGTTTGCTCTTGGAAAATGAAAGGAAAGAGTACTAGGGCCTTGGCAAGTACTTTGGAGTTTGGTGTCCTTTTCAATAACATTAATGAAGCAGTTATTTCTGGATGTCGGATCTGTTTGTTGTATTAATTTTTGTTTACTTTTTAAATTTTTTTGGTAAATTACTAAATTACTAAATAAATAAATAAAATTTCATTTTGTTTTAAAATTATGGCTTCACATGAGTTTTCTTTTCTGTGATAGTTGCTAGATGTCAATCAGAAGCAGAGGCAGATGTTGCAGAAGCTGTTGAAGGAGGTGATCTCGGTATTGTTGGGGAGGATGTTCAGGATTTTGGTGATCCTAATTACAGTTCAGCTCCTGAAGTTAAAACTGTTTGCGTTTTCCCCAAAAATAGCGCCAAATGTAAGAACTTTTTGGTGCCGCATCTCTGATTTCAATGTTTTATGATTTTGAGAGTGATGTGTATTGTTTTTTTGGCTAATCTTGGACAGTGGTTCTGGCTGGAGAACAGACTGAGCTCCTCGTTGGGATGGAAAATATTGGTAATAATTTGCCTTCACTACCTTACTGATATATATTTTACAATGAAGTTTGTTTTTACTGTGTTGAGATAACAACACACAGTTTATCTTTCCGTAGTTGACTATGCTTAAATGCTTAGTCTTTTCTGTTAGCCATTTGAAGTTTCCTTCACTCTTATGCATAGCTTACTTCTTTAAATTGCAGGGGAGTCACCTGTGAATGTCATTGCTATCAAAGCCAGTGTTCATCTCCCTTTTGATCACCGTATGCTTGTTCAAAATCTTACAGCAGTGGTAATCATAGAGTTTCATGATATTGTTCTGGTTTAACATTTTCAAATACTCCTGATTCATTAGTTAGTTCAGTTTTCAGTTTGATTAATTTCTGTTATTTCCTAACCGAAGAGCTTTGCATAATTTAGTATCTAGCCCTTTAGTTTTTATAAATAAAATTAATCATTCAGTGAGTTTGTTTTATAAAATACAATTTAGCATTCATTGATTTTTTAATGAAAAATGTGCCCCACTAAAAAACCACTATTCTAAATGAAGAGTGGAAAAAGAGTGCGGCTGTATGGTCATTTATTAATAATACCATCATCAGTACAAAGCCAGTGACCAGTACAATTCAGTGGTTGATGTCACCAAGTAGAAACATTATCTCTTCCTAACCTAGCAAAGCTAGAACACAAAGGGTTTTAATTTCAGTTATTAGGTGCCCCAAGCTTCATACTGCTAGATCATTGCCTATAAGATACCTAATAATAACTAAAGAGTTATTCTCTATTTCAGCCTTCATTACTTGAAGCTTGACAAGCCAGCTTAACCCAAGAGCATTGAAACATGCATGTTCTCATGTTGATATGGTATCTTATTGGATGTTTTAAATATCCATTGTCAAACATATGGTCAATAATATGAGTTTTATGCATTGAGACACTAGTTTATGTTTCATTTGTAACTGCTTCCCTACACTAATAGGCTATAACAGTTGTAGTCTTATAGTAGAGTCAATTATTTTAACCAGTGCTTGTTAATATGGTGGAGGGATGTTGAACTTGCACTGAGAAGTTATATATCTCAGTTTAAGAAACTTTAGCAGAGGGTTTGGTACTAGTGTATATTTTGCTGTATCTTTAACTTTTAATTGTAGACCTTACAATGATTTTCAGATATGAAATTGAGCATGTAAGGCATTCATGCTCTAACTGGTCGTTTTGCAATAATAATGCTGCTCTGTTTTTTTTTTTTTGCCTACTTGATTATCAAATCTTTGCTGCTTTATTTGAAAAAGATCTCAAGGCTCTCTGTTGGTACAAAGTTGGTCATGCTCCTTGTAATTTTGGAGTTTTACAGCTTATGTTGTTGCATATAGCTACCTTGTGATGTTTCCTTGTAGATTCTGGAACTGAATGTGTCTGTGTTAATGTAGGCTTTCAACAATGCAACTGTACCCCCTTCAGTTCAAGCTACTTTCCCTTACGTATTTGCTGTTAGCAAGTACTTACAGGTAAATGATTACTCCGTGAGATTTATGCCTTGGTACCATATATAAATTCTCTCTGAGAATTACAGTCTTGCGGTAGAGCTTACACATCCAGAATTTTGCTGCAGCCTGGAACTTTTGATCTTGTGGGTTCGATTATCTATGATATTGATCAGCAACCATACCAAAGTACATTCTATAATGGTACCATTGAAGTTGTTGAGGCTGGTGTTTTCCTCAGTGTTGAGTCTGTTTTCCTTGTTACCCTTGGGATTGCACTTCTTGTTCTCCTTGGTTTGTGGCTTCATGGTCAATTTCAGCGTATCACCAAGGTATTGTAGTTGTGCTACCTTGCTATTGTTATATTAATTCGCTGCAGTATCCAGTTATTATAAGATTGATCTAACAAGGCTTTTGCTGATAAAAATTAAAAGAGCACATCCATGCATGCATGTAGGGAAATCAACATTGTTCTAGGTTTCTAGCATTCATGACCTATTTCAAGTTTTCAGCAAGTTGTTTTGCTGTGAAAATGTTAAATATCCGTGATATTTTGTTCTTAAATTGAAGAAAGCTTCAATTTGCAGTGTTTACTTTATGTGTTTTATGCTTCTTTTTGTGGAATAAAGCTATTGTGTTTTGACTTATTTATTTTGCTAGAAAACTAAGAGGGCTCCAAAGGTGGAAGTTGGGACCAGGGCTCCCGATGCTTCACTGGATGAATGGCTTCAGGTTATGTCTTGGCTTATGCATCACATCATCATCATCATCACTTCCCATTCTTTCTATTTTAGCTAGATTTTCTTTTCACTACTTTCGTCCCCAAGAGCTCGTTATCTGTTTATTCAATTGATATGATTGAGGTTATTCATGAGTTCACCATAGGACTTCATCAAATAATGATCTCTATAGGAGTGTTACTGACAATTTCTGGTTTTGGTCGTCATAATTTTCAGGGAACTGCTTACACTCAGTCGGCTTCCAAATCAAAGAAGAAGAAGTAGACGAGAACAGTGATTGCTAAAGTCGGGCTATTGTAACTCTTGCCAAGGCATTTGGAAAAATTGTAAGTGAGGGCGCAGGTAGTTCTGAGAATTAGGCCAGGAAAAAAGACATATATACCTTTGCTGTTGTAGCATTTGAACTTTTTCGGTTTTCACTACATCTTTTCTTGAGGATGCTTAAATCGAGGCTAGTAGAAGCGAAACTAACTGTAATACGAGGCAGGACTAATTTTACTTCTTTTTTTTTTTCTCGGTTTCTTTGTTCATCGGATTTCGGATTTTTGAATTCTGAGTTAAAACTTAAGTATTATCAATGTGGTGGTGGTGTGTTAGAAATCTTGGTCACAGCCGCTGTCACGTTTTCACTGCTATTGGGAAGTATACATTAAAGTCCCTTAAGTTATGTTTCTTTTGTAATAGATTTCAGGTTTAAACATGTTGATTTTTTAACTTACATTTTTAGTAATCAAATATCGAATTTGGAATTTGAACCTAAATTTCACAATCAATTTAGTGATAAAAAAAATCAACAAATTAGAACCTATTGAACTTGAACTTAATTTGATTCAAAAATAAATTCATTTCAAACTCAAATGGATTTGAATTGATTCGAAAATGCAAGTCTAAAATTGAATTCGAAACAGTTTGAACCCTTTTAAATTTAAATTAGAAATAGATCTAAATTTAAAATCATTTTCATCTAATCCTAAATCAACACAAAAAAAAAAAAAAAAAAAGAAATATACTTATACCGAAACAGCAAAAAGTTATTATTTTATTTTAGAAAAATCATTCAAATCAGGCAAATTAAATCATGGTCTGAAATCCAGAGTGAACCCTACGAAGCAAAAGTACCAAAACAATCCCCACCTTATATCCGAATACTGCCCGAAGCTTTCTCTATTAAGGAGTCCCTCATGTAGGCAAAAAAAGCAACCCCAAAGACAGGTCCAATCACAACACATAATTTTCAACTTAAATACCATTCCAACTTATACACATACGAATAATGTGTCATAGTTGGTAAGGTTGAAGTCGTCCGTCTAGATTCGAATATCATCCGATACAAATGTCAGGTGTAGATTCTCTTCCAGATTATTCTGAATTTAAGTTCCATCAGGACGAAGATAATGAAGGTAGATACTGGCTTTAGCTCTTCTAAGAATGGTAGTTTTGTCATTTAACCCCTTAAATTTTTTATAAAATTACATATTATTATAATGGTAAAATTACATCTTATCTCTAATTCCTCCTAAAACAATTTTCTAGCTTTACCCATGTGACTAAGCCTTATCTAAATTCCAAATATATTATTTTTTATTTGAAATATATTGATTTATTTGTATTGAATTAGACAATAAGTTGGGCTAAAAGAAATTCCTTTTTCTTATCACCTAACTTTGCGGCATTATATTAGTCATACATTAAAAACCCCCTTAAGGGGCAGATCTATAAGTCAAAACTCAAAAGACTAGTCACTAGACTTCCTCCGTCCAATTGTTATTAATTATTTAAAATATATAAATATTAATATCAACTTAAATTTAAAAAATATGTGGTTAGTCTCACTTCAATCATTCACATTATTAATATTTACCATATATTTGTTGAATTTATAAATTTGAAATTGATAATTTTAAATAGAAAATATTATCTATGCTAATTATTGAATTAAATTTTTTTTAGTAAAAAATGGGATGATTTAATTTTTTTAAAATTTTAATTACAAATATTAAATCCCAACTTCCATTTAAATTTAGAAACAAATGATATTATTCCTAATATTACTGACTCTATTTTTATTTTCTAGTTTATTTTGTATTTTAGTATATTTACATCTAAATTATATCGCATTTATTTAATCGATCAATTTAATAGATTTAACATAGATTAAATTTATTTTTATTTAGTTTAGAGTTCTAAATAGATATAATTAGAGTCAAAATATTTTTATGTATTTATATATATTATCATGGGCGAAACCAGAACAACTTTGCAGGGGGCCGGATGAAATTTAATTTTTTATACTCTATATCTTTATAATTTTTAAAAGATTAAATTAAATTTTTATAATTTTAGGGTGGCCAAAGTGTAATTTTACCTCTACTAATTTAAAATTTTTTTAAAAAATCTCAAGGGCCTAAATAGTAATTTTACATTTTAGGGGGCCTGGAGCCCCTGCCAGCCCCCTAGATTCGCCCTTGTATATTATCATTATATAAATGAAATGATACGTTATAAGTCTAAATAATTAGAATGGAACTCTTTTTAAACTAAAAAAATTGAATTATCTTCGAATTTGAAATAGAAATGAATGGAATAATTAGTTGCATTTATTAAATATAAATAATTAGTTCTAGCTATTATACTATAAATAAATAAATAAATAATAAATTCAATTTTTATTTTTATTTTTTTAGTTATCCTATTCTTGTTATGGTTATATAGGATAGTGTAATAAAAGTATAAGAATAAAAATGAAATTAAAGAAAAAAAATGCAACCCATACAAATGAAATCCAGATCATAAAGATAGAAGCTAAGACGAAAAAAAAAAAAATCGACCGTTCGAGTATTTCACCAAATTGCCTGAAAAAATTGAGAGTAAGAGGGATATATATATGTTATGGAATATCTATCTATACTGAATTGCGAATACACAGAAATGATAAAATGTTTTCTGATTGGACCAAATAAAAATAAATATGGGTCTCCGATAGAGACGAAAGATGATAAACAAACAAAAAAATAGGTAAAGACCCTTCGATATAAGAATCTAAATCTATATATCTACTAAATTCAACTGTTTCACATAAAAACAAAGCAAATAAACAAACAAATGAAAGAAAGGAAAAGGAAGGAGAAAGGGGGAAAGGCAACTTAATGATATGCGAATCTCAAGATACAAAAGGGGATATAACGAAATTGGTAGATGCTACAGACTTAATTAGATTGAGCTTTTGGTATGAAAACCTACTAAATGATAACTTTCATCAAAATTTTATTACGAAATTTGACCCAACTCGATTTATAAATAGATTTATTGGTCTATATTCACAACTTGTGTTAGAACATAAGATTACATGAATACACCTTTACCCTACTAATTAGCAAGCTTGATAGGGGATAAATATCATCCACAACTCCGTCTCACCAAATATTAAGGTGCATAATGTTGTCTTTAATTGAAAAATATGTAAGTAATGTTTGACCCTACATTTTTGTATGTGACCTATAACTACATTTTCAACATTTATATCCATGATTGATTTTGTTTTACCTTTTAATCACATGGTAATCACATCACTTGAAACCGATTTTTGAAAAAGAAGTGTAACTAAATCCAGCATTGCCATTAATTTATGTGAATGATATTTTTTTTTTGCTTAATTACAAAATTGACTCTCAATTCATATCGTTTTTCTTACTTAAGTACCTAATTTTTTTTATTTTAAAATTGTATGACGTCTAATGTAAACGTGCTAAGTGTCACATCCTTATTAGTTGGCATTATGTTTTAAGGTAAAATGAGACGGTTCACAAAAAAAGAAAAAAAGATATTAAACGTACCGATACTAGTCAATTTATTTTCAATAGTTTTTTTCTTTTATATACTTATTTCTTATCTCTCCGACTCTCGTTTAAACTTCAGAGTATGCTTTGAAAATTAAATTCAAGTATAATGATTTTCTTTAAACCATTAGGGTGAATTATAATATCATTTGAGGGTACCCTAGCTACCTTCAATCTAAAACAAATGGTTTCATTTCTAGAGACCCCTTTTGGCAAAGTTACTAGATTATCTTTCGTGGTCAAAGAAAGGGTCCACCTCCACCATGTGCTTTCAATAATAAAGGTAATTTAGGGTTTGGCCCAAGGTTGGATCGGGGGGGGGGGGTTCAAATTCATGGCCTCCACTTTTGTTTTAAAGACATGGATGATCCCCATATTTATTAGATGAAAAATAGTTAAGGGGTTGTCTCACAAAATGAGCTTAATTATGATAGTGATGACTAAGAACAACTTAGAAAGCAAATAGTTTTTTTGAGCAATAATTAAATTGGTTGGCATTTGTGGTTGATTTATTTGAAATTCATATGTTGCAGAATTCAAATAATTCAAATTAAGATGAATATTGAAGGACGATTTTTGTAATTCAACAAAAAATTGTGTAAATATAAACAAAATTATTTATGAAAGTTGGTAAGTAGGTTTTAAAATGCATATGAGAAAACACAAAGCATAATTTAGCTGTTCGTTGTGCAGTTGAGAGCTCATTCAATGAAAGATACTATCATTAGCACAAATGAAGCCGATCGGTTGTGGGGTTGTGGCACACTACTATCTTTTTCAAACCATTACACTAAACACACAGTCAATTAGGTGGGTCGGGTTAGTTTTGGATCAAATTAATTTAAATCGTATCAATTTTTAAATTAATTTTAAGTTCAGAATACTTTGAATTCGAATTACTTTAGGTCCGAATCATTTTAATTTTAAGTTGTTTTAGGTTCAAATCATTATACTAAATTCACTTGTAATTTGAGTGGGTTGGATTAGTTTTAAGATCAAATCAAATTCAGATCGGGTTAATTCGAATTTTAAAATTTTAAAATCATTTCAGTTCATGTTAATTTTGGGTTTGAATCAATTTTAGGTTCGAATAACTTTAAGTTCGAGCCATTTTAATTTTCAGTTATTTTGGGTTCGTGTCATTCGGGTAACATCACAATCTTTTTCAAACCATTACACCAAATTCACCTATAAATTGAGTGGGTCGGATCAGTTTTAGACCAATTAGTCTAGATTGAGTTAATTCGAATTTTCAGATTAATTTTGGGTTTGAATCATTTTGAGTTTAACTTGTTTTAAGTTCAAGCCGTTTCAAATTCGGGTTGTTTTGGGTTCAAATCATTTAAATTTGAAGTTCAATTTTCGAATTAGATCTGTTATGAGATATCCAATTGCCAACCCGAAACTTGAATATAAACCAAGCTACCGACCTGCGACCCGAGTTTGGACCCCACCAGGTGGAGTCATTAAGGGGCTCATGGGGAGGGCTTGCGAGCCCAGTTCGCACATCCCTAGGTGTTCGTGAGCACATGGTACAAAGCCAAACGAATGAACTAGCAAGCACCTGGACTAACGAATACGTGTTAAGTCTAGGGTAACATACATGTCAATATGCATGGAGCCAACCTAGAACGTCAATTGCATGAACAGTAACCATATCATATAAATATCTGATTCTCCCCATTAAAAAGAATACACAACAAAAACACTTAACAAAATCATTTCAAATTTAAATTATTAAATTTTTTTTTTATGATTATATCAAACCAAAGTTTAAAATGAAATTAATCAGTGAAATTTTCAAATTCAAGCCAAGTGTCTACACCAAAGTCATCTCAAAGAGGTGGTGAGGGTCCCCTTCCCTAACCTTATGTGAGGCATTTAAGTGTGGTGTCGGTAAGCCATTGAAAATGGAGATCCCATGATCCCTTTTGAACACCATTATATAATAAGGCTTCGATATCCAATCTCTGATATCATATCACTACCTCAGAAGCAATAACAATGGAGAACCTCGAGTTTCGAGGAAGAGCACTTGTGGCGTTCACAGTATGGTCATTATTATTTGTGACCACATTTTGCAATGCTAACGGTGATGGTAAAACAGTTGAAGTGGTCGGGGTTGGTGAATGTGCAGACTGCAAAGAGAATAACTTGGACACCACCCAAGCATTTTCAGGTATTGTTTTCATCTAAGCTGCTGAATTAATCTCCAGGCCATTCCTTGCATGTTGTAGTGGCCTATATTGTTGAGAGGAGTTCGTTGTTTGGGTCGGTTTCGGATGGAAGTATTATTTTTGGGTGTTTATGTTTGATTGTCTTTGAGTTTTGTCCCTTCTACTTTAAGGAGAGCCTAAAGGTGTTCACAGTAATATTCTTACTAGGGGTGTTCATGGGCCGGTTTGAGCTGGGCCAGGCTATAATATTAACATACTTTATGTTTATTCAAGCCTGGTTCGACTCGAAATATAGACTTAAAATTTTGCTCAAATCCATCCGTACTTGCAAAAGACTAACCCAAGCCTATTTTAGGTTCATCCATATTATTTTTTAATTTTTTTAAATATTTATATTATATTATTTTAAAATTTAATAATTTTATACGTTTTTTCATTTATTGAAAATTTTTATATAGTCATCTGAACTTTATTTTAATATATACATTAGAGTAGTATTATATATTTAGTATAAGTTTATTTTTTTTAATGTGTTCTAAATTATATAATATATAAAACTAACATAATATAAAGTATTATAAACTTAAAAATGGGTCGGGTCAGGCTTAGGCCTTGAATGTTCAAGCCTCGAGCCCGACCCATATTATAAATTGACCTAATTTTTTTTTGCCCAAATCCATTTTTCGGGCCTATTTTTTTTACTCAAACTCTTCCAAATTTCTGAAGGACCTTTGGGCTTGGGCAGGTAATTCGATCCATGAACAGGTCTAATTCTTACCCACTAATGCCATATAAGGGCATGGGTTCAAAACCCATTAAGGCGAAATGTTAAACATTTCTTTGGTGGAGTAGGCGCTACATCAAACTTTGTGAACTTTTTTGGACTCCCTTCAAAGTTACGAGATAAAAACTCAAAGCTAAAGCCGAGCATAAAAATCAAGAGAACAATACCTTTATCGAGGGTCCAAAATTAGCCCAAAGCACGACCTCTCCTCAACACACATATTACACTAATATTGATATACATACATATCTGAATTCAAACTCAATTATATGTACATATTTTTTTATTGACAATGGTGAACTCATGATAGGAATAAATCCACACTACACTACATTAAAAAAAAAAACTGCTTAAATAAAGATACACTTCTCCCAAAAATTTGAACTCGTCCTTTTAACTATTACGAGGATCAAAAAGATTTAGTCATGAGTAAGACAAAAGCTCTAAAAAATAGTAAAAAGAGGTTTTTATTTGATTCATTATTAGTGTATAAATCTGCACACTAACATTTTGTTAACATTAGAAAATTAAACTTTATGATGTTATGTTAATGGTGTATTCTCCCTTTCTTTAATTTGAAGCAATACTTATGATGTTATGTTAATGGCGTTTTCTCTTTCTAGGTCTTCGTGTAACCATAGATTGCAAGCCAGAAAATGGTGACCATTTCAAAACCAGAGGGTCTGGAAAGCTTGACAAACAAGGCAATTTCAAAGTCTCTCTTCCACAACACTTGTTCAAAGATGGCAAATTAAATGAACATTGCTACGCACAGCTTCGCACTGTATCATCACCTCAACCTTGCCCTTCCATTAATGGCTTAGAATCCTCTAAGCTAGTTTTCAAATCCACCACCGACCAGAAACACCAGTTTGGGTTAAAAGAGAACCTCAAATTCTCACCAATAACATGTGTCTCAGCCTCCTTTTGGCCTCACCACCACCACAACTTCCCTCCATTGCCTAAGCTTCCACCACTTCCGCCATTGAAAAGCTTCCACCATCATTACCCTCACCCTCCCATTTACAAGAAACCTCTTCCACCACCGGTTTATAAGCCTCATCCGGTGCCGGTTTATAAGCCTCATCCGGTGCCGGTCTACAAGAAACCACTCCCTCCGCCGGTTCCTGTCTACAAACCACCGGTTTATAAGCCTCATCCGGTGCCGGTTTATAAGAAGCCGCTTCCACCGCCGGTTCCTATTTACAAACCGAAACCCTTCCCTCCTATTCCTCACAAGCCACTTCCTCCTCTTCCAAAGATTCCTCCGTTTACTAAGAAGCCGTGCCCTCCGCTTCCCAAGCTTCCTCCCAAGTATTTCCACCACCCCAAGTTCGGAAAATGGCCGCCATTGCCGCCGTTTGCTCCACATCATCCTTGAAGTACGTAGGGTGTAATGTAAAATGAAGTGTTATATGCAATATTTAATGAAGCATTGCAAGCAATAAAAAAGGTCTATCTTCGTAGGGGAGATAAATTAAGTAAAACATATAAGAAAATGTTTAAATTAATTAAGTTGGACGTGTTTGTAGAATCTTTTTCTTCAGTTGCTGATTATAAAACTACGTCATTTTTATTGCAATAATAAGCGCCAATATAAATACTATTAAAATTTACTTTATTGAGGATTAATTCGATTGGTATGATCATTATTGTTAATACAGGAGAAAATGAATTTGAGTGTACTGAAGCGCATTATCCTTCTATTTATGGGTTAAGGAGGGACTATGAGTAGTTCTAAGCATTATGTCTAAAAGAGCAGATATTATCAGAATTATTCAAAAAAAAAAAAAAAACCTAATACAATCCAACAAAATGTATTAATATCATGTGTTAAAATAATTTTAAGATATATTAGGCACTTTCATTTTAGTCACTAATAAATAAATCCTTTCAATTTCGTCATCACCTTTAGAATTTTTATTTTATTTTATTCATTCAATTATTAACGATTAAGTCAGAAGTTGTAATAAAGTTAATGGTTAAGTGACTAAAATAAAATTTTTCTCTAATAACCGTTATGAAACTGAAAGAATTTTTTTTTATATGATCAAAATGAAAATGCCTTAAGGGTTGAGCTAACAAGTAAGGTTTGTTTACTCTATTTAAATTAAAAAAAAAGACATAATAATTTATTTGACCCTTTAACTTTACAAAAAAAATATTATTTTAGTACTTCATTTTTCATTATTTGTCAAATTATCTCAAAATGTATGGAAAAGTTAATGTTTGTTAACTTTACTAATGTGGCAACCACGTGGATTGCGATGTTAGCAATTAATTTTTTTAAATAAAAAATATTTTATATATTTTTAATAATTTTACTAATTTTTATTTTTATTTTAAATGTTTAAAACTTAAAATTTTAATTGATGTTAATTTTTCCATCTATTTTGGGTGATTTGACAAATAATATTAAAGGTTAAAAAAATAAAAAATAAAAAAATAAAATAAAGGACTAAAATGATTTTTTTTTATAAATTAAAAAGTCAAATAAATCATTATACTAGAGAAAAAAAATTAAACAAAGTAGCTTGGTCCTAGACTTGTGGCCCGACTCAAAAAGTGAGAGAGTTTGGATAAAAATATAGGCTAAAAAAATAGGCTTGGTAACAAAAAATAAAGCCTGTTTAGAAAATGGGTCGGTAAGGCTTTTTTGGCTTGAGCTCGACTCGATCTAGCTCGAATTTGCAAAAATTTAAAAAAAAAACTTGTTGTGTTTTTGTTGTTTTTTTTACTATTTTGCTGCTATTTTTTTGTTGTTTTCTTACTATTTTGTTACTGTTTCACTATTATCCTATAATTATTTTGTTGTTATTGTTTGGATATTGTATAACTATTGTTTTATTGTTAATTTTGTTACTATTTTAGATAGGGGCGAAGCCAGAATAATTTTTTAGGGGGTGAATGAAATTTTAATTTTTTATAGTTTATATCTTTATAATTTTTAAAGGATTAAATCAAACTTTTATAATTTTAGGGGACCAAAGTATAATTTTACCTTTACTAATTTAAAAGTTTAAAATTTTTTAAAGAGTCTATATTAATGTTATTTAAGTATATATATAATTTATTATCAATTTATTGAGAAACATGTATTTTAATGCTTTTAATATTTTTAATATATTATATTTTTTAAGAAAATTAATATTTTTTATCCAGACTGAGCTTCAGCAAATTATTTTAGGCCCATATTTTGAGCCCAAGCCGAACATAAACCTAACAAATCAACTTAAGTTTTTGATTGGGCTCAACTCAATTTGCCTCATGAATAACTTTACTAAATCTTGGCTTGAATTTCTATAATATTTAACGTGGAGTAAAAAAAAAAAAAAATCCCTCAAAAATAAAATAAAATGGACCGCATTTAGTGTGCGTGTGTATAACGCTAGATTAGAAGGGGCATCTCGGTCTTAATTAACATTTATGTAACTTTATTTATGCATTTTAACAATAATGATAACTTATTTTATTATTAAAATTATTTTTATAGTGGAAAAATGGTCCAACAAAACTCTGCCGTATCGCATCTGATACTTCTTTTTTCTTTTTTCTTAAAAAATAATTATTCTTATTTTTCGTATATCGAATTTATTTCAAATTTATTGTAAATCGAATCCAATTTTGACCCACATTTTTATCATTTACTTTTTTAAATATAAAATATAATTATTTCGTAGGAGAGTTTTTTTATGGTATTTATCTAATATTTAATGTTAATTAAATTTGTCATTTTTAAAGAGATAATAATATAACCTAATTATTTGGTACATCAATAGGGAAATATTTTAATTCTATATATGAATTAAATAATTATGATATATTTTTAATTAATATTTTAAAAAGTTAAATATCATATAATAATTTTCCAATAAAATTAAGTCATATAATAATTTTCAAGTTTTAATTTGTGAGATCCAACTTTACTTATTTTGATCATATATGCTTTTTTTGATATAATGTTTAAAACTATCTATAGCCCTCTCCAACCCATAAATAGATTCTAATTATATCTGTTCTTTTTTTTTTTTAAATAAGTTAGCCCACTCGAACTCACGTATTCCTGTATTGACAACAATACCATGCCAATCGAGTTAAGACTCAATTGACTTATTTATTTTTTCTATAAAAAGAATCTACCTAATTTTTTAGCTTGCCTACAAAAGAGTTAATATATTATTTGGTACATGAGTTTCATTTTAATGTTTAATTTGGTATCTAAATTTTTTTCTGATCAGTTTGATTCTTGAATTTGGCTTTTGTTTGTTCAAATTAAGTACTTAAATTTGATTTTTTCTTGTCTCGGATAAGTACTTATGTATTTTTTAGTATAGATACTAGATTGAACATTGAAACCAAACTTAAGTACCAAATTGAACATTAAAGTGAAACTGAAGGACTAAAAAGAAAATGAATGACCACAATTCAACCCGATTAGATCCATTAAAAAATCAACCCGACCCGTTTGCAGGTCAACCCTTATTCATCTTCTCTATATAAACCAGTCTCTATTTAGCTTAAATCTCACACTAACCCACCAAAACAAAATCCAAAAAAGAAGCCAATTTTCAATATTTTTTTAACTATGGCTTCAAATCCCAAGGTTTTCTTCGACATGACGATCGGAGGTCAACCGGCCGGCCGGATCGTGATGGAGCTTTTCGCAGACGTCACTCCTCGTACCGCCGAGAATTTCCGGGCACTCTGTACCGGCGAGAAAGGCGTCGGTCGTTCCGGTAAACCACTCCACTACAAAGGCTCTAAGTTCCACCGCGTGATCCCTGATTTCATGTGCCAAGGAGGTGATTTCACAGCCGGAAACGGAACCGGAGGTGAATCGATATACGGATCTAAGTTTGCCGACGAGAACTTCATCAAGAAGCACACCGGACCCGGCATACTATCCATGGCGAACGCCGGTCCCGGAACGAATGGATCTCAGTTCTTTATTTGTACCGCTAAGACCGAGTGGCTCGATGGGATGCATGTGGTGTTTGGTCGAGTTGTTGAAGGTATGGATGTGGTTAAAGCCATTGAAAAAGTTGGGTCTAGCGGTGGAAGAACTGCTAAGCCTGTCGTAATTGCAGATTGTGGACAGCTTTGTTAAGAACAAGAACAAGAAATGGAATAATGTTGACTCTGGTCTATGAATGGTGATTCATGTCTGAAATTTATCATTGTTATGTGTTTTTCTTTTGCTGGTTACTGGATTTGGCTTAGGTTGTTCTCTAAGAACATGACTGCCATAAATAATGTACGCTATTTATCATCATATTTGACCAGATAATTGAGTTATTACATACCCTTTTTGTTGTTTTTGCAATACAATCTTTATTTCTTGTTTTATTACAAGGAAAAGTCAAAAAGAAAAGTGCTTAATAATTTTATTATTATTAAAGATACAGATAAAGAAAAGGTTTTGCGTAATTGATTGAATTTTAATTCTATTCACGTTAATATAAAAAGAAGTGAATTTTTACTAAAGCACGAGTTGGAAAGGGTAGTTGGAAAGAGTATAAAGTTATAATGAGATTATTATTGTCTATATTTGGAGAAATAAGACTATAGAAGTGATTTCAATATTATCAGTGCAAGTAAAAATATATGACAAATGATTAGAAAGAATCCGACAAAATTTACACATGATGTATGTCGAAACCATTTTTCTGAAATAGGGGAATCGACTTTTTATTTGAAAAATGAAAACGAAAAAATGAGAGTCGCCACCAATCTTTTTTTGCTGAGGTGTGCGATCGGGTCACTTCGGAAAATGGTTGTTTTTAATAAATAGTTTGATTTATCAAAATAAAAATTTTGGTCTACGAAAATCAAAAAGACAGGTTCGGAGTCGGTTACGCACGAGGAAGGATTAGCACCCTCGATACGCCCAAAAGTGGTACCTAGTTGATTAATTAGTGTCTTATTGTCGAAGATTGAAAACTTGAAAAAAAAAAATTTAAAATACAATCCCTCTTTTGTGGTGATGTTTTAAAAATCGTTTGAATAAATTAAAACGTGTGTCAAAGACCTTCTCATCTCAAGATAACAAAATGTCGTATCCAATAAGTTAGGACACAACACCTCGAATCTCGAGGACAAGCTTGCCTTTAGGTTTTTATTTTAAAAACTCATGTATTTTAATTTTAAAAGGATATTCGGTTATTTGGTCAAATGAGAAAAATCGAAACCTAGTATGTTAGGGCACGATGTTTCGAATTTCCAAACACGGAGCATTGCCTTATTTTTAAAATTTTTGTTTTTGAATAATAGCAAATGCAATATACTTAAGCGTTTAAAAAAATGGTAAAATAATAATGATAGATGGGTAAAATAAATATGAATGTCTTAAGTATAAAGAAAAAATGATAAATCAATAATATTTAATTCTAAAAGGATGAAAGAATAATGAATAAATATAGAGATTGGAATAATAGGAAGTTCAGATATAAAAAGTAATGTGAATAATATTGATCTAGAACACGAAGAATAATAAATAGAATAAATGACTATAGATTTAGGCATTTGAGAGTTAAACGAATAAATAAATAAATAAATCAATAGCTGAGCAAAAATAGGCATAGATAATATATGATCTGAGTATTTAGGAAGTAATAGAAATATGCTTATATAGAGGGTAAAATACCCAAACATACTAAAAAAAATTACGAAAAAGGGCCGGTTTCTTGAAAATTTACGGAAAATGGTCATTTCTTTACAAAACGCGTCCACGTCAGCACGTTTTGTGGGGAAAAACCAGGAAAGCGCGCCTCTGGGGATGCGCTTTAGCCCTGCCAACGGTCAAAATTTTTAAAAATAAATTTAAAAAAAATTAAACAAATTCTATTTTATAAAAGATATTAAAATTAAACTACAAAAACATATAAGCAACTATTATTTTATTAAATATATTAAAAATAAATTATAAAAAATAAAAAATAAAAAAATTCTTATTTATTAAATATATTAAAACTAAATTATAAAAATAAAAAATAAAAAAATTCTTATTTATTAAATATAATAAAAGTAAGTTACAAAAAAATAAAAAATAAAAAAAACTTCTTATTTATTAAATATATTAAAACCAAATTACAAAAAAAAACTTCTTATTTTATTAAATATATTAAAACTAAATTACAAAAAATAAAAAATAAAAAACAACATCTTATTTATTAAACATATTAAAACTAAATTACAATAAAATAAAAAATAAAAAACAACTTCTTATTTTATTACATATATTAAAATTAAATTACAATAAAAAAATTAAACAATTTCTATCTTATTAAAGATATTAAAATTAAATTACAATAAAAAAATTTAAAAACTATTATTTTATTAAATATATTAAAACTAAATTACAAAAAATAAAAAATAAAAAATAACTTTTTATTTTATTAAAAAATTCAAATTAAATTACATACAAAAAAAATAAACAACTTCTATTTTAGTGAAGATATTAAAATTAAATTACAAACACAAATAAAAAACAACTTTTATTTTATTAAAAAAAATTATTACAATTTAAAAAATAAAAAAGCTCATTCGAATCAATGCTGATGCCGGTTGGAATCAGTGCTACACGTGGGTGGTCGGCGGTTACGTGCTGGATTCCTCTTTTTTCTAGCTTTCGGCGGGGGTCATGGAACCTCGGGCAGGGATTCCGGTTCCTCCGGCAGTGGGTATGGTTGTGGGTGTTGCAAGGATGACCCACCTTGATAAAATAACGACCCCGGAGGTGTTTGCATAAACCACGGCGGGGTGGCCTGAATCCCGTATTGTAATGGCCTAAATTCGAGATTATCAGAATAATGGTTTCGCAACCATAAATCCGATTTAAATAGAAATTTATTTCAATATGTTTGCATGAGTCTTTATATGATAGGAAATATTTTTATAAATATTTATAAAATGTTAGTAATGTGGTATTAAACTTTCGTTAGAAAATTTTAACGTTTGGGTAGGTAATTAAATGAAAAGGACTAAATTGAAATGAAAGTAAAAGTTTAATTATAGATTAAAAGAAAGTATAAAGGACCAAAATGGCAATTAAGCCATTTTGTCTAGATTGAATGGTGAATTGAAGAAAAATCTGAGATTTTTAGTTTATTATTATATTATTATATTATTATATTATTATAAATATATATATATAAAGAAAAGAGAAAAGAAACAAAAGAGATAGAAACAGAAAAGAAACAGAGAGCAAACGTGAAAGAAGAAAGAAAAAGAGAGAAGAAAGAAGAAAAGGGAAAATTTAAAGTTTGAAGCTTGGAGTTTAATTTGGTAAGCTAATTTAGTCCTTTTCTTTTAATTTTGATGCTTTATAAGTTTTAGAACAAAGTTTTGATGAATTTAAGTTGAAATTTTTGAAGTTTCAGAGTTTTTGAATATAGCATATGATGAATAAAATGATGAATTAGTGGTTTAATTGAAAGAATTTGAAGTTAGAATTGGGTAAAGGATTTAATTGTAAAATAAGCTATAACAAAACTGTTTTGGACAGCAGCAGTAGAGTAAATTTGAAAAATCACTAAAAATCGTAGAAGTGTAATTAGAAGTTGAGTGAGATATGAAATTAAAGCTTATTGAGTCTATTTTCATATGAAAGAAACATGGAAAGCAAAGGAATTCTTAATTTGAGATATTTATATTTTTGTAAGACTGGTTCAGAGGGATTTCGGGATCCCCTGTTCTGACTTTGAAAAATCATGAAAAATTGGAGAAAAATAATTAGGGGCTTAACTTTATATGTTTAGAATCCTGAATGAGTCTATTTTCAAATTAAATAAATAAGAAGTTCATATGAATTCTGTACGAAGAGTAATTTGATTCGTAGTGAAGAGAGGTCAGAACAGTCAAATAGTAAAACAGGGGAAACTTTAAGAATAATCTGGTATTGATTGGACATACCAAAAATTCTGAAAATTTTATGAGAAGAAGATATGTGAGTCTAGTTTCAGGTAAAATTAACGGTTCTTCATTTGGAGCTCTGTAGCTCGAGAAATAAATAATTTAGTGACTGTGACTCAAGTAGACAGCTTTGAATAAGCTAAAAATAATAATAGAATTATAGAAAATGCTACATGTGAACATGAAATGTATTGAATTGATGATTGACTTTATTTATTTAGATCCGGAAAACTCAAATACAAAGCTAGATCGAGGAAAGGAAAAAGTCCCGGATTAGTAGATTTTATAAACGAACTAGTATCGAGGTAAGTTCATGTAACTTGAATTATATTGTTAAATGCTTGAAATGTATGTTATTGATGTGAATATAATTTGAATGTTCATTGTATGAAAATTGATGATACATTGGTATATTTGATAAAAAAAGAAAGAAGAAATCCCGGTTGAATGAAAGGAAAATTCGATGGATCTCTGAAAAGGAATTGACGGTAAAAAGGATCTAGCCCGGACGGGTGATCCTATCCTGATATAGCCCTCCCGAAGAATATGTGGAAAATGGATTTAGCCCGGACGGGTAATCCGAATTAGGGTCTGAATTTAGCCTGGACTGGTAATTCAGATCCAAGCTCATTAGAGTAATTGTCGTTGCAGGGGATTTAGCCTGGACTGGTAATCCCACTGTAAAGATGAGGTTCGCGGGAGTGTGCTCTCTGAAATGAAAATGTGCGCACATGAATATGAATTGACGGACCCGGATTTGTACACTAAAGTGTACCTCTGAAAATCCATCGAAATTCCGAGTAATTTAACGGGATAAATATGGAAAAATAACAAGGAAATGGAAATCATGATATTGATGAGCTCATCAATCATGGTGTGTATATTATTGATATATGGAAATTAATGAACTAACTTGAATGTTGAGCTTGTGCATGTTAGGGTATTAATGCATTGAATGGATATATGAATGCTTATTACATTGTATTGAAAATATTAGGTAAGTATAATTCTTGTTACATGGGCTTACTAAGCACAAAGTGCTTACTGCATTTTCCTTTCCCTTGTTTTGTAGTGTTAAGAGCTCGGAGGTCGAATCGGTGGGAGACTCATCACACTATCAACCCTTGAGATTTCGGTATTTAAAGAAATTTTAGTTTGGAAATGAATGGCATGTATAAGCTAATAAAATAAATGTTAATATGAAATGAATATAAGGTTAGCCAACGATATGGCTTATGTGTTGAAGTTATTTTATAAATATGCATGAATTTTATTTTGAAAATATGTTGAATTAGAATGGTTTCGGTTAAAAAAAAAAATTTGTAAACTCTGGTAATGCCTCGTACCTTATTCTGATAACGAATACAGGTAGGGGGTGTTACATTTGTTGGTATCAGAGCTACGGTTTTAGGTTCTAGGACCGATATAATAATACTGGATTAGCTATACATGCCATTTAAATTATTTTTGATAGTGTGATATCTCCTAACCATTTAAATTGTGTTTTCTTATAGTAATGTCATCCGACCGAGCTCAACTGAGGAAGTCGGGAGTCATGCTCCGCTTCAATACAAAAAGAGAAGAAACTAGCGAGAGAAGGCCGGTATAGAGGGTCAAGGGAGGAGGCAAAAATAGCCTTCTTTCAAATGATGAATGAATGGTTTACCCAATATATAAGAACTAACCCTACAATGCAAAGCAAACTCAAGCTCCCCTTACGTTTCCTCCACGGTTCCCGAGATTCCACAGGCACAGTCATCGAATCTGTCGTAAAAGGAAAAGCTCCTGGTCGATAAAATTCGAAAATATGGGGTAGAAGAATTTGAGCAGCAGCGATTGATGATGATCCCGAAAGAGCTGAATTTTGGTTAGAAAATACTACTCGGGTTTTGGAGGAATTATCTTGCACGCCGGAAGAATGTTTGAAATGTCTTTGTTTCATCGCTAAAAGACATGACTTATCATTGGTGGAATACTAAAGCTTCAGTTGTTCGAAAGAAGAAATTATATGAGAATTCTTCGCATCGAGTTCAAAAGAAATATATCACCCAGAGATTCCTTGATCGAGAAAAGAAAAGAATTTCTTGGTGAAAAGAAACAGGCAATAGATCGAGATTCGAGTATGAAAGAGAATTTGTTCGGTTGAGTAAATATGCTCGAGAATGGGTACAGTCGGAAAGTGAAATGTGCAAACGATTGAAGAAGGGTTGAATGAAGAAATTAAGCTACTTGTTGGAATTCTTGAAATTCGAGAGTTTGCTACACTAGCGAACGAGCTTATAAAGCGAGAAGAATGGAGCAAAGAAAAGAAACAGTGAGAGGAAGCTCGAATTTTTAGTAAAAGACCAATGGAAAAATCTCGCTTTTCTGCTCCAAAGAAATTGAAGAAGTACGAGGATCGTTTCTACCTCAACCACTTTGGGTATTCGGATAGAGTGCGAAGTTCACAACAAGCACTAATTCAAGACCTTCCACTCCATCGGTGACCGGTGTTGGCGGTGTTGGTACCCTAAGCCGAGATGCCAATATTGTAATAAAGCTCATTTTGGTGAATGTCGATTTAAGAGGGGCTTGTTACCGATGTGGTTCTTTTGACCATTTCTCGAGATTGTCCGAAAGAAGTGAAAAAGAAGTGAATATATATCGAAGCCAAGCAATCCATCTTTGAGGGTAGACCATCTCGACCATCCAGTAAAGTCGGTGGTAGCCGAGGAGCTACAAAAGATATGCAAGTAGGCACGAGACACGAGCGCTCCTAGGACATATGTCATGCGCACTGCAGAAGATGCCTCAAAGACCGATGTTATTATCGGTACATTTTCTTTACTTGAAACCGATATTATCGCATTGATTGATCCGGTTCTCTACGATTCATATATATGTGTAAAACTTGCATGCGTAAAAGATTTATCTGTTGAACCTACTGAATTTGCTGTTAAAGTCTCGAACCCCTTTGGCCAATCTATTTTGGTGGATAAAATTTGTAAAAATTGTCCACTGATGGTAAGAGGTTATTGTTTCCTGGTTGATTTGATGTTACTGCCATTTGATGAGTTTGATGTGATATTGGGCATGGATTGGTTAACTCAAAGATGATGCAAGAGTAAATCAGAAATGTAAATATATTGTGTTGAAGTGTCGAATGGTGAATTACTTCGGGTTAAATCCGATCGATGCAGAGGATTATCTGATGTGATTTCAGTTATTACTGCTCAGAGGTATGTCAAAAAGGGGTATGATGCTTTTCTTGCTTATGTATTAGATACTAAGGTATCTGAGTCAAAGATTCAAGCAGTACCAGTGGTATGTGAATTTTCTGATGTGTTTCGGAAGAGTTACCGTGGTTGCCACGAGAAGAGAAGTGGAATTTTCTATAGATTTGATTAGGAACTACTCCGATTTCCATAGCTCCGCATCGAATGGCTCTCAGCAATTAAAGGAATTAAAGACACGATTCAGGAACTTGTTGATAGAGGTTTTGTCCGACCGAGTCATTCACCTTGGGGTGCTCTGCCTGTTTGTGAAAAAGAAATATGGGTCTTTGAGATTGTGTATTGACTATCGATACTCAATAAGGTAACTATAAAGAATAAGTATCCGTTGTCCGGATTGATGATTTATTTGATCGGTGAAAGGTGCTATTGTATTTTCAAAGATTGATCTCCGATCGGGCTATTATCAGTTACGAGTAAAGGAGTCAAATGTGCCAAAGATGACTTTGAGAACTGTGCACGGGCATTATGAGTTTCTGATTATGCCATTTGGGTTGACTAATGCACCTGTAGTATTTATGGATCTGATGAATCGAATATTCAGACCGTACTTAGACAGATTTGTGGTAGTATTCGTTGATGATATTTTGGTTTATTCTCGAGATGAAGAAGAATATACAGAACATTTGAGAATTGTGTAAATGTGAATTTTGGCTTCGAGAAGTGGGTTTTCTTGGACATATTGTATCTGCTGAAGGCATCAGGGTAGATCCAAGTAAAGTCTCAGCTATTATCAATTGGAGTCCACCAAGATCAGATATCTGAAGTTAGAAGTTTCTTGGGTTTATTTGGTTATTATCGGAGATTTGTACAAGGATTCTCTATGATAGCTTCTCCGATGACTCGATTATTGCGAGAAAGATGTAAAGTTCGAGTGGGTGATGAATGTCACAGAGTTTCAACCGATTAAAAATCTATTAACGAAAGCACCAAAGATTAGTGCGGCTGAACCGGGTAAGGAATTTGTTATTTACAAGTGATGCCTCATTAAATGGTTTAGGTTGTGTCTTGATGCAAGAAGGTAAAGTAATAGCCTATGCTTCAAGACAACTTAAACCACATGAAAGAAATTATCCGGTACATGATCTTGAGTTAGCCGCTATTGTTTTTGCATTGAAGATATGGCGGCATTACTTATACGGTGAGAAATGTCATATTTATACCGATCATAAAAGCTTGAAGTATTTGATGACACAGAAAGATCGAATTTAAGACAGTAGCAGTGGCTTGAATTGATAAAAGACTATGATTTGATTATTGATTATCATCCGTAAGGCTAATGTTGTGGTGATGCTTTGCGTCGAAAATCTCTGCTTGCTTTATGAGTTATGAATACCCGATTGTCTTTGATTGATGATGGTTCAATCTTATTTGAATTGAGAGCTAAACCGAGCATTTTTACAAAGCAAATATGTGAAGCTCGGTAAGAGTAATGAGAAGTTACTGAGTTAAACGGGCACAATGTGAGTCGCATCGATTCTCGAATTTCAAGTTGGGGTTGGTGATTGTTTATTATTCAGAGGTAGGGTATGTGTACCCAAGAATTCAGAGCTCGTACAGAAGATTTTACACGAGGCTCACAGTGGTACTATGTCTGTACATCCGGGAAGTAATAAAATGTATAATGATTTGAAGAAGATGTACTTGGTGGCTGTGTATGAAACGTGATATTTCTGATTTTGTATCAAGATGTTTGATATGTCAACAGGTTAAAGCAGAACATCAGGTACCTTCGGGGTTACTTCAACCAATTACTATACCGGAATGGAAATGGGAAAGAATCACTATGGATTTTGTATCGGGATTACCGTTGTCTCCAGGAAAAAGATGCTATTTGGGTGATTGTTGACCGATTGACAAAGTCAAGACACTTTATTCCGAATGACGTATGGATTATTCTTTAGATAAACCGCTGAATTGTACATATCCGAGATTGTCGGAGTTACATGGAGTGCCTATCTCCATTATATCGATAGAGATCCCGATTTACGCTCTCGTTTCGGGATAAATTGCAAGAAGCTTTGGGTACTCGGTTGTATTTCAAGAGATTGCATTTCATCCTCGACGGATGGCCAATCTGGCGTGTAATTCAAGTATTGGAAGATATGCTTCGATGTTGTATACTAGAGTTTGAAGGTAATTGGGAGAGGTATCTACCTTTGATTGAATTTGCTTACAATATGCTTATCATCCAAAGATTAAAATGGCTCCATATGAAGCTTTGTATGGTAGAAAATGTAGAACACCATTGTATTGGACAGAGCTCGGTGAAAAGAAGATACATGGGGTTGATTTAATCGGGAAACAGAAAGAAAAGTAAAGGTTATTCGGGATAGTTTAAAGCGACCTCCGATCGCCAAAAATCATATGCCGATCTTAAACGAAAAGAGATTGAATTTTGGTCGGTGACAAGGTATTCTTGAAAGTGTCTCCTTGGAAGAAAGTTCTCCGGTTCGGTCAAAAGGGTAAATTGAGTCCAAGATTTATCGGGCCATATGAGATCATAGAAAGAATTGGACCGGTCGCTTATCGGTTGGCATTACCACCGTAACTTGATAGAATCCATAATGTTTTTCATGTGTCTATGCTGCTACGACGATATTGGTCGATCCTTCACATGTTATTTCTCCGATGTAGTGGAGATTCAACCGGATATGAGTTGAGTGAAGAACCGGTCAAGATATTGGCACGGGAAACAAAGGAGCTTAGAAAAAAAAAATAAATTTGGTGAAGGTATTGTGGCAAAAAAACACGGGATTGAGGAAGCGACATGGGAACCGGAGGAGGCAATAAGGAAACAATATCCAAACCTCTTTATGGTAAGATTTTCGAGGACGAAAATCCTTAAAAGGGGGAGAGTTGTAATGGCCTAAATTCGAGATTATCGTAATAATGGTTTTGCAACCATAAATCCGATTTAAATAGAAATTTATTTCAATATATTTGCATGAGTCTTTATATGATAGGAAATATTTTTATAAATATTTATAAAATGTTAGTAATGTGGTATTAAACTTTCGTTAGAAAATTTTAACGTTTGGGTAGGTAATTAAATGAAAAGGACTAAATTGAAATGAAAGTAAAAGTTTAATTATAGATTAAAAGAAAGTATAAAGGACCAAAATGGCAATTAAGCCATTTTGTCTAGATTGAATGGTGAATTGAAGAAAAATCTGAGATTTTTAGTTTATTATTATATTATTATATTATTATATTATTATAAATATATATATATAAAGAAAAGAGAAAAGAAACAAAAGAGATAGAAACAGAAAAGAAACAGAGAGCAAACGTGAAAGAAGAAAGAAAAAGAGAGAAGAAAGAAGAAAAGGGAAAATTTAAAGTTTGAAGCTTGGAGTTTAATTTGGTAAGCTAATTTAGTCCTTTTCTTTTAATTTTGATGCTTTATAAGTTTTAGAATAAAGTTTTGATGAATTTAAGTTGAAATTTTTGAAGTTTCAGAGTTTTTGAATATAGCATATGATGAATAAAATGATGAATTAGTGGTTTAATTGAAAGAATTTGAAGTTAGAATTGGGTAAAGGATTTAATTGTAAAATAAGCTATAACAAAACTGTTTTGGACAGCAGCAGTAGAGTAAATTTGAAAAATCACTAAAAATCGTAGAAGTGTAATTAGAAGTTGAGTGAGATATGAAATTAAAGCTTATTGAGTCTATTTTCATATGAAAGAAACATGGAAAGCAAAGGAATTCTGTAATTTGAGATATTTATATTTTTGTAAGACTGGTTCAGAGGGATTTCGGGATCCCCTGTTCTGACTTTGAAAAATCATGAAAAATTGGAGAAAAATAATTAGGGGCTTAACTTTATATGTTTAGAATCCTGAATGAGTCTATTTTCAAATTAAATAAATAAGAAGTTCATATGAATTCTGTACGAAGAGTAATTTGATTCGTAGTGAAGAGAGGTCAGAACAGTCAAATAGTAAAACAGGGGAAACTTTAAGAATAATCTGGTATTGATTGGACATACCAAAAATTCTGAAAATTTTATGGGAAGAAGATATGTGAGTCTAGTTTCAGGTAAAATTAACGGTTCTTCATTTGGAGCTCTGTAGCTCAAGAAATAAATAATTTAGTGACTGTGACTCAAGTAGACAGCTTTGAATAAGCTAAAAATAATAATAGAATTATAGAAAATGCTACATGTGAACATGAAATGTATTGAATTGATGATTGACTTTATTTATTTAGATCCGGAAAACTCAAATACAAAGCTAGATCGAGGAAAGGAAAAAGTCCCGGATTAGTAGATTTTATAAACGAACTAGTATCGAGGTAAGTTCATGTAACTTGAATTATATTGTTAAATGCTTGAAATGTATGTTATTGATGTGAATATAATTTGAATGTTCATTGTATGAAAATTGATGATACATTGGTATATTTGATAAAAAAGAAAGAAGAAATCCCGGTTGAATGAAAGGAAAATTCGATGGATCTACGAAAAGGAATTGACGGTAAAAAGGATCTAGCCCGGACGGGTGATCCTATCTCGATATAGCCCTCCGAAGAATATGTGGAAAATGGATTTAGCCGGACGGGTAATCCGAATTAGGGTTCAAATTAGCTGGTGGTAATTGAGATCCAAGCTCATTAGAGTAATTGTCGTTGCGAGGGATTTAGCTCGACTGGTAATCCCGACAATACTCTATGAGTTTATATTGCAGGGGATTTAGCCTGGACTGGTAATCCCGCTGTAAAGATGAGGTTCGCGGGAGTGTGCTCTCTGAAATGAAAATGTGCGCACATGAATATGAATTGACGGACCCGGATTTGTACACTAAAGTGTACCTCTGAAAATCCATCGAAATTCGAGTAATTTAACGGGATAAATATGGAAAAATAACAAGGAAATGGAAATCATGATATTGATGAGCTCATCAATCATGGTGTGTATATTATTGATATATGGAAATTAATGAACTAACTTGAATGTTGAGCTTGTGCATGTTAGGGTATTAATGCATTGAATGGATATATGAATGCTTATTACATTGTATTGAAAATATTAGGTAAGTATAATTCTTGTTACATGGGCTTACTAAGCACAAAGTGCTTACTCTGTTTTCCTTTCCCTTGTTTTGTAGTGTTAAGAGCTCGGAGGTCAAATCGGTGGGAGACTCATCACACTATCAACCCTTGATATTTCGGTATTTAAAGAAATTTTAGTTTGGAAATGAATGGCATGTATAAGCTAATAAAATAAATGTTAATATGAAATGAATATAAGGTTAGCCACTGATATGGCTTATGTGTTGAAGTTATTTTATAAATATGCATGAATTTTATTTTGAAAATATGTTGAATTAGAATGGTTTCGGTTAAAAAAAAAAAATTTGTAAACTCTGGTAATGCCTCGTACCTTATTCTGATAACGAATACAGGTAGGGGGTGTTACACGTATGGCGAAGGAGACTGGTAAAAAGAGGTGCTCCCCGACAGCGCCTCCTGTGATCCCTCACGCGACGACGGCCTCAAGATCGGCTGACCAGTCTGAGTAGTCGGGAATGGACTCGAACCCGGCCATGCATTCCAACCTAGGGTGGGACTGGGAAAAGAAAACATATATGGGTTAGGATACATATAAGGGCTAGGGTACGCACCTGCCATAAAGGCTAAAGGCTGTGATGTCGGTGTTGTCGGCTGAACTAATGGGCCCGGTGACTGTGTAGGTGCTGTTGATGGGCCCGATGGCTGTGTCGGCGCTATTGATGGTCCCGTCTCATCACCCCTTCTCCTTGGATTTAAAGGGCCCCGACGTTCCCTTTGTTGACGAAGTTGTCGTCGCCTCTCTTCTTCCGACAACAAATACGGCTTACCATGGATCCTAAACCATGACATGTATTTCGGTATGCACGCTAACTCAGGAACGACGATCGGTTTTCGGCTAGGTAAATAGTCATACCGGTTCTCCCACATCTCGATATATGCTGACCAAAATCTTGGCCAATCCATGTGCAACTGCCGTAAGTCCACTTTGTGCTCATCATCGAGCACCTCAGGTGGCAAGGGAATCGGTTGCCGGAATCCAAATTGTCACAGAACCCGATCTGACTGGTGTATCTCCACGATCGCATAGTTGATCAATGAGACCTTCACGTGCCAAATGTTTGGATTTTGCAAGAACTCCTCCGGAATTACTGCCCGAATTGCCGGATCCTCGTACAGTGTCTATTGAAACTATATTAACATTACCAAAATATTAGTTATATACATAATACTAAACACTAAATACGAAATACTAAATTATAAATACGAAATTCGAAACTTACTTGTGATTCCGACCGTTGGTCTAATAGAAGCCGTATATCTTCAAGCGAGATAGGTATTCCAGCATAACTCGCCGAATGGTTCCACCTAATTAAATAAATTTTTAGCATACAATTATACTATAAATCTACGTAATAATTGTAAAATATAACATTAAATTTACCTCGTTATCAGTGGGAATGAATATGGGTGGTCGAGTCGAGGACGTAAAAATGGAAATCGAAACCGTGCCCATGACTGCAGTAGTGATAGGCAACCTCTGATTTTCGGTTTACTCGGCCGCGTCGCCTTGCACATCTCCCGATACAACTTCGATAGCACGGCAAACCCCCAACTCAATTCACCAGCTGCTCTAAAATCAACAAGTTTCAGCAGCCATCTCAAGTGTAAGAGGTTTTTAGACAGGTCCAGCATCAGATAACCTCCAATTATCTTATGAATGTATGCCCAAGCATTCCGTATTCTTTCTATTTCGGTCGAACCATCATTCGACTCTGGGAATGTGTCTCGTAACCAGGCCATCTCGATCCGACCTCCATGAATGTTATCCGGAATGACACCCAGTGTAACACCCCTAACCCCGAACCATCGTCGGAACAGGGTTACGAGGCATTACCGGACATATCAGACAATTTACGAATATAAATTTTGTTTAATATAAATTTTGCAACATTTACGCTTATTATTATATAAAACCCACATAAATTAAACCATATTCATTTCAATCATAACCAATTCAACCAATTCATTTGATAAATTTATTTTCTATTCCAAATACCTTCTAATCAAACTCAATCAATATAATATCAACTTAAATTTATCAAAATATTAGTTAGATTAAAATAAATATACTTCTTTCATTATAATTCTTAAACTTGTACTACTAACATTTTTAACCATTTACATTCAAAACATAATAACCTTTATACACAACCTACGTACATGCCACATTATGAAAAGGAAATATACATCACCAAAAGTTTCTGTGAAGTCGAGTCGGCTTCGGATCTTTGGTTCGAGATTTGACTTCTACAACTGCGCACGGAAACAAACACACTGTTTGAGTATACATGTACTAAGTGGTATTACCATAATTCAAATTATAAACATAATAATCATATCATTAATTCATATAACTTTAATTTAACTAAACCAATTCAAACATAACTTTCATATAAGTTTGTCCTTCTCAATATATTCATACCATTCAATTTTAGCTATTCAACAATTGAAATAATACACAATCATGTTGAGCCACTATCCATTTCTTGAACCAATGGTTCATACTTTCTATTCTCATACTCATATTCCAATCACATTTTTCAGTTCATGTTCTATTTTCGCATTTCTTCCAATGGCTCAACCATTTCATTTTATTCAATTTAACCTTTTCTTTATTTACCCCTATTAACAGACTCGGACTTTAACGGATACACGGATTCCAACCCAAACACACCAGTACGGCACATTGTGCCTAAAACGGTACATAGTACCTGATCAGTATACGACACATAAGTGCCTGAAACGACACACGAGGTGCCTAAAATACGACACATAAAGTGCCTGATTTACGACACATAAAGTGCCTGATCGGCAAAGCCGATAAATCCCGTACTCTTCCAAATCCTATGGCATGCCAATTATATCCGACTCAGCCCGACTAGTTAATAGGGTATTCAGTTCTCAATTTCATTTTCATTTTCATAACAAATTTAATTTCAATATCAATTACACTTTTCCATTTCAAACCACATACAATTCAATTTCAATACATATTCATCATTCAACTCAATTTCCATTCAATTCAATAAAAACACTTACCTTATAATTTACTTACCATATTCATAAATTAATCTAACATTTAATGAATAAATAAATAGTTTGAATTATAATAATACAAACCCGAAATGCACGTTTACTCCTCAGCGATCTTTTCTTTTCCCTTGGATGCCGATGCCTCTTTTTCCTTGTTAGCTACGAAAATAATAATAATAATTTACATTATTAATTACAACATTAAATTAAAATAAATAATTGAATTTTATTCAATTTCTACTCTTCCTCTTCATTCCACATCTTTTATACACAATTCTATTATTTACTCATAAGTTCTTTCTAGGCTGTCTACCTGAGTCATTGTCACTAAATCATCTATATCTGGAGCTACGGAACTCCAAATTAAGATCCGTAAATTTTCCCCGAAACTAAACTCATATATCTTTTTACTATAAATTTTTCAGTATTTTTGGTATGGCCAATCAATACCAGATTATTCTTAAAGTTTCCCCTGTTTCACTGTCCAACTGCTCTGACCTCTCTTCACTATGAATTAAATTACTCTTTGTACAGAATTTAGATGGCCTCCTTGTTTAGCTCATTTGAAACTAGACTCATTCAGGAATCTAACCATATAAATTATGTTCCAAAATCATTTTTATACAATTTTTAATGATTTTTACAAGTCAGAACAGGGGATCTCGAAATTACCCTGAACCAGTTTCACTAAAATTTAAATATCTCACAATACAGAACTTATTTGCTTTCTTTGCTTCTTTCATATGAAAATAGACTCAATAAGCTTTAATTTCATATCTTATCCAACTTCTAATTCCACATCTACGATTTTTGGTGAATTTTCAAATTTACTCTACTGCTGCTGTCCTAAATCTGTTTTCTTATGACTTATTTTACAATTAAATCCTAGTTATTTTTCTTAACTTAATTCATGCTTGATTCTACTTAAATTCCTTCCATATTCAACTTGATTATATAATTTTCATAATAAAACCCTAATTTATAACTTCTTCCAAATTAATCCCTATAGTAGAAAACTTATAGCTTACCTTGCAATTTAATCCTTTTACTAATTCTAACTTAGATTTCATCTAATTTAATCCATAATTCATCTTTTTCTTCAACATAAACTATATTTAAAAACCTAAAAACTCTCAAAATACCAACTTAGTTTCATCAAAATCTTGCTTTAAAGCTTCTAAAACATCAAAATTAAGAGAAAATGACTAAATTGACTTACCTTTTAAAACCTCAAACCTTAAATCTTTAGTTTTTCCTTTTTCCTTCTTTTTCTTCTTCTTTCCTGCTTGTTTCGAATGTTTCTCTGTTCTCTCCCTGTTTCTTTTCCTATTTCTTTTATACTATTTACTTTATTATATAATATAATATTATATTAATATAATTATTTAATAGTATTAATAATATATTTTAACACATAAAATCTCAGATTTTTTTTAAGCTTATGCCGCCTCAACTTATGCTAAATGGCATAATTGCCATTTTGGTCCTTTATAATTTCTTTTAATCTATAATTAAACTTTTACTCTTTATTCAATTTGATCCTTTTTCCTAATTACCTTAAATTAAGCTAAATTCACTATATAAAAATCTAATTAAACACACTACTAGACTCATAATTACTCCTAATGATTATTTACTAACTCGATTTACTAAGACGGAGGCCCGATAACACATTTTTTTTTCTGGTGCCCACGGATTTCGGGTCGTTACACCCAGAAGCTCGTAGCATATGACCATCCAATCGGTAGAAGTTGCGGACTCAGTGACTACCGACCCGTCCACTGGCAATCCCAACTGCAACTGCACATCTTCTAGAGTGATGGTACACTCTTCGCATGGAAGATGGAAAGTGTGCGTCTCGGGTCTCCACCTCTCTATCAACGCACTGATCAAAGTCGGCTCCAACTTGAGCCCCCGGCCTATCATGGCCACGTGCCAAAAACCCGCTTCCCGCAGGTAATTCTCGATTAACGGCGATGGGGGACCATGCATATTGCGAATATAACATTGCAACACCCGATCTACAGACTGTTTAAAAAATTATAAAATAAAAATTAATTAAAATTGCATAAACCTAAAAAATATTAAATAATATTGAAAAACTAAAATTAAAACTTACCATTTGCATTTAATCGACGGAGATGTGCTTGTTGTCTAGACGAATTAATTCCCCGGCCATTGGTAATACGATCGAAAATTTTAAAAGTTTCAAAAAAAATATATTAAAAAAATTAAAAAAGGGCTTTTTTGTAAATATTAAAGGACTATTTCGAAATTTCAGAGGAAGTTTCAAGGAATTAAAGAGAAATTTGAGAGGAATTTGAGAGCAGAATGAGTAAGGACTAAAGTGTGAAAAAAATAAAAGGGTTGGGGGGTTTTTATAGGTTTATGACGTGGACGCGTTTTGTGGAGAAATGACCCTTTTCCATAAAATTTCAAGAAACCGGCCATTTTCCGTAAATTATGTTTTTTTTTTGGTATATTTGGGTATTTTACCCTTATATAGATATATAGATATACACAATATTAAATTTAAATTTATATAAATAGATAGATAAAATAATCTAAATAATATTAAATTTAAGTAAAAAAAAGATAAGACAAGCAGATAATGTTAAATTTAAATATTTAAAAAGTAAAAGAATAATAAATGAATAAATAAACAAATATTAAATTCAAATAATTAAAGGTAAATGAATAAATAAATATAATGAATATAATACATATAAATAATAAATAAGTATTGCGTGAAAACAAAATTTTAAATATAGCAAGCATGTAAATAAATAGTGAAACAAAATAAAATAACGTTATATAAAATCTAAAAGGATTGAAAATAATTAAATAAAGGGTGAGATCGAAGTTAAGATGAAGTTAGAAGGATAAATTATAAATAAATAAAAGGAAAGGGGGGCAAAACAGAGGACCGAATTATAACGCGCGTGAAACTACAGGGACTGGATGGGAAATTATTCCCAAGCCCTATGCGCAGCGTTTAGTGGAGGACTTAAATGAAATCGAACTAAAATTAAATAGTGAAATCTAAAAAAAGGAAAGAGAAGTAGGACTAAAATTAAAAGAGGACAAAGGCGAAAGGACCGGAGATGTAAATATCCCAATTGTCCAAGGCACGCGGATCCTGAGGCCTACGCGGGTCGGGTTCACTCGGGTCACCTTAAATGGCACCGTTTTGGCTCTGGTGACCTTGGTGCAAAACGACACCATTTCGTGCCTCCATAAAAGCCCAAGTTTTATTTAATCCTTCATTTGCAACCCTCCACACAAAAAAAAAAAAAAAAAACTGGGAAAGAGCCTTTTAAACCCCTCTCCATTCCTTTTCTTCTGACCGAAAGCGGGTTCCTTTGCCGCCCGTCGCTCCACCACCACATCCGATGGCCGACGATGCGCAAAGGTGGGCTTTTAGCCTCCGATTCAAGGCATGTGTGTTAGCCAATATTTTTGAACCAAGAAAACCCGAAAATAAAGGGATTTCCACCTGTTTTGGGTTCGACTCCGACGAAGGAGAGAGCCGCCGACGGCGCGACCCTGGAGTTATCAGTGAGCCTCCCTTTTCCGCTTTTTTTATTTCGTGAATAAAAAATAAAAGAAAATAAAAAAAACAAGAGTTAGACGAAAATAATAAAACTGAAAATTGGAAATCTGTTAAGCCCTTTTGATTCTGTTTTTTATTTTATTTGGAAGTGTTTTTTTGTTTTTTGATTGATATCTTTTTGTATTTCGAAAATGGCTCTCTTTGTATTGATGAATATCCCCATTTACATTTGTTTTTCGTGGCTTTATAGCCGAAAAGAAATTACATTGTTTATTATGCCTTTGTTTGTTTTTGCTGTTTCATTATTGTTGTTGGCGTGTTTCTTGTCTTTGCTTCTGTCTTGTTTGCAGGTGCTAGGAGCATAGTGGAGCAGGTGGAGGAGCCAGGCCTTGGGGGTGGTGAGCGCTGAGGCGCACATGGAGGGGAAACGACGCTTAGGGTTTCTTTTGGTCGAAAATGCTTTAGGTTTGTGGGCTAGAACTTTGGGTTAGGGTTAGACGAATTTGGGCTTAGGCTTGTAACTGGGCTAGTTTTTTTAATTTAGGTTTTTTTTGTTTGTATATGGACTATTAATTTGGGCCTTTTTTTTTGTTTTTTTTCTTTGATTTATGACTCATTGGTCTCGGGCAAAATTGGACTTGTACAATGTATGCACATTTATGAGACTGAAAATTCATATATCGTAATTGTAATTCCTATTTTCAACCCATGACCAATATGAACTCAAAGTGGTTCTATTTTATTATATTCCATTTAGATCTCAATTCTATTTTTATATTATTATTGACATGACATAATAGATTTAGTCTATTTTTTTCTATTTCTATCTCTATCTATCTATATATATATATATTTGTATATGGTGAGATTCGAACATTTAAGTATTCAAAAATTTAAACCTTCCGTCATACTTCTAAGATTCCTTTACTATCAATTTTTCTAGCAACTTCATGAGATAGCCTTTCAAATTTTTTATCTCGACCTCTAGGTATGGAACCTAATTTTCAACCAGGTGAGCTTTCTTCACAAAAGCATAGCTATTAGCATATTATCGCTCCTTCCAACTAGCAACTCTTTGCTTTTGATCCCTCAGAGAGCCTCTAATTAATTTGCTTCAACCGCTTAGTCTTTGCTGATAGTTGTACAAGCCTCATGATTAGGTATGAAGACGGCTCCATCAGCACTAAGGCATAGGAAACATTAATAAGAAAGATGTCAGAATAATAGAAGGCACGAAATGTTGGAAACAAGAGAAAGGCCTACATATACATGTATCAAGGGTCTTCGTAAGGCTTTTAGTGACGTGTTTCCCTCATTCTTTGGGCTGAGTGACAGGAAGTTTAGCATTCAAATGTTTATGCACATATTGGCAAACGAAATATGGAGGTTACCGCTCCTCTTCGAGCATTAACTTTGCTAAAGGATCTCCACTCTTCCAAGGCCAAGCATTGTATGATGAAGACCAAGCACCAAAACTCGCCACATAACAAAACAATGCTACTTCTGCTAGAGTTGCACCATTTAGGTTATGCTCTTCGAAATAGAATCGCCAAAAACCATGTAGGGACCATATCTCGCTAAACTTCACTAGTTCTATCCTCAAACGACAGAATGGCTCCCTATCGCAGCCTGAAACAAGCTAAAGGGATGAAGGAATAACCCACTTGAGGATAAAAAGAAACCTCCAACTTGTCCTCGATAAGAATATATTTGTGGGGATAGTAAGACAGGTTCCATGGTTCTTTCAATCTAAAAAGTACAGTACCATTAGTCACCAAGAAACCCTAAATAATTGACTAGGGTTAATATTATACAAACGCAAAGTATGGCAATTTGGTCATACGCCAACTTTTTGAAACTTTTCTACTCGCTCTTGCAAGAATAAGATATTGTGTCAAATGGTTGCATATGCGAACTTGATACGGGATGAAACTTTTAGTAAGACAAGTTGCTCTTCTTATTTTAACTGCTGTCTTGCTTCCACCTAGTTGGCTCTTCTCATGTCATTCTAATTGGAGATGATAAGATGTAGTGTTTGTGACAGCTACATACAGTAAGTAGATCTGAAGAGCCACCATGTCTAGAAAAACGTAATCATCAATGGACCCTTTTATTGCCTCCTATTCAAGGAAGGCCCTCATTTTATTGTATCGAGAAAGCTGATTTCACTTTTGATTATCTTTTATCCCACTAAATCACTTCCCAAAGCACTATTAGGCATTCTAGTTCCAGCAAGGAGATTTAAAGAGGGAATCTATCGCGATGTTTCCTCCTGGTGCCTTGGCTTTTTCATGTGCCTAACATGACATCACTTTTCTTAGCATTGGCAGAGTATTCTCCCTTTGTCTTGAGAGAAATGTGCATAGAGCTACCCCGGTTTTTTATTTTTCCTACAAAGCTCGTGCACCTTCTTTCTTGAAAGGCATTTTGCCTTTGTTCTTGTCACCTCCTTCACCCACTGATTGTTGAGTAATATTTTATTCCATGCCAAGAGGTTGGGTTATTTGCTTTACTAAGCGGTCATCCTTGAAGAAGAAGAACAAGAAGATACAAGCTCAGAAATCACAAAAGAGCCCTACTTATAAGTATCTAAGTAGGAAATCAAGAAATAGAAAAGCCCTAATAAAAAATCAACGCGTGTTTAGGGAGTGTAAAGTCTTAACGAATCGAATTCTATAGAGAGGAGGAGTGAATTGGTAATCTAAATCTTTTTCACTAAGGTGAGAAAGGATAGAAAATATTGACACAATGGTTTGGCCTTAATTGGCTACCTCCTTTTATCTTTGCCCACAAGGATTTTCCAAATTCATTAACTTGAATTGATACCTTTCAAAGACAAATATAACCTTTAAAACTCTCTATCTATTAAGGCTTAGACAAAAACCTTCTCCTCCTAGCATTCAAGGCTAAACAAGAACCTCTAATCCATTAATGCTTTCTGCCTAAAAACCTTAAAGTTCGGTTTTTAATAGAAAGATATTATTTGAGCAAACAAATGATCAACCTCTAGTAAGTGAGTATTTACAAAATTAAGCTCTTAAAAGTACAATAAACCCTTGTATAGTGATTTTCAATAAAGCTCAATAAATAATAAACAAGAAAAGAGGAAAGAAATGACTAAAATTTTGCTTGCTTGAATGCGTTGATATCTCTTCATTCATCCCAACCTCTCTTTATGTCAATGAAGTGAATTCTAGCTATTTATGGTCGCTGGGGATGAAAAAGAGCCGTTAGAAGCATTACAAATGCAAGTTGAAACAACCCTACATCCTAATGTATCATTACCAATGAAGAGGGTATCAATACTTCTAAAAAAAATAGTCATTATAAATAATGAGATATTGATACCTTTTGGGTATAAATAATGAGATATTGATACCTTTTGGGTTAGGTACCGATACCTCAATAACAGGTATCAATACCTTGCCTATCCAGAAAAAAAGCTGTGGCTATTGACATTTCAAGGCATTGAAACTTTACATAAAATACGATACTTGAGTGTAAGTATCGGTACCTCAAGAATAAGTATCGATATCTTACCTCTCTAGAAAGGCCTATGGATACTAGCTTAGGGGTATCAACACTTAGCTATTAAAATGGTTATTTTTGTTTCAAAAACACTTTAAAACATTTTCAAATCTTTTCAATTAACTTAAGAGAATAAGATATGAGTAAAATCAATTTAAACAAGCATTCTTTAAGCTTGATTTGGATTTGAAAATATTTTCTATAATATTTTTTTTTTTTTGAAACATAAATGACCTAAGCAATAATATGAAAAAAACATCTTAAATGTTGTTATATCAAAAGTTTTATAAATCAAAGCTAACAGGGAGTAATTAATGAAAGGGTACAATGATTGGACATTAAACATAACATTTCAAAAGTCGCTTCAATGTCTCACCAGATATTTAACTCAAGGTAGGTCACATAACTTGCCTTTCATTTAGGGGCAATGTAACACCCCTTACCCGAGACCGTTGCCGAAGTCGAGCTCGAGGCATTACTAAACTTAACTACTAATTTGGGGCATAAAAATTGAAACTGTCCATCTGCGTCATGTTGACTAAATTAACTATAACTCGAGTTACGAAACTCGAAATTTAGATCCATAAATTTTCTTGAAACTAAACTCATATATCTTCTTACTATAATTTTTCCAAAATTTTTCTTGTGGCCAATTAGTACAGTTTATTCATTAAAGTTTCCCTTGTTTCACTGTTCAATGGTTCTAACCTATCTTTACAAAAACTCAGTTATCTCATTGTACAGAATTCAATTAATGTTCTCGTTTATTCCAATCAAAAATAGACTCATCAAGGATTCTAATCATATAAACTATGCTCCATGATTACTTTTTTACAATTTTTAATAATTTTTCCAAGACAGAATAGGGGATCACGAAGTCTTTCAGAATCAGTCTTACTAAAATTTAAATATCTCATATTATAAAATTTCTTTGCCTACTCTATTTCTTTTATATAAAAATAGACACAATAAGCTTTAATTCTATATCTTATTCACTTTCTAATTCCATTTCTCCTATTTTTGGTGATTTTTCAAAATCACGTCACTGCTATTAACCAAAAATTGTTTCATTGCAAAATATGGTTAACAAGTTTATAACATCTTTACTCCATTTCATTTAAACTCTATACATTAACCATACTTATATATATCAAAACCAAAACCAAATCAACCAAAACCACAACCAAACATAATCATCAAGCCAAAATATAAATTCCAAGATTAACAAGATGGACAAGCCATTTTCGCATGCCTTATACAAATATATACAACTTCAAAACCAAACATAATATTACTAGCCTGTACATGCCATATATGTTCATAGTTTCAAACTTTTAAAAATACCGAAATAGCAATCGATAGTGTGACGATGTTCCAAAACGATCCCCGAGCTCGTAGCTAACTTCCAAAATCTATGAAACAGAGTAACAAAAACGCACGAAGTAAGCTAACTTAGCTTAGTAAGCTTTAAGCAATTTAAACAATCAAATGATATAATCAACTCATTTTAAGCCAATCCAAATTTCATTATCATTATCAATCTTAACCTCAAATCTACAAATGAGATAAATAATACATTTTTACACACAAAATTTACCTTGGCCGAATGCTCATTTAATCAATATGACCTAATATTAATCAACTTTCAAGACTAAAATTGTCTTTATATGATCAAACATACACAAACGCATTTATATAAACTTAAGAACTATAATACCACATCTTGTACATATACCAATTAAATGGCCGATTATACATGAACACATATATGCCCATATCCAAAAATCAATTCCTCAAAATTCATACTATTTATTTACAAGGCTGAATACACTTACTAAAATTCACATAAAATATTCAATTGTATCACATATAATTTGTAACAAATATCAAGTTACTAATTTACCTTATCTCAAACAACTAATAAGCTTACACATACCTGAACATTGAGCTCATTTACCGAATTTAAATTCCATACCAGCAATAACCTTTTTAAGCATACACTTATAATAATTCACTGGCATAAAGCCTGCTAGGCATAAAGCCCGATATTTCTCACCGGCACAAAGCCTGCTAGGCTTAAAGCCCGAATATCATATTTTTAGAGCTGTCTCACAACCAATTCATGTATCGAACTTTTCTTGTACTTCATAATCTTTGTTCAAACTTTCAAATATTAGAACTCAATCAAACCAAACTTAAACATATTAATTTTATAATTAATCACATTCGGCTAACTCAATACTAATTTCCCAATTTCCAAATCAGCATATTAATAATTAAAATATATAATTTACAATGTTTAATCGCTTAAAGACTTACCTCGGATATCGACGGACGACAAAAATCGGCTATTCAACTATTTTCGCTTTTCCCCAATCCAAGTCCGATTTCTTTGGGCCTTGATCTAAACATGTTCAAATTAAGCTCATTCAAACATATTTTCTTTCAATTAGTCCAAATTATATTTTTCCCCTAATATTTCACATTTTCACAATTTAGTCCCTATTGCACAAATCACAAAATATTCAAAATTTGACTATGTCATGCTTAGGCCAAATGTTCCATAAACTCATACAAGTCCATAAATTTTATTTATTTCACATTTTCACCCCTCAATTTATAAATTTCACAATTTAATCCTATATAGGCATTTTTACCAAAAATACCTTAATTAAATTTAAAAATCTAACAACCTATATTTATTTTCCATCACTAAACACCAATTTCATCAAGCTATCAACCATGGCATTTCATGAATATATCATCAAATTCAAAAATTCAAGCTTGGGTTAGCTAGTATTTAAAGCAACGATCTCAAAAACGTAAAAATTATAAAAAACCGAACTCAATTACATACCTTAATCAAGCATGCAAGGGCCGAAAGTTTCAAAAGCTAAAACCATTTCTTCCTTGTCTCATTTCGGCAGTAAAGGAATGAAAGTGAATAAAAAAAAATGAACATCCACTTTTGTTTATGTTTTATTATTATTATAAGTTAACAAAATTACAAAATTACCATTACTAAAATAATTTAATAATCTATTTACTATTACATGCATACCAAAACCAGCCACTATGTTAATTTATGGCTAAATTACACTATCAACACTTCAATTTATAAAATCATTATCAATTTGATACTTACACATTTAACCACCAAATTTTCTTTTTATGCAATTAAGCCCTTTTTCGCAATTAAGCACCAAAACGATCAAATTTTTATATGAAAATTTTACACACATAAGTTCACACATAATGAGTATAGAAAATAATATTAAAATATTTTTCTGACTCAAATTCGTGGTCCCGAAACCACCGCTCCAATTAGGGTCAAAATCGGACTGTTACAGACAATTATTATACTCTCACCATATCACCTCTCATCGAACCACCTGATGCCTACGCTTGAAGGTAAAATTTGACAAAGCTCGACCTTGCTAGAAGCATAGTCCCAATCTCGCTTCACCAAACACCACATCAAATGAAATGATCCCACACAGTCCCTAGAATATACATGGATAAATGTTCCTGTCAACACCCATCAATTCATCACCTCTTCGAACTAGATAATGTTATAACCAATCACCTCACAAAGTCCTCTCATATCAACTTCAAAAGTGTTCCTATTTGACTATTCTACTACCTACATCTATGGAATACAACAATAGATGATTGAAACCCATACCAAACCAACCTTCGTTTATAAATATATCCTCCAGCACCAACGTAAAGGAATGAGATATATAATTAAACCCTCACTCTATTCAAATACAACTTCAAAACCTTCATCGTTAATAACTCTACACACCACCTACAATGTAAACATCACTTTACCTGCCCAACATCTTGCATAAAAAAATATTATACCATATTCCATCTATGTAAGCTTCTTTAAGCAAAGAATATTCCATGGTATACATAGAGAAAAAGCAAAAAGTGTCTCAAACACAAACACACTTTAAATACTAAATATGGTGCTAGAGACCGCCAATAGATTTGCCAGAAACAGCCACCTTTGTTTTATCATTTTAAAATGTTATATATATTCGTATTTATCACAAAATGTGAATGGAATTCAATTTTTGTTGGAAAATTTGGACATCACATATATAATAAGGATAATTATATGTTATTATTTATTATGATGATAGGTTAGCCCAAATTAAAAGTGATCTAATTTGGTTAGAATTTTATTGGGCTTTTAATTATTAAATAAAGTATGTGTCAAATATGTGTAGATACTCTTCTAATCAAATTCTAATTAATGATGGGCTAATTAGAATTTGATTAGAACCAATATACCAAGTTATAAATATTAAGGTTATGGTCCCCAAATCATACACAAGATATCTTTTCTAATATCCCATCATTAGGAAAGAGAGAGCTGAATTTCTTGTGTGCTAATTTGGAAGATCAAATCCCCAAAATCCGGTAAAACTCCAAAGGAATTCATGGATTCAGGTACGCTTCCGCATCTAGTTTTGTTCTTGATTTACTCTTGATGATTTGACATGATAGATCCTGGTTTATTCAATTTTATTTTAGATTTATTTTACAAATCTAACAAGTGGCATCCGAGCCTTGTTATGTTTAATCATTGAGAATGAATTGATTTTTTATTATTTTTGAATTGATTCGTTTTTCTTTTTTAATTTTATGGATTTGATATTTTAATTATATATTATGTTGAATCTTTGATATTCTTGATAAATTTTTGGGTTTTAATTCTTTAAATAAATTTTAAAGTTTTAAATAAAGTTTTAAGGTTTTAATTTTTGTATAACTGTAAAGATTTACAGTTTTAGTTGAGAATTTAAAAAAAATTTGACGATTTTATGTTATTTATACAGTTTTAATAAATATTTAAAAAGCTGTGTAGGTTTGGGTTCATTAGAAACTTTTTATGATATATATTTGATTATATCAATAGATGGATTGTTAATCGCTAATCGCTTGTTTTACAGTTTTACGGTTTTATATATATATATTGTTTTGGATACATTTTAGTAATTATGTTCAGGATTTTACATGATGATATATGGTTGGTAAAAGAAATTGCTTCAGGTAAAGTGTCTCTTATATACCGATTGTTTATCAATGAATTCATTATATATGTTGAATCTTTAAGATTGATGGTAATATTTGTTAGTTTTTTTTTATCGATTCAATTTTAGGGTTTCATTATAATCGGTTTTTAATTCAAATCCAGTTCAACAATTGTACAATTGAATTCAATTTTTATAATCATTAATTCTTGAATTCAATATATAGTTGATAGAATATATTATTTATTATTGAGTTTATATGCTTATTCTTCTCATACTATTCAATTTAAGCATATATTTTGAATTTGGATTTACTTGGAATATGTAAGGCAAGTCGATCAGGGTTATATTTTTATGGTTTAATTATGATGAAATTAGATTTTGATGCAAATTGATGTTAATCATAATATGTGTTTAAATAATTTGGTTTTAAGTTTGGTTCTATAATATTAAGTTTTGGCATCTTATGGTTCCAAATATTTGGCTAAATTATGATGATTTATTGTATGAATTGTGAGATGTATTGGCTTAAAAATATTTTCAAGTATTCATGTGAATATCTGTTTAATCATAAATATAACTTTAGATTTATATGATAAATTTAAGGTAAGTTTTTCTATTTGATTATGAATACATGTATATGCGTGAATTGCTTTGGTATTTTTTATCCATGCCAAAATTATGAATACATGAGTTTATTAATTATTTGGCTTTGAACCACAATGTTATCTCTGTTTGGTTTTGATATATATGGTTTTGGAACAAAAAAAAATAGAAAGGAAAAAGAAATAGTCAAAAATTAAGGTTTTCGATTTTTTATTGCATTATTAAGACAACCTTAATTTGAGTTATTTTAGAGTTTATAAAGCAATAAAAAAAATAGTTTTGACATTTGACTATTGGGGAAATTTTAATTTTGAATATTGGCATGTTTACATATATTTTAAAATAACTTATTGAAGCAATAAGTCACCAAAGTGATTTTTTTTTGTATAAATTATTTTGTTTTAAAATATAAAAGGTTGTGTGCATGTAACTTAAGTTATGTTAATATTGATCGGCCCAAATGAATTTTAATAATATTACATATGCAATTATGGTAATAAACATGTGACAATTATTCAGGTTTACATGTGAGCAATAAATTGGCCCAAAAGAAGATTTATGGTTCGACATGTTCTTATTGTCAATGTTTGATTATTACATCAATATATCACTTACAAGTTAATATTTTGTCCAAAGATAAAATATTAATAGAGTGTCCGATATCTTGAGATGAGGTTTACCTTTATTCAAATTATTTTGGTTTAAATTTGAAGTCGTATGTGAGGTTATTTATGGTTTATGATTTATTCAACTATTATTATATTTGCCAACATCATTGTATATTGTTTTGGGATAAATATATATACTATTATCTTTTAATTTGATTGAAACATGAAATTAAAAGAGATATTTTGAAACAAATAAATTCATATTTTGTCTTTTAATTAAGAATGTCTAATATTTTAAATAAATTAGTTGAAACAAAATGTCGCCAAAGTGACCTCTTTTGTGTAGATTAGTTTATTTGAAATATTAAGATGATTATATGTTTTTGTGATTCATGCGTTTCTTAATTGACCCAAAGGTAAGTTAATATTTGACAGAATTTCAACGACATCTGTGGTGATAAATGTGTGACAATTATAAGGTATTTTATGTGAGCAATAAGTTAGTCCCAAGATTAATTAATTGTTTGACATTATTTATTTTCAATGTTTGATTGCTGCAACAAGAGTACGGCTTACTGTTAATATTACTGTCCAAAGACTTGATATTAATGTTGTGTTTGGTATCTTGAGATGGGATTAGCCATTATCATGAATTTATTGTTTACTTATGAATATTGATGTGAGCTTATTTTTATTTATTTTTTGTTCTATATTCAGCTAATTCATATTCTACTGCCACAATATCTGTTAATATAAATTCTATACTCATCCTTAATGAGACTAAATGAATGGAAAAGACACTTATTTATAATGCTTAGCTGTATGAACATAGACCTTGCACTAAGGGAAGAACTACTTGCACCTCTCACTGCGGAAAGTACCCCTATATTAAAAGGGATTTTGAGAGGTGGGATCGTTCAAATTGCAAGAGTCTAATGATCATGAGGCACAGTATTTCAGAAGCCTTTAAGGCATAGAATCTAAAAAGATTACTCAGGCTAAGGTTTCCTTGACGAAATTAAGAAACGTTTTGCTAAAAACAATAAGGTTGAAATGACATCACTTCTGACTTATTTGATGTTTATAAAGTTAAGGGTTAAGGAAATACTGAGCGATCTAAGGGCTATGAGTTTTATGATCCCATAATAAGGAATATTTTTAAGACGGGAACTGCAACATTTTTTGAGGATGTTGAGTTTGGGGGGAGAAATAAGGTTAGAGACATTGCTTTTGAGGAGGAATTGGATTCTAACTCAGTTCCTACTATCACTTTTGACGATGTTCAGGTTCTTATACCTATCATTGATCAAGAAGTGAATCTAGAACCTCAACAAGACAATGTTGAACAACTCCTCATTCAAAATGAGATAATTATTCCAGAAGAACAAACTCATCAACCTCAAGAACAAGTGCCATTAAGGAGGTCCACAAGAGAAAGGAAAAATGCTATTCCAGATGATTATGTTGTATTTCTCCAAGAACATGGGGATGATAATGGAATGATGGAAGATGATCTAATCAACTTTCATCAGGCCATGAAAAGTTCTAATTCTCAAAAGTGGATTGATGCCATGAAAGATGAGTATAAGTTTATGACAGATAATAAAGTTTGGGAACTTGTCCCATTACCTGAAGGTGCAAAATCAATTGGTTGTAAATGGATATTTAAAACCAAGAGGGATGCAAATGGTAATGTGGAGAGGTATAAGGCGCGTCTTATAACTAAAGGATATACTCAGAAAGAATGTGTTGATTTTACAGAGACTTTCTCTCCAGTTTCATTGAAAGACTCCTTTAGGATAATCATAGCGCTTGTTGCTTATTTTGATCTTGAGTTACATCATATGGATGTTAAGACTGTGTTTCTTAATGAAGACATTGAAAAAACAATTTATATGGTGCAACCAGAAAATTTTGAGTCGGAAGACTCAAAGAATATGGTTTGCAAATTGACAAAACCCATCTATGGACTCAAACAAGCCTCCCGTCAATGGTACCATAAGTTTCATCAAATAATTGTTTCATTTGGTTTTGAGATGAATATTACTGATGATTGTGTGTATCAAAAATTCAATGGGAGTAAGTACATATTTCCAGTTTTATATGTTAATGGCATACTGCTTGTTAATAATAAGTATAGCCTCAATTAATACCCTAAGAATGATTTTGAAATTACAAAAATGCATTAGATTTTTTACATTTTAGTAGTGGAAAGTCTAATGTACGTTCAGGTTTGTATACATTGGAATATTGTGTACACTATTGGGATGTTAGGTAGATATTTTAAGAAACCTTGATTTGGAGCATTGGATAGCATCCAAGAGACTTGAATTGATAAGTTACCTACCTAAAAATTTCTGAGATAATAATTACATCAACTAAAAATAATATTCCTACTAATACGAGCTTTTTCTTTTGATAATTAGACTTTAACTTATATAAGCTCACTCTTCATAATACTAATACTGGATTTTTTTTTTAAGAACAAGCTATGTAAAGACAACTTCAAATAATAATAATTCATAAAAACTTAGGCAACTAATCAAATCATATCTCGATTAAAGGGTAGTCAAAAAGAAGGGTGATAACAAATACAAAGGGTTTTTGGGTTAAAATCAGTGGGTGGGTTAATAAAAAGGGTTGTTAGGCTCAACGGGGTTCACTAGGGGTTAATTATGAGGGTAGGCTTTTTAGTGGTGTAAGTGGGTTAAAACCTAGGTGCCTTTATCATCTCGGTATATCAAATCATAACTGTGGTCTTGACATGTATAATCAAGGCAGGTTCTAGAATAACAGTTCATAGTTGACACACTCATAATCAATAAAGTAAGCACGAAAAAGAATTATGCTCTATAAGGCTCAAAATCTCATAAAAATTATGAGTGTTCTTGACATCAACCTTGTAAATTTCAAACTTCAAAGTAACATTTAAATTCGGGTTAACAACCTAAAATTTTAAATTTTAGAAAATTAGACTTATCATGCTTGATTCTCTAGTATTCTTCAAATTTAATCATCAATGCACAATTAACTATGACTTATTCAAAAAACATGTCAATAAAAATCATAAATCATTAGAAATTTCATCTTAATTAGTAATATGACAACTTCGCATAAAAATAAGACTAAATCAGGGATTTGAGAACAATGCAGAAAGTTAGGCATTTTTATCCTCAGGGTTTGAGAATAATGAAAAAAATTAGGCATTTTCTCAGAATAACTATTCACCCCCCACACTTAAGATGTACATTGCCCTCAATGTACAAAGATAGATAATAACATTTAATAGATAAATTAAAAGAGAAGGGGAAGGAATTACTCCCTGAATTGTGGATGTTTTCCCGGAGGAGTATCTTTGGTGGCGGTGATGGTCAGTCTGGATGACGAACCTGCGCTAGATGAAGAAATTGGGTAGCGTACTGAGAAGTAGCCAGGATTTATTAAGACTAAATATAAAATTAAAGAAAAACAAACTAAAGTGAAGGAGACTAAGAAAAAAACTAAAATGAAAAGAAAATACTAATGAACTGTAAAGTCCTTATTGAAGGATGGTTCGGAAGGTGGGAATCAACACTAAGGTTGGGGATGTGATGGCGGTGGCGGAAGTGAAGAGGTTATCGTGGTGGTCGGCGTGATTCCCAAGCAGCCTGGCGAACCTGACACTAAAAAACTAAATTAAGTTAAACTAAATTAAACATAAGATTATTAAAGAAAAGGAGAACGAAAGGAAAGAGAAATGAAAAATAAAAACTAAATGGTCTCAAAGACCATTGGCCAGTTGTTTGGATGAAGCGGCCGGCATGAGCTTATGTGTAGGGTCTCCGTTAGGGAGACTATGCTAGGTTGCTTCCGCTTCTTCGGCATGGTTCTTGCTTGGCTAAAGAGTTTGGACACTTTTTCTAAGTAAAAGAGAGAAAAAAAAAATTTTTAAAGAGAAAAAGGATGGGGGAAGTTAGGAGGTGAAGGAAAAAGCTGTGGGGTTTAAATAGTGGTTGAATTCTGGCATGTCCCCACGGTCGTGGTCCAAGCCCGTTTCGATTTACACGGTCGCCTCGCACGGCCGTGTGTTGGAGTGTGTTGGTTCCCCATGCTCGTGTTTCAGCCCACCATGCCCGTGTTTGTGAAGTCAGTTGTACTCGAAACGTTTCTTTATTTCTCCGCCGAGTTAGGCTGGGCTTTCGGGGGTTTTGACCTCGGATCGACATTCTACATGTGATGGGCTTCAAAAGGGTGTCTTTTGGTATTTTCCGACCACCGTGTACGGTGGCGCCGTCGTCGATGACTGGCGGCCGCCACGGTGGTCCAAAGCTGGACCCAATGACCGGAAAAGGGAGCGAGAGAGAAACTGAGAGAACTCTCAATTTTTTTTTTTTTGAAAAAATGAAGGGAATTTTTTTTTTTTTTTTTTTGCTATTTATATAGAGGATAATACGACGCCGTTTTAGACCTCAGCACTAGTGGCCAAAACGATGCCGTTTGGCATATGACCTGAAACCCGACCCGCTCCAACCTCAGGATCTGCGTGTTTTTGGCGGAAGGGTTTAATTGCACTTTTAGCCCTTCCGTTTTTTAATTAGTTTGCAATCCAGTATTTTTATTTTTTAGATTTTGCCCCATAATTTTATTTTGATTTCATCTTAATCCCTGAAGGGAACGACTCCATTTTAGGGACAGGGAATAATTCCCCAGTTGGTCCCTGCCTTTGTTCGCGCATTTAATTTTAGTCCTCATTTCAGTTTTATTATTTAATTTATACTTTTACTTTCGTTTAAATTTCAATTTAATTCTTTTTATATTTATGAATTTATTTTATTATGATTTAGGCCCTTAATTTCATTTTAATTCCAATTTGATCCTCATTTATTTAATTTCGACTAGATTTTGTTATTTTTATATATTTTTTATATTATCTTATTTATTATTTAATCTATTTATTTATTGTTCTTTATTTTTTTAGTATTTAAAATTGATTTATTTCGTTGATGCATTATTATTATTATTATTATTATTTTATGCCTTTATTATTGCTGTTATTATTTCACTATTTATTTACTCATTTATTTATTATTTTTTAATAATTTTAAAGATTAGATTGTTTACATTTTCTTATTTGCCTATTTGTTATTATCATTATTTTTATAATATCATTTTTTATCTTATCTTTGCTATTTCGTCATTTCTTTTATCATTCTCGCATTATGTACATTTATAATAGTCATAAAACATAAAACAGTTTTATTTTTTATTACTTTTATTAATTTTCATCACTTTATTTATTTTACACTATGGATTAATATTTTTACTAGTGTTATAGTTATATTGATATTATCATAGCAATTTCTAATATTCTACCCGTATAGCCATTTTCAAATCACTACATCATGCATTATGCTTAAATGTAATTAGTTGTTTTTATATTATACTTTAAATAAGATAAACACATATCGTTTAAATATTACACCTATTATTATTTAAAAAAATTAAACAAGGCAATGTTCTGTATTTAAAAACTCGAGAAAGTTGTGCCCTAACTTACAGGGTTTTAATTTTCCTCGTTGGGTCTAAATAACCGAATATCCTTTTAAAATTAAAATACATAAGTTTTCAAATAAAAAATAGAGGCAAGCTTATTCTCTAAGGTTCAAGGTGTTTATTTCGATTTATTCAAGCAATTTTTAAGCAAAATATACAATAATACAAAGAGGGATTGTATTTTAAATTCTTCAAATTTCAATTTTCGACATCAAAGACGTTAAGTAATCAATTAGGTACCAATTTTGGGCGTAACAAGGGTGCTAATCCTTCCTCATGCGTAACCGACTCCCGAACCCGTTTTCTAAACTTTGTAGACCAAAAATCGTCGTTTTAATAAATCAAACATTTTGTTAAAATGATCAAATTACGAGGTGATCTGATCACACCTCATAAAAAAATATTGGTGGCGACTCCCTTTTCACTTTTTAAATAAAAAGTCGACCTTTTCAAAAAAAATGGTTTCGACACTAGCTATTTATGGTTGTAGGGGATGAAAAAGAGCCGTTAGAAGCATTACAAATACAAGTTGAAACAACCCTACATCCTAATGTATCATTACCAATGAAGAGGGTATCGATACTTCTAAAAAAAATAGTCATTATAAATAATGAGGTATTGATACTTTTTGGGTTAGGTATCGATACCTCAATAACAGGTATCAATACCTTGCCCATCCAGAAAAAAGTTGTGGCTATTGACATTTCAAGGCATTGATACTTTACGTAAAATACGATACTTGGGTGTAAGTATCGGTACCTCAAGAATAAGTATCGATATCTTACCTCTCTAGAAAGGCCTATGGATACTAGCCTAAGGGTATCAACACTTAGCTATTAAAATGGTTATTTTTGTTTCAAAAACACTTAAAACATTTTCAAAGCTTTTCAATTAACTTAAGAGAATAAGATATGAGTAAAATCAATTTAAACAAGCATTCTTTAAGCTTGCTTTGGATTTGAAAATATTTTCTAAAATATTTATTTTGTTTTGAAACATAAATGACCTAAGCAGTAATATGAAAAAAAAATTCTTAAATGTTGTTATATATAAAGTTTTATAAATCAAAGCTAACAGGGAGTAATTAATGAAAGGGTACAATGATTGGACTTTAAACATAACATTTCAAAAGTCGCTTCAGTGTCTCACCATATATTTAACTCAAGGTAGGTCACATAACTTGCCTTTTATTTAGGGGCAATTATTATACTCTCACCATATCACCTCTCATCAAACCACCTGATGCCTACGCCTAAAGGTAAAATTTGACGAAGCTCAACCTTGCTAGAAGCATAGTCCCAATCTCGCTTCACCAAACACCACATCAAATGAAATGATCCCACACAGTCCCTAGAATATACATGGATAAATATTCCTGTCAACACCAATCAATCCATCACCTCTTCGAACTAGATAATGTTATAACCAATCACCTCACAAAGTCCTCTCATATCGACTCCAAAAGTGTTCCTAGTTGACTATTCTAGTACCTACACCTATGGAATACAACAATAGATGATTGAAACCCATACCAAACCAACCTACGTTTATAAATATATCCTCCAGCACCAACGTAAAGACATGAGATATATAATTAAACCCTCATTCTGTTCAAATACAAATTCAAAACCTTCATGGTTAATAACTCTACACAGCACCTACAATGTGAACATCACTTTACCTGCCCAACATCTTGCATAAAAAAATATTATACCATATTCCATCTATGTAAGCTTCTTTAAGCAAAGAATATTCCATGGTATACATAGAGAAAAAGCAAAAAGTGTCTCAAACACAAACACACTTTAAATACTAAATATGGTGCTAGAGACAGCCAATAGATTTTCCAGAAACAGCCACCTTTGTTTTATCATTTTAAAATGTTATATATATTCGTATTTATCACAAAATGTGAATGGAATTCAATTTTAACTCAGCATTTGATCATTTTAAACCGAAAGAATTAGATTTAGAATCTATGCGGTCAACTTTCGAGCCTTCCCTATATAAACATAGTCCCTCCACTTTACATACCATACTAACCTATCAAAACAATACAAAATCCAATATTCAGCAATGGTTTCCAATCCCAAAGTATTCTTCGACGTGACGATCGGAGGCGAGCCGGCTGGTCGGATCGTGATGGAGCTTTTTGCCGATGTAACCCCTCGCACTGCTGAGAACTTCCGTGCACTCTGTACAGGCGAGAAAGGCGTCGGTCGTTCCGGTAAACCACTCCACTACAAAGGCTCGAACTTCCACCGTGTGATCCCTAATTTTATGTGCCAAGGAGGTGACTTCACAGCTGGAAACGGCACCGGAGGTGAATCTATTTACGGATCCAACTTCGCCGACGAGAACTTCATCAAGAAACATATTGGATCCGGCGTACTATCCATGGCGAATGCTGGACCGGGTACTAACAAATCTCAGTTCTTCATTTGCACCACTAAAGCCGAGTGGCTCGATGGAAAGCACGTTGTTTTCGGACGAGTGGTCGAAGGCATGACGGTGGTTAGAGCCATTGAGAAAGTTGGCTCTAGCCGTGGAAAGACTACGAAGCCTGTTGTTATTGCCGATTGTGGACAGATTACTTAAAAAACAACAACAAAAAGTAGGAATTTGCTTATGTTTGCCTCTGTTATTGAATGTGTTTCATGTCTTAAAATATCATTTATACGTATTCCTTTGTATTCAGCTATGTTTCTAAAGTCATGTTAATTAGGTTTTACTTGTAATTAAACTTAATTACCTATTTGTAAATAAAAAAGAGGTTTTACTTGTAATAAAACATAATTATCTATTTGTAAATAAAAAGAGGTTTTACTTCTAAATCGCAATTAGATTTATTCATGGTTCAGGTTATCCGAACCGGTTGAAGAGTGAGAAGATTTGGGCAAAAAAATTGGTTTGGGCAAAAAACGACCTGAATTTGCAAAAAGAAAAAAAATCTATCGTTTTCCTGCTGCTTTCTGCTGTTGTTTCTGCTATTTTTTGTTTTTACTATTTTGTTGTCATTTCATTATTATGTTGCTATTATTTTGTTGTTATTGTTTGGATATTATATAACTCTTATTTTATTGTTAATTTCGTTACTATTTTAGAAGCATTTGCTTGTTAAGTTGTAGTTATGTTAGTCTTATTTAAGTATAAAGATTTTTAATTTTTTTTAATTTGTTGGGAAACAGTAATTTTAATGTTTTTGATGTATTATATATATATATTTAAAAATTATATAACTTTTTTTAAATATAGACGGGCCCATTTTTTGGACCGAACCCGAGCCTATCAAACTGGCCTAAAATTTTTCTCAAGGCTCAACTCGACCTGGAACAAATCTAATCGCAATCGACTATTATTATAAAACATAATTTACTAAGAATATTCTTATTTAGTAAAAACAAAATACGATGTATATCATATTTTTGAATTTATATATATATATACATATACTTTTTTATGTTTAATAAATATATAATTTTAAATAAATAAATTTTGAAGTTAATAAATTGTTTATTTTACTCTATAATTGAATGATATATATAAAAAAAAAGACAATTGACAATTTTTAATTGAAAACAAACAACATTATGATATTATGTTACATCATTACTTAAAATTTTCATTAAAAATTATGGTCGTTTAGGTAATAATGTGATATAATATTAATGTACCATGCCATCACATAACTAAAACTGGGAAAATCTTTTTATATTTAAGGACTAAATTGAAGAAAAATGAAACTGAAGGTTGAAAAGACAACAATTTCCGATAAAAAAAAGAACATTTGATGTCATGGGATTTCTTGATTTTTGACAAGTATTTCAATCCAACCCTAAAAAGAAAATTAAAAAAGCATTTGATAATTACATTGGGAATTTAGTTTATTCCTTTATGTAATTGGACATATGAAGCTTCCTTGCAAGAGAAAGAAGACTACCTAGGTGGATTTTAATATTTAGTTTATATATATATATATATAATCATGATGTATGGGTGTCGGATCTTAGCATATGTATATATTATGGATGAATTTTATTTGATTATTTTCTATTCTTCATTGATTGTATTTTATATATTTAAATTAGACATGTTCATGGGTTGGGTTATTCATCCAAATCTATTCGAAATTTAAAAGGGTTTGAGTAAAAATATTAGGCCCAAAAATAGGTTTGGAAAAAAAATTAGGCTCGAGCCTAGCCCGGCCCAACCCATTTTAAGTTTATAATATTCTATATTATGTTATTTTTATATATATGTAAGTTTGAACACATTAAAAAGATAAAGCTATATTAAATATATAATATTATTCTAATGTAAACATTAAAAAAATGTTAAGATAACTATATAAAAAATTTTAATAAATAAAAAAGGTATATAATTATAAATATTAAAATAATATAATATAAATATTTTTAAAAACAATTAAAAAATTAATATGAGTGAGCCTAAAATGGGTTTGGGTTAGCCTTTTGCAAATATGGGCAAATATGGGCAAAAATTTAGGCTCAAATTTCGGGCCGAGCCAGGCTTAGGTAAGCATAAAATATGTTACTATCATGCTTAAGCTGGGCCCAAGCCCAGTTTAACTCAACCCATGAATACCTCTAATTTAACTCAAATATAAATTTATACTTATATTATATTATATTTATAAATATACTATATTAACAAAACTTAAAATAAAATATAATAATTTACTTTCAAAAACTTGTATATTTATCTCAAAACCAAAATCTTGCCATTTATTTATATAAATATAATATATATATCGGGAGGAATTTATTTATACTGTTGGATTTATCAATATAATTACTATTACTATTTTAATGATGCAACCGTTTGATTTATTAATATAATTTTACTTGTCATATATGTAAATTTTCGAACTGATCTAATATTTTTATCATATTAATATAAAATACTGTAAGTACTAATATTTATTGAACAGTTGAATTTTTTACATAAAAAATATTTAAAAATTTTTAATTTACATCAAAATTGACATTTCTTCCCTATATATATACACACTTAAGAACAAATATGGACCAAAAGAAGGGTGTGTATACTTCGATTAAAATCAAATTAACCAATCAAATTAAATTAGTTTGATTAATCAATTGAGGATCAAAATTAATTAAAGATTTTTATGAAAGTTAATTATCGATTAATTTAGTTCAAAAACAAATAATTAATTGAACTAACGGGATAATCGAAATTAATAATATATATTATATTGCTATAAATCTAATATTATATATAAGCTCAATATTTATTATATATCTATAACTACAATAAATTACCCAAATGCGCCTAGTAAATTTAAATTTTCACAATTTTCTTTGGCATTAGAGTGAATTAAAATTTTCATCATGATTAATTAAATTTTCTTTTTCGTACTTATATTCTTCATTTTGGTATTTATTAATTTTTCGATTTAGGAGATAAACTTAGTTGTCTCACAATATCATTATAGCATCAAATTAAAACGAGTTCATGTGACGTATAATTGGAAAACCGATATGATTCGTAATTGTTGTATTCAATCTATCAAATAATAAATTGACATGACCAATTGCGTGAGTGGTTGGATTTGTCAAAAAAATTAATGATTGAGTTTAAACGACTCGCATCGAGTCCTTTTAGTTTGCAAGGCTAATAAGGAATTAAATTATAGGGGCTGGTTTCAAGATTGTTCATTTGGTAAGGGTTAATTGTCGGACTGTTCCTACAATTAATTTACATACAACCCTCACTACAACTGACTTCTTGATTGGAGGATAAAATTTATTGTCCGGGATTAGTTCGAAATTGGGGCCAAAATCAGCTCAGAAGCTATTCTACCGCTTATTTTTTATTTATTTATATTGTCTTTTTATAGTTATATTTAATCCTCGTATAAATTATCACACGTCGCGGACATGAAAACTGCCCATTACACATATAAACCCTACTTCTTATACTACTATTTTACATTCTGTTTATAACCGTAAAATTTTAACAGGTCATACTAGGATTTTGGTGGCAGCTCATTCAGACAAGGCATATGTTACCAGAGAAGCTCTCTCCTGGCTACGTAATCTAACTCTTGGCCGTGTTATAGTGGAATATCAACGCATGTTTTATAGACTACTCGATCGGTGTTGTTGATTTTGGGTCACCCAACACCGAACGGATGCTATAAGCTATGTTTGTAATGTCATATTCAATTGTGGGGGAAAAGACCAGTTGCACACTTGGTAATTAAAACATTGGATATGGATAAGAACTAAACTAGTAATAAAGGACAAGTCAAGGGTAAACTTTTTATTTTCTTTTAAAAAACAAAATTTTCGCTAATTGAGTCTTAACTCGATTGGTATGAACTTTGTTCTCAATATAGGAGGACGTGAATTTGAATGCGCTGAAGCGCATTGTTCTCCTACTTATGGGTTGGGGAGGGGTGATGTCTAATTTTAGATATTGTGTCAAAAAGAACATTTATGATCAAAAGCTATAATGAAATTGTTTAAAAAAAAAAAACACTTTCTATATAATGTCATAAGTCTTTGTATTTTCTGTGTTTTAATCTAAAACTTAAAGGGATTAAATTATTAAAAATAAAAATACAAAGACTAAAATTTAAATTTGTGAAGACTATAAGAATCTATGACATATTTTACTAAATTGTTATTGTTATAGAATTTTTTTAAAAAACAAGTTCAATTACTTTAATATTTTTTTAATCTCAATTTATATAAAATTATGTTAAACTATAATAATTATTTTATTTTTATTACAATTTATTTATTAATAACTAAATTTTATATGTTGAAATAAATTTATAAACTTGTCTATGGGCTGAGCCTTGACAAAAATCTAGGTTCGTTTGATAGGTCCAAGCTCGACTTAGCCCAAAAAATGGGCTTAAAATTTTGTTAAAGCCCGACCCAAAAATATGCAACAACTAGGCCTGGCCCTCCCATATTAATTTTTCTTAAATGATTTAAAAAATATATAATACATCAAAAATATAAAAAATATTAAAATAAATATTTTCCAATAAATTGAATTTTTAAAATATATATATTTATATTTATATTTATACTAAATAATACTAAAATATGTGCAACTTAACAAACAAATACCTCTAAAATAATAATAAAAATAAAATAAAATAAGAGTTATATAATATCTAAATAATTATAACAAAATAGTAAAAACATAATAATGAAATGACAGAAACCAACGAGAAAATAGTAAGAAAACATCAACAAAGTAGTGGAAAACAAGAAGAAAACAATAGAATTTTTTCGTGTTACAAATTTGGGTTGAACTAGTACCAAAAAGCCTTACACGAGACTTGACCTTTTTTTTAAATCAGACTTTTTTTTTTTAACCTAATTGGATTTTAGAATCTAATGAATATCTTGGTTATGTTTGGTTACGTTGTCCATAACGTTGCAAAGTTCAGACCTTTGAATTCAGCTTTGGAAATAAGCAGCTTTTTCAAAAGAGTGGCTTAGAGCCAACTGCTATGTCCTTTTTACCGAATCAGAATTTTCATTATTATTTTTATTATATGATTTAAATTTAGGATTATTTTTAACTTCTCCTTAAAATTTCTAAAATTACGTTTATATCCATTAAATTAAACTAATACATTTATAAATATACAATTGAATATGTTTCCAAATAATTCAAAATTTATTTTATAAACAATAAAATGAAGTTAAATAAATAATTAAAAATATTTAAACTAGTCCATGTACGTTAGATCAAAAAGTAAATTGATCCTTTCGATTAAAATTTTCATATATTTCTATTGTTAAAAACTGATGTGGTTGATAAAATAACCAAATAGTTACATGTGGTATTCCATGTACCTTATTTTAACATATATAGACCAATTTTTAATAGTAGAAATAATTTAAATTTTTAAGAAAAATATTCAGTTTACTCTTTAATCTAACATATAAAGACTAATTACCCATTTTTTTGAGTAAAGAGACATGATGCAATCCAGCTCTTAGCATAAAGTTCTTTTATCACAAAATACAAATAAACATATATGTATATATATTATTTTTGGTAAAATGATAATACCTAAATGATTATTAATTATACTATTTTTGAAAGATATAAGACTACCTTTATATTATTTATTAGATAAATATTAAAATTTGTAAATAAAATAATATATTTTATGTCAACATTCTTTTAACTCAATGATAAGAGTATTATGTTGTAGATACGAAAGAGCTTGGATTCGATATGAAGTATATCAAGTAATCCCATTCTCCACTCCAATTATATAAAAAAAGCATATTTTATTTATATTTAGTTTATTATCTTTTATTAAATTAATAAAAAATTGATTATTTATCAAATACTTCATTTATTTATTGTCTATATACTTATTAAAATAAATTTTGATATAATAAATAAATTGATAAATTATTACTAGTGAGACTTACACTCTAAATTCTTTTATAATACAGTTTTGGTAAAACTATTGTAGAGGTCCTTGTGTTAGGAGTTAAATTGTATTTTACTCATTTTTTTTAAAAAATAAGTAAATTAGTCTGTGCATGTTAGATTAAAGAGCAAATTGGTCCTTTTTGTTAAAAGTTTCATTTGCTTGTACTGTTAAAAACTAGCGTGATTAACAGAATAATCAAACAGTAACACATGCCGTGTTATGCTGAGGTACAATGACCAGTTTTTAACACTAAAAGTGGATGACTAGTTTGCTATTTGGTCTAAAATATAAATATTACTTTACTAATTCTTTTAATAGAGAAGATAAAATACAATTCAAATTAAGTATATTTTTTAAGTTAGAACTTCTTTTAATTAAAAATTATTCTACACCGTCCGATGAATGCCTATCATATCACAATATAAAAAACCCTTCCCTCTCCTTTCGCTGCACAACTGAAAACGCAAGCTTCGAAACGGCGCCAAAGCACTAAAAAGGCAAAAGAAAAAAAAGATCATGGCGGCAACTGTCTCGTCACCTTGGGGCAAAGCCGGCGCGTGGGCTCTAGACGCCGAAGAGCACGAAGCTGAACTCCAACAAGAACAGCAAAGCGGCGTAGATTCTTCCACCGGAAAGCTCGCCGACTTCCCTTCTTTATCCGCCGCCGCGGCCACCAAAACCAAGAAAAAGAAGGGCCAAACCGTATCTCTTGCTGAATTTACTCACGGTTCGGCTAAGCCGAGCGAGCCGACAGGGCGCACTCACGAGGACCTGCTCGTTCTACCGACCGGCCCTCGCCAGCGTTCCGCCGAGGAGCTCGATCGTAACCGGATCGGCGGCGGTTTTAAATCGTACGGGTCGAACAGGTACAATTCTAACGGGGATGATTCGTCGAGTAATAGTAGATGGGGATCTTCTAGGGTTTCGAATAGAGATTCGAATAGAGAAATTGCTCCCTCACGCGCTGATGAGATCGATAATTGGGCGTCGGTTAAGAAATCGGCTCCTACCGGGAATGGATTCGGCGGTGGGTTTGAGAGGCGAGAGAGAGGTGGAGGAGGGTTTTTCGATTCTCAATCGAAAGCAGATGAAGTAGATAACTGGGCAACTAGTAAGAGTAATAAGAGCCCTAATGGAGCACCGCCGCCTCGGAGATTTGGTGGGGGTTTTGAGAAAAGAAGCAGTTTCGATTCACTTCAATCCAGGGATTCCCCAAGGGATTTGGATAACTGGGGAAAGAAAAAGGAAGAGACCAACAGTGCTGGTGGTGGTGGGGTGAGGCCAAAGCTTGTGCTTCAACCACGTACGGTTCCCGTGATGGAGGAGGGTAAAAAGGACTTGACGGTGGCCAAGCCCAAAGGGGCAAATCCTTTCGGCGAGGCAAGGCCGAGAGAGGAGGTGTTGAAGGAAAAGGGGAAAGACTGGAAGGAGATTGATGAAAAGCTTGAAGCTATGAAGGTTAAAGAGGCAGTAGCTGTTACAGAGAAAGAGAGAGGGGCAAAGGCAAGCTTCGGTAATGGCCATGCCTCGGCTGACAAGAGCTGGAGGAAGAGTGAACTTGTTGAATCTACAGCTGATGCTGATCATCAACCCCAAAGGTCTCTTCAATTAACTGGATTTTCATTGCTTGGTTAATTTTAGAATATTGCTTTATTTGTTGCTTTTCTTATGTTGATCCACTATAAAGTGTTTATATATATGCTTGGTTCTTTAGAAACAGAATAGAAGTAGTGTATGTGAATTCTTTTGCCTTCCAAAATTGCATTATAGAACAATTTTCCTTATGCATATAGTAGTATTTGAATTCATTTAGGCTAGGGATTATAGGGAATGAAATAGAGGCTTTAATTAGCTAAAGAATAAATAGGGTTAAATCACTTTTTGGGGCCTGAACTTGGCAACTATTTCCACATTGGGGCTTAAACTAATTTTTGGTCCAAGTTAGGCCCTGAACTCCCCAATTGTTTCCACATTGTGGCATGAACTTCTTTTTGTCCAAGTTAACCCCTGATATTATCTGGCCTCAATATGGGAATAATTGCCAAGTTCAGGGACTAACTTGGACAAAAGGAAAGCTCAAGCCCCAATGTGATAACAGTTAGTTCAGGCCTCAATGTGGGAATAATTATCAAGTTTAGGGACTAACTTGGACAAAAAAAAAATTAGGCCCCAATGTTGGAGTTGTCAAATGTAGGAGCAATTGTCAAGTTCTGGCTCCATAGTGATTTAACTCAAACAATAAGCAAGCATCTTTTTCATCTCTCCTGCTCCTACTGTTTGAGCACTGACATACATGAGAAAGTCCGAAGTATGGAGAATGCGGTTTGTGAAAGAGTCCAAGAACTTCTTGTCTCAAAAGTCCCCTGTATATGGAAGAGTTTGAGAACTTGCTAGTTGTTTTACTTTATATTCATGAAGCATTAGAAATTAACTAAAGCTGCTTGGTTTCAACCTGGTGAAATTCCATGCGTGTTAGATCCCTCTGTTGAGTTCTGCTTGAGTCGTTAATTGTGTGTCTCAGCAAAAAGACATTACTAATTGTGATCTTGTTTCCTTTATGAAATCCAGTGCCGAGAAATCGGAGAATGGCCATGTTGCAGAGAATTGAAGATAGAGACTGACAAATGCGAAGCATAGGTCCATAGAAAGGGAGAAGAAGAGCTTCATTTGAACTCTTTTGGATGTCTTTCAGATGTTGAGTTTTAGATGAGACTTGTTTTTCTTTATGTTTTGTTGTGATTGTTATTACTGGCAAATGCAGTATTTGAACAATTTTGATAGGCCTTGAATTAGTTGGCATTGGCCTTTGTTAAACATGGTCTTGTTTGTAGCAGTTTTCTTGTTATTTTTTTCATAGTTGCTCATGTTCTTAGAGTTTTATTATTAATTTTTTATTGTTAAAGTTTTGTTTTCATTCATTTGTGACCATGAATTGTTTGTATTGGTGATCAATTAAACGGATACATGCGAATATGGACGCAATAACATAATACAAGTATGATTATGATATAGCAATTTTTTGGGGTGTTGGGGGGAGGGATACATACAAGTGTAAGATTATTGATTACTTAATACAAGTATGATTATGTTTATTGATTACTTAATACAAGGTCAGGGTTTTAGTTTTGGTGTTAACATCTCTCTTCTTTAAATTGTAATGCAAGTATAAGGTTTGATTGCAAAATAAATTTGCATGGAATTTATTTATTTATCTAGTGATGATCAAAATATGTTACAGGTTTTGTAGTTCGAATACTTTTAATTTTAGAAATTTATCCATTCTATTTTTTAAAGTTAAAAGGGATTCCAATTTTGTTATCTTATTGTTTTGTTTGTTGAATTTGTTGGTGTAATATTTTAAAATTAAAAAAAATCATGTAATTAAAAATGATGCAACAAATTTGGATTTAACAAAATAATTTTAATAGTGTTAACAGTTGAATTTAAATTATTGAAACATGAAAAATAGAGGGACTAAATGCAAATAAAGTTACAAGAATATAGAATGACTTGTGACATTTTAATTATTTTAATTTATAATAATATTTAAGTGAAAAGACTTTTGATCCCTCTCGATTTTTATAGATCAAATTGAGCTCTTTAAAAGTAATGGTAAATTTTGAAAGTGGACAACTAAAGATCATTTAATCACGATGCTAATGTTTTCTTCTTTTATTATTATTATTATTATTATTATTATTATTATTATTATTATTATTATTATGATTATTATTATTATCATCAATTTTACATAAATTTGATTGATAATAAATTTAGTTTCAATGTTAACGTACGAATGAGGTACTCTCGGTTTTGTTAACCAAGCTCTTAGGGAAGCCACTCACAACATGCTAGCTCTCGATAAAGTACAAGAAATAATTTCTCGAGAGACAATATCTTCGATTGTTAGGGGACTATTGATTGCATGATAGACAACATTTCGAATACTTCTCCTAAAGGAATTGCTTCCTTCAACAATTTTTTTCAATTAAAAATTAATATGTTAGATTGTGTCGCACTCATGTCATGATATGGGAGAAAAGACATATATTTATTAAATTGTGTAACAAATATATTTATTAAAAGTTTCATGTAAGAGCCAAAAAAAAATTTGATAAGTATTAGATATCCAAGTTTAGGGTTCAGGATAATCCACATTAAATTATTATTGTTTAATTTTCAAATATTTCACAATAAACTAAACACTTACAGATGTTGAGGTTCATATCATAATAATTACCTTCATTCTAAAGGCGAGAAGGAAACTTGGCGGCATTAACATGCACACCAAACTCAATAGTTGTGGGTGTCAATATATTTTTAAAAAGAACATATTTTGAAAATAACATATTCGAAGTCTGAAATTTGAATATATTCTTTTTTATTATGAATTAATGTATATCCTCCATATCTATTTTATGATTTATAAATACTAATTCTTTTTGAATTTGTAATTACCCTTTTCAGCAATTTCGTCTCTAAAATTCATACTCGAATCCTCCCCTTAAAAATATAATATGCCTTACCATTTACTCTACACTTATTGATTGAATAATATATATTCATCATTCAATTATATTATATGTTGTATTTATTTATACATTTATGAATAGATATTTTTTTTATTTAAAAAGTTAGATTTGGGGAAGGTTTGCTATAAAATTTAAACTAATTCTCAAGGTTTGCTATAAACTTATTACTCCTAAAGTAAGCCATATGTTCCACCTCCACAAATAACCAATCTCCACTTCTTTTACACGGCACAAAGAGCGGCGGAAACCCTAGTGTAGTCGTTGTAGCCCGTGCCAACATGACGACTGCCTTTAATGACATCCCGATACCTAGTCGCCGACAGTCCCAACTTAACATCGAAGGTTGTTAGGAATGTTTGGGGCCTCTGGGTGTCGACTGACCAAGATGTTTTAACTCTGGTACTCTACATGGGCTTCGGGTTTACGAAAGGGGAGCTCAATGACTACTCTATTAATATATTCTTGAGGAATCCAATTATCGAAACGGAGCACAAGCTTGCGGTGGTTGGAAGGAGAGGGACGTTCAAGATGGCAAAGGGTACATACAAACTAAGACTTACTTCACAAATTTCAATGCGGTAAATATATTATCATATGTGTAATATCATGTCAATTTTCTATTTTAACGTATTACTCACAAAACTAAGACAGAAACCTAATCAACCATTTAGTCAGAAGGATCACCACAAGCAACTTCATTATCAATAAGTTTGTTTATTTTAATTTCGCATTTATTATTTATGTGATAATTTTTACTAATATAAAAATTTGCAAGGTTTGATTTTGATTTAGTTGTAGAAAATATAAATACAAATGTTAGACGAGATTTCATTATAGTTGTAATAACCCAATTTGCCCAGGCCCATCACAATAATAATAAGTCCAAAATAACAGTCCAGTTACAAACAATAATAAACAGTTATAACCCCAAATACAAAAGACCAGCCCAATATGCTACAAGCCCAACCTAAACAGGTTCCAGTGGCCCAAAATGTTTAAACATTTTTCAAAAAACCTAACCCTAGCCCCCATGTGCACCGCTCTTCCTCGGGCGCGCCGCCCGCGCCTCGTCCCGAGGACCACCTGCTCCCCTCCGTCAACGCCTGCAACAAGCGAAAAAATAACAACAGAGAGGAAAAGAAAACAGAGCCAAAACAATAGAAATAAACAAAAAAAAAGACTATGTAATCAGCTATAAAAGCTGGATCCGATTTGTAGTTTTTTTTGGATACACGATATTAATCGAAAAAAGAGAACAGAAATCGCCAAGAGGTGATTTTTTTTAATCTATCGTTTTACTTTTATTTTTAAGGCATAAAATGAAAAAATAAACATCAATAAAACCTTATCTTACCCGTCGTTCGGTCTCTACACCGTCGTCGGCGTCTTCCGGTCCCAAAAGCCTTCGAATCCCTTGAGATTCGGCTAGGGTTGCGACGGAATATGGTGAAAACCGAAAGGTTTTCTTTCTCTTTGGGGGGGGGGTTTCAGGTTTATTTGAGACTTTTTGACTCCGGGTTGGAGTTTTATGTAAAATATACACTTTCCTGGCGTTGTGAGGCGACGGCGACGCCGACACCCAATGACCAAGATCGGCCAAGACAATGGCCAATGGTAGGAGCCAAGGCCGGACAGGGCTTGCTACGGAGAGAAAAGAGAGAGCCCTTTTGTTTTTTTTAGAAGAGGTTAAGAATGATTTTGTTTTTTTAAAAAAATTCTGCTTTAAATAGCAGTAGTGAAACGGTGTCGTTTCACTTAGGCACCTTAACGCCAAAACGGCGTCGTTTTTGAACCGACCCGCGCGCGACCTGACCCACTCCAGGGGGATCCGCGTGTTTTTGCGGAAGGGTCTAATGGCACTTTTAGCCCTTCCGCTTTTTTATTAATTTGCGATCTAGTACTTTTAATTTTTTTAAATTCGGCCCAATAAATTTGCGTTCATTTCAATTTAGTTCGTCTAAAACGCTGCGTTTTGGAGGACAGAGATATTTCCCCATTTGGTCCCTCCGTTTTATTCGCGCATTACAATTTGGTCCTTTACCTTATTTTCATTCCCAATTTTGGCCCAAAGCTCTGTTTAAATTTTAATTTAGTCCTCTAGACCTTTATTTTATTTAATTTTGACCATTTAGAAATTTTTTTATTTTTATTTTATATATATTATATATTATATATTATATGTTTATCTTATTTATTCATTGTTCCTTATTTTTTGGTATTTAAAATTAATTTATTTCCTTTTATCATGTACTTTTATTTTATTTTATTTGTATTCTTATTATTTTTATTCTTTTGCTTTTATTATTACTGTTATTATTTCACTATTTACTTACTCATTTATTTATTTATTATTTTTTATACTTTAAATTTAACGTTATTTACTTGTTTTATTTATTTATTTATGTTATTTATTCGTTTATTGTTTACATTATTTATTTATTACCTCTATTTTTAAATATTTAAATCTAATATTACGAACATCCATTTATCTACATATTTATCATTCTGTTACTTATTATTTGTTTATCTATTCATTTTTTCGTCGTTTACTTTTAAAAATTAGATTATTTATTATTGTTATTATTTTTTATCGGCATTAGTATCATTATTATCATTACTTTAGCATTATCATATCCCTTTATTTATTTAATCTAACATTCTACTCATATAGTTATATATATATATTATTCCATTATCACTATGCTATATATCATGTTAGATATGCTTATCCATTGATGTATTGCATCCAAATAAGATAAAATCACATCGTTTTAAATATCATAAAAATTTTCTAAAAAAATAGTTAATGTTCCGTATTTGGAAGATTCGATGAAATCGTACCCTAACTTACGGGGTTTCAATTTTTTTCGTTGAACTCAAATAATCGAATATCCTTTCAAATTTTAAAATACATAAGGTTTCAAATAAAAAAGGAAAAGGCAAGCTTATTCTCAAGAATTCGAAATGTGTCCTAATTTACGGGACGTGACATTTTGTTGCCACGAGATGAGAAGGTCTTTAGCATACTTTCCGTTTATTTCAAGCAATTTGTAAGCAAAATAACATAATACAAAGAGGAATCGTAATTTAAATTCTTCTCGAGTTTTCAACTTCCGACATAAAGACATCAAATAATTAATTAGGTACCAATTTTAGGCGTAATGAGGGTGCTAATCCTTCCTCGTGTGTAACCGACTCCTGAACCCATTTTCTAGATTTTTGTAGGCTGAAAAATATTGTTTTGATAAATCAAATTTTTTTTAAAACAATCGAATTACGAGGTGACCCGATTACACCTAAAAAAAAAAGATTGGTGGCGACTCCTATTTTTATTTTTTTAAATAAAAGTCGACCTTTCGAACAAATGGTTTCGACAATAGTGATAAAAAAGTCATAGATTATTTTGCGAAACTTATGTTTACCGCTCCATAATTGGCATGCCTTGCTCCACCACCCACCCCAATCTATTATGGATGTATAATCTTAAAAGTCACTACCATGTCCATGAATGTTAGATGCATCCATCTCCACTCTGCTTCAATTTAATTTTTGCTACTTATCTTTAATATTTTCAAGCTTTTCCGAGGCAAGCAATTATTTAAACATAATTCTTAAAAAACATATTTGAACATAAAAATTACATTTTTACTCTTTTAATAATTACAAATACAATAATAAACTTGTAATTTCATATAATGGAGCGGGGTTGAACAAGTTATTATCATAACAGTTCTATACCCACTATTCAAAAAAATCCATCTTACCCCACATCTTTTTTCAAAAAGAAAAACACTTACTCCATTCAAAACGAATCCATCCGAAAATTTATAAGATGATTCGAATTTTACTATCCTATTTCGGTTCCATATTGTCATTGATTTTATTTCAAATTGTGACCATAAATCTGTGTATGGTAGGGATTAATTAGTGCATGTATATCTCACTAAATAATATCCTTTTCCACGGGTCCATCTTTAAGAAGAGTGACGACATGTGGGTTTTGTAAATGGGGAGTGCTGCTGCATGTGCTTTTCACGTGGTAATGTAGACATTATTGAAAATTTAGGAAAGTGGTGTTATAATAACATTGCTCTTTTTCTTTTTGTGCTTTTTTCGGAGAGTGAATGGTAAGTCTTTACTTAAATAATTTTATATGAATGTAGTGTGTGCATATATAGTGTTGGTATATCCATATAGTATGTGTACAGACTAATCCTCGTTGTACATCATTATAGACTTGGATTTAATTTGCTTCAAACAGTTTGAGTTCAAATTTTATCATTGAGAATTTTATTTTTATGGTTGATGTCTAAAGGGTGATTATTCGGTCTTGACTCCTCCGGCATTGATGTTCTCTTCGACACCATAGAGATTCCGACGTCTCCTCTTCGGTTTCACGTCTGTTGTGGCCTCTCCTGAAGGCTTGTGCCTGATCAGGCCAGCTGCAGCGAACAAGCACCAATACAAAATCATCCAACATGAACCTATCAACTCCTCAAAGAGAACTCCAAAAAGTCCTATAAAGCAACATAAAGAAGATAATGGATCACTTTTGGCTAAGTCATTGAGAGTCACATAAACAAGATTAATACTGTGTTATACGAAAACTACTAAAATAAGGGAAATAATTGTACGTAATTGGGATACTATGTCGTCTGTATATTTTTTTTAATATTTTAATGTCGCATCAATATTTTTATCTTGAAAAAATTTAAATCCAAATAAAAATCTTGAAATTTAAGATGATATTGTTGATGTGACATTAAACTATTGAAAAATAAAAATATCACTATTTCATACAATCCTTTCCCTTAAAGCAGACACAAAAAACACCACTGTTTCCTTAATTATCTTACACACAATTTGTTTTCAATGGCTTTATTTTAATATTACACAGCCCTTTTGTTTTTAATATAATTTTGTAGCATCGGGGAGGGAGTGGCGAGGCCCCAACCTCCTTTAAAATGAAATTTTTTTTATTTAGGTTCTTTAAATTTTTAAAATTTTAAATTAGTAAAGATAAAATTATATTTTAACTTATTTAAAAATGATAAAAATTTAATTTAATATTTTAAAAGTTGATAAAACCTATTCAAATGCTTGAAATTGCTGTTTGTTTCTCTTTAATGGAAAGGGTTTATGAACCATCGTTTAAGGGCCAAACGGTCAACACCCACTCTCCATTATCTTTTATTTCTTTAAAGGATACAAATAAGATTAGAGTCCACCTGTAATTTTCTTTTTCTTTACCTAAAACTAATTTAGTAAAAAAATAATATTAAAAAATAAATTTTAAATTAGAAAATTATAAATAACGTAGTTCCCTCCTTGTATTAATACACAATATCTTAGTCCGAACTCATAACTTAATTAGGATTATGAAAATTATATTTTATAAATATATATTAGCTAGAATTGAATTAGGATTAGGAAAATTATATTTATATATATTCTAGTTAGAATTGAATTAAGATCACAAAAATTATATATAGAGTTCAATAGTTTCAGCTTAAAGTATAAGTTAGAGAAAAGAAAAAGAAAAAGGAAAAAAATGTCGATTTTTGTCAACAAACCAGTGACTGTTAGGGAAGTATTTGCTGACAATTTGGAATACGAGTTTATGTTAATTCGAAGTGCACTCAACAATTATCCTTTTGTTTCTATGGATACCGAATTTCCTGGTACGATTTTCAAACCAGACAAAAAAATCGTTCAACTAGGAAATCCTGAAATCAATTATAGGTTCATGAAAGTTAATGTCGATGCTATGAAGATCATTCAACTTGGTTTAACACTCTCTGATTCCGAAGGTAATTTGCCAGATTTCGGGACTCCTTTTTGTTATATATGGGAGTTTAATTTTAAAGATTTTGATATCGAAAAAGATCGGTACGATAGAGAGTCTATTGAGTTACTTAAACAACGAGGTATAGATTTGACGAGGAATAAGGAAAATTGTATTTATTTGAGAGATTTCGGCATGATGTTTCTGATTTTCGGGTTGGGTTTCGGTGAATTGACTTGGGTAACTTTTTACAGCGCTTATGATTTCGGGTTTTTGTTGAAGATTTTGACTCAACATCCATTGCCGGCTGATCTCAAGTCTTTCATGCGACATATGACTTATTACTTCAGTTATAATATTTTTGACATTAAGTACAATTTCAAGATCTTTAACTTACATGGTGGGCTAGAAAAGGTGGCAAAAACTTTAAATGTGGCTCGTGTTGTTGGATTAAGCCATTAAGCAGGATCTAATAGTCTTCTCATCCTCCGTTGTTTTATGCGGATTAAGAATATGAAAGTTTTTAAGCAATGTAACCAAAATTTACCAGCCTTAGCGTTGTACGGACTGGTTTGAGTTAGAAGTATAATTTGTTAGCTATTCTTATTTCTCATATATTGTAATTATATTATTTTCAAATTTGATAGATTTTTCAATTGATGCTAAATTTTACTTATCTACTTTATATTATTTTTATAAAAAATACATTAATATAATAATTTTTTTGGTCACCAATAATATTATAATATTATATTTGTACATAGCACAAATACATTAGTATTACTGAATCTTAATTAAATCTTGGGAAGGGGCCTATAGATGGCTGCTTACGTTTTGCTATAACAATGTCATTACGATGCCTTCAATTAAGTGAGACCTTGGGCAGAGATTGCTTTCTCTTTCCGCCAATTGAGGATGCCTTTAATTACTCTCCGATTTCCCTTCTTTCGGCGAGGCAAGGCCGAGAGAGGAGGTGTTGAAGGAAAAGGGGAAAGACTGGAAGGAGATTGATGAAAAGCTTGAAGCTATGAAGATTAAAGAGACAGTAGCTGTTACAGAGAAAGAGAGAGGAGCAAAGGCAAGCTTTGGTAGTGGCCATGCCCCGGCTGACAAGAGCTGGAGGAAGAGTGACCCTGTTGAAGCTACAGCTGATGCTGATCATCAACCCCAAAGGTCTCTTCAATTAACTGGATTTTCATTGCTTGGTTAATTTTAGAATATTGCTTTATTTGTTGTTTTTCTCATGTTGATTCATTATAAAGTGTTTATATATATGCTTGTTGCTTTAGAAACAGAGTAGAAGTAGTGTATGTGAATTATTTTGCCTTCCACAATTGCATTATAGAACAAATTTCCTTATGCATATAGCAGTATTTGAATTCATTCAGGCTAGGGATTATAGGGAATGGAATAGAGGCTTTAATTAGCTAAAGAATAAATAGGTTTATATCATTTTTGGAGCCTGAACTCGACGACTATTCTCACTTGGGGCTTAAACTAGTTTTTGGTCTAAGTTTGGCCCTTAACTCCCCAATTGTTTTCACATTAGGGCATGAACTTGTTTTTGTCCAAATTAACCCTGATATATTTAGGCCTTAACATGAGAATAGTTGTCAAGTTCAGGGATTAATTTGGCCAAAAAGAAAGCTCAAGTCCCGATGTGATACAGTTAGTTCAGGCCCCATAGTGATTTAACTCGAGCAATAATAACCATGCATCTTTTTCATCTCTCCTGCGGCCCTGCTCGTACTGTTTGCCATACATGACCAAGTCCAAAGTATGGAGAATGCGGTTTGCGAAAGAGTCCGAGAACTTCTTGTGTCAAAAGCCCCCTGCATATGGAAGAGTTTGAGAACTTGCTAGTTATTTTACTTTATATTCACGAAGCATTAGAAATTAACTAAACGTTGCTTGGTTTCAACCCCGTGAAATACCATGCCTGTTAGATCCCTCTGTTGAGTTCTGCTTGAGTTGTCAATTATGTGTCTCAGCAAAATGACATTGCTAATTATGATCTTGTTTCCCTTATGACATCCAGTGCCGAGAAATCGGAGAATGGCCATGTTGCAGAGAATTGAAGATAGACACTGACAAATACGAAGCATAGGTCCATAGAAAGGGAGAAGAAGAACTTCATTTGAACTTTTTTGGATGTCTTTCAGATGTTGAGTTTTAGATGAGACTTGTTTTTCCTTATGTTTTGTTGTGATTGTTATTACTGTCAAATGCAGTATTTGAACAATTTTGATAGGCCTTGAATTAGTTGGCATTGGCTTTTGTTAAATATGGTCATGTTTGTAGCAGTGTTCTGTCTTCAATTTTTTTTTTTTTTCATAGGTGCTCATTTTATTAGAGTTTTATTATTAGAGTTTTGTTTTCATTCGTGTATTTGTGACCACGAATTGAGTTATAATTGTTTTCATTTAATCCTTTCTCCTAAAACAGACACCAAAAACTTCACTCTTTCCTTAATTATCTTGCATATAATTTGTTTTCGATGACTTTTTTTAATATAATTCTGTACACCTATCACGTATATATATATATATATTGTCTATATAAACCCAATGCTTGAATTTGCTGTCTGATTCTCTTTTTAATTTCATAATGTCTAAGACCTCTTTGATGGATAGAGTTTATGAACCATCATTGAATGGTCAATCCCCACTCTCCTTACAAGCCATTATCTTGGCTTGATTTAAGAGTTTTCTATGTCAATATAAGTTGGTTTGAGAACTATGATTCAACTTCAATTCTCAAATACCTCGCACTCAATTACCATGTCCCATTAATTCCTAATGCATTTCTTGAAGTAAACGATGATACATGGACCCTTCTCCGAAGGGATCCGGCTGATAAAAGGATCCAAGAAGCCATTTTTGTGAGCACAGATAATATAAGGCTGATAGGAAGTGTTAAGTTAGGGGTTTTTATAAGGATACTCTTATACTATATGGGGTTATAGAGTTCAATAATTGTACTAAAGATTCAATTGGAAGTGACCAAACTTGGAACATGGATTGTGACAATGTTATGAACAAACTTTCAATTTAGGTCTATGTTGTAAGGTCTTTCATGGGGAGTCCAATTTTATTAACTAGAATTTTATGGATGAAACAAAAAAATGCAATTCAATGCCGACAGTGGATTCGGAAGCAGAGTACAAGGCAAATGAAGGTCATAAAAGAGTTACTTCTTTGCAGAAAATTGATACTATTTTAATCCCATTTTGTCACTCGGATTTTAAATAATTGACTATATTCGTATTAGATACATGCTCGTATCTAGTAAATATATTTTGCAAATACCGAATTATGGTTACGAGTTATTATGGTTCAATGTTGGTGTGTGTGGGTTTTGAAATTAGGCTTAGTTTTTGTGTTGGAATAGGGATAACCATTAATATGTTGGTTCGTACCTTCAAAGGCACTAATGCACATTACGTTCAAAGGGGATTACTATAATTTGACCATTTATTTTTAGCTTCAACAATGCCAACTGTTAACACTGTTAGAATTATTTTGTTAAATTCAGATTTATTACAATGTCATTTTTTTAGTTACATTATTACCAAATGTGTATTTCTTTTATTTCAAAAAAAAAATTATCAATTCAAATATTATAATAGAAAATTTTCAAATCATAATTAAAGCATTATTAACATATTCAATATGTAACATAGTTTCACTTAATTTAAAGTAACATTATTTAAAACAATAACTAATTAACCCTAATATTAATTAAGTGATAATTAAAATGTTTAGAATTCTATTTAAGTAATTACCCTATTTTACTTCAATAAAATCAGCACAACTTCCTTTTTCACATCAAACTCTTTTTAACTAATAATTGTAATTTAACTTATAATTATAATTATTACAACTTTTTTTTTTCGCTTCGAGTTCTTATTCAAGTAAGAACTTTGTTTTTAAATTAACACAATTATTTTAATTAATAATTGTGAATTAAATTATAATTATTTTTAAATGTGTAAATAACACAAATTTTATTAAATTATATTTTTTAAAATATATAATTGTGACACCTTTTATATTATTATTATTATTATTATTATTATATATAAAACATAAACTTAAATAACGCAGTACCCTTCTTGTATCAATACACAATATCTTAGTAAGAACTCAGAACTTAATTAGGATTATGAAAATTATATTTTATAAATATATATTAATTAGAACTGTATTAGAATCACGAAAATTATATATATAAGTCAAGAAAAAAAAAGAAAAAAAATGTCGCTTTTTGTCAGCAAACCAGTGATTGTTAGGGAAGTATTTGCTGGCAATTTGGAATACGAGTTTATGTTAATTCGAAGTGCACTCCACAACTATTCTTTTGTTTCTATGGATACTGAATTTCTTGGTACAATTTTTAAACCAGACAAAAAAATCGTTCAATTAGGAAATCCTGAAATCAATTACAGGTTCATGAAAGTTAATGTCGATGCTATGAAAATCATTCAGCTTGGTTTAACGCTCTCTGATTCTAAAGGTAATTTGCCAGATTTTGGAACTCCTTTTTGTTATATATGGGAGTTTAATTTTAAAGATTTTGATGTTGAAAAAGATCATTATGATAAAGAGTCTATTGAGTTACTTAGACACCAAGGTATAGATTTTAGCAAGAATAAGGAAAAAGGCATTTGTTTGTTCGAGAGATTTTGGCACGATGTTTCTGATTTTGGGTTGGGTTTCGGTGAATTGACTTGGGTAACTTTTCACAGCGCTTATGATTTCGGGTTTTTGTTGAAAATTTTGACTCAACATATATTACCGCCTGATCTCAAGTCTTTCATGCGACATTTAACTTATTACTTCGGTTATAAAATTTTTGACATCAAGTACAGTTTCAAGATCTTTAATTTACACGGTGGGCTAGAAAAGGTGTCAAAAACTTTAAACGTGGCTCGTATTGCAGGATTAAGCCATCAAGCAGGATCTGATAGTCTTCTCATCCTCCATTGTTTTATGCAGATTAAGAATATGAAAGCTTTTAAGCAATGTAACCAAAAGTTGTCAACCTTAGCATTGTACGGACTGGTTTGAGTTAGAAGTATAATTTGTTAATTATTCTTATTTTTCATAAATTGAAGTTATATTATTTTTAAAATTGATAGATTTATGAATTTATCCTAAATTTCACTTATCTATTTTATATTAATTTTATATAAAATACATTAGTATTATCGTTTTTTTCTTTGCCACCAACAATATTATAATTGTATATTTGTACATAGCACAAATACATTAGTATTACTTATTTTTAATTAACCTTAGGGAAGGGTACCTATAGATGGTTGCTTAAGTTTTGTTATAATAATGTCATTATGATGCCTTCAATTAAGTGAGAGCTTGGGCAGAGATTGCCTTCACTATTGCATAATCATAAATTTGGTTTTTAATATTTATATTTTTTGTCAATTTAATCCTAAACCTTTTAAAAAGAGTTTAATTTAATCATTAAATTTAATTACTTTTTTTAAACATAAATACTTACTAAATTGTTAAATATTTAAATATAACAGCCCTATACATCATGCTAATTTTTTAACTTTTTTATATTTATTTGAATTTTAAAATTTTTATTCATTAGAACAATAGTATCATATTAGGATAAAATATACGTGAACTATCACACTGACATGATTAAAAATTAATGTTTTAATTAGCATTTTTGATAAAAAAATTATCTTACTTTTTTAAAGATTAATGATCAAATTTAACTAAAAAATAAATTGATAAAAATATAAATATTAAAAACTAAATTTATGGTTTTGTTTTATTTTATCTTTCTATATAAACCAAGGAACCTATGAATTGGGTGCCATAATACAATAATCGCAGTAGTGAAATCCCATTGACCATTACCAATGGAGAGAAATATGATATTAGCCTGGATTTTGAGTCTCAGCACCGCCATGGCAGTAGCTCGTTGCCAAGATTATTACTCCCATGGCGGACCATACGTTCCTCCTCCACAAAAAGTAACCTATCTCCACTTCTTTTTACACGACACTAGGAGCGGCAACAATCCTAGTGCAGTCACCATAGTCAGTCCAAACACCACCACCTCGACAGGCTTCGGCGGCGTGATAGCTTTCGATGATCCACTCACCGTTGGCCCCGACATAACATCAGAGGTCATAGGGAACGCTCAAGGCCTCTGGGTGTCGACAGGCAAAGACGTTTTAACTCTGATGGCCTACTTGGACATCGGGTTTACGAAAGGTGAATTCAACGGCAGCTCTATCAGTGTTTTGTCGAGGAATCCAATAACCGAATCGGAGCGTGAGCTTGCGGTGGTCGGAGGGAAAGGGAAGTTCAGGATGGCAAAAGGGTATGCACAACTCAAGACTTATTCCGTGAATTTCAAGACCGGCGACGCCATTGTTGAGTATAATGTGACTGTAATTCATGATTAAGATGATTATCTTGCTAGCTTTTTATCTTCTTCTATGGATTACGAGTGATTGTTGATTCCATCAATAATGTTGCCCCCTTTTGCTATCGTTAAGTTTGAACCATGCCGGATTTTAAGGACTTGATTGTAATAAGTTACGTAGATTTAAGTCCATCAATATCAATATTATTATAATATTTAAATGGATCTATATTTAAGTATGTTCAACTACATATATGAAGGTGAGGGTTGTCACTATCAAGGAAGATGAAATAGAGACATCATCCAATTTAAATCATTATAAACGTCAACATTATTGAATTTACTTCACTTTTAAGGGTATAAACTAGATTTGAGCCAATTAGTAAAAAGCCGAAAGCTTTTTTTTCCTTACCTAAACCTGTTCAGCAACCTAATTCATTATTGAAAATAATATTAAAATATTATAATTAATAATTAATAATAAATTTTTGTACTATTACAATGCTAGACTTTTTTTTAATAGTAGGAGATACACATAACCACTTAAACGATGTTCTGATTCGTCGTAATGAAACACATTCTTTTTAATGACTTTCAGCCAAACAAAAGCAATAAGTGGTCAGGTGTAATGATAAGATATGTTATACTTTTTAAGGAAACAATGCAGGTTTTAATTTTAAAGATAATATTATTAAAAAATATAGCCTCAAACCCTAAATATAGATCATAAAACGAACATGAATAATATAAAAAAACTAAAATGCATATTCTCTTAAATAATTTCAAAATTATACTAGTGTGGTAGGTTTTTTTTTTTTTTTTTTTTTACCTTGTAGGTTGAGTTTCATACTAAGCTATACATTTGATTTAGTGTTAAGTTAAAATAATTTTTTCTTGTGATTGAATATAAAGGTTGCTTCAGCTGTTAATCTGTTTATTGATTGCGTTGAAGAATTGAGATTTGTAAGGTGTAACAATGCATCTTGCTTTACACAATCATCTCCTTTGACTCAGCAATATTGGAAAAAGTTTATATTTGATTGGGACAACTCTAGCTCTAGAAGGCATTGGAAAAAGATGACCTATGGCGAGGACTAAAATTTTTTTTAACGAGTTTTTAATAATTTATTTAAATAAATCGAATCAATTAGTTAAACCAGTCGAATCAATGGTTTGACAGGGTCCAACCACTAATCTAATTGTAAAAATATTGAGAGTACATTTGTTTCATTAAAAATGACTCACGTGAAATATTTTTTTTATTTTCATATGTTTGTTTTATGGAGAACAACTTAATCAACGGAAATATTATTTACAAGTCAACGAGAATAAACCATTTTTCTCGATAAGTGACTTAAAGCATAAGTCACTTTTTGAAAGAGAACTCATTTGTAAGTAATTTTATTTTTATATAATAGTTTACTTGAATCATGCCTTTTATTGATATATTAATATAAATTTTTATTTTTAATTTTTAAAATACTAAAATATTAATATAAATATTATAATATTCAATTATTATTAAACATGCATATTAAATTATTTATTCAATAATATAATTAATATGATTTATTATTTTAATAAATTATTTTAATATTACAAACTTTATTTTAATAGTACATTTTACCAACAACAATTTTGAATTTTAAATCGTTAATATGTTACTGAAAGATATTTATATTAATCTTTTAATAAAAAAATATTACATTTTATCAATATTTATTAATAAACCATCACCATTCATTCTCTAAAATTTATATAGTATATTAATTATTACAAAATATTATCTTATTATAAAATAAATTTTCTAAAACAAATATACTTATGTTGATTTTATTTTACAAAAAAAAACATTTAAAAAATTATTTTACAAAAAATTATCAAAGGATATTTTTCATACAATCGAACATCAGAAAATATCAGTTTTTCAGAAAATTAAAATTATTTTGCAGCTCGATTTCAGCTGATCTAACTTTCCTGCCTCTGCCGTGTGGTGTCCTGGAGAGGCATATTATGCAATTTGGGTAGTTGGATATATGACACTAAAGAAAGTCATTACAGGTGAGAAAAGGGAGCTTCAAAGAGATTTACGCCATTTTGTAACAACAAAAACACATCTGTTCATCCATAAATATAGAATACATTGGTTATATCTGACCTTAAAGATGACCTAAGAATTTGGTATGGTTACGGATGTTTAACTTTGCAGTACCTAAATTCATCATTTGAGGTCTCAAAATATCAACTACAAACTAGACTTACAAAAAGACAAGAGCACTGAAGAAAATTCCAAGTTAGACATAGGCTATAGGCTGTTGTTGACTAGATTAGGATCGAAGGGAGAACAATAACCATCTACTCCTTCCTCCTATGATGATGTGATGCCAGTCAATTATGTAATATAGGCCGCAGTATCCGGAGATAAATCAGTGGTGTGGCTGGAATTAGCGGAAAACATCAGATATGAATATGCTATGAGTTCAGCTTGAGTATATTCTCAAGTTCTTAAATGCACCCAAGATGACTGGCAGCGTTAAGAACGGAAACTGCAACAATAAAAAAAGGGGGTACTAACCAGATACATCTCATGATGGATGACCCTTGTATAAGAATGGATTGAAAAATTCTATTCACAAGTAATATGAATAGAGACTACTTGGTTCCAACGGAGGAAAGATTGTCTTGGCTACCAGGTCGAATTGAACTCCCTGCAACTGTAGTGGACACATATGGGTTGGAAGGGGTAGGGGTCATAGAACCCATGGGTCTCGACAATGGTGGTCTTGGGGCTTTCATGCTCATTGGAGGCCTTGCAACCGAGTTTGCAAAGTTTGTTGCAACTCTATTTGCAGCATTTGGTGGCGGCATTGCTCTAGAGGAGGAAGCTGGTAAGCCCAGTCGAGCAGCAATTATCTGTGTTCGCTCATGGTAAAGCCTTTGCCTTGACCTGTCCAATTGCTCCTTCACCCTCATTATGACTCCCTCCATCTCATTGAAGAACGATAATTTGGCTTCCATCTTATGTAACTGGATTGAGTTAAACCTTCTAAAACGTTAGACATTGCTCCAGTTGGATGTGCATAGGAAAAACAGACTGCATATATTTAGCAACTAACCTACCTGCTTTTCTATTAATGATGTGGTAAGTTGTCGGATTTGTTCCTCTTCCTGGTCTGCTAGAAGTTTTGCCTTCACTGCTGCTGCTGAGAGTGCTGTAACTGCAGCTCGCTTTAATTTATCAATGCTACTGTTATCTTCTCTCTCTGTAGAGTCATGGTTCTTGCTTTTACCTTCTTCGATCTTGTCTGCAGAGAACAATAAGATACACCCAAAATTGATCTATGCATTTTGCCAGCAGGTGGTTCTTAGAATACATACTTCTACAGAACCTTGTAAAAACACCATTATGTATCAAGTTTCAATTTTCCTAGCTGCTCTATGTAAAACCAATAAAGATAGAAAAAACTCAACCTTATAGAACCAACAGTTCCTTTTAGCCTTCTTTGTATATTTTAAATCAGATGCTATCTATCCCTACGTATTCCCATAAGATATTGCTAAGCATTTTGCAGTAGAGTTAGATTCTGTTAATGCGGCTTCCACTTCCTAACAAGATATTTGTAGAAGAAAAAGAGAGAAACCTGTCATTACTCCATTTTCATTTACTGAATTCGATGTGACTGGCTGTGGAGGTTCACTCCTTTCAGATGGTTGTGAAACAGACACCATTTGAACATCATTTGATGCCTCTGCAGGCTTCGTAGATTCCCCATCAGGGCTTGGTTTAACAGTTTTTTGCTCATTCTTTGATCTGGATGGAGAGCAGGAAGCTGTCTCTAGATTTTCTGATGCATCTGCTGGTTCAGATAGCTCTCCCACTGGCTTTGATGCAGCAGCATCACAAGGCTCATTCTTTTTCAGTTGAACAGAATCAGACATATCTACTTCCTTCACTGCTTTTGGAGGCTGAGAAGGTTCTTTAGCTGTTTCCTTCCCACCTGTCTCCTCTAGAGAACTTGGTAGAACCTGGGATGTTATGTTATTTGATACCCTTGTTACACTTGGTTGATGATCCTTTGATTGATTAATAATGCTGGATTCATTCAAATTAGCTTTTTTATCTTCCTCATTAGTGGCAAAATTGCTTGACTCTTTTTTATCCATGGTTAGGTCATTGGGTGAAGGTGATGTCGCATTCTCTTCACGAAGAGAAACTTCAGTGTTTTCGTCACCATGGTTGCTCAATGAACTTTTCTGATCCCCCTTGAGGCTTTCGTCTTCCGAGTGTTTCACATTCTGAGCACCCCGATTACCCGTATCATTGGTGACACTGTGTGTCTCTAACTGACATCAGATAACGTTCACAAATTGCTAAGTAAATATAAGCTTGGCATAGGTTAACATACCTCTTAGAACATGTTGGTTCCTTCTCATCTGGTGGATCTTCCAAAACAAAGCAGTTCCTGGCAGCCAGTTGAATGTTTGGACAAGTACCAGATAATGATTTAAGTGAACTCTGGGCCGAAGCAGCAGCAATGTTGGGTCCAACCAGATGAGCAAAGAATCCTGCCTGCAAATGGAGCAACACTATGTTTGTAACATATCACCAACAAATAGATGAGGTAAATGATGAATGGTGGAATAAGTGGATGAGAATACTATTTCAGAAGCCACGTACAAAATGGATAAATTTAGATCTGTAAATGAACTCAGTTTTCCCTTCATATACATCAATCGATAAAACCTAAACTAAATAGTTTTCCCTTCATATACATCAATCGATAAAACCTAAACTAAATACTTACACATTCAACTTACCAGTGCCATGACAGGATTTCCTACATCAGCAAATGAAAGTTTGCTTTCGGATGTTAAATTATAACCAACAGCTTCAAATGCCTCCCTTAGTGCTGTAAGGGCACAATTTTCAGTTGCTTCTAGTCCATCTTTTGGTACATTCATTTCTTCTGGCTTTAATGTTTCTTTAACACCTTTTACATCAGTTCCAGTTTTGGTTTCTGATGGTTCCTCACTACCCCCGACTTCTTTTTCATCTTCAGGTTTTGAAGTTTCCATCGGCGTAGTCTGGGCCTGATCTTCTTGAGTAGTCTTACTCTTTGTTGTTTCCGAGACATCTTTAGGGACAGTTGTTTCATCATTCATGGCAGCTGGGCCAGCAGTTTCTTTTGAATTCGTGTCTATGTTATTATCATCACAATTAAAAAATACATCCTCAATTGGCATTTGAACGAAATGCAGTATGCATTGTGCTTTTGTTTTCGTAGCAACATGCTCTGCAATCTCATTCCAGTTTTCTTTATAAAGTTCAAGTGCCTCAAGGAGGAGGAGGGTTTCCTGATCTGTCCACTTGCCACCACTAAGACCAGGGTCAGCAGGTTCCATGAGAATAAAATCTGATGAAGACATGCCAGAACCGAATGTCCCATTGTTAAAGCAATCAGTACATAAGTCAAAATCTGCCTGCCAAATACAAACATAATTGGATTATAAAGAATGGATCAATAAGTCAATAAATAAAACAGATTTACTAAATTAGTTATTCTTTCCATTTTAATCATTCACATTATTCAAAGATTGAAAGGCGTGCATATCAGATTGTGCAGGTGGCACAAACCATTTATGCTGATTTCTTATTTGTTGGACAAAGATCAATAGCAAAGAAAGTTTGTGGATTTCCAGTTTTATCTATCACTTGGCTTGAGCTGAAGATGTCATACAAATTGATTTTGTAGAAGTAAGCATGTATCAGTTCAATGCAGGAAACGTAGAAACATTGACTACCACCATAAGGATACTCAGAAAGATTAGTGCAGTTATTTTTCTCTTCATTGTGATCTAAATAATTTGAGGCTCATACAATTATTTATTAGTCAGTATTCAGTAACTAACCTGCTTCTGGCAATGGTAGCGTTTCCTAGAGCAATCAGCAGAACAAGAGTTGCAATGGTACTCAACAGATGGCCCCTCCGGATTCATCAAGTCCTCAGCGACCGCAGATTCTGGAAGTAGCCCAGATGGTAGAGATGGGCTCGAAAGGTTAGGCTTGGTAACAACTTGTGGGCGTGATTCAATTTCATCAAAGTGAAACAATTTTTCAAGCAAAGAATCCTTTTCTGTCATCCCATCTCCATCCCCATCCCCACTGGGATTAGGCACAGCAGAACCAGCTGGAGGGAATGGATGAAAATTAATCAAACCCCAGTAGTCCAGGAACTCCAATACCTCCTGCCTTGCATCCAAGTCACCGACTTCAAGATCTTCCAGATCTTTCAACTCAATCTGCTTGCTTGGATTTGCATGAAATTTCTTCACAATCCAATTGCGAATCTCCATGTATGCATCAGGGGTACGATTTGGGGATTTCCCATTAAAAAAAGAAGGCAAGATACTCTCTTCCAGATGGTGAATTTTTGTCCATGAAAACCATCCTATAAGTACAAAGAGAAGATGAATACAAAAACCAACAACATGAGGAAACACCAAAGAATCTTATAGTTCAGTTTCTTCTTTTTCAATCTTTATAGCTTCAAAATAAGATGCTTCCAATGAAGTCAATTATTAGCCCTAGTTTGCTCTCTGCTAATGAAAATAAGATCAACATTCTCTTTGCAGCTTGAGTACTGTGATCTAATCGTGTTTTTTCCTATGTCATATTCATGTTTAAGTGGATTCTGAGACATTCATGTATTAGTGTAGTATGGATTTTTTTATTATTTTTTTTTGGTTCTATGTAATATTTTACTTATGTTTTGCATATCGTGTCTAATATTGCAAGGTCTATTTCTCATGCATGGCTGATAAGAAATGAGCAGAACAAACTGGATGAATACTTATGTACCATTTCATTGTGAATACCATAAAAAAGACTTGGAATTCATATAGCATATAGAAAAAAAAAAATAAAGAAATAAACTCTCAAATTAACTATTCAAGAAAACATATTCAATTTTTTTTTCTTGTTTTCCACAATTGAGACAAAAAAACTACAATACAAACTAAATTGAACTCTAAATCAACAGAAAACGAAAAAAAATTCCACATAATTTCTCCAATTCACTACCTCCCAAGAAAGAATTCACCTCACTAATGCTGTAAAACAAATAGTTCACCCTTCATTCCCTTTCCTGCCCATTTTTCCATCAACCAAACAAGGAAAAGAAAAAGGGGAAAAGAAAAAACTCACCGCAATGATTAGGAACAACATGCGCATTACTATCACGAGACCTAATAGCCTCAAAATCAGCCTCAATCTTAGCTTCCAAAGCCTCCAACTCTTCACTTGCCTTTAATTCTTCCAAATCTTCCGCCTTTACACTTTGTTTCACCAAATTCGTCTCCTCAAGCTTCGCGCCACCCGATCCCGAACTCGAACCCAAGGCTAGGTTTCCACTAGGCACCCCTTGGCGAGCCCTGGTTAACGGACCGTAATGGTTAACGGGAGAGTGGGAGATCAAGTTTGACTTCTCCCGAGTAACCCGTTTCGACGGAGTTGATGAAGAACTAGACCCGGAAAGCGAATTAACTTTTCTCTTCAGCGCTCCACCCCGACGGCGAGTTGATGCCAGCTCCGGTTCCGCCGGGGAGTTAACCGCATCCCGGCGTTTCTCCTCCATCACGGGTCGCGGGGTTTGGTTCTATGGGGAAAAGGGTTTTCACTCGGTTCAGTGTAAAATTTGGTTGATTTGAGCCGAAAGCATAGTAGTGTGCATTATTGTAGTTATAAATTGGGCCGCATTTTGAAATGCTCAGCTGTGGCCCATTATTGTTATTGTTTTGGTCAAATTATGCTATTAGACCCTGTATAAGTTGTGCAGTATTGTTAATTTGATCAATTTTAGTTCTAATACTTTTTGAATTTTAAAATTTTAGTTCTGATTAAATGGTAGCAGTTAAATCTGTTTGATTAAATATGCTATTATTCATGTATTATGCGTAGATTTATAAATTTAGTCAATATTTTCAAGTGGATCATTCTTAGTCTCTATATTTTTTTATAATTTTAAAATTTTAGTCTTAATGCAAATGGCAATTACTAAATCTATTAACTGATTTTTTTGTAAGTAATATATGGAAATAACAAGATAACATAGCATTACACATGCAATAATATGTTTGACGTATCAAATTTTGAAAATAACATAAATTAACTTAATGAATTTAATAGTAACCATTTGATTAGGACTAAAAATTTCAATTTCTAAAAGTACTAGACCTGGAAATGACCAAATTAAACTATAGGTGCTAAATCCACAACTTATGCAAAGTACAAGGCCTAATAATGATTTTGACCTTTTTTTTTTCATTTTGTATCTTTGTCTTATCGTTAGAGAATTATTTATAGACTATCATAAACTTAATCCTAATAAATGTTTTCATTAGATTTTTTGTTGGACCTCTTTGGGTGCCTCTCTACCAGCATTCAAGGGTCACAATTCTCGTTTTGGTCTTGGATATTGATGTTAACCATCGACTTCAACATTGATTCTTCTAATTCCCTTTCCCTCAAATCTAAAGTTGGGCATTTTTCCTTCATATGTCTATAATGATTACATTGGAAGTAGATGTTAAGAAAAGTTTCATATTTCACTTGTTGAAAACTTCCATTCAAGAAAAATGGCCTCTAGAGCCACTATCAATATTATAATCAATCCTAATAACCTTATTTATAGTGTCACCAATCACATCATGAAGTTCGATATCTTCACAATGATAAGAATTATTTGTTGTCTGTAACATAACGATGGATCCCAATAGTTTCTCTTTGAATGACATCTTAGGATTATTGGACATCTCTTAATCATCATATACATAATATCCTTATACCTGACACAATAATCGAATCAAGTATAGGAATGCTATATTGATTGTTAGAATAACAGAATTTGACTTTTTGTTCAAAGTAAAATTATCACTTGTTGAATATTTTTAGTTAATTACCAAGATTAGGGATGAGCTTGATAATTTTTTAAAAGAACATCCTTGCATTTAAGATAGTATTCTAAAGTTAAATAAGGATTATTGTGAAAAACAGGGCACACGGTTGTGTTCTCGGGCTATGTGGATCTCGAGAACCGTGTGGTTCCAAAAACATTTACTTCTAGTATTCACATGGCCATGCCATAGCTCGTGTCTGCCACACAGTCGTGTCACATCTCGTATCTGCCACACAGCTATGTGGTTGGCCCGTGTAAATTTCAAGAACTGTGTCCCTGTTTGAAATTTTAAGTTTCCTTTGCCAATTTGATAACTTTTACCTCAAGTCCCTGCATACAACTTTCAAATGCAACCAAACCAATTTAAAATTAAGTATATAAATCGTTCATATCACTCATTTATTATTATACACTCACGTATTATTATACACCACAAGCATATTGAGTTTTTGTTTAAGTTCTCATAATTGATAAAGTTTGCAAAGTTTGCATTTTAGTCCTTCATACCCATTCTGATGTCCACTAAACTAACTAATAAATCGACTAAGGCAAATGCACCTATGAATTAATAGTATAGTTATGGTGAGCACAAATATCGTTCCCTTAAAGACTACAATTACTAGTAATTATCGTCTTCCTACTGTTTAACCTAATAATTCAAAAGATTGATTAAAACTAAAATTAACTATCTAAATTAACTTACGAGTGCGTTAAAGAAATAAATCACAAAAATAATAAAATATCAATCAAGTGACAAAACAATTCCTAGGTAAGAATTCACCTAGATTTCATCTATAATTCTCAATCTAATTTATGCAACTTTTGTTCTTAGTTCTTTGATCCGTAGAAAATCCCTAATTTATGCTAATATCTCTTTGGAGCATAAAAGCAACTAACTTTAGGTTGATTAATTAAAATTTCTTTCTAATTAAAACCTCTATTATTACATTAATTTGCTCTATGGATCCCCATATTAGATTTGACTCTAATCCGATAGATTTATATCGTCTTTATTTCTAGGATTGCATGCAACTCCGTCCAATTGTACAAGATTTAATAATAAGAAGAGTTTATTCAACCTCAAACTCATGCACATCAAACATGGATTAATACTCTAGAATTATCAACCCAAGAACAATTAAGCATTCATAATTGAAAACAAAGAACTAAGGTTTTATTACATAAAACTAGAAATCAAACAATAGAATCCATCCTAAGGTTTATCTTCCCTAGGCATTTAGAAAATTAGTTCATACTTGCAAGAAAAAACACCAAAAATACCATATAACCACTAAAATAAAATAAACTCATGATATATCCCTTGGAAATCAACTTGGACTCTTGAATCTTGATGGCGAACTGCTTGGAAATCCCCTTCAATGGTATTCTTTTGGGTAATTTTGTGCTATTCTATGATGATTGCTACCTCTCCTCTTTATTACCTTATTTATATCTTCTTAAAGTGCCAAAAAACCTAAAAAAATAGAACTTTTAGCTGTTAACGCACATGGTTCCCGAAATCCACACGTGCTACATACACGTATGGCCCACATGGTTGTGTGAAACTTTATTGCCCATGTGCAGCTTCTAAACTGCTCCAATGTTTTGATTTTCACTCATTTTTGCTTCTATTGCTCCCAAATGCTCTATTAAGCTTCAAAACATGAACTTAAAGGATTAAGAGCATATAATTCACAATTAACACCACGTAATCACCCAAAGATGCATAGAATTAGGCCAAAATATGTTACTTTTGACACTTATCACATTCACACACTATTTAGCCTATGTACATGCCAAATTAAACCAAAATTTAGTGTCATACTCTTCTCCATGCTTAGCAATGTGATGAGATGAGCTGATCACAACCTCAGTTCTAGATTTCCAAATCTATATTCAACCTACGCGTCAAAAATAAACGCGTTAAGTAGATGAAAGCTTAGTAAGTTTATATATATATATATTAAGTTTTGCTCATCACCATCATTAATTCAACCTTTTCCTTTCAAACACTTACCATAACTTACTACGTTACATTTTTGTTCGTTTAGACCACATTTTGTTTGGTAACGCATTGTAGACTAAATAGAACATTTAGGATAGGTGGAAATAGATGCAAAGTTGCACCAAAGTGCATCAACAGAACAGATGTGCATCGAAGCGCAATGTTAAAGCGGAGGGCACCATAGTGCAATCAAAACAAAGGACACTGAAATGCTAATAGAACAAAGGGCGCGCTAAATATCCTTAATGGCATGTCATCTATATCCTAATACTTCACATCTCGTCTACATGGCTTTACTTCCAATGAATTGTAGCATTTAATACATTTCAAAAGATACACTGTAATTTGTAACTTTTCACCATTTAATCCCCGATCATATACATGCCAAACTTGTAGATTTCATCACAAAATTAATATTCATAACTTTAATATTCTTCATTTAAACCCTATTTTTAGCATTTCAAATTATTATGACATATTTTTTTCTTTTCAATTTAGTCTCTTTTTCACCAGTAGTATGAATTACTTCATTTTCACATCATAAAATAGAATATACATAATTTACATAGATTTCCATCAACAATTATTTCATAAATTCATTTAACACTAGTAATTAAAACATCTAAATAACATAATTTTTAGCTAAATTAAAACTAAATAAGGTAAAATTCTTAAAGTACTTACAACCAAAGCTTATATTATAAGGTTTCCTTTCTTCTTACTCTTTGATCACCTCTTTTCCTTTTTCTTCAATTTGATCCTCACACTTTTTCTCTTTTCTTTAATGCCATATCAAAACATATAATATACTCATGTTAAAACCACAATCAAATAACTTTTTTATGTTATTTTATTGAAATAAACATGTATGTCATGAAGATTTCATCATAACTTACCTTAGTCACTTGAAATCACAACTTAATTCTTACTTTCTCTCTCCTTCAATACATCTATCAAGACTCTTCTCATGAAATTAAGGTAGCTAGTAAACTCCTCTATTGATTTTGCTAAGGAAACATGAAAGAAACTTGAAGAAATAAGCTTAGAAAGGTTCAAAAATGGTGGAAGGACCTAAATGTAATAAAAATAAAAGTCTAAAAGATGGAGAAAAATGGTGGTGGCATGGGAATGGGAAAGATGAATAACTTTTCATCTTTTCTCTTAAATTTTCTACACAATTCCACTAAAATATCTCTTAATTTTATAATCAATTTTTATTAATTTGCAAATTAATCCACCAATCCCATTTCAAAACAATTTCATTATTTAATCATTATGTTTCCATAATGATCTAATTTAGCTAATTACCATTTTGTCTTTTACCTTTTTTCATAATACATGAATCATACGTTATTTTAGTAAAATTTCACCCCTAGTCCTTCCTTCTTTTCAACCAATTCCATGTAATCATTTCAAACTTTTGATTTTCTCACTTTTGCCTCATTAATTTCTATTTTCCTACAATTTAGTCAATGTCTTAAATCAAGTTTTCTCATCTAATAAGCATTTCCTAATTTCTTATCTGCTCTAACTGTTTTCTAAATTGACACTCAAAATTCTTATTTTATCTATTTCGGAAATTCCCTACTACTTCCTAACCCAAAATATCATTGTACCTAACTTCGAGGCATAACGCGAATGTTACAATATAATTGGTCAAGGGATCTCCCTCTTTCAATCTAACTTTTTTCATGACTGGGCGCCTTAACTATTACTTCCAAGTAAAGATGTTCATCGGTTAGATTGAATTGGGTTTTGTGTAACACCTGACTATCTCTATCTGTAACAACTTAGTTTCTTTTGGTGTCAGAAACTCTGGTTTCAAAATGCAATTTTCGTAAACTTGTTCATAAGTTTAATATTTACGAGGCTAGAATAGAAATATATAAAATATTTATTTAATAATCTTTTTAATTGATAGCTAATTAAGGTACAAGTGTAACGACCTGAAAGTCAGTGGTATCGAAAAGTGTGGCTTTGGGACCCTATTTTCGTAAATCAGACCTTTAAATATTTTTATTAAATATTTACGGAGGTTTATTAGAAGTTAATTGAATTTTGGTCAAGTAGTTTTATCGAATTAGTGCTTAATTAGGGTACAAGGACTAAATCATAAAAGTGTCAATAGTGTAATTTGTAAGGAATTTTTAACTAGAAAAAGACTAAGGGACCTATGAAGCAATTAAACCATTGTAGGATTTATAGTGGATGTATCTTATAATTGAAAAAAAATATAATAAATTTATAATAAAATAAATTAAAATAAGGTAAAACATGTTGAAAGTGGAAAGAAAGAGAAAAAAAAAGGCATTATCTTCTTCAAAATCTATCCTTCACTAAATTCTTCAATTAATTCAATGGGTGGGAGAGTTTTTCCTAGAGTTTCAATACTTAGTCCCTCAATTTATTAACACCAACCCAGATTTCTAAAAAAAAGAAAGAAAAATGCAAAGTCGTCAACAAATAGCTTGAAGTTTACAGTTTGTGTTTCTATATCCTGAACTATTTCTAAATCGCTGCATATTGAATTATTTGTGCATGGTAAGAACATAAGGTGAGGCACTTTGTGATTATGAGATGTATTGGATTAATTTGAATCGATTTATGTTCATGTGGACTAAATTGAACATATATGAAAAATGTGTATATTTATATAAATAAGAAATTAAATACATGTTGAGTTGATCAATGCTATCATATATTTGAATAAATGATAAAAATGGAAGGTTTATAGTTAGAATGTTGATGTTGGATAAGTCTTCAAAATTCAAGTGATTGAATGATCTATAGAAATGTGAAATTGATATTGAAATGACAAATGGTTAGTAAATGGAAGTAATATATGAAAATGAATGTATATTTGAGGTATGTGAAGTTGTTGGTCACGCTTAGATATTACTAAGTTATAACTGTTTTTATCTTAGAATATGAGAAATGGTTAGATGACATATTAAATTGAATACATCATGCATTTTTAACCTATGCTACTCAAATATCTTATGTTATGTTATAGTGTTCGGATTATAGAAATACCACTGAGTTATACTTAATGTTCGGTTTTGTTTTCCGTGCACAGGTTAGGTACCTTACAATTTGATCATTGACTCAGCATCCAACGGTAATCCTAAACTCAAGTGTTGGTGATGTGTTCATTTTGGTTTGGGTATGTACCTAGGATGTCTTATGGCTATAATGATCTTTTTGTATTTTGTTGGTAATTGGAGATTATCTATATAATGTTTATGTATGTGATGAGAAAGGTTATGTTGTTAATGTCTTGCTAAATTAATTTGGTTATGTGATGAGAAAGGTTATATTGTTAATGTCTTGCTAAATTAATTTGGTTTATGTGATTCATGGTCTAATCGTTGATTTGATAATATGTTAGGTGATGTGGTTGATTGGTATTTAGTTGAAAGTGATAAATGGTATGCTATTGTTGATATTGTATTGAATAGTAAGTTTTGGTGTATGATTTGTGATTGAAGTTGGGTGGTTCATTATGTATTAAAAATGTTTTAATGGCATACGTTAGGTTAAGGTATATTGGCATGGATGAATGTGATAAATTGGTTGATTTTAAATTGTGAATTGAGGTGCCAATTGTGGCATATTGGTTATGCACTTAGGATAGTTGTTTTAAATGATGAATTTGGTTTGATTTTGATGATTTTGATTTTGTTGAATATGGTTTAAAATGATTATTTGTTGCTTAAGTGAACTAAGGTAAAAATCTTGCACTGAAAGTTAATTCCAATTACACACGGCCTGGCACATGGCCATGTGCCATACACGAGCATATGGCACGACCATACGGTCTGTAAGTTTTCAGGTGATTTTAGTGCACATAGACACAGTCTGATACACGACCCAACGATACTACCGTTTGACAGATTTTAGAATATTTGGACTTTTGACCTACACAGCCTTAATGAGAGTACACGGTTGTTCGCATGGCCGTGTGACTTTAACTCCATATAGAATCAGTTTGTTGCATGGTTTGCCTACACGGCTGTGTGCCCCATCCCACACGGCATTAGCATTTCCACACGACCAGGGGACACAGCTGTGTGACCCCTATTTACAGATTGTTCCCAATTTTTTGTTTTAGTTTCAAAATGATCCCTGTTTGTTACCAAGTTGGTTTTAAGCTTTTGTAAGCTCAATATTAACCCAAAATTGTTTGAATCACATGTTAACTTAATTATTTATGAACTATTTGATAATTAATTGAGATTTTGAATTATAATTTGTATGTAATTGTTTGGTATTTTTTTCGTAGCATCTTATTACTCAAGTTCGACAACCGGACTAGGTAAGGGGTGTTACACTATTGACCTAAGATTTAAGGAACGTTAGAACTAAATTGAAAGGATTAGCAAATTTTTGAAATCCATCGAGAAATTCAAAAATTTTAATGGTTGAATTGTGACTAGTTGGATTTCAATTCTAGTTTAGTTAGATGAGAACTGTCTGGTTCTATAGTGGGAGACAAAATGATTAAAGATGAAAGGTTGTGATGGTTGGTGAAGATCACGCCAAATGAGTATATAAATAGGTTTGTGTGGAGACATAATTCTATCAATTCTATATACCAATTTATCTCTCCATAGCATCATCTTCTTCAGTCGCTCTGAAGAAGAATAGGATATAACTGAAGGAAGCTCTGCATGTCGCAGCAATCGTGTGAATTGAAGTCTAGTAGTTGAGAAATTGAGCAACTAGTAAGTTTTCTTACCTCTCTGTACTTGTAAATTCAAGAGAGAAGTAGAGTAAGAACTCTTAACAGCTTTTGAATAATTATGGATTATGAGTTTTAAGGGTTGAACACCTTTAGTTTAACTGATAAACATTTTTCATGCTTAGCTGCCAGGATAAGCTAAACTATCAAGGATAAGAAAGCAATGTGAGTTTCTGTACTCCATCATTGGAATGCTGTGTGCTGGCATGATTATGTGTTGGGTACTGTGATGATGTATGAATTCTGTTGTTTATAAATGCTAAGCATGCATAAGGTTGAGTAGGTATATAAGTATCTGTTAGTGTGTCAGTATGTATGAAATGGTTGAGATTTTATGTTTGAAAAGCAGCGTACTCCATGATAATACGTTCAAAATTGCCATGTATTGCATTTTTGAACGGTGGGATACGAAGGAGAGATTATTACTGGGTTAGATGAAGTTCAGATTAGGAATGGACACTCTGTATACTGTCATACGGTGTTGTTGGGTGCAAATCGTGATGTACGAAGCTCTGGGTCTTGCAGAGTGGACACTTTGATGTTCGAGCATCAAGGTAGTTATGGCTAAATTGTAACACCCCTTACCCGGGTTCTACGCCAGAACCAGGCCCGAGGCATTACCATATTAAAACTACTTGATCGCCACTTAGGCTCATCGTGACTACTCTCCTTAGTCACCTCAATAACCTCATTCACGACTTACGAGGCCTCACTCATCACACGAGAGCTCTCGAGACTATTCTGGAACTTTTTCAAACCTTAAAATTTTTCTCTTTTGTACAGGGCTAACACGCCCATGCAAGAAGAGACACGCCCGTGTGTAGTCACACACGCCCATGTCCTCAAAACGTGCATAAAAACCCAAGCATACTGCCAATGCCCTACGGTTAGGGTACACGTCTGTGCTCTCCAACCGTGGTAAACACTGACTTCACTCGCACGGCCTAGAGTCTAGACACACGCCCGTGTGGGTAGCTCGTGGCCTAATCTAACTTAGAATTTCAACATGCAGGGGACACACGGTCAAGTTACACGCCCATGGGCTGACCGTGTGTCACACATGGCCTAGACACACGCCCGTATCTCTATCCACATGGACAAGAACAAAGCTATTTGCTAAGCCCATCTTACCCATATAACATACACAACATGCACTCATTCAACACATTCATAATCAATCCAATTAAAAACACCATCTCACATAGATAACTACATCTTTTCCATATAATGTAAAATAGCCAACAACTATGGCATTATACAAAATGTATCATCCATCTAAAGACCAACACATCTTAACTATATACAACAAAATCCACTAATTTGTCTAGCCCCTATACATGCCATATACAAAACATTGAGTCTCATGTACCAGATTGTGCTGACAGTGTGGACGATCTTCTAATCGATCCTCGTATCTCGATTCAACACTTTTTCTCTATAAGATAAGGGAAAAGAAAAGGACTAAGCTTTGAGCTTAGTAAGTTTACACATAAAAAATTAAGCATCCTAGTATAAGCTAAACAACAATTAGCATTATAATAACATACACAACATATCATTAATTCTCGATAACACATCCACACAGCTACCTTACTCAATAATACAACCACACAGCTAATCCACACAGCTAATGCCTCGGTGGTTTCGCACTTAGCCCACCACAATCAATTAATAAGGTAGTATCGCACTTAGCCTACCACAAAGGTAATCATAGTGGTCTCGCACTTAGCCCACTAAACAATATACTTAAAGATAGCATATCACACAGCCCAGCTCATCATCGTTAAGCATTAAGGTGGTATCGCACTTAGCCCACCATCTAACATTATCACTACTCATACACATAACTGTTTACTCATTCATTCATGATATCTACCACATTCATTCTACTTGAACCACATAGGTTCTCAATCATTCTCAATCATGCTACACACTAGATAACATTAACAAGTTGTAAGTATGAATGCATCATTTATGCATAGACTTACCTCGATACTCAAAAGTATAGAAACGTGCAAATTTAGTCCACCATCTTGCTCTTGCCTCGGTTTAATCTGGGCTTCATCTTTCTTGATCTATAATGAATAAATCAACTTATTCAATACAAACATTGACTAAATTGACACTTATCTCATACTTTGGCAAAATTACTCTTTTGTCCCTAAATTTTTTCATAATTACACATTTGGCCCAAGACTCGTAAAGTGATTTTTATTCAACTTTATAACCTTTCATGTTTAGCTGAATCACTTACTAAACTAAATCATTCATCAAGTCTCACTAAATCACACATGTATGACCAAACTTAAAACTTTTACAAATTAGTCCATACATGCATTTTCATGGAAAATCACTTAACAAAAGATGTTTCTACTACATCAAGCTTTCATAATCTTCCATAAAACATCAAAATACAAGCATGTCATACATGGCCACATTTTTTAACATCCATTATAGCTTATCAAATAGCTAAAAATAGCTTACTCATGCTACAAGGACTTCAAAAATACGAAGAATATCAAAAACGGGGCTTGGATGCACTTACTAGCAAGCTTGAAAAATTGGAAGAACCCTAACAATGGCTCTTGGAATTTTCGGCAGCCTTGGAGAAGAAGATGAATGAATTTTGTCATCTCTTCCCCTATTTTAATCATTTAATAACCAAATGACCAAAATGCCCTTTTTGACAAACTTCCTATTTAACTCATTCATGCCCAATTTTGTCCAAAAATTAGAAATTGGGAAAATTGCTATTTAAGGACCTCTAATATATATTCTAAAGCCATTTCACACAAATAGCTTCTAGAATCTCACATTTTGCAACTTTTGCAATTTAGTCCTTTTGGACAATTCAACCGCAATTTTACAAAATTGCTTTATGAAACTTTCACACTAATATGCTAACATAGCATAAACCTCAAAACTCATACATAGAGCTCAGATTTGTGGTCTCGCACCACTCTTCCGACTAGGCCCTAAACTGGGATGTTACAACTCTCTTCCCTTTAGAGATTTTCGCCCCCGAAAATCTTACCAGTAAAGAGGTTTGGAAGTTGCTCTCTCATAGTCTCTTCTGTTTCCCACGTAGCCTCTTCCACACCGTGTCTCTGCCACAACACTTTCACTAGTGCTATGCTCTTATTTCTCAACTATTGCACCTCTCGAGCCAAGATCTTAATCGGCTCCTCTTCATAAGACATATCCGGTCTTATTTCAATTTCCGTTGAAGGAATCACATGTGAAGGATTGGAGCGATACCGTCACAACATCGATACATGGAATGCATTATGAATCTTTTCCAACTCTACCAGCAAAGCCAACCGGTAAGCCACTGGTCCAACTCTGTCTGTAATCTCATACGGCCCTATAAATCTTGGACTCAACTTTCTTTTTAGTCCAAATCTCATAATCTTTTTCCATGGGGACACTTTCAAAAACACTTTGTTTCCCACCTCAAACTCAATCTCTTTTCTTTTCAAATCTGCGTACGACTTCTGTCGGTCCAATACAAAGGAGTCCGACACTTACGACCATATAAGGTCTCATACGGGACTATCCGTATACTTGCCTTGTTATAAGCAAATTCGACCAAAGGTAGATATCTCTCCAACTACCTACGAATTCTAACACACAGCATCGAAGCATATCTTCGAGAATTTAAATTACTCTTTCAGACTGACCATCAGTTTGCAGATGGAACGCAGTACTGAAATTCAACCTCGTACCCATGGCTTCTTGCAACTTCTTCCAAAATCTCGAAGTAAACCTCGGATCTTTATCCGATATAATAGACATAGGCACACCATGCAATCTCACTATCTTTGCAACATACAACTCAGCTAACTTATCCAGTGAATAATCAACACGTACTAGAATAAAGTGAGCCGACTTCGTTAGTCTATCCACGACAACCCACACAATGTCTTTCTTTTTCAGAGTCATCGACAACCCCGTTACAAAATCCATGGTAACCCAATCCCACTTCCATTCGGGAACCATCACTGGCTGAAGCAATCCCGAAGGCACTTGATGCTCAGCTTTCACTTGTTGACAAATCAAACACTTTGCTACAAATTCTGAAATATCTCTTTTCATACTCAGCCACCAATAAAACTCCCTCAAGTCATTGTACATTTTTGTACTGCCCGGGTGCACTGACAAATACTATGTGCCTCATGCAAAACCTTTCAGATTAACTCTTCCTCTCTAGGTACACAAATTCTGTCACGGTATAACAAACAACCATTCGAGCCCACTCGAAAATTAGAATCACTTTCTAATCCGCACTTAGCTCTCTTTACTTGCATCTCACTGTCATTTCTCTGAGCCTCACATATTTGTTGAACAAATAGTGGCTTAACTCTCAATTCTGCCAAAATAGCACCATCATCAGCTATTGCTAAACTCGTGCTCATAATTCTTAGAGCATACAAGGATTTCCTACTCAGGGTATCCACAACCACATTCGCTTTTCCCGAATGATAATCAATGACTAATTCATAGTCTTTCAATAACTCAAGCCACCAAATATCTGATCCATCAAATATTCTGATCCATCAAATATCTCAAACTCTTGTGATCCGTAAAGATTCAGGACTTCTCACCATACAAGTAATTTTGCCAAATCTTTAACGCGAAAACAATCACAGCCAACTCCAAATCATGAGTCAGATAATTCTTCTCGTGCGGTTTTAGCTGTCTCGAGGTGTAAGTGACTACCTTACCCTTTTACATCAACACGCAACCGAGACCATTAAACGACGCATCACTGTAAACCACGAACTCTTTTCCTGATTCTGGTTGAACCAAAACTGATGCCTCAGTCAACATTGTTTTCAGTCTCTTAAAACTCTGTTGACATGTCTCAGTCCATTCAAACTTGACATCTTTATGCAAAAGTTTTGTCATCGGGGTAACAATCACAGAAAACCCCTTTACGAAACGTCTGTAATATCCTACCAATCCCAAGAAACTTCTAATTTTCGACACGTTCCTCGATTGTTTCCAATCCACAATAGCCGAAATATTACTTGGGTCAACTCTAACACCATCACCCGACACAATGTGTCCTCAAAATCTGACCTTTCGGAGTCAAAACTCACTTTTGCTAAACTTAGCATACAACTGCTTATCTCTTAAAGTTTGCAAGACAATTGTCAAATGCTCTTCATGATCATTCTCATCCCGAGAATAGATCAATATGTCGTCAATGAAGACAACCACAAACTTGTCCACATATGGTCTGAAAACACGGTTCATCAGATCCATAAAAATCGCAGGTGCATTCGTTAAACCAAACGGCATAACCAAAAACTCATAATGGCCATACCTTGCTCGAAATGCAGTTTTCAACACATCTTGCTCTTTCACTCTCAACTGATAGTAACCAGACCTCAAGTCTATCTTGGAGAACACTGTAGCTCCTTTCAGTTGATCAAAAAGGTCATCAATCCTTGGTAAAGGATACTTATTCTTCACCGTCACCTTGTTGAGCTGTCTATAGTCTATACACAACCTCATAGACCCATCTTTCTTCTTCATAAATAATACCGAAGCACCCCACGGTGAGTAACTCGGTCTTACAAAACCCTTATTTGTCAACTATTGCAACTGTACCTTCAGTTCTTTCAACTCTAAAGGTGCCATTCTATATGGGGAGATTGAAATCGGTGTCGTTCATGGAATCAACTTAATCCCAAACTCGACCTCTCTCACTGAGGGTAATCCGGGTAACTCTTCTGGGAATACATCCAGATACTCGCATACTATCGGCACTGTTTCAAACTTCACTCCAACCTCTCGAATATTCAACACGAAGGCGAGATAGGATTCACACCCTTTTCTCAAACATTTCTTAGCCACTAGGGAAGAAATCATCACTGGTAGACTATCCAATCCACCTGATTCAACCTGAACCATATCTCCACTCTCACATTTCAATTCAATGTACTTACTACCACAGTTCACTAAGACATTATGGCCAGTTAACTAATCCATGCCAAGGATTAAGTCGAACTCATCAAACGGTAACAACATAAGGTTTGCTAGAAAACAATGATTCTCAATCAATAAAGGATAATTTTTACACACTTTGTCCACTAACACATGCTTTCCTAACGGGTTTGACACCTTAACCACAATATTCGTAGACTCAACGGTCATACTCAAACTAGATGCTAATCTCATGCAAATATAAGAATGAGTAGACCCTGGATCTATTAAAGCAATAACAAAGGTGTCATGGAGAGAAAAAGTACCCATTATCACATCTGGGGAGGATGCCTCTTCGCGGGTGTGAATAGCATACGTCCTCAGATACCCGACCCTCCGGTCTCACAGCAGAGTCTCTGGACACACCTCTACCATGATTCCCAGCTCTCGGGTTCCTAGGTGGTCTACCTCTTGTAGACACATCACTGGATCTTATCTCTTGCTTCTCTTCCTTATCATCCCTCTCGGGGCAGTTTCGGATAAAGTGATCGGGGGAACCACATTTATAACAGTTCTGATTGTTACCCCAACACTCTTCGGTGTGATTTCTACCGCAACTTGGACACTCTTGTTTGCTCTTTGTATTGCCCACACTTTCCATCGAGGTAGCTTGGACTTTCGAACCCGAACGAGCATTGCCCAAGTCTTAATGCGAGTAACCCACTGGTGCTGTCGGCCGAGGATTCCTTTCCTTGGATCTTTTCAATTGGGCTTGATACGGCTTGCCTATCGGCCTCTTTTTAGCATTTCGGGCTTCACCATAGCCCTTCTCTTTTCCTTACTCAACTCTTCGGCCTTACTTGCCCTTTCTACTAGCACAACAAACTCTTTCAACCCCAAAATACCCACTAGGAGTTTGATGTCCTCATTCAATCCATCTTCGAACCTTTTACACAAGATGATCTCTGTCGACACACACTCTTGAGCGTATTTGGTAAGCCTAACAAACTCACGCTCATATTCCGCTACTGCCATTCTTCTTTACTTCAACTCAAGGAATTCCTTCATTTTCCGATCAGTAAATCGTTGGCTTATATACTTCTTCCGAAAATCTTCCAGAAAGAAGTCCCACGTCACCCGCTCTTTCGGGACCACTAATGTTAGCGTCTTCCACCATTGGTATACCGAATCCCTCAGCAAAGATACGGCACACTTTAAGCTCTCTTCAGGTGTACATGAGAGTTCATCAAACACTCTCATCGAGTTCTCTAACCAGAACTTCGCCCTCTCAGGGTCATCATCTACTTTTGCTCTAAACTCCTCAGCCCCGTGCTTCCTAATCTTATCCACCGGAGGTTTCGATATCCTCACAACATCCATACCTTAAGGAGCCACTGGATTTGGCTGAGGCATAGGAGGAGGTGGAGGAGGTTGAGCATTAGGGTTCGCTCGAACATAATCCGAGTACCAATTACTCATCATCTAGAGAAAGGCTTCTCGTGCCTCTTCTCCTTGACCCCTGGCCTCGGGTCTGTTTTGTATAGGCACGGTTTCTTACGCAGGAGTCGGTGCATTACTAGCTGCTTCATCAGCAATAGATTGATCGGGATCCATATACTATATAAAACAAGATTTAAAATCATTAGAAGCCACCACACTATCATTGTACACTTATGGCATGTATAGCTAGACTCTTACACCCGCTACGGTAGTCCTAGAACCGACTAAACCATAGCTCTGATACCACTAAATGTAACACCCCTTACTAGGGTTCTACGCCAGAACCGGGCCCGAGACATTACCGTATTAAAACTACTTGATCGCCACTTAGGCTTATCGTGACTACTCTCCTTAGTCACCTCAATAACCTCATTCACGACTTACGAGGCCTCACTCATACATACAAGAGCTCTCGAGACTATTCCGGAACTTTTTCAAACCTTAAAATTTTTCTCTTTTGTACAGGGCTAACACGCCCGTGCAAGAAGAGACATGCCCGTGTGTAGTCACACATGCCCATATCCTCAAACCGTTTATAAAAACCCAATCATACTGCCAATGCCCCACGGTTAGGGTACGCGCTTGTGCTCTCCAATCGTGGTGAATGCTAACTTCACTTACACGGCCTAGAGTCTAGACACATGCCCGTATGGCTAGCTCGTGGCCAAATCTAACTTAGAATTTCAACATGCAGGAGACACACGGTCAAGCTACACGTCCATGGGCTGACCGTGTGTCACATATGGCCTAGACACACGCCCATGTGTCTATCCACATGGACAAGAACAAAGCTATTTGCTAAGCCCTTCTTACCCATATAACATACACAACATGCACTCATTCAACACATTCATAATCAATCCAATTAAAAACACCATCTCACATAGATAACTACATCTTTTCCATATAATGTAGAATAGCCAACAACTATGGCATTATACAAAATGTATCATCCATCTAAAGACCAACACATCTTAACCATATACAACAAAATCCACTAACTTGTCTAGCCCTTATACATGCCATATACAAAACATTGAGCCTTATGTACCAGAGTGTGCTGACAGTATGGGCGATCTTCTAATCAATCCTCGTATCTCGATTCAACACTTTTTCTCTATAAGATAAGGGAAAAGAAAAGGAGTAAGCTTTGAGCTTAATAAGTTTACACAGAAAAAATTAAGCATCTTAGTATAAGCTAAACAGCAATTAGCATTATACTAACATACACAACATATCATTAATTCTCGATAATACATCTACACAGCTACCTTACTCAATAATACAACCACATAGCTAATCCATATAGCTAATCCACACAGCTAATGCCTCGGTGGTTTCGCACTTAGCCCACCACAATCAATTAATAAGGTAGTATTGCACTTAGCCTACCACAAAGGTAATCATAGTGGTCTCGCACTTAGCCCATTAAACAATATACTTAACGATAGCATCGCACACAGCCCAGCTCATCATCATTAAGCATTAAGGTGGTATCGCAATTAGCCCACCATCTAACATTATCACTACTCATACACATAACTGTTTACTCATTCATTCATGATATCTACCACATTCATTCTACTTGAATCACATAGGTTCTCAATCATTCTCAATCATTCTCAATCATGCTACATAGTAGCTAACATTAACAAATTGTAAGTATGAATGCATCATTTATGCATAAACTTACCTCGATACTCAAAAGTATTGAAACGTGCAATTTAGTCCACCGCCTTGCTCTTACCTCGGTTTAAATCTGGGCTTCATCTTTCTTGATCTATAATGAATAAATCAGCTTATTCAATACACACATTGACTAAATTGACACTTATCTCATACTTTGGTAAAATTACTCTTTTACCCCTAAACTTTCTCATAATTATACTTTTGGCCCAAGGCTCGTAAAGTGACTTTTATTCAACTTTATAACCTTTCATGCTTAGCTTAATCACTTACTCAACTAAAGCATTCATCAAATCTCAATAAATCACACATGTATGACCAAACTTAAAACTTTTACAAATTAGTCCCTACATGCATTTTCATCGAAAATCACTTAACAAAAGTTGTTTCTACTACATCAAGCTTTCATAATCTTCCATAAAACATCAAAATACAAGCATGTCATACATGGCCACATTTTTAAACATCCATTATAGCTTATCAAATAGCTAAAAATAGCTTACTCATGTTACAATAGAGGTGAACATGGGCCAGGCCAGGTCGGGCCCAACTAAAAATTTAGGCTCGTTCATTGGGCACGGACGGGGCCGGGCCCAAAAAATGGGCCTAAAATTTTGCCCAAGCCCGTCCCATATAAAAATGCTAAAACCCGAGCTCGGCCCGGACCGCACATATTAATTTTTATATTATTTTATATAATTTTTAAATATATATAATACATCAAAAATACTAAAAAAATCAAAATAAATATTTTTCAACAAATTGAAAATAAATTTTAAAAAATATGTAGACTTAAATAAGACTAAAATAGATGCAACTTAACAAGCAAATGCCTCTAAAATAATAACAAAATTAACAAATGTCTTTCAAATAATAACCAAAATTAACAATAAAATAAGTTTTATATAATATCTAAACAATAACAACAAAATAATAGAAACATAATAGTAAAATGGTAGCAAAATAAGGAGAAAAACAATAAGAAAATAATATTAAAAAACAGTTTTTTTTCCTTTAGTGAATTCGGTTCGAGTCGGGCCGGGCCTGGGCCAAAAATGCCTTACTTGAGCCCGGCCCATTTTTTAAACGGGCCTTATTTTTTTGTCCAAGCCCATTTTTGGGCCTATATTTTTGCCCAAACCCTCCCACATTTCGGGCGGGCCTTCAGGCCGGGTCGGGCCGCCCTGCCCATGTACACCTCTATGCTACAAGGACTTCAAAAATACGAAAAATATCAAAAACGGGGCTTGGATGCACTTACTAGCAAGCTTGAAAAATTGGAAGAACCCTAACAATGGCTCTTGGAATTTTCGGCAGCCTTAGAGAAGAAGATGAATGATTTTATCATCTTTTCTCCTATTTTAATCATTTAATAACCAAATGACCAAAATGCCCTTTTTGACAAACTTCCTATTTTAACTCATTCATGCCCAATTTTGTCCAAAAATTAGAAATTGGGAAAATTGCTATTTAAGGACCTCTAATATATATTCTAAAGTCATTTCACACAAATAGCTTCTAGAATCTCACATTTTGCAACTTTTGCAATTTAGTCCTTTTGGACAATTCAACCTCAATTTCACAAAATTGTTTCATGAAACTTTCACACTAAAATGCTAACATAGTATAAACCTTAGAACTCATACATAGACATCAGATTTGTGGTCTCGTACCATTATTCTAACTAGGCCCTAAACCGGGATGTTACAAAACTGGAGGAATAGTGATGGTCACAAAACTAACTATAAATACGAAAAAAAGGCAAGCATACCTATCGAACAATCGTATAGTTATAGTGAGTAGGGAATATCGTATCCACAAGGACTAAAAGTATTAGTAATTACCGTCTTCGTATTATTTAGCCAACAAACTGAAGTGATTGTTTTTAATCTAGATTTACTAATCTAATTTAACTAAGAACGCAACAGAGAATGAAATATGAAAATAATCGAAGATAACCAATGAGATAGACAATATCCAGGAAATAATCCACCTAGACTTCACCTATTATTATGAATCTGAGTTAAACTATTGTAACGGGCCAAATCTGCCCGGGTCCACAAAACAAACCCAACTAAGGCCCAATTCAGAAGCCCAAACCCAAAATCAAAATTTTCTAACCCTAGGTGTGCCGCACCTAGGGCCTTCTGACATCCACTTGCTCTGCCTCTGCCGAAGCCCCCTGCCACCGCCCATATCCTGTAAAGAGATGGCAAACACGCAATAGGGTAAGAAACAGCAAGAAAATAGGAAAAATGAATAGCAAAAGCAAATTTTGTAACATTTTTCTTGGCTATAAAAGACCAAGGACGAACCAATTTAAAGGGGGATTTTCTGAATTCAAAAAAAAGAAAAAACGAACACGGAGAAATAAAAAACAAGAATAAAAATTTGAAGGTTGATTTTCGTTTTTCCTTTCTACTTTATTATTATTACTATTGATTTCTATCTATTTTTATTTATTATTTTTAAACTTTTAAAACAAAATAAAAAAGAAAAAGGAAGAAGATACCTGAAAAGGCTCGTGGTCCTGTTGTCGGAGATCCCCTCCGTCGTTGGGATCGGGCTCAAAACGCGGGCAAGAGACTCCTTCCTTTCGGTTTTCTGGGCTAGGGGAAGACTCGGCCTTTTGGCTTGCTTTAAAAAGCGTTTGAACGACATCTTTTCGCCTTTCCGGCCACCACGCATAGCAGCCGCCGGCGGTGGTTCGACGACGGGTTCTAGGCCGGAGTCAAGGCTAGGGGGAGAGGGTCTTTGAACTTTTTCTCTGAAGGGAGGAGTAAATATGATTTTTAAAACAAAAAGCTGCTTTTATAATACATGGAAACGACGCCATTTCATGCAAAGGCCATTAGCGCCAAAACGACGCTGTTTGAAGAGGATCCGCGCGCGCGACCCAACCCGTCCAGAGGATCTGCGCGTTTTCGTTAATTGGGCTAATTGCCCTTTTGGTCCTTCCGCATTTTTCTATTGCTTCAATCTGGTTTTTTCTTTTCTTTTACATTTACCATGCAAATTTTATTTTAATCTCAATTTAGTCCTTGTTAATGCTGCGCGTTTTGAAGGACCAGGATTATTTCCCATCTGGTCCCTCCTCATTTTCGTGCGTTACACAGGGGCCCCGATTCATTTTTTTCTTTTAAATTTGGACCTTTAATTTTACTTTTATCTTAATTTAGTCTTTTTTTTAAATTTTCTTTCATTAGTTTTGCTATTTTATCATTAATTCAATATTGATATTGTTATGATTAATATTACTGCTATCATTTTTATTATTAATATTATTGTTATTACTATTACTATTATTTTATTATTAACAGTATTATTTCTTTTTTGTCACTAATATTTATTTAGATATTTTACTATTATTATTCATTTGCTGTTATTATTATTACTATCATATTTTTTTATTTTATTTATTTATTGCTATTATTATTATTATTATTATTCTATTTATTTTTATGATTTTATTATTGTTATTCTTATTTCACTATTTATTTGCTCATTCATTCATTCATTTATTTATTTATAAGAATTAGATTTATTCACGTATTTGCTTATTTGTTATTATCGTTATTTTTAACATTTTTTATTTTTATTCCTTTCATTTTTGCATTTTCGTTGCTATATTATTTTTATTCTTAATATTATTTTATTTAGTTTTTGTGCATTATCCATTTTGTTTTATTTCTAAGATTCCATATTTTATTGATTATGCAAGTGGATCATTAATAATTGTTATTATTACAATCATGTTTGCATCGTCAAAATATTTCATCCATCATCGTACTATACTTTAAGTTCGGATATATTTATTTATTAAAGTGTTATTTTTTAAACAAAATAAGCATACTGTAAACATTATGTCTAATATTAATCAAACAAATTTTCAAAATAAAGGCAATGTTCGGTATTTGGAAATTCGAAATATCGTGCCCTAACTTACTGGGTTGCGATTTTTCTCGTTGAATCTAAATAATCGAATACCCTTTTAAAATACATAAGTTTTAGAAAGCTTATTCTCGAGGATTCGAGATGTTGTGTCCTAACTTACTGGATGTGACATTTTGTTACCTTGAGATAAGATTTTTTAGGCAATGTTCCATGTTTGGAAATTCGAGAAATCGTGCCCTAACGTGCTGGGTTTCGGTTTTTCGTTTGGCCAAATAATCAAATATCCTTTTGATATTTTCAATGCATGAGTCTCGGGAATCATGAGATGACCTCGAATTTGAGGATTTAAATTGTCATGTCCTAACATGCTGGTTGTGATATTTTATTCCTTCGGAAGCGAGAGAATCTTAATATCCAATTCGAGAAAATTTAAATATTTTTAAAAAGAGATCGTATTTTTAAAAAAAATTTCAAACTTTCAACTTTCGAAATTAAGACATTAAATAATCAATTAGGTACCAAGTTTGGGCGTGACGAGGGTGCTAACCCTTCCTCGCACGTAGCCGACTCCCGAACCCGATTTCTCAAAACTTCATAAACCAAGAATCATCATTTTGATAAATTTAAACTTTTATTGAAATGATTGAATCACGAGGTGACCCGATCACACCTCATCAAAAAATGATTGGTGGCGACTCCCTTTTTTTCGTTTTCATTTTTAAAATCCAAGTCGACCTCCGTTTTTCAAAAAAATGGTTACAACAACTATTTATTCACTTGTGTCTTGATCCTTAGAAATCCCTAAATTATGTTAATATCTATTTTAAGAGTAATTCAACTGACTCTAGGTTGATTAATTGAAATCTCTTTCTAATTAAAACCCCTATCGTCGTATTAACTTGATCTATGGGTTCCTTTATTAGATTTGACTCTAATCCGACAGATTTATGTCATCCTATTTCTAGGGTTGCAATCAACTCCGCTTAATTATGTTAGATCTACTCTTAAACAGGGACTTTTGCTCCACTAAATAAGCACATTAAACTTGAATTAATATCTTGAAAATATTAATGCAAGGGTTAAGAACACATAATTAAGAACAGGTATTTATCATGTAATTCAGATAATTAAATAATAAGATTCATTATAGGTTTCATCCTCCCTAGATATTTAGGGAGTTTAGTTTATAACGTAAAAGGAAAACATATCAGAATAAAGAAAACAACAAGACAAAAGAACCCAAAAACTTCTTAAGAAAATTAATGGAGGTCTTCAATCTTGAATGAGATCCTGCTTCTGAATTGATTCCGACGACTTCCTTCGAGTAATTTCTTCATTCTACTCTACCTGTTCCTTTAGATCTTCTTCTAGTGTGTATTTATAGACTTTAGAATGCTCAGAAACCCTAAAAATTAGCTTTTTCTGTGTGAAAACAAAATAGGGTGCGACAGGGACGGGCGTGTGATCCTCTCGTGTGAGAATGCCCAGGCTGTGTGCAAATTTGACATGGCTCGTGATCGACACGGGCTGGACACACGCCCCGTGTGCTCAACCCGTGTAGTATTGGCTTAGCTCTGTGGATCCTTAAGATTGCCCATTTTGTCTGATTTTGGCCCGTTTTCCGCTCCTTTGGCTTCCTTATGCTCTCCTAAGTATAGAAACATGAATATAAAGGATTTAGGAGCATTGAATTCATAAAATTATATAATAAAACATCTAAAAATACGCTAAGCATGGGATTAAAATGTGTTACTTTTATGGTTTATCAAATATCCCCACACTTAAGTGTTTGCTTGTCCTTAAGCAAAATCCTCAACTCACAATTAAATTAAACTTTCTCAATTCATAATTCTCATCAATAATGTTTAATCAAAATTCACGAATAATCACACATTGATAATTTAATTAAGAGAGCACTAAAGATTCAAACAATCCAAGTTACACATTTTTATAAATGAAAACATAGGTGTTTCCCTTTATCTAAATAATTACCTTTAATTCAAAACCGACAAGATTCGACATCCTCACTAAAGATTCGCTCAAATCACTCAAAGTGTTTAAGGTTCAAAAATTAAGCACTCAAAAGTCAAACATGAAAAGTTATTACCATAAGCTTGCACGAACATCAAATCTCCACCACTATAAAATGAGATGATACACAAATTAAAAGGTCTTTAAAGGGTTGTAATGGGGCTTGGGTTAAAGGTGTGGATAAAGACTAAAAAAGAAGGTTAGAATTGAGATCGAATTGATAAATTACCTACTAGAAAAATGAACTAATACTGAAAAAGTACATCAATCAAAATAATTAAAGCAAATCACGAGCTTCTTCTCAGAAAATAAAATTAATTACTTAAGCTTAAACTTAAAGGACTAGTAATATATATTTCCACTTTTTTTTTACGATAATAAGAAATAATTTAACAATTGAAATAAAAGAACATAGTTAGGTAACTAACCAAATCAAATCTCGACAAAAAGGGAGTCAATAAAATGGGAACAACGAATCAAAAATGAGTTTTGGGTTAATATTAATGGGTAAGTCAAGAAACTGTTTATTAGGCTCAAAGGGGTTCACTAGGGTTAATTATGAAGGTAGGCTTTTAATGGAACAAGTGGGTTAAAACCTAGATGCCTTTATCATCTCAGTATATCAAATGAAAGGTGTGGTCTCAACATGTATAATCGAAGCAAGTTCTAGAATAACAAATTAATATTGACACACTCATAACCAATAATAAAGTGAGCAAGAAAAGTGTATGCTCTAAAGGCTCAAAATCTCACAAAAATTACGGTTTTTGATGTTAATCTTGTAAATTTCAAACTTCAAGATAATATTTAAATTTAGGGAAAACAACCTAACAAATTTTTATTTCTGAAAATAAACTTCTTATGCTTGATTCTCTAATGTCTTAAAGTTTAAACAATCAATGCACAATTACCTATGACTTAATCCAAAACATATCAATAAAAATCATAAGTCAATAGAAATTCATTCTAATAGTAATATGAGAAAATTACTTAAGAACAAGACTGTAACACCCCTTACCCGAGACCGTTGCCGGAGTCGAGCACAAGGCATTACTAATCTTAACTACTAATTCAACATAAAATTTAAATCTGTCCATCTGCGTCATAGTAACTAAATTATTTTTATCTGGAGCTATAGAACTCCAAATTAGGATCCGTTAATTTTCCCTGAAACTAGACTCATATATCTTTTTACAATAATTTTTCCAGAATTTTTCATGTGGCCAATTAGTACAGTTTATTCGTCAAAGTTTCCCCTGTTTTACTGTTCAACTATTCTGACCTCTCTTCGCTATGAATAAAATTACTCTTCGCACAGAATTCATATGACCTTCTTATTTACTAAAGTTCCCTGCCATTCACAACCATTGTTAAAATACTTCACATAGTTGAGCTCAACATTAACAACTACTCAATCTCTTCCATTTGATTCACTCATTTTATATTACTTCTTATCAAATTAGGAAACGTCTTACGCAATTTGAGTACGCGTCGTTGCTCGAGTGCCACGTTTCACAACTCGGTATGGATGATTCTATACCTACATTTCACAACTCAAGTATGAACGATACCATACCTACATTTTATAACTCAAGTATGGATGATACCATACCTACATTTCACACTTTGCCATGGATTAACCATGGCCTTATCCTCAATTCATCACATGTCACGTCTACTTAACGTGCTAATTCTGCGTTTTCCTAATTTGAATTATCGCTTTATTCTTTCATTTTATCATAATTTTCATAATTCGACAAGACAAATTCAGATTTAACAACACATTATATCATTCAATCATTCACAAATAAACATATAAATTCAACCATATGAACTTACACGGTGATTTGTAGAAGATTTTGAAATTTAGGGACTTCTGCAACTTTTTCTTTTCCTCTTTCTTCTTTGGTTTCTTGATCTATAATGTAAAATATTTTCACTCATTAGCATATATTTCATTTCTATTTCACTTCACAAATTATGCTCTTCAAATTTTGAAATTGTACTTTTACCCTAAAATTTATAGTTTTACAATTTAGTCCTGCTCAATTCGACCATCAATTGAACTAATTTTTCTCAATCAACACTTTATTCTATCATTACAAACTATTTCACAACCTTTGATATTCTGAATTTCAACACCAACCTCTAATTCACAACTTTTTCACAATTAGGTCCTAAATATCATTTCCTATCAAAATCACTTAATAAAACCACCTTAATATGAAATTAGAATTTAAATTTCATAATAATTCATCATAAACTTCCATTTCTCAGTAAGGGTAACTTTTAATTTTACCCACCAAATCAAAACTAATGAATTCTATAAGTGGATCTAGTTGTAAAAGTCATAAAAACATAAGAATTATCAGAAAAAGCAAGAATCAAACTCACATGGTGTAAAAATATGAAAACCAGCTTTCTCCAGACTTCTTATGGCATTTTGGCTGAGAAAATATGAAGATATCTCTAGGTTTTTCAATTTTATCTTTATTATACATGTTAAAATTACAAAAATTCCAATTTTACCCTTATTTCCCTTATCTCCCCGCTGATTCCCTTGCCTTAGCTTAGTCGTCCAACCTTCTCAATTTTAGGTTTAATTGCTCTTTAAATCCTTTTCTTTTAACACTTGAGCTATTTAATTCTTGTAGCAATTTTGCATTTGTTACAATTTAGTCCTTTTATTTAATTGACTATGAGACATTTAAATTTCTCAACCAAACTTTAATACTAACTTAATAACACTCCATAAATATTTCTAAAAATATTTATGGCTCGATTTTCAAATTCGAGGTATCGATACCTCGTTTTGACCCATTTGACCTAATAAATTCTTTTAATTCACCAAATTCACTAATCTACAAATTCTTTGTAACGGCCTAATTTTCAGTAGTGTCGGAAATGGTGATATGAGATCACTAAATCCAGCAAGTAAGATTAAATAAGATAGTAATTTAATATTTATGAGTCAAGTGAGAATTTAGAAGAATTTGTGGATTGGTGAATTTAGTGAATTAAAAAAATTTATTAGGTCAAATAGGTCAAAAACGAGGTATCGAGACCTCGAATTTGAAAATTGAGCCATAAATATTTTTAGAAATATTTATGGAGTGTTATTAAGTTAGTATTAAAATTTGGTTGAGAAATTTAAATGTTTGGGTAGCCAATTTAATAAAAAGGACTAAATTGTAACAAATGCAAAATTGCTAGAAGAATTAAATAGCTCAAGTGTTAAAAGAAAGAGGATTTATAGGGCAATTAACCCAAATGTGAAAAGGCTGGACGGCAAGTGGAAGAAAATCATCACAAAGATAAGGATAATAAGGGCAAAATTGGAATTTTGTAATTTTAATATGTTATTAAGATAAGATTGAAAGTAATCTAGAGTAATCTTCACAATAATCTCAGCCAAAAACGTCAGAGGAGTTCTGGAGAAAGCTTGTTTTCATACTATTACATCCTGTGAGTTTGATTCATGCTTTTTCTTGATAATTTTTATGTTTTTATGACTTTTACAACTAGATCCACTTATAGAATTCATTAGTTTTGATTTGGTGGGTAAAATTAAAAGTTACCCTTGCTGAGAAATGGAAGTTTATGATGAATTATTATGAAAATTAAATTATAATTTCATATTAAGGTGGTTTTATTAAGTAATTTTGATAGGAAATGATATTTAGGACCTAATTGTGAAAAAAGTTGTGAATTAGAGGTTGGTGTTGAAATTCAGAATATCAAAGGTTGTGAAATAGTTTGTAATGATAGAATAAAGTGTTGATTGAGAAAAAATTAGTTCAATTGATGGTCGAATTGAGCAGGATTAAATTGTAAAATCAGAAATTTTGGGGTAAAAGTGCAATTTCGAAAATTGAAGAGCATAAATTATGAAGTGAAATAGAAATGAAATATATGCTGATGAGTGAAAATATTTTACATTATAGATCAAGAAACCAAAGAAGAAAGAGGAAAAGAAAAAGTTGCAGAGTAGTCCCTAAATTTCAAAATCTTCTACAAATCACCGTGTAAGTTCATATGGTTGAATTTATATGTTTATTTGTGAATGATTGAATGATATAATGTGCTGTTAAATATGAATTTGCTGTGGGATTGTGAAAATATGATAAATGAAAGAATAAATGGTGGTAATTCAAATTAGAAAAACGCAGTAATTGAGTACGCTAGGTCGTGACATGTGATGAATTGACGGATAAGACCATGGTTAATCCATGGAAAATGTGAAATGTAGGTATGGTATCATCCATACTAAGTTATGAAATGTAGGTATGGTATCATCCATACCGAGTTGTGAAAAGTAGGTATGGTATCATCCATACCGAGTTGTGAAATGTAGGTATGGTATTAACCATACTGAGTTGTGAAATGTAGGTATGGTATAAACCATACTGAGTTGTGAAATGTAGGTATGGAATTATCCATATTGAGTTGTGAAACTTGGCACTGAGCAACGACGTACTCAAATTCGTAAGACGTTTCCTAATTTGATAAGAAGTAATATAAAATGAGTGAATCAAATGGAAGAGATTGAGTAGTTGTTAATGTTGAGCTCAACTATGTGAAGTATTTTAAAAATGGTTGTGAATGGCAGGGAACTTTAGTAAATATTTTGTTATTGTTTTGGAAATATTATGTGTGGTAAGTTACTTTTAAACCAATGAACTTACTAAGTTTCATTAAGCTTACTTGTGTGTGTTTGATATTTTTATGTAGATTGAATTAAAGAGAAGTGGAAGATCGGATCATCACAGCAAAACTCACTATCCAGATCAATTCCGGTAACTTTTGTTTTATGTTTAAAGGTTTATATGGCATGTATAGAGTTTAAATGAGATGGAGTAAAGATGTTATAAACTAGTTAACAATATTTTGTAATGAAACAGTTTTTGAATTACAGCAGTAATGTGATTTTGAAAAATCACCAAAAATAGAAGAAATGGAATTAGAAAGTGAAGGAGATATGAATTGAAAGCTCTTTGAGTCTATTTTCATATGAAAGAAATAGAGTAAGCAAAAGATATGGAAATAATGAGATATTTAAATTTTAGTGAAACTGGTTCTGAATGAATTTGTGATCCCCTGTTCTGCCTTTGAAAAATCATTAGAAATTGCACAAAAAGAATTGTGGATTAAAATTTATATGTATGAAATCATGAATGAGTCTAGTTTCAAATGAGCTAAACAAGGAGGCCATCTAAATTATGTACAAAGAGTAATTTAATTCGTAGTGAAGAGAGGTCAGAGCAGTTGAACAGTGAAATAGGAGAAATTTTAAGAATAATCTGGTATTGATTGGCCATACCAAAAATTTTGGAAAAATTACAGTTAAAAGATATATGAGTTTAGTTTTGGTGAAAATTTACGGATCTTAATTTTGGGTTCCGTAGCTCCAGATATAAATATTTTAGTGACTATGACGCAGATGGACAGTTTTAAATTTTATGCCGAATTAGTAGTTAAGTTTAGTAATGCCTCGCGCTCGACTCCGGCAACGGTCTCGGGTAAGGGGTGTTACATTCTTCTAAATTCTCACTTGACTCATAAATATTAAATTACTATCTTATTCAATCTTACTTGTCGGATTTAGTGAACTCATATCACCATTTCCGACACCACTGAAAATTAGGCCGTTACAACTCTCCCCCCCTTTTAAAATTTCGTCCTCGAAATTTGTTACCTGAAAATAGATTTGTATACTGTGATCTCATTGACTCCTTTGTTTCCCAGGTTGCCTCCTCCATACCATGTCGGTGCCATAATACTTTAACCAATAGTATTTTTTTGTTCCGCAATTCTTTAACTTCACGAGCCAAAATCTTCATTGGTTCTTCTGAATAAGTCATATCTGGTTGAAGCTCAATTTCAGTATGAGGAATTACGTGTAAAGGATCTGACCTATACCGCCTTAACATAGACATATGAAACACATTGTGGATCTTCTCAAGTTCTGGAGGTAAAGCCAATCGATAAGCTACAGGACCAACACTTTCTACAATTTCATAAGGCCGTATAAATCTCGGACTCAATTTCCCTTTTCTGCCAAACCGTAATACCTTCTTCCACGGTGAAACTTTTAAAAATACTCGATCACCCATTGCATATTCTATGTCTCTTCGTTTCAAATCTGCATATGACTTCTGACGATCTGAAGCAGCTTTTAGACTATCTCGAATAACCTGGACTTTCTTCTTGCTTTCGAATCAAATCAACCCCAACCATTTTTGATTCGCTCAATTCAGACCATACAATGGAGTCTTGCATTTCCTACCATAAAGAGCTTCAAATGGTGCCATTTTTATACTAGACTAATAACTATTATTGTAAGCAAACTCAGCCAAAGGTAAATATCTTTCCCAACTGTCACCAAACTCGAGTATACAACATCTTAATATCTTCTAGAATTTGAATCACTCGCTCTGACTGTCCATCTGTTTGAGGATGAAATGCTGTACTAAAATTTAATCTGGTACCTAAAGCTTCTTGTAGTTTATTCCAAAATCTAGAAGTAAACCTTGGATCCCGGTCTGAAATGATTGATACAGGAACTCCATGTAGTCTCACAATCTCCGACACATACAATTCTGCTAACTTCTCAAGTGAAAAATGCATTCGATGGAATAAAGTGTGCTGACTTTGTCAATCTATCAACAATCACCCATATCGAATCTTTCTTTCTTGGAGTCATAGGCAATCCTGACACAAAATCCATTGTAACACTCTCCCACTTCCATTCAGGAATCATAATGGGTTGTAATAAACCCGTTGGCATTTGATGCTCTGCTTTAACTTGCGGGCAAATCAAACATTTTGCAACAAATTTCAAATTTCTCTTTTCATACTGTGCCACCAATATATCTTTTTCAAATCACCATACATTTTAAATCTTCGCCGGGTGAATAGAATACATACTATTATGTGCTTTGAAAGAATATTATTCTTAAAATCGTAATTGTTTGAAACACAAATTTCGTTATGATAACGCAACATACCTTCATCATCAATCTTTGAACTCGAATCTAAATTATTTGAACCATTTGTCATTTAAATACCAATTTGGGTCTTCATTCTCAGTAGTTTCGAATTTGTTGAAGAAACATGGGTTTCACTTTCAATTTCGCTAATACAACACCTTCTTCATTAAGAGCCAAATGAGCATTCATTAACCGAAGTGCAAACGATGATGACTTTCGACTAAATGCATCAAGCAATTACATTAGCTTTTCTGGATGGTAGTCAGAAGCAAATCATAATCTTTCAAAGAACTCTAACCACCGCTCTCTGTCTTAAGTTCGGTTCCTTACGAGTCATTAAGTATTTGGACTTTTGTGATCCGTATAGATATAACACTTCTCACCATATAAATAGTGTCTCCAAATTTTTAAAGCAAAAACAATTGCAGACTAATTCAAGATCATGTGTAGGGTAATTCTTTTTCATGTGGTTTTAATTGCCGTGAAGCATAAGCCACTACCTTTCCGATCGCATTAACACACAACCCAAACCATTTAAAGATGCATCATCAGTACACAATATACGGTATACCGATTCGTTGAGTCAAACTGAGCTTCGTTAACATTTTCTTCAATTGGTCAAAGCTCGCATGACATTCATCGGACCATACAAACTCAACATTCTTTTGTAACAAACGAGTCATTGGTGAAGCAATCATGGAAAAATTCTTTACAAAACGGCGATAATACCTGCTAGTCCCGAGAAAACTTCGCACTTCATTTACATTCTCGGTGTTTTCCAATTCACCATCTTTGAAACTTTACTTGAATCTACACGAATTCCTTTAATTGATACAATGTGACCCTAAATCCAACTTCATGAAGCCAAAACTCACATTTACTAAATTTTGCATATAACGCTTTTCTCTCAAAGTCGTAATACAATTTTCAAGTGTTGTGCATGCTCGGATTCTCATCTTTGAATAGACCAATATGTCATCAATAAATACCACCACAAATCTATCCAAATAAGGCTGAAAAATCCGATTCATTAAATCCATAAATGCAGCGAGGGCATTTGTTAAACCAAAAGGCATTACGTAAATTCAGTAGTGACCATACCGAGTTCAAAAAGCGATCTTTGGCACATCACACTCTTTAACCTTCATTGATAATACCTAGATCTAAGGTCTATCTTTGAGAACAACTGCAAAGACCTTTCAATTGATCAAATAAATCATCGATACGAGGTAATGGATATTTATTTTTAATTGTTACCTTGTTTAGCTGTCTGTAATCAATACACAATCGCAACGAGCCATCTTTCTTTTTCACAAATAAAACAGGTGCACCCCAAGGTGATGTACTCAGTCTAATGAACCCTTTATCCAATAACTCTTACAATTGCGTCTTCAACTCTTTTAACTCAGCTGGTGCCATTCTATACGGTGCTATTGATATTGGAGCTGTACCCGGAATTACATCAATTACGAATTCAACCTCACGATCTGGGGGTAAACCAGGTAATTCCTCCGGAAACACATCAGTGAACTCCTTAACAACTGGCAATTGTTCCATCTTCAATTCAGAACCCCGAGTATCAAGAATATAAGCTAAAAATGCTTCATTACCCTTCCGAATCAATTTCTGAGCTGTAATGGCTGAAATAATTCTGACATCATTCTTTTTATCTCCAAACTCAGCTGAAACTATTTCCCCTGTCTAACATTTTAAATCAATCCGTTTTTCTCTACAATTCACTATGGCATCGTGTTTAATCAACCAATCCATGCCAAGAATAACATCAAATTCTCGGAAAGGTAACAACATTAAATCAGCAGAGAATTCACAGCCTTGTATTTTCAGTGGACACTTCCGACATATTAAATTAACTAACACACTTTGCCCTAATGGATTAGTGACTTGCATATCAAAATCAGTGGACTCAACAGTCATTTTCTTTTCTGACACTAATGCAGTGCAAATATATGAATGCGTAGATCCAGGATCAATTAAAGTATACACAGAATCATTAAAAAGATGGAAAATACCAGCTATCACATCTGAAGCAGAAGCTTCCTCTCTTGCCCGAGTTGCATATGTACGTGCAGGTGCCCTTGTTTCTGATCGGGCTACAGTATCTCTCATTCCCGAATGAGTAGTCTCAGCAGCACTACTTTGACCCGAACGTCTACTTTTCTAAGGAGTATTTGTTTGTTTCTCGCTTAGCTCTTTATTTTCTTTTAATGACTGAGGACACTCCCGAATAAAATGATCAGTTCCACCACATCTATAACAAGCTCCGGTTCTTCCCCAACATTCACCAATATGAAATCTACCACAATTTTTGCATCTAGGTCTTGGAATCTCGTGTACACTACCACCGATTACTAATCTTTGGTTTATTAGTCACTCCGACATCTCTTTGAGTTGTTTTACTTTTATTCGATCGTTCCGGAATTGTAACAGATCGACTAGAATCATCTCTGAACTTTTTAGCCGGAAAAGTCGAAGTTGGTCTAAAGAAACTTCTTTTATATACTTCTTTGCCTTTTCTTTCTCTTTGCATCTTTCTATTATACACTTCTTCCATCTTTTGAGCTCGATCAGACAGAACCACAAATTCTCGAATCTCTGTGCCTCCAATCATCATTCTGATTTCATCATTAAGCCCTTCTTTAAATCTAATGCACATTTCTTCCTCTGTCGGTACAACATCCCTAGCATATTTACTGAGATACACAAATTCCCTTTCATATTCGACTACTGTTTTATTCCCTTGTCGAAGATCAAGAAATTCCCTCTTCTTCTTATCCAAATATCTCCTTCCCACATACTTCTTTTTAAACTCATTTTGGAAGAATTCCCAAGTAAGTTTATCTGCAGTACCATCGCCTCAATGGTTTCCTACCAATTATACGCTTCTTCTTTCGAAGAATGAAATCGCACACCTCAAATAGTCTTAGGAGAACAAATCATCTGTTTGAAAACTCTCTCCAAACTCTTTAGCCAATACTCGCTTTAATGGATCATCATCCGATCTTCCCGAAATTCTTCACTCCGAACTTTCGAAGTTTCTCAATCGGTGTTCTTTTGATAGATTCATCTATTGAAGGAGGAGCAGCTGGGTCAGAATCGGTGGTACAGAGAGGGGAGGAGGAGGTTGTTGTGCTCGACTTCTTCCTTGTATTGTTTCACTAAACCACCGATTCATTACCCCGTAAATCAAATTTTTAAGTTCTTCCTCTCTCATCAAAGAAATCGGAACATTATTACTTGTTCCTCGCTCGTAAGTCTCAGACTCTACTATTAACTTCCTCTTCATGATCAGCACCCTCGGGTCTATCGGACATCTTTACAATCTATAACAAAAATTAATAGTTAGATCGGATCATTCACATCCCACTATCACAGATTTATATGGCATGTATTTCAAAACATTTTATACATCACATTTGTTCCGAGAATCGTCTAAACCAAAACTCTGATACCAATAAATGTAACACCCCTTACCCGAGACTGTTGCCGGAGTCGAGCACGAGGCATTACTAATCTTAACTACTAATTCAACATAAAATTTAAATCTATCCATCTGCGTCATAGTCACTAAATTATTTTTATCTGGAGCTACGGAACTCCAAATTAAGATCCATTAATTTTCTCTGAAACTAGACTCATGTATCTTTTTACAATAATTTTTCCAGAATTTTTCATGTGGCCAATTAGTACAGTTTATTCGTCAAAGTTTTCCCTATTTTACTATTCAACTATTCTGACCTCTCTTTGCTATGAATCAAATTACTCTTCGCACATAATTCATATGACCTTATTATTTATTTCATTTGAAAATAGACAGGATTCCATGCATATAAACTATATCCCACAATTATTTTTATACAATTTCTAATGATTTTTCAAAGATGAGCAGGGATCACGTAATCATTCGAACTAGTCTCACAAAAATTCAAATATCTCAAAACATAAGAATAATTTGTTTGTTATGTTTCTTTTATATGAAAATAGACTCAATAAGCTTCAATTATATATCTTATTCACTTTCTAATTCCATTTCTTCTATTTTTGGTGATTTTTCAAAATCACGTTACTCATTGTAATTCAAAAACTGTTTCATTTCAAAATATTGTTAACTAGTTTATAACATCTTTACTCCATCTCATTTAAACTCTATACATGCCATATAAATCTTCAAACATAAAACAAAAGCTACCGGAATTGATCTCGATAGTGAGTTTCTTGTGTGATGATCCGATCTACCACTTCTCTTTAATTCAATCTACATAAAAATATCAAACACACACAAGTAAGCTTGATGAAGCTTAGTAAGTTCATTGGTTTAAAAGTAACTTACCACACATAATATTTCCAAAACAATAACAAAATATTTACTAAAGTTCCCGCCATTCACAACCATTGTTAAAATACTTCACATAGTTGAGCTCAACATTAACAACTACTCAATCTCTTCCATTTGATTCACTCATTTTATATTACTTCTTATCAAATTAGGAAACGCGTCTTTTAATTTGAGTACGTCGTTGCTCAGTGCCACGTTTCACAACTCAGTATGGATGATTCCATACCTACATTTCACAACTCAGTATGGACGATACCATACCTACATTTTATAACTCAGTATGGATGATACCATACCTACATTTCACACTTTGCCATGGATTAACCATGGTCTTATCCGTCAATTCATCACATGTCACGATACTGACGCATTACTCAATTCTGCGTTTTTCCTAATTTGAATTACCGCCTTTATTCTTTCATTTTATCATAATTTTCATAATTCGACAGCAAATTCAGATTTAAAAACACATTATATCATTCAATCATTCACAAATAAACATATAAATTCAACCATATGAGCTTACCCGGCTGATTTGTAGAAGATTTTGAAATTTAGGGACTACTCTACAACTTTTTCTTTTCCTCTTTCTTCTTTGGTTTCTTGATCTATAATGTAAAATATTTTCACTCATTAGCATATATTTCATTTCTATTTCACTTCACAAATTATGCTCTTCAAATTTTGAAATTGCACTTTTACCCCAAAATTTATAATTTTTACAATTTAGTCCCTGCTCAATTCAGCCATCAATTGAACTAATTTTTTTCAATCAACACTTTATTCTATCATTAAAAACTATTTCACAACCTTTGATATTCTCAATTTCAACACCAACCTCTAATTCACAACTTTTTCACAATTAGGTCCTAAATATCATTTCCTATCAAAATCACTTAATAAAACCACCTTAATATGAAATTAGAATTTAAATTTCATAATAATTCATCATAAATTTCCATTTCTCCGCAAGGATAACTTTTAATTTTACCCACCAAATCAAAAACTAATGAATTCTATAAGTGGATCTAGTTGTAAAAGTCATAAAACCATAAGAATTATCAAGAAAAAGCAAGAATCAAACTCACATGGTGTAAAAATATGAAAACCAGCTTTCTCCAGACTTCTTATGGCGTTTTGGCTGAGAAAATATGAAGATATCTCTAGGTTTTTCAATTTTATCTTTATTATACATGTTAAAATTATAAAAATTCCAATTTTACCCTTATTTCCCTTATCTCCTGCTGATTCCCTTGCCTTAGCCATCCAACCTTCTCACTTTTAGGTTTAATTGCTCTTTAAATCCTTTTTCTTTTAACACTTGAGCTATTTAATTCTTGTAGCAATTTTGCATTTGTTACAATTTAGTCCTTTTTATTTAATTGACTACCCAAACATTTAAATTTCTCAACCAAACTTTAATACTAACTTAATAACACTCCATAAATATTTCTAAAAATATTTATGGCTCGATTTTCAAATTCGAGTCTCGATACCTCGTTTTTGACCCATTTGACCTAATAAATTCTTTTAATTCACCAAATTCACCAATCCACAAATTCTTCTAAATTCTCACTTGACTCATAAATATTAAATTACTATCTTATTCAATCTTAATTGTCGGATTTAGTGAACTCATATCACCATTTCCGGCACCACTGAAAATTAGGCCGTTACAAAGACATAATTAAGGGATTTTCTAATAATGATATAATTAACCTCTCCACACTTAAGATGCACATTATCCTCAACGTACCAAAATAGACAATAATAATCTAATGAGAATATCATAAGAGAGGGAGAGAAGTGAAACTTCCTGAATTTTGGATGAAATCTGCAGAATAGTGAACGCGAAATTGTGGATATAGCGAAGTGAAGTGGATGATTCTGAGTAACTATTAAAAAAATAAACACAACTATGGAAAAAGATTAAGGGATTACTCAATTAAAAATAATCATAAAAACTAAAAAAAGACAAGTCTTTGAAAAGATGATAAGAAACATAAAAGGAAAATAGATTAAAAATAAAAAGAAAAAGAAAAATAAAATAAATGGACTCAAAGGTCCTCATCGTCAGACGCATCGTGAGTCGTCGGTGCTGAAGATGAAATATGGAGATGGTGGCAGATCTGATGCAATGTGGCTTTGAGATTGTCGAACCACTGAAAGCACTGCTGCTCGAAGCGAGTGAGACACTCGGATATGTCTATCAAAGTAGAAGCAGAAGAAAGAGGTCGGTGACTCGGAGGTGGAGGATGAGGTTGGTCTTCGTGAGAGAGGGGAACATTATCAGGGAAGTTCTCGGGTTCATCTTGAGCATCAGAATGAAACAATCTGTATTGAAGAGGATCAAATCCATGATGCCGCTCAATCATCCTTATGTGTAGCATGCTCAAGATGCCCTGAGGAGACATCTGGCCGACAAGTGTGAGTGTGGAGGACTGCTCTGGTGTGTCAAGGAGACTGAAGTGTCGAGCGAGGCGAGTCACGTAAGGGCCTAGGCAGATGGGGCCCTTCTTGTGGCAGTCAGTATGATGGCGGAAGGATAAAGCGATGAAGTATGCCAGATCAAATATATGGTCAGGGACTGAATTTGCACAACTTCTTGTTCCTCGAGATCCCGAGCACAATCATGCCCAAGAAAAAGAGGCGTACCTAAAAAAATAAAAAAAAAACAGAATTAAAAATATGGAGGGGCTAAAATTGTATAAATTGAAATCAAAATTGTAAAGAGAAACAAAATTGAGAAAAAAGGTTCTTTGATTGAGAGATTCCAGCCTCCGGTTGTCTTGATCCTCCTTGGATTAAATCTTAAGCTTTAAGGTGATCCTTCTCATGATAGAATAGGTCAGTTATAGTGGAAGAGGATGCCTACGACCACCAGCTCCACTTAGATTTTAGCTTTACGATTTAGAGGAACCTGACTCTAACCAACCGTCACTTTTGTGGGACCGTCTTACACTAGATCATCACTTCTCAATGGCGAATGCCACGCCATCTTGTCTCTTGGGCTCGACAACCATTGACGCAGTAAGTTAACGAACCAGCTGTGCAACCTTCCCAAAACATACAAAGCGGCCGCCTTTATACAAGATGAAAAGATCACTTTTGGAAGGACATGGACGAAAGCATCAGTCCCGTAATATGGAGAAACGATGAATACTCATTGATAAGGCTAAGTGAGGATTCTAAGCCTCATAAACCTTTTTTGAGGAATCTTGACAACCTTTGGCTAGATGAGTTTAATGGGTTATGCTTTTTGGGCAAAAATAAGTTTAATCAAATGGAATTTTATTGAATAATAAAATGAACAAAAGCCAAGAGCTTTAGGGAGACGGAGTTTTTTTTAGAAAAGATGAGTGCCAATTTATGTCACTCCATCCCCTATTTATAGTACATAGAAAACCTAGTTTGTTCCTATTTAAACTCTAAAAGATAAATAAATATAAAAGCTAAAATTAAATCTAAAGAATAATCCTAACAATAATCCTAATAAAATTCAAATTTAAATAGAGTCTTATGTTTATAAAACTCTTCTTTGAATTTTTGCCCGCAAGTCTTTCACATTTTGTATTTTTGGCACCACTTCTTTTGTATTTCGCATGCTAGCCCATTTTATCTTTAAATTCATATTTTCCCCTAAATTTCCTTTTACCTTCAATTTAGTCCTTATAGTATAAAAAATCATAAAAAGCACAAATTAGTATAATCATACTAAAAATATATATGCAATTAACGCATAAAAGTATGTCATTTTAGAGTATTATCAATAGGCTTCATCCTCCCTAGGTATCTAGGGAATTTAGTTCATAATCCTGAATAGAAACATCTAAAAGTTAGGATAACCACAAGACATAAAGAAACTTAATAAAACTTCGAAAGAAATCAAATGGGGATCTTCGATCTTGATGGATATCCGCTTCTGAGTTGATTCTAATGGCGTTCCTTGAGTATTTTCTTCAATCTTCTTTGATTGCTCCTTCGGTCTTCTTTTAATTGGTATTTATAGACTTTAGAATGCTCAGAAAGTATAAAAATTGGGTTTTTCTGCGTATTTGGGAAGCAGGGTGTGAAATCGACACAGGTTGGCACATAGGCGTATGGCTAGCCCGTGTGGAAATGCCCAGGCTATGTGGATCCTGAAAATAGCTCTATTTGTCCAATTTTGGCTTGTTTTTCGCTCCTTTCCCTCCTAAATGCTCTCCTAAGTATAGAAACATGAATTTAAAGTATTAGGAACATCAAATTCACTAATTTTCATAATTAGTCATTCAAAAATGCATTAAGAATGAGATTAAAAAATGTTACTTTTATAGCTTATTAAATGGGTAAATGGATAGGGAAATGGAATTCCGTTAAGATCCCACCTTACATTGTTGTTGAGTGCAAATCATGATGTGCGAAACTCCTGGCCTTGCGGAGGGGACACTGCGGTGTTCGAGCATCAAGTTTAAATAAGGAATGGATTGATATCGATTGGTCTTTTGGGGTGACACCGTGACAACTGTTATTAGGTTCCATAGAGAAACACCGTGGCGACGATCAACAAGCTTTATGAGGCGACATCGCAATAGCGGTAAGGTCCTTCGTGGTGACACCTCAAAGAGGTTTAAAGTGTAAGACTATAGCTCGGCTATGACAACCAATAAAGTCCTCCGAAATAGTAAACACATGAATTGTAAAGTGTAAGATCATAGTTCGACTATAGCAACTAGTAGAGTCTGTCGGGATAGTAAATACGAGGTAGCCCACCGAGACAGTAAACACGAGATAATCCACCAGGACATAAAATGCCGGATAGTCTACCAAGACATTAAACATAGGATTTCTTGAGTAAGAATATAACACAGTTATCGCGGCATGTAAAGTCCGCAGCTTAACCAGAAAATTCGCCAAAGTATAAAGGAGGAGTCGCAAAGGGACCTGAGCAACCAAGCATTTAACAGGATGGACTTGGCGTGTTTGGGAACACAAGATATTTGGATATAGGGGATCCGCTAAGGGCAATGACAAATGGAGCCTAAGAAGCGTCCTAACTTAGCTATGTGTGAAAGGAGGGAGAAATTCCCTAAACGAGATAGTAATCGTGACTTTCTTCGATAAGAGTTCGCCCAAGAAGTCATAAAATTCATTTTGGTTAAGCAGATGTAGAGGAGGATGGAAAGAATAAAATCCTAATTTGTAAGTCGATAAAGGGTCAGCCGAAAAATTGGGGCGCCAAAGTTATGGTAAATACATGGTGGACCGGATTTGCAACCTGCCTATCATTTCAAACGGTCCAAAAGATTGTCAGGTTTGGTTCCATAATCAACATGGTTTTTACACGTCAAAGTCGGGGTATTCGTGGCTTCTTTTTCAAAGGATTGGTTTGGGACCTCATCGTCTCTTTTGGAAGGCCATCTGGAACTTAAAAACCCTTCCAAAAGTTAGAGTGTTCGCATGGAGACTAGTCCATGATATTCTTCCTACAAATGTTAAGATAGCCTCTATTCGTCAAAATGTGAATAAAGAGTGCCATCGTTGCGGGGCTGGTAATGAAACTCTAATCCATGCCCTTAAAAACTGCCATTCGGCTTGTGTTATCCTTTCTTGTGGTGGCCTGGATGGTAGGTTGATAAATAACAACTATGAGAGCTATATCGACTGGTTGGAAGAGTCCATGTGATTGCTTGACAAGAAGGCTATGGCTGACTTCATTACTCTACTGTGGAACAGTTGGAATAACAGGAACAACTTCATTTTTCACGGCAAGGAAGAGGAGGCGAGTGTTATATGGGAGAGAACCATCACCTTGAGTAAGGATTTCTGCATCCATAACCTTGTTAATAAGCCGATGCTTCCCATCACCCCTGCTTGTAAGAAATGGGAGAAGCCCTCTCATGGTTTTGCCAAAGTCAACTTTGATGCCACCGTTTCTAATGGTAGGATGGGTTTTTGCGTGATTGTTAGGGATGACGATGGATTTGTTTTAGGCGGGAGTGGGGGTTTTAAAGAAGCGGTGATGGACAGTGAGTGGGTTGAATTGACTGCTTTTGAAGAAAGTATGAATGTGGCAGGGAACTTAAATATCATGAAGGTGGTCTTCGCGTCTGACTGCGCTAGTTTGGTCAACAGAATTAAAAGGAGGGGGCGGAACATTACCATTTTGGGGCATTGTGTGGACAAAGCGTGCATGAAGCTGAAAAATTTTTCTTTGGTTGACGTTAAGTGGGCCAATCGGAGTTGCAACAAGACTGCTGATTTTATATGTAATTTTGCACTTAAAAACAATTGCTCTTGGAATTTTAACATGAATTATCCTAAGGAAATTCATGATTATGTAATTTTTGATGCAATTAATTGAGGTTGAACCTTTTAAGGTCTTTTGGTAAAAAAAAGAAAAGAGAAGAATATGAGTATTAAGGATATAGATCAGCGATAGATGAGGTGAGGCCCCAATGAGAAATCAAGGTTATGGCCAGATTAGGGATCATGTCCGCCAATGAACGACTCAAAGTAACTAAGGCACTGTTCTTGCCGACTGAGTTCACAAATCCTCCTATGAAATTTAGGGAGTTTAATTTTGAGCCAGAGGCTTTAATTTTTTAAGATACATGCAGATTTACATAAAGTTATGTGCAAATCTCTCTAAGTTCTCCGGAAGTTATAAAATTGTTGCTTGAATGCATGTTAGATAAAGACTTGAGAATTAAGAGAGACATGTTAGACTCCGCCAAAGTTAAGTGGTGCACGGTAGTTGTTCATGTATATAGAGGGGCACCCGTAGAGACCTCGCCTTAGGGTTTAAGTTGACTATTTTCATTTTCGAGTCTTAATCTAAAGATTGTAAATATATGTTGGAACCAAGGTCGTAAGAATTATTCACCAGTTTTGTACGAGTTTTAATAGTAGTTAGATTTTCAAATTTTAAGTTGTTTAAGTATGTAATTAAATCAGAAACAGAAGTACCGATTAAGTCATTCGGGTTAGTGTAGCATTTAGTACTCGGACGTAGCGATCGGTTCGGGTATAGGGTGTTCCATTTTGAATATAATATTAGCCTACTTTATATTTGTCCAAACTTGGCCTGACTTGAAATATGGACTTAAATTTTGATCAAGGCTATTTATATTTGTAAATGATTAGCTCGAGCCTATTTTAGGCCCACTCATATTATTTTTAATTTTTTATAAATATTTATGTTATTTTAAATTTAATACTTAATACTTTGTTTTTTATTAATTAAAATTTTATATATAGGCAATTTAACATTTTTAGCATGTTTACATTATAGTATTGTTTATTATTGTAAATTTAATTTTTAAGTGGTAGAAATTACTTAATATATAAAAATATTATTATATATTATAAATTTAGAAAATAGGTCTGGCCAGGCCAGCCGGGCTAGAGCCTCCCATGTATTTTAAACGAGCTTATTTTTTTTGCTCAAACATATTTTTCTAACCTAATATTTTTACCAAAATTTGAACAAACCTTTGGATTTAAGGCCTGGCCCAGTCTAGAGGATGGCATCAATTGCAAGAGTTGGTAGAGTACACCTCAAATTTTTTTTTTTTTTACTATTTTTCATTTCAGAGTTCATAATCCCTCTTAATAATGTTGTCTTTAAAGTTTAAACTTGCTTTACCTTTTCAGAGTGTAATATATGTTAGTAGTTGAAACATATAATAATATACCATGTTAATCATCACATGTAATATGGAATTGTAAATATTACTTTTTTTATACTTATTCTTTTATATATCCTGTAGACCTGAAAAGTATTCTCTCTGTCTCTATTGATTATCAGCATGGAATAATTGTTGCAATAATAGTTGATTTGATGTTCCAAAGAGTTAACATCACCAAGATCCCAATATGTTGAACCGAAAAAGAGAGAAAAAGAAAGTGCATACCCTTAAATGAAATTGAGTGCTGAAAGAGATGTTACAAGCTGAGATTACTACGAACACCAACAGTTCCTTTGCCATTCTACTGTAATGATAGTGGTCACATAATCATATATATTCATAACAACCCACTTATTTTTTTCACAAATATAAAACATAAAGCTTCACACGCAACAGTACAACACACAATCAGACGACGAAATTATTGGAAGATGTGGGTCTAAGCCACTGGTACTTTGGTTTCGCTTTTAATTAGTTATTGTAAGCGGAGATATTTGGCTCTGGATCGAAATCTTTAGTGAATGATTCTTTCTGTCCTTTAAGACCAGCATCATCGCCCCCGTAAGCCGAAATGTTAGGTCTCGGTTCAAAATCTTCGGCAAAAGATGATGATTTATCTCCTTTTAGATTAGCGTCATCACCGTAAGCTGAAATGTTTGGCCTTGGTTCGAACTCCTCATTAACAATAATCTTCTCTTCCTTAAGCTCAATGTTACCTGATGTATGGCACTTGGTTTTCTCGTCGGGGCTGACAACGGCAGCCTCAATCCGAACAAGCTCTTGGAGTGCCTCAGGCATAGGCTGATCTTTCATTACAGCTCCCCAGTACTCTCCAGCATCTTTCCTAGCTGCTGCAATGGTGTCTACAAACTGAATCCATATAAAAGTATATGTAATTAACCATACAAATAACAATATATATATATGTATGTAAAAATACCTACAAAATTGCAAGAGCTTACCAGGAGAAGTGAGAGGAATGCAAAAAAAGGAAGGCAAGATTTCATGATTTATTTAATGCAATAAACCTAAAGATTGGTAGTTGGACACCAACTTGTACTACACTTGTGGTCTCAATATGCAATAACCCTCCCTATATATGGAAAACAAATCATGAATTCTTTAATATTTCACTAACATCATAGTTCTGTAGAGAAATTAATTTTTATTATCTCCTTTATCCCTTAATTAATAATTGAATAGTGAGATAAGTATTATTATTATTATTATTATAATATTATTAATTGGTTGTAAATTTTTATTTAAAAAATTTCTATGGAAAATAAAATTAGCTCTGCTTGACATCTACTCTTAAGTATTTTATATATAAAAGTCTTTATGAAATACATGATTAATGTTTGAAAGATGATGTGAACTGCAATATTTCACTATGATTATTTACTTTTATTAAACTTCTAAAAAATAAGGTACTTAACATATTTCCTGGTAATTGTGGAAATTGACAAATGTTCCTGAAAACCTGATGGGGGTCGTTTTGATTTTAGCTTAGTGTCCTTTTTCATGAAAAGATATTCTTTTTATTGGCAATTGACATTAGGTTATCAAACAAATACTTACTATTGTTTTAACTGTTGAATCACGTTTTTTGAGTTAATTATTTCTTAAAAGTGTATTTAGGTAACATCTGTGGGTAATTTCGTATGTAAATGTAACTAGATATGATTGAGATTTTCATTTTAAGGAGGATAATGGAGACTTTTATTTGATGAATTTGAATGAAATTGTTTTAATTTAAAATTGAAGGGTAGTTGATTGAGTCTTAGCTCGATTATTATAGACATTGTTATATATTAATGTAGGAGGATGTGGGTTCAAGTGCGTTGAAGCGCATTATCCTCCTTTTTATAGATTAGGGAGGGGCTATGGGTAGTTCTAGACATTGTGTCAAAAAAAAAATAGAATCTATAACGAGATTGTTCAAAAAAAACAATTTGAAGGTATGCTTATCTCAAATTTGAAGGTGAGACTTATATACAAGATAGTGTGCTTTTGAGCATCATAGTCAATCGTTCTTGTGTTGTTTTGTTGAGTCAAGTTTCGAAGACTCTGTATATGTGTAAATGGAAGTGACACTACGGTAATCACTGTGCCAGACGCATGGCTTATTTGTTGACATGTTTAATCAAAATATTTTAATAATTTGTTTGCATCTTTTTGAGGATTTTGTGCAGCCAATCTTGTGTTTATTACTGAAGAAGAGATTAAATTAAGCAAGATTACTTTTCAAGGATTCTTATTTTATATCCTTATATTAAGGATAATTGATTTGAGGGTGCGTTCTCCATTGTGGTGGAAAAACACTTTTAACACCATAGAAGCAATGAAGAATATTTGGTTTTTGTAATCAAAAGTGCAATGGAAAAGTATTTTTCTACCCAAATGAAAAAGCCAAGATTTAAGTGTTTTTGGCTTTTGCGTCTAAGAGTGAAAATTATCAAAATATTCTTAATTATATTAACTATTTAAAATGTCTATAAAAAATTAGATTAATTTATATTTTATATCATTATATTAAATTATTTAAATATCATATACCTCAACTAATTTTTTACTTTCTATTTTCATGGCTAAATAGAATACTTTAACTTTCAACTGCAATTTTTGACAGCAATGGAGAACATTAAAAACTTTTCACAACACTTTTCTACCACACTTTTGAAAAGCATTTTTCGACTGCAACAACAATAGAGAACTAACCCTTGATGAGATTTGGGTAGATTAAGATAAATTTAAATGTTACTTTATAAAGATGAGTCTATGCTTAAATTATGAAATGCTTGTTCAATCTTGGTAGATGTTTTATGGTTGAGGCAAGTATTTTAAGTGGTTGTACTATGATGACATTGTGACAGGCTACATATCTTGCCATAATGACTTAGATGATTTTGTGGACGTATGTTGATTCATATTTGAAGATTCATCTTATGGAGCAACAAACTTTTTAAGATTGATTCAATCTAAATCAAGCAAATCGGACCTCTTGTTTTGTGGAGATTAGTTTGACTGATTTGAAAATTTATCTTAAATATTTTTTATTTATTCCGAGATTTATAAAGATATTTGTAAAGCCATTTTATAAAGAATTATTATTAGTGTAGTGATAAATAAATAATTTATAAAATTTAAACATAGGTTCTATCCTTAGACATGTTAATTTTTATTTCTTTTATTTAAAAACTATATAACAGTATAAAAAGATAAAAAAGACCATCAAAATAATAATAAGAGTCGTTTAATAAAATGGTATAGTAGTAATTTCCTAACGGAGTTGACACTCGATCACCCTATGACACTAACTCAATTAAAAACTTTATTAATAATATAAATAGTAAAATAATTAAATAATTAAACCATCCAACCTTAAGAACTATCTACCATTAAACAATTCACATTCACTAGTGGCAACAATGTGGATGTTGGAGCATCAACCAGCAGCAACAATTGGAAGTGTGCTGAAGTTTCCATTCTTTTAAACTTGAAGCATTTTTCTCTCTATTAGTTGCTATGTTCATAATTACAGTCAAAGACTGGCTCTCTTTTGCAGGTTAAAAGTTGACGACGTTAAACGAAGCCCATCATTTTGCTCAATCATCTCCATTACTTCAGCTTACAGTTTTCGACATCATTTAGGACCAACAGTTTGCATATTAGTCAAATAATGTAAGTCTAAGTGTGTGCCCTTACTGGCAGTGTCGATGCCAAGACCTGTCTTGGTTGTTTGAAGTTAAGAAACAGTGAAGAAACCCTTACTGGCAGCAGCAATGAGCAAATGGGTGGGTATTTAACTGGTTTGGTGAATTCAGTTCGTCAAGGTTTGCTTTTATCAGTTCACCACGATTTATCTCTTTTGTAACCTAGAATTTCTTTTTCTTCTGGACAACCTAAAGTTGAAGTGAGGAATGTTAGTCGCCTTGAGCAACCCTAGATTAATAATTGAAGAAGAAGATTAATTACTCTTTGAAAATGCATGTGATCTTTTCTAATGTGAAACGACGTATGTAATTGTTCTAAGGACCAACCTCTTCAAGAATCCTTCTATGCAATATATAATTATATATTAAAAATATAATAACCTAATTCTACTTAAAACTCTCTAATATAGTATTAAATTAGAAAAATTATTTTATGAACCTTTTTCATACATCATTCATTGTCTCTTTTCAATTATTTAATGATAGTTTAGTAATTTTTTCCATGTCATTGACACATAATTTTAGTAATTTTTTTATCTTGAATTTTGAACCTCGACCTTGAACTTGAACTTGAACCTCGAACCCTGAACTTAAAACTTGATCCCGAACCATGGGCCCCAAATCTGAACCCCAAACTCAAAATCATGAACCCTAAACTCCAAACATGACCTCTCAAACTTGAACTAGTTTAGGGTTTGAGATTTAATATTTGGAGTTCAAGGTCATTATTAGGGTTTAGAGTTATGTATTTATGATTTAGGGTTTGAGATTTAGGATTCATGATTTAGGGTTTAAGATAAAAAAGTACCACAATTATATGTAAATGACATGGAAAAAATTGATGAAATATCATTAAATAATTAAAAACGGACCAGAAATAATATGGTGAGAAGAGTCCATAAAATAATTTATCATTAAAGAGTCATAAAAAAAAAGCAAAAGTTAAAATATTACAAAATTAAAATATTATCCTAATAAAAAAAATTAAAAATATTATTTTTACAAATAAATCCCCAAATAAAATAAAAATATTTTGAGTCCTGTATGTTCACTAGTTGCTTTTGTGCCCAAAAATCTTTTGGTGGCCCACATTTTTTACTATTCTTGACTTTCTTGGGTTTGCTCCACACCTAATCAAAATTTAAATAATAAGCCCAAAATTAATGATATCTTATTTAAAAATATATCAAAATTAAGCTCAATAAATATGTCAATTTGGCACATTATTACTAATTTAGATAGTTCCAAAATGAAAAAAAAAATGACATAATTTAAACGCCAACTTGTAGATTAAACCTAAAAAATATAAAATAATAAGATTTAATTAGACCTGATCATGGGTTAGGCCACTTGCTCAGGCTCGAAGACTCACCCGAAAAGTAGGATGATTTGGAAAAAAATATAGGCTCAAAAAATGAGTTTGGACAAACAATAAGACTCGTTTTCTAAAAGGGTTTAGCCTCAAGTAGGATTTTTTTTAACTCGACCCGAACCTAATTTGCCTAAACTTTCTCTTGTTGTTGTTGTTTTGTTCTCATTTTGCTACTGTTTTGCTGCCATTTTGCTATTATATTGCTACTATTTTGTTCTTATTATTTAGAATTTGTATTACTTTTGTTTTATTGTTAATTTTGCTACTATTTTGGAGACATTTGTTTGCTAAATTGTAACTATCTTAGTGTTATTTAAGTATAATTTTTTAATGAATTTTCAAACTTGTTGAGAAACATTTATTGTAATGTTTTTAGTGTATTTGATATATTATATTTTTAATTAATTATTATATAAAAAATTAATACGGGCAAGTCGAATCGGATTTGGGTTTAGCATTTTTAATTTTAACAAAACTTGGTAGAATTTTAGGCTTTTTTTAGGCCGAATTGGACCCAAACCTAAAAAACGGACCTAAAATTTTAATCAACCCAACTAAACCCAGCCCAACCTATGATCAAGTCTATTTCGAATCAACACATACACTCAAAAGGATTTTTGATCGCAAGTCAATTTTTTTTAATATTAATCTCATTATAAGTTATTATCATATCTGCTCTTTTTGATACAATGCCTAGAACTACTCATAGCCCCTTCACAACCCTTAAATAAGAGGATAATGCGCTTCAGTGCATTTAAATTCATGTTCTCCTATACACTAACAACATTACTAATGCCAATCAAATTAAAACTCGATTAGAAATCAAATTATCTCTTCTTGATGGATATCTAAGTATATATTTAAGAAAATGTTATTAATATTAAAATTCGGATAAAGGGTGAAGATTTTATCTCATATCAAAGTCAAATAGTAACCGAGATTGTGACATTATTTAGCAATTTCAGCAAAAAACATATGCAAGACGATGGATGTTGATTAATTTTAAAAAGATTTGGTGGGTTTATATGATCATTGATTTAGGCCAAAAGTTTGTTAAATAAAATGGTCAATGATATGATAGATAAACAACTCATTTGAGTGTAATGTCCTGTTTTCTAGTACATCAACTTTTGCTATTATGGTTGATTTTAATTTTATAAAATAAACAAATTAAAAAGTTGACTGGTATAGTGGTAAATTAGATGTGTTTGATGTAAGAATTGATATATAAAATAATTTTTTATTTGATTGATAATTATATCAAGTGGAAGATATTTTAGTTATTTGCATCAATCTCAATTTTTTTTTTTTATATTTGTGCTCTTCCAAAAGCATACACTAGAATAAGAGGTAAAAAAAATAAATTATCGGTAGCATATTCGACTAAATGGATGGTTTTCTCGCCTACTACAGATCTCATACTCCCTCTCATAAATTGAAAATCTATAACCCCAATTGCTATAAGAATATTGTTTAACTGACCCGTGCCTGAGGTTAAAACCAAATTTATAAATAATAAAATATTTTTTGATAATAAAATTTTTATTCTAAATAAAAACCAATTCAAGCTGGTTTATAGATTTTCATGACTAGATAACAAATATCAAGCAAGCTCTACTGAAATAAAAGTATGGGAAATGAGTTTTTCTTTTAAATCTCAATTATTTGTTTTCTTTGTTAGGGTAGATCTTATTCCCCCACCTAAAATCATTGTTGAATTTATAATTATAAATGTGAGACAATGCATTGGTGGAAAGATAACATACCAGTCTCAATCAGGTTATCCATTTTGGATTCATTCAACTTTAATTATTCATGTTCTTGCCCATGTTTGATTTGACATGCTACTATAAAAACAACTAATTTTGCATTTATTAAACATATACATAAAATATGCTTTTTAAAAATTCAATTTTCTTTTTAGAAATTTAGTTTTTCCACGATTTTAAATTTAACTGTTAATATTGTTAAATTTATCGGTGTAAAAATTTTAAAAAAAATTCACTTGATAGTAATATAATTTAAAAAATTAACGTTGTAATCAACTAAATTTTTTTTTTTAAAATTTAATAATTAGATTTAAATTTTAGTTATTAATGCCATCTGTCTCTTTGCATTAATGGTTGATTTCATATATAGTTATGTTATATAACTAATTAGATTAAACTAAATTAGAGTATTGTGTTATGGGTTGCATTTTATTTTTTTTTTTGCTCAATCATTAACAATTACAGGAAAAAGGTCATGGAGAATCCAAGCCATTTCAGTCTAAAAAATTTACAGCATACAATAAACTCTATCAAAACCAATAAAATCAACTCTGCAAAATCCCATTAACTGAATACATAGCAGCAGAAATAAAATAACTAATCAAACAAAGACCAAAACTCTCATTCTCTTCAACACTCTCACCACCATGCTTTAAAGGTATCCGAACGCTTGAGATTGTTGCCGACTTATTGATCAAATTATCAAAGGAGGAAATTGTTAGTGTTAGTTACACATTCTAGATGCTGCAACACGGTTTCTGAAGACTGATCTTTTTAAAAATCTATAATTATCCTTTTTAACAATGAAATTTCTAAAATTCAAACTCATATTTTTGCCTTAAAATTATAATGTGTTTTACCTTACTCTTGATATTTATGTATTAAAATAATATTATATTAGTAGTATATTTGAGTCGTAATCAAAATTAATGGGCATATGATACACGATTTTATATGGCAAATCGAGTGGTCACACCTCGGCTGCTATCTTCGTATTTGGTTAAAATTTAAATTTGGAGCAAAGGACAGATTTTGTCGCATTCTATGCAATAATTGTTATCATATAGGATTATTATTTCTTCAAATAGATATCAGACAGTAACTGATTATGGCATTATTTATTTGGATGAAGACATGCAATCATATATCGATTACTTTAAAAGATTTGGTCCATTTTATCCTTTGTTAAATTCATCGTAATGCACTTCAATACATTTAAATACACGTTCTCTTATATTAGTATTAATATTTATGTCAATTGAGCCTAATTTCTTAAATTAAAAGAAAAGATGAAAAAATTAAAAGAAAAATAAATTTGGCTGAATTATTTTACACGCCAACCTCATTTTCTCTTCTCTTATAATTTTAATTTGGGAAAAATGATTTTTATGCATTACGATGAAAAATGATCACTTATTCTCTTTTCACTTTTCCGCTCAACCAAACACGCCTTTGATCTAATGTCACTAAGTTGGTTGATATATGAACAATTTGCAAATATACGTGGACATAAATTGTTGCAAATACTTCTATAACACTTTTATTTACAGCATAGCATAAACTTTAATGGCTAAATATCAACTTCCTTGTACTCAATTTGCCACTATTTTGATGAATCTGGTAACATCAAATATCAAGCAATAGCTACCGAAATAAATTTAGTTTGCATGGAGATGATTCTATTTAAGTGAATTTATTAACATATTTTCTCTGGCATTGGGTTGATCACTAGTTACCAATATGGTCTGAATTTTTATATGTCCATCTCTATGTTGTCTTTGTAAGAGGAGAAAAAATTAGCTTAAAGTGGAAGAAATTTGTAGACAAGAATGAGCATGAAATCTGTTTCTTTCAACCTTCATCTCCTTCTTCTTCTCCTACTTGTCATTATCAGATTCCTTTGAGAAATGAGACACAAAAATTATCATGACCAACAGTTCATTTGCCTTTCGATTTAATAATAATGATCACCATATCATTTATTCATAATAACCCAATATATTTTTCACAAATATAAAAGATGAAGCTTCGCACACAAGAGTAGAGACACTCAGTCTGATGAAGTGAGATATAAAAAAAAATTAAACAGAATGATAATTCAAGTATGATAAAAAAAAGAAATAATGGATCACAATTTCATATAATTTATTTTCAATAAAAAAGAAAATGAATATAATTTAAAAGCAAAAATCATTAAAACATAAATAGGAGGCAATACATAGGTGGAAATATAATATAGTGGGCTCAATTAGGCTGAATTAGGTATGCATTTTTGGCTTTACTCAATAATTAATGTTCCACTGCTTGATTTGACATTTTACAAAAAGCAACTAATTTTGCACATGATCAAAATGGTTGTTTTATTTTATTTTATCTTTTGTTAATCATTATATTTTCCTTTATGAAAGGTTAATTATTATCAAATAGTGGTCAAGTCATTCATCACAAAAACGAATGACCTGTGGCCACATTTACTTTTCATCAACTATGTAATGTCAATGAGAGAATATAATTTACTCATGTTTTAAGCTATGAATTTCATTGTTATGAATGACGCTACGTACTATAGAAGTCGTACATCCAACACACCAGTTTTCAGTTCTTTATCTATTTGAACTCAGGTTTTTACTTACATCAAATTGTGCAAGTCACGTATACATAGTCCGCCATCCACTCAGGATTTAGGTATGCTACTATGAAAGTCTCAAGTGAATAAATCTATAAATGGATTCAAGATCTATTCTGCTTGGGTCTTGTCCAATGTACTGTCGGTCTAGTCAATCAAATTTATGTCTCTATCTTCTAGGAGTCATCTGCTCCGATGTCCAAGACAAGACATCTCCCAAATTGGAGTTAATAGAAAACATATTAGTCTTTCAATCGATTTGCTCATTTTCGATTAGACTAAAGACATGTTTAGGTTTGTTTACTAATACAAACTATATTTCCATACTACAATTCGATCATGTAATACCACTTAATATTAGTTAAATATTTAGACAACAAATGAATAATATTTGCTTTTATTTTGCTTTGCGTGCAAAAACCATGTGAGAATAATTATACAAAGTATATTAATGTAATCAATGATTTTTTTTAATCAATCTGCTCGAAAAAAGTACAAGTTTACAAACGAATATACTACACTTAGGGCACCATATCCAACAATATCAGCTATCTTATACGAAGATAATGCAACATATAGCTCAATTGAAGGGTGGTTATATCAAAGGTAACAGAACGAAACATATTTCACAAAAATTATTCTTCGACCATGATCTTGAAAAGGAATGTGATAGAGAAATTTAACAAATTCGTTCTAGTGATAATTTAGCAGATTTTATTATCAAAGCATTGCCAAATTCAACGTTTCAAATACTACTACATAAGATTGAAATACGTTGACTCAAAGATGTAATGTGATATTGTCTTTAGGGGGAGTCAAAAACACGTTGCACTCTTTTCCTTTAACCAATATTTTGTCTCATTGAGTTTTCCTAGTAAATGTTTTTTAACGAGGCAACTTGTAATAGGAGATTGTGTACTCTTTTTCTTTCATTAGGTTTTTTATCCCACAAAGTTTTTCCTAATAAAGTTTTAATGAGACACATTTTTCATTGATGGACATCCAAGGAGGAGTGTTGTAAAATAAATGTCCATATATCTCCCATAACCCCCAAGAATTCATTTTATTGGAACTCTTGTAACCCCTAGAAATTTATAGGGCACCTTAAATTATATTTATTAGAGTTTTGTAACCTATGGTAATTGAGGCCTTATAAATAGAGGGTATGTACAGGTTTTTTAGATATCTCACGTGAAAGTTGAATCATCCTTTTATTTTTTGTGTTCTTTTCTCTTATTTATTCTATATTTCTCTTTATTTTATAAAAAATAGTATAATTTAAAAACAAAAATCAACATTAAACCTTAAAATATAAATAGAAAAAAATGCATAGGTAGAAATATAATATGGTAGGCTCAATTAGATACGCATTTTGGCTCTATTCAATAATTACTGTTCCACTGTTTGATTTGAGATTTTACAAAATGCAACCAATTTTGCACATAACCAAAATGATTCTTTCATTGTATTTTATATAAATTTCTGAAATTCAAATGTGAGGATTTGATTTTATTTTTTTAAAGATAAATTGTACGCCTCAACTGAATTAAGCTTTAAACTCTATAAAAGGGGTAAAGGCGGAGTAGGTAAAGATTTTGACCCTCAAAATTGAAAAATTACAATATATGGTAAAGTTAAACTTTGATATTAAAAAAAAAAAAAGAGTTTAGAATGTTTTAGAAAATGATGAAATAAAAAAAAATTAAAACATGATAAATTTATCAATTTAATATTTTTTAATTTTGATCAAACTGTAATATTTTATTATCATGGATAAATGAGGAGAAGCAAATGTTGAGGATAAATGATGCTAATCTAATTGGCACCATCAAAAAGTTGACATGGGTGACGCCAATCTATTTGACATCACTCAAATTTTTGATATGGGTGACTCCAATTTATTTGGCATCACTCAATTTTTTTTTTGTCTTTTATGAAAAACGAATATTTATACGGGTGAGCTAAATATATTGGCGTCACCTAAATTTTTTTTTTATTCTACCGGCCAATCATTGTCTGTCATTGGCACTAATCATACTCACTATTTATTTTAGATTATTTAAATAGATTATTTTTGTAATTAATAAAAAAAGTTCATTTTTATAAAAAGGGCTGCTTCACACGCAAGAGTACAACACTCAATCTGATGACGAAATTATTGGAAGATGGGGGTCTAAGCCAATGGTGCTTCTGTTTCGCAAATTGTTAGCGAATGATTTTTTCTGTCCTTTAAGACCAGCATCATCGCCCTTGTAAGGCGAAATGTCAGGTCTCGGTTCGAAATCTTCAGCAAAAGACGATGATATCAGTTTATCAATCCCCCTTAAGTAGATTAAAAGGTATTATCACTTTAAATGTAGAATTTTTGAATTTTTTTATATTATTTTATTTAACATTTTTTAAAATATTTTAATTTTAAATTTTTAAAAACTATATTTATCAAACAAATTAATCATATTTCACCCTTAATTTAAGAAATATATTAAATAATTTTTATAATTTATTTAACACTTTTCAATTTATTAAACAGTGATTATAAAATATATAATAATTTTCCATATATTTTTTGATTTGAGATGCAACATGATTCACGATTTTCTATGGCCAATCAAATTAGCTCAGCTTGACAACTACTCTTAAGTATTTCATATATATATATATATATATATTATAAATACGAAGCAAATGACTCTCATAACATGAAATACTTTGTTTTTAATGTATGATTAATGTTTTAAGATAAATTGTACGCCTCAACTCAATTATGCTTTAAACTCTATAATAGGGACCAAGGCGGAGTACGTAAGGGTTTTGATCAAAAATTACAATTTAATTAATTTATAAATGATAAGTTTTATATTAATATTTGGTAAAATTAAACTTTAATATTAAAAATAAAAAATTTAAATCTTTGAGAAAATATTAAATAAAAAAAAGAAAAACACAATAAATTTATCTTTTAATATTTTTAAAATAAATTAATGAATTCTTCACGGTCGAGATGATTTAATCCATAAATATTTTTTTAAAGTAAACACAAGTCATTGATTACGTTTATTTGTTTTCGAACTATCATTCTAATAGGTACTACCCGTTAACATTTTCCGAGCATTGGGTTGATCACTAGTTATCAACCGTATGGTCTGAATTTTATATATCCATCTCTATCTCGTTTTTGACTTAAAGTGGAAGAAATTTGTAGACAAGAATGAGCATGAAATCTGTTTCTTTCAGCTTTCATCTCCTTCTTCTCCTACTTGTCATGGTAATATATTTATACATTAAAATTTAACGAGTTTAAGATGTTTTATGTTTAGAACTTATTCCGTTGACCTTTTTGCAGCATGGCGATGGAAGTGGAACCGAGGAGATGGCTGATGATTTAATCTCCAAAGGGAGCAGTGTTCTGAGGCTCCATAGCATGGATCATGATCGGCAAACTGAAGATGATGGCACTACAGTTCAATCAAGGGTAGATTCATTATCTCACATGGATCACATGGATCTATCAGTGATGGTGTTTTTCACCTTGAAAGATCTCAAAGTTGGGAACTCAATGCCGATCTATTTTCGTAAGAAAGACTCTTCAAAATCCCCTCGGTTTTTGCCTAGACAAGAAGCCGACTCCATTGCTTTCTCATTGAAAGAACTCCCTAACCTGCTTCGATTATTCTCTTTCTCGCGAGACTCTCCGCAGGCTAAAGCAATGGAAGCTACACTTAGAGAATGTGAAAGTCAAGCAATCAAAGGGGAGACCAAATTCTGCGCTACTTCTTTAGAATCCATGCTTGAATTTGCGAGCAGTATCTTCGGATCTAACACTCGTTTCAAGACCCTCGCAACGGAGCATCTTACCAAGTCAAGCACCCTTTTCCAAAACTATACTGTTTTAACAACACCAGAAGAGATACCAGCTCCGATGATGGTGGCTTGTCACACCGTGCCTTACCCTTATGCTGTCCTGTATTGCCATAGCCAAGTGACTGAAAACAGGGTGTTTAAGGTATCATTGGACGGTGAGAACGGAGATAAGGTGACCGCGGTGGCTGTTTGTCACAAGGATACTACGCAATGGAACCGTAACCACGTGTCGTTTCGTGTGCTGGGGATTGAGCCAGGAACGCCCGGTGTCTGCCATTTCTTCCCGGCGGATAACTTCGTTCTGGTTCCAGACCCTTGAATTTGTAGTAATTGTCTTTCCTAGGATACGAGACTTGGGTTGTCATAAATAATAATACTCGATTCCTAATGCTTGATGTCCGGTTATATCTATGGATGTTATTCTAATGGTAACGAAATCAATGTTTTATGAAGAACAGATTCCTGGCAAATCGAGTAAAAATAAGGAAATTTCAGTAATGAATTAGTAATTTAAGAGAGGAAAACCATTTAGAAGAAAAAAAAAAGTATTTTGATGAGTTTTGAATAATATGGTGTTATTAGTAAAGTAAAGGACGTCACCTTATTCTGTATACCTTATCCATTAATTAATGTCATTTTAACATTTTTTTTCATCTAATTGACATGTCATTTTGGTAACTTTTTTAATTTAGACCTTGAACCCTAGACTCTGAAATCTTAGACCTTAGACCCTAGACCCTGGACCCTGGACCTTAGATCTTGAAACCCTGAGCACCGGACTCTGGACCTTGGACCATGGACCTAGCACCCTGGACCCAGGGTTCAGGGTCCAAAGTTCAGGGTTTAGATTTTAAAAAAATACTAAAATGATATGTCAATAACATAAAAAAATATGTTGAAGTGACTTTAAATAATTGGTAAGGGATACAAAATTATATGACGTCTTTGCTTCATACAATTATTTCCAAGTGAAGTTAACTGGTGGTTCAAAATCTTCAACAATAATCTACTTTTCTTTAAGTTCAATGCTAGTAGGTTGTTGGAGTATTTTAATAAAATAAAAATAAGGGTAAACTACATTCAAGGTCACCAAATTATTAGAAAATTTATGTTTTTGGTTCTTCAACTTTAAAAAGTTACAAAATAGTCATTGAACTATTTGAAAGTTTTCAATTAAGTCACTAAAAAAGTTTTTATTTAAGTCACGGGGTTGTTAAGTTTTTTTTTTTTTTAAATCCAGGCTAGTGAGCTCTAAGCAACGATTTGATGATCGGTACGATGGGTCAATACCCATTGACAAGAAGAAGAGCATACCTTAGATCTAAGTCAATCTGATTGTCAGTGTCAGAGATCGAAGAAGAAAGCTATTTGGATTTTGGTTCCTAAATTTGTGATGTCTAAAGCTATTTCATGAAAAATACTAAATTGTAAAAGAGAAGAGGAGCTTTTGATTGGTGCAGATAGTGTTAATAGAAAAGGTCATATAGCAATGATTTTAACAACCTAGTGACTTAAATGAAAACTTTCGAATAATTTAATAACCATTTTGTAACTTTTTTAAAGTTAAGTGACTAAAACATAAACTTAATAATACTTTGATGAACTTGAGTGAAGCTTACTTTAAAAATAAAAATGTTTAATCTTAAAAAAAAGTTTATGTTGAGGTGTACAAATAGTTATAACAACAATTACAATTGTGTCAATAATTGCTTAGGTTTTATTACTTGTCTTGATAATATTTTGAATTAAAATAGTTGGCCCATGGCTTAATTGATATTGTAGACTTATGTTGACCCATATACAAATATCAATATTACGGAAGAACAAAGTTTTGAAGATTAGATTGATCCAAGTAAATCAAATCCTTATATATTTCATGGAGGTTGGTTTGAATAATTTGAAGATATATTTCAAAGATATTTGAATTATCCTAGAATTTATTAGGATACTGGTCGTCTTGTATTAATGGCTATTTTGGTAGGGATTATGATTGTAATTTATCTTTATATCAAGTTCAAAAATGCTTATAGACATGAGACTTGAATAGGTTAAATGTATTGAAGTTTTCACTTAATCTGTCCATGTACAACCTGTTTCAAAGAGTACATTTTATAAGTAAACAGGTAACTTGGTACCTATTTTTTAAAATTTTAATGAAGCCCTCAAAATTTTTGGAAAATTCATTTCTCTCTTGAATTTTTATTTTAAAAATTTTAATTAACTTTCTTAAAAATTTTAAAAATTTTCATTAATCTCACAAAAATTTTAAAAATTTTAATTAGAGTCCTAAATTTTTTTTTTTTAAAAAAAATCTCAATGGACTCTTAAAAATTTTACTAAACCTTTAAAATTTAATTCCGAAAATCTAAACCTTATTAAAATACGAATAATATAACTTAAATCATTCAAATGATTTGTCTCTTTTTAGATTATCATCGTCACAGGATGCTTCTAGTATAGTAATAGGTTGATGTTTCATTATGAATTTAAAAAGCCATTATGAAATGAAAAGGTTATATTCATTAAATAATATTGTGCCTCACTAGAATTTATTTTATCTAAATTGCAATTGTCACGAGACATGAATATCACGTGCAAGCATAATCGACTTACCATGCAGCATGAATTTCAGAATCTAAGTGCTTGTCACCAAAAAAAAAAAAAAAAAAAAAAAAAGAAGAACCCCATGTACGACAAATATCCACCATATTACAATCGATTTGGGGTCAGATGTTAGATTTGATGACATTAATTTATATATGAATAAGTCAGTTGATATGGTTGATTGAATGTTAATATAATAAGAGTATTATGAATGTTTTTGTTGGGTTAAATTTTATTTTGTTTTTTAGATGTGATAATGTCATTTTGGTAGAAATAATTTTAGTTGGAGAAACTCTTAATAGTCATTTTATGAAATTACAAGCTATTCATAAGTTGATATAAAGGAATTAGAGGATTCGTATTCGTCATATTCCTAAAGCTCATAACACAGTTGCGGATTTCTTGGTCAAGCATGCTGTCACAGGTTTCATAGGTAATTAGGTGTTTAAAGAACACCACATTCTGTGCAGGAGCTAGTTCAAAAAGAATATTATGAGTTTTTGATTTCCTAGTTGCTTTTGGAATTTCTCAAAGTTATTTTATTCACCAAAAAAAAAAATTGTCCCTTTTACTTAAAAAATGAATAAATTAATCTCTATATGGTTAATTCAAGAGTATATTGGTCATTTTTATTAAAAAATTCATCTATCTTTACTATTAAGAATTGGCGTGACTGGCAAAATAATCAAACAGTTATATGTGGCGTGCCACTTGTACCTCATGCTGATGTACAATGACTAATTTTTAACAGAATGACTAGTTTATTCTTTGATCTAACGTACATGGACTAACTTGAACATTTTTTTTAAATTAAAGAGAGCTAAAAATAATCTGACTTTTAATACAAAAACTTTACTATACTTTTAAATAATATTATATTTAGAGACAAACATATTAAATTTATGCGCAAATCATTCATTGTCGGCAACTGTATTTCAATACACTATTCTAATTTCTAAATAATCAGAATTCAACCTTAGTGGATCATTTAAATTTGGAGTGGTGTGGTATGACTCGACAAACTAACCTCACTAATTAGTAAATTAATGATTGATTAACCTTAACTTCCTAGTCGCCTAACTTTTATACGTCCACCTCCCAAGTATGCATGGCTGTTTTAAGGGAGTGTATTAAATATGAATATTTGTATAAAAACGTTTACAAAAATTATTAAATTTACATATTGGAATAATATATTTTTTTCGATTTCATGGTTGGTTTAAGTTTAATTTCATCAGTTATTTAATGGTTTAAGTTTAAGTTTGATATTTTTTAATATGGTATTTGTGTTGTTTTTTTTAATTTGGTATCTATATTTGACAAAAGTTATATATTTTTGTGTCCAAAAGTAATAGTGTTAATTTTTTAGTAATTAATTCGGATTTTAGGGTTGATTCGATGTATTAAGTTTGAAACTTTCTTGATTTGTTAATAGAATAAATTTAGTATAACTATGAAATTTGTTCAATTTTGCATTTAATTTGTCAAATGTAGTCCAATAATTATGATTTAATTCAGGTTGTAGAGTTGATTTTATGGAAGTTAATTGCTAATATTATTAGCTAATTATGATTTTTTATGAAATCAACTCTAAAACTCAAATTAAATACTAAAATTGTTAAAGATGTATAACTTTTGTCAAATAAAAATATCACATTTGACCCAAAAAAAAAAAACTTAAATACAACATTATAAAAAAAGGAACAAGTTAATGTATCAAATTATGTTCTAAGTCTTATTTAATTGACTACATATTTATTTTAAATTAAATAATTGATCTAGAGTGAAATTGAATTAAGAGATAATAAATTTTAATAATTTGAAATAAAACAACACGTATTTTAATAGAGCAAAAATATTATTGAGTTAAAAATTAATTAGAAATCCAAAATTCCCTTATTTTACCCATTTGGGCAAGTGGGATCAGAAGCCTAAAAGCAACACCTGCTTGCTTGTGTCACACAAGTAGGATCGACAATGGCATGCTGGTCAGTTTGGCTGGCTAGGAACGAGTTGGTGTTTGACAGGAAGTGGCCTACAATGAACAGTTTGGTTTTTCACTCCAAGTTGCGGGCATTGATAAGGGTTAGGTCTGTACAAGATTGTTAGGAACTAGGTATGAATTGATTTTTTAAGAGAAAATTAGTAAGGAAGAAGCTAAACAATATCTGGAAAATAATTCTGTTTGACTCTATTATTTCATCTCAGCCTTTTTCTTCTTTGATGAGTGTTTATATAAGCTTGGATAACTGCTCTTATGAATAACTACTCTTAACAACTTTACTGACTTCTTTAACAGACTAACAGCCTAGCTATATGAGCCTTAACATTCACCCAGCTTCTCTGTGGGCAAGACTCGAAGAAGATTACGAAAACGCGCAAATCATGTTGCCGAAAGTGGCTTGGTAAAAATATCAGCTACTTGATCACAAGTAGGAACCTCTCCTACCATAATAGACCCATCCGCTACTTTTTCTCATACAAAAAACAGGTCCAGTTCAACGTGCTTGAACTTAGAATGTAAAACAGGGTTAGCTGCAACAGCTACTGCACAGGAGCTATCACACCAAACCGTAGGAGTATCATCTGACTTGACCTGTAGTTCTTGAAGTAACAAAATGAGCCAGGTAGCTTCACTAGTAGCTACCGGAAGGCTTCGGTATTCTGCCTCAGCCATAGACCGAGTGGCCACTTTTTGTTTCTTAGATCCTTAAGAAACAAGAGTGGATCCAAAATAAACATAGAACCTGAAAGTTGACCTACGATTATCAAAATCGAGCCCCCAATTGGCGTCGGCATAGGCACTCAATGATAAACGAGCGGAAGGCCGAAAGACAATTCCAAATTCAATGATATCTCATAGGTACCGCAAAATGCGTTTTAGGGCAGCCATGTGAACATTGGTAGGGCTATGCATGAATTGACATATCCGGTTCACAGCGTAAGCAATGTCAGGACGAGTAAACACCACGTACTGAAGCACTCCTGCAAGGTTTCTATACTCAGTTGGATCTGCTAAACTCTCACCATCGTTTTTGGATACTGTGGATGAGCTCACTATTGGTGTGTGAACACTCTTTGCATTCGTCATCGAAGCTCGGTCAAGAATATCCCGTATGTATTTTGTCTGACACAAATGGAGACACCCTGATGTGTTCTGACTAACTTCGATCATAAGGAAATAGGGTAGATCACCTATATCCTTGAACGAAAATTCATAATTTAGTAATCGAATAAACTGATTAATTTCGGTAGCCAGATTCCCAGTAATAATAATGTCATCGACATACACCAAGACATAGAGAGTAGAGTCAGCCTGGATTCAAACAAATAAGGACGCATTAGACTTTGAAACAACGAATCCAATAGACATAAGGAACTATTTCAACTTTTCAAACCAGGCACGAGGTGCTTGACGGAGACCATATAAAGCTTTCTTCAGGCGACACACAAGCGGTTTGCTAGACAAATCAGACTGAACATAACCTGGAGGTTGTTGCATAAACACTTCAGTATCCAAATCCCCATTTAAAAAGTATTATTCACATCGACCTGTCGGAGAGACCACCCTCTAGACACGGCAATGGATAGAATAATACGAATAGTAGCGAGCTTGACAACTGGACCAAATGTTTCTTTGAAGTCACAACCAGGTACCTGAGAACAGCCTTTGGCTACCAATCTAGCCTTTCGCCGAGCAATAGTACCATCAGAATTTCTCTTAATCTTGAACAACCACTTGCACCCGATGATCTTGTGATTTGATGGAAGAGGAACAAGCTTCTAGGTAGAGTTGCGAATAAGGGCATTATACTCGGCCTGGGCAGGAGCACATCACTCAGCAGAAGACAATGCCTCCTTTATTGTAGATGGCTCTATAGCTTCAATGTTCATAGCTTTGGGTTTGAAAATTCCAGCCTTAGCTCGAGTCACCATCGGATGAGTATTAACACCTCCTGTAAGTCTGTGTAAACTAGTAGCAATATCACCATCAGGTGGAGGAGGAACCATCGGATGTATGTCAACATTTCCTGTAAGTCGTGGTAAATCAACAGTATTACCAGGACACAATTCAGGCATGTCCGTAGGGCTAGTTGGAACCGAGTCAGACGAAGATGACACGTTTCCAGCGGACGACGAACTAGAGAAATTTAGCGACTCTGTTAAGGGTTCCACTAGGCAAGTGGATACTTTCTAAATGAGGGGAATAGTCGTCGAAACAGTTACCCCAGATTCCAAAGCCGAGTTTTCGGAGTTATTTGTAGAGTTAGATGATAAGAATTTACTCTCATCAAACACAACATGTCTTGACACACCAACCTTACCACTCAGAAGAAGACATTGATATCCTTTATGTTGAGTACTGTAACCCAAAAAGATGGAAGGTTGTGATCTAAACTCCAGCTTGTGTGTCGTATAGAGACGTAAGTAAGGATAACAGCAACAGCCAAATACTCATAAATGATCATAGGTAGGATCATGACCATACAGAGTCGTAAAAGGAGACTTTCCTTGTAAAACCATAGTGGGAAGACGATTGATAAGATGCACCGCACAACAAAACGCGTAGCCCCAGTATTCCATGGATAGATTTGCTTGAGCCAATAAAGTGATGCCCATTTTCACAATGTGCCGATGCTTGCGTTCAGCAATTCTGTTTTGTTCAGAAGTATAGGGACACGTTAACCGATGAATAATTCATTGAGATGCTAGAACAGACGTAAATGCCCGATACTCTCCATCCCAGTCACTCTGAAGTTGTTTGATGGATTTGCCAAACTATGTCTTAATCAGTTGCTGGAAGCGAACGAAACATTCTAAAGCCTGATACTTTTGACTTAGAAGATAAATCTATGTAAACCTAGTGCATGCATTAATAAACGACACGTAGTACCATTTATTTTCACTGGCTACAGCTCCGGGACCCCACAAATCAGATACAATCAATTCAAATGGTTGATATTCAGTAGTAGACATAGAGAATGGCAATTTATGTGACCTTCCTTTTTGACATGCAGTACAGATACCACCAACACAACCTTTAGTAAATTTGATATTACATTTTTCTAAGGCGCTCTTAACAAAAGAAACAGATGGGTGGCCAAGACGATTATGCCACAAGTCAAACACAGAACAATCCACAACTTTATTTTGAACCTTCGCATGAGTAGTGATAGGAGCTTCAGTAGGTACCGAAAAGTGATATAACCTGTCACGTATGTGGCCCTTCAGTAGGATCGCCCCCGTGTTTATGTTCTTGATAACACAATATGTAGGATGAAACTAAAAAAACACTTCATTATCATTAGCAAATTGTGATGCCGACAGGAGATTCTTTCATATACTTGGCACACACAACACATTTGATAAGCGAAGTAATTTAGATGGAATGGGTAAAAAACCATTACCGACTGACGAAATCTGAGCAAGGTTGCCATTACCCATTAAAAGAGAAGACATACTTGAGTATGGTGTGGTGTCACGAAGCGCCATTGGATCTCGACAGACATGATGACTTGCACCCAAATCAGGATACCAGGACGCGGTACCGATAGGCATGAGAATATTAAAATCATTTCCACCATCATTAGAGCCTACTTGAGCAGTGTTAATGTGAGACCCGAACGTGTCAAAAAAATCAGAGGCATGTAGATCACCGAGTCAGGGAAGTCCAATACATGGATCAGAGCCTGTATACATCTGGGCTCGTGGTTTTATGGGCCATAGAACTGAGGCACCACCCACCATTGTAGCATTTGGCCCGTTATTGCACGGACTTTGTCCATAAGACACCCTAATTGACTGCCCAATTTCACGCCTAACTTGGCCAGATTCATGCCCAATAACATGTGGCCCAAACGGCCTGGATATATTGTTGGCCTGGACATAATGTGGCCCACGTGCCATCTGCCCATAATAATGGTTGGCCACTCCATGATTCTGACCCTTACGAAGCTTATTTTGACCATCAAACAATTTATTTTGACAAGCCATCTCATAATTTTGACCCACATCAATTTTATTTTGATAAAAAATAAATGGACTTTGACCATCATTGGGATAATAACTCACCCTAGGTGATTTGAACCCCCATTCGGCACCTTCATATTTCCCAGGCATGGCATCGCCGTCACCCACATCAGAGCGGAACCCACGTGACGCAGTCGGACCATTTTGATGCATCACCGAAGGAGTCGATGGCGAGAGGTCAGAATCCCTGTGATAACGGTAGTAACACTATTGAGCTAAATGTCCAAACTGAGAACATATTTGGCACTAGATCCGAGGCTGAAATGACCTTCCACGGCCATGGGGGGACGAACACCCACCACGAAACGAACCTTCCACCATTAGAGACGGCATGAGCTTAACAAGATTCGCATGAAGAGGAAGCTCCTGGATCGTATGGTTCTGTCGATTCTCACACTCCACAAGGGCGTTGATGAGACGATTGAAGGAGAGAAGGTCGGACGTTAGTGAGGCTGAGGAGACGATGGCCTCGAACTCCGACGACAGTCCGGCAAGCATAATCACGATTTTCTCCTCTTCCAAAATTCGTGAACTGGGGTCTTCAAAAAAGCACAAAGGTTCTTAATCCGAGCAACATAAGTTTTAACAGACATAGTACCTTTCTTTAGTGAATGTAGTTCATATCTCAGATGTGATTGTTTGGCTCCTGTGTCAGCCGCAAAGAGATCCGTTGCCGTGATCCAAACGTCGCAAGCCGACTTAGCATCAATAAAGAATGAGAGAAGAGGCGCACTGATGTGGAGAGAAGCCATGAAGTTAAGAATTGATCTTGCTGTTTGAAGACTTGAGCCAACAAATTTGGAGCTAACGAATCATCTGTATTCGGAACAAACCGAGCCAGTGGAGGTAACATGCCGTCAAGTAGGCCAAGAAGATCATAACCGTCAAGTATTAACTTCACTTGTTGCTGCCATTGCATGTAGGACTCTTTAGTGAGCTTAACAACATTATGGCGTAGAAAAGAGTTTATCACACGATCACCACTGAATGGTGTAAAACTCGGCTCAACCGAAGTGGAATCAGCGAAATTTGTGTTGGCCATAGTTCCCAAGATCAATCGGCGACTGATACCATGTTTGGGACTAGGTATGAATTGATTTTTTAAGAGAAAATTAGTAAGGAAGAAGCTAAACAATATATGGAAAATAATTCTGTTTGACTCTATTATTTCATCTCTGCCTTTCTCTTCTTTGATGAGTGTTTATATAAGCTTGGATAATTGCTCTTATGAATAACTACTCTTAACAACTTTACTGACTTCTTTAACAAACTAACAGCCTAGCTATATGAGCCTTAACAAAGATGAACTAAGAGTGGATGAAATATCATGGTGGATTTGTCCGTTTAGAAGTTGGTGTGGCGTTAAAAAAGCTGGGATGGGTGGTAGATTTTGGTGTCCTCCGAGAAATAGATGGGTAAAATTTAATTTAAGTGGTGTAGTGAACGAGGAAGAAGTCGGGTGTGGAGGGGTGTTAAGAGACTCGGATAGGGTGACAAGGGCAGTGGTTGCAAAAGACTCCATTTCTGCCGAGGTGGGAGCGATTACAATTACTTTAGATGTGTTTTTAGCAAGGGGGTGGAAAGGTAAAAGCTTTCTAATCATTGAGCTTAGATCTAATAAGTATGTTGTTAGATTGAGAACAAAGGGTTGAGACCGTGGTTGCTGCTTCCTTTCTTCAAGGAAATTGAAAACAGGATGGTTAGAATTGATAATGTCTCTTTTGCATTAGCTGAAAAGAATAGAAACGATTTGGCTTGTGCTCTGGTGGTTGCAGGAATAAAAAGGCCTGGTATGTTTAAGGCATGGTGGTGATTTTAATTTGTGTTATGTTGTTGTTCTTCTTCAGAAGTTTGGGTTTGTTGTTTTATGCTTTATGGTTTCTTGGTTATACGTGGTTTTGGTGTTGACTGTCACATTCTTGTCTTTTTTAGGGCAGTTTTTCAGGAGAGGTGTGGGGGTCTTAGCGGTTTAAAATTAAGATGTTCTCGTTTTGAGATTTGGTATCGTTGTATTTGGGTGTGGGACTATTTTGTGGGGGATGTTGCATCTTGTTGATTGTAACATTCTTCACTTTTGCTTATTGTGTATTATCTCGATTGAGCGAAAAAAAAATGACTCTTGGGAGGGCAGACCATTGATTGTTTTTTTCTTCCTCAACAAAGATATAAAATCTTATTGAAGTCTCGATGAAAACATCAAAACATAACGACAAACAAACCTAAATTAATCCCAAACATACACCTAAAGGGTCTTAGTGAAAACCATTCAATGGATGTTGTAGGCATACCTACTAAATCACTAATGATAGGGAGAATTTAATGATCATGGGTTGAGTAGGGTGTGAAAAGAAAGAAAGTGAGTTTAGGCAGTCATAAATTGAATAATTTATCACCACATTGGTTGAGGGAATTATATGAGTAATGCTATCTGACACTACACAAATAGCATAATTTTCTTATTTAGTATTAACAATATTTTAAAACAAAGCAGTTAGGTATAATCTTTACTGATATTTTAGAGGTATGTTGGTCCATATTTGAAGATTGATCCATTTGAAAAAAAGTTATCTTGGAGATTGAATCTAATTAGATAAACAATTAGACTCCTTGTTTTAAGGAGATTGAGTCAGATAATTGGGAAACATATCTTAAGGACTTTTGACTTATCTTGGACTTAATATGAGTGATTATGATTGAGTCAGATAATCAATCTCACTTGCTAAATAGCAAATTAAACAACAAATTCAATATTTTAGTAAAGTCCTAAGATATTATGGAGATACCATAGATAAGTCATCAATGTAGTCTCAATCCAATCTTCTTATTTCAGGGATCTGGTTGATTGAACTAATCCAATCCAATATTCAAAATATATTACTTCAAATGAGTTGATCTTCAAACATAGTTTATAACACATCCAAATATCAATAAATATTTTATTTCTAAATATTATCAATCTCCAAATAAGACAAATTATGTGACTTAAGTAATGCTAAGAGCTGTGGACACAGCTTGTGGCACTACGTGAGATAGTACCCTCTCAACAATTCTCCCCCTTGGTAAGTTTTGAACAAAGCCAAACAATAGGGAAACAAAAACAATTGTTAGGCAGGGATGACATCAAGGGGACAAGTAAGGGCTCTAATCCTAAAATAGTAAATTATCATTTTAATCCCTTTAAGTTTTTAAAATTATAAATTGAGTTAATAGTAAAAATACACATTAACCTCTTTAAAGAGGAAAAAAAATTAGTTTAATCTTTTTAAAATTCTAAAATAATAAATATATTTAATCTTTTTAAAATTTTATGCTTTAATTTTGGCCTGAAGATATAATTTTTAGCTTCGAATCTAAGGGGAAAATCTAGCCTTAAGCAATTGGTTTATTCTATACTATATATGTCTGTGCACGACCCTTTCCGTCACTCCTTCTAATGTCTTGTAAACATTACCACTAGGTTGAGGTTGCCTCTTTGCTACTAATCCCACCCTCCACTCATTGGTCCCTCCACTCATTGGTAATCTCCATATATATTTTTAAAATCTTGCCCTTTCATTTCATGTGTTCTCTGCAAAACACATCAAATAAGTTTATTCTCATCAACATTCATATACCATAAGTTAAAGCCAAGGGTTTTGCTTCACTTCAGTTATGGTAAAAGGTGGCGGTTGGTTTCGGTTCGAATTCACTAGTGAATGATTTTTTCTTTCCTTTAAGACCAGCATCGTTGCCCCCGTAAGCCGAAACGTTCGGCCTCGGTTCAAAATCTTCAGCAAAAGATGATTTCTCCCCTTTCAGATTAGCATCATCATCATAAGCAGAAACATTTGGCCTTGGTTCGAAATCCTCAACAATAATCTTCTCTTCCTTAAGCTCAATACCGGCAGGTGTATGGCACTTGGTTTTCTCATCAGAGCCGGCGGAGGCAGCCTTGATCCAAACAAGCTCTTCAAGAGCCTCGGGCATAGGTTGATCCTTCATTACAGCTCTCCAGTACTCCCTACCATCTTTCCTAGCAGCTGCAGTGGTCCCTGCAAACTGTATTTGTACAAAGTCTAAATTGCCCGGGCCCACTTCAGTGCCAACCCAAACCAAAAACTAAACCAAATTAAAAGCCAATTAACCCAATAAGCCCAAATCGACAGGTCCAACTACCCAATGGTCAAACTAGGGTTTCAGAAAAGATGAAACCCTAGCCTTCGGCGTAACTGTCCACTGCCACCAACTGCTCCAGGCCAATCTGACACCACCGGCCACCGCCCTTCCCACTTGCACTGAGCCACCTGCGAGCATTAAACAAGAATTGACAGAAAGTATTTGTAAATCGGCTATAAAAGCCGATTTTGAAACTTTGTAAAGGGGCTTTTTTTTCTTTCTTTTTGATAAATGAAAAACCAGATTCAAAAAACAAAAAAATTAAGAGAACCAGTCTAGATTAGATAGGTAAGAAGCAAAGAGACACTAAAAATCACTGAGAATCAATAAAAACAGAGAGAAAAGGTAACTTTCGCTTCCCATTTTCGAAGCTTCTTTTTCTTCCCTGTTTCCCTCACTCGTTACAAACATATATATATATATACATAAATATAACTTTAAGTAAAAAAGGAAAAAAAATAAAACTTTTTACGGTGGTTTGTGTGCGCAGATGACGACAGACGTGATGGCGGCGAGAGCAGACTGAGTCAGGAGACCCGAGCCCTGCAGAGGAAACAAAAAAAAGGAAATCAATTTTTTTTAGGAGCAGGAAAAAATGAAAATTTTTAAATGATTTTGCAGTTAAATAGGCCCCCAAAAAGACGTCGTTTTGGGCAGGCCTATTAAGCACCAAAACGACATCGTTTTGGCCATGACCCGCGTGCGACCCGACCCGCTTCAGGGGATCCGCGCGTTTTTGAAGGGAAGGGCTAATTGCACTTTTGGCCCTTCCGCATTTTTATTGCTTTCAATTAAATTTTTATTATTTCAAAATCTGGCTCGAACGTTTTGTTTGGCTTTCAATTTAGTCCCCCTCGCTCTGACGCGTTTTGGTCGAAAGGAATTATTGCACGCGTGGTCCCTCCGTTTCCTCCGCGTGTGCAAATTGGTCCTTTTCTTTTATTTTTGTTTCATACTGACCCTGAAATTTTGTTTTATTTTCAAATTAACCCCCGAACCTTGTTTTATTTATAATTTAACCCCAAAACTCCGTTTTAATTTCAATTCAATCCCTTTGCGTTTTTGTTCTTTTATTATTACATACTATATTTTTACTTTATTATTATTATTACTATATCATTATTATTACTATATTATTATATCATTATTATTATTTAGCATTTATTATTATTATCATCCTATTATTATTAGTTAATATCTTTATTATTACTATTATTATATTAGAGTTTTTACACATATATATTTTGTTTATTCCTTTGTATATATATTTTATTTACCTCTTAATTACTACCATGATTAATCTTATTGTCATTTTATTATTTTTTTATTATTATTTCTTTTACTACTATTATTATTATAAATGTATCATTGTCATTACTCTTTATTTTATCATTGTTATTACATTACTATTATCATTATATTTTTATGTTTTATTCATTTTCTATTATGTATTACATTTTCTATCATTATTATTAGATTATTATTTTCTTATTAATATAGTATTATTTTCTACTTTATTACTATTATTATTATTATTATTATATCTCCTATTACTGTTAATATACTACTATCATTATATTATTTCTCGATATGCATATATTTTACCTATTTTATATATATTACCACCATTATTATTATCATTATTTTCTACCATCGTCAATACATATACACACATTGTCACAATACTTTTCTTTCCCCACTACTTATATTCTCATCGTTCGTCTCCTTGATTTTTCCGACATCTCAATTTTCATAACAATCGATATTCCGTATTAGCAATTCGAGTGAATCGAGCCCTAATTTCCTGGGTTCCAGTTTTTTCTCGTTTAAAGTTAAACAACGGAATACCCCTTTTAAAATTACAAACTCAAGTTTTAAAACACTTAATCTCGGAAATTTGAAGTGTCGCGCCCTAACTTACTGGACTCGACATCTAGATACTTCGAGATAAGTCTCTTTTTCTTCTAAAATAAAGGCAATATTCCTAATTTGGCTTTTCGAGAAAACGAGCCCTAACTTACTGGGTTCTGATTTCTCGTTCGACAATTGACGGAAGATCCTCTTCGAAAATAAAATCTAGTTTTTTAAAGGCGAGCTTAGTTTCGGGGGTCTAAAGCATCGCGCCCTAACTTACTGGACATGATGCTTTATCTCTTCGAGAATAAGAGAGTCTTAGCGTCCCTTCCAATTCCTTCAAGTTTTGGAAATAAAAAGTATTGTATTTTCAAATCATTTCAAAGTTTTCAACATTAGTACATCGATCAATCAGTTTGGTACCGATTTCGAGCGTGTCGAGGGTGCTAATCCTTCCTCGCACGTAATTGACTTCCGAACCCGTTTTTTCTCAAAGTTCGTGGACCAAAGAGCATTGTTTTAGTAAACCGAAACACTTTATTAAAACAAAGGTGATCTGATCACACCAAATAAAGATCGGTGGCGACTCCCTTCTTTTTTCATTTTCAAAACGCGAGTCAACCACGTCGTTTCCTGTTTTATCAAAGAAATGGTTACGAAAGCTTGACGACTCCACTTGGGACTTATTCGTAGTTAGGCCATAGATTGATTGATCCTTGTCCTTTTGATTAAAATTAGAAAATGGCTTCTGAATTCATGTTTCTTTAAATGCACTTTCAATGTTATATTGGATCTCTTGAATACTTTGGCATTGCATTGCATGACCTTGTGGTCACACCTTTAAGTGAGAGCGAGAAACTATGCTTTCGTGAGGTTTTTACCTCCGCATGGGCTAGTGGACTGCTTTCGGGATACATCCGTACCTATGACTTCGTGAAGTTTTCACTTTCGCATGGCCATAGGGAAATGTATTCCCCTAAACCGAACTCGGTCCGTATGAGCCTATAATGGGTGAGGATCGAGGAATCTGCTGGTTCGGGTACCTTGAACTTTAGAACTCAACCACACATAAAGAGCCTAAGAACCTACCCCGAGCTGAACTACGCCAAACCTTAGTTGTTACCCAGATAGGCGTTTGTGTATTTTGCATGCTTCATATCTCATTCTGTGGTACTAATTGGTAATGTTTTATTTCCTCTGCATGTCATTTCTATTTTTAAGAGGCATCGATTCACGGTTCGTTTCTAAGTTAGAAAGCTAGTTATGGAAAGCAAATTTCTTCATAAAGTGGAAGACAATGCGGCCGCCCGCATATGGTCAGAGCACTGCCAATTAGAAAAATGAGATAGCTTAGCCGAGGGGTATGTGTCGGAGCTATGGGATTTCACCAATATCAGTGTCACGCAGAACGAGCTTCAGAGTTAAAAGAAATATGGACCCAGTGGGATGACGAGGCAAAGCAGTTGTTCTATAGTACTTACGGTGACCTGCCTTACCTGCTTGATGTCAAAATAGATAAGCACCTATTCCGAGCAATGACCCAATTCTGGAACGCTAGTTATAGCTGTTTCTCCTTTGGGAAAGTGGATTTGGTTCCCACGGTAGAGGAGTATACAACCTTGCTACGTTGCCCAAGAATTCAAGTTGATAAAGCTTATTCCAAAGCAGTTAATAGTCCGAATTTTGCGAAGAAATTGATGAATATCACCGGAATAAGCGAACAATGGGTCTCAGCTAGAATGCAGAAGAAAGGCGAGGGCAAATGCATACCTTGGATATGTTTGAGGGACCTGATCCTAACGCATCCTGATGCAAAGAAAAAGATTGACGTCTTGGCCTTGTGTATTTACGGTTTGGTGATCTTCCCATAAGCTCTAAGACACATTGACGAAGCAGTTATTGATCTATTCAGCCGATTAAACAAAGGGGTCACACCTATTCCTGCCATCTTAACCGAAACGTTCAGATCCTTGAATACATGTCGGAGAACAGGTGAAGGCAGGTTTATTGGATGTGCGCAGTTGTTATTGGCCTGGTTCCATAGTCACTTCTGGAAAGTGGAGAAAGTGTCCTATCGGTTTTTGTCAGAGAATTACTCCCCGTTGGAAGAGATAGCAGCTACGCCTAGAAGAGAGGATGTGTCTGAAGAATATTGGATAGCGCTCCTTCAAAACCTTCAAGAAGATGACATCGAGTGGAAGACTCCTTGGATGATTCCCGACAAAATCCTTTATCATTGTGGAAGCTTCGACTGGGTTTCTCTATTGGGAATTTGGGGTGCCACTGCATATGCCCCTTTGCTGGTCTTGAGACAGTATAGTTCAAGACAGTTCGTACCGACGACATACGAACTGGCTCAATACGAGTTCTCATACGAAGGGGAAAGCTATAAGAAAAAGGTTAAAGAGATCTCTAGTGCCTGGAATCAGATTCATAGGATGAAAGGATTATCCGCAGGCCCGATGATGACTCTGGAGTACAGAGAATGGAGGACTTAGAGAATCAATAATAACTTTCCTGAGCCAAATCCAGAGGGCGCCCGGTCAAGAGATAAATATTTGCGAGTAGTCCCATCAGAACTGGAGATCGTGAAATGAGATTTTGAAAGGATGAGTTTGGAACTCGAAAGAAAGATAGAGAGGCTGGAAGAAGAGAAGATGCTCCTCAAGTTAGACGTAGATGGACAAAAGTCGAAAGCTGAGAAGCTAAGAAAAGAGAAAAGGAAAATAGAGGAAGACCGAGATGATCTGAAGGCAGAATATAAGAAGATGCGTTTGACAATGAAAAACGCCGGATTAGGAAAAGCTCCGGAGCAATGGCACGCGAGATCCGAGAGGAAAGAGCCAAAGCTAGCAGTTGGGAGAAAAAGTTCCAAGAAATGCAAACACAAAATGAGGTTCTAAGAAAAGACATGATAGAAAGCCAAAAAGAGAAGAAAGGACTAAAAGCTAGGGTGGCTGAGCTTGGACGGCCCCTACATCACTACCGAAGTCAAAATTCGGAAAGCGAATTGAAATTAAGTCTACATAAAATCGAGGAAATAAAAGGCAAGATTGAAGAGTTAGAGTCAGCATTACACAGTTGCGAGCTCTGAATTGAGCTTTTGGAAGCAAAAGAAAGGCATTGAGAGGAGGAGCTTCACCATTCCCGTAATCAAGTTAGAAATCGAGATTACCTCATGGGAGAAGCGATAGTTCAGATTCGGGAAGTGGCTGATCGCCTGCAGACTCTAGCGACACAAGCTGAGATCCTAAGCATGAAATACGAGCTACAGGCAGATCGTAGTCAAGAGCTGACCTCTTTACTTAGGAAGATCAAAACTCTGGGCTTAAAGGCGAAAGCATATTTGTAATATGTTTTATGTAAAGAGTTTTACCTTCTAATAAAGTTTTCTAAAATGAAGTTGATTAGAATTGATGTCTTCTTCTTGTATTCATGCATTTGCATTGCATCACATTACATGCATCTAAGTTTATAAAAAGGGGCCTAATTAGCTAAAATTATCAGAAAGAGAAAAAAGAAAGTGAAAAGAGAAAATCTGGAAGCGGAACATCACTACAGAACACGTGCTAAAACCAGGAAAATGGATCAAAGGTTCGAACAATTCCAGAAAGAAATACAGGAACAAATGCAAGAGCAAATGTAAAACTCCAGCAGGAAATGAGGGACCAAATGTTGGAGGCCTAGAGGAATATGATGGCCCAAATAGCCCAAATGACGAACGGGGCAATGGATAAGGGGAAAAGTCCCATGCCACAGGTCGAAGAGGATAGTGATGGCATCCTCCCAGGTTTTACCCCACTGCACGCAAGAGCACAGCCTGAGGAATATCTCCAAAGACCACCAGTTACAGTCGGGCCCCAACAAGGGCAGGATGGCACTAGACCTCCCATGAGCTATCACTTAGGCTCTGGATCCCAACCAGGAGATAGCTCAGCCAACCCTGTTATGCCCGATTTAGATGCAGTAGAGAAAATGGGGTCGAGAATAGAATTCTCAAGGCAACTAGAGGATCGTTGCAAATGGCAAGAGGAAAAATTCAAAGCGCTGGAAAGTATCGATCATCATCATGGGATCGACGCAAAAGATTTAAGTCTAGTTCCCGATTTGGTACTGCCTCATAAGTTTAAAATGCCTGAATTTGAAAAATATAGTGGGGCTAGCTGCCCGGAGGCCCATATCACCATGTTCTGCAGGCGAATGGCTGGCTACGTGAGCAATGATCAACTCTTAATCCACTGTTTCCAAGAAAGTTTGATGGGCGCAGCTGCTTGATGGTATAACTAGCTTAGTCGGGCCAACATTAGTTCCTGGAGAGATTTGGCTCAAGCATTTCTGAAGCATTACAGCCACGTCACAGACATGGCACCGGATAGAATTACTTTGCAAAGCATGGAAAAGAGACAAAATGAAAGTTTCAGACAGTACGCGCAGAGGTAGAGGGAGGTCGCCATGCAGGTCCAACCACCCCTCTTAGAGAAAGAAACTACCATGCTCTTCATCAACACCCTGAAGGCCTCTTTCATAACCCATATGGTAGGGAGTACCACTAAGAGCCTTTCCGACATAGTAATGGCAGGGGAAATGATAGAAAATGCGATCAGATGCGGTAAGATTGAAGCAGGGGAAACCACTAGAAGGTCTGCCCCTAGAAAAAAGGATGACGAGGTGAATAATACAAATATTGGGCACTCAAAGTCAAATACCGTTAATCAGCCAAAAACGGTGACTATTGAGTATCAAGGTTCATCAAGAAAAGAATCTCGCACAAGGAAAAACGTTGAAAAACTCTAATTTACGCCGATCCCGATAACGTATAAGGAGTTGTATCAAAGTTTATTTGATGCGCACGTTGTGTCCCCTCAATATCCGAAACCGATGCAACCTCCATACCCAAAATGGTACGACCCAAACACTCAGTGTGAGTACCACGCGGGGATCACAGGCCATTCGATAGAAAGTTGCCTTACTTTCAAGAAATTGGTGGAAAATCTCATCAATATGGGTATTGTGAAGTTCGATGACGGAGCAGTGGTAATTGAAATTGGGGGCAGGAGAGTCGTGTTTCCTTGAATAAGTCATCAGAAACCTAGAAATCGAGGGATCAGAACGCCAATGGTATACTCGAAGAGAACTGAGGAATAAAAGTTTTCTGAGCATCTGCCTTTATGTACTTAAGAGTGTTTTAAACAACGAGACTATGGAAGAAACATGTATTTTTAAAGCTAATCTAGAGTAATGTGCAAAACACACTTGTTGCTTTAGGTCTAGAAGCAATAAGATTTCTTTTGTGAAGTAGGCTTGTGTCCAGAATTCTTATTTCAATAAAATGCATCTTTCTAAGTAAATATTTTCATTCTTTACATTTCATACTAAATATTTTTCACTCATGACCATATCATACGAATAATCATCCTTAGGATCATTTATTCTTTGGATTTTCTGCCCACAATGAGTCCTCAAATATCAATGACATGAGCGACACTGTTACTGACTCCCTTTTTAGTGAGATATGTATCTAGAGGGATTTAAGGGCTTTGAATATGATAAAGATTGCAACTTATTTCCCAATGGTAGATCCTACCTTATGAAGTGTTGGCAGACACTATGAACTAACGAAGGAGATGAAGATAGAAGCATAGCTCATCGCAGGACTAAGGCAAGGCATCGTTGAGTTATTTTCAGGAATTCAAGATGTTTTCGCACGATCATATCAATGCATGCTGAAATACTGAAACATGGGTATACTATTAAGGTTGGGGTTTAAAGAACCCATGTTTTACAACAGCATAGCTAATCAAGAGGTTTGGGCTATTGGTTCACCAAGAAAGGGAAATTGCATCTGTTATGCCGTAGATGCCAAGTTGAGGAAGACGGTGCCTCATCCATTTGCCCTATATGAAGTATGGATGTTAACAAGTCGGTTTTATTAAATGTTTTCGGCCAACATCGATTCATTCTCGTGGATGTCGGTTACTTCACAAAATCTCGTGGATGTCGGTTACTTCACAAGATGGCGAAGATCGCTTCATATGCCAATCTTACAATGTTGACAGTCATCAAATCCCACTCTCAAAAAAAAAAAATTTGCTACCGACAAAGAATGCCAAAGAGGACAATGTCGAAAGTTTGTAGTCTGTTCAAAAGGTCAGACACCCTATCATAGAGCAACAAAGGCAACCAAAAGAAAAGAACAAAAAATAAAACAAGGATTGTAGGAAAGATGGCCGAGACTTATAATGATTGGCATAAAGAAGTTACCTTCTATGATTACCAAACGTTGGCCAAGGCTTTTGCCGAGGCAACACCTTATCCATTGGTTTGTGGAATGAAAGTTTTTTAACCTAATCGAAGAAGAGGTTAAAAGTTATCCATCAAGGTCAGATGGTGCAAGCTTACGATAAAGGGGAATTCTACGAAAGGGGAACTTGATCCTTCTTTTACAGAAGGATTTCAGAGTAAAGCAAATGCCAATCTGGGAAGGATCTTATGCAACAAAGAAGGCATATTCATGGGAAACATGGGTTATTGACTAAAATGGATAGAAAAGACCTGCCCAACCCAGTGAGTTCAGATTCTTGAAAAAAAAGAAGAAGAGGTTTTCAGAAAAAAACACAGAAAAGGAAATAAAAAAAAGAAGAGGCCAAGGCGAAAACCCGCAAAGGGCGCTTTAAGACCAAAAGGGGTTTGAGTTGAAAACCCAAAAGGGCGGCTCAAATTTTGTTTGAAAGTGGGGCATATAGTAGTCTTGCTACGCTTGAAGTAACAATGAAGAACTATGTTATGTCTTGGGGCATCGACAAAGTACTCCGGATCCCCTAAACACATATTGAGCTTAAAATGGTCCTCAAAAAATTTGAACAGAGAAGCTAAGGCTACGATATCTGGGGCACCTAGTTTCCATTTTACCCATTTTGAGTTTGCTATCTTCGATTACCTTATTCTTTTCAAAATACACTCTTAATAAACTTTCTTCTTCATTGCATTTGCTAGCCTTGATTAACTTGTTTGTTTCATGCTCCCAAAAAAATTTCTGTTTCGTCCATCATTATGATCTTTTTCAAGCATTTTGCATTGAAATAACGATTATACTAATAATACTTTCATGAAAAAAGTTTCGCATATTACTCTGGAAGTTTCTGAAAAATACAATGACTTAAAACAGGACTATTGTTTAGAACTCACTCAGCTTAAGGTTTGGAAATATTGGAGAAAGATTATTATCTCTTTGGACCTTTTTGGTTGAACAAAAGACAAGACATTTTGTTGGTGACACAATCTCGACGAATAACGAGTAATGTCAACCCAGATGTATAAGGGGATTATTCTTGGGAAAAGGAAAATGATACTTTGTCATTACACCTAGCGAATGGTGTAACAAATCAAATTGATCCTATACCTCGAAGTTGTAGCAAGGTGGATGGAAGAAACCAAATGTTATCCTGAAATTGCAAAGGGAAGTGCAAACTTTATGTCCCAGAAGGTACAGTGGAAGGGACTCTGAAATTACAACGGGGCAAGCTTGCGGAGCAGAATATGATCGTCTCTTTGGGTTTTCTGTCAAAGATACCTGTTGAACGAGAAAGCATGGCAACACATCAGTAATAAAACCTCGATGAACTACAAGCAGTGATGACCCTAAGCATTTAAAAACGGATCATTTCATTTTTTTCATTCATACATCATCATTCAAAGCACGTTTAGTTAGGAGCATTCGACTTATTGCATCCTAATTATCATAAAAAGACCATTCTCATGACATTTTGCATTCATGCAAATATCGTCCATAAGGCATTTAGTTAGGGGCATTAAGGTCCCTTCTGATCATTACATCCTAATCATTATACAAAGGATCATTCTCATGACATTCTGCATTCATCCATAGTCATTTAGTTAGGAGCATTTGATTCATTCTGATCATTGTTCCTAATCATTGTAAAAAGACCATTCTCATGACATTCTGCATTCATGCAAGTGTCTCCATAACACATGTAGTTAGGAGGCTTTGAGTCATTCCGATCATAGCATCCTCATCATTTGCATAAGCACATAAATTAATTCTACAGGACAGGTTCCTCAAAGACGGTGCAGCAATATCAAAATTCTGATTTTGTTCCCTAGTGGAGCAGACTGAAGATTGAAGTCTTCCTGAAGATAGTAAGGAAACAAATTGGAAAGTTCAGATTTTGTTCCCTAGTGGAGCAGGCTAAAGATTGAAGTCTTCCTGAAGATAGTAAGGAAACGAGTTGGAAAGTTCAGATTTTATTTCCTCAAAGTTCTAGTGGAGTAGGTTGAGATTACAAACCCCGTCTCCCTGAGTTAACAATGAGGATAAATTCTTATTTCTTTGAAGTTTTAGTAGAGAATATAGAGATTACAAATCTCTTCTCCCTGAATTCTCATTTCCTCGATGTTCCAGTGGAGTAGGTTGAGATTACAAATCCCGTCTCCCTGAGTTAACAATGAGGATCAATCCTTATTTCTTTGAAGTTTCAGTAGAGAAGATAGAGATTACAAATCTCTTCTCCCTGAATTCTCATTTCCTCGACGTTCCAGTGGAGTAGGTTGAGATTACAGATCCCGTCTCCCTGAGTTAACAATGAGGATTAATCATTATTTCTTTGAAGTTTCAGTAGAGAAGATGGAGACTACGAATCTCTTCTCCCTGAATTCTTATTTCCTTGACATTCCAGTGGAGTAGGTTGAGATTACAAATCCCGTCTCCCTGAGTTAACAATGAGGATCAATCCTTATTTCTTTGAAGTTTCAGTAGAGAAGATGGAGATTACAAATCTCTTCTCCCTGAATTCTCATTTCCTTGAAGTTCCAGTAGAGTAGGTTGAGATTACAAATCCCGTCTCCCTAAGTTAACAATGAGGATCATCATTATTTCTTTGAAGTTTCAGTAGAGAAGATGGATACTACGAATCTCTTCTCCCTAAATTCTTATCCTGAAGTCACAATGGAGCAAGTTAGAGATAAACAAATCTCATCCCCTCGAAGTTGCAGCATGAGCAAATTGAAGCTACAGGTCCTATCTCTCTAAAAGAGCGGTGGAAGGGATCAAAGCAACAAGATGTGGAGGACCAGGATGAGGCTACTTGAAGAAGAGCACCTGAGAAGTCAAGACTCGGTGAGGCCGGGCAACATTGGGCTTCTTTAAGTCTTTACTCCATTCTCGTTACACGACAATGAGCAAAGAGGGGCAGCTGTACAAAGCCCAAATTACCCAGGCCCACTTCAGTGCCAACCCAAACCAAAAACTAAACCAAATTAAAAGCCAATTAACCCAATAAGCCCAAATCGACAGGCCCAACTACCCAATGGTCAAACTAGGGTTTCAGAAAAGCTGAAACCCTAGCCTTCAGCGCTTACTGCCCATCGCCACCAACCGCTCCAAGCCGCCTCGACACCACCGGCCACCGCCCTTTCCACTTGCACTGAGCCACCTACGAGCATTAAACAAGAATTGACAGAAAGTATTTGTAAATCGGCTATAAAAGCCGATTTTGAAACTTTGTAAAGGGGCTTTTTTTTCTTTCTTTTTGATAAATGAAAAAACAGATTCAAAAAACAAAAAAATCAAGAGAACCAGTCTAGATTAGATAGGTAAGAAGCAAAGAGACACTAAAAATCACTGAGAATCGATAAAAACAAAGAGAAAAGGTAACTTTCGCTTCCCATTTTCGAAGCTTCTTTTTCTTCCCTGTTTCCCTCACTCGTTACAAACATATATATATATACATAAATATAACTTTAAATAAAAAAGGAAAAAAAATAAAACTTTTACGGTGGCATGTGTGTGCAAGACAGACGACTTGACCATGGTGGCGAAAGCAGACGGAGTCTGCACGAGACCCGAGAGCCCCGCAGAGAGGAAACAAAAAAAAGGAAATCAGTTTTTTTTTTTAGGAGCAGGCAAAAATGAAAATTTTTAAAAGATTTTTGCCTTAAATAGGCCCCCAAAACGACTTCGTTTTGGGCAGGCCTATCAAGCACCAGAACGACGTCGTTTTGGCCATGACCCACGTGCGACCCGACCCGCTTCAGGGGATCCGCGCGTTTTTGAAGGGAAGGGCTAATTGCACTTTTAGCCCTTCCGCATTTTTACTGCTTTCAATTAAATTTTTATTATTTCAAAATCTGGCCCGAACGTTTTGTTTGGCTTTCAATTTAGTCCCCCTCGCTCTGACGCGTTTTGGCCGAAAGGAATTATTGCGCGCGTGGTCCCTCCGTTTCCTCCGCGTGTGCAAATTGGTCCTTTTCTTTTATTTTTGTTTCATACTGACCCTGAAATTTTGTTTTATTTTCAAATTAACCCCCGGACCTTGTTTTATTTATAATTTAACCCCAAAATTTCGTTTTAATTTCAATTCAATCCCTTTGCGTTTTTGTTCTTTTATTATTACATACTATATTTTTACTTTATTATTATTATTACTATATCATTATTATTACTATATTATTATATCATTATTATTATTTAGCATTTATTATTATTATTATCATCCTATTATTATTAGTTAATATCTTTATCATTACTATTATTATATTAGAGTTTTTACACATATATATTTTGTTTATTCCTTTGTATATATATTTTATTTACCTCTTAATTACTACCATGATTAATCTTATTATCATTTTATTATTTTTTATTATTATTTCTTTTACTACTATTATTATTATAAATGTATCATTGTCATTACTCTTTATTTTATCATTGTTATTACATTACTATTATCATTATATTTTTATGTTTTATTCATTTTCTATTATGTATTACATTTTCTATCATTATTATTAGATTATTATTTTCTTATTAATATAGTATTATTTTCTACTTTATTACTATTATTATTATTATATCTCCTATTACTGTTAATATACTACTATCATTATATTATTTCTCGATATGCATATATTTTACCTATTTTATATATATTACCACCATTATTATTATCATTATTTTCTACCATCGTCAATACATATACACACATTGTCACAATACTTTTCTTTCCCCACTGCTTATATTCTCATCGTTCGTCTCCTTGATTTTTCCGACATCTCAATTTTCATAACAATCGATATTCCGTATTAGCAATTCGAGTGAATCGAGCCCTAACTTACTGGGTTCTGGTTTTTTCTCGTTTAAAGTTAAGCAACGGAATACCCTTTTTAAAATTACAAACTCAAGTTTTAAAACACTTAATCTCGGAAATTTGAAGTGTCGCGCCCTAACTTACTGGACTCGACATCTAGATACTTCGAGATAAGTCTCTTTTTCTTCTAAAATAAAGGCAATATTCCTAATTTGGCTTTTCGAGAAAACGAGCCCTAACTTACTGGGTTCTGATTTCTCGTTCGACAAATGACGGGAGATCCTCTTCGAAAATAAAACCGAGTTTTTTAAAGGCGAGCTTAGTTTCTGGGGTCTAAAGTATCGCGCCCTAACTTACTGGACATGATGCTTTATCTCTTCGAGAATAAGAGAGTCTTAGCGTCCCTTCCAATTCCTTCAAGTTTTGGAAATAAAAAGTATCGTATTTTCAAATCATTTCAAAGTTTTCAACATTAGTACATCGATCAATCAGTTTGGTACCGATTTCGGGCGTGTCTAGGGTGCTAATCCTTCCTCGCACGTAATTGACTTCCGAACCCGTTTTTTCTTAAAGTTCGTGGACCAAAGAGCATTGTTTTAGTAAACCGAAACACTTTATTAAAACAAAGGTGATCCAATCACACCAAATAAAGATCGGTGGCGACTCCCTTCTTTTTTCATTTCCAAAACGCGAGTCAACCACGTCGTTTCCCGTTTTATCAATGAAATGGTTACGACAGTATCCATATAATATACATAATTAACCAGTCAAGTTAACACTATAAGTAAAATTATTGTATATTAATTGACATTAGTACTTATAATTTGCTTACCAGGAGAGTGACATGAATGCAAAGAGAGGAAGGAAAGATTTCATGATTTGCAGACAATAATTATTAATGCAGCAAAGGTAAAGATTGATCGATGTATATGGACTTGTAAGATTCCTATGGAATCAATAAGCAATGAACCTCTCAATATATAGAAATTAAATATGAATATTTTAGTATTTCTGTAACATCATCATTTGCTAAGTAAGGAAAAAGGAAATCTGTAATACCAAATCAATCGATCACTTGCAGACAAAATTATTTATTTATTATTTCACTCAAGCATTAGGAAAATAATTGAGAATAATGTTTTTAGAGATATTTTTAATGTGATAAACAATATAAGCATGCTTTATATTCTTTAAAGCAAGTATGATCAATATATCCATCAATTCTGGACTCATCAAACACTTCTAAGTTTTGCCATCTCTAAGATGAATATATATATATATATATGTTTAAAAGTATAATTATAATTATAATTGTAGGACTCTCCTACTTCCATTTCCAGCAAAGGACTTTGACGCATATATTTAGGGAGGCGAATTACAAAGCTAACATCACGATACGTAAAGAAAGTAATATCGAGAAGCTAACTGTAAGGATCCAGCAGTTAAGACTCAATCGGCTTTAATATTAATTTTTAATTTGTGAAGACTTATAAAACTTAAATGATACGAATTCAAATCTTATCTAACTCTTTTTCTCACCCTTAATTTTGTAATGATAAAAATAATATAATTTTTTTTTTTAAAAAAAAGGAGGTTATAGAAACTAAGATCCTTAAATTGAATCACCATTATTCTATTTACCATGTTGAGTTCTTTATCTCCATTATTATTGTTATATCCTCAAGTGAACTAAACAAATGAAATTCCGAAAGAACATTAAAAAGATACCTACAGAAGGTTGTTTATCTCTCGTCTTCCAGATTGTCATCAACCGTTCAACCTCCTAATTGCGTTCTTGTAGGATCACTCGCTAGTAACGGGAACACCCCTTACATTAGGCCATCTGCAGTTATGGTCAGGCTACTTGCTAGGGGTGTGCAAAATTTGGGTAAAACCGAAAAAATTCGGTTAACCGACCGAATTCGGTTGAAGGTCGGTTAACCAATTTAATTCGGTTGGAGGTCGGTTAATAATTTTTTGATTTTTTGGTTAACGGTTAATTCGGTTTAAAACCGGTCGGTTAACCGATTTTTTCGGTTTAACTGAAAAAATTAATAAATAAAATTATAATATATAAATAGCCTACTATTCACCCAAACCCAATCTAACATAAACCCAATCTAATATATATAAACTCAAGTACCCAACCTAATCATAAAAATTACAAATAATTTAATAAATAAAAATAAAAATCTAGAAGTAAAAGTAAAAGTAAAAGTCTAAAATTAAAACAGCAACTCACGACAAATAAAATAAAATCCCTAACTAAGAAGACCCTAACCTTCAATTGCATCACCATGACCAGTTAACTGCAGTAGAACTTGACCATATACACCCAAGTTTGCATTAGAACTAATGACAGAGTTCTCCTGCAAAGAAAAGGAATTAACATGATTACCAAAACTTTTAATCATAGCTGAAGATTGAGCAATAAAATAAGGAAAAAGACTAAGAAATTCATGATGAAATCCAAGCATCATACCCTTAGAATAACCAGATTCCTTACTTCAAGGATAGATGCTGTGACAATAGTGTTTCCACCACCATCTATTTGTAATTTGGTTAATTCAGTTAATTCGGTTAATTTTTATACTTATTTTGACTAAAAATAAAAAAAAAATATAATTTTCGGTTAATTCAGTTAACCGATCGAATTAATCGAAAAATTTCAGTTCGATTATTTTTTTTTTTGAAAAAATTGAGCATTTACTCTCTACAATTAGCCTTCTCAACCTTTCTCTTCCTTTTGTCTTTCTCCGGCTCTCTACTTATCTAGGTGAACGGTCTCCTCCACTTCACCACCTTTTCTTCCTTATCTCCTCCCTTATTAATACCACTCATCAACAATTATCATTAAATATTAACTGAATCGCCTCAAGGCTACCACCTCAACTATCACTTTGCCGCATCCCCTATTCCATGTAGGCCATTTAATATGCCTCGTAACTCCATTTGCAACATCGAAAAATTCCTATAATATGACAATATCCTATGATACAAGCCAAAAATAAAATAAAAATATATTTCACATATATTGATATAATATTATTTTAAGTATTTAACTATTGATGAAATCGAATTTGTGCGATCAAACAAATATATTATCTTAACAAATACATCATAGGTGCAATAAATATAGTTTTATTTCATATTAACTTAATTTTATCATTTTTGAATGAATTAAATAGAAGTTGAAGTGAAATTTTATTATATATGATATTGATTGGGCTCATAAAAAGTACTAGATAATTAACATGACTAATATGCAATGAATGAAAACACCACAAACATAATTACTAGGAAAACAAACACAAGCGATTCACTGACATTGCAGCTTCTCACTGATAGTTTTATGAATCAATAAAACAATATTTTACATCGTATTTTAATTTTTTTAATTTCATATTTATTTAATTGCCATTGGGGGACACGTGATTCACGATTTCATATGGGAAATCTAGTGATCGTCGGGTGCTATCTACTGGTTAAATTTTAAATTTGGAGCAAAGGGTAAAGATTTTGTCGCATTGCATGCAATAATTGTTTTCATAGCATTATTAATTCTTGAAATAGAAAGGCAATCTTAATGGAATAGACGAGATTAGTTTGCATGGAGATGAGAATTTTATTAATTTTTATTTTTAAATTAATGCAATTTTAATAGGTGTTTCCGTTCAACATTTTCGATGGTATTTGGGTTGATCACTAGTTACCAACCATTGATCTGAATTTTATATATCCATCTCTATTTCGTCTTTGACTTAAAGTGGAGAAATTTGTAGACAAGAATGAGCATGAAATCTGTTTCGTTCAGCTTTCATCTCCTTCTTCTTCTCCTACTTGTCATGGTAATATATTTATCCATTAAAACTTAAGGAGTTTAAGATGTTTTATGTTTAGAACTTATTCCGTTGACCTTTTTGCAGAATGGCGATGGAAGTGGAACCAAGGAGATGGCTGATGATTTAATCTCCAAAGGGAACAGTGTTCTAAGGCTCCACAGCATGGATCATGATCGGCAAACTCAAGATGATGGCACTACAGTTCAATCAAGGGTAGATCCATTATCTCACATGGATCACATGGATCTATCAGTGATGGTGTTTTTCACCTTGAAAGATCGCAAAGTTGGGAACTGTTAGAATTAAGTGACCCAAATCCTTATTTAAATAAAATACAGTGGTAAAATAAAATAAAAGAAAATCCTTATAGAACTATACTTCTTTTATTTTATTTTAGAATAGGGTTTTTTAAACCTTATTAAACTCCATCTATTTGATATTGATTAGAATAAGGTGTTTCAATATTACTACACTCCTATTAGAATATGGTTTTACAAGCCTATAAATAGACATAGTCTATTCCTCTTGTAATTATTCAAATTCGACATAGTGAATTTTCTTCTACTCAGCTCGTGGTTTTTTCCCGAAAGGGTTTCCACGTAAAATCTGCGTGTTCTTTATTTCTATTTCTCTTTTCTTTGTGATATATTGTCATTACCGAGTTATATTTTTCACAGATTAGTATCAGAGCTTCCGGGTTGTTCATCTCGATCACGGTAATGACATATTTGAAGTATGAAATTTCGTTGTTAGATTGCAACACCAGTTTTGCATTGTGAAAGATTAAGATGCAAGCAGTTCTTGCACAGATGGATCTAGAGGATGCCCTGCTAGGGATAGATAAGATGCCTTCGACATTAACGAATGAAGAGAAGAAGCGTAAGGATCGAAAGACGTTAACACAATTACATCTGCATTTGTCCAATGAAATTTTGTAGGATGTGATGAACGAGAAGACCGCCGCTGTATTATGGAAGAGGCTGGAACAAATATGTATGTCGAAAACTCTAACCAGCAAGTTGCATATGAAGTAACGTCTTCATACTCATCGTTTGAAGGAAGGTGCATCTGTGCACGAACACTTAACAGTGCTTAAAGAAATTCTTTCAAAATTGGAGGCCATGGAGGCTCAGTATGATAAGGAATATCTAGGGTTGATTCTACTTTGTTCGTTGCCCTCGTCTTATTCAACCTTTAGAGACACGATTTTATATAGCCGCGAGTTTCTCACAATTGATGAGGTTTATGATTCTTTGACTTCGTATGATAAGATGAAGCATCTTGTGATTAAAACCAACTCTCAGGGAGAGGGTCTCATTGTTCGTGGGAGACAAGATCAGAATGCTAATGATGATCGTGGAAAGACACATGAACAAAATCCTCGCAGTAAATCTAAGGGTAGATCGAAGTCTTCAAATAGAGATAAAACTTGTAACTTCTGCAAGAAGAAAGGGCACATTAAATCTGAATGCTATAAGCTATAGAATAAGATCAAAAACGAGGCTACAAATCCAAAGGGAAAACAACCAAAAAGTTCTAGTGAAGCTGATTTTGTAGAAGACTACAGCAATGGTGAACTTTTAGTCACTTCTGTTAATAATTCTAAAGTGCGTGATGAGTGGATTCTTGATTCAGGCTGCACCTTCCACATGAGTCCCAATCGGGATTGGTTTACAACTTACAAAACAGTGTCTGAAGGTGTTGTTTTGATGGGAAATAATGCTTCGTGTAAAACCGCAGGTGTTGGAACAATTAAAGTTAAGATGTTTGATGGAGTTGTCAGAACACTTAGTGGCGTACGACATGTTCCAAAAGTGAAGAGAAATTTAATTTCGTTAAGTACTCTTGATTCAAAAGGGTATAAAAACGCAGCTGAAAGTGGGGTTTTAAAGATTTCCAAAGGTTCCCTTGTTGTGATGAAAGGGCAAAGAAAGACTGTCAAGTTATATATTTTGCAGGGTTTTACTATTATTGGTGATGCAGCTGTCGCTTTCTTTTCCTTATCAGATGATTATATTACTAAACTTTGGCATATGCGCCTAGGGCATATGAGTGAGAATGGCATGGCGGAATTGAGAAAAAGAGGACTTCTTGATGGGTAAGGAATTTGTAAACTGAAGTTCTATGAGCACTGCATTTTTGGGAAGCAAAAGAGAGTTCGATTCACCAGAGGAATCCATAACATGAAAGGAACGTTGGAGTATATTCATTCTGATATGTGGGGGGCATCAAGAGTGCCTTCGAGAGGTGGAGCTAATTATATGTTAACTTTTATTGATGATTTTTCCAAAAAAGTTTGGGTGTTCTTCCTGAAGTAGAAAAGTGATGTGTTTTTCGCATTTAAGTTTTGGAAAACTATGATTGAAAAACAGACGGGAAAATAAATAAAATACCTCTGCACAGACAATGACTTAGAGTTTTGTTCTGATGAGTTTAACAAACTGTGCAAGTTAGAAGGGATCGTGAGACACTTGACAATTCGTTATACTCCACAGCAAAATGGCGTTGCAGAACGAATGAGCAGAATGATCATGGAGAAGGTTCGATGTATGTTGTCAAATTCCAACTTACCAAAGTCATTTTGGGCCAAAGCAGCCTCTACTGCATGTTTTTGATCAACCGATCTTCATCCGTTACCATTGAGAAAAAGACTCCACAAGAGGTATGGTCTGGTAATCCTGCTAATTATTCTGATTTAAAGTTCTTTGGGTGTCCTGCGTATGCTTATGTTGATAATGGAAAATTGGAACCGAAATCCATTAAATTTGTTTTTCTTGGTTATAAAGCTGGTGTAAAAGGGTATAAGTTATGGTGTCCTGAAAATAGAAAAATTGTGATTAGCAAAGATGTTTTTGATGAAACTGCTATGCTACCTAACTTATCTCTTAAAGACTCTTCCAATAAAGAAAATCAAAAGCAGGTGGAGCATCAGATTAATACAGAGTCGACTCCTCAGGCTAGTACAAAAATTGAGAATAGAGTTACTTCTTCACCACAATACTCTATCGCCAAAAACAAAACTAGAAGAGAAATTAAACCTTCAAAGAAGTATGCCGAGGCTGATTATGCTTTAAATGTGGCTGAAGATATAGATGAAAACCAAGAGCCATCTAATTATTCTGATGCGGTTAGCTGTGAAGACTCAGAAAAGTGGATGTTTGCTATGCAAGAGGAGATGGAATCACTCCACAAAAATAGAACGTGGGATCTTGTGAAACTTTCTAAAAGAAAAAAGGTTGTTTGTTGTAAATGGGTGTTTAAAAAGAAAGAAGGGACTCTAGGAGTTCAAGAACCCAGATATAAAGCAAGGCTTGTTGTAAAGGGTTACAGTCAAATTCCAGGAGTGGACTTCACAGATGTGTTCTCCCCAGCTGTGAAGCATTGTTCGATACGAGCTTTGTTTGGTATTGTGGCCACGCATGATTTGGAGCTTGAGCAGTTAGATGTAAAAACTGCATTTTTGCATGAAAACTTGAGAAGGATATTTACATGTAACAACCAGAGGGTTTTACAGTCTCAAAAAAAGAGAACTATGTTTGCTTGCTGAAAAAGTTCTTTTACGGTTTGAAACAGTCATCAAGACAGTGGTACAAGAGGTTTGATTCCTTTATGACTATTCATGATTTCAAAAGAAGTAGTTTTGACAGTTGTGCTTACTTTAAGAAAAATAGTGATGGTTCTTTTGTGTATCTACTTCTTTATGTTGATAACATGTTGATAGCAGCAAAAGATAAATGAGAGATAAGAAAGATCAAAGCCCAGCTAAGTGAAGAATTTAAGATGAAAGATTTGGGACTAGCAAAGAAGATACTTGGTATGAAGATTCTCAGAGATAGAAAAACAAGTAAATTGGACCTAAGTTAGAAGGGGTACATTGAAAAAGTTCTTTGCAGGTTCAATATGCAAAGTGCTAAGCTTGTTAGTCCTCCTTAAGCCCATTTCAGACTTTCATCGGCTTTGTCTCCACAATCAGATGATGAGATTGATACATGTCACATGTTCCATACTCTAGTGCAGTGGGATCTCTCATGTATGCTATGGTTTGTTCACGTCCAGATTTATCATATGCAATTAGTGCAGTTAACAGATACATGGCGAATCCCGGTAAAGAACATTGAAAAGCAATTCAGTAGATTTTAAGATACTTACGAGGTACAACTGATGTTTGCTTATAGTTTGGAAGAACTAGAGATGGAGTCCTTGAGTATGTTGATGCTGATTTTACTGGAGACCTTGATAGAAGAAGATCTCTCATTGGTTATGTCTTTACAATCAGAGGTTGTGCAATCAGTTGGAAAGCTACTTTGCAAACTACAGTCGCTTTGTCTACCACTAAAGCTGAGTACATGGTGATTACTGAGGCCTGTAAATAAGCTATTTGGTTGAAGGGACTTTTTAATGAACTCAATGAAGACCTTCAAATCTGCACAGTAGTTTGTAACAGTCAGAGTGCCATCTTTGATGATGGTGGGAAAGTCTTAAAATTTATATAATGAATGATCGAGCCTAGAAACTAACTATCACCACGATTGAGGGAAGCGCACCTATCGAACAGTAGTATAGTTTAATGGTAATACCAGATTGTCGAACCCAAGGGAACCAAAAGTACTAATACTAGCTTTCTTTTTATTATCTAGCCTAAAATAAAAGTGATTAACATTTATTTAACTAATTACTAAGGAAAAGATGCTAAGACACAGAGAATGAATTGGGGAAATACTTGTAGAAAAAACCAATTGATTAAGACAATCCCGAGGAAGAATCTACCTAGACTTCACTTGACTTGATCCGTAGGATTCCCTAATTTATATTAATACCTCTCTCGAGGCTACTAACGTCTAACCCTAGGTTGATTAATTGAAATCTCTTTCTAATTAAAACCCCTAGAATTGTATTAACTCGATCTATAGACTCCCATATTAGGTTTGACCCTAATCCGATAGATTTTCATCATCCTATCTCTAGGGTTGCGATCAACTCTCTTAAACGGGAAATATTCCTCCACTGCTTAAGCACATCAATACTTGAATCAATATCCTGAAATATCAAGACAAGAATTAAGAACACATAATTAAGAATAAATCAAGTACTTATTCATATAGTTCAGAAAACAATAACAAGATCCATCTTAGGTTTCATCCCCCTCAGGTATTTGAGAGGTTTAGTTCATAATCATAAAAGAATACATCTCAGAAGAAAATATAAAACAAAATATAAGAAAACCCCTAAAACCCCCTGAAGGAAATTGAAGGGAATATCTTCCGTCTTGAGTATGATTCTGGCTTCTTGAGATGAATCAACTGGATTTCTTCGAGTAAATCCCACAATTCTAGCCCCTCTGGCTTAGCTCCTCGGCCTACCTGAACCCCCCCTTTTAGGCCACACTTAGGGTGTTTATATAAGGTTTCAGAATGTCTTTCTTTGCCCCTAAGTATCCTAATCCGAATGGAATTAAAACAGGTCACGGCAGGGACACGCCCGTGTGGCACGCCCGTATAAATCGAGTCCAGGCCGTGTTCGAGTCTGCTAAAGAGGCATGACCGTGTGGCTCAGGCCCAGGCCGTGTGGATTTCGTACTTTGGCCCATTTTCTCTGTTTTTGGCCCGTTTCTTTTTTTTTTAACCCTCCGATGCTCTTCTAAGTATAAAACATGAAAGTAAAGGATTAGGAGCACCAAATTCCACAATTCAGGGGATAAATCATCCAAAAGTATGCTAAATGTGGGATTAAAATATGAACATATTACAGTTTATCAATCTTCTTTACAAAAGATCACATGTTTCATGAGAGAACAAAACACATTGATGTTCGGTATCATTTTGTTTGTGATATTATTGCTCGTGGTGATATTGTTGTGAGCAAAATTAATATTCATGAAAATCCTACAAATATGATGACTAAGTCACTTCCTATAACCAAATTTGAGCATTGCTTAGACTTGGTTGGTGTTCATTATTGAAATTAAACCCTTAAGGGGTTTTATGAAAGAGGTGGAGAACTTGTTTGTTAAGAGTTCGCGATGAAGAACTTGTTCATTGAGAATCCGTGTCAAGGTGGAGATTGTTAGAATTAAGTGACCCGAATCCATATTGATTAGAACAAGGTGTTTCAATCTTACTACATTCCTATTAGAATATGGTTTTATAAGCCTATAAATAGACATAGTCTATTCCTATTGTAATTATTCGAATTCGACATAGTGAATTTTCTTCTCTTCTGCCCGTGGTTTTTTCCCGAAAAGGTTTCCACGTAAAATCTGTGTGTTCTTTATTTTTATTTCTCTTTTCTTTGCTATATATTATCATTACCGACGTTATATTTTTCACAGGAACTCAATGCCGGTCTATTTTCGTAAGAAAGATTATTCAAAATCCCCTTGGTTTTTGCCTAGAAAAAAGCTGACTCCATTGCTTTCTCATTGAAAGAACTCCTTAACCTACTTTGATTATTCTCTTTCTCTCGAGATTCTCCGCAGGCCAAAGCAATGGAAGCTACACTTAGAGAATGTGAAAGTCAAGCAATCAAAGGGGAGACCAAATTCTGCGTTACTTCTTTAGAATCCATGCTTGAATTTGCGAGCAGTATCTTTGGACCCAACACTCGTTTCAAGAGCCTCGCAACGGAGCATCTTACCAAGTCAAGCACCCTTTTCCAAAACTATAATGTTTTAACAACACCAGTAGAGATACCAGCTTTGATGATGGTGGCTTGTCACACCGTGTCTTACCCTTATGCTGTACTGTATTGCCATAGCCAAGCAACTGGAAACAGAGTGTTTAAAGTATCATTGGACGGTAAGAACGGAGATAAGGTGACCACAGCGGCTATTTGTCACATGGATACTATGCAATGGAACTGTAACCACATGTTGTTTTATGTGTTGGGGATTGAGCCAGGAACGCCCAGTGTGTAACACCCTAAACCCGTAACCATCGCCAGTATAGAGTTAAAGGTGTTACCGGACAGATCAAAAACTTTTACAAACATCTCGTATCAGCTAGATCAATCACAACAAAGTGTCCCTTAAGTAGGTCCACCAAACCTCAAACATGCTTTAGAATAGGGCTGGGACTAAACCGAACACATACGAAAATTCTTGGAAATTTGAAACTTTTTCAAAGTTACAGAGGTCACACGCCCATGTGGGCAGGCCGTGTGCCCTCCCACGGCCTTCAAACACGCTCGTGTGTCTAAGCCGTGTCAAAATAGGGCATACATACTAACTTGTCCACACTGCCACCAGACACGCCCGTGTGCCATGACCGTGTGAAATTAAGCTAGCTACTGACTTGGTCACACAGCCACCAGGCACGCCTGTGTGCCACTGCCTAGGCACACTTCGAAGTGACCCTTGAGCCACACGGCGGAGACACTCGCCCATGTCCCTTGGTCGTGTATGCAAAATAGGCCATTTGCAAGACCAAAATGCCACCCACACTTGGGTTATACCTACAAGCACATACAAGCCTATTTTCACACACAATTTGGCAACCAAATACATGTCAAATGATCAACATATCATCCCATCCAATCTCATTTCTATTCATATCAACTTATATACCAAATTGCACAACTAAAACACATGTATAACCAAGCATGATTCATCCACAGTATCACTAGAACACAATGGCATCAATCCATCACTAATCTTACCATTCATAAGACATTTTCATTGCCATCAAGCCACACCATAACATGCATCATATACCAAATTTGCCCATGCATATTTCCAACATTTATCTAGCCACATCACGTGGCTATTTTCATATCTCAAACATATTTCCCAAAACAAACTAGCCTATACATGTCATACTTTATATATACATTTCCAAAAGGTACCAAAATGAGCTTAGGTAGTGTGATGACAATCCTCGACGGTCCCAAGCCTTCAGTAGCTTTGACGATCTATAAAACAGAACAAACACACACAAAGTAAACTTTCAAAAGCTTAGTAAGCCATATACAAATAAACTTAACACAAATCATTCATAAGCATAGCTATTTGAATTCATTAACATATCTTCATTTCAAGCACGTAAATAATTTCTTTGACTCACTTGGTTTGCCCTTGCTTACCAATTCATCATATCTCAAGTATCTCACTTGCTCATATCTCAATCATACATATATTTCAAATGTTCTTTTGCATCAAGGCACCTACTTACTCACCTTTCATGCTTATACAAAGCATACATATTAACGTACCTGAAACGGATGTACAGTTCACATAGCCATTCATTTTTCGGACTTACCCGTTGAACCGTTCAGAATCTAATAGGATATTCAAAATGCTCGAAATAGTTGTACAATGCCAACGTCCCAGACGTGGTCTTACATGTAATCAAATATCGATGCCACTGTCCCAGACTGGGTCTTACACGAATCAATACAATGCCAATGTCCCAAACATGGTCTTACATGTAAATCTCATATCGAAGCCAACGTCCCAGACGTGGTCTTACACGAAATCTCAAATCAATGCCATCGTCCCAGATGTGGTCTTACATAATATCACGTAACAGACACTTATGTCATGACATATGCAATCCTATCTATTCCTAGGCTCATATGGGACTTCTTGGACTTTAACAACTTGTCAACTTATTCAAAAACTCAGATTTCACATACATTCCATCTCAATGGATATTCATAGCAATTCAAATTTCATATATACACAAATAGTTCAATTCAAATAAATTTATTTGTATATCGACTTACCTCGAGTTTGGTTTAACGAAAACGGATACGGCTGCTCAATTACTTTTGATTTCCCGCGATCTAAGTCTGTTTTCTTTGGTTCTTGATCTATACATATTCAAATTTAACCCTTTTATTCAGTAATTCATCCAATTCAATCCAAAAACACATTTTTAGGGGAATTTACAAATTAGCCCTCATATTTTTACATTTTGACATTTTAGTCCCTATTTCACAAAATCACAAAATACACCAAATTTGCTTATAACCATGCTTGGCCGAATATACACTATGATCATATCAATCCATACATTTCATTTATTTCACAATTTAGTCCCTCAAATATTCATTTTCTCAATTACAACCAAATTACTCAAAATCAACAAAACTCCAAAGACAAAATATGCTAATCAAATACATATATTCCATATTTCATCATCAAATGTTCCAAAGCTCATATGTTCATCAAAGACACATTTCAAAATCATCATCAATTCTCAAAATTAAGACATGGGTTTTGAAGTAGACGAAGCAACGATTACGAAAACGTGGAAATTATCCAAAACCGAGTGGAAAACATACCTTAATTCACACTAAGTGTTGGCCGAACATGAAAGAGCTTGAAACCCTTACTTCTTCTCTTATTTTCGGTGATAAAAAGATGGAGTACATGGCTTATTTCTTTTATGTTTTATGATATAATGAATAAATTTTCATTTTACATTTTTAACCTTTAATACTAAATGTATAAAACATATAATACAAGGTCATTCTTGACCATTGCCGTCCACTTACTTTAATAGTGGACTAATTTCCACTTAAGGACTTCACCTTTAATAAGCCATGTTAATATAACACCTTAACATATGAATTGCCACTTTTATCATTTATGCGATTTAGTCCTTTTATCAAATTAAACACACAAACATACAAATTTTCATACAAGACTTTCACACATGCTTATTCACATATCAGAAGCACGGAAAATAATATTAAAATATTTTATAACTCGGATTTGTGGTCCCAAAATCACTGTTCCGACTAGGGTCTAAACCGGACTGTTATACGGTGTCTACCATTTCTTCTCGACGAATAACTTCGTTCTGGTTCCAGACCCTTGAATTTGTAGTAATTGTCTTTCCTAGGATACAAGACTTGGGTTGTCATAAATAATAATACTTGATGTCTGGTTATATCTATGGGTGTTGTTCTAATGGTTACGAAATCAATGTTATGTATTATCCCTTAGCCAAAAAGTAAAAGTTTTATGAAGAAATTGAAGAAAAGATTTCAGGTAAATTGGGTAAAAATAATAAAATTTCTGTAATGATTAGTAGTTAGAAGAGAAAAATTGTAATGTTTTCATGTGGATCATGTAATAAAGTGATAAAGAAAAGATTATTTCTAGATGACCAAATTCTTAGACCTTGAGAATTTAGAAGTGAGTTTTCTAATTTTAAGTACAAATGTGAGATCTTTATATTTGGAGAGTGATAGAGTACGATTCATTTATTGTATTAGCAATCGAAGATAATAAAATTACTCACTAATCTAAGCTCAGTAGACACAAAGAAACTGAATAGAGTAAATAAACTTTTCTGTTGCTTGTGATTTTGTTTACTCAGTTTTTGCAATACCAAACTATAATTATCACTGCAATGAAACGCTTTCATTCATAGTTGTTTATTTCAGCCATCAGCAACTTTAGGTAATAATACCTTTTATCAGAACATAAAATAGAATAATTACACATAACATGCAAAGGGATAGATGTACACTATCAGTGAAGCTTTTGCCCACATGTCCATACAAATGCAAACTTAATTAGAAATATAGACCACATATCAAGGCTGGAGGAGACGTTGTGCATCACTTGCAGATAAAAACATATCTAGACTAATGGAAAAAAAAAATCATTCTCATTCATAGCCAATCCAATAAATTTACTAACAAAGAAATAGACAGTGTCAAGCTGTAATCCCATGAGGAGATTGCTTATATATGTACACTAGAGAAAATATCGTTTCTATAATAATCAAATTCTAAGCTGTTAAGTAACTATTTAAATTTTTTTTATTTAATCCAAATCAATAAAATAAATTATAAATACTATTAAAATTAAACTAAGCTAATTAAAGATATTTTATTAAACCAAAACAATGAAATTTTTTAAATTTCTCAATTAATTTTAAAGACTTGTAACTCTAACTTCACCTAATTCAGTTAATCAACTATCACTCATTCAATTGTTTAGTAGATGTAAGTATTAATTCAAGATTCACCGGCAATAACTAGACCGTTCCAGTATCTAGATTTGGTTACACGTTATAGATAAATTGTTAAAGATTTTGAAATTTTGTTGAAAATATTAATATTCCCAAAATTGTTATTGTGTAGAAAATAAGAAGAAATTGATATTCAATTCATATTTTTTAATCCACTATAAATCAGTTGATATCTACTTATAAATTTAGTTAAAAGTGAGGAATTTGGCTATGGGAAATTCATTGATTCGCGCGTCAAGGGTGAAGCCAGAAATTTTTTTTAAGGGGGTAGAAATGAAATTTTAATTTTTTTTTTTTGAATAACATATTGATTGGGCTTCTTATTACTAAAACAAAACAAAACAATATCCAAATTCTAAACAAACAATGAACGGAGCCCAAAGAGTAAAGGCCCGAAAACAAATTAAAACAGCAAAACTAAACAAAATATCTAGATATTTTTCAGAAAACCAACAGCCTAATATTAAAAAAAAAAATAACCACCGACACTACCACCCAACCAAAACATTTTGAAATCTGTCACCATTCTCTCTCTTCATAATTACTTCTTGGATGACGGATTTACATTTCTGAAAAGCCTTCCCCCATTCTAGATCTTTCATTTCTTTGCTTTTCCATTCTGAAACTGCTGCCTAAGGTCCCCTTTCAATCTGGTTCACGCGCCGACTCCCTTAGCCTCTGATTCTCAGCCTGCTTCGGTTCTGTTCCTTCCAGGTAAGTCCCTTCTTTTTTCTTTAGAGATTTCGTTGTAAGTTTATGGGCTAGGGTATTCGCTGTTCTTGATATGTGCTTGAAATCAAACTGCGTTGAACTGTATGCCATCTTTTTAATGTCCAAAATATAGGCTCCTATCATGGATCTATCCTGATCTTTGATTTTACATTTTTTGATTACTGTTAGGGAGTCCCCCTCTATAATAATCTTCGGCCATGTATGTTCCACTCCAATCTTAATCGCTTCCCTGCATACAAGTACTTCGGCAGCAAAAACTGAAGGAACCCCTTTATGAATTTTTGAACATGATAACAAGACGGACCTTTCAGTATCCCTTACCACAATTCCAGAAGCCGAAATATTGTTGTGCCCATCGAAAGCTCCATCAAAATTGATCTTTACAGATTCTTGAGGTGGGTGATTCCAACTCTGTATTTTTCCAATTTTTCCTGATTTTCTGACTTCCAGTCCATCGAGTTCTCCAATATAGCTTTTTATGAATTTTCTGATCTCTGTTCCAGTGCTAACCTTCTTGTTATGTATTCTTGAGTTCTGATCTCCCCAAATGGCCCAAAGAGCGCAGCAAAAGATACGGCATGAGTGCGCGTTAAATTGTTCAATAGCCCAGATAAGCCACTGTTCAAAATCTCTATTATCATTTATTAGCATGTTTTGAAGCATCAATATTGACCATATTTCAACTGTGACAGGGCACTCTCAGAAGAGGTGGTCGATCGTTTCAGCTTGTTCCCCACACCATGGGCAGCTTGGGTCAACGACTAGCTTCTTGTGTTGCAGATTTACTCTTGTGGGCAAGAAGTTCCATGTGATTTTCCAAATTGTGATTTTTATTTTTGTCGGTAGATTTAGGAGCCATAGTTTCTTGTAGAGTTTTCTGTAGCTAGTTTGTAAAGCATAAGCTCTAGGGTTATCATCAGTATTTTGTAATAGTTTATAAGCGCTGCGTATCGAAAATTCCCCCAAAGCTTCACCACCCCATGCCAAGAAATCCTCGTGTGGGTTGCTTGCCAATGGAATTCGAAGGATTCGAACTGCATCTTCCTCTGCAAAGGTATATTTGACTCCTCTTTCCATTTTCTCTCGTTACTATCAATCAGCATATGAATACAATGATCACGCATCGACTCAATCTGTGATGATAATCTGAAATTAAAAGCATCTGGAATCCATGCATCATAATTTATGGAAATATTATTGCCTGTACCAACACGCCAAATTAATCCCTTCCTCAAGATGTCTTTTGCAACCCATATACTCTTCCAAGTGTAAGAACTCAAATTTTCCAATCTTGAATTTAAGAATTAATCGTTTGGAAAATATTTGGATTTTAGAACTTTCGCTACTAAAGAATCCGCATTATTCATAATCCTCCAGCCCTGTATCGCTAATAGAGAAGTATTAAATTTTGACATGGTTCTAAATCCCATACCCCCGTCCTCTTTAGATCTGCACATGAATTTCTATTGACACCAGTGTAACCCTCTCTTATCCTTACCGTGCTACTACCAATACTTCTCGAAAATGCTTTCCAACTCCCCACATGGAGACTTTGGTAGAAGAAAGCATGTCATAGCATAAGTTGGTATTGCTTGAAGAACTGACTTGATGAAGACCTCCTTACCTTCTTGTAATAAGTACCTTGAGCTCCAATGACAAATCCTTTGATTGATCTTGTCTTTCAAATTCTGAAAAGACTCTTTCTTTCTTTTACCCACCACATTAGGGAGTCCTAAATATTTCTTAATATTAGTAGAGCATCTCATCCCCAAAACATCTGATATTTCTTGTTTAGCCATTTCCGAAGTGTTTGAGCTAAAAAAAATAGTTGACTTATTAAAATTCACACATTGGCCCGAGCATTGCTCATATTGTTTCAATATATCTTTTAAAAAAGTCACTCGTTCTTTAGTGGCTTCCCCAAACAGTAGGCAATCATCCGCTAACAAAAGGTGTGATATTGCTGGTCCCCTTCTACTTGCCTTAACTCTTTTAATAGCCTCTTCTCCCACTGCCCGTCTAATTAAGGCTGAAAGCCCCTCACTACAAATCAGAAAAAGATAAGGGCTAAATGGGTCACCTTGTCGTAATCCTCTGGTAGGATGGAAATGTCTGCCTCTGCTTCCGTTTATATTCACTGTATAAGAGACTGTTGAGACACACTTCAGAACTAAAGTTACCCAGCTCTCAGCAAAACCCATTTTAAGCATCACGTTCTTCAAATAGCTCCATTCCACTCTATCATAGGCTTTTTAACTGTCATAAACCCTTTCTTCTCTGAACGCTTCTGGCGCAATGTATGAAGAATCTCATACGCAATCAGCATGTTATCTGAAATTAATCTTCCTGGGACAAAAGCACTTTAAGCATTATCAATGCACTTTCCAATGAAATCCTGAAGTCTGTTTGCTATTGTTTTGCCACTAATTTATATAAAATTGTGCAAAGGCTAATAGGTCTAGAATTAACAAGACTTGTAGGGTTTGGAGTTTTTGGAATTAGCATTATATCTGTTCTGTTTGTAGAATCGAAATCCTTCCCCTCGTTCAACACTCCAAGACAAAAAGCCTCAACATCATTCCCTACAATATGCCAGCATTTTTGAAAAAATAAAGCTGGAAAACCATCATACCCTGGTGCTTTGGTTGGGCCCATCCCTTTAAGCGCTTTCTGAATTTCATCCACTGAATAAGTTGATAGAAGAGCTGAATTAATTTCAGAGGATATAGTAGCATTGATACATTCCAAAAGATATGAAGAATCCCCCAATCCTTTCGACAAGAACAGATTCTGAAAATACCTTGAGGCTGTTTCATTAATCTCTACATCATCAGTAACTTCCTGCCCTTCCTCTGATTCCAATCGATTGATTGTGTTTATAAGTCTTCGAGCTGAAGCATATTTGTGCAAGAATGCAGAATTTTTATCTCCCAATTTTAGCCAATTTGCTCTTGCTCTCTGTTCCCAGTACATTTCATCTTTATCAATCTCCATATTTAATCTAATTCTGGTATCAATAATTTTTGCCACTGTATTATCACTCCTCTCTCCATCCAAAAGGATTCCCAAATCCTTTGTGAGCTCCTTCTTCAACCCATCTCTTCCACTCTTAATTAGGCTTGCCCATCTTGTCAAACAGGATTGTAATCTCCCCAATTTTTCGGAAATCGTTCCATTTGATGACTCCCAAGACTTTTTAATCTCTTCCTTAAAAGACTCCTCAAGTGTCCACCATGCTTCAAACTTAAACCATGGTCTTCTCCTAATCTTATCCTCATAGCCTGTGTGAATAAGAAGAGGACAATGATCTGAAATCGAATGAATTAAATGACGAACAATTCCTTTTGGGAAAAGATGCATCCACTTTTCATTAGCCACCCCCTATCAAGTCTTTCTTTGATATTCGTCTCCGGTAAATTTCCTCTCTCCCATGTAAACCAAATGCCCTGAAAACCCAAATCCATAAGTTGACAATCATCCAAAACTTCACGAAAAGCTGCCATTCTCCATTCCTCTCTCGGTTAGCCTCCACTTTTCTTGAAAGAATAGAGAATTTTAACAAATTTCGTTAAAATCCCCACTAACTATCCACGGAAACTGTTGTTCTTGCCCCAGCATCCTTAATAAATTCCACGATGCATGTTGGTCATTAGCATAAGGCGACCCATAGAAGCCAATGAATCTCCATTCTCCTTGAATGGTACTTTCTTCAATCAGTACATCAATGTGATTTTTTGAGAAAGTTCTTAAACTTACTTTGAAGTCTTCCCTCCATGCAAGACAGAGCCCACCCCTTGACCCATTTGCTCCCACATCAATTCCATTCATAAAACCACTTCTTCTTCTTATCTTCTCCATGCACTTACTATTAACTTTGATCTCCATAAAGAAGACCATATCGGGGTTTTGTTGCCTCAGCAAAAATCGAAGCTTTCGCACTGCCCATGGATTCCCCAAACCACGGACATTCCAGCTAATAATTTTCATTGCGTCCGGTCTGCTTGCCATCTGGCAGCCGCCGATCAATATTGGTTGGGGGAAACATCATCCCCCATATTTCCTTCCACCAACATTGAATCCTCCTTCCTTTCCGAGACCTGATCGTTATACTTCTGTCTTTTTGCATCATCTTCCAATGATTCTTTCTTCTCATAACCCCCATTATCAAATTCTACCAATTTTCTCTTGCGCACTATCCGGTCTGCATTGGGTTGCCCCATATCTCTCATTATATTAACTCTTCTCCAGCTGAATTTCCTACTTATATTCAGATTTCCATCCCGGATGTCTGGTTGTGGATTATCTTCCTCATTGCGTATCATCCCTTCCTGGAGTTTCTGCACTTCCTCCACATCTGATAGCTGTGTATCAACAATTTGCCTCATATTGCAGTTATACTATTTTGTCAAAACCATTTCCTGATTTTCTTCCACCTAGCCCGTATACGAGCTTTGATGCTTTATCTTACTTGAAATAGCATTTAACTTCACACTTTCTTTCCCAAAAAAACTAGATTCTGCCTTTAAAGAAAGTGAGAACGGGGGTTCTTCCTTTAGTTTTTCTCTTTCGACTTCTTCAAAAATCTCACAACTTGAGAGAGCATGTCCCATTCTACCGCAACCGAAACAGAAGATTGGAAGCTTTTCATATTTAAAAGAAATTTAGCATTTACCTTGATCACCTGTGGAAACAAATATTCCCCTTCGAAGAGGTTTTTGTACGTCTAGATTAATTCTAATACTACAAAAATCACCCTTAATTTTAGATCTAATAATTCCACCGAACGTGGCCCCTATAGCATGCATTAAATCTTTTTTATTAAATTCTGGCACAGGGCCCTACTTGAATCCAGAATAATGACGAAACTAGCTTGATTTTACTTCTCTCCATCGGTCTACGTAATCTATCAAAGATGACTAACTGCTTTCGAAAAAGCCATGGCTGGCCCTCTAATATTGATTCAAAATCATCGTCAGATTCAAAGATAAGCAGGAAAAGATTCTGACCTACTAATTGAATTTCAAATTTTCCTTTTGTTTTCCAGATACTTTTCATTTGCGCTCTGAAGCTATCTGGATTATATGACTTTCTTGTCCATATCGTACAAATTAGCGCCGATTTGCTACTTGGATCCACTACTGAACTTTTCACCGACAGCTGAATGAGTTCTTCTGCCAATAAGGAGACCTCCTCCTCTTTCAACCCTTCGTTTCCACCACTCTCCTCCATCCCAAGCCGCAACAGAGGCTGGTTTCGCTAGGATACTGAGCAAAGCACTCTTGACTTCTAGGTTTTTTTTTTTTTGGCTTTGAAATTTTAATTTTTAATAGTCTATATCTTTATAACTTTTAAAAGATTAAATCAAATTTTTATAATTTTAAAGGGAGCCAAAATATAATTTCACCTTTATTAATTTAAAATTTTAAATTTTTTTAAAAATACCTAAATAATAATTTTCAACCTGCCAGGCAATTATTGTTTTCATAGCATTATGAATTCTTGAAATAGAAAGGTAATATTAATCGAATAGACAAGAGATTGTGACATAATCGATTGACTACACCAAATGAATAATCAGTAAACCCAAGCAAAATTACACTTGGAAATAATTTTTTAAAATCTGAGTCAATTGAATTAAGCTCTAAACTTTATAAAAAGGGATTTAGGCATTTCCAGTTTTATTGTATTTATAAATGTTTTGGAACAGAGTCAAGGATAAGGTTGAATTTGAGGGACAAATACAGCTTTGCCCAAAAATGAAAAATTACAATTTAATTTATTTAAAAATAATAAAATTATAAATTATTATACAGTAAAGTTACATTTTATCTTAAAAATATTTTTTAATTTTATAAAAAATAAAAAATAAAATTATATTTTAAATATCTTAAAATTTTATAATTTAATTTTTTTCTACTCTAATAAAATAGATTCTCTCTTGGTTAAGGATGATTTCATCCATAAATTTTTTTGTTTAAAAATAATTATTTCGTTAAGGAGGAAACGATAACCTCTGACCGATGGGAACATTTAGGTCTAAAGGATCAGAAACTCCTTGATAAATTGCATTGTCAAAATTTTCCGGTTTATCGGCGAACTATCTGGGAAACAAATCAGCTCCGCTCTGCTGACCATCAGAACCCGATGCTCCAACTTGTCCTGACGGAAGATTGAAGGGGAAATTCTCGTTTGGGTGAGCCATTTCTACTATGAAACTGAAGAAAACTAAATTGAACTGAAGAAATCTGATGATAGGAAGTTTGTCCATGCTCACCGCACCAACTGTTGAGTAATTTTATCTCGTATCTTATTAATGGGAACATCCGGATATACATACTATTACTGTTCATGACATGACCCCCACTATTAATGACTTACCCCACTATTCGTAGGACTGACATTCTGAGCGGACTTCAGGCATGCTAGACATGTGTTTCACTCTGGGTTGCCTGCCAGTCCACGCAGTCTCTCTTCTGCGAGCTTCTTGAATATATGCAAACTAAGAATACAACCTTCCCTTGGTTTGTGCAAGTTCTTCTTGCAAGCTGGGTCCGCAAGCTCCCCTCGCTGTCCTCTCATGATTTGCCTCACACTCAATCGTCTGGTGAAATCCGCGACCCGGATCCTACCTAAGATTCGGGCTGGTGATCACTGATGTATACCAATTAGGTAAATGCTATTTTCAAGGGGTAATTTTGTATATTCATTATTATGTAAATGCTATTTTGAAGGGGTAACTTTGTATCTTCATTGTTACGTTACAGTGACACTATTTTTAATATTAGAAATTTAAAAATATATTTGCTCGTTAAATGGTTTATATGGCTTAGGGGACAACTTAAATGGACGTCAATGTTTCAAATCAGGTGATAAGAACCATGCACGACAAATATGCATCATATCGCATTAGATTTTTTGTTAGATGTTAGATTTGTGACATTATAACAGAAAATTCGATGATGATGAAGTTATTTGAAGGAAACATGGCAAACAATAATAACCAAGGTCACTCTCATCCACACAAGGACTCACCAAACAAATTTGATTCCATCAGTAGCCTTCACGCCTGCTTGCATAACAGTGCATTTACCCAACACCTAAGTGTGGCATGCATATCTGGTCCCAATTACACATATATAGCTTTCTCTCAATAATTAGTGTGATGACCCCACTACAATTATCCATAAATCTTTTCCATTTCATCCTTATTACTCTTTAAGGCTTTGACACAAGATAGAGACTACATAGGAATAGTACATAACCTAGATCTAATTAGTGTAAGGGGTTTCTCTTGTGACAATGCTTAAGACTTCCGTTCTGCATTATTCTAATTTCTAAATTATCAGAATTTGAATTTATCAGATCATTTAATTAAATTCTTTAAAGAATTTTTTTTTATTTTTCAAAAGTGAAAATTTAATGAAAATATATATAAATAATAAAAGTTAAAATCATCAGAATTTGAACAGTGCATTTACCCAACACCTAAGCCACCCCTGTATGTGGCATGCATATTTGGTCCCAATTACACATATATAGCTTTCTCTCGATAACTAGTGTCATGACCCCACTACAATCATTCTCAAATCTTATCCATTTCATCCTTATTATTCTTTTAGGCTTTGACACAAGATAGAGAATAGATTGGAATAGTACATGACCTAGATCTAATTAGTGTAAGGGATTCCCTTGTGACAATACCGTAGACTTCTGGTCTGCGTGAATTTGATAAGTGTTAAAAGTAGTATATTTTAATCTCATTATTAATGTGTTTCTGAGTTATTATTCAATGTTAATTGTGAATCTTATACTCTTAATCCTTTAATTCATGTTTTAATGTTTAATAAAGCACTTGGGAGCAAAAAGAACGAAAAACGAGTGAAAACCGGATCATCGAAGCAAGTTGTAGGAGCCAAACGGGCTGAACCTTTCCACATGGCCAGACCACACGCTCATGTGATCCACACGAGCGTGTGGTAAGCCGTGTCGATTTCACAGAATTACGCATCGAACTGCGAAAAATCACGATTTTTAAATTTTTCTGGCTTTCTAATACGTATAGATGACAAAAAATAAGAAGATAGGAGTGAGCCGCCATAGAATACTCAAGAAAACAACTCAAAAAACACCATTGAAGTCGTCTCTGAAGCAAATTTCCGTCAAGATTGAAGATTCCCAGTTGATTTCTTAGGAAGTTATTATGAGTTTCTTTATTTCTTTCGGTTATATTGTCTCTTGGATGTTTTTATTTTCAAGTATGAATTAATTTTCTAAATACCTAGGGAGATAAACCCTATGATGATTTATGCCGTTTAATTTTTATTTTATCCAATAAATACTTAATTCTTATTCTCGATTATGTGTGCTTAATTCTTGGTTTGCTATTTCTAAATTATTAATCTATGTTTTATGTGCTTAAATACAAGGTTGAATAGACCATGTTTAAGAGTAGATATTGTGTAATTGAGTGGAGTTGCATGCAACCCTAAAAATAGGATGACATAAATTAGAAAGAAATTTCAATTAATCAACCTAGAGTCAGTTGTTCTTATGCTCGAAAGAGATATTAGCATAATTTATGGATTTCTAAAAATCAAGATACTAAGTAAAGAAATTACATAATTTAGATTGATAGTGACAGATGAAATCTAGGCGGATTCTTTTCTGGGTATTGTTTCGCTTCTTGATTGTTAATCGGTTCTTTTCATAATTTGTTCTTTGTCGTGTTCGTTAGTTAATTTTATTTTTTAATCAATCACTCAAATTATTCGGTTAAATAATAGAAAGATTGTAATTACTAGTATTTTTAGTCTTCGTGGGAACGATATCTTTACTTGACGTAACTATACTATTAATTGATAGATACACTTGACTTAGTCAAATTTTTAATTAGTTCCATGTACATCAGAATTTATCAGATTACTTACTTGAATTATTTAAAGTGTTTTTTTATTTTTATTTTTTAAAAGTCAAAATTTAATGAAAATATATATAAATAATAAAAATCCACCACTTAAAAGTTTTTAAGTAAAACATAAAATAAAAATAAGGACACATGGGACGTGTAATTTTGTTTTGATATAATCTTATTTTAATTATTTAACTATTAGGAAAAAAAAACAGTCTTACCTTAATAAATATATGCTAGAGGGGTAGCAAAACATATGAAGCGAACATAGAGATGAAATTTAGAAATAAATAAAATAATTAATTTCTATAATCTATAATCTATTTATAAGGGTAATTTACCAGTAAATGCCCTTTTTTCAAAAATTACGGAAATGAACCTATTATTCAATTATTTACCAGAATGGACCATTTTCCCCGAAAGCGCGTCCACGTCAGCGCGATATCAGGGTATGTGGCAGGAAAACACGTCCCTAGAAGAACGTTTTTGCCACATCAGCAGAAAACGCTTCCTTGAGGGTGCGCTTTGCTGATGTGGCAAAAACGCTCCCCCAAGGACGCGTTTTAGCCCATGTTTTTTTCCAAAAAAAACTATTCTTGAATTAAATTTTTAAAAATATCATTTTTTAGATATTATAAAAATAGACCAATTTTTAAAAAAATTTACGAAAATAAACCTTTATAAATGCTCAAAGTGACAACACCATTTTTTTTAAGGTGTCACCAATTAATATGAAAATATAACTTACAAAGCAAATCTTTATATAGACCCAAAGTCTCATTTTCCTTCTTTTATTAAGCAATGTGGGATATAAGATATGTGTATATATAGATCCATGAATAGTTTTGCAGCTTGTTCCTAAACAATGTAGGATTCTTTCCTCTTTTAACTAACAACATGAGATTAAAGGCTACACTATATTTGATATTTTTTTACTTAGAGTTTAAATTTTTTTACAAAAAGTTAACATTTGTTGCATTAAAAATAAAACTTTTAAACTCTATAAGTAAAAAATATATAAAATATAAAATGAGTATGGTAAAATATTAAAAAATAAATATTTAAAAAATTACTAATAGTTGAGTGATCATTTTGTAAGTTTTTATAATTCGATAGCTAAAAAATATAGTTAAGTGACTACTAATGTAATTTAATTTAGATATAAAATGTGAAAAATAATTATTATATTTTATGTATATTATATATTTCTATAAAAAACTTATTTAACATAATTATATACTATGTTTAAATAGATTATCTATCTAGTCAAAATATATCTGAAATAAATTTATCGGCATTCATTAGGTGATGAAAATTAAATTAAAATTAGAATTAAAAAAATTAATTAGTATAGTAAAATATTAAAAATGAATAAATATTTAAAAAGATATATCAATTTTTTAAAATTACAAAAAAAAAATACTATTTGAGTACCAAATACTCACCGTTTATTCATTAATTAAACATTCATAATATAAAATAAAATAAATAAATAAAATTAAAAGTATAACTTCTAAATTTAAATAATGGAAAATTATTTTAAAAATTAAAATTGCATTGATATTAACTTCAAACATTTAAAATTGAATAGAAGATTATTGCATGTACAAGTTTCATATGTGCAATTTGTTCTCTTTTTTTTTAATAGTTCTTTTGTATATGTTAACAATTCTAAAATGCAACAAGATTAAAGATCTCAAAAGATAATTTTATAATATGAGAAAATGTTAACAAAATATAAAAAAATATAAATTGTTTTGTAAAAAAAATATCAAATATAGTGTAGCATTTAATCTCATATTGTTGTTAGTTAAAAGAGGAAGGAATCCCACATTGTTTAGGAACAAGCTACGAACCTATTCATGAGTCTATATATACACATATCTCACATCCCACATTGCTTAAGAAAACAAGAGAAATGAGACTTTGGGCCTATATAAAGATTTGCTTTGTAAGTTATATTTTCATATTAATTGGTGACACCTTAAAAAACAAATGGTATTGTCACTTTGAGCCTTTATAAAGGTTTATTCTCGTAAATTTTTAAAAAATTTGGTCTATTTTTATAATATCTAAAAAATGACCTTTTTTGAAAATTTAATTCGAGAATATTTTTTTTGGAAAAAAACACCGGCTAAAACGTGTCCCTAGGGGAGCTTTTTTGCCACATCAGCAAAGCGCGCCCTCAAAGAAGCGTTTTCTGCTGATGTGACAAAAACGCTCCCCCAAGGACACGTTTTCCTGCCACATACCCTGACATCGCGCTGACGTGAATGTGCTTTCAGGGAAAATGGCCCATTCTGATAAATAATTGAATAATAGGTCCATTTCCGTAATTTTTGAAAAAAAGGGCATTTATTGGTAAATTGCCCTATCTATAATGTATATACAAATAAAAGTTTAATAGTTAATATAATTTTTGTTGTTTATTATATTATTGAATATTTTGATATTAATATTTTTTATTGTTTATAAGATTTGTCATGTTTATAAATAATAATCTTAATTTTAAAAATATTTAATTAAATAAAATTAGATTTGTTTAATATGAGGTGACTATAGTTTGATGTTAGAAGTCCACCCTGTGTAAGTCCACTCAGAAGTAATATGTGTACTTGTAATTTTGTTAGAATGTTTTTTCTTTTTTATTTCTCTTAGATGGTGATATTTGCCTATTTATATGATATGGGTACTGTTTATTGATATGACATACTAGGTAAGTTGCATGCATATAAATATGTACCTTGTCCTAAACTTAACACGTGTTTATATAGTCTCATACGCAATCTCATGTGTAACTTCACAGGAGAACATAAGTATCCATCTTGCGAGCTCGGTGTGCGAACTCAGTTTGGAAGGTCGATGTGCGAACTCGATGGAAATTGACCCATCCAATCCAAACATATTTAGGTCTTGAACCGTTGATAACAAGTATCATAACAAACTTTAAAATTTTTAACATGGTTCTTCAATATCATTTAAGATTTGTAATTAGAATATATTTTTACATTTGGAAATAATTTTTATTTCATGAGGTGAAAATAAGAGTATCTACTTTTACAATACCGTAGAGATATTCATCACACACCAAACCATCATATTCATTATAGTAAATTTGCTCTCTCATCTAATGAGTTTTATTTTAGTCTGAGCACCAGCAACCATATACCATACAAGTTAATACTTTAAAGCCAAGAGCTTTGCTTCACTTCAGTTATGGTAAAAGGTGGCGGTTGGCTTCGATGCAAAATTGCTTGAAAATGATATTTTTCCTCCTTTATTATCACCATCATCGTTGTTGTAAGTCGAAAAGTTTGGCCTCGGTTCAAAATCTTCGGCAAAAAAAGATGATTTCTCTTCTTTTAGATTAGCATAGTCACCATAAGTAGAAAGGTTAGGTGATGGCTAACTATAAATACGACTAAGGCAAGCAAACCTATCGAACAATAGTATAGTTATGGTGAGTAGGGAATATCGCATCCACGAGGACTAAAGTACTAGTAATTACTGTTCTTCTATTATTTAGTTGACAAATTGGAGTGATTGTTTTTAACCTAAAATTACTAAACTAACTAAGAATGCAACAGAGAATGAAATAGGAAAATAATCGAAGATAACCAATGAGATAGACAATACCCAGGAAAGAATCCACCTAGACTTCACCTATTGTTATGAATCTAAATTAAATGATTTATTCACTTGTGTCTTGATCCGTAGAAATCCCTAAATTATGTTAATATCTCTTTCGAGAGTAAGAACAACTGACTCTAGGTTGATTAATTGAAATCTCTTTCTAATTAAAACCCCTATTGCCGCATTAACTCGATCTATATATTCCCCTATTAGATTTGACTCTAATCCGGTAGATTTATGTCGTCCTATTTCTAGAATTGCATGCAACTCCACTCAATTATGCTAGATTTACTCTTAAACAGAGACTTTTGCTCCACTGAAATAAGCACCTTAAACATAAATTAATATCCCAAAATATTAAAACAAGAAATAAGCATACATAATTGAAAACAAGAATCAAGTATTTATCGCTGATAAGTCATAAAAGTAACATGTTTCAATCCCATTCTTGATGCATTTTTGGATGATTTATTATATAATTTAGTGAATTTGATGCTCCTAATCCTTTAATTTCAAGTTTCCATACATAGGAGAGCATAGGGGAGCAAAAGGAGCAAAAAAACAAACTAAAATCAGACAAAACGAGCTACTTTCAGGATCCACACGGGCTGAGCACACGCCTGTGTGAGCCACACGGGCTGGCCACACGCCCATGTGCCAGCCCGTGTCGATATCGCTCCCTATTTCCCAAACACACGAAAAAGCCAATTTTTAGGGTTTCTGAGCATTCTAAAGTCTATAAATACACCTTAGAAGAAGACCTAAGAGAGCACACAGAGTAGAACGAAGAAATTACTCGAAGAACGCCATTGGAATCAACTCAGAAGCAAGATCTCCTTCAAGATTGAAGATCTCCAGTCAACTTCTCTAGAAGTTTTTGGGTTTCTTTATGTTTTGTTGTTTTCCTAATTTTGAGATATTTTCCTCCCAAAGTATGAACTAAATTCCCTAGATACCTAGGGAAGATAAAACATTATGACGGATCTTATTATTTAATTTTCTGAATTACATGATAAATACTTGATTTCTTGATCTCAATTATGTGTACTTATTCCATGTTTTAATGTTTTCAGGATATTAATTCATGATTGATGTGCTTAATTCAGTGGAGCAAAAGTCTCTATTTAAGAGTAGATCTGACATAATTGTGTGGAGTTGCATGCAATCTTAGAAATAGGACGACATAAATCTACCGGATTAGAGTCAAATTTAATAGGGGAATCTATAGATCAAGTTAATGCGACAATAGGGGTTTTAATTAGAAAGAGATTTCAATTAATCAACCTAGAGTCAGTTGTTTTTACTTTCGAAAGAGATATTAATATAATTTAGGGATTTCTACTGATCAAGGCAAGTGAATAAATCGTTTAATTCAGATTCAGAATAATAAGTGAAGTCTAGGTGGATTCTTTCCTGAGTATTGTCTCTCTCATTGGTTCATTCGAATATGTTCTTATGTAATTATCTGTCGCTTCTTAATAATTAGTTTAGATAATTTTAGATTAAAAACAATCCCTTCAATTTATCGGCTAAATAATAAAAAGATAGTAATTACTAGTACTTTTAGTCCTCGTGGATACGATATTCCCGACTCACCATAACTATATTGCCATTCGATAAGTGCGCTTGCCTTTTGATCGCTGTGAAATCAGAGTTGTAAATATTTATAAAAGAACGATCAAACCTGGAGACTAACTCTGACAACGATGTTAAGGCAAGTGTACCTATCGGACAGTAGTATAGTTTAGGCAAGACTGGATGTCGAACCCAAAGGAACTAAATTGACTAATACTCACTTTCTTTTCACTACTTAGCCTAAAGAAAACAAAGGTTGGTTGTGGATGGTAGTAATGATAACTAGACTTAAAGGAACAAGGACAAGAAGACTAGATTGGGGATAACTTGAAAAAGACTCAGTTGATTTTTATGATACCCTCGGGAAGAATCCACCTAAACTTCACTTTACTACCTAACCTTAAATTATACGATTTCTTTTACTTAGCTTGATCCGTGAGACTCCCTAACCTATGCTAAACCCTCTCTCGAGGTGAATAACGTCTAATCCTAGGTTAATTAGTGGAACTCTCGTTCGCTTATAATAACCCCCTAAGAAAGCAGTAAATCGATCAATGGATTCTCATATTAGGTTTCACCCTAATCCGGTAAAATCTCGTAACCCTATCTCTAGGCGCCCGATCAACTCCGCTTAATTATGTGGATCTACTCTTAGGTAGGGTTTATTCCTCCTTCACCTAAGCACATTTGATGTTGATTAAGAAACATAATTAAGAACAAACTAAGTAATTTATCATATAATCTAAAAATCAAATAATAAACATCTGTCTAGGTTTCATCCCTTCGTATCTCACGAGGGTTTAGTTTATGAAAGGAAAATAAAACATCACAAGAGAAAAGATAAAACAAAACATAAGAAAAATCCTAAAACTCCCTGTTGGGATTGAAGGAGAATTCTGCCGTCTTGAGTATAATTCCGACTTCTTGGTGATGAATCGACTGGCTATCCTCGCAGTATTCCCTAACTCTGACCTTCTCGGCTTGGCTCCTTAGCCTAGCTTTCGACCCCCTGTTTCGGCTTCTGCCGAAAACCCTTTCAAGTTGTCCCCTTGGGTGTTTATATAGGCTTTGAGATGCCTTACTTGGTCTCTAAGTATCCTAATTTAAGTAGAATTCCTACTTGGGTGTTTGAATAGGCTTTGGAATGTGCTTCTTTGCCTCCTCCAAGTATCCTTTCCCGAATGAAATTGCTCTTTCCAGCGACAGGGACACGGCCATGGAACACGCCCGTGTAAATCGTGGCCAGGCCGTGCTCGGACTTCTTTAATGAGGCACGGCCGTGTGAATCGAGATCAGGCCGTGTTTTTGATGACTGGCATGGCACGGCCGTGTGGTCTTGGGCCCAGGCCGTGTCGATTTCGTGATATGGCCCATTTACTCCGTTTTGGGCCCATTTTACGTTCTTTTTATCCTCGGGTGCTTTCCTGGGTATAAGACATGAAAAGAAGGGATTAAGAGTACCTTTTTACATAAATCGAGGGATAAATCATCTAAAAGCGTACTAAATGTGGGCTTAAAATATGTTACTTTTACGGTTTATCACCTTTGTTGTGATTTTAGTTAGTTAAATGAATCATTATCAATTGCGTAAATCAGAAATCAAATAATAAGATTCATCAAAGGTTTCATCTTCCCTAGGTAACTAGGGAATTTAGTTCATAATCCTGAATAAAAACATATCAAAGTTAGGATAACAACAAGACATAAAGAAACTCAACAAAACTTTGAAGGAAATTAAATGAAGATCTTTGATCTTGAAGGAGATCCGCTTCCGAGTTGATTTCGATGGCGTTCTTCGAGTGTTCTCTTCGATCTTCTCTAAGAGCCCTCTTAGGTCTTCTTCTAATTGGTATTTATAGACTTTAAAATGCTCAGAAAGCCTAAAAATTGGGTTTTTCCGCGTATTTAGGAAGCAGGTGCGATATCGGCACGAGCTGGCACATAGGCGTGTAGCCAACCCATGTGGCTCATATGGGCGTGTGGTCAGGTCGTGTGGATCCTGGAAACAATTATATTTGTCTGATTTTGGCTCGTTTTTCGCTCCTTTTGCTCCCAAATGCTCTCCTAAGTATAGAAACATGAATTTAAAGGATTAGAAGCATCAAATTCACTAATTTACGTCATTAATCATTCAAAAATGCATTAAAATGGGATAAAATATGTTACTTTTGCAGCTTATCATTAGGTCTCTCTAAGTAATTCTCAACAATAATCTTTTCTTCCTTATGCTCAATGCCAGCAAGTGTATGACACTTGGTTTTCTCATCAGAGGCAGCCTCGATCCGAATCAGCCCTTTTGAGTGCCTCGGGCATAAGTTGATCCTTGATTACAGCTCTCCAGTACTCTCCACCATCTTTCCTAGCAGCAGCAATGGTCTCTGCAAACTGTATCCATATAATATACATAATTAACAATATATGTAAAATTATTATATATTAATATCTGAAAGTAGTACTGATAAGTAGCTTGCGAGGAGAAGTGAAAAGGAATGCAAAGAGAGGAAGGAAAGAATTCATGATTTGCGGAAAATAATTATCAACGCAACAAAGGTAAAGATTGATTAATGGATATCAATCAACTTGTACGATCCCTATGGAGCAATAAGCTATAAACCTCTCTATGCATAGAAATGGAGGTCCATAAATATTTTAGTAACAGTAATAAAAAACCAAATCTTTAACTCGAAATCAGTCAATAACTTGCAGACAAATTTATTTATTTATTTATTATTTCTCTCATGCACATAGACGAACAATTGAGAACAATGTTTTCAGAGATATTTTCAGTGTGATTGGTTAGCCTGTGTCTGGACGAAAATTGATTACTCATATTAGATGGGCCAAGATTAGAAATTATTGAACCCCCTGGATGTGATACAATTGTAAAATTCTGACTTAAAATAATAACATGTAATTATTTTTATTATTTTTATGATGTTTATATTATTCAACAATCTCTCACTTAGACCACATATATATACATTAATTGATAAAAAAATTGATTAAGAAAACAATGAATGTGGCACGACGGAAGTTTAAAAATTTTCTTAAAACTAAATTTTATGGTTATATACACTACACCAAAACAGACTTTTAGCGGCGTTTTTTTAGGCCTTTAGCGGCGTTTTTAAGCGCCACTAATAGTACTCATGGCGCTTTTAAAAGCGCGCAAAAACGCCGCTGAAAACCGCATAAAAATTAGTGGCGTTTTTGTGAAAAAACGCCGCTATAGGTTTGGGCTTTTAGCGGCGCTTTTAAAAAAACGCCGCTACAGGTTTGGGCTTTTAGCGGCGCTTTTAGAAAAAACGCCGCTACAGGTTTGGGCTTTTCGCGGCGCTTTGAAAAAAACGCCGCTACTGAGTTTGGGCTTTTAGCGCGCTTTTAATAAAAACGCGCGCTCTGAGTTTAGGCTTTTAGCGGCGCTTTTAGAAAAAACGCCGCTACTGAGTTTGAGCTTTTAGCGGCGCTTTTAATAAAAACGCCGCTACTGAGTTTAGCTTTTAGCGGCGCTTTTAAGAAAAACGCCGCTAAAAGTTTAGCTTTTAGCGGCTTTTAAGAAAAACGCAGCTGAGTTTTGGCTTTTAGCGGCGCTTTTAAGAAAAACGCGCTACTGAGTTTAGGCTTTTAGCGCGCGCTTTTAAGAAAAGCGCGCGCTACAAGTTTGGGCTTTTAGCGCGCTTTTATGAAAAACGCGCTCTGAGTTTGGGCTTTTTAGCGGCGCTTTTAATAAAAACGCCGCTAATTTGCACAGATCTCTTTGTGCACTTTTTACCAATATCCTACCCTCCCGCAAAGTAAAAACCACCAATAACAAAGAAACAACAATTGCATATAATTCCAACCCAATGCAGCAAATAAAACATTTAAATCTCAGTAAAAGCATTAAATCTAAACAAATACTTCAAATTTAATAAAAGATAATAAAAATGAATCATAATTCAAACAATTCTTAAAATAATGTTTAACTGTAACAATGTTAAAAAAAAATCTTACAATAAGAAAAGAAATGTCTAAGATGGCGAAACCTTCATTTGCTTTGCTTGAACAAATTCATCATAACTGCATTTGTGGTGGAGTTCTTCATACTTTCTATTCTCGCTCTCGCCGCCTCCCGTGCCGCTTGCCTCCGCTCTAAGTTGAGCAACATGCTCCGCCTCTCTCGCTGCTGCCTCCGCTCTAAGCTTAGAAATTTGTTCCGCCTCCCTCGCTGTTGCCTCTGCTCTAAGCTGAGAAATTTGCTCAGCTGTGCTCGCTTCCATCAGAGATATCTGTTCTTTCAGTCTCTGAACTTCAGCACGAGATTGACTCCCGGAAGGCATGTATTGCGGGAGCCGGATCAAAATATTGGGTCGGAGTAACACCGATCTTGACATCGAACCCGACCATACCTTGTAAGACCCAAAACATTAACAAAACATTAACCCGACCATACCTTCTGTTATAAATATACTCAAGATTAACAAAACTATCAATCGAAGCAGTCGTACCTTTCGGGACCCAAAACATCAGTAATAATTCTGTTATCAATCTCGTCGAGATTAACAGAACTGTCAGACGAAGCAACCGCTTCATACTCTGCCTTCTTCTCCTTTAGTTTATCCTAATAAATCAATAAAAGAGTTAGAAACGAAATATATAATAAAAATGAATGGAACATAACTTAAAATTAGAAATTTAAAACTACAAACGATGAATTAAACCATTATAATTAAGCATTATAAATATTTATAAAAATCAACATCTATTAAATAAATATACCAAAATTTCATGACCTTGGATGTCATCGGAGATCCATCCTTCTTCCTATGCGTAATGTCAAAAAGTTGAAGCCGTCCAACTTTTTGACTCGACGTAAACTTCCTACATTATAGCGAGAAAAAATATAAGTTAATAGTATAAATCATTAATATTTGAAAGAAGTAATAAATTATAATACCTCACCTCACCACACACGAGCAAAACTTACGGAACTCAGGTGTGCGTGAATTGTTGTTTCGTCACGCTTGTTCCAACTCGCTCACGGTCCTACATAATGGGATTTGAATTATTTATATAGTAAATACGATAAATCGAAAAATTTCTAAGACTCAAAGAAAGTACGTAATACCTCTCCTTTCTTTGAATTCGTAATCTAACTTGATCTTCCCATTGGTACCTCAACATTCCGGTGGGACATTTTCATGATTTTAAATCGAGGTGATGTCTTTCTTAAAATATTGTTTTTTTAGGGTGCTTTTATTGTCTCTCCATTTTTACCCAACGTCTTCTTAATATAGTCATCGGAGACCTCTAAATCAAATCTACCAAAAATTTTTTTTAAAAGTTAATATAAATGAAGGTTAAATGAAAGTATTATAAATTACATTCACCTTCTATTACCTTAATATTTTCGAGAGCTTGATTTTTGTTGGCATCGGGCATGTGATGCCATGATTCATAGTTAATGGGCAAAATATTCGAATTTCGTGCCATAACGCCCAAATAGCTCGCCAACAATCGAGCTTCGGATCCGATAGGTGGCCATGATCGCTTTCTCCTTACTATAACAAGTTGGTTAGGTTGTAAGTCATATAAATCTGTAAGCAACGACGCCCCCGAGCTCTCGCGCCCCACCACCCTCGGTGAAACATGATATATTATTATATTAAAATTGAAAAATGAATCAATAATAAAATTCAACATGCATGTAAAATAAACTTAACATTACTTTGGAATTCTCCCCGCTCATCATCTATGTAAAGCAGACTAGAAGATCCAACAAGCGTATCCCGCCCACTATTTACGTCTGCTTTGAATTTGCGGTGATAATTTCTAATATTTAAACCTCGTAATCGTCTTCTAGGCATTTTTACGCAAAACACATAAAAGAGTTCAAAATTTTAGTAACAAATAACAACAATAATAGGACATTTAAAATAGTTAAATTATATAACATGACCAACATGAAAATTATAATATTACATATAGAAAATAAATCATTAAATCTTACTACATCATATTTCGTAAATATCTTCGTCCACATCTCGACGAACCCATTGAAATTGTTGACTAGTACTAGGGATATTTCGATTAAGTCTTGTTCGGAAAAGGCAAAGTTTACGATCTTTCGACTATGTCATCTCTACTTCCATCGCCAATGTCGAACAAGTCTCTAGGGGTGTTTCAAGTACAACGTACCAACCCTCATCGTTGGATCTTCTGAGTAAAAACTTGTTTAACTTGAGAAAGAAAACACATACGGCTCGCTCCATCGGTTGTTCTCCGGTGTGAATCAATCGAGAGAAATTCACCATTGTAAAGCCATATTGATCATTTTTAATTCCGCGAGCCGTATTCACATCAGCCCAATCACCTCGAAATAAGACAACTTTGCAATTGCCATAATAATCCAACTCAATGATGTCGATGAATAAGTCCGTAATACTCTATATTCCCCTCGACCGGATCACTGTCCCTAGCACTAGCATAACTTGTAATCGAAGAATTAACAACAATTCCGCAATTTTGGGTTCTTCTCAATCTCTCGCGATACTTTGTATGAAATCTGTATCCGTTGATGAGAAAGCCATTATATCTTTTAACTATTCTGTTTGGACCTTGTGAAAGCCATTTAACGTCGTCATTTACTTCATTCCGGCCCAAACCTATTGATGGAAAGTGGCGAGAAATTATGAATGTTATGAGAGAACATTATGACTTGTCAATGAAAACTTAAATTACATACCATTTGGCTTAACCATTCATGGAATGTTTCGTGAACAACTTATTAATTTCTCGTCGATTTAATCTTGGGATCGTGAACGAGCTCTTAATATTTGTTTGTACTCATCATGCGGTAAAAAGGTTTTACCTTGTTAGAAGACAAATAAATTATAATTGATGAGTATTTATCAAATTCTAGAACTTACGTCCAGAAATGGTTCCATTGAATCGTGATGAAAAAGAATGTATCGATGTGCTTGGACCCACGATCTATCGTCTAATTCTACAATTTCGACTTTGCCGATCGGTTCTCCGAAACTTTGAAATAAATAAGTGTCGACCAAATTATGATCCGTGAGCCCGGCATTTCTACTTGGTCTGCATTCATTCTTGTTTCAACATCTTCCAAATACCTCGAGCAGAAAGTCATACATTCCTCTCGCCAAGTAGCCTCGGCAATTGATCCTTCAGGATAACGCTTATTATTGCGGCGATGATGACTTCAATTTGGAAAGGAACCTAAACACGGTATACAACATTAACAAAAGTTGCAACTAAAGGCATTGAGCTGAATGAAGGAATATGTTGCAAATAAATTAAGACCTTTCAATGGGATACATCCATCGATAGAAAACGGGTCCACCAAGAAGTGCTTCACGCGGGAGATGAATTAACAAGTGCACCATAATAGTGAAGAAGGAAGGTGGGAAGATCTTCTCCAGATTGCATAAAGTCAATGCGACTCGATCTTGTAGTCTCTCAAGTTCTTGAACATTCAAAACTTTACCACAAATACCTTTCATTATATTTGTGATTCAATTATAGGAGCCGTCACCTTTTTCGACATACAACACGCGCATAGCAAATCGGGAGTAAGTCTTGCATCAAGATGTGATAGTCATGCGATTTTAAGCCATATAGTCTTCGATCCTTAAGACTCACACATCGCGAAATATTTGATGCATACGCATCGGGACCTTTATATCCTTCAACACCGCATGAACACTTCTTTCTCCGTCTTTGACATTGAAAAAATAGCAGCGGCAACCGATATTTCATATTCGGAAGTTCTGGGGATGAAGCTCACGCCGAATTCCCATGTGGACTAAATCAAGTCGACTCACGAAGATTATCTTTCGATTTTCCATCGACATTCAAAATAGTCCCAATGATGTTCTCATGCAGACATTTTTCTCTATGTGCATGACATCAAGATTATGGCGTAAAATCGATGCTTCCAATAAGGCAAACTCGAAAAGAATACTTCTTTTTTCCACAAGTCCGCCTCATGAGGATCATCCTCTTCATCGATTCATCATCGATTCATCCCTAGATCTTCTATTTCTTTGCGGGTTAGCCGGTTGATTCACCTTCCCATAAATGAAATTCATATCTTTCAACATTAAGAATATTTCGGATCCACAGGTCTGCGGAGGAACTGGTCTGAACTCTTGAGTACCATCAAACTGAGCACTCTGAAATCTAAATGTATGATTTTCCGGTAACCACATGGCGATGCCCCATGTACAAGAACTTCTTCCCATTATATAACCATTGCGAACATGTCTGTGCAGCACAACACGGACAAGCATAACGTCCCCTGGTACTCCAACCAGATAAATTAGCATAAGCCGGGAAGTCGTTAATAGTCCACATTAAAGCCGCACGTAAATTAAAGTTCTCTTTTCTCATTGCATCAGATAATCCGAACACCAGCCCATAGTTGTTTTAACTCCTCAACAAGTGGCTGCAAATAAACGTCAATATCATTCCCTACCCTTTCTCTCTCGGTATAATCATAGACAAGATAAAAGAAGATTGTTTCATGCAAACCCATGGAGGCAAATTGTAGGAACAAGCACCACAGGCCAAAGGCATCAGACGTTGTGCTCATGAGTTTGTAAGGGTTAAATCCATCGGATGCTAGCCCAAGCCTCACACTCCGAGGATCGCTTGCAAAGCTTGGAAATTTTGAGTCAAAAGATTTCCAAGCTAAAGAATCTGCGGGATGCCTTAACAACCCATCATCTGTTCGTCCATCCCGGTGCCACGTCATTGATTTATTTGTCTTCGAGGACATGAAAAGCCGTTGAAGCCTTGGTATTAGCGGAAAATACCGCAAAATCTTAATCGTCGCTTTCTTTGATCGTGTATCGTGTTCATCCTCGTTACGAGTCCTCTGTATTTCTATTAATCCAACGGGATTGACCGCATACATGACAAAGATCGTTGGTTTATCCGGCCGCCCCAATACAACATGCAGTCATTTCGGCAACTGTGAATTTTGTTGTAGCCAAGGCCTAAATCCTTTATCAATTTCTTCATATCTTTGGAAGATCGCGGGATTTTTGCAAAAGGGAACATTTCTTGCAGAAACTCTAACAGCATTGTCAACGAGTTTCCGGTCCACCCCCAAACATTTCAAGTGAAAAAGGCGAAATACGAATGATAGTTTGGAAAATTTTGAACCTCATACGCTTCTTCGTTCATTTCACCAAGTAACGTGTAGAATCTTGCCGCTTCTTCATTTGGTTGTTCATCTCGTACACTTCTTCCCCTTCGGTGAAAGTATTTCCAACAAAACTATCATCATCGGTTGCACCCAAGTCGTGGAAACGACCGAAACCATCACTACGCATATTAAAAGCATCCCGCAACATGTTTTCCATGTTATCGTCTCTAACATTCGATTGAAAGCACTATGATGATACCACGATTCATCGATGAAGATGCTACACTAGGTGTACTCTCTCCATGGAAAAACCATATTTTGTACCCCGGACAAAGCCATCAACTACTAGATGTTCGTGAGACCACTTCACGACAATGCCATAAACCATTGCAACACTTCTTACACGGGCAAAGAATCATATTCTCTTGGCTTGCATTTTGAAATGCGAAATTCGGGAGTAAAGTCACGATACTTACCATGCCTACTCCTACTCCAAAAACATACAACTTAAGTTCAAACCAATGCTACAAAAATTGACATAGCGGTTTAGAAAAATCAAAGGTCCAAAGATGTAGAAAGATCGTGTTTAGAAACTAAAATTAGTTGAAATAATTTCAACTCAATCAACTCACCTCAGATGAAAAGATAAAGCCGCAATCCACCCGTATAAATCCACAGGCGAAGAAGTATCTGTTCGGTTTCGTTTCCTTCAAAAAATGTTTTCGTAATCTGATTGATCCGCTCCTAATCGGCCCCAATACAAACAAGTCCGCAATGTGAATTCAAGCACACACAAAAGCAGAATAGAAAAATCATTAAAAACAGAAAAGAAAATCATTAAAAATCATGAAAATGTTAGTACTGCACTAAATTAATATTAATAAATTAATATTTTTTAAAATTAATGGAAAATCATCAGCATATATTGTAATAGGGTATTAGAAAATTGGAATTTGGGGTAAACAAAACACTTTTTCGCAAATGTAGACCTAATTCGGAAGCTCGAACAGAGGATTAAAATTACTAAACAATTATAACGAGGAGGAAAATTTATGAGAAGCGCAACTTGGTTCGAAAGCAATTGGGATCATGAAAGCAACTTATTTCCAATACCGAGGAGAAATCAAAGCGATTCAATTGACTTATTGGGGCTAAGTTATTACAAAATTTAATGCCTATATCCAAGAATAAGAACAAAAAGAGTGTGCTTACCTTTTCGGCAACTTAATCGGAATTGAAACAGAGGCCTCCTTACTTTGCCATTTCAATCAAACAGAGAAACCCAATTCACACAAAATAAAAACAAAATTAAAACGAAAGAGAACAAAACAAAATTAAGAACGATGAGAACAAAGCAGAGAAGATGAAGAGAACCACCTCGTACCTTTCTTTGAAGACGACGATAAAGCCACGAAATCCGTGGGGATACAGACGACGATCTGACAGCGATACCGTCGTTGTTGGTTGAATGTAGGGATATTGCGAAATATGAGCAAACAAAGGACGACGAGCAGCGGATATTGGGAAATCCACCAAGTTTGAGCGAGAAAATTTTAGGGACGAGGAATTTAGGGAGATGGAATTTGTGAGAAAAATTGAAGCACAAAACCAAGGCAAGAAAAATTTTAGGAGCAACACTTAGGGATTTCGGGAAAAAGGGGATAAAACCGAAGCGAGGAAGCGAGCGACGGCGTTTTGCTCAAATTCGATTTATGTTTTGCGGCGTTTGTAACAAGCGCCACTAATCATTCAGAACGACGTCGTCCTCCTTAATCAACATTACCCGTTGATAAAACGACGACGTGAAGATAAAGTCCGTAGAAACTTGCGGCGTTTTTACAAAAACGCCACTCAATATAAGCTTCGCGGCGTTTTAAAAAGCGCCACTAATTATTCATAAAACGACGTCGTCCTCCTTAATGAACATTATACTCTTGGTAAAACGACGACGCCAAGATTAATGTATATATATAAACTTGCGGCGCGTAAAAAGCGCCACTAAATAAAAGGTTTGCGGCGTTTTGAAAAGCGCCACTACTTGTTCATAAAACGACGTCGTCCTCCTTAATGAACATTATACTCTTGGTAAAACGCGATGTCAAGATTAATGTATATACAAACTTGCGGCGTTTTCAAAAACGCCACTAAATACATCCTTTTGCGGCGTTTTTACTAGCGCCACTAATACGTCATTCTAATTGGGTGGCGTTTTCTAAAAACGCCACTAAATTATGTTTCATACGCTGTACGCCGTTTAGCCTTTAATATTTATACTAACATTTTTTTAAATTTTAATAATTTCTTAACATAAAAATGCTATGTCTAGGAATATATTTGTTCACTTGATTCACACACTATGGCAAACACGCATGCGACATCATTATTGTAATATTTATACTAACATTTTTTAAAATTTTTTTATTTCTTAAGATAAGACATGCTATGTCAAGAATATTTATCTATATGACATGTCACATGTTACTTTTTTGATTGATTTTGTATAACGTCACGTGTTATCTTTCGTAAGTGGTTAAATCAGTTAATAATAATTTTTATTAATAGAGGGATTAATTGATTTTATTTTGACTAAATTTTATTAATATGTTAACTCATAATTAATTTTTAAAATAAATTATTAATATATTTATTTATTTTACTGTGCAAATAGTTATAAATGAATAGAACTAGGATTATCACCACGCGTTGCATGATTTGATTGATTGTTATATTTTAATCAATTTATTTTACATTTTAAGCACTTTATAAATAAAATTCACAAAATAAGTTTCAATTTTAATTTTCTTTTAAGTGAAATAAAAATGAAATAGCATTATTTAAAAGTTATAAAAATAACTTCCAAACAATAGAAAAAATTAAAGCATAATATTAAATTAAAATGTAACCTCTGAGATTAGGGTTTAGATCAGTATATAATTTACAATTTAGGGTTTTTAGTGTTTAGAGTTATAATTTATGGTTTAGAATCTAAATCTGATATTTAGAGTTTAGGGTTTAAATTGTATAGGATTTACAATTTAGGGTTTATATATGGATAACTAATTAGGGTGTTGGATTTGGGATTTAGGGTTTAGGGTGTAGGGTCTGGGATTTAGGGGTTAGGGGTTAGGGGTTATGGGTCAATGGTTAGGGTTTTAGGGTTTATAGTTTAGGGTTTAATGTTTACGGTGTAGAGTTTAGGGTTTAGGGATAAAGAAATTATGCACAATCAGGTTTATAGTTTGATATTCTATCTTTATTAATCGATAAACCCTAAACCTGTGAACCTTAAACTATAAACCCAAGTCATAACTGAAACCCTAAACTCTAAGCCATAGACTATATATAAACCCTAATTCCTAAATCTTAAAATACTGAACTCGAAACCCTAGTCAGCCCATACAAACGACTAAATTAAGTACCCTTAATTATAGCCTTAAACCCTAAATTATTTAGATAATTAGTTTTGAATATTATATAATATTTCTTTCAATATTTTAATAAATATAAATAACGTTAATTTCAATTTACTAATTACTTTTGTTTCTCTACATATGTATGAGTTACAATTTTTTAAATTTTAATATATATATATAAAGCTTATCTATTATCTTTTAAATAATGTAAAATATATTTATAATTTATATATATATAATAAATTAAATATGCTAGGTGTACTCCTTATTATACCCATGAAACCCTAACACATTAAACCGCAAATCATAAACCACATATAATCCTTAAACATTAAAACAAGAACTCCTAAACCTTACACTCTAAACTATATATATGCTAAACCCTAAACTATGATGGTAATTAATTTAATATTTTCAAATTAATATATATCTTTTACGATTATATAATAAATTATTTAATATATAAATTTAAAAATCCAAAAATGGCTAAAGAAACGGTGGATCGATAGCGGCGTTTTTCGAACCGCCGCTAAAAGGTCGACTTATAGCGGCGTTTGAAAAGAAGCGCGCTCTGAGTCCGACTTATAGCGGCGTTTGTAAAGAGGCGCGCATGAGTCGACTTATAGCGGCGTTTGTAAAGAAGTTACCGCTAAAGGTTCGACTTATAGCGGCGTTTGTAAAGAAGCGCGCGTGAAGAAGTCCGACTTATAGCGGCGTTGTGAAGAAGCGCGCTCTGAGTCGACTTTTTTAGCGGCGTTGTGAAGAACCGCTTCTGAGTCGACTTTTTAGCGGCGTTTGTTGAGAAGCGCCGCTACATGTCTGACTTTTAGCGGCGTTTGTAAAGATGCGCCGCTACATGTCTGACATTTAGCGGCGTTTGTAAAGATGCGCCGCTACATGTCGACTTTTAGCGGCGTTGCCAGGAGAAGCGCCACAAAGTCGACTATTAGCGGCGTTTGTAAAGAAGCGCGCTCAAAGTTCGACTTTTAGCGGCGTTTGTGTAGTAAGCGCCGCTATATATCATTTTTAGCGGCGTTTTTAAAATAAACGCCGCTATTTCTCATTTTTTAGCGGCGGTTTACTTCAAACGCCACTAATGTATAAAATTAGCGGCGTTTTGATTTAAAACGCCACTAAAAACGCCGGTAAAAGTATGTTTTGCTGTAGTGATAGTAGTAAACCTTAAATCGAATTATTCTCTGTGCTTTGAGCGAGACAGTCTAAGTTGTTTTTTGACTTTTTATTAAACGATCTATTCCGCTATTCTCGAACCATGGCTTACTTTAAATGTGAGATCAAACAACACAAACCAAACACACAAAATGAAAAACTTTAGTTAACTTTCAGTGAGAAAGTTAATTTTTCTTTATGAGAATCGAAAACCTTTTGATCTTTTTAGAAAATAAATTTTATTCTGTAAATAAATTGTCACTATTTTCTTGCAGAATAATGATGCTCAATTGATGTGTCAAAAGCTCGTATCATAGTTCTTATTTATAGGAAATAATACTATTTTAATTAAAAAGTACATTATTCCACATGGAATACGAAGGAGCGATGGTGGTTTAACAAAATATTAATATTACTAGGAACCATGAGCATTAATAATATAAGACATGACACATAATACAAACGGTAAATAAATCACTATAAATTAATGCAGAAATACCATGTTTGTAGAATGATCTCAAAAGAAAAGAAGGACAAATTGACAGTAACTGTAACACTGGAATAATTAAGAAACAAACCAAAGATGCATCAATTTGATTAAATCGTTGAATTTTACATCTTAGCCTCGCCATCATCAAATCAACTTGACAATGAATACCGATCAACTAAGAAAAAACTGTCAGAAGCCCTAAGAAACTTACTGCATGAGTGATGCACAAAACGCCAAGTCTCAAATAGTCTATCCTCCTGCTCATCGTCTCGAATCTATCATGATAAAATATTTGAGAATGATTCTTAATAGATCTAATGATACCCTTATATTGACAAATATGACGTATACGAACATGATTAAAAACTAAAAATAAAACCACAATAATATAAACTAAAATTTTAAAAAATAAAATCACGAAAAATAATATTAAACCTAAAACTAACGCAACCTGATATAGAAAAATTCGAGGGGATAATGTTTTTTTTGTGAAAAGAACAGAAAAGGAAAGGTATAATTCTTCTATCTTGTGATTGTAAATGGTAGCTATGATATCCGACACAAAATTATCATCACGAGGTGACTGTCACCTTCCCATCATGTCCTTTGTTGTTTTCCATCATCGAGAACAAATTTGTTGACAGCTAATTAAATTGGTGTAAGAATTCCAAAAATGTTGCATAAAAATATTAGGTTAAAACATGTGATTAGTCCCTATAGTTTAACAAAATTTGAGATTTAATCTATATAAAATTGTAAATATATATATTTTTTATTAATATTTATCAATTTGACATGTTAATTAAACTGCTTATATAATTAACAAAAAGTAAACATGTTACATTAGTAAAGTTTAACTGAAACTACTAACAAAACTTAAAATAAACAATATAATTTTAATTTTAATTTTTTTACCGACTGATGTTAACTGAAATTTACATCAAAATAAAACATTTCGATTGATACATGTCGAGACGGATGTAACACTATCCGAATTGAGAAATATAATTAGGTGGTCAAAAGTCGTAGCCAACCCAACTTGTTGTCGGCCCATCCGCCACTTCCACATTAGGTATTAATACAAATTGCTCTTTTTTATAATTATAATTATCACCCTCCCAATCCCACCTACGTACGTATAGCTACTGCGTATACAGATTTTGAAGAAAGTATTTATTGTTTTTTTATGGCAAATAGGTTAACGTGTTCTTCTCCAACACTACTAACATCCATTTTTCAACTCCCACGTGGTCATAAACAGTTTGCAAGCTTTTCACGCATTGAAAACAGCTTAAGCTGCTGCCTAACGTTTCTATATATGTATACATATTGTGTTTGTAATATGCATAGTAATACCATTTATTTGCAGGAGTCAGGAAAAGGTACAAGTCAAGAAAATGGATATGGACTTATCTCCCAAGTTTCCGGCGACGTTCGTGGAGACAGAAGATGGCGGATACTATAATTGGGCAGCTGCCGATTCTCCGGTGCTCCGCGAGGCCAAAGTTGCAGCTGGTAAGCTTGTGTTGAAGCCTCGAGGCTTTGCTCTTCCACACTATGCGGATTGCTCCAAAGTAGGTTATGTTCTTGAAGGTTAGTGATCTTGAAGAGTTCTCTTTTTAACTGGGTTGTTGCTTGAGATCGAACCCAAGCTTTAATACCGCTTGTCATTGGTTTAAGAGGTGGGTTAAAAGGTTGCTAGTAAAACTTAAATATGATATTAACATATTTTATGCCTTAAAAATATATTTATATTATTTTAAATTTAATAGATAGTATTCTTAATTTTTCTTAATATTTATATCATAATATTATATATTACTATAGATTTAGTTTTTATGTGTTATAAATTATATAATATATCTATGTATACAAATAATTTAATATATTATATTATAAACATAGAAAACATGCTTAAGTTTTTATCTTTTCTAGACTTATATTTTTGTCAAAACTCATGCAAATTTTAGACTGGCCTTTGGACTAGGAGCCTAGCTCATTAAGAGTCTAGTGGCAACCCACGTGGCCCTCTAATTGTACTTCACGTTAATATGACACTATTGATTTTATATGTTATATCAACAAATAATTTAAAATTTGTAAAAATATTCAAAAACTTTTAAAAATTAGCATGAAGTATATGTAAATTCTCATGAGGTTACCATATTTAAAAAATTAATGTTTTAGTCTATATTTCTATTAAAAAAAACAACAATTAGCTTTTTTTAAAAATATTGAGGGTAAAATTTAGCTAAAATAATAATAAAAAATTAAATTGACAAAAGATATAAAATGTTTAAATTTAATATTATACTTCTCTCTTTTTTATCGCCATACATATATGATGAACATCAACATTATTTTTCGTTAGGTAAATGTGGAGTTGGATTGACAACACCAGCTTCCAACACAAAAGAAAAAATGGCATTCATAGGTATTAAAAAAGGGGACATAATACCAATCCCTTATGCATCAGTTTCATGGTGGTACAATTATGGTGATTCAGACGTGGTCATAGTGTTCTTGGCCGATGCAACCAATGCCTATGTTGCCGGCGAAATCACCTATTTCTTGTTGACAGGACCTCTGGGTCATTTGCATGCTTTCTCACTTGAATCCATTGCCAAAACTTACCAAATCACTCTACAAAATGCACAAAAACTTACAAGTAACCAAAAGGGCCTTCTGCTCATCAAGGTTAACCAAGAACAAGCCAAAACTATCCCAAAACCTAACGAGGAGTTACTAAGTATTTACACCCAAAATATCAATGGTTCATTACCTGATGTTGAAGTTAACAACGGTGGCAATTTTACTACTTTAAAACCCAGTAAATTTCCCTTTCTTGAACAAGTGGGGCTTAATGTTAGTCGCTTGGTACTTGAAACTAATGCCACTAGGGCACCATGGTATGCATCGGATCCACAAGTGGTGTATGTTGTGAAAGGAAGTGGTGAAGTACAAATTGTGGGTCTTCAAGGCAAGCTTGTGTTGAACACTAAAGTTGAGACCGGCCAATTGTTTGTGGTGCCAAAATTGTTCATGGTTGCCATTTCTGGTGATGAAAATGGCTTGGAACTGATCTCAATAGTAACATCTACTAGGTAACCAATTATTTAATTTCTTCACATATATATATATATATATATACACACATAAAAATGTAAGTATATATTTTGGTACTTGAATTTGACTTCAATGTTCAAATTGATAAATAAAGCCAAAGGGGTCATTTGGCTAAATAAGTAAATTGCTTTTTAGGCTCTCTCAAAATTAAAAAAATTCAATTTTAGGTACATTTTAACTTTTTATTAAATGGGAAATTCTAATTTTAGCCTTTTTGAAAAATTGATAATTTAATTTAAGCATTTTTAATACATGATATTTAATTTTGTCTCCTCATCAAATTTTATAATCTTATCTTGGTCCCCTAAATAAAATTTCTAGCTTCACTCCAGGTACCTAAGGTTTTTTGTCCAATTAGATCCTAAACTTGGCCTCAAGTTTCAATTTGGTACATCAACTTTTTTTTGTTCAAATTAGTATACTTGAACTTGGATTCATAGTTCAAATTGGTTCAGTCATTTACCGTAAGTACGAATTTGCACAAAAAAAACCTAAAGTTCATATACCAAATTAAACCTTAAATCCAAGTTCAAGTACCTAATTGGACCAAAACAAAAACTTTTAGATACTAATTTGAACTTTGAAATCAAATTCAGGTACCAAAATGTATATTTACCCTTTATATAACTAGCTGCATGTACGTGTATATCTAATCTGCTTTTGAATTGAATTGCAGAGCTATGATAGGAGAAATGGGGAGTAAAAATTCGGTTTTGAATACAATTCCTTCAATTCTGCAAGTGAGCCTTAATGTGAGCTCAGAGCTAAATCAACAATTCATTGAGATGGTGGAAACTGGCACCATTGTTGTTCCCCCAATGAACTTGTACTAGGTCCTACGATTGTGTTATTTTAGGGTTTTAATAAAAATGGACTGTATGTTCCATTACTATGTTTTATGAGTTCGGTCATGTCAAATTTGAATAATAAAAATTTTGGTTGGATTTTAAGTTTTAGATTTGATAAGAGGGATTAGAAAATTTTATTGTGTTTATGTAAAATATATTAAAATAATGAAATTTTTTGAATCTTGATAAATATTTTTTAAAAAATTATATCAATAATTCGGATTAATTTAGGATTTCTTCTTTTCACCAAAAAAAAATTATATAAATAACCATCGTTAGAATTATTTGAACTAAATCGAATTAGTCAATTTGACCGGTTGAATTGAAAACTAACTAGTATATTGATCTAGATATAGGGATTGAACTAACCTTTGAACAAATTATTTAAAATAGGTATAAAGAGATAAGGCAAAAAAAAATAACGTTGAATTGATATTATAATTTTATAATTGCCATCAATCTGATTAAACCAAAAATTGATGGTCTAATTGGTTTGATTACTGATCCAATTATTAAAACATTAAAACACCCCTAACACGTATCCGTCGCCGGAATAGGATTTCGAAGCATTACCGAAATTTACAGATCATACAGACAGAAATTTCAAACATTTCACAATATAAAATATTCATATCAGAAATCAATTTCATACATATTGTCTCTTATTCGAGCCCTCAAGGCCCAAAATACGCGATAGAAATAAGTTGGGGCTAATTCGGAAACTCAGAAAAAATTTCAAAGTTGCAAGGTTCACACGGCTATGTGGTCAGGCCGTGTGACTCACACGGTTGGAAGACACGCCCGTGTCTTAGGCCGTGTAAGCATTCGAAATAGGGACACACGGCCGTGTCCTAGCCCGTGTCCGTGCCTGTGTAACTCTCTGACTTGGGTCACATGGCCAAGCCACACGCCCGTGTGCCAGGCCGTGTACCCTTTTGAAATGGCCTCGCATGCCCGTGTGCTAGCTGTGTGAGAGTCACACGCTCGTGTGTCTGGCCGTGTGGACCTAAAATGTGTCTTTAACAATAATTTTACTGTTTTCTACATGCTTGGACATTAAACAACTCAAAAATCATTCATTTAACCATTTCAAAACATGCCAAAACAATCATCTTAGGTGCCTAACCAATGTACCCTTATTGGTACCACATTTATATCATCAATTCATATCATCAAAGCATCATTCAAATCCAAATTATAAACATACCAAATTCAATCCATTTTGCCTAGTTCAAAAGCACTTAAACATCAACTTAAATTCACATGCATATATCAAGATTTGGTTCAATTTACCATGCCATAATATGGCTTCAAACACTAACACATGTTTATATGTATATACCAAACCAACCTTACACTTATAACCTTATTTACAATCCATCCATAGAATAACTATCATTTAGACATTCTAGGTACATGCCGACACAAAAGATAAATACCACCACATTTGAGTTCGGGATCGTTGTTGGATGCTGAATCGGCAATCAAAAGTGAAGTATCTAACTTGCGCACGAAAAAACAAAACCGTACGCTGAGTAAAACTCAGTGGTATTTCTATAATTCGAATATTAAAGACAAGATAATATAATATGCACATATTAATTATAAGCACAATTGAATATTTAAAACCACATTTATTCATACTATGGCATTAGTCATTCAATACTCAATTCATAAATACACCATTTCATACCATGCTCAGTTCTCATCAACTACTATATAATAGTTTTTCACAATTTGATCCATATATCATTTAATCAATAACATTATCTATTTCATATCCAATTCATGAATACATAATTCATATATCTCATTTTCATGTTTCAATTCACTATCCCATTTTCAATTCACATATCTAATATCAATCATAGTACCGTTTTATTTAACTACCCTTATTAACACGATTTGGACTTGGACAGATACACAAATCCAACCAACACACTAGTTTGGCACCAGTGCCTCATCGGATAAATCCGAAGTAATAACTGCACCCAGCCCTATATAAATTTGACACCCAGTGTCTCATCAATTAAACCGAAGTAAATTAGCACCCAGTGCCTCATCGACTCGAAGTTGAAGAAATCCCTGAACTCTTCCTATCCTATGGCATGCCATCTATATCCGACTCAGCCCGATGTAGTTAATAGGGTTTAACTTCATATTTCAAAAACAACCAATATCCAATATAAATTTTTCATATAATCACATATATAAACATGAATTAAATTCAATCTATAATAATCAATATCCAACTTTCACAGTAACACATATATTCATTTCAATTCAATAATCAATACATTCAATATGATCTACCAATTCAATCCATTTCAATCAATTATCAAAATGTCAATTACTCACCTCAACACTTACCATATGTATTAAATTGAATTATAATAATTAACAACTAAGTTCGGATTATAAAAATACAAACCAGGAATTTCGAGCTATTCGACGTCGACTTTATCTTTCCCCTTTTTAGTCGAGGATTCCGATACTACGTTAGCTACGAAATTAAAACAATTAAAATTCACCAATATAACACAATTCAATTTCATATTGAATATTTCAATTTTGATTTAATATTTGCCTAAATTTCAATTTAGTCCCTAAAACGAGACTAATTTTTATTATTCACAATTAATCTTATATTTTTACACAAATTTCACTTTAAACTAAATTTAAATCCCTATTTTCACTTAAACCCATAAATTTTTAATTTTTCACAATTTAGTCTCTATTACTCAAAATTTACTATTTATTCTACAATTTAATCCTTTTTCATTTCTAGCTTAAAAATCTATCAATTTAATCTCTAATACTAAAATTATTCAACATTAACAACCTTTATAAACTCAATCAATGCTAAAATTTTGACATGGGCCGGGTAATACTTAACACTGAAATTTTGAAAACATACAAATTACAAGAAAAGGGACTAAATTAACTAACCAATTAAACTTTTAACCCTATAAATCCCTAATCCGTGCGTTGAACCTTCTTTCTCCCTTTATTCTTTCTCTTTTTCTTTTTTTTTCTTTCTTTTCATTTTGTTTCGTATGGCTTTTTTTAATACTTTTTTTTATTATAATTATAATATATATACTTAATAATTAAGAAAATATATTATAATATATATTTTAACTTTAATATTATAATAAATAAAATAAATTTACACATGTAAGTTACTAATAGAATAAGGTGCCTTATATGCAATTTAATCCTTATACCTAATTACTTTTAATTCAAGTAAATTGACTTAACCGAAACCTAATTAAATACACAACTAGCTTTGTAAATATTTATTAAAAATATTTATGAGTCCGATTTATGGGAACGGAGTCCCGAGAATGCACTTTTTTTTCAATTTGGTCCTTTTTAATTAATTAACTATCGAAACGTTAAAGTTTCTTAACGAAACTTTAATACCACCTTAATGGCACTCCATAAATATTTATAAAAATATTTACGGCTCAGTTTATAAAAATAAGATCTCGATACCTCATTTTCTAAAATCACTTGAACTTAATAAATCACTTATATAACATAAATTATCAATTCAAAAACCTTTTTAAAAATCACATTTGACTCGTAAATATTAAATAATAATATTTAAGAACTTACTCGTCAAATTTAGTGACCCCAAAACTACTGTTTTAACACCACTAAAAAACGGGTTACTACATCATCATAATCAATAGTTAAAGCACTAAATCATATAAATATATATATATATATATTATAGCAATATAATGTTTAAAAAAAAAGACAGCCTATATGACACAGTTTATATGTTATCATTTGGCATACTAATATGACCACAACTGTAGTTAATAGATTTTATTAAAAAAAATTATAAATTACCATAAACACAGATTTTCATAATAAAATAAAAAGATTCGATGAAAGGTAATCAAAGACTATAAATTTTATTAAAATAATTTTTTTAAAATTAAACTCAAAATAATATAAAGTAATCATAGATTATGCATATTTCATATAGATTATAATTTTATTCTATAATGCTTACTTAATGTACCTTGAATAACTATTTCAAATCAAATTAACTCACCCACAAATTTATACAAATAAAATTTAAGTGTGTTGAAGCGTATTTATCCTCCTATTTAAGGGTTAAAAGGAATTTTAGATAGCTTAAAGTAGACCTGATCATAGGTCGGGTCACCCGCACAGACCCAAAGGTCTGCCCAAAAAGTGAGAGTGTTTGGGAAAAATATAAGCTCAAAAAATGAGTTTGGACAAAAAATTTGTTGTGAAACATTTATTTTAATATTTTTAGTGTATTTGATGTATTATTTTTTAAATTTATTTTTATATAAAAAATAATATATAAAAAATTAATACATGCAGGCCGAGTTCGAATTTAGCATTTTTTATTCGAAGTAGATTTGAACAGAATTTTAATCCCTTTTTTCTTTTATGGAACCAAACCCAAACTTACAAAACGGACCTAAAAATTTAAGTTAACTCAGCTCAAACTCAATCCGACCCAATATAATATCTTAAAATTTTCACTTTTTTATTAAAATAACCCAAATAAATTAATTAATTATCAAAATAACCCACCTTTTTAATTAAATACCAAAATGACCTAAAAGCTACAGTAAATTTAGGTGGAGCCAAATTAAATGGCTCCACCAACTTGCACGACAGCATAGGGGATTAAAAAATAATTTTTTGGTGGAGCCATTTTGAATGGCTCCACCTGTATAAAATACAAGGGAAATACTGTAAAATCTGAAAAATTGGGGGGCCTTTAAAATAATTTTCCAATTTTTGGTGGAGCCATTTGAAATGGCTCCACCACCCCTACTGCCAGCTTTTTTTTTATTAATTTTGTCTTTTTTTTTACTTTTTTGGGTATTTAAAAAGTTGAGGGCGTAAAAAGTAATTTCTCCTTTTTTTTTGGTGGAGTCATTTGAAATGGCGCCACCACCTTCTGATACTCTTTTTTTTTTACTTTTATATTATTTTCTTATTTTATTTTATTAATTAATTTAAATTATTAATTTTAAAAAATTTGTAATATATATATAAAATGTTTTATAATATATTTTTAAATAATTTTTTTAACATTAGATATATATTTTTTAATTATTTTAAATATTATAATTTTTATTTTTTCTAGTTTTTAAAAAGTTTAGGGGCTTCAAAAGTAATTTCCCCTTTTTTGGTGGTGCCATTTGAAATGGCGCCACCACCCTCCTACACCCTTTTTTTCTTTATTTTGGCTTTTTTTTACTTTTTTATTATTTTATTATTTTATTATTTTTCTTTTTTTCTTTTATATTATTTTATTGTTTTATATTATTTATTTAATTTATATTATTAATTTTAAAAAATTTGTAATATATATTTAAAATGTTGTATAATATATTTTTAAAAAATTTAAATATCATTTTTAGATTATTTTTTTAAAATTTTAGATATATATATTTGAAATTATTTCTTTATAAATTTTAAATTTATTGTTCAAATTACCTTTGAAATTATTAGTTTTATAATATTTAAAATGTATATTTAATCTTATAGTAATTTTACATAGAGTTTTTTAAATTAAAATTTTTAATTTTTTTCTTATTTTATTTAAAGAATGAATTAAAAAATAAATATATTATTTTATAACTAATCACATCATGTCAGTGATGTGACTATTAATAAATTTAAAAATAAATATACAAAATTTTGTAATATATATAGGGGTGGGGCTTGGTCCCCCACCGATAGAAATTTGAGAATAGCCAGACCAGGTAAATACTTATATTGTATTTTTATATTTTCTAGTGAATGTAATATAATAAATAATTGTTGTATTTATTTTTTTTATATTGTACAGATAACAAAATGTCTTCTAGAGCAAATATGGATCACACATCATCGATGATCGATTTAAACAAGAAAGTTATTTATAATTGAAATAAAAAATCGTTTTAGTTTCTTATTTTTTCTTGCTAATCGCTATTCTATTGAACGTGTTTTGACTGCTATAAAATACTTATCTCTATTTAGTTGTTATTATTCATTTTTAACTATTTTCTTGCATGATATTAATTAAAATTTTAATATAATGAAATAAAAATTAATATAAGAAGGTAGAGAATGTAGTTATATAGTTGTCTTTAGTTTTAATGCTTAACTATGATTAGGACATAATAATCACATTTGATATCTACGTGTTATTATTAATATATTATTACTTATTTAATTTAACTTAAATAAAAAAAATACTTGGAATGGTTATGTTGGTATAGTATAAGTGTGATGTTTTTGTTTTCTCAACCTTTCAATTTTACTCTTCAATATATTTTTTTTATGTTTAAATTATATAGATAATTGATTTATCATATTTTTATAAAAAAATTACTATGCAGGATGGTTATCGGGTTTTGAGGGTCGCCATTTCATTTTCCCAAGTATGATCCGGACGAGCGGATCATGCCATACTTACAGATGGCTGGATTTGGGGATGTCGCATTGATCCGAAGGTTTGACCTGAGGGCAAACTTAATATCCGCCTTAGTTGAGCGGTGGTGTACGGAGACCCACACCTTCATTATGCCGTGTGGGGAGTGCACTATCACATTAGAAGACGTTGCTATGCAACTTGGGTTACGAATCGACGGTGATGTGGTCTCGGGTCGAAGCAAAGTGTTGGAACCTTTAGTAGTATGCCACAGACTGCTTGGACGGTCCCCTAGTGATGGGGAAGAAAATTTCACATGCTTGACCTTGTCATGGTTAAGAGCAAATTTTAAGCAGTTATCGAGCACTGCCATTGAGCAGGAGGTGATGTATGCTGCTCGAGCCTATATTATGCAGCTGATTGAAGGGGTACTTATGCCGAACAACACGTCTAATAGAGTCCACTTAAAGTATTTGCCTCTATTGGAGGATTTTCTCGTCTTGGTAGTTAATTCTGGTGGGATCAGCAGTGTTGGCGCATTATACTATGAGCTTTGTCGAGCAACAAAACATAGGGTTAGTAATATGGCTGGTTGTCTGGGTCTACTGCAGTATTGGGCTTTATACAGGATGCCGTTTCTAGTGGCTGTTAGGCACCAACCATATTCGTGGCCACTTATGAATAGGTAAAAATAAAATTATACTTAACATTTAACGACTCATAAGTGTGGATAACATTTTTCAAAGTTTAACTGCCAATGTATTTGTTTCGATTTCAGATGGGCGACGTCTCCGAGAATTGGTGCCAGCCAAACATCAATCATTTACCATCAAATGATAGAGGCGTACGCTGGAGAGAAAGTAATATATATTAATATAGTTTAAGTAACGTTTATTTAACTTATCCAGTTATAGTATGTTATGTGAAATGACTTATTATGTTATATTGTGCAGTTCTTGTGGATGCCATATTCTTCACTGAACGTTGCAACCCTTATTCCTCAGAGGGTTCATGCTGAAGCCAATGCGTGGTGCATTAACACGCTGGTGCTCAACTTCTCAACCGTTGAGTGGTACAATGGTGATCGAGTTATGCGACAATTTGGGTGTAGACAATTTGTGCCGGTCGAGCCAGAACAATTTGATGAGGTCCACGGTAAGACCATGAAGGGGAAACATACAACAGATTGGCGCGTGGAACATCAATCTTTTGTAGCAATATGGAATACCCGGTACGACAGGCGGCCTGAGATGCACTCATGCATGTTTAACTTTAGTCCCTCGACTGAATACATGCAGTGGTACATGACTCGATGGCGTGTTTATTTATATGGTGGATAGCTTATGATAGTACCAGGTCACGGATACAGACGTGGAAATCAACCTATGGGGGAGCTAGAGGATCAACATATGGCGGACCCCAACTCAGAGAACCAACATTTGAACACATCGGACCAATGGGTTGACCTTTTTTGTGATGAGTCGCATAGCAGTTCATATCACTCGAACATTACCGGTTCAAGTTCATATCACCCAGACATAAGCGTTTCAAGTTCATATCATCCAGACATAGGCGGTTCGAGTTCATTTCACCCAGACATAGGCGATTTGAGTACATTTCACCCAGACATAAGTGGTTCAAGTTCATTTCACCCAGAGCAACCACCGATATCATTTGATATGTTTGGTAATAACATGTACTCCACCCCGCCTCAGGCCACGTTCGATCCAGCTCCCGATATTCCTGATGTGTACCGTACACCTCAACATCTACCCTGTCAACGAAGACCCGTGAATCGCTATACCCCAAACGACGATACCACTCCCGGCTTTTCCAATTTTAAGTTATGTTAACTTTTAAGTGTTATGTCATATTTCTTGTATTAGTCGAAGGTTTCACAACTTATATATTAGTCTTGTTTTTATATAATTTATGATGTCTTTTAAAGGGTTTAAAGTTGCAACTGTTAATTTTAAATAAAAACTTAACACTAAATAATACAAACTTTAATTCTAAGAGATCATAAAATGCAAACATCAGGTACAACATTTAATTTCTTTCAGACCGTGAAGATTGACCAGTGTAGACGTTTCCATGGGGACATTTGCTTTTATTGTGGCTAACTGTTCTACATATAGTGCAACGTTTTGGATCAACTTTTTCTCTTATATCCATGTCGTTCCGAATCCTCGTTGTTGTTGGTCTACCTTTGATTCTCCTACGTAGTGACCGATCTGGCAACATCTCGAACACAGGCGATTGCACTTCCCATGTTGATACATCTCTTAATATGGGAAACTCATTACCCCAAATATGCAACGTACATTCAAGTGTGTACACATTGTCGATATATTGTTCGGCATTCAAACTGTAGGTAGCACACGCTGCAACAACATGAGCACACGGATAACGTAGTGTTTGGAACATCCCGCACTCACATTGCCTGTTTAGGAGATCAACTCCGTATGACCGTGGCGGGATTCCCGACCGACGACCGATATACTCTGTCACTTGAAAAGTTTCCAAATTTCGGGAATATAGTTCTGCATTCATCGACCTAGCCCTTTTAGCGTTCTCTTTCATGGCATCCCTAATTTTTTCGATGTACACGTGTCCTGCCTCTAACTGTTTTGCTTGTTTTAACCCCATTTTTGGCATTAAGGTTGCTAGCCTATAAAATGTGGCTGAAAAAACCGCTGAAATTGGCAAGTGACGCGTACGCCTCAAGACGGAGTTAATGGCCTCAACGAGGTTAGTTGTCATTTGACCATATCGGTACCCCTCGTCAAAACATTGAGCCCATTGCCACGGCTCCATACTACCTAACCACTGTCTGAGAGAAGGATTGGACCCCGCCATATCAGTCTCTAACCTCGCCAGCTTATGTCTGAAACGGTGTACTTCCAGCTCGTATCCTATGAATGTATTCCAATTTTAAGTTATGTTACTATTTAAATTAGGAAATAGACTCGAAATAATTAGAAATACGAATTTAAATATGATATATTTACCCATATTCATAATTCATTTGCGCTTTGATCTTTATTCTTGTCTCGATTGTGAAAGTTGACAATGATGTAGCGAATACGATGAGAGCGGACCTCCATGGAACCTCAGATTGTTGAATCGCAGCAACAAAGCCCTTCGATTTATCGGATCTAATGCAAATGCTGTCTTTCCTGACAACATGTCTCCGTAAGTTCTGAATGAAATACGCCCACGATTCGGAGTTCTCAGACTCTACGATGGCAAAAGCGATCGGTAGTACATTTTCGTTACCGTCTTGTACAACCGCAATCAAAAGTATTTGTGTGTATTTTCCATAAAGCCATGTTCTATCAACTTGCACTAGTGGTTTGCAATGGGGGAAAGCTCTAACACATGGATCGAAAGTCCAGAACAGTCGACGGAAAACTCTTCTCCCCAGTTCTAATTGTCCAGTAGGGCCACTATCAGGCAATGCTTGCAAGTCCACGATAGTTCCTGGGATGTACTCCACCATTGCTGAAATCCAACCCTGAAGTTCATTGTATGACTCATCCCAGTCCCCCTACAATTGTTGCATGGCCATTTGTTTCGCCATCCACGCTTTCCTATACAAAACTCTGTACTGAAATCGAGCTTGCATGTCTGCAATCAATATTGACACAGGAATGATTGGACTATCTTTCACTAGTGGCATGATGCAGTTGCAAATACTTTTGGCATCCAATTTCCCGTGGTCTTGAGACATACGCGCGACACTACATGTATGATGCCCTTCTAGTTTACGTATTTACCACTGTTGAGTCCTCTGTATAAATGCAGCTCGAACTCGCCAACCACACCCATCACCGGCTCTCCAACATTCCCCAACATATAATGTCGGTGTAGACTTGACAACCTTGTAATCAATCGACAACTTCATACTGTATTGTTTGATGGCAAACACACAGTCTGCCTTGTTCTCGAACTGTTGCCCAACGAATAACTCCTCGAACTGTGAATTTATCGCCAATCTATGAGCAGGTACTATATCGGCGTACTCAAGAAACTCGGATGCATGCGCTGCATCTGGATCTACGTTCAACATGTCGCCCCCAAGTTCATTTCGTAAGATAATGGCACGACTTGGGTTACTGAATGAAGGGCCGTGAACATCTTCAATCTCTTTCGGGCCTTCATCATCGATATCGTCCGGAACTTCATCGACATCGGGGTCACTAAAATCTTCAACGTCTTGATCAAAATCTTCACCATTATTGGTCATTTCTCTGACATTGGCCTCTGTGCTTATTATCACCTCTGGATGTATTTGTAGACGGGGACTGAGGGTAGGGTTGTTGTATGAACTCCCAACATAATTAGGAATTTCGGTATCTGCGAGGTTCCATCGCATTCTAATTGGTCTGTCCATCCAACATTAAGATCAAAGTCAAATCTGTGATGTTGACATATTGGACTAACATTCTCAATAGGCTCTAAGTCTGCTAGCTCCGCAAATAATTCAACTGGTTGGAGGTTCTCACTCCCAGTCGACCACCATATTTCCATCATAGTGCACAAGTCATCATCATCTAACAACTGCATCGCACAAAATTTGAACGGATCTGTAGATATTGGGAACTTGTAAAATGATTTGGACATCGCCCTTCCACAACGGATAGCTATTTTCGCACTGGTCTTCCTTTTCATTTCTACTAGCTTCACATTTTTTTTGAATCGCAAACCTACTCTTTGCGCACCTTGAAATACACAGTTAATATCACCTTCTACAATTTCACCATTAAAAACAAAATACACCAAAAACACCTCATTATTCATTTTTAACAGATATTTTTAACTTTCCTACTTAACACATCAGTTACACCACTCTATATCTAGAAGAGAACCAAGAGGTGGAGCCATAAAGAATGGCTCCACCAACAAATTGTGATTTTTGAGAGTGTAGGGGGCCCTTTAGCAATTTTACCATTTTCGAGTCTGACAAATAATTTGCCGCCACCCGTTTTCGAGTTTGACAACCAAGTTAAATAAACAACTAAAATAAGAAAATATATAGAACTTCAAATAAAATAAGAAAAAATTAAAAATTTTAATTTAAAAAATTCTATGTTAAATTAATATAAGATTAAACATACATTTTAAATATTATAAAACTAATAATTTCAAAAGCAATTTGAACAATAAATTTAAAATTTATAAAGAAATAATTTCAAAAATATATATCTAAAATTTAAAAATGATATTTAAATTTTTAAAAAATATATTTACAACATTTTAAATATACATTACAAAATTTTTAAAATTAATAATATAAATTAAATAAATAATATAAAACAATAAAATAATATAAAAGAAAAAAGAAAAAGACAAAAAAAAGAAAAAAAAAGTGTAGGAGGTGCTGGCGCCATTTCAAATGGCACCACCAAAGCCCCTAAGCTTTTTAAAAACTAGAAAAAATAAAAAATATAATATTTAAAATAATTAAAAAATATATATCTAAAGTTAAAAAAATTATTTAAAAATATATTATAAAACATTTTATATATACATTACAAATTTTTTAAAATTAATAATATAAATTAATTAAACAAAATAAAATAAGAAAATAATATAAAAGTAAAAAAAAAGTGTCAGAGGGTGGTGGTGCCATTTCAAATGGCTCCACCAAAAAAAAGGGAAAATTATTTTTTAGGCCCTCAATTTTTTAAATACCTAAAAAAGTAAAAAAAAGATAAAATTAAAAAAAAAAGCTGGCAGTAGGGGTGGTGGCGCCATTTCAAATAGCTCCACCAAAAATTAGAAAATTATTTTAAAGGCCCCCTAATTTTTGATTTTACAAGATTTCCTTTTATTTTTATCTGGTGGAGCCATTCAAAATGGCTCCACCAAAAAATTATTTTTTAATCCCCTATGCTGACGTGGCAAGTTAGTGGAGCCATTTAATTTGGCTCCACCTAAATTTACTGTAGCTTTTAGGTCATTTTGATATTTAATTAAAAATGTGAGTTATTTTGATAATTAATTAATTTATTTGAGTTACTTTAATAAAAAAGCCTAAAATTTTTGTAACTTCGAATTATTGCACCCACAATGCCCCATTATTTAATAAATTGGACAAAATCTTTTTCTTTCTTTCTTTTTTTTTGTTTTTTTTCTTTTTCTCCCCAATGCACACAAGTGCTCAAGGGTGTGACACTCACAATATGGTGGGTCCATCTCTATATTATTTTATCCATTGCTTCTTCTACCTTAAGACCCGACCATTGTCAAATATAGATTAATGCTCAGCAACATATATGAATATGCATATCATATACTATTTGGAACCTACAATGGAGGCTATGAAATGAGAAAACACAAACCTTGCAATCTTTTTTCCACTTCTTCCACATCTCAAACTCAATTAACAATTTACACACCAATTGAATTTTATTCATCTTCAAATAAATTTATAAATATGATATAAAGTAAATCTGTTCACAGATCGATTCTGCTCGAAATTGGAGAGGTTTTAGGTAGAAATATTATATCCAAAAACTAGACCTGGACATAAAATATAAACCCGTTTAAAATATGGGTCAGGTTTAAACTTGAATATTAAAGGCCTAAGCCTGACCTGGCCAGACTCATTTTTAAGTTTATAATACTTTATGTTATGTTATTTATATATATATTATGTAATTTAAAACACATTAAAAATTTAACTTTTATTAAATATATAATACTACTTTGATGTAAATATTAAATTAATATAATGTAAATATTTAAAATTAATAATATGGGCGGGCGTAAAATGGTTTCGAGTTTATCTTTTGTAAACATGGACGGATTTGAGTAAAATTTTAAGTCTATTTTTGGATTAGATCGAGCTTGGACAAACATAAAGTAAATTAATATCATATTTAGACCCGACGCAATCCAACCCATGAACACCTCTAGTATAAACACATGAACCCGACTTACCTGAATTCGAAATAAATTTTATAATAACAAAAATCATAATCCAACCGACTGATTTAATATATATTTTTATAAAATATAATTCATTTAATCCAACTTAAACCCAATTTCCACTCAACTATTAATCAACCCAATTTATTACCAAACCCAAAGTAAAATTAAAACCCAACCCAATTAAAAAGGAAAATAAAAATAACAAATTGGATTAATTTGAATAACCCTAAACTTAACCTAAAAACATTTTATCTTCTTCTATATTCTTCTCCCATTCACGACAGCACCTCCATTACCTATCTTTTATTTCCCTTTTAGTCCCTCTTTCATCATCTCACAATCCTTCACCAATTCAATAGATGACAGCTTTGTATTTGGATTAATAAGTTAATCTGTATTGGGATTGATTGTTGTTGAATTTTAATTTTAATTTGTATTATGAAATTTTCTTTCAAAATTAAAAAAAATCAATATAAGTTGGTTAACAGATTGAAGTTAAATCGTTTTCGTTAGGTCAATTATGATAATCTAAGTCAGTTGATTCAGTTATTGTAAATTATTATCGGTTAAATATAAATAGCTGACCGAAATAACCGAATGTTAACCCCTACCGATTTGAGTACAGGGATTAAATAATGGGTTTGAACTAGAAGTGTTTATGGGTTAGATTACATTTAAGTCGAGTTTAAGCATTCTATTAATGTACTTTATTTTTGTCCAAGCCTAGCCCAAAATTTATGTCTAAAATTTTGTTCAAGTCTACTCATATTTGTAAATATATAGCCCAAGTCCATTTTAAGCTTGCATATATTGTTTTTAATTTTTTTTAATACTTATATTATTTTTAATTTAATATTTAATAATTTTATATATTCTTTCACTTATTAAAATTTTATACATAGACAGTTTAACGTAATTTTTGTATATAATATAATATATTAGAAAAATAGATACGGATCAACCCAAGTCTGGACCTTTACCGTTTGAGCTCAGGCTTAATCCATATTTTAAACGGACTTTAATTTTTTTGCTCAATCTTAATTTTTAGGCTTAATAATTTTTGCTCAACAAGACTTCGAGCTAAGACAGATAAAAGAATTATTTAAAAGGGGCTTAAATTGAATACTTCACAACTAAAAGAGGCTAAAGTTTGATACTATACCACCCAACTTAGGGACTAAGGCCACAGCATGCCCCTCTAGTAAACCCTTATATTTAACTAAATTTCATACTATTTTATTTTAAATTGTTTATATTGATTTTAACTGAGTTACATAATATTTATTATTAATTAGTCAATCAATATAATTATACTTGTAACCCTTCAAAAAATTTATTTATACTTAGCCATTGACCAATCAACGATGATAAAAAGTGTATGTTTAATATTAGAGAATGAATAGCCCAACAAATATAAAATATTAGAGTATTTAGATAAAATTACACGAGATGCTTATTTTTCTTGTTAACTTTATTAGTTATAGTATTGTCAAATATTTTCTTGGCCTAACATACTACATAGTTTAGTTTTAGGTTTTGTTACTTGTTTACAGATATTTTTATTATGAAGAATTATGTATAATTTCTATAATAATTAATATTTTTTAAAATTTAAAATTATGTAGTTCTGTAATTATAATTTATAAGATCAAACAGATGGACGTCTAGAGAATTAGAAACACTTGTAATTGGAAGAGGATGTAATTACTACCCTAATAATTATACTTGTAACAGCCCAATTACGACCCTAAACAGAACAGTGGTTTCGGGACCACGAATCTGAGCCGAAGAAAAAAAATCTCATAATATTATTTTATTTTCGTGTGTAGTGATATTGAGTAAGAATGTGTTGAATTGTGCAAATTTTATTGCTTGATGTGCTTGAATTGAGAGAAAGGATTAAATAGATAAAGTATAAAAGTAGCATTCATTAAATAAAAGGGTTTAATTTAAGTGTTGGTTGAAAGAAAGGACTTGCATGTCAAATAATCCATTTTGTTTGTAGTGGACGGCATGATATTACATGAATATTAAATATCATTTGTTTTTAGTTAGTGGTGTATTATTATATTTTATAATTGAGTGGCTAAATTAACTTATTATTTCATTGTGAGGATCAAATTTGCAATTAAACAAATTGCAATTGAAGTGGACGGCATTATGCCCGCTATGTATTTTTTTATTGAATTCTTATTAGTCAGTGGAAGATTAAAATAATAAAAGAAAGAAAACATCATTTGCATGCTCATTTTTCTACCATTCATTGCCGAAACCATTAGAGAAGAAGAAGAGAACAAGCTTTCTCTTATTCGGTCATCTCAAGTCAAAAAATTGGGTATGTATGTTTTAGATTTTTAGATGATTTTTGCACTTTTGAGATGGTTATTAAGCGCTTTACATAGCCCATGTAATAATTTATGTCATGGTTGTGGTTTTCATGAGATACCATTGTTGAAAGCTTGAGATTTTTATGGATTAATGGTGAAATATTAATGTTAGGTGTTAGATTAGTAAGTTCTATTCTTGCATTGTTGATGAAATAGAGCAAATTGGAAATTAAGGTTAAAATAAATAATTGAGGGATTATAATGGTAAATAGTTACTTTGTATTGATGTATATGACCCTTAGAAAGATTCGGCCCTAAAGGGTATTGGACAAATTTTGAGTAATTTATGAGTATTGTATTAGGGACTAAATTGTATAGATTGTAAAAGTTAGGGGTAAATTCATAAAGTTGCTAAATTATTGTGTTGTGGATCAAATTGAATGATTATAAAAAAATTATTGAGTTCAATTTAAATTATTTAGATCAAGTACAAAAGGAAAAGGCTTTGGATCGGGGGAAAACAAAATTTAACGAGTAGCCGGGAAGCTTAATTTGACAACTATCGAGGTAAGTTTTAAGCAATTTGGTTAAATTGAAATTGATTACATGAATTACAATTGCTAAGTGAGGATAAATATATTCATTGGTATAAGACCGAATCTGAAATGGTAACATGAAAATATATTTATGGGTGCCGAATATGAGCTTAGTGTTCTTATTAGCTTTGAATAAATGATGTATAATTAAGGTGGGATTGAGTATAGATTTATAATGTATGATTATGGTATTGAATTGATGAGAGTATATAATTGCCTTCTAAAGCCGAATGTGGTATGATTTCATGGGAAGGATAGATGGAATCGGTCATGTATATCTATGATGTTTTGTATTTTAGTTTAGATATAATAATCTATGTTTATGAGAATGAGGTGGTATTTTGGGAAGGAACATGGCACTATGTGTGCGTGAAAATCGGTTAATAAGCACTAAAGGTGCGAGGTGTTAAAGTAACGGATCTATGTGAGCGATACGTTACGAGAAGTATTAAGTAACGGCTCTATGTGAGCGATACGTTACGAGAAGTATTAAGTAACGGCTCTATGTGAGCAATACGTTACTAAACCTTATTAACAAGTGTGTAAGTACCAGGTTTGTTAAAAGATTCCTTTTAATAAAGATATTATGTATTCGGAAATGTACGAGTGCATTATTACATGTTAGGCACGATCGGTAAGTTGGATGGATAAGTAAACTAAAGGTATGTACTATTTATGACACTTTACGATGGAAGACGGGTTAAATTGTAAAATAGAGATTATGGTAAGTAAAGAAAATATATGCTGTTCATTTTATTGATGCGAATGTGGTGTAAGAGTATATATATATTTTTTTTGCACATGCATATAACGTAGTTAAGCAAATTATTCTTGAATGATTGATTATTCGGCAAAGAGAATGTGAATCAAACAAATTATTTAATTGTGATAAAGTTTATATGTGAGTTAATTGCTTGAAACTTACTAAGCTATAATAGCTTACTTGGTGTGTTTGTTTATTGTTTTATAGATTTCTTGACGTAAAGACTTGAGCTCGAGGATCATTTTGGGCAGTTCATCACACTATCATCGATACTTTGGTATCTCTTTTGTGTATAAACTTTAAGTATATGGCATGTATAGACTAAACCGTTTTGATTTGACCAAATTGTTGGTTATATGTATATATATGTATGAGCCATGCGAAAATGGCTTTGTTTCTTATTAGGGATTTGTTTTTGAGTGTTTAAGGATGTATGTTTATATATATATGTGAAAGTGCTTAGTATAAAGTTATTTCATAATAGTTAAATGTGAGTTTTGAGTTTTCTAGAAATTGGTTGAAAAAGTTATACTTGTGACTTTAGAATGATGAATTATATCAACCTACTCATTTGAAAGAAATTATGTGGATAAATATGAATGAAATAGGTTGCATGTGGTGTATGTATATACCAAAGGTGATATATTGAAAAAGTAAGTAGTTGTGCATGTATTTGTGGATATTCTGTCATGGTTGTATAGTTTTGAGCTTTAAAAATCTTTTGAGTAATATTATGTTTGGTCTTGTGTAATAAATAGTTAAATCAATGATATAATAACCTGATAAGGTGTATTTATGAAATATATATATAAAGAACGTTTGTGGAATGAGTATATTGTTGAATAATGCTTTAATGATAAATGTTTGGTGGATGGTATATACATATTTATTAAATGGTTGAGTGCTATACATTATTTCGGCTATTGCATTATACATGGTTACATGAGTAGTGGCTTGCTTAATGAATGTAAGTAGATATCCGTAAAATGAATAAATATTATGTATGATATGCATGATGGGGATTTGGGATAGGATGGAAAATGCTGTTCATTCAAAATAGTAGCAGTGGAATGTACTTTATCAATGTATTTGCGTATGAAATAATTTTGACTTGTGTCGGGTTCAGTAATGCCCGTAACCTTAATCCGGCGACGAATACGGGTTAGGGGTGTTACAATACTGTCATCTAATTACCTTGTACTGTCCTAACACACCCTAAATATATGTATTCTTTAATATTTGCATTGGGTATACAATTATTTCTTCTTCTTCTTTTTAAGTATATGCGAGGAACTTGAACTAGTCTTAAATCAAGATGAACTGTTATAGATACAAAAATCCAATGTTGTTTGAATCGAATCAGAGTGTTTGGTTAGACCGTTTGGAATGAGAATTAGTTGGAAAATCATCCGAAAGATTACTTTGAATTGGTTAGACCGAGAATCGACTGAACCAATTAAAAAATCGATTGAAATGACAGTTAAACTTGCTAAAAGAATCTGAAGGATTAGTTATTTTTCTCTCCAATTCAATAGTTTGGTTAAATTCAATTACTAGTTCTATACTATGCGAACAGTTGTAGATTTGCTCTATATTCTCCAATACTTATTGAATTTCAATATTTCATTCTCTATGCAAATGACAGTCTGCAATTCATAACTGGATTTTTAGTGAGTAATATGTGAAAATAACAAGCTGACATGATATTATACATATGACAATTTTGGTGCATCAAATTTTGGCAATAGTAGAACTTAATGAATTTAATAGTCATCATTTGGTGATAACTGAAATTTTAAAAGTACAAGGACTAAACATGACCAAATTAAAATACAATATTTAAATTCAAGACTTTTACAAAGTACAGGGACTAACATCAGAATTTAACCTTTTATTTACACCAGACTTCTCATCTGGTACGACACTTTTATGCTCCAATTTTATCTTAGCTCCAAGCCCAACCAACAATACCCATATGTGCCAGTGTTGTCGTTTTCTAATGTTCATCCTCAGTTGTTGGTCCATTTCATCAAGAAATTCCAAAAAGGAAATGATTAAAAAAATGGGATTGCCAGTCAAAGTCATGAGCCCAGAAAAACATTTTCAATACCCGACAACCAGTTTGAGATGAGCAACACCCAGAAAAAGGAAATTCTTCAAGAAAAAAAAAAAAAGCAAAACAATGATAGCTCGATTCATCTGAAAATTGTGGAATAAAGGAAAAGAAAGAGAGAGATATGGATCCAGAGCAAACGTTTATAAGGGTTCAAGAGAGATTTTCTCAGATATTAACACCAAGAGTGAGAGTAGCTTTGGAGTATATCTATCTCTTTATTGCCATTACTTCCTTTTGTATTCTTGTTGTTATGCACGCTAATTATGTTCAACAGGTATTTCAACTCTCACCCGCTTTTTTTTTTTTTTTTTAATTTTGTGTTGATTTGGGGTTGGGGTTTCTGATTTTGGGTTTCCTTGGAAATTGTTTAATTGGATCGTAATTGCTTAGTCGATGTACGTTTCATCAAATCCTTTTTGGGTTTTTTATAGTATTGAAACTGGTTTAGCTTTGATCGACTTTTCTTATATATATATATAGTTTCATCCTGGTTTAGTATTGTTCACAATTTCAATTCATGAACGTCGTTTCTATGTTCAACTTGAGTAGCAGATTTACTTTCTTCCATAATCAAAGTTTGAGAAATTGCTTTGTATTATTGATGGTTGCCATGATTAAAACACCCTTTAAAGTATTTTTTTTTTTTTTTAATAATGGAAATAGTTAGAGATGGTTCATTGTTTGTGACAATAACTTGGCAGAACTGTTTAATTGTTGATATCACAGTGCAGCATATTGTTATTTACTTAAGAATTGAACTTATATTGTTATTTACTTAAGAATTGAACTTAGGATGTCAATGGAATAGGATGGCAGAATGTGATTTTGTTTTTTCTTCTTCTATTCAGTTCCTCTTCTTTAAACTGCTTTTCTAAACATGTATGGAAGACTTGAATGATTATGTTGCTTTTTGCATATGAAGCCTGGATGTTCGAGTGAGCTCTCTGGAGTTGAATCAAATGAAGTCCAACTTGTTCAGATTAAGGTAGGCAATTCGATTTTGTTTTTATCGTACTAATGCTACATAAGGTTTTAAGATAATGAGATTTTGTTTAATATCAAACTATTATGCCTTAGACTTCAAATTTGTCCTTTGTTGTAGATAACCAGTGCTGGCTTGTGGTCACAAAATGAGTCTGAACCCCCTGTTGTAAATAATCTTGACATGGAAACTGTAACTGAAAACATAGAAGTTGCAAACGCTGATGATGATGGGTTGATGTTCTTGGATGCCGAGTTTTGGTTGAACTGGTTTAGTTCTGGTGCTAGGAAGGGAAAATTGGCATTGAAGTTCTGGAAGACTGATGATGAATTTATTGAGAAGCAAGCAGAATGCTCTACCAATGGTGAAAGTTCTAAGCCAACTATTGATGATGCAGCTCTTAAAATCGAGAAAGAGGAGACACGTAATGGTTTCTATTTATCAGCAAAACAGACATTTAAAGCAGCTTTTGTGCACTTTGGTAAAAAGTGGTACAGACGTTTATCATTTGTTTGGAGACATGGCATTCGGATCTTTGGAAGTTTCCAGAAGTTGTGGGTGAGTGAATAAGGAAATGACCATGTCCTCATTACGTGGCTTAAACTTCTCTTTGCTGAGTTTGAACTTCTTAAGTGCAGAATATAACGGGTTTACATTTAAATCTTGATGTTCCTAAATGGTTGCGTATACTTCACTTGGATAGGCTTAACTCATATGCAGGTAAATCACATCCTTCTGTCTGATCATCTTTGTTCTCCTGCTGCAAATTAGGGTTATTCAAAGATATTTAATAATGAATCCATGGGTTTCTTAATGTGGAAAGAGTTTGGTTCTTTCTTGTAAATGGTTCTGTTTCTTGCTTCATTGAGCGTGAGTATCAAAATCACAATAGCTGCTGCCATGTATGCAATTCTAGATTAATTTGGTACTCATTATATAACAATCTTCTTTGCCTGTGTGCTGCCAATAATTAGTAAGCCTATGTTCTGAGTGCAAGCTGAACTGAATAATATTTTACTTAATTGCTTTCCCACAGTGCACAGACACACACAATATGCTATATCTAAGTTGGTATTCTTTGGGTGTCTTAGGATGTGCAATACTTCCTTATAATTTTTATAAAATTTTGTACTGTTGATTGCAGTGCATTGGCTTGAGAGAAGAAGTAAAGCATTTGAACCAACTTACCTCTATACTATGGAAAAGGTATTTTCTCTCTTGCTTATTTTTCAGCTACTGTCTTGGTGAATCTTTGCTGCATTCAAAACTTAGTATCTTTTGTTTATAAAAAGTGCTACTGTTGCAGGGTTACTTCTTGCTGCCTGACGCGGCTAAGTCACGGCACAACATACGTACTGTTAATATTAGTATATCAGCCCGACATCCTTGTTTTGGGAACAGGTTATATTTACTGAATGTTACCATGTGCTTCTCCCATCTTCATCTTTTCTTAAGAGTGTATCATCTCATCATCTCATCAGCTTTATCAACTTATTCTTGATCTGAATGCTGTGACCAAACAAAATAAAGAAGCCATATACCAATGAATGCTGTCATATTTGCAGGTGGCAGCAACTTCTAATCAATAGATTTGTTGGCTATGACACTATTTTGATGAATAGTTTATTGCATCAGCCTGGTAAAGGTAATACTTTGTTTTACAATATTTGATATAGTTCCTTGGATGTCTTTGCTGATTTCGTTTTATGATTGTATTACCTTTTCATGCACAGTTATCATTTTATTAGTCACTTAACATGGCAAATTATACTTCTTCCTGTTTGCCAAATAACACAGTGATCTAATTCAAATTTTGTTGATGAAAAGCCAAGTACTATGTCCTGCTCCAGTTTTAACTTCTATATGAATACAATCTTTAGTGGAAATCATTTTAATATATTCACTAATTTAGTATCTCTTGTGTAAGTCAATATTAGTGCTGAAAGTGGTCATCTTGTGATGATAAGCCAACTCTCCGCAGATCATTCTTAATGTTGGCTATTGTTGTACCTTAATACTTTTAGTCACCTTCTACTTAAATTGAGCTTTGGCTGATTTTGGCGTATCTTGTATGTAGCCTGTTCTATTTTTGGAAAGAAGCAGTGAATGATTGTCACCAACTTTAAATGATGATCAACATTCAACATCAAAATAGGAGAGACTGTAAATCAGTAATCAGAACTATTGATAAGAATTCAAGGAATGCCGCTTCACAATAATTAAATAATGCTAGTTTCCAAGTATTTCGAGATTTGATGAGCTAACAATGGAACAAACATCATGGTCGGACTTAAGTTTGGCTAAAACTGATTCGCTTCACAGGCTAAACTATGCAGTATGCCTATTTTTCCCGAAATTTTTGTTAGCCTTCAATTCAATTCTCAGCGAAAAATGAACCTTCTGATAACCACAATCTGATTCTCACAAGTCTACAAAAACAAAGGCTAAATTTAGAATATGCATTATGATGGTTGATTTTGTGCATTAATTGGATCATATTGATGCATTTTGGTTGATCTTTTTTGCATTTTGAGTTTTGGGCTTATTTGTTGCTCTTTATTCTGTACACATGTTTGGAACTGTATTTCAGGTTATCTTTATAATTTTCAGACAAAGGAGTTCTATAATCTCACTTATGCACGAGAATTACCAGATGGTTCTGCAAGAGTTGGAGGTTTATAGTTTTAACTTCTTTTATTACATTATAATCTTTTATTACACAAGTTTGGCCATACCACACTACAATATCACTTGGGCATGTAATTTGACCCTATTTATTTTTGCAGTTAGGTACTACTCCATCTCCAATGGGTGTGGTTTTTAAGTATTTGCCCATCTGCACTTAAAGATGCTAACATAATTTAGAGCATATACTTGAAAAAACACAAAAATAAAGATAGAAATAACAACAATAAGAAAGAAAGAGATATAAATGGTGAGAAAAATGACACTCAGTCCTTATAACATGGCTAAGATGATAATATATATGATTGTCCTATTTCATTTCTTTATCTTGTGTTGATACAAGTTTATGAAATTTTCCTGTGAGTTATGTATTTTTTATCTGATTTCAATGCAGACTATCTTGTCACCAAATGTGGTGTGCTCATGATGTCTTTGTTCGTATTTTTCACAACCACCATGTCAGTATCATTTACATTGAGGGAAACTCAGACTCGCATGTTGAAGTTCACAGGTTTGTTAAATTCCATTTTCTTGGTAGGATATGTGACATGGTGCAAGCATCTTGAAGTTTGTCTATCTATAGAATTGTGTGTATTTCATATATTTTTGAAGAAATTCATGATTAAAAAATAGATGCTAATTTCTCACCCTTATCAAAATACTTTAAGATGAAACTTCAATTGTGGTTAGACTCTCTAGAATGTTTTTGGGTTTTTTGCCTAGAGTTCAATGAAGGAATCTCTCAATCAGATTTTATTGATGGATAAATCCTGCAACTAGAGGAGTGGCAGCACTTTCATATTGCTGTAATGCACCATTATTCCTACAATCTACAAATATGATTGGATATCCTTTTCTCAAATTATTGCAGTGCAGCTTCAACACCATGCTCGACATAGGCTTCCAACATTTCAGTTGATATTTGTGCATGTGATTGAATCACTTGTATTTGTACCGGTAGGCATAAATCATATCTCAAAATAAGTACTCTTAAAAGCCTTTTCTGATCATAAAACATATCTTAAATTTTCATTTGAATTTCCAAGAGTTGCCACTAGCCTCTTACAGAACATGCCATCGTCTTTTTGCAGATTATGATTGGCATCCTATTTTTTCTGTTCGAGTTCTATGATGATCAGCTATTGGCTTTCATGGTTCTAATTCTGGTCTGGTTATGTGAATTATTTATACTAATCAGGTCTCTCTCTCTCTCTATTAATAAAATTTGGGTAGGCATGTAGGTAGATAGGTGCTATGTTGCTACAACTCTTCATTTTTCTTGAAGTACTCATGTCCAACACATTTTCATATATGAGTATAACCCTCTAAGGGCCTTCCAAATATGTGGAAAAGCATTAGAGAAGTTTAACATATCCATGTACAAAAACATACTCAATATCCAACATTCACACCTGAGTCTGAGTAACATAGGGTAGGTGGTGCGTACAGGCAAGCATAAACTTGAGCAAAATGGCATGTTCAATCTTTCTACCATATGTTGGGAATCACCTCAACTAGATGAGATGATCGTGGAGTCTTTTTATTTTTATATTTTGCTTTTTGATTGGGTTTGGGTTAATATGTACAATGTAAGCCTATGCATCGAAGCACTTTTACTTTTTTACTTTCTAATGCAATACCTATTTAATATGATTGCTTCTGTCTCTAAATTGCAGTGTTAGGACTCCAATATCAATGAAGTTTTTTCCTCGCTTCTTTTTGCTCTACTTCCTGGTCTTTCACATTTATTTCTTCTGCTATGCTTACGGTATCATCCAATACTTTTAAAAATATCGGTTCACTTTACTGGAATTTATTCATTTGTCTGAAGTCTATATTTCTAAATTCTCTAGGGTTTTCGTATTTGGCTCTCTCGACTACTGCAGCATTTATGCAGCACCTTATTCTTTACTTCTGGAATCGTTTCGAGGTAATGATTATCGAACAGCCTGACAATTTCATTTACCGTACAATGATTTGGATCTCTTGTTATGCTACTAATATTCACAGCCTTATCTTTTAACCTCTTATTCACATAGGTTTCGAATTATAAAATAAAATTCCAGTTAATTAAATTTCTTTTGTCATTTCATGTGGATTTATAATTTAGTAATTGTTGACCATTTGTTTTAACTTTTAAATAAATTTGAAGTTCACTTTAATAAATTTATTAACATAAGAAGGAAAGATAAACAAAGAAACTGAGAAACACACATAAAAGGCTCAAATCCTTAATCACCTATAAAATAATGTCAAAAAGTATAGAACCTTAAATATTGTGTTTAATTAATGCATGTAATATAATTATATGTTTCAGAAAATCACATAAGGTGTCATTATACTCGCAGAAAACTAGATTTTGATTAAGATGGAACAACCAAGAAGTACAAATTTCACATTCCAGCATCATGAAAATGGTTATGATTAGGAGTGATTGTAACCTATCTTACTTTAAACTCGGGAAGTGAGTGTCAGACACGGACATGTATGACATGGGTGTACTCAGTTTTTGTAAGTTTTTCAGGTACTTTGAGAATTACACACCCATATCCATATCTGAATGTATTTTGGCCACGGATATTTTAGAAAAAATGAAGAGTCGGAGCAACATAGGTTATAGCATTCTCTCTAATATCATTTAATTGACTGATGAATAACAAATATGGATTGAAACCCTAAATGAACATTTTAGCAAATAGTTCATGAAAGGAAACAACAGTTTGATGCAACAAATGCGAAACAGCCTCTCCAATAAATACACAACCCGAGACACCAAATAGAACCCTATTTCACCCACAAAGAATCCACACCAAAAACCCGAAAAAACAATTTCAGCAAATCATAGAAAAACAAAGCGGTTCTCTAGGTTGTGTACTGTGCTTGTGTGAATGAAACCAGTAAGTTTGAGAGAGTTAAGAGGGTGGTATATGAAAGAGAAACACTGGTGGTCGTAAAGAGATCATTGGTAGTGAGGTGAGTGTGATGAAATAGAATGAAGAGGAGTTAGAAAGCTTGGATTTGTGTCTGAGGGTGTAGCAGATAAACGAACAGACTAAAGAGGGATAGGAAGAGCAAAGGAAATAAACAATGTATCTTTTGCATTTGCAGTGCCACAACATGCATTTATACTTGTTCGGAAAATTCATGTTTTGGTTTTCTGAATAGAGTTCTTTTTCCTTTTGTTTTGGAGTTTAATGAGTTTGAACAAATATGGGGAAAATATGTTTGTAATTAATTTAGTTTTACAATTTTAAGTTCAAAAAATTGATGACATGACAAATACCGCGTGCTGAAAATGAAACTGTCCATAATGTATAGGTTATAACACTGTTATTACTATCTAAGATCATGTTCGATGTAAGTATGATAATGTTACACAATTCTAAATGTTACATTTGTTGGCACTTATACGATGCTTCTAGGTACCCACGCTTCAAAGGTTTATGCAAAACCGGCGGTCTCAGCTTCAGCAACATCCGGATTTCCATATCACATCTTCAACTATACTTGCATCTACTTTACACATTACAAGACTAAACACCAGGAATCCTGGCCCAGTTCGACCCGATTCGACCTCTATGCCAGGGTTGAGAGCTGGATCTGACCAAGAAGTACTGGCCAATGGAGCTGGAGAAGCTGCTGGGCCTCGAAGACAGTCGGAAAATGAAAACATAAGCCAGAACGGAAACCCGATGCAGATTCCAGTACAACCCGATCTACAGCAAGCTGAAGCTGGACCTAATCCCGGAACTATGAGTTCATTCAGTTCATTATTATTATGGATCTTGGGAGGTGCTTCGTCTGAAGGTCTTAGTTCGTTTCTTTCCATGTTTAGAGATGTGAGAGAGCAAGGACAGGTTTATACTGACCCACCACACGAAAACCGCGCAATGCAGAACGTGCAGTAGCCCCAGGTGCCGTTATGAAAGAGATGAAGGTTGGTAGGGTTTAGTGTTTTAGATGTATGTTGTATAGCTAATGTTCTAATCATATATAAAGAAGAACTTGCATTAATACATGGCACAAAACCAATGAACAATTCCAACTTAAAAGTAGGAAATTGTACTGAAAAAAACATAACTGTTAAGACTTTTTTGAAGTTTTATGTTATGTTATTAACTATTTGGCAAATGATGAACTTTAATATTACAAGATTAATATTCAATTTCTAAAAAAAGTATTACAATGCAGAAGGATTGGATTATGATGATAATGGTTTAATTTTGGAAAAATAACAAGAGTCATATTTTGATTTTTTTTTAAATTGAATTAAATATTATTAACTTAAATAATGTTTACTATGATGCTGAAAAAAACTTATAAAATATATTTTTAAAATAAAATGGAGTTCTTGAACAAGAATGGAAACGTTTTTAATGAAACTAGTTAATTATTTTTAAAATAAATGGTAAGTTTTTAATAAAAGTAATTTTTTAAATATTTTTTTAAATAGGGGGTTGCAAATAAAGTATAATTTTTTTAGAGGTTAAAATATAATTTTATCATGTATTAATATTTTATTATTTTAAAAGGGTTAAAATATAATTTTATCATATATTAATTTTTAATTTAATTTGAATGTCAATTTTTCTATTTTGAGGGGTCAAAAAACATATTAAGCCCATTTAAAATATTGATCAGGCTCAGGCTTGAGCATTCAAGGTCCGAGCTTGGCCTGGCCTATTTTAAGTTTATAATATTTTATATTATGTTATTTTTATATATTATGTAATTTAGATCACATTAAAAAAAATCTATACTAAATATATAGTATTACTCTAATGTAAATATTAAAATAATGTTAAGATGACTATATAGAAACTTTCAATAAATAACAAATGAATAAAATTATTAAATATTAAAATAAAATAAAATATTTTTTTAATTTAAAAAATAATATGGGCGGGTTTTAAATGGGCTTGGGTTAACTTTCTTTGCAAATATGGACATGTTTGAGCAAAATTTTAAGCCCAGATTTTGGGTCGGGTTGAATTTGAACAAATATAAAATATGTTAATTTTATGCTTAGATTCGACTCGACTCAAACCTAACCCGATCCGGCCCATAAGAACATCTATTTGCTCCCTTATATTTCGCTTTTATATAATAGATTTAAAAGTAAATAAAAAATAAAAAATTGTACACTACAATTTATGCTGTATTAATTTGGAAAGAATAAGATTTTTTTGTCCCAATTAAGTTGGTATCACTGTGTTTCCAATTTTAATTAATTATTTAAGAGGATAATTTCAATTCATCAATTTTTTTAAAATTAACTTTTTAAAATATTTAAAGATTTTCAACTGTTTTTATTAAATGAAAATTAAAACAAATTAAATTTAAAGAATTAATTAAACATCTTAATTCTAGAGAAAATAATATTATTAGAGTTTGTTTTGAGTTTAAAGTTTGATCCGACTTAACTTTATATTTAATTGGAGCTCAATGTAGTTGGGTTTAAAGTTAAAAAAAAGAAAAAGGCTTAACGCATAAGTTCGATGTTTTTTTTTTCTTTCTATCGTGATACTTGTATTTGACAAAAGTTATACATTTTAGTACCTAAAGATAATATTTTAGTATCTAATTCAGATTTTAAAGTTGATTTGATGAAAATTTATAATTACCTAATTGTCGAAACTATTTTTTTTGAAAGGATCGACTTTTATTAAAAAACGAAAATGGAGTCGCCACCAATCATTTTTTATGAAGTGTGATCAGATCACCTTGTAATTTGATCGTTGTAATAAAAAGTTTTAATTTACAAAAACAACGACTTTTGGTCTACGAAATTTAGAAAAAACGGGTTCGGGAGTCGATTATGTACGAGGAAGGATTAGCACCCTCGTAACAGCCAAAATTGGTACCTAGTTGATTAATTAGTGTCTTAGTGTCGAAAATCAAAAATTTGGAGAGATTTTAAAAATACGATCCCTTATTAAAACATTGCTTAATAGAAAATTTTTCTAAGAAGAAGGCATATTTCACGTTAATCAAGAATGAAGAATTACGTCCCGTAAGTTAGGACACAATATCTTAAATCCCGAAATGAGAATAAATACCAAAAAATTTATTTATTTTAAAAGGCATTTGATTATCTCGGTTTTAGAAAGTAATCATATTCCGTAAGTTAGAACACGATTGTTTCTTAATTCCCGAGAATAATTAAAAAATTATGCTTTGAAAACGTTCGTATATTCGGGTTTATGAGAAAATCACAACCCCGTAAGTTAGGGAACGACCTCTCGAATTAAAAAAAAAACGTGGAGTATTGCTTATTTTAAAACAAAATTTAATGTATCGAGTAAAATGTAACGTGATTTTGTAGTAAAATGTAAAATGAATTGCGGTGCCTATGTGCATAACGGAATAATAAATATGTTAATGTATGACAATATAAAGGACGAAAATAATAACAAGCCAAAATAAATGAAAAATGATAATTAAAAAAAATTAAAAATTTAGAACCAAAGAACTAATACTAAACAAATAAATAAACAAGTATAGTGTAACACAAATTAAAACCATAATATTAATAATAATGATGATGACATTAATAATAATAATAAATTTCTGAAATTTTAAAACTATATAGAAACATATAAATAAATAAGTAATAAAATGATAAAATAAATAAATGTATTTAAAAATATTAAGCAAATAAATATTAATGAAATAAAAATAATAATAACAAAGTTAATTAATAATACATTAATAAGAATAATATGTTAACAATAACATTAATAATAATAGTAATAATAATAATGGTAGTAATAAGGAAAGTAGAAATAATAATAATAAATATTAAAATTAATTTTTTAACAGTAAGATAATAATAAGTAAGTAAATGCAAAAAAAGAAAACATAATAATAGTAATAATAATATTAAAATAATTAGTTTAATAATAAAATATCAAGAATAACAAAAAAGGGTTAAATTGGACTTTAAAACATAAGTTTAGGGCAAATCAGAAACAAAAAGAAAGGAAAAGGACCTATCCAAACACGCGAATAACAAGGAGGGGCCAAAAGGGAAATTTTTCCTTCTCTTCCAAAACGACGTCGTTGAAATAGGGACCTAACTGAAATTGCAATAAGTTATGGGGCAAAAAATAAAAAGATAAAAACTTGATTGTAAAACAACAAAAAAACGGAAGGGCTAAATGTGCAATTAGCCATTCCATCGAAAACACTCGGATCCTCCTTGCGGGTCGGGTCAAGGCGCGGGTCAAGGGACCAAACGGCATCGTTTCATTGTCTCCCTAACCCCATTGAAACAACGTCGTTTTCTCTGCCTATATAAACCCACTTTTTTGCAAAAAATATTCATTTATGCTAAAAAAAACAAACCAAAAGGCCCTCTTGTTTTCTCTGCTGGGGTTTCTTCTCCAGTTGGGTTTCCGGTCACCGGCGACAGCACCGCCATCCACGGTGGCCGAAAAATTCAAAAAGAGCCATTTTTCTCAGCCTTTCGAGTCCAAACCCCTAAGACACCGTTTTTCAGTGATGTTGCCCCCCTTTTTCTTTGTATTTTCTCGTTATTTCCCTTTAAAGCACTAATAAAAGATAGAAAAAAATAACACAAAATGAACCACCTTTAAGTTTTTTGCTATTTTATTTTTTGTTTGTATTTTTCTATTTGAAAATCGGTGAACCATACATTGTTTGGTCTCAAGGCTTTTATAGCCGAAAATACAAGTCTATTATTTGCCTGCTATTGCTTTTGCAGTTTCTTGCTCTGTCGTCTGTCCATTTTGTGCTCTATTTGCAGGTCCATTGGAGAGTCAACGAGACAGGTGTTGGGCTATTTTGGTGCAAGGGGTGCTAGGATGGCGGTCATCGGGCTACAAACGAGCTGACCTAGCGCGTGGAGGTAGCTGTGACACCTCTAACCCGTATCCGTCGCCAGATTAGGGTTACGGCATCACTAAATGAAAACCAAGTCTAATCACTTCACCCGAACTAACACGTACAAATTTTCATACCATTTCATACAACAACATAAGTGCACACTTATAAGTCATCAAATCTCAATACATTTACGAGTCTATCTCACTTCACATGGTTATTATAATCAATAGCTGCATAGGTATTTACAAGGTATCAACACGTTCCTACATTACAAGCATTAATGTTACTACCAAGCATACATCTTATTAAACATATTTCCCACCTTGGGATAAGAAAGCTTTCCATTTCAATAATGCAATAGAAAGTAACATTTACTATCTCTTTATCACCCATTGTGGTATACCATAACTTCAACTTTCAAAATAAGACGTTAACTAATAGTATGAAACACAATTGGCAATGATCACCCCATACACATAATCATATAATTAAGCTTATCTAGCAAAAATAATACAATCATGAATTATCCAATTATACCCAATTACCGAACACTCATATACACCTTCAAATGATATTATAGGTTCCCAACTAAACAATTTTATTGGTCGACTGTGTACCTTAAATTATCAATGAACCAATTCCATACATAGTTTAGTATGAGAAAACTTTTAAACCAAATCTATAAAACATTCATAATTATTCACTTTCATTATAAGAACACATGCCATACATGATTCACGTGTATGCACCATTCAAAATGAACCTATGACATAATTGATTATATACACATATAATAGTAGTATTTCAAGTATATTCAAATATCCCAAACTAGCAAAAAGAAAGCCATATTCACATGGCCTTTATATAAAATATACAATGTATCAAAAAAAGTAGTTAAGCCTATACATGCCATAGAACTTAGATTTAAAAACAAAAGATACCAAAATTTGTTGATAATGTGATTGACTTCAAAGATGATCCCCAAGCTCGAGCTTTCACCTTAAAATCTAAGAATAAAAAAACAACAACACCCAAGTAAGCTAATATAGCTCAGTAAGTTTTAAACAATTTGCTATATAATATCAATATTACTTAATGTAAAACACATCATAAATCATCTATTATTGCACACCTTTAACTTCGATACTTAATACAATTTTTATTTCCATTCAATTCCATTTACAAATATTCAAGTTAATAACACCAAATCGTACTTTTCTAACCCCATAACCGAATCTTCTAAATGAACTAAGCAACCATACATCAATCTAATAAATACATTCCATTCAACTTGCACTTTACCTGTATATATAAATATAAATATAAGATTTGAATAATGAAAATTCATGAAACCAACTTACAAATTCCGGCCTTTAGATATTAAAGTCGATCGCACACTTGGTGCTCCTCCGCCGGTTTCACACACGTAGTGCCCGGACATCTTATTTGCACTCTTAGTGCATTTTAACCAATATCGCACACTTAGTGCTCCTTCGCCGGTTTTGCACACTTAGTGCCCGGACATCTTATTTGCACACTTAGTGCATTTTGACCGAGATCGCACACTTAGTGCTCGGTACATATTGAATCACACCCTCAGTGCCATCTCCAGTAACGTATCGCACACTTAGTGCCGTTACTTTACATTTCCGCACACTTAGTGCCATGTATCCGGTCTCGCACACATAGTGCCCGGTTATAAGCTCGTACCCTAATACCTTTCATCAACTTGTAAGTCGTTTTAAATGTATATATATATGTATAAATAACCAAAATCCAATCCATCACCATGTGCATAATCATATACATATAAACACAATTCAATATCTCATACCCCAATTAAAATATCATACTCGGCCAAAATAAAAACATGTAACCGAATTACCATAAGGTATATTCATATCATAATTCAATGTTTCTCAATCCAATTGTAACATTTATAATTAAAAATTTATCTCATGACATCATATCCAAATTCCAAAAGTTATCATATCAAGCTATTTTACCCAAAATTCACTATCACATTCGGCCATGTGCCATTTCCTTATGTTTAATTTCATTACATAGTTACAAGTATAGAAGACATTCGGGTTAGCTCAATTGTTTAAAAACTTAACTCGAAAGTTGACGAGTTACGCTTCCCGGCTATTCATTTAATTTCGCCTTTCCCCGATCCAATCCTAGTTCTTTCCGTTCTTGATCTAAATAATTGTAAGAATGAGCTCATTCAAATAGAATTTCTTTTATTTTAGGCCAAAACACATAATTGAATAATTTTCCATTTTATCCCTCACATTTTCCATTTTTACAATTTAATCAAATTTTCACTAAATACCAAAATATGCCAAATTTACAAACTTTGAGCTATGGCCGAATGTTCCTTAAGCTCATTCAAGTCCCCATATTTCATTCAATTTAATCATAAACACATAATTTAAAATTTTATTAATTTACCCCTTACTATTACAATCTATTCGATTTAGTCCCTACTAAAATTCTCATAAATTACACAAAATTTGGCTTTCATCCTTTAGGGCCGAACCACCCTAAGGACCATATAAGTCCATACAAACTAATTATTGAGCAATTTAACCCCTCAACTATTTATTTTAACCTTAATTTCTAATTTACTCAATTTCATCAACAATGCAAGAACAAAACTTACTAATCTATCACCTAACATTAATATTTCACCATTAATCAACAAAAACATCAAGCTTTCATCAATGGCATCTCATGAAAATCACCACCAAGACACAAATTACCACATGGGCTATGTAAAGCTCTTGATAGCCATTTCAAAAATGTAAAAACCATCAAAAAATCTAAAACACACATACCTAATTTTTGGCTAAAGATGGCCGAATATGAGAGAGCTTATTCTCTCCTTCTTCTTTTGTGGATTTCGGCAATGAGAAGTAAAAGATGAACATGCAAATGGTGTCTTATTTTTTTATGATATTAATCCTCCACTAACTATTAAAATTCAATAAAAAAATTGCATAGTGGAGCATGATGCCGTCCACTCCAAATAGATTTGTATAATTGCAACTTAAAATCCTCATAATGAAAAAGACAAATCAATTTAGCCACCCAATTAAAAGAAAGTTATCTTTACCACCCTTTTGCAATTTAATCCTCTCTCCTAAATTATTCACATTAACTATAAATTAAAACCACGAAATACTAGCACACGTTCAAGCATGTCTATTAAACACGAAAAATAATAATAAAATATAAAAATTATTCTTATTAATTTGGATTCGTAGTCCCGAAACTACCGTTCTAATTAAGGTCGTAAACAGGCTGTTACAGCAGCGGTGCAAGGCTGCTAGGGTTCCTAACCTTTTTTTGCTGTAAATGTTTAGTTTTGGGCCTGTTTTAGGGTTTGGGTTTGTTTTAAAAAAAAGACTATAATGGACTGTTGGGCCCTGGCTAAAATTGGGCTCTACACTAATAATATTAGCAATTAACTTTCATTAAATTAATCTTAAAATCGAAATTAAATCACATCCATTGGATTGTATTTAACAAATTAATCGTAAAATTAAACAAATTCAGAATTAACACTAAAATTATTCTATTAACAAAATCATGAAAATTAAAACCTAATAATTAACTTTCATCAAATTAAGTATTAACATTCAAATCTTACTTTTGGGTGCGAAAATATATAACTTTTATAAATACATATATTAAATTAGATAAAAGCGTTAAACTCGGGTAACAAAGGATGAGAGAAAAATAGAGATGTTCATGGGCTGGGTCAGGCCGAGTTTGGGTCAGACCTAAACATGATATTAACATATTTTTTGTTTGCCCAAGCTCGCCCGAAATCTGGGCCCAGAATTTTGTCCAAACCCGCCCATATTCGCAAAAGACTAACCCAAGCTCATTTTAAGCCCCACCCATATTATTTTTTAAAAATATTTATATTATATTATTTTAATATTTAATAAATTTTTTTATTTATTAAATTTTTTATATAGTCATCTTAACATTATTTTAATGTTTACATTAGAGGAGTATTATATATTTAATATAGATTTATTTTTTAATGTGTTATAAATTATATAATATAAAATATTATAAATTTAAAAAGAGTTGGGTCAGGCTGAGCTCGGGCCTTAAATGTTCAAGCCTGAGTTCAACCCACATTTTAAACGAGTCTAATTTTTTTTTGTCTAAGTTCATTTTTTGGGCCTAATATTTTTGCCCAAACCCTCTCAAATTTCGGGTGAGCCTTTGATCTTAAACGAATAACCTGACTTGTGAACATATCCGAGAGAAAATCCATTGATAACAATCTTCCATTACAAATTACATGCTTTAAATTTAATGTAAAATGATGTGGTTCTAACTAATAGAATGGTAAAAGTAACTGGAAGGTCCCTATATTATAGAGATTGTATCTAATTAATCTCTCTATTATTAAATGGTTCAATTTAATTTCTATATTATTAGAAAAATCAAATAATGTCAAATTAGAATAGATTTAACATTTACTGTTTTAAAAAAAATATTATTTACTGTTTAACAGAGTTAATAATTTTAATGTTTTTATGATTTTATAAATGGAATATTTTGTTTGGAATTAAAAATAATAATTTTTACGATATTATTTTTACAGAAAACGTTAACTCTCATACAGTTTGGACTTAATTTGATTATTTTTAATAGTATATGAACTAAATTGATTTATTTAATAATAGAGGGACTAATTTGATACAATTAACCCAAATAAAATACTTCAGTTTAAAGTTCTAGATTTCCCAAAATGCCCTTCATCTTTCTATACAAAGACGATAAAGCCGCCAATAAACGCCCTGCGTTGGTATTTTTTCTTCGAAGTCTTCTCAGATAGTCGTCCCTCTGTCACTTACTACTCGTCGAAGTCTCGATCTCTAATTGCTCACCATAAATGTCAGATCCATTTTGTATATGAAACCATATAGAATCCAATAGGAAAATCTCCTTTGATTTTACCCCAATGGATACCTGTTTCAGATCTCGGTTTTGCATTTTGATCCTCCTCACTTGCTTGTTAATTTCTGGTTTCACTTTTGTTGGAGCTCAAAACCGCAGACCAAAGAACGTTCAAGTTGCGATTCGCGCTAAATGGTCCGGTACTCCACTGCTTTTGGAAGCCGGGTCTGTTCCCTTTTCTTCTTATTGTCCTCACTTGGTTTATGATTCCCTTGTTGTGAAATTCGTATCTGTTGGTATTTGATTATTTGTTTATGTTAAATGTTATTCTCGTAGCGTAATTTTGGGAATGGATTATTTATTTGTCTTTTTTTCCCTAATTGTTACAGTGAATTACTTTCAAAAGAGTCGAAGAACCTGTTTTGGGAGTTCATTGATGATTGGCTACTTCTTGGAAAAACTGATGATGATTCTCATTCAGCTAAAGATTGCCTTGTGAAAATTTTGAAACATGGCAGCTCTCTTTTGAGTGAACAATTGGCATCGTTATTTGAATTTTCCTTGACTTTGAGATCAGCATCTCCTAGATTGGTGCTTTACCGTCAGTTAGCCGAGGAGTCTCTTTCTTCTTTTCCGTTGTCTGATGATAGTTATTCGCACAATGCGAGTGGGGTTGATGATAGTGAAGCTGTGGGAACTAAAAAATTGGATCCCTTACTTGTTGGTGTAAACCCGAAAAGCCCTCGTGGGAAATGTTGTTGGGTGGACGTTGGTGAGGAGTTGTTCTTTGATGTTGCAGAACTTCAGTCGTGGCTTCTGGGACCTAATGAAGTGTAATGTTACTGTTTGTGTATATATGTTTTATTTCCCAAAACTATCTTTTTCAGTTTGGAACGCCTAAAAGTTACTTATAATTTGATTAGTTGTTACTTTCATTTGTTGGTTTCCAGCAATGGAGACTCCTTTCAGCAGCCTGAATTATATGACTTTGATCACATTCATTTTGATTCGAGTATTGCGAGCCCTGTTGCTATTCTGTATGGTGCTCTTGGAACAGAATGTTTTAGGGAGTTCCATGTTACCCTAGTTCAAGCTGCCAAAGAGGTTGCCTTCTCATTCTTTGATTTAGATTTTCTTTTACTCATAAGCCAGATAACACATTTGATTTTTGCTATATTGATAGTTCCTGTTAGTTTTATTGTTTTACGAACAATATTTATTCACATATTAACTGACAAGCATAATCTGAAATAAAACTACCTATTACAATCAAAATATTCTAGACCTGTTGTTTGAATTAATAACTTATTTGAGATTCATCTGGTGCTTAGTGGCAACCTTCATCATTTGTTTTAAGCTGACTCAGTATGATCTAATTGATTCATTTATATGCTTTGTTTGAATTACTGCATGCTACTGATCTGACAGAATACTATTTGCATACAGTTTTTTCCCCCTTACTAGGCTTCCTTTCATCTCTTTTATAAGGATTATGATATCACACTTTTTGGTACAATGGCTGTTATAAATTCTCTGATTTACCTCATTTTATGTCCAGGGAAAAGTTAAGTATGTTGTCAGACCAGTATTACCTTCTGGTTGTGAAGGAGAAGTTGGCCTATGTGGGGCTGTTGGTGCAAGGGATTCCTTAAACTTGGGTGGCTATGGTGTAGAGCTTGCATTGAAGAATATGGAGTATAAGGCCATGGATGACAGCACCGTAAAGAAAGGTTAGCACACTTGGTGGAACAATTGCAAATTTAAAAGCCAGCACTTCTGCATGACCTCTTTATTATTAATTTGGTCAATAGGTTTATTTTTCCACGTATTATTATTTTTCCAATGCTTCTATGTATTACGTGGTTATTGTCAATTGCCACTATGGATCTTTGCACTTTGATTCTACTGTGATATTCCCTCGGTAGATGTAGCAGTACTTTTGTGGTTGATGTTTTGGTTTATTTATAGCTCTTCTTTGCTTCTTTTGTGCTCTCTAATACAAACACTCCTGTCTTGGAACTGTTCTAACTTGTTTGCTCTATGGCTTTCGGAAACTTTCAACCTTGATTAGTCCTTTCTTAAAAAGGATTTGCTCTATATGAATACACCTTATCTTCTTTATGGTTCTCAATTGTAATACAATAACTTGTTGGGAATGCCTATTGGTGTTTTATCATAAATGTGAGTATCTCAAATAGATGCTCTACATTAATGGATTTTTTTTTGGTTAGCTTGCATGCTTGATTGCTTCATAATTGCTTGCTTTATTGCTTTGATTGAGGTATCTAAGGACTTGAGGTTTGAATTGCAGGTGTAACACTAGAAGATCCTCGGACTGAAGATCTTAGTCAAGAAGTCAGAGGGTTTATATTTTCAAAAATTCTGGTTGGCCATAATTAACCTTCCCTCTTTTTTTCCTCTTATTTTCTTCCAATACAAGTTGCAACTGTTTCAGGGAACATTAGTTACACAAATATTAACTTAAAGGAGTGGACCTTTCTCCTTGGATAGGAGTCAAGTCTGGTCATAATGATTTCTAACATAAAACTTGCACCTATGTTGTCCTGAAGTTAACATTTTCTTCTATTTCCTTTTGCAGGAGCGCAAACCTGACCTTACCTCAGAGATAATGGCATTTAGGGATTATCTATTGTCATCAACAATATCGGACACACTTGATGTTTGGGAGCTGAAAGGTACTTTTTACTTAAGGTTTTCTTTTTCTTTCTAATTATGCATGTCTAACCTTGAAAATGCAAAATTCCCCTTAAACAGATTTAGGACATCAAACTGCACAGAGAATAGTACAAGCCTCTGATCCTTTGCAGTCAATGCAAGAAATCAACCAAAATTTTCCTAGTGTAGTGTCTTCCTTATCTCGGATGAAGGTAACTTCTTGGTGACTCTCTCAATGTTTTAGCAGCTGTAATGTTTTTAATATAGACTCCAACAATAAAGTGCCCAAATTTGTTTTTCTTACCAATTTATACAAATTTATGCATTATTCAGCTCAATGATTCAGTTAAAGATGAGATAATTGCAAACCAGAGAATGATCCCTCCTGGCAAGTCCTTAATGGCTCTGAATGGTGCTTTAATCAATATCGAAGATATTGACCTTTATCTGTAATGCTTTTTCTCCCTTCTTTCTTTTGCTTCTCACTGAAGATTTTCTGTTTAGAATTCATGACATTTTTAAATATTTATCTTTGACCCCTCTATACCTGAAGATTTTGGCAATTGTTGCCAAACAACTTTTAACCAAATTTATTTGTTAAAATTTAAAATAAAATAGAATAGCTTTTATCATGTAAATTTAGTACTTTCTGGACCTTAAATTTTGAACTCTATTACAAACCCTATCATGAAATTTTGGAATTAATTTAAAGAAGACTTTCTTAGAAGTAAAAACAATTTATGCAGCTGCATGAGGATTTTCTTGATTAAAACCTGATGTTTGATATTGTGATGTATTCTTTGAAAGCATTATACTGTTGAAGTTTTTAATGTAATCCAGGGATATTATCGCTGTGGAATTTCTTATTTCTTTATTAATGCTTTTCACCCTTTCAAGGGTTTATATGCTTTACTTGAATTCCTTTATGCAACTTGATCAATATAGTACTACTTCTGAATCTCTGATATTATATTTCTTGCAATCAATTTTTTCTTAGATTGATTGACCTGGTCCATCAGGAGCTATCCTTGGCTGATCAGTTTTCAAAGTTGAAGGTTAGTAACTCTAAGTTTCATTTTGTTTGATTGATTAGTTAAAGCTGCTAAAAAGTGTTCCTTTATATCATATCCACTTTACTCGAAATATATGACTTTATTAATGAAATATCTAAATTAGTAACTTTTTTTTTCCTTTTATTCCCTTCTGCCTTTAGTTGAACAAAGATACACGTTACCTAACTTGTTCAAATAAGTTTGAAAATGCAGTATTTGAGAACAGAGATAGTAGTGTAAATATTGAAGCAGAATGCCTAGATTTTTGTTTTATAGATCCCTAGAAAATATATCTAATGTTTCTTTCAATCAGGATTTGGATAATTAATTTCATGTGAAGAATGCAAGAATGTAATATATAAGAGCCATTTGTTGTGGTAATCAACCTATTATGAATCTGTTCTACTTTGCGTGTTTAATTTATTGTTAACAATTAAAATCAAATTGATTCTGCTATTGCTTACCCTGTTCTGCTATTTCTGACCAATTAACATGCTTAATGATCATATATATTTGATGAATCCCTTTCTTTCTAGCTTTTAGGAGACCTTCTATAATACATGAGCTTCTTATTGGGTAATTTTGGGATATATCTCACGCATCAGCCTCTATATTAACCTGTTGGTTCTATTATTTTCAGCTTCCCCGTAGCACTATAAGGAAACTTCTATCAACTATGACTCCTCCTGAGTCTGATACATTCCGAGTTGATTTTCGTTCTGACCATGTTCATTATCTCAATAACTTGGAGGAGGATGCTATGTATAGGCGTTGGAGGAGTAATATAAATGATGTATGTTAACTTATCCTAGAATCTCTCTAAAGAATATGAAGGTTCTGCTTGTTTGAGCTTTTGTTAATGGTTGCTGGAAAGCATGTCTTCTGATGACATTTTGTGCAGATCTTAATGCCAGTCTTTCCCGGCCAGCTACGTTATATTCGTAAGAATCTGTTCCATGCAGTTTATGTTCTTGATCCAGCGACAGTTTCTGGTCTTCAGGCATGTTTTCTTCCATCTTCTGGATGATTCCATCTCCCTCCCTCCCTCTCTCATTTCATTCTCTTTCTCAGATAAGTTTTCTTATCATAATTTCCAACTGGAATCTTGCAGTCTATCGATATGATTACATCTTTCTATGAGAATAGTTTCCCAATGAGATTTGGGGTGATACTGTATTCTACACAATTCATCAAAAAAATTGAACAGAGTGGTGGCGAACTTCATTCATCTGAGCATGATGGTGAACTTGAGGATGATAAATCCAGTTTGGTAGTTGCTTAACTTAGTCTAATGTTTTCTGTTTTAACTTTTGTGCAATTTGATATTTTTATGCTGAACCATGGTTTCTCCTTAGTTATTTCAATACTTCATTCTGCTGTCAAGTATCATTGAGGTTTCTGGTTTGCAACTTATGGTGCTTATGCACATTGTTTATTGCAATTTCTTTGCAGATTATACGACTTTTCATCTATATTAAGGAAAACCACGGGATTCAATCAGCTTTCCAATTTTTGAGCAATGTATGGGTTTGATACGCCACTTTTTATGCTTGTAGCTTCTATTGTTGATTGGATGTAAATTTTAATTCTCTTTAGTTTTTGCTATATTGTATTCCAGTGTTTCTGTGTTGTTTATCTGCAATACTTTCTGAAATATTATATGCTTGGGAGAAAAAGATGTTTGAGGTTAGCCTTGACTAACTTAAAACTTGTTGTGGTACTTATTTTCATCCTACAAAATCATCTTTCTCTTTCAGCTATTGATATACCCATCGCATGTATAAGCTTTTGGCATGTATTTTGCAAATCATAATAGGATTTAAACAAGTGGACTTTGTACTTGAAATTTTTGATGAGTCTATCCACAAAATTTTTGTTTATTTATTTATTTTGCTAATGACATGCATTCAACATAATACTTTTTTGTTTTTTGTTCCTTCTGCTGCTCTTATTGTTATTTTTATTATCTCTACAAAATGCCATGTTATGCCCTAGAATAGAAAATAACTTTTTTCTATACTTCGTAGGCATAAATGGATCCTTTAAGTGGGGGAGGGAGAGTGAGGGGAAATCTGAAACCTTCTCTATATTAGGCTGAGATTACTATCTTTTCTACTAGGAAGGAGGATTGCAAAACTATGGATGATTTTAAGAACTGTAATGGATGTATGACACACCTTGCATGATTCCTTTATTCCCTTGGCTGAATCTGCTGTATCACAATTTACTAACATGATGCATTTGACAATGTTAACTGAAACTTTTGACGTACTTTGTGATAGATAAATCGATTACGAACAGAATCTGCTGACTCTACAGATGAGGCTCTTGAAATGCACCATATTGAAGGGGCATTTGTGGAAACATTATTGTAAGTTTTGGAAATATTTGTCGACTTATACTGCTTATACATGCTGATCATATTTCCTCCTTTGATGCTCCACTAATTTTGGGAGATTTATATTTGCTTGGTAAATCAATACGTGTTGTTTCCGTAGACCGAAAGCTAAATCTCCACCACAAGAAATACTGTTAAAGCTGGAAAAGGAACAGAGTTTTAAGGAATTGTCTCAAGAGAGCTCATTGTTTGTTTTTAAGCTGGGTGTCAGCAAGTTGCAGTGCTGCCTCTTGATGAATGGTCTTGTCTTTGATTCTAGTGAGGTACCTATAACACTCATATATTCAATTGCGCCATACGTTCCTAACTTGTAGCTTTTTTATTATTTGGTGTCCCTTTATGTGTTTGGGCTTATTAACTTTTTGGGAAAGTTCTTAATTGGCACCTATATTTGATGAGTCCGTTTTACCAGCCTGTATTTTATTTCTTTTAAATGTGGTTTCCCTTGTAGAAAACTATAATGGTATGCTAGTTTCTTTTACGTTTAGATTTTGCAGATTACTTCTATGTCTTAGTTCCTTTGATGATTTACCATATCTAGTACTTAATTATTTATATGTATCTTTCTTCTGCCTTTTTTCTTTTCTATTATTGACTTCTATCATGATGATTTTCTAGCCATTCATCATAAAGTTTTTTAAAATTTCAGTTCAAACAAATGGCCTTTTTGTGTTTATTTTGGCAGGATGCTCTTATAAATGCCATGAATGATGAGCTTCCCAGGATACAAGAACAAGTTTACTATGGGCAAATAAATTCTCACACTAACGTGCTGGACAAATTCCTATCTGAAAATGGTGTCAGTCGCTATAACCCCCAGGTAAAGTGTCCTTTAGGTTTTATGTAACAATGCCATCTATATTTAGATATTGTTACTATGATATGTTTGTACTAATATGATATTGCTTGGATGTAGATTATTGCTGGTGGCAAAGTCAAGCCAAGGTTTGTATCTCTAGCTTCACCAGTCCTTGGAGGGGAATCTGTACTGAATGAAATTAATTACTTACACTCTCCAGGAAGTAAGCAGACGTTATGTTAGTTATTAATTTCATTTTATTGTTTCCTCTAGTTATTTGAATTCTAAGATGTTTAGTGACTTGATCAACTCCAGCTGTAGATGATGTGAAGCCTGTAACTCATCTTCTTGCTGTTGATGTCAAATCTAGAAAAGGAATAAAGTTACTTCGTGAAGCAATTCGCTATCTGGTATTCATTATGCCATGACTTTTTGCTTTCGTTCTTGTTTGATTGTTAACTTCTCATGGTATTATTCTTGTCATCACTATCATTATTAATGGTCTAGCAATTCTTGTACTATTACCAGGTTCAAGGGTCCAAAAATTCTCGTGTCGGTGTGCTATTTACTGCTGTTCAGGATGCTAATTTGTCCAATATTCTACTTGTGAAGACCTTTGAGATTACTGCGGCTTCATATAGGTCTCATAAGTCTTAATGTTTTTATATGCTTTTATTTCATGAAATTTAATCTTGTAAATATGCTTTACACTGTTAATTCTGATCTGATATTACTTGCATTACTGATGCTTTTGCAGTCATAAGAAGAAAGTATTGGAGTTTTTAGATCAAGTATGCTCATTTTATGAGCATAATTACATTCTTAGATCTCCTGCAGCAGCTGAAAGCACTCAAGCATTTATTAATAAGGTCTATGAACTTGCTGAGGCAAATGAACTGCCATCTAAGACTTATAAATCCTCTCTTTCTGAAGCTTACAATCTGAAGTTGATCGAACATTTGAATAAGGTAATATTAGTTGATTTTTTGCTTTATAGGATGTTCAAGCTCTAACTGGATGCTTTTATTTTTCTGGTTTGACATATTTTAATCCTGTTCCAATCTGAGTTTCTCCTATAAGGGGGTTGTTAGTGATTTAGTCTCTGGATCAATGTTCATTTCTGTTTCTAATTCTCATATAGATATTAATATGTTAAATTGCAATTTTATCCAGGTGGCACAATATTTATATAGACAGTTTGGGATAGCATCTGGTGTTAATGCAGTCATTACCAATGGAAGGGTTTGTCTCATTTCTCCTGTCATAAATTTTTAGGATTATTGTTGGACTGATTCATTGTTTTCTGTTCCCACTGACAATCCAGGTGTTTTAGCTGGTTATGATACTGACTTAGTTATGCTAAATGTCATTCTTATTGTTCTATGTGACAGATTACTTCTCTTGATGCTGGTGTATTTCTGGGTGATGATCTGCATCTTCTGGAGTCTGTTGAGTTTAATCATAGAATAAAACACATTGTAGAGATTGTTGAGGAAGTTAACTGGCATGGCATTGACCCTGACATGCTAACAAGGTTGGTTTGTTTTCTGCTCTTTCTTGCTAGTCATCTTTTTCGTGATCTACATGCTCAAGCCAGCATATGCTGTGTAGGCCCACATAGGTATTTGGGGAATAATTTTATTAAGTTACCATGTACTTATCCCTTTGCATGTGGTTTTCTTGGCCCAATAACTTGCACAAGGTACTGATTGTGCTGATTTTGATACTTCTTCCTGATTGGCAATTGCCTTTTTAAGTTTGATTGGGGACCTAACTTTTGCTTTTATGGCAGATACAATGCTGTACTTTTCAACATTTTGTTTTTGGGCTAGACATACTGAGTTGTACTGATTTTATTCATGCTTGCAGTAAATATGTTAGTGATATTATTATGCTCATATCGTCTTCAATGGCTACGAGGGATCGAAGTGCTGAAAGTGCACGCTTTGAGATTTTGAATGCACAATATAGGTAAGCACTTCTAAAGCATTTTGATGCCAATGAGGCTCTGTTCTTTCTTTTCCTTGTATTCTTGGCAGATTTTTTTTTTTTCTCTAAATCATGATACAGTTTGTCTTCTGGTTTTCTTTTTGAAAGTTGATATCTTCATGTATCATTTAATAATGTAGTTTCTTCTGATAAATCTCCATATTTCTGTGCTATATATGACTCCTGAGATATTTACAGAAGAATAGCATGGTGGCCATAAGATTTCTTCAAAAGTTTCATTTATAGTTCAAGACTCGATTCCATGATTATTTCTCTTTTTCCTACCAAGCTGACAACCTCTCTAGTCCACCATATTCCTAATTTAGCAGACATCTTTTTCTATGCTTAATCAATTATCATTTGTCAACTGAATGGATTTGTGATCATCCCAACTGATTTTGAGGAAAGACATCAGGAGTCAGGACCAAAGTTATCATGCAAGTGGCCGATGTAGCTTACATTACCTCCTTGCCTTTCATTTCATCCTCTGTCAACATTCAACAAGGAGTTTCTTTTTTTAAATCTTTACATACTGCTTTAGTCCAATCCAGTTTGAGCCCTTTTGAGCTTCTACATGAAAAAAAATGTAACATTTATGTTCTTGGAAACAAAATGTTATTAGGTAACAGTATAATAAGATTTAACTTTTAATCCTCAACTTATGTTCTTAAAGCTAGTGCATACTGGTTTCATTGTTATATTTTTAAATTACAGCTATCCCATTAGACTTCATATTTATTGATTACCCATGTTTGCTGTTGATTTAATATTGTATGTTTGATTCTTTGTGTTTTTAGTCCTCACTTCTTTGACTTGTCATCCTCAAATGTCTACTCATGCCCTTTTACCTTTTGAAATGTTCCCCAGTGCTGTTATTCTCAACAATGAAAATTCCAGTATTCATATTGATGCGGTTGTTGATCCTTTAAGTCCATCAGGACAGAAACTATCGTCACTTCTTCGTGTTCTGGCTAAGTATGTTCATCCAAGCATGCGCATTGTACTAAATCCCATGGTGAGTTAATTTTATAATCTTGGATGTAGTTATTATCCCGTGCTCCTGGATAGAAAAATTATTCTAGAAATAGAACGTACAAAAGCATTGTTATTTAATCACATTGTACTAACACTCTTGGTGAGTCCATGTTTGTGGTATTGGTTGTCTAGAATGTGGTGCTTGTGAATAGAAAGTCTAATCGGGGAATGGGGCAAGGTACATGCTCATGCCAAGGGCAAAATAGCATTGGACCTTGGGCTCAGTCCCTGTACAGGATGAGGAAAGGTCATTCCATGAGATAAATTTTAAAAAGAATAATAAAAATAGAAGCAAAGAGTTTTGACTGCATGTAGCACAGGCAATTTATATAATACAGTCAATCCCCTCTATAACAGCCCTATTTGTCTGCCCAGATTTTGCTTGTTATAGAGAAGTGGCTGTTATACACCTATAACAGCATGTTGTTATAGAGAGATAATCGTTGTAAGCTTACCATAGAATTTATATCGTGAATTTTCATCAAATAAAGATAGTGCGAATTATATTCAAAAAAGAAAGAAAGTGGAAATCAGATCAACAAAATTAAAAAAAGAAACATATAACAGGTTCATGTATTATTGCTTTTATGCATATTTTATGTTACATTCTTTCACATGATTAATTATAAAGTTTATAAATCTAACAAGTTCAATTAATGAGTGAGTTATCAAATTAAATTAATTAATTTCTCATGAGTTACTAAATTCAAGTAATCAATTTATAAGTTTATGGTGTTCTAAACTCATAGTAGAATATTGAATTGATATCTTTAATTCCACTCATTGAAGATTATCTTCAATATGATTATTAGATTTCATATGGTTTTTAGATTTCTTCATGTGAAATTTAATCATTTTATTCAAATAATATTTTAATTAAGATCATTTTCATTTAATAAATTATAATTAATAGGCTTACTTATATGAAATAGCTATAATTTTACTTAAAAATTTAGACCATAGAGAACTAATTTAATAAAGAACGTACTTCATAACTATGGATGTTGCTCTTATTAGTGAAAAGATGCTATAGAGGATTAAAATAAAATATAAAAAAATTGGTTCTAGAAACTTGGCTGTTATAGCGAAATGCCGTTATAGCGGGTGGCTGTTATAGAGAGGGCTGACTGTATGACTATTTCATTATGATGAGAATATTGTGAAAATATCAGTAAACGTCACACAATTTGGGGTTATTTACCTTGAAATTTTCAGTCTTTATAATAAGGGTGTGCATTCTTCTATCAAGTTTTTAATTGAAGCATGCTGCATGATCATTTTTGCTTTCATTCTGCTCCTTGCTTGAAGTCCTCTAATTGCAAAGTTCATAGGAAAATGTTAAGCAATTACTTTTGTGGCAGAGTTCCCTGGTTGATCTTCCTCTGAAGAACTACTACAGATATGTGATCCCAACCATGGTATGCATCTCTCTTTAGAAACCACTCAAATTCGAGCACTCAAGAATCGTGTCTTAGCTGTGTTAGAACCTTGCAGGAAGATTTTAGCAGTACTGATTACACAGTAAATGGTCCGAAAGCATTTTTTGCAAATATGCCATTGTCCAAGACGCTCACCATGAACCTGGATGTACCTGAGCCATGGCTTGTTGAGCCTGTTATTGCTGTGTATGCTTCTTTGTCATTATTTTCTTCCTTTGTCTCTTACCTTTCCCACTTATTCCATTTGGAATGTTGAATAGTTGCAACATTACGTACCTTACTGTATGGACTAATCTCTCTCTTTATATATATAAATACATCAGTCATGACCTGGACAATATTTTGCTTGAGAACCTCGGTGACATAAGGACATTGCAAGCAGTTTTTGAACTTGAAGCTCTTGTTCTGACTGGTGAGTTTGTTTTTGTTTGGAAATAATGTGAAATTTATGAGCCTAACTGGAGTAGTGAATTGAGTACTGTGTACATTTTCTGTTAAGACTTCAACTTTTGGGTGTGTAATTTAGGTCATTGTGCTGAGAAGGATCGTGACCCTCCCAGAGGTCTTCAGCTAATTCTTGGAACAAAGAACACACCTCATTTGGTTGATACTATTGTGATGGCCAACTTGGGTTATTGGCAGATGAAAGTGTCTCCTGGAGTTTGGTACCTGCAACTTGCTCCAGGCAGAAGTTCTGAGTTGTATCTTTTTAGAGATGGTGGTGATGATGGAAATCAAGAGAAATCTTTGTCAAAGCGAATCACTATAAATGATTTAAGGGGCAAAGTTGTTCATCTTGAAGTAGTTAAGAAGAAGGGAAAAGAGCAAGAAAAATTGCTTATTTCATCTGATGATGACAAGCATTCAAAAGAAAAGGTTAGCTTTTTTGTTTGTAATGTAATTTTCCGTCTTCATTTTAGTGCTCATGGATGACTGAGGAATCTTTGGGCATGTATGCTGCCTGGCAGGGTCATAATGGCTGGAATTCAAACCTTCTCAAATGGGCTTCTGGTTTTATTGGTGGCACTGAGAAATCAAAAAAGAGTTCTGATAGTTCAGTGGTGAGCTCTCTCTCTCTCTCTCTCTCTCTTTGTTCATTTGTGCTGTTATACTTCACCGTAATTTAGGATTAGTCGTTGCATGAAATGGATATAAATATTAACCTGTGAGAAGAGATCGGAATAATAAGAAAGATGATACAAGAAAAGGGAAAGAATGATTGGCCCCTGAACCAAGGTCAAAAAAAGTCTACAACAGCCTTGTGAGAGGGAGCATATAATCTGCTTAGTTTTTCTTTTACCTTTGATATTAGTTTCTAGGTGCAGCTGGAGTACAGACTTTATTATGATTCAGACAGGTCTAATGATATGGTGAGTGGATCAAAATTGTAAATATAGCAGTAGAATGTAAATGTGTTTGTTTTCATCACCATTCAGAACCCCAGTTGAAAGATGAGTGGCTTTTAGTTTTATTTTCTAGGACCTTTCCTCCTTCATTCTCCTTATGGTATGAGTTGTGGGCACATCTACTTGTGCTTTATTGTTTGATATTTGTATCTAGTTTCGTCCTCAAAAGTAGTGGAATCATTGATTTGTTTTCCTTCCACAGGATCATGGGAAGGGCGGTCGACATGGAAAAACGATTAACATATTTTCAATTGCTTCAGGACATTTGTAAGTTTTAAAGTCCATGCTCTTGGTTAGTAGAGTTTTCAGCATTTACATGTTTATATGTATAGATGTGAGCATGTGCGGCTGCTCATGCAAGTAGGTTTTTGCCCTTGATAACCTTCATCCTTGGTGTAATAAAACTGCTGATGTAGATTCTGTATTCATACTGTTACCTTGGTAAGTTCAACTTTGCCCGAAATATGTGAGACTTGTTTTTAAGTACATTTTACATTTTCCTCTAAGATACAAGAAACCAGACTTTCTTTTCGGGGAAACAGACTCTGGAAGGTAGATAATATACTTTTAAACCAGTTTGTGTTAAAATAGGACTTCTGCTTTTGCTGAATTTAAAATACTGTAATCTATGAAGTTTCTAAGCTCTTTCACACATTCCTATGTTTGATGATCTGCCTGTGCAATGACAACATTTTTGGTATATTAACATTACTAATCCACAATAACTTTTTACTTTTCTTTGATTGCTTTTTGCAGATATGAACGCTTCCTTAAAATTATGATTCTAAGTGTACTAAAAAAAACCCACCGTCCGGTGAAATTCTGGTTTATAAAGAACTACTTGTCTCCTCAGTTCAAGGTTGCATATATCTTTTTGGCATTCTTTCCATCTTTGTATAGCACTTCTTTTTCACTTGTTAGTGTATAATTATTTAAAAAGCATGTCTAATGCACATATGCTTTCGGGTTATGCAGGATGTGATTCCGCATATGGCTCAGGAATATGGCTTTGATTATGAACTAGTTACCTACAAATGGCCTACATGGTTGCATAAGCAAACAGAAAAGCAGAGAATTATCTGGGCATATAAGATTTTGTTCCTTGATGTTATATTTCCCATTTCATTGGAAAAGGTTTTGTATCTTTTTTGTTTTCCTCAGTTCTTGTTAGACAACTGTACTCTTCTATTGCATCTGTTGCCAATTTATTGGATGAAAATGCATGTGCAGGTTATATTTGTTGATGCTGATCAAGTTGTGAGGGCAGATATGGGAGAACTCTATGACATGGATTTAAAGGGAAGACCTCTTGCATATACTCCTTTTTGCGATAACAATAAGGACATGGATGGCTATCGGTTTTGGAGACAAGTAATGTGCTGCCACCTGCAAAATTGACTTTTGTTCCCTGGTTCTGTTTCATTTCTTTTATCACCTGGTAACGAGAACTGTTATATACCTGTTTAGTCTAATCATGTTCTCCTTATTCCTCTTTCGGTACAGGGGTTCTGGAGAGAGCATTTGCGGGGCAGACCATACCATATAAGGTTTGCAATTACTATAAAATTGTACAACTGTAAATTCCTCTCCTTAAGATGGCATAGGCAGATAGATTTTAACTTTTTGTACTTCTGCAGTGCATTGTACGTGGTTGACTTGGTGAAGTTTCGTGAGACAGCAGCAGGGGATAATTTAAGAGTCTTTTATGAAAGTCTTAGCAAAGATCCAAACAGTCTAGCCAATCTGGATCAGGCAAGTTAAATTCATTACATCATCACTGACCATCTTGGCTTAATATACATCAACCAGTATACGATATTCAAATAACCATCATTACTATTTCAGGATCTTCCGAACTACGCTCAACACACGGTGCCAATCTTTTCATTACCCCAAGAATGGCTATGGTGTGAATCATGGTGTGGTAATGCCACGAAATCCAGGGCTAAAACCATTGATCTCTGCAACAATCCAATGACAAAAGAACCAAAACTTCAGGTAATTGAATATTCTTCTATATATATATGCTGGTGATTCTTGTTATCTTCTTACCACTTATATATATTATTATATGTCAATGCTCAGGGTGCTAGAAGAATAGTTTCTGAGTGGACAGATCTTGACTTTGAGGCTAGAAAATTCACTGCCAAAATATTAGGTGATGAACTGGAAAACCCTGATCCACTACCATCACCATCATCATCATCACCTGAGACTTCCTCTAATGACCAATCATCGGACGATCTAGAATCAAAGGCAGAGTTGTGAAACTTTTGGATTAGGAAAAAACTAGTTTTTGATACTCAATTTTGCCTCAGAAAATTGGTGACCATTTTCTCAAACCAAAAATCCATGATAACATTTCCTGAGCTGAAACTAAAGCTTTTTACCATAGGGAAGAAAACTTCCAAGCTTTGCTAACTTTGGGCATTTTAATGGCAATTATTATATATCTAGACGGATACTTTTAAGATCTAGGAAGGAAAGAAGAAATTTTATTTTTTAATGATATTTTGATAGAATAGTTTCATACATGGGATTTTGTAATATTTTTATCTATATTTTGTGTATCTGTATTTGTATGCCTAGGATGAACAAAGGTTGTTTTTTTTTTTACCTTACTGGAGGGGGCTATGGGTTTCCCATATCCCCAATAAATTACTTTATTAGAAAAATTATTATTTGGATGGAAGGAAAAAATGGAAGAGCCTGTGCTAGTTCTAGGTCATGTACAATTTTGGACCATTTGATTTTACTCATCATTACTTGCCATATTATAATTAATTTAATCAGTGGATGAACAATGTGGGAATTAACAAATATGCGAATATTGATCCATAAAATTAGAAAAAAGAAAATTGGGGAATTTGCCAAGAAATAGATATGTAGTCACAATATTTTAATAAATGCCACCAAATTGTAATTATTATACCAATTCATGAAAACATTTCTTTAAATAAATTATTTTTATACCATTATCTAAAGTAGATCTGAGCTGTAGAAAAGATATACTCATTGATAACTATATTTCAATCCAAATTAGTAACCTAATTTGATCATTTATTTCATTTTATTAAAATGAGTTTTCTATTAAAATTTAAATTGACTCCCCGCTATAGCTATTGCTAAGCGTTCGATCGAATCGAGTAAAAAAAAATTTAGAGTTAATCGAATCGAGTAAAAAAAATTTAGAGTTAATCGAGTTGACGAGTTTTATTTTATATTTTGATTTGTTTTTATTTTTTTTTCAAATCGAATTGAGTAAAATTGTTCGGGTTAAATTAAAAAATTAAACATTAAATTAAAATTTTGTTACAATATAACTAATTTTATGTTAGAGTTATATAAATTTGAAACTACATATATTTGAAAACTTATTTAGGTCTCCAAGATTATTATTCTAGAAAATTTTTTTACTTTTTTTTATAATATATTTTAGAATTTTTTTGAATTTTTTTATAATTTTTTTAAAAAATATAAATTTTGAAAATTTTATAAATATTTTGAATTTTAAAAATTATTTTGTAATTTTTGTTGAGAGAGATGAATTTGCTCATTTTCAAACTTGATAAGGATCTAAAAGGTATTTACACCATTTGAATTATTTGAGTTATTAAAATTATAAAATAAAACTTGGTTCAAACTTGAATAATTCGATTTCATTAACATAATATTTAAAAAAAAAATTTCGATTTTTACTCACTCACTACACTAGTATAGAAACAAGTATTGGTTGGGTTGTTGAGATGAGAGATTGATGATTTCTTTCATGAATAGGTGAAGGAAAAAGCTTTTGTACATTTGCAGCCATAGGTAGATAAAAAAAATCATTTTTTAGGTGAGGTAGAACAGTCTAATCCAAAGTCAAAGAATGTCTATAGGTTTATAGAGAATCACTCTATTCTTCGCCATCAAACATCTAGCTTGAACCTCTCTCATTAGAACTCTTTAGTTGTGATCTTTCATTCAAGGACACTAGGGCTAACCATTCAATCAACGAATAGGTATTTCGCTTCATAAAATCTCTACAATCTATCCTTGCCGATTACTACCGCATCAAGCAAGTTACACTCGATCATCTTATCTAATCCATGGAGTTCATATACATATCGTAGCATTATCTTACCTAAACTGATTATGACAGGTCACTTATCTATTAGTATTTTAATTGTGTAACGACACATTACACCTTAAGACAAAAGAAAACCCATGTATATAATTTGGGATCTCGTGAGGGCTCAAGTAACCCAAAATACTTTTCTCACCTAACCAAACCTCCACGGTTCCTTTAGCCATCTTTTACCTATCTCCAGCCACTATATGACTCTCCACCCATCAGGGTGAACCATCCTAAGGCATCACCATCTCATTTGTTTATCAATAAATCATAAAGTTCAAACACATGTTTTATCAAATCTTACTTATAAAATCTTTCATGGAAGAAAAAACAAAACTACTATCCAAATAATAATTGGATTGGGTGCATGTGGTTAAAGACAGTTCAAGTGACGGTGTCGAGAAATGGGAGGGTTTGTAGAAAGTTGGCATAATCTTTTTTAGGAAAAATGGTGCCTTGACCTTTTCAGAGTAGTGAAGAAGCCTTATACAGTTAATGGACTTGATGCGAGTAGTGGTTATCTAAAGAGATTGCCAAAATGATAAAAGTGGTAGGGTCAAATCTTCCTATAATGAAACCTTCAAGTGGTAGAATCACGATGAGCTTCCTATAATGGAACCTTCAAGTGGCAACAAGAAAAAACAGGAAGCTCACAGTAAAGTCTAAAGAAATCTTCGAGTAGGTCTCGACGTTACTTAACGTTGACCACGTAGTGAGCATGCAAAAGACAGGTTAAAGTCCAGTTGTCTGAAGTGATTATATATATAATATATTAGCTTCAATAGAAAGCAAGGATCTTCAGAGGGCAGATTCTTCTGGTGCTGGTTTGTTTAAATTTTAGAATCTGATACTGTATTCAATATTACAGGGATATATGATCATATGAACATGAAGTTGGTGAGTAGTAATATTTATGATTCACTGTGTCAAACAACGAATTCTCCATCTTACACTACATTTAATGAATCATCATTGTCAACAAATCAATCCTGGGTTTAAATAAGAATATCCAAATTCACCAATCTGCAAACACAACTAAAACAAGTTCCAGGGAAGAGAAAAATGTCACTAAAGAGAACTGCCAAAATTGTTGCAATACTTTCAGCCATTCTGCCACCATTATGAAAACAAATCCTTTGGTTGCCAGGAAAATAACCCTTGAGCAACCACAATTCCTCTGCAGAGTTTGTGTTCCGGTTCACAAAGCTCGGCGACTGCAAAATCTGTAGCCAATGAAGTTACAGTAGCTACTTTGGGGCGGCTTCAAATTTTTGTTTAGATGGCAGAATGCAATCAATGGTGTGAGGCACACCTTCAAGAATCATTCAAATTTCAAACCCCGGCATTGCAAACTGAGAAGCAAAAGTCTCAACCTGTGTTCGTAGCTCCAAAATATCCTTATTATCATGTAAACTTTTCACAGAGGCCTTCTGTAACTTCCCATGATCACGCTGAATCATGCTGGCAACATGTGCAGCTCTTAGGACAATGTCCGCAATTGTCTCAAAATCAGACTCGACGCAACCTCTTGATGTCATAGCAGGAGTACCTGCAGAATCAACAATAAAAGTCATTACGACAGCCTAAACCTCCCCCCATCAACGAATAAATGACTTGCAACCTTTAACTGAGTGAGAAACTAAACTCACCGATCCTTACACCTCCGGGAGTAATGGCACCATTATCACCACAAATAGCAATTTTATTCAGGGTAATATGACACATCTCGCAGACCTTCTCATAAATTTTACCTACAAACAAATACATCCAAGTTCTGAATCAATGTTTTCCACTTTGGGTCAAATTTTCTCAGCCGAGATCATTAGACCATCTATTGCAAGCAAAAAGGCAAAGAACATGTAGATTCAACTTCATATCATATGTTTATATACCTGTCAATCCAAAAGGTCTTAGATCCCAGAGTATCAAATGGTTGTCCGTGCCGCCTGTAATTAGCCTGCATTTTCTTCTTAACAAAGCAGATGCTAAGGCCTGAGCATTTCTCTTCACTTGCTGCATATAGGCCTTGTACTCCGGTGTAGCCACTTGCTTTAATGCTATAGCAAGAGCAGCAATATGATTATTATGAGGTCCACCTTGCAAAGATGGAAAAACAGCAAAATTTATCTTTTCCTCGAAATCGTATTGCTCATTGTCATCTCCTTGGCTTTGAAGCTTCCCTCCCTTTCGCTTTGCACCCTTCCGGTAAAAAATTATACCTCCTCTGGGACCTCGGAGGCTTTTATGAGTTGTTGAGGTAACAATGTCGCAGTAGTCAAAGGGATTCGCACATTCCTGTAAAAAAGAAAAACATCAGATAACATTTTAGCCGCTAAACTATAACCAGTTTTCTAATCTCAATGCCAGCCAATAAGAACATGAGAAAATCAATAATAATAGTTTAAGCACCAAAGTCAACAAAACATTTTCAGGATAAACAGGTATAGTTCACTTCAGAAGCTATAAATCATGAATAAAGCCTTAGTGCAACACATAAAGCAAATAACCTATCAAACTTCACAGTTTTCAGACCTTAGCAGCAATAAGTCCACTGATTTGAGCCATATCACAAAGCAAAACAGCACCACACTTATCCGCAATCTGTCGAAACCTCCAGTAATCCCATTCCCTCGGATACGAACTACCACCACAAATCAATATCTTAGGCCTAAAATCAAGTGCCCTCTCTTCCAACTTCTCATAATCTATATACCCAGTTTGTGGATTCACTTTATATGGCAAACTCTCAAAGAAAATTGAAGCAGAAGATACTTTTCTACCATGTGGGGTATAATACCCATGACTGGTATTCCCTCCTGATGGAGTATCCAATCCCATGATCCTATCTCCGGGCAATAGCAACCCAGTATAGACTGCGAAATTCGCCGATGTACATGAATAAGGCTGTACATTCACACCCCAGTTCGCAGAATCTAGTCCAAAAGCTTGCAATGCACGTTTCCAGCAAAGGGTTTCGATTTTATCGATGTATTGATTCCCTCCATAGTACCTTGCTCCCGGCATCCCTTCGGAGTATTTGTTGGTTAAATGACTTCCGAGTGCTTCCATGACGGCCCGGCAAACGAAATTTTCGGAAGCTATCAATTCGATTCCCATGAATTGCCTCTTTTTCTCATGTTCCATCATGTCGAACACGTCAGGATCCGCTACACTAAGTGGTTGATTGCCCCATGATTTCACGGCCGCTTTTCTCGTCTCGAGATCGGGCTCCGGCGTCATTCGCTTTGACGACGAAGAAGAACAGCCGTCTCTTCGCCTTTTGAGGCACATAGTATGCCCTAATAAATGAAATTCTTCGATTTCTTTACTCTCTTCGCCATCATCATCATCATCATCGTAACACTCACTTTCATTTCTATCCCCATTTCGGAGACACCTCCGGTTCTTCTCCGGCTCGAGTAGCTGAAAAGCGAAACGCGACAGTGGTTGCGCGGTGTCCCTTCCGTCCACCTCGAGACTAATAGAGTCATCAGCGATCTGGTTACGGTGAGATTGCGGCGAAGATGAAACTAACCCTAAAGAGAGCGTTGATGAAGTGTCATCCGATTGCGATAACAAATCCATGGAACAAAAGCTTGCATTCAAACAAAACCCAAACCAAAAAAAACAATAATAACCACAGCAACTAAGGAATACAAATCGAAATCCAAATGAAAACTCTAGGTTTTGGTGTTTTCTGTGCGTATAAGAAACCGCCCCCAAGTCTTACCCACACTAACCAATTATTAGCGGCTTCCTTCAGCTGAGTAAAGCCAAAGAAAGGGGATGTGAGTAAGGCCGACGGGGACCGGTAAAGATTCCAAGGGGATGCACCTAGACAAATGGCAGTGGCTTAGCCTTCCAAGGGTATGGCTTTGCCAGCTTGCTCACTACACCTCTATTGGTTACTGCTAGGAGACTGAGACTCGAAAAAGGTTAATTTTTTTCTTAAATTATTCGAATTATACCCTTCTTTTAGTCCCTTATAGTTCTAAAAATGTACAATTTCATCACTTCCAAAAAAAATTAAAAAAATCTTTAAAATTTCAAAATATTTATAAAATATGTTTTCGAAAATTTTATAGATAAAAATCTTAAATATATAAAAATGTTAATTTAATATTTTTTATATAAATTCAAAAATTTTAAATTTTAAAATATATAAAAATATTAATTTATATATTTTAAAAAAATCAAGATAATAAATTTGAGGCACTAAATAATTAAATTATCAATTACTAATTATCTTGTTTTTGGCATAATGACTTTGACCCTCCAACTTTATAAAAATAAATCATTTTAGCCCTTAAATTTATTTTATTATTAAATCATCTCAAAATAGATGAAAAATTAACATTTGTTAATTTTGCTGACATGGCATACATGTGGATGTGAACGTCAGCAAAATTAACAAACATTATTATTATTTTTTTTGATGATTTAACACCAACTAAGAGTTTTATAAATATATAATAAATTATATATGTTAAAATAAAAATGCATAATACGAATCAAAATGAAACTTATATTAAGTTGTAAATTTAATGTTTTGTTAATCAAATTGGCGTGGGTTCAAATATCACCATATTTTTATTTTTATTATTTTTTAATAATTAAAAAAACAAAAGTACCCGATTAAAGCAATTTTCTAAGCTGAGTTGAGACTTGAGACCCAATGAATGGGTGACACTAACTCAATAAAAAAAGTTATAAATAATATATATTTATTGCATTTATATTCTTTAACTCAAAATTTAATTATATTGTCAACAAAATTTCAATAAAAACAGTTCATTTTAAAAAAATTAATATTAAACTCCATTTGAATAATCCATCTATTATTTTAATTTTGACAAGGTTTAAAAAAAAAAGACCGAAAGTTAAATTAGTAAGCTTTTATTGGAACCATTTTTACTTTAAAGTATTTAATGAATAGTTTTAATATTAAATAATTAATAATTTATTAAATATATATTTACTTAATAAATTGTTAAAATACAAAAAAAAATAAAGATTTTAAAAAAGAATAAGGGCACGTTTGGTTCGCTGTAATGGAATAGAGGTGTAATTGAATAGAGGTGTAATGGAATAGAGGTGTAATTGAATAGAGCTGTAATAAGTAATTCAACTGTTTGGTTGAATGGAATGGAATAGAGCTGTAATAGAATTCTTGTGTTTGGTTGAATGGAATGATGTTGTAATAGCATGAGGAAAAGAACTAAAATGACCAGAATACCCTTAGCAGAATTTTTTTTGGTAGATGATTATTATTGTTATTAAATTTTAATAAGATTATTATTGGAAATAATTTAATAAAAATAATAAATAATTTAATCATATTTTAACATTATTATTATTAAATATAATTTAATTAAAAAATAATTTAATAACCTTCTTAATATAATTATTATGTGAATTAAAAAATTAAAATATATAATACTATAAAAATATATATAATCTATTTTATTATTTTTAAACTGCAATACATATTTAATGTGCTAAAATATCATAATTAAAACAAATAATTTAATTATTCTACAATAAAAAATATTAGAAGTAATAAATAACTTGAGAATTATATTTTGCATAAACATAATATTCATATATTAATAAAAGGTTACATGATTTCATTAGTTTATATGTCATAATTCATATGTTACATCAAAAAAATTACAACATTGTAATGACATATATCATGTCATTATACCGTCCCAAATATTACAAACACAAAAAGTTACCAAAATATCATCAATACAACTATGATTTTTAATGGTCAGCAAGAAATCTTCTGACCCATTCCAATCGTACAGAAGAAGGTAAACTAAAGAAAATAAGCATTTGTGTTGGATGATCCGAATTTTACTCAATGCTTGAAAACACTCATCTACTGATTAAACCTTTCTATTTCACATAATGTTGGATATAAATTTATAGCTTTTTCTTGGATGGTCCAAATTCTTCCGACTTTTGTTGAATTACCGCATCGGAGGCAATACTCCCTCGATTTGTTCGCCAACGGCCGATTTTTTCCCCAAAAAGTGATGACATCATGAAATAAAGAAGAAACATGATCACTTGAATCAGAATTCTTTTTTCTTCTTTGAAGATGTGGAACCCCTTGGTTTCTAGATGGTTGCGATTCTCAGATTTGAAACATCCATGTCATCCAAAGAGAAATTGACTTCACATTCATAGAAATCGTTTCTTTCTTCATGAATATTTGTAGAGCTACATCCTCAAGATTTATTTCTTCAATGATATCGAATTTGTTTGAGCATCTTTCCAAAGTGGCTCGATCTTTTGCGTAGATGGCGATAAGTTGGTCGTAATAAGGAAACTACGATGTTTGAATTGACTCGCTTCTTTATGGCTCTATAAAAAGAGGAATTCATATTAGTTATAAGTTTGGTAAAAATAAGATAATAAAGACTTGAAATAATTCTTACATTTATATATGAGTTCCACCGCGCATCTTCAAAGCAACAACGAAGTGCCTATGCTCATCCCAACCAAAACCGCTATTGTTTTTCCATTAAGCATGTCATAAGCGATTGACCAATCCCTTTTGATATTCTAATCCTCGACTCAATATTAGGTTTAGCCTTCAACATTGCATTGGGTAAAACTTTTTCTAACATTTTTTCCAACTCATTTAAATAACCGGCTTTAAATCCCGTATCAGCATTAAAGGTTCCAACATTGTGCAAGTCGACCATACAAGAAACCAACGCAACATCTTCTTCTGGAGCCCATTTCCTTTTGGTTCCTCGAGAACTTTGGGAAGAAACATTTGATTCTGAAAAACCTGACATAATTATCTTAAGAAAAAAAACAAATTAACATTTGACAGCATTAAGACATAGTAGGTAGCTAGATTCTGTAATAATTGTAATTGGAAGAAAGAATGAAGCAGGCGGTGTGTAGCTCTTAGTAAAACATCCTTCACACCCCTAGCCTTCTCAGGTTTCACCAAGGTAATTCGAGCAACTGCACAAACTTACATAACAGCAAAAAACATAAATGAAAGGAATTATATGTTGGTAAAAAATACAGCAAAAAAAGCATCTGTCATACTAGATTCAATCAATTAAATCTTAAATAAATATCTTATTCAAATAATTCAATTATAAACAGAAAAATCACATGTGCATAATATATATACTTAATATACTAAATTAAATCATATTCGATATAATCATCAATGAATACAAAATGATTAAGCAATATACATTTCTTTAATATCATACAACAAAGCAATTACTTCAATCCTCATTTATAATATTTTTATTTATTATTATGCCCAAAATCATATGATCGAAAACCTTATCCCATATGACAGAAACATACCAGCTCCTCACCTTATTAAACACACAATTAACTACCTAGCCGAACATACAAGTACACTTATATAAAATTTCATGAATAATATATAACTCACGCTAAGTTTAAATAGATCCAAATGCTCAATCAAACCAAGCCTTCACTTATAACTAAATATATAAATATAGATATATTTACATATATATATATATATATATACACATCATATGCATGCACAGTTGCCATATTTAAAAGTAAGCTTAAACACTAGTCATCAAGCATTTTAGTTACATTTGAATATTTCTCAAAAGCCTAGCCGAATACACATGCATTGCATATCATGTTCAATATTTCATAAATGACTAAGGTTAACACACGCATAATCTCCAAACGACACATAAATATCATATAATACCCTTGACTTAAATCTTCAACCCTAAATAAATTCTTAGCTTTAACTTAATGCCCTTTTTATAATATACATTTGAAGGTTAGACTTACCAAAACTCATCCATACACAAACATACATAATTGGCATAAATTAATTTTATCACAACTTCTTTAGACATCCAAGTATAAACACACATACGCATATTTCACCAAAGATAATTATACCATCAAGCATTAACATTTACAAAGACAAGCCACCTTCGAATGGCTTTTATACATTATCAAGATACCATTCAAAAACTTAGCGAGCCTATACATGCCTTAAGAACTTAAGTTTAAACATTATAGATACCATTATTGATTGTAATCTATAAAACGAAACAATGAATACACACAAAGTAAGCTCACTAGCTTAGTAAGTCTTAAGCAACCACATTATAACATTCAAATATTTAAACATTTTAAACAATAAAACCATGACATTGAATAGACATGACTTAACTTATAATTCACCATAGCCGAATATCCAACCTCACTTAACCAACCAACTTTCATTTCTTTACCAAGCTACACCATTTAAAGAGTATATAAGACTTATAATCATTTATATCAATATACTTATACAAATACCATACTAACATTTCATCATACAAATATAAATGAAAGGATTGCATTTACGGATACACAATCCTACTAGTTTCTCCATACTAACATCCTATCTCGAAGTGCCTTGTGCTATAAATTTTGCATTTGATTAGGAAAATTTTGTGCATTCAAGATTAAGTTGGTTACCTTTAAAACCCGGTTCGGTGAAACGTTCAAAGCCTACTGGGTCCCAGATGAAGGAAAATATGTCAATTGAATTGTGAGAAAGGCTTGTCAAATTTTGGTGAAGTGGTCTTGATGGGAGCCCAAATATCAGCACCATTGCTATGAACAACTCCCATGGTATACGAGAGTGGAACAAGACATAAACCTTGGCTTCTAAGGCTAACCACGAACTATGGTTCCCTAATCAATACCAGTCCAACAACAAACATCGAACTAAAATCAGTTCCATAAATAGGGATGACTAGTGTTTTAACATGAGAAGTAAACCCAAGTAAGGAGCGATTCAAGGCATAATTAATCTTCTTTACGTACTGGGCGGTTTAATGCTACTTTGCATATTATTTTGTTAACATCTTCAATTTGCACCATTTAAACACCTCAACTTACAACACTTTAACACCCCAATTAACAACATATATACAACTCAAATATAGCAGAACAAACAACTTAATTTTGTTAACATTTTACAGCCCAAAGCCACGCAAACAAACAAACAAAAATTTGGTAAAAAATTGGAAGCATAGCCTCACCTAAACTCGACACGACAGAGGCGGTTGGAGACGACGGTGGCGGCGGCAAGCTTCAAGTCGTGAATCTGACAAAGGTGCAAAGGGACAACACCATAGCACATCCCCTTAAATCATGAAACAAAAATTAAGAAAGATAAGCCCTTTGAACCACAAATATTTCCTATCCTCTTCAAAACCAGGATATCTCTTGTACAACCACGAATGGAATGTCAAATTAATACCTATGTTTCCAACAAATCAAGCACCAATAATAGCATAAAAATTATTATATACCAATAAATCAAGAACAGGGGATCAACTTTGAGGTGTAGATAGATGGGATTTGGGGTGCTTAAAAACTTTGTTCTAAAACCCAAAATAATTGACTAACAAATCAAACTCTAGAAACCCAAAAAAAAAAAGAACACAAAAATTATGAGGATGAAGAAACCGAGAAGGATCAGAGTGAGAAAAAAAACTTTAACAAAATCAGAAAAAAAAAGGAACCAAAGGCCATCACATACCATATATGAGGTTCTACGGGAGGAAGATGAAGATGGTAAATGAAGCTTGATTTGTAGCCGATTAAGGATCCAATTTCTATAGGATTTACTTTGGGAAAAACTTTAGAAAGAAATTGTCGTGAAAGTGAAATGGAGAAGACGAAGATGAGAGATGGGAGGGTTTTTTGGTCCAAAAGAGGGCAAAATGATATTACCGTTGCATTGAATAGCTATTCGGACCTTGACCATCGAATTGCTATTACAGTCGCATCTTGTAATAGAAGCTGATTCTATTCAGCATGTAATACCCATTACAGGCAACCAAACGTTGGTTTGGTGGTGGGCCCATTGAATAGGGATGTAATCTATTCCTATTACATCCAACCAAACATGGCCTAAGTGGTCTTCGTATTGTGGAAGTGGCCACTAAACTAAAGGGCTGTGGATGGCCCATACAATAAAACAGGCTTCTCTCGAGGAGGCCCAATAAAATGAACCCAAAAAAGAATAAAAAATAATAAATAGGCCTCATAAAAAGATAACCCGTTCGGCCATTTATCTAGTCGGTTTGGCTTAGACTTGTTTATGAGTCGGATTACCCGCTTAAGCCTAAAGGCCCACCGAAAATTTTAAAGAGTTTAGATAAAAATATTAGACTTGAAAAACGAAATTAGGCAAAAAAATAAGCCTATTTAAAATATGAGTCAAGGCTTGGGCTTGAACATTCAATGCCAAACCTGGCCCAACTTGACCTTTTTTTAAGTTTATATTATGTAATTTAACACATTGAAAAATAAACATATAGTTAGGGGTGTGCAAAATTCGGGTAAAACCGAAAAAATTCGGTTAACCGATCGAATTCGGTTAATCGGTCGGTTAACCGAATTTTTTCGGTCGGGGGTCGGTTAATAATTTTTTGATTTTTCAGTTAACGGTTAATTCGGTTCGAAACCGGTCGGTTAACCGAATTTTTTCGGTTAAACCGAAAAAATTAAAAAATAATATTATAACATATAAAACCCAATTTACCCAGTCCCAACCAAATACCCAAACCCAATTACCAACCAAGCCCAAATACCCAACCCCCAATTACCCAACCCAACCAAATTATATCATTTTATTAATAATTTAATAAATAAAACTAAATTAAACTCCCTACAGTACTCAATCAGTAAACACGATAGAAAAAAAAAATACCCCTTCCCTTTCAACTTCAAGTTCAAATCCCTAATTGATAACTCCGGTCCCAAAGTCTCTACCAGGCCAGCCACCTTCCGTCCGTCACTCCGGCGTCTACCAGGTCACCATCCATCACCGGCGAGTTTAGGTAGGTTGTTTACCAACCTCTTAAAATTCGATGTTTAATTTTATGAGTTAGAAATTAATTTCCAGTTTTATTCCGGGAAATGCAGTGTCAATTTAGGGGTTCTTTTAATTTTTTTGTTCTTCCCGTCCTTTGATTTTTATAGTCATCTTGGTTTGACATTTATAAGGTAACAGAAAGCTGTATAAGTTTGCTTCTCCAGATTATTTTGCTAATAAGGATTTATTTATTTGAATATTGCAAAAATAATGTGTTCTTTTTGAAATTTGTTTGTTTGCGAGAATATTGATAAAATTCCACTTGTCAATTGTCCGGTTCTTATCATTCATGTAAGTATCTCTAATCCTGACAGTCTATAAGACTTCATATATTTTAAATTTCATAAGCCTACCACATGCAGACATATCTCTTTATGTTTGAGCCATTATGTTATTTATATTGTTCTTATCTTTTTTACATTGAATTCTTCATAATTATAATGGAACTTAAAGAGTTCTCATTTTTCTTTTCTTTCTTCAAAGTTCAAAATTACTTTTGAACTTTTTTAGGTTGAAACTTGAAAGGATACCCCCATTATTGAAAGATGACATACTAAAGCAACACTCAACATTTTCTTCATATGATATCTTGAATTTTAATTTTTTTCCCCTACATTTTCCTTTGATATGTTTGTTGTAATAACTTATATGTTCTTACCCAAAGTTCCCTGGATCCACTTTCATTGGATGATGAATTGATGATCAGAGCTTTCGGCCTGCAGTCTGAATGAAAATATGAAGGGGGCTATCAATGAATTTTGTAGACCTTTCTACAGTTTTGATTCACATAAAGTCATATCTTATCATTGATTTTGTCATGTTTAGTGCTACGGTGTTTCTCTTGAAGGTCCAATTCTTTTCATCAAGTCGACAAAATATAGATCTGCATTGAACTTTGGCCCATGCGATTGTCTCAAGTACAAACAAAAAGATATTTGTCTTAGCGGTGGGTAAATAATTGCTAGTTTTGGAGGATTGGCATTAGGAAAAAGTAAATTAATTGGAGTCCATAGAATTAAGAGTTCTTGCAACTTAAACACCCTCTCATCTCTCTCTACTTGAGGTGTAAATTAAGAAGTAAGAGGATCATGATTGAACCATTGTTTTGCCACCTAGAAAGAATTAAAAATATCAATCTCTGTTAATTTACTCTTATGAGGACAAATAAATTGGCTCTTTGTTAGAAGCAGTTATCCATATCTAGGGAGGATTGTTGAGCAAGTATCTTGAAGTGAAAAGAATGATCTGTATGGACCCCATTGATGGCTAACCCAGATTACTATGCTGAATTTTGGTTTGGAAACCTTGCCTTAAGTTGACATTGTTGAAAATTTTACGCATCTCTGCCAGTATATGGATAATTCCATTAGGGAGTGCGCTGAAATTTAGTTTTCTTGTTGAAAAATGAAATTTTATGAACAAGGGATTTGTGTTCAACTGTCTGATATACTTTGATAACTAAACCATATAACCATTGTAAACTAGAACTTTTATTTGTTGAACAATAATATGAAAGTAGTCGGAGTAGTTGTCGGTTTTGAACGGGTCCTTTTGTTTACTCACCGACAAGTCGTCGATCTTGCTTTAGTCTTTAAAAGCATTTATTAAACATGAAAGCTGTATATGCGAGTTGATATGTGTTACCTTCTACAAAATTCATTGTAATAAACTACATATGTGGTGTAGCGATAATTTTTTCCTTTCAAATTGATATATAATGTTTGCTTAGATTTTCAGTTTTGTTTTATTTTAGATGGCACTTTTAGAATTCGCTTTGTTTCAACTGATTTGTTCTATTTATTCATAGTTTGCTTCTTAGGACTTTGGTTTTTATTTTTACTTTTAAATAGGCCAATGTTAAAGAGCCATGATTACAATTTGTGCACTCTGCAGTTTGTAATCTTGATAGGTTGATTACAAGTGGCAATTAATGCTTCTTTTTGTTTGCCTTTGTGGATGATAATTTAAGATGCGAAAATCTTCTGTAGAAATTTGATTAGTACATGCCCCTTAAGTAGTCTCTATTTTACAACCCTTAAGATTCATCATCCGATTTATATTAGTTTGAGAAGTTGCGGGTTACGCGCGCCCCATACATTTCCATTGAACTTTCTTACTTTTTGTTGTCATTTCCGGTGATATGCTTTCATAATCTGTATAGAGAATTTGCACTTGAAGTTCGGACTCATAATGTGTGTGGAGAATATTGCAATTGAAGCTTAGACTGTTTATGGTTAAACTTTACTGATAAAATAGAGTATAACTTCTTTGTTGGCCTCATGTCTGAGCACCGACTCGTGCGGGATCCCCATAGTAAAGTTTAGGTTTTTCTTGTAATCATTAATTGTGTCTTAGTTACTGTATTAAAAATGAAATTTTATGAACAAGGGATTTGTGTTCATCATCGATATACTTTCATTATATGCTTATAGAATTACGTTTTATGTGGTTTGCCATGTCTTAGAAAGTACCAAATGTTGGACTTACATTTGGTATGCTTATAGAATTACTATATTCTTGTAGAATGTAGATTGTATACACTTGTGGACTGTGGATGCTTTCATTATATGCTTACTTTGTGTTCACCTTTCTCGTCGGAACTTACAGTGATTTGGATAAATTTTTTAAAATATATTAACTTTTCTATTTGAAGACAATGTGTTCAATTGCAATTGTTATGATCTTTGTACATGGGAATGGGATTTTAATTTATTATATATGTTTTTTTCTTGCAGAATGTCAAATGAACCAACATCTATTGAGGCTAGTGTTACACCTCCTACTTGATAGATTCTGAAAATTCGGGAGTTGGAGCTTCAAGCCAAGCAAAGGGGATTACTAGGAAAAGAAAAGCCACTCTTCCAAGGTCGGAAGTTTGGTCTCACTTCACTAAGATTATTAATAGTGAGGGTGCAAGTAAAGCTAAATGTAATTATTGTCAAAAGGAATTTTGTTGTGATATGAAAAAAATGGTGCGGGGTCATTAAAATATCATATTGGTTCATGTAAGAAAAATCCTAGTAATGTTGTTGAAAATAGTCAAGGACAACTAGTTTTACCTAGAAAGGGAGTTGAAGGGGGGGAAGGGAATCTTTCAACTTGGAGATTTGATCAAGAAGCATGTAGGAAAGGATTAGCACAAATGATTGTGATTGATGAATTACCTTTCAAGTTTGTTGAAAGTGAAGGTTTTAAGAAATTTATGTTTATGGCATGTCCTAGGTTTCACATTCCTTCACGAACTACTATGACTAGGGATGTTTATCAATTGTATTTAGATGAAAGGGCCAAGATAAAACAACTTTTGAGAAGTTCTTGTTCTAGAGTTTGTTTAACTACCGACACATGGACTTCTTTGCAAAGAGTTAATTATTTGTGTATCACTGCTCACTTTATTGATAATGATTGGAAATTGAATAAAAAGATTTTAAACTTTTGTCCAATTTCTAGTCATAAGGGTGAGTCCATTGGGATGGTGATTGAGAAATGCTTGTTGAATTGGGGGATTGATAAGTTGTTTACTGTTACTGTTGATAATGCAAGTTCAAATGATGTTGCTATTGGTTATTTGAGAAAGAAATTTAACCCTCGAGGGGGTTTAGTTCAAAATGGTAAATATCTTCATATGAGATGCATGGCACACATTGTGAATTTGATTGTTGTTGAAGGCTTAAAGGAAATGAATAAATCTCTTTGAACGTGTTAGACATTAGATATGTAAGACAATCTCTATCTAGATTAAAAAAGTTTAAGGAGTGTGTTATGGTGGAAAAGATAGAGTGTAAGAAGATGTTGTGTCTTGATGTTTGTACTAGGTGGAACTCAACCTACTTACTGTTAGATACTGCTCAGAACTTTGAGAGAGCTTTTGAGAGATTTGAGGAGCAAGATACAAATTTTAGAAATTTGAACTTGAAAGGGGTGATGGTTGGCCTAGTGTGGATGATTGGGATAATGTTAGAAACTTGAGGGATTTCTTGGAACATTTTTATGAAGTCACTTTGCGTAATCTGACACTTCATATGTCACGTCCAATAATTTTTTTAATGAGCTTTCTGAAATTGATATTCTTTTACGAGATGCTCAGTTAAATAGTAATGTTGATTTCTATGTTATGGCCATCAAGATGAAAGAGAAGTATGATAAGTATTGGGGTGATATTGATAAGATGAATATGCTTATGTTTGTTGCTTGTGTTTTAGATCCTAGACAAAAACTAAAGTATCTTGAATTTGCACTTAGTGAAATGTCTAGTTCTGAAAAAGCTTGTGAAATGATGCAAAAATTGAAGGAATCTTTGTATGAAATGTTTGATGAGTATAAGCCTCCACTTCATGGTACTTGTAGCCAATCGAGTGTGCCAACACATGCTTCTCTTGGTGAACCACAACAAAAAATGAAAAGGCAAATGCAAGCTTTGTATAAAAAGCGTGAGTTGGAAATTTGTGGTGAGGATAAAACATCTGAGTTGGATAAATATCTAGCTGAGGCTAATGAGGAATTTGTTGAAGATTTTGATATTTTATTGTGGTGGGAACAGTCCTAGATTTCCCACTCTTTCAAAAATGGCCAGAGATGTGTTAGCTATACCGGTTTCTACGGTTGCTTCAGAGTCTGCATTTAGCACCGGGGGACGTGTGCTTGATCAATATAGGAGTTCTTTAACTCCTAAAATTGTACAAGCTCTTGTGTGTACTCAAGATTGGATTCGAAAATCATCATCACAAGAAGACATCAACAAGATTGAAGAACAAATCCAAGAGCTTGACAAGATTGAAAATGGTATATTTATTTTCTTATTTTAATAGTTTTAAATTTTTTTACCATATCACTCGTACTTATTTAATTGATTCAATGTTTAGACTTTTCTTGGAATGCATCAGAGCCTACCCTTAATTCATGAGCTTTCGTGAGTTGAAGGGTATACTTACTATCTTATTCTTGTTAACTTATAATCTATTCGTTTGTTTATATTATTTGATTTTTTTAAATGCAGATATTTCTATTATACGCTAAACTTTTGCACTTGTTTTTTCCTTTTTGTAGGTTTAATGCAAATGGAGATTTTTTGGAGAGAAGAAATAGATACAAATGAACAATATTAAATACTTACATTTCAATTATGTATTAATTTAAAGATTTATGTAATGTTTTTAAACAAATTATGTAGTGTTAAATTCGGTTAATCCGGTTAATCCGGTTAATCAGGTTAAATCGGTTAAATCGGTAAATTCGGTAAATTCGGTTAATCCGGTTTAATCGGTTAAATCGGTTAAATCGGTTAAATCGGTTAAATTAGTTAATTCGGTTAATTTTTAACCAAAAATTAAAAAAATATAATTTTCGGTTAATTCGGTTAACCGACCGAATTAACCGAAAAAAATTCGGTTCGGTTAATTTTTCTGAAAAAATTTCGGTTCGGTTAACGGTTAAAAATTTTAAAGTGTCGGTTAATTTGGTTAATAACATTTCGGGTCGGTTAACCGGTCGGTTAACCGAATGAACACCACTACATATAGTATATATTACTTTAATCTAAACATTAAAATAATGTTAAGATAACTATATAAAAAATGTATAAAATTATATTATATTAAAATAATACAATATAAATATTTAAAAAAATATTTAAAAAATTAAAAAATAATATCAGCTAGCCTAAAATGGGCTTAGGTTACTCAATTGTAAATCTGAGCGAGTTTGGACAAAATTTTAAGTCAATTTTTGGGTCGGGTTGAGTTTGGGCAAGTATAAAGTATGTTAATATTATACTCAAACTCGACCTGAATCCGACCTTACTTGACTCACGAGCACTTCTAGTTTGGCTCCATTATATTACTTTTTCATACATTAATATCCAATACATGTTTAATCACCATTCATAAATTGATGATCACATCTAATAAATGAATCTTATATGAGTTTTATACATTTAAATAAAAACTTTCAAATGGTTTACTGATTTAAATAAAAACTTTCAAATGATTTAACGATCATTTTGTGGTCTTTTGAAGTTGAGTGACTAAAATATAAAATTACTAATAATTTAGTGATGTTGGATGTAGTTTATTTAACTTTTATTAAATCAATCCTAAACAGAAAAAAAAAAAAAATCAAAGCCATAAGATTGTATTTAATAAATGGGTAAACTATACTCGATGTCAATCTAAAATAGGGTTTGTCGTAATTTGGTCATTCTAATTTCTTTTATCAATTTATTTACTCTAATTAATATAATTGTTCGAACTAGTCATTACCATTAAAAATTTTATTAATCCACTAACAGATTGCTGACGTCGCACATTAGCCAATTGAATGACAACACATAAGACCTTTTTTTTCATACTTTTAACTAAAGCTTAGGAACCTCTATGTAATTAATCCACTAAAAGAAAAATAAGTTTTGGATTAATTACACAAAAGTCCCTAAGCTTTAATTAAAAGTCAATAAAAGATACCATGTGTCGTAATTTATTTGGCTAACGTGCTATGTCAAGAATCTGTTAGTGTATTAACGAAATTTTTAACGAAAATAACTAATTTGAACAATTATCTTAATTAGAGTGACTAAATTGAGAAAAAAATTAGAGTGATCAAAATATTACATATCCCGTTTTAGTGTAAAGTTAGGTGTAGTTTACACTCAATAAATTAAACATAAAATTAGACAAAACCACAAATGACATTAAATTTATTCTATTAACAAAATTATCAAAATTCAAACATAATAACATTAACAATTAATATTCACCAAATTTTTTTATAAAACTAGAATTAAACATTAAATTTATTCTATTAACAAAGTCATTTATTTTTATTTTCTGGAATTTAGTTTTTTAACTTTTCAGATTAAAATTCGTATCCAACTTTTAACACTTTTAAAATTCTGGAATTTATTTTTGTTTTCTGGAATTTATTTCGTGTAACATTTTAAAATAAAATAAAAAACTCACGTAATAATCATATAACAAAAAATAATGTTAAAATGTAATAAAATTTAATAATATTAATAATTAGACTATTAATTTTAAATAAAAAATAGGAAAATTAAATTCTAAATGTACAAAGAATTAAATATAAAGATGCTCATTGAATTAGGCTGATTTAATTCAATCTAATTTACTATTCAAAAATTAAAAAATATATAAAAATAATTTTATATTAATATTTATATATTTTATAATAAATTTAAATAAAAATATTGAAACCGAATTTAGATCCGACCCGGCCCATGTGAACAGTTAGAACATTCTAAGTCAAATGTCACCGATCTAGAAACTAGAAGAGAAGAAGAGAGCCTGTTCATGTACAAAAAAAAAAAGAAGAAGTTAACAAACAAAATAAAAAAATAAAAATAAGACAACTCTCTCCCAAATCTTTAACAAAGATTAAAAAAAAACAAAAGGGGAGAGAAACTCATCAGCGTAGTGCACCGGACCTGCAGATCCGACCATCGTCGGCTATGTCTTCCTCCGTCTTCTCCGCCGTCCGATCTTTCTCTCTCTTCGCCTTCCTTTTCCTTTTCCTCTCTCCCGCTCTCGCTTCCGAGTCAGATCACAAGGTAAATAACCTCTATTTCCCCCCTCGAACCCTATCTGCAAACTTTTTTCCTACTTAATTTATTTCTTCATTTATGGTTAGGTTTAATTGTTGCCTTTGATTTGTGCAAATTCATGATTTACGTGTGAAAATTTTTGTTACTATGTTGTAATTATCAGGTGTAAGATGTGGATCTCTGATGGATGAGCTCTTGATGTAAATTTATCTATGAAATGGTTTATATCGTTTACGTGCATGTCTATGTATGTTATGTAAAGATTGGTATACACGCTCGAGTTGTATCATTTCCTCGTTTAGGCTATTCGTGATTTACGTGTCGTTTTTGGAATTTATTATACAAATCTTAATGCAAATTGTCTATGGATGGTCGAGAGGTTGATATAGAGGATTAAGTGTATATTTTTCCACGTTTAAGTTAGGTAGCTTAGTTTTTAGGTAAATCAAATTGTAGCGAAGCTGGCGTGGGGATGTTTTGTCTAAGACCAATTGTTCGTGTTTAAATGTAGATATTAGCATTTTTCAACTTTTTATTTGGTGGATTAATTGTTACACTATTCTTTTTAACATTGGTTTTCTATTGGATCTGATGGCTTTGATTAGATATGCTTGGAAGAGTTCAGTTAACTGGCAGAATTATTGTGGGAACTTGAGAATGTATTTGCATTTGCATAAATCATGTCCTACCCTTTGCGATAGTAAGACAGACATTTCGTATTAAGTATATTATAACTTGTAAAATGTCTCAGAATGATGTGGAAGAATTAACATTTGAAATCTTTTCCTTCTCTCTCTCTCTCTTCATGCCTGGGTTGCAAGATGAGCCTTCTTGACTAGGTATAATGTCATGCATTCCTTGAATGCTCTGGAGAGTAGATTGAAAATTTGTTTATACGATTTCTGATAATTGATATTGAGTCAACAATTGTTCACCTTGACCAAGAAATTTGATCTTCTGTCTTGAATTGAATTATCAATATAAGCAGTATGGCTTGGTTAGATGTGACAAAACTTATCTGTACATTCCTTTTTGAACTGACTTATCAGCTAGAAATCAGTTGCCTGGCAAATATTCTCACCACTATATGTTTGTTCATATGTATTAGTATTGGTGATTGGTAATCTGAGTATTTTAATTTCATTTATTTGAGTTTTTTGGGATCTAGGCTTAATAGGCTTTCTCAAAGTATCTTTTTGATTGCTGTCGGTCCTTCTCAAGATCAATGTTAGATCAATCTATCCTGTGTTTTTCTTTGCATTTACATAAGATTTATTCCCAATGAGAACTTAAGTTTATATTTGTTCTTTCAATGTTGGTTTGATATTTAGATTTTTTAAATATTTGTCTTGCATTTCTCTTTTTCAATAGCTATGGGTAACTCTTACCAACTCTTGCATTGGTTTTCCTTTCAGTATCAATCAGATGACCCAGTTACCCTATGGGTGAATAAAGTTGGTCCATTCAACAATCCACAAGAAACATACAACTATTACAGCCTTCCATTTTGTCATCCGGGTACCAACCCTGCTCACAAGTGGGGTGGTCTTGGTGAGGTCCTTGGTGGAAATGAACTAATTGATAGCCAAATCGATATAAAGTTCCAAAGTATGTGTTTTTTCATTGTTAGAATTTATTCAATTGCTGTAATTCCTTAGTAATTATTTCCATATGTTTGACTTATATTCCTTCTTCTGCTCCTTGTTTTATTCTTCAACAGAGAATGTTGACAAAAGTACTATTTGCCAATTGGAACTTGATGAAGCGAAGGTCAGACAGTTCAAGGATGCTATTGAAAACAGTTATTGGTTTGAATTCTTTATGGGTATGTTTAGCTTTTCATTCTTTTATATAAAAATAATAAGTGTGCATAAATAGAGCTACAAAGATACTGATATTTGACAGCTTGGACAAGTACTGAAAATCTCAGGATCTGAAAGCTTTGAATTCTTTTGGCATTGAATGGATGTTTGCTGGATTTAGGTATCATTTTATCTATATGGCTTACTTTGTTGGAGCACTAACTATCTTCCTTGCTTTTCTGTTTTTGCCATGTTTGTGCTCTTAACGATGCTGAAAGTTCAGATGATCTGCCTTTATGGGGTATGCATAGTCTACTTCATTTTTCCTTTATCTGGTTTATTAATCCTTATTGCTTGTTACTGAATAATTTATCTTTTTCTTTCTTAACTTTTTAGGCTTTGTTGGTGAGCTGCATCCTGATAAGAACAGTGATAATGGCAAGCATGTCCTCTACACTCATAAGAATATTATTATTAAATACAATAAGGACCAGGTTTGTGGTTCCTGACATACAGATGACTTCCATTCCTTATTTTTGAATCTGCTATTTTTAGTGACCACGCTCCAATCTCGCAGATTATTCATGTCAATCTCACTCAAGAGAGTCCAAAACCATTGGAAGCAGGGCGAGTGTTGGACATGACATACTCTGTCAAATGGCTTCAAACTAATGTCACTTTTGCTCGTCGCTTTGATGTTTATTTGGACTATCCTTTCTTTGAGCACCAAGTAAGTATCACTATTGTTGAAAACTTTCTACTTCAGTGGATTCTTTTCTAGTTATCTATTTTGCAACAACAGTTATTTTCACAAGCCATCCATTAGGTTGTTCTGTTTTCGTTTAATTTTCTGATAGCTCTAAATACATTTGCAATATGCAGATTCATTGGTTCTCTGTTTTCAATTCATTCATGATGGTTATCTTCCTCACTGGTTTGGTGTCAATGATCTTGATGCGAACTCTGAGAAATGACTATGCAAAGTATGCTCGGGAAGATGATGATCTGGAAAGCTTGGTGATAATACCTAGACCTTTTCTTTTTTCCACTTCTTTAAGGAAAGTTTTGTTGTTCAAAAATTCATGTTCTCCTTGCTATTTCATCTATATGCTCTCAGGAAAGGGATGTGAGTGAAGAATCTGGTTGGAAACTAGTTCATGGTGATGTTTTCCGGCCTTCTCGCTATTTGGCCCTGCTTTCTGCTGTTGTTGGCACAGGTGCTCAGCTAGCGATGCTTGTTCTCCTTGTCATCTTATTGGCAATTGTGGGAACGTTGTATGTCGGGTATGTTGAGAAGCTATAGTGAGTTAAAATCCAAGAGTTGGCAACACCAACTTGTTTGAGAATTGACTAAAAAACTAAATAAATTTATTTTGATAAATATGAAATTAAAAGTATTAATGCCTTCTTTTACTTTAAAAAAAATCAAATAACCATCCATTTGGAAAAAGAGACCTTACATTGAAAAACTACCAACTTTATTCTAGTACATTTTACTTTTAAAAGATAAATAAAAAAGAGAAAAAAATTCACCCACGTGTAAAATCCCTTTGTATGATGACTTATTTTTTATGAGTCTTCTTCTGTTTGCCATATTCAAGTTTGACCAAATGATTTATCTTTCTCCTTGTTTTAGTTCATGCTATGAACCATATTGTTCTTTGGTGTTGGCATTTCAACTTTCAGCTTTTTGAGTACTAACAATTATGTATTGATCACTTGGTTCAGGAGAGGAGCAATTGTCACAACTTTTATTCTTTGTTATGCTTTTACGTCATTCATTTCTGGTTATGTAAGTGGTGGAATGTACTCACGCAATGGGGGTACGTGCTTGATCACTTATCCTTTCTTGCTTGCATTTGTTCCTCTACTCATGGATATCTCATTCAAAAGAGTTGGATTTTTTTTTTTTAGGTAAAAATTGGATAAAGGCTATGATCCTTTCAGCATCTCTGTTCCCATTTATGTGCTTTGGGATTGGTTTTATCTTGAACACAATCGCCATATTTTATGGATCTCTAGCAGCAATTCCTTTTGGTACAATGGTGGTTGTTTTTGTGATTTGGGCTTTCATTTCATTCCCCTTGGCCCTTCTTGGTACAGTTGTTGGAAGAAATTGGAGTGGTGCTCCAAATAATCCATGCCGTGTGAAGACCATTCCTCGCCCAATTCCGGAAAAGAAATGGTATCTTACACCCTCTGTGGTCTCTATGATGGGAGGACTTCTGCCATTTGGCAGCATATTCATTGAAATGTATTTTGTCTTCACATCCTTCTGGAATTACAAGGTAATGTTCTTTTCCCTATGTTTTTTATTTGCTTGATGGTGAATGAAAATCTGGTTAGGCGATCTTTCACTCTTTCATATGCTGTATAAGCTATAACAAAGTGTTGCTTCCTTTTTAAATACATATATGCTGATGAATACTAGAACATGGTCTTCATTTCTTTTCTGACATGGAGATTGTGCATCCGTATTTTAGTAATTTCAGACTCAATAAGTCTCTGCATTTTGCAGGTTTATTATGTCTATGGCTTTATGCTGTTGGTCTTCTTGATTCTAATCATTGTGACCATTTGTGTGACAATCGTGGGAACATATTTCCTGCTAAATGCTGAGAACTACCATTGGCAGTGGACATCATTCTTCTCTGCTGCCTCAACTGCAATCTATGTCTATTTGTACTCCGTCTACTACTACCATGTCAAAACCAAGATGTCAGGCTTCTTCCAGACCAGCTTCTACTTCGGATATACTTTGATGTTTTGTCTTGGTTTGGGAATTCTCTGTGGTGAGTTTTGGAACATATAAATATCTATCATATCCATAAATATATGGTTATCCTGCCTTCTTTATGTGCTCATACCAAATAAGCATTCTCTCTCATTTTTATTTGAGTGTTGTTTATTTTCTTTTTGTTCCTTGCCAGTCAGTATTGGAGTTTATGGCATCTGTTGTTCCTACATAATGTGGGTTCTTTTATCATTTCCTTTTCAAAATGCAGGGGCCGTCGGTTATCTCGGTTCTAATCTGTTTGTAAGGAGGATCTACAGAAACATCAAGTGCGACTAAACCCTTAAAATGTTTGAAAGTATAACCATCAGCGCTTCTGTGAGCATTTTTATTTGTCGTCTGAGGCAATAAACGATGATGAGATGAAACTTCCAGCCAGGAGGGGGGTATGGGTCAAGACCTAGCAAAATCCTAGAGATGAGATATCACAGGGTTTGAGGGTAAGGGGGAATTGGTATTTGTGGGTTTCCATGAGATTTTGCTTTTTCTTTTTGCCTCATTTCTATTTTTACACAAAATGTAATCGGAAGCCTGATTTAGAATGCAGAAAAAACCAGTTAAAAAATATTACTCTTTGGTTATACTTTTTTGTCCTTCACCCTTTTTGCATATACGTGTGTCCTATCTGTAAGAACTCAAAATGGCTAAAATATTTGCACATTTTGTTAGGGGATAAAGGAACTTCTCAAAGAATTCGGCATATGTTTTTTTCCCTTTTCTTTTTGGCTTCACTAACAGTTTAATTATATGCATATTTTGTATCTGTCAAAGATTGTGGAAACCGGATCGGACAAGGAACCAACTGGTACACCAGTCCGGAACAAAACAAAAAATCGATTGATTGATCAAATTGAGAATTAGTGGTCTTAGGAAAAGAAACCAATGCCTATTTGGTTCCATTTTATTGAATTTGATTTGGTTTAATTATTACAAAAATCTGTTCGGCTCAGTTCATAATACAAAATTATTTTTATTTAATTTATAACTTTTATAAGTATTCATGAAGCGAAAATAACTTTAAAAAGCATAAAAAATATATATATATATTTTTTGAAAAGAAAAACAAAGCAAACTGATATTACGTCTAACTACTACTATTATTATTGGGGTTTTAATTAAAGCCACCAAATTCAAAAATGTTAAAAGCATCAATCTTACTTTTAATAATATTATTGCCGTCCACGCAAAAGTGGGGGCAGCGTGAGATTATAAGAACATGTATTTTCGACAATGCAAGAGTCTTTCTTCCTCACCTTAATCCCTACCTGAATTAATAATTAAATTAAAGAGTGAAATTCTTTCGTTTATGGAAGAAGAAGAAGAATCGGAATCGGAAAGGGAAGGGAGAAGCCAAAAGATCGAAACAGAAACTCCAAGCTTTGAACTAACGTCCATGTTCACTTGATCCAAAGAAACGAAAAAAAGATTTTGTAAGTGATCAAAGTTTTCAATGGGAAAAGGCCCCTTCTCGTTCCGGCGCCCTTCTATTAGGCGTCGCCGTCCGAAATCTACGGCGGTACCTCAATCGCCAAAGCTGATACCGACTACTGGAGCCGTCGCTTCTTCATCTTCGCCTCCGCCTCCTAGCACTGGTAACTTGATAGGTGGAGGAGGCGGTGGTGGTGGGGTGGTGGCGGCGGGGAAGGGGAAGAAGAAGGCGGCGGGAGCAAGGCTGTGGATGAGATTCGACGCGATGGGGGTATCGGAGCTGGTGGAATATGATAAGAGTACAATAATTAAGAGAGCTTCGATTCCTGCTAGGGATTTGAGGATTCTTGGCCCTGTCTTCTCTCACTCATCAACGATTCTTGGTATGTTTAAGCTACTATTCTCTTTGAAATTCTTCTGTGAAATTTGCTTTCAATGGATTTAGAGTGGTTACAGATAGCCTTTTTCTGACTTCAGATTTTGATTTTAGGGTTCGGCTGATATACTGTTCATTTCTTTAAATACTGAGGATTCAGGGTACTATCAGCTTGTAAGTAGGAGTGTAAACTAGGAAATGCAAAGGAACTGTGAGTTTAGAGTGGAATTGCGTATGCTGCTAAGATGCAGGTTTTTTTGGGTATAGCCCAGAACTATATAAAAATGCTCAACCTTTTGGTTGGAAATGAGTGCCATTCCAAAGTTTGCTTGAAGTACCTGTGTTCTACACTACACATTTTTGTTAAATATGGGCATAAGACACTCCAAGGACCTTCCAAATATGCGGAAAAATTTAGAAAAGAAAAATGAACATAGCTGTTTTAAGAGACATACGTGTACTCAACACTCTCACCTACAGCTTCTAGCCAAACCCTAGATACTGATATTAGTTATGGATTTGATAAGCAAAGCAGTTTCTTGACTGTAGATCTTGCATGTTGATTGAGAGGATTCCTATTGTTATTGATTTCTTGCCGACTCTTGGATATATATTGTTACTCTTTGGTGATTGTTGAATTTTAATTGGATTTTACAATGGGAAGAGACTGAATGTTTTAAGTTATCAGGTAATAATTAAAGGTTTAGTTTGCTTTGGTTATTAATTATGCTCGTGACAATAAGCTGAATATTGTGTCTAGGTGGATCTCAATTAGAAAAAGAAATCCTATGTTAGGTATTACGTGACCCCACCATTCTTAATCATATGAGTTGCTTAGCAGTTAAAACCTATGTGATTGGAGATCTTTTTGCAAGTGATGCCAGCAAATACTTAGTTGTGATAACCGAGCATGAGTATTCTGCTCGTTGCCATGTTTCTTTTGTAGTTTTGTCTGCTCTCAAAAGAGGAAGGGTGTGAATTATGGTTCAGTTTTATACACTTGAGAGTATTCCATTTTTTCTTATTTCAGTCTGTTTTGTACCATGGTCTGTTTCATTATCCTGATATATGTATCAAACAATCTAGAATATCGGATTCTTTGTTCACTCATCATTATCATTTTCAGCCAGGGAGAAAGCCATGGTTGTGAATTTAGAGTTTATAAAGGCAATAGTTACAGCTGAAGAAGTTCTTATACTGGACCCTCTACAACAGGAGGTGCTTCAATTCGTGGATCAACTAAGACTACAACTTCCTCATAAAGGTGCATATAAGACACAAGGAGCAGGCGCAGCTGATGTAAATGATAGTGAAACTCATGTTTCAACTGGCGGACAGTGGTTACCAGTTCCCGAAGCCATGGAGGGTTTGCAGTGTGAGCTTCCATTTGAGTTTCAGGTTCTGGAGATAGCTTTAGAGGTTGTCTGTTCGTTTCTGGACAAAAGTGTGGCAGAACTTGAGAGGGATGCTTACCCTGTGTTGGATGAGCTGGCTCGAAATGTCAGTACCAAGAATCTGGAACATGTTAGGAGTTTGAAAAGCAATCTCACTCGTCTTCTTGCACGTGTACAGAAGGTATTTTTGATGCATGTTATTTCTTTCAACATCCTAACTGTTGCTAATAAGGAGAACGCTTCTTATCTGGATTCGGTGCCCGTTTGTGCATGTCCTTGAAGGGATGGAAGCCCAATTACATGATACATCTAAAAGATGTATCATTTACAAATATTCAATATATTTTATATGTGAAACATTAACTATTGCCTGTTAAAATGTTAGGTGAGGGATGAAATTGAACATTTGTTGGATGACAATGAAGATATGTCAAATTTGTATTTGACAAGAAAGTGGATCCAAAATCAGCAATTGGAGGCTTTGTCGGGAGGTGCAGCCTCAAATAGCATCACTACTATTTCGCCTCGTCTACCTCGACTTAGTTCAAACAGGAGTGCAAGTTTGGTGAGCAGCCACAATTTAGATGACGATGATGTCGAGGATCTAGAGATGTTGCTCGAGGCATATTTCATGCAACTGGACGGGACGCGAAACAAGATATTATCTGTGAGCATCTCTGTTTGTATTATTCGGAACCGATGTATTGACTTTCATCTCCTTGATTTGATCACCATTACTTCTGTTGGATTCACAGGTCCGAGAATACATCGATGACACAGAAGACTACGTTAACATCCAACTTGACAACCAACGAAACGAACTCATTCAACTCCAATTGACGTTGACCATCGCATCGTTCGCCATAGCTGTCGAGACATTAGTAGCCGGATGGTTCGGCATGAACATCCCTTTTACATGGAACAACAAGGAGGGGATATTTGAAATCTTTGTGGGAGGTATTACAGTAGGGTGTGTGCTGATTTTCCTTCTGATCCTAGGATATGCCAGATGGAAGAAGCTGCTTGGTTCTTAAAACTGATCCTTCATCATCAACTATGAATGTGCTTTTCCCCATAGTTGTGCCCCATCAATGGGATATAATTGAAGTATGTACAGAAATCAGAGGCCAATTATCCAAATTCTCTGATACATGCTTTAAATCTATGAAAACTGAAGGTCACATTTTTCTTTATATATATGCATGAATATATACATGAATGTTTCCATCCTTATAGATATCTATGAATAATACCAATTTTCAGTCCATTAAAATATGGAAATTTAAAATAAAGTTATATTTTGATTATTAATTAATATTTTCTTTATGTATTTAATTAATGTCATGCTTATGAACGAATCCTGTATGATGATGTAGTCTGTTTGTGGAGTTTGGTTGTCTTTGTTTATTGATGTATTTCTTCCACCTCTTGTTGAGATTGGAGCTCAGTATTTTGGGGTTAATTATGATAGAGGTCACTTTTTATCATCTAATTATGAAATGTTATTATAAAACGATCACTGAATTATAAGTGTTTTTTTATCACTTAACTACGAAAAGTTATAAAATGATTATTGAACAATTCAATTTTGGGTTATTATTATTATTATTATCATTTGGTTAATACATAGATGAGTGATTATTTTGTAACTTTTCATAATTAAGTGACTACTAATGTAATTTAGTTACTATTTTATTAGTAATCAATAATTATAATTAGACCCAAATTACCACCTTAATTTCAAAATTATCGTTAAACTTTGAAATATTCTAATTGAATCTTCACAATTTGATTAAATTCTTTTCTCACCTTTACTATTAATTTATGCAATAAATACTATTTTAGATTTGATATTTAAAATATTTAAAACACATGGAACAAATCAATTAGTGTTAGGCGCAATGGTTACTCTCAAGAGATCGCCATATTTAACTTTGAAAACAATATTGTTAAGAGAAAGAATTTTGAACCTCGAACATTAATCGATAATAAACATGAAAATACTAAAACAAACCACATAGAACAAATTGTAAACACACCTATAGAGTATACCTACTCTACCAGTATTTTATAAATTTGCCATATTAGAAAGGAAAAAATAGCGTCGATAAAAGTTAAGAATTTTTTTATTACGTATCTAGTTTTAACAAATGGAAAACATAGAAAAACTATGTTAAAAGAAATGGAGAAGGGAGAAAAATAGAGGGAGAAACAGAAGAGAATAGAAAAAAAAAAAAAAAGAAAGTTAAAAAACATAAAAAAAATAAATTACTCAAAATGAAAAAATATAGGGATCAATTGTATAATTTAACCTAAAATTTTTATTTGAAATGATGATTTAACGCACCATATCAGCTTACTGTTACACTGTTAATGACAATTAACTGTTCAATGACTAAAATGTTATAACATAATAACGTAAGTGGCTAATACATAATATTTCAAATTTAAATGACTAAAATGTAACCTGAAGCAAATAAAAGTGACTATTTTAATAGTTTACCAATTTTTTAAGAAAAAAATTAGTTGAGATTTGATTTTTTTTATTAGGGTTAATATACTATTTTGGACTTAAACTTGACAAATTGGGGTTTGGACTTGGCAATTATTCTCACATTAGTGTTTGGAGTTTTTGGGTCCAAATTAGTCCTTAAACTTAACTGTTTCAACATTAGAGTTTGAACTTTTTTGTTCAAGTTAGCCCCGGATACTTCCTTTAAAAAAAATTGGACAAGAAAATGTTCAAGCTTCAATGTAGGAACAAATGTCAAGTTCATGGATTAACCTGGAAAAGAAAAATTTAGGCTCCAATGTGGGAATAATTGTCTATTTCAGGCCTCAATGTAAGAACAAGGAATAAGTTCAGGGACTAACATGAAAAAAATGGCCCTAATATGAAAATTATTGCCAAGTTCAGGACCCAAAAATGAATTGACCCGTTTTATTATTAAAAAATAACTATTTTTAATTTTTCACATATTAAGAATGTTCTACTCAAACCCAGCTTTTCTAAAATGAGAAAACAGAGAAAAATGTAAATATAAAATAGAGTTAATTGCACCAAACATCCCCAATTTTTTTATTTTTATTCTAAATTAGTCTTTAATCTTCAAATTATTATAATTATATCCTTAAAGTATCAAAGTTATATCAATTAGAAACTTTTGTTACTAAAAATGTTAATTAAACTTTAAATGACACATCAGATCTTACGTGACATGATTTAAAATGAAAAATTTTAGAAAAAATGAATATCGCAAAATGAATATTTTAAAAATTTTAGTTTGAGGTTTTCAAAGCTTTTATAAAAGCTTTATCATTCACTCTTTATTTTATTTTTTTTATTGTTAGTTTTTTTCTTTTCAAAGTTACGAGACAACATTTTGCTTCTTTAAAATTTTTATTTTAAATTAATCTATATAAGATTTGACGTGTCATATAATGGTTAAATTAACTGTTTTAATAACGAAAGGATCTTATTGATATGACATCGATAGTTTAAAGATGTAATTAGAATGTTTTGAAATTTAAGAACCAATTTAAAATAAGAGTCTGGAGATGTTCGTGTAATTAACTCTTACTATAATAATACACAAAAATTGATAATTAACACTAATAAACAACTTGTTGTAAGAAAAAAAACCATAAATTGACTTGAGTAAATATATAAAAACAGTATTTTAGAGGGGTTAAATTGCAAAAAAAACATTTCCGCCCTTTTCATATTTTATATATTTTTTCAGTTCAGTCCCTTCCTACCTCTAGACTTTCAACTCAGAAAAATAGTCTTAGAGAAGCAGAGATTCAGGAAAAAAACGACATAAGAAATTTTTAGCTTTTGATTTAGAAACACTAAAGCATTGTTTTTTCGAGATCTCAAGTTCTTCAATCCACTAAAGGTAAGCTTTAATTTAAAAATAAATAATTATTTGATATATTTAATACCCAACCTTCAATGCTTATGATTTTTTCCCTTTTTAATTTCATGAGCTTCTTTTCTTCTTTTTTTTTTTTTTTTTAATCTTAGATTTCTTTTGGGTATTGAGAAAATGTGGAAAATAGTAGGAAATCACAGTTTCCAGTTCTTGGGTTTTAACTATTCTATTCCTTTGTTAGCTTAGGAGATTTTATTATTTATTTGTAGTTTTTAATTATTCAGAAAAAAAAATTATCTAGGGTTCTTTAACGTTGTTTTTAGTATTTTTAGATGCAAAAATGGTGCCAGAAATTGGATTTTTGAGAGATTTTGCTTTGCATTTTATTCCCATTTTTTCTCAGATGAAATTGAAAACTAAGTTAGATTACTTTAAAAAAATGTTGTTGTTACCCAAGGTTTAGTGATTGCAACACTAGGGGATGTATAGTTATTGATGCTCGAATTGGTCATGGGCATGGGGGATGTCGAGTTTGGTAACTACGGTGTTCGCTTTGATACTCTAGTCAGTGATTGCTCGATAAGTTGAAATATGTATGGAATGTATGATTCATGATTTTTTTTTTTTTTTTAATGTTCTTGTGTGATCTTTTGGTTTGTTTTCGTGAATATTTACTGGAATGTCTCATTGTTATGCATATATTGTGCATCGAACATGGATATTTCGATGTTTAGATCATTATCTGCTATATAACAACGGTAATACATGATCAGTCTCTCTTATATGTTACTTTGCAGGAACTGGTTGTCCTTGGTCATGGCGAATTCAAAGGGGTCAACAAATATAAGAAATTTGATGTTTGCCGGAAAACACGCTTTGCTTCCTCCTAAAAGTCCTTTTCCTATAGCCTCCCCTGTGTATACCGATTATATCCCGAACAATGTACTTGGATCAAAAGTGATTCAAAAGTCTAGAGTGGGAAGTACGTACCACCAGCGTACTTCCTCTGAAAGTCATCTGATAGAGGAACAACCTTCTTGGCTTGACGATCTCCTTAACGAGCCAGAGACTCCGATGTACAAAGGCTGTCATCGACGTTCATCTAGTGATTCTTTTGCATTCATTGATGTATCCAATGCACCTAACCTAGATTACGTAGCTCGGGATGAATGCAAATATAAAAGCATGATTTCCTCACCTTCTTGTACACATCAGGAGTTTGATCATCACAATCAGAAAGATGCTCGGGTTAACTCTTTCCATGCCGATGTAAACTTGGTAAAGCAAAAAAATAGGGCATGTGATTCACCTTCTCTTAGAGAAAACACGTTTATCCAAGGTTTAAGATTATCATGTACACTGGAAGAACCGGAGGCTCCGCCATCAACAGCGAGTGAGAAAAAAGATTCTGCTGAATCTGCATCTCTTGATGCAAAAGGTTCTTCTGAGAAAAAGGATAATTCTCACACTAAGTCTTCTTCATCTGACACCGACCCAAAACGTGCGAAGCAGTGAGTTGCCATTTATTGTTTCACAATTGAATTACATTAGAATTACAGTAAACCAACCTACAGTATTCTCCTGGTTACAAGGGCCTCTGTGCTATTTTTTGTTCCCTGCTTGTGCTTACTTTGAGCCGAATCTCATGCTGTTATCAAATATCATTTAAAAGTTACATTTTACGTGCTCAACAAATAACACTAGTTGGCTATTGTGCTACTGTTTTTTTTCATGCACATACAGGATCAAGGTATACGAGCCTGCTTTTGTATTGTCTGTTAGCAGGTTTTTCGTGCATAGATACTTATGGAAGCGTAACAGTAATACGTATTATGTTTTCTTATGTTCGATTACAGTACTTTTGTTATTGTCTTATCCAGGCAGTTTGCTCAACGCTCAAGGGTGCGTAAACTCCAGTACATAGCTGAGCTTGAAAGAAATGTACAAGCCTTGCAGGCAAGAGTTCATGCCAATCGAAATTTTAAACATTTATATACATTTGAAATTGACTTGGAAGTTACAGATCGGTATGTGCCTCAATATGGAAGTATTAAATGTGGTTCTTACATAACAGGCAGAAGGGTCTGAAGTTTCAGCTGAGCTCGAATTTCTCAACCGGCAGAATCTTATTCTTGGCATGGAGAACAAAGCTCTTAAGCAACGTTTAGAGAGTTTAGCTCAAGAACAAGCTATCAAATATCGTAAGCATCGAACCCATGACTTCTAAAGCTATGATTAGATTTTTTTTTTCTGCATTTAGTAATATGTATCACTTTTCACATTTTTTTCTTTTTACCTTCTAATTATTTGTATATACTCCATATTTTTGACCTGTATGAATTGGCAACACCAGAGGTGTGATAAATCCAGGGAGTAGAAACTTTGATCTGAAAAATCACCTGAGAGTTCATTTTTCAGATAGTTTGAGCTACTTTTACTAGTTTCTCTTCATGTTTTTTTTTTTTTTGGGGGGGAGTAGGATGCTGTGGTCCATGTCATATTCTTTTGGTTTTGTTCTATACTTGGAAAAATTGATTTCCCCCCTTCCTTGAGAGCACAAATGGGACTCAGGTATGAGCGTTGGATATGAGTAGATGTCTCATGGGCTTTTCCTTATATTTCAAGTGCCTTTGGAGGGTCATAGCCCCATATCCGTGTTTGGATATGCGTCAGATATGGGTGTCGGACATGAATTATTTAAGTTAAACTACACTAGTAGTCATCCAATTATTGGTAAATTTTTTTTTTGATCACCAACTATGAAAAGTTACAAATAGCCACCCAATTATTCAATTTTGTTTTCTTTTTATCACCAATTAACCCTCAACATTTATACACTGTATAAAGTTTTTTTTATTTTTACAATTTTATTTTTATTTGTGATATTGAGGGTTAACTTTAAAAGAATGAGAAAAGATAAAAATTATTATCTTGGACTTCCGAGTATTTTCATTTTTAGTATATTTTTGATAAATTTGTTTTTTTTTTTAACATTTTAAGTGAACGGGTCATAAAGAAAAATACATATTTTTAAAAAAGGTAGACCAAGTTACACAATCTGTAAACGTTGGGAGTTAAATTTTTTTAAAATTATGACTAAATTGACATAATGTATAAATGTTGAGTGTTAAAGTTGTTATTATGTCAATTTCAAAAGCTGTTACATTACCTTTCCATCAGCCATTTTGACGGCTGGTGACCAAAAAAGAAAAACTCGAATAGATGGGTGATATTTTTTAACTTTTCATAGTTGGGTGATTAAATAAAAACTTACCATATCTACATAGCAGGATCTCTTAACAATGTATTAGATCTTCCAAAAGCATGATAAAAAAATGTCAATGTGGCTAAGGGGCCATCATTGACCTATGTTGCTATGAACTGTAATTATTTTAATTGATTTGAATCAAAATTTATTGAATAAAGACTGAATTAAGAATCAAAATTTATTGAATAAAGACTGAATTATGCATCATCCATGTTTCTTCTCAGTTGAGCAGGAACTATTGGAGAGGGAGATCAGTCGGTTACGAGTCATGTACCAGCAGCAAAATCAACAGCAGCCGTTGTCCAGCCATCGACGCTCTAGCAGTAGAGATCTTGATTCCCAATTCGCAAACCTCTCTCTGAAACATAATGATACCAGTTCTCCTCTTGACCCTATCACCGATCCAGTTCGCATCTAAGTTCTTAATTTAGCCGCCACTGCCACCTCCATTACATAGATTCTTCTTCAACACCGGACGTTGTAATCGTCTTCAACTCTTCATCGCATGAGACGACACCAAACATGTGTGAGGTATTTTACCACGAAAGTAGATTCCGCGTACCCCAAAAGCCGAGACGACCCTTTCGGTTTCTGCAATTGGAGCAGGAAGAAGAAAAAGAAGAAGAAATTAGGTTCACCCTTTTCACAATTTGATCCATTTAATTACTCATTCAACTTCCATATTCCCAATCTATGTATGGTGAATGTTCAGCTTCTCTTGAACAAATACCATTAAACATTTGTATTGCTTGAACTGAAATTTGGTTCAGGGTTTAAAAACTATGTTAACTCATTCTAACAAATACCATTTAATTTATTTTCACTTATTTTTACATCATAACAAAATAAAATTAAATATTAGTCAAATCACAAAAATAAAATTCGATTGAGTTCAAGTTACCACAGTTTTCTACGTTGTATTGATCAGATCACTAATTCTTTATTCAATGTTCAACCGAAATTTCTATCCCGATTCAACCAACTAGAAAATATTAAAAATTTTATAAAAATCAATTCAACAGTTAATTTTAATCTTGATTTTTATTAATTCCGAGTGATTACTAATTCAACCCATTTATTTGACTGATTCTTAGTCCCTTTTGGATGAGCGGTGAGTTTTAGTACATTGCGGTTAGTTTTCTTTTTATCTCACGTTATATCTGATTGTTGCAGTAATTAATTTATTTTTACCTTAACCGAAAGTAAACACACTGCCATCGTCAGTTCCACCGATCAATTCGATGTGAATCCAATTAACATTAATTGCAACAGCGAGATATCAATTAAATTAAAATTAATACTCAGTGGACAAATTTAAAAAAAAAAAAAAAAAAAGGTGGCTCGCGACACTGCAGGTAACAGCCATTGTATTGCGAAATCTCGAGCGACCATGAACTTTGATTATTACAGAAGACATTTGACCTAATGACAACGACATGTAAGAACATTTTTTTTCTTTAATCCAACAAAAATCAATAAAAAAAAACCCCAAATCCCAATCGCACGATACCTCCTGCTACATTATCTGGATTTTCAATTTTCAATCGAGTCTTCTCTTTCACTATATATATCCACTCCATAACCAAAAAGCTTGACCAGACCCGACCACCTCAAAGAATAAAAAAATTTCTGTTCAAAAACATGGCGGTTTTCGTTAAAGTTCTAACAAAAATGGACATCGAAAGAACATTATCACTATCAGACAGCTGTTTACAAGCTTCACCACAATCACAACGGAGCCATGGAGGAGAAAAGTTACAGGTTAAAGATGATGTCGGAATCTTATGGAACTTTCATTGCACCATACGATCTGGGGTTTTTCCGAAACTCGACATAGTTTCCGGTTGGATCCAATTTGTCCGGTTTAAACAGTTAAATACCGGTGATGCTATTGTTCTTTACAAGGACGATGATACACTTACAGGTCCACATTATAAAATTGAAGTTTTGAAGAGCCATGGTGATGATTATTCAAGTTTTGCTCAAACGTATATCAAAAGTTGCTATGCTTCTTTGAAAGGTTGCAGAAATGAAGAAATTGTGAAGCATGCAGAAAGGCTACAGGCTTGAAGGAAGGCATGCGACGAGTGAGCTTGAGGAGCAGCCAACAGGACTCAGAAAACAAATGATTGATCAACTCACTCCATTGAATCCAACAACCGCATCATCAACAGACTACAGGCTGAGGTGAAAGTCATCTAGAAAATCAAGGATCATGAACTGCTCCTTCAAAATGATTTACTTGCACTCACACCAAATTAGTAATTTGGCAATCTTTTGTACAAAAATCATTTATAATGGTTTATGGTTTTTACATTGGCTTACACATTTACTTTTCCACTTCTTAGTATTTTGATTATTATTTTTATCATAGAAGAAGAAATATATAAATTAATCATATACAATTTTTACTGTGATAACACTAATAATATCGGTACCAAATTGATCAAAAAGCGCCACTGAAAGAGAATAATAGAAAATACTCTGCAGTGATTGTCCCCCAAGCTATCGGTACTAGACTATCATCAAGTTTATTACCTTCCTTGTAAATATGTTGGATAATCACATTCCACTCTTTCTTCAAATAGTCTCGAGCTTTTCGAATTAAATTTATCTCTCATCTTTAACATCGCAGGTCAGCATGTTAACAACATCAATACTGTCCAGTTTGAGAGCCAATTGTCTCCGTCCACTCCTCTAAGCAAGCATGAGTCCTTCAATCACACCCCATATCTCCGCTTCCCATACCGAACATGAGCTGAGGAGTATAGAAAACTCAACAACCCATTTTCCATTCCAATCCCGTATAACACCGCCACAAGTAGACACACCAGTAGATTGCTTACAAGCACCATCAATATTCAACTTGTAACAACTCGAAATGGGTTTCCTCTAGCTAACATTGATGGTTAATTATTGATGCAAAATCTAGACAAAACATTAATGGTTAATTTGTTTAATTATGGTTATTTAGTTGATTAACTTCCTAGTTTATTTGGTTTTGTGAAAAAAATTTACCAAAAGTGAAAGCTGTTGAGTATAAGTATTTGAAGTCATTACAATATGCTAATGGAAGTGCCCACTTCTATATCATTATGATAGATTACAACTTACTATATTTGGAAGATTGACCATTTATTAGAACAAAATCTTTGGGCTATACTGATATCATAATATTATTCAGGCTTTTTAATGAAGATCAATTCACTTGAAGAAATATATTCTAAGAATCAGATCAGATCGATTGTATCAAATCCCTTGATTGTACTAAACTTGAAGGCTTATCTTTCAACAATCCACCTTTCATTTTCATTATTATAATATAGATTTATGTATGTAATTGTTTAGAGCACTTATCAATTTATTGAACAATGTTATTTGTGAAAGTGTATCGAAAAATTGTAAATAATTTTGTCGTTAGTTTTACAAACTAAGTCCTCAAGTAAAGAATTTAGTGATGAGAGGTCGAGTCTTTGAAATACAAAAACGAGATTCACTAAGGTGCAATTAGAGGTGATCATGGATCGAGTTTGGGCCTCAATAGAATATTAGGCCTGTTTTCTAAACTTGGGCCCAACTTGACCGAGCTCAAAAAATAGGTCTAAAATCTTGTCCAAGCTCAAGTCGGACAAAAAAGCTAAAACTCGAACCTGGCCCGTCCATATTAATTTTTTAATATTATTATTTGTATATAAAAATAAACTTAAAAAATATAATACATCAAATACTTAAAAAATATAATACATCAAATACACTCAAAACACTAAAATAAATGTTTCCCAATAAATTGAAAATAAAATTTAAAAATTATTTATAATTAAATAATAGTAAGATAGGTGTAACTTAGCAAATAAATATATTTAAAATAGTACCAAATTAACAATAAAATAAGAGTTATACAATATTCAAATAATAGCAACAAAATAGTACTAATATAGTAGTGCAACGACACCAAAACAGTGAACAACAGCACAATTTTTTTTTTTTTTGCAAATTCGAGGCCCGAGCAAAAAAACTTACTCGCGGAACATGTCTTATTTTTTTGTTCAAATCTATTTTTTGAATCTATATTTTTTCAGATCCTTCCACTTTTCGAACAAGCTTTCAGATCAGACCGAACCACCATGTGCGAAAGAATTAAATTTACTAGTTATATTAAATTCAAAGGTAATCATATCTCAAGCTAGGCTTCAATGAAAAATAAAAAGAAGAAGAAGAAGAATAAGAATGGCGCGCGAGGCAGCAGGTGACGGCCACTAAATTGCAAAATCTCGAGCGACTCTGAGACAGTCTTTTCTTCTAAACAAAAAGACAAGACCAAATGAAAAGGACATGTAAGAAAAAATTTTCTTTAGCAAAAATCAGGAAGAAAAAAAACACCCAAATCACAATCGCACGATCCCTCGTGTTATATTATCTGGCGTTTTCAATTTTCAATCCAGTCTCGTTCTCGTTCGTTCTCTCTTTATGTATATATACAGCCACTCCATAAGCATAAACTTGACCACTTTTCAGTTCAAACATGGCAAGTTTCTTTAAAGTTCTCACAAAAATCGACATCGAAAGAACACTATCGTTACCAGACAGCTGCTTACAAGCTTTGCAACAATCACAACGGAGCCATGGAGGAAAAAAGTTGAAGGTTAAGGATGATGTCGGAATCTTATGGAACTTTCGTTGCACAATACGATCTGGGGCTGTTCGGAGACTCCACATAGTTTCCGGCTGGATCCAATTTGTCCGGTTCAAACGGTTAAATACCGGTGATGTTATTGTTCTTTACAAAGACGATGATACAGTTACAGGTCCACATTATAAAATTGAAGTTGTCAAGGGCCATGGTGATAATTATTCAAGTTTTGTTTCATAAAAGGGAAATTTATGCTCAAATTGTGAAGCATGCAGAAAGGGTCTGTAGAAAATATTTGATCCCATTTCCCTTTCTGATCTTTAAGTCAACAAAATTTTTCTGTTCAAAAGCATGGCGATTTTCGTTAAAATTCTAACGAAAACCAACATCGAAAGAACATTATCGTTACCAGACAGCTGTTTACAAGCTTCGCCACAATCACAACGGAGCCATGGAGAAGGAGGAGAAAAGTTGCGGGATAAAGATGATGTCGGAATCCTATGGAACTTTCATTGCACTATACGATCTGGGGTTGTTCCGAAACTCGACATAGTTTCCGGTTGGATCCAATTTGTCCGGTTCAAACAGTTAAATACCGGTGATGTTATTGTTCTTAACAAAGACGATGATACACTTACAGGTCCACATTACTAAATTGAAGTTTTCAAGGGCCATGGTGATGATTATTCAAGTTTTGTTCTTAAAAATCAAATTTAAGCTCAAATTTTTTGAAATGTATATATTGTTATTCACTTGTATGAAGAGAAAAAAAGGGGATTTTTTTTTTTTTAAAAAGGCAGCCATTTAGATTGCCCTGTTTTCCCCTGTTGTTCTTACATGGCTGAGAGAGAACCATTACAGAACAATGATTTTGGGTCTCTAAATCTGTATAAAAAAATGTTCAAACTCATTGATAATTTCAATGTTTTCGAAATACCCATTTTTTTCAGTTTTAATTATGGATGGGAATTTGATGATAAAAAGAATCAAAGTGATTTAAAAAAAAAAAAATTAGGACAGCTGAGTAGTGTTGAATACGTGTAAGATCTCGTATATTGATTTGATGATCAAAATGTTTATTACTTTATAACTTTAATTCGAGTCGTACTAAATATGTTATTTTCGTCCTCGTCTTATAATTTATCAAATATATATATGGTCGTTCGATAACGTACGAAATTAAGGATTTGATGCAAGTGAAAGCGAGGGCGTCGTTAAGGCTGACTCGCGATTATTTCTGAGTCAGCCGATTCATGACAAAAAGGTAGTATTGTCGGAATCGCGCGATCGTCACTGCCTTGTCAAACCGCCTTATTGTTTTATAGTTGGTTAAATTTTGTTTTTGGCCCTCCTATTATACTCAAATGTGAGATTTAGTCTATGTATTTTAATTTAGCATAGTTTAAATCTTTACTTTATTATAAATAAATTATAAATTATAAATAATTGAATGCCCATTTTTTAATATAAAATTTATTTATTAAAATAATAATTTTATAAATAAAATATTTTTAAAAAAACTCACTAATTAAATTCAAACATTTTCGTTTTTTTAGTTTTTTAATAAATAGTAATTTATTCGGGCTTGTTCTTCAGTCCTCATTAAATTTGTCTGAGTGTTGAGCACTACCATCGCCTACAATCATCGGCACCAATAAATTTTTAATCAATTTAAAATTTAGACTAATTTACTTTTTTGTTTTTATTTTTTAATTAATTTAAGCTTTTATCTTAAATAAAATTTAAGGCTAATTAAAACAAATAATTTTTTCTTTAAAAATATAATAATTTATTTATAATTGTAATTAGTGTTGTAATCACTTTTCGTGAATTATTATAATTATGACTTATAAATTTATTTCAATATAATATATTTACTTATTAATATATAAATTGTAATAAAAAGTAAGAATTGTAATTGTTGGAAACTTTGATTGTCTTGTTCGAATAACAGAGAGAACAACAACTTTGGTGTAGTCAAATTTTTCGAGTTGACATGTTCGACTTTTTTAATTACACGAGTTATGTTTTAATCTTGTTATACGTCAAATGAGGAAGGAATTTCGTATTATAATCTAGTTTAAATCACCCTCATCCATTCGACTAAGTTGAAGGAGAAGGGAGAAGTGTAAAGTGTTGAAAATATTTATCATTATATGTATCTTTTGTGAAAGTAATCGAATTACTGGAAAACTGATCTATGACAGCTTTTTTGTGATAAACATTTAAGATTATTAATGGAATAATTTCATCTTTTAAAGGAGAGTTTAAAGCTTACCAAAATATTGATAGATGATCACTTTTAGAGGCCTATAAATAGGTTTATTGATTGTATCGTGAGATATTTGGATGAATGACTTGTACTAATTGAAGTCGGTATTGAGATTGCAATTACTTCTTTGTGTAAGGGTAAATTGAATTTAAGCCAATAGATGATTTGGACGATTGATTAATAAAATCATTCACGGAATGAGTGTAACACCCCAAACTCGGCCCATAAGCTTCGACCAGATCTGGTATGCTACGGGTTGTACATTGAAAACTTTTGCTTTGTTGGTTTTTGGAAATCGTAAGTTAATTAGACAATATTTGAATAAATAAGTGACATTTGAAAAGGAAACCTTTTTATTATTATTATTTCGTATTATTAAACCTTTGACATAATTTCATAAGTTGCAAATATTAAAAATTACTTAGATGAATATAAACTACGGGGCCTTATTACATCAATATTCCCGAAATAAAGAAAAACTTAAAGAAAATTGAAAATAATATATAGGAATTAAAACTTGATGGCCCCTCGAGTCCGTCTCGACTCCCATATCCACGATCTACTGCTCATCTGAAAGAGTAGGAAAAATGAAAGGGTGAGTCACCAAGACTCGGTGTATAAATCCCGAACACAACGACCTGGGCCCACAAATACATTATGAGCCCTGGCCCAAAAATAACGGCAACAATCATAATTACATGATAAATAAATAAATAAATAAATAAATAAATAATAAATGATGAATAGCCCAACCCATCCTAGAATTCCATCCTCTACACACCAACCCGTATCAACCAACACACCTTGGGGATTTCTACAATCAACCCTCCATTTGCTACACACTATAACGACAGCCGTACTGCCTATTCCTATTATTCAGGAATCATTAAACGTGGCATAGCCACCGATCACTATGTGACCTAACATTTGAATTTGTGGTTTAACCACCGATCACCAAGTGACCTATCATGCACTTCCCCTTCATTATCATAATCCCACCCCATGCATACACACAAAAAACATCATACCATCTTTAAGAAAACAGGCTTACATATATTTTGATACACATAGAGATTTCTATGATTACGTACCTGGCATCCTTGCCTAACCCTTTTAGGGTTTTATTCGACTGTCTACACAGCCACTTTCCGGCTTTTTAGCCCATAACACATATAGATTATAGTTAACTAGTGCGTTAAAGATCTACACACCTGATTATCGTTAGAACAAGACTTTCTACGTCGACGCTATCCGTAGCCGACACAACTGCTATCTGCCTAAAGTGTTGTTCAAAGGCTTGAAATCCCGAAAAGTGATATGAGATTCAGGGGCTAGTGTTTCTGGCTTTTAGATCTAAGAGATCTTTACATAAAGAATTCGACTACCCCTTAGAGATTCCGGGTTTTTGAGAAGATCAGAAGAGAAGAAGAAATCTAAGTAGTTTCGGCTTTTTGGTTGAAGAAATCGGCAAAAGAGAAAAAGCAAAGAACAATGAATATTTGGCTTATAAAAAAAGAATGGAGAAGAGAATTAAAATCAAGAGTTTCGGCTTTTGCATAAAAGTGAATATGAGAGAATGGGATTTTAGGGATTTCAGCTTTGGCAGAGAATGAGAGAAAAGCTTTAAGAGAATGGGGTTCAAATGCCGGAATTGAAGAGATACCCCCTATTTATAGAGAATTTCGGCACTTACCTATTAAAAACCGGAAGTGCCCTTCCTGATAACTAACAACTAATCCAATAGTAGGGGAAATTTCGGCACCCCTCCAAAAGATGGAAATTCGGCCAACACTGCACTCAGCAGATAATTCCTATCTTTTCTCCTCTATCTTAATCCATTCACACCTTCAGAAGAAACCTAGATAACACCACCTCTTCCTTCCTTTATCAGCACATTATCCGCCTTATTATCACATTAAATAAATTCCTAAATTTAAGCATCATTGCCGAACTCCACTACCGCTCTTATAAATGTCGAAAATATTTAAAATAAAAGGTACCAGGTGACTCAAACCTTGGACCTTCAATTGACGCCAACTCCCTTCCCTTTTAGTGGCGCCATTTTGCCACTAGGCGACAAGCCCATTTGTGTTTTAAGACACAGCTAATATCTATTATGCCCTAACTTAACAAGCTTTCCACTAAAGTGTTCAAACAAAAATTTTAACTACAGCCTCGGCCCGAACCTGAGCCCATTCTGAATCCCTAATACTCACATTAAACATAACCACACATTAAATGCATAGGCCAAAAAATCCAGGATGTTACAATGAGGCTCCATAAGGTTAATTCCCTCCTTATTTTGATCATTGCTTCACTTTGCATTTAATTTGTTTAGTTTCAACTTTGTTCTTTTAAGTGCAAACCGAAGGTTTTTTCAATAATAGTTTATCATAATTTTATGAAAATTGAGACTAAAAATAGTTTTAAAAAAACTAATTCTATAATAAGAACAATTGAGTAAAATGTATTTTTAGGTCATCTTACATTTCCTCAACCAAATATTTAAATATTACATCCCAGTCAAATGAATAGTCTCATATTTAATTCAAAATCTTACAATCCCGTAATCATATTACGAAACTTAATCTAAAATTCGAAAAATCAAACCCGATTTTGCTCGTAACGTAGTTTTAAAAATATATTATAATTGGGTTTCGCGAAACAAATAAAGGAGAAAATATATTTTTATCATTTGAGGTGTACTTGTGATATAGGTCCCTTTATTTCTATGCTCTTTTATCTTGACAATGATGTAATGTCCCATTTCATCTCCAGCAGTGCTTCTTGACCATTTTCTTAGATTTTTATTAATTAATTAATTAATTCATGGGCCCTTCAATAAACACGAAACACGAATACGGATCGACGTTTGATCGAATGAAGTGAAAAAATTTCGAATTAATCGATTGACAAGTCCTAGTTTATCACCCCTGCTAATTTTGAAAGTACGTAAAAACAATTAATATTAATATATTTTGTCAATTTTATATGGTTTTAATTGATATAATAGCAAATTTAACACTCGAATGTATACATATTTTGTCAATTTGGTTTTGATTCTAAAAGATTCATCGCATTTAGTCTCAACATTTACACAAATTTTACGAGCCAAATTTATGAAATCTAGACTAAAATGAAAGAACATATAAGCTTAGAGTACTACATTTGTTATTATGCCAATTGAAATTAAGCTCGGAAAACTATTTTTTCAAGTATCCATGTCCGACAATCATGTCCGACACGAATAATTCTCCAAAAATCCTCCAAATACATGAAAATCTTGAAAAAGAAAGAAATGGAAATATAACATAGCAAAGAGTATAACTATATATACAAATTTAAGCTAAGGCATTCATAATCTCCATGACCATATTCTACATGAAAGATGTGCCTGAGAGTATTATTTAGTTGAAGAACGGAAGACTCGGTTATATTCGGGTTCGATGCTGTCCTGATTTCAGTCTCGAAGAGCACGGAAAATGGTAACTTTCAGTACGATCTCCTTCGTATTAATCAACTCGAATATACAAACGTCTCCTTCATCCAAATTATTATCCAGGACGAATTCGGCCCATCCTTTGCTGAACTTCAAATTGTCGTTACAATAAACGCACTGAACTGGCCACTTTTTCCCTTCCGGTATCTGAAGCGTGATGACCCCATCAACTCCGTTCAGATATCTCCGAGCAAAGCAACGGGGCAAATGCTGCACAGAAGGAGAAAATGACGTTGAGTCCACAAATATTTCGAAGCTCAATCAATAAATTGTATCAAAAGGGCCGAGTCCGAGTAACATAGCTTACGAGAAGTACTCCCTTGTATACATAAGACGGTCGCAATATAATCCTGCAGAAAGGATTGTCGGGTTTGAACATCGAAGCCGCATGAAATGCATCCTGTTTTTCTTCTGTCGTAACATCTCTCCGTCTCCGAAGAACACTTGGTGAGTTCGGGGCAGGAAGCTCTTCTTTCACTTTGAATCTCCGGAACGGCTCGTGTTCATCCATAACTTCAATGAATTAGAACAACATAAATCAACCGGTAACATACCGTATAAAGAAAGTAATCGAGTTCATCAAGCTTACTAGGTTCAACTTCTTGTTTTATAGTGCATCGTAGTGTTTCGTTCGGGAAACACGGTCCACCTTCATCTCCTATACTCGTAAGCTCAACCCCATTAAACTGAATGCCTTTGTCTTGAGTAGATTGAAACGTTGCTCGTAAATCACGCAACTCGTTTTCCTGATGGAGGCATGTAGAGATCTTATATTTCTTCTTCTCGTGATCTAGACTTTCATCGACATCTTTATCGACCAAAAAGTACGAACTAGAACCCGTAATCTCAGCAAAATCACCAGGTTCTCGAGAATTATTCGACAGATAGTTGATCTCCGAAGACTTCAGATTATACACATGAACACCAAAATGCGAATTCCCTTCGTATTTAAAGACCACGAAGTACCCGATGCAGATGGAATAGTATTCAACAAACGAGTTCCAACCATTATCCAGCCATATTCTTTTGTTATCTTCCCTCAATTCCACTAGCCATTGACGACCACCGGGAACGGTGAGCGTAGCAACCGAAGAGAGTTCATCACCAAATTTCTTAAAAAACTTATTCGGGATCCTCTGCGAGTACAAAACCTGAGTCAGAATCGAACAGAGAGATCATAGTATTGGGTCATTGATGCAAGGATTTTCAGACAACGATTTTCAAGCCTCTCCCGCCCGCTATGAGTAGGGGTTTAATCGAGCCGAAGCCAAATACCGGCAAGCTTGAACTCGATTCAACATTTACTTTTAAGCTCAAACTCGGCTCATGATATAATTGAGCTACTCTTGTTCAAATTAAGCCTATTTATCAATCTTGAGCTCAATTAAGCTTGTACGGATTTAAGTTCGAGCTCAACTTAAGGTTAATAATATATTAAGGCTAATAACATAATTTAATAATATAAAAATATTTAAAATATACATTAATAATAAAAAGCTCGATAAGAGTTGCGAGCATTCGAGTCAAGCCAAGTATTGATAAGCTCGAATATAAAGTGATATCTAGATACTTAAAATGAAAAGTATCTCTATACTCCCTGATAAATGGTATAATTCCCTTTTTAGCCTCTCTTAAAATTAATAATTCAATTTAATCCCTCTTAAAAAAATATTCTTTTTCATTTTTGACTCCGCACAAAAATTAATAATTCAATTTAATCCATTTTAACATAGAATTTTTAGCTTCAATCCCAAAATCACACAAAACCCACACAAGCCCAGAAATCAAAGAGAAAAAAAAAACAATGGTAAAGTAGCAATATGAACAGTTCAAATCTTTAGGAATCAGCAATTTCCAGTAACCAAAATAAAGTTTAAAACTTTACAAGTATTAAAGATCAAACACTGATCTTAGATGATCCAACCCACAATAAAGAGAAAACACTCTTTCATGCAAGAAAAAGAAAAGATGTAAATTTTCTCAGAAACCAAACAAAGAAAGAGAAAGTGAGGACTTAACTAGCTTCTTGTCTTGAAGGATGGAAGCCACAATTAACTTGTAGAAGATGCAAGAGGAATTGTTCAGGGGCAAAGATGGACCCACTGGTTGTGACATTGTTGTTTTTCTTTGATCATCTGAAACAAAAACAAAAAAACTATAAATTCTGGGGACCAAATCCTAAGGATTTTTATGTATTCTTTGATAGTTTGATACTTTCTATGTTTATGCAATAAAAATGATTATTTGTTTGTTTGGTTAGTTGGTTTTTTTGGTAAATTATACTAGCAGTCACACAATTATTAGTAAATTTCTTTTTTAGTTACTTAATTATGAAAATTTATAAAATGATCTTTCAACTATTATTAAATTTCTTATTTGGTCATCCTATTTATGAAAAGTTCAATTTTTATCTTTTTTAATCACCAAACTATATCACCAAACTATCTCTAATTTTTAAATTTTTTTATTTTTACATTAATTAATTGCCTAGTTGATGACAATTTTTTTTTAAATAGTTGAATGACCGATTCAGTACTTTATTTTTCATGTGGTACCAATTCTCAAACTAGTCCTATCCTACTGTGGGTCCAAACCACTACCAGATTCATTAAAATCTAAAGGAATTTGCTTACCTTTTGTAATAAAAAAAAAATTGGTTTCATGTTTGTTTATTAATTGTGATTTTGCTATGGAAAACTACAAAAGTAATTGACAATTTTAAAAAGAGTTAATTGCACAGAGACCCTCAAATTCATAGCTCGAATTACCATGTTCTCCGATGTGAAAGTTCTACATGTTTTCAGATGGGTTAATATAACTTTTTAATTTGAGAATTAGGTACACTTTTGTACTTATAAATTTTTTTAATCCATCAATTTGGTAACAATACATTTACTTAGTTAAAAGACCAAAATAGATTTAATTACCAAATGTAAGGACTAAAAGTTATATTAACCCTTTTCAAATTGTTAACTTAAAGGGTAAACTACTTCCATTTTCATTATATGATTTTCTCTGTTCCCATTACGAAAGCTCTATTTCTCATTTTCTCATACAATTCAATTTTTTTCATAAAATAACTTTAATCGTTACAAATTTACGAATCAAAACCCGAACAAGTATTTTCTCCAATCTTCAATATTGACCATTAGATCAACTTGAATCTAAATTATGTTCTTCTACTCATTGATAAATATTAATCCACCATACTAATTCGACTCATCAAATTGTCACCCGAAACTCACTAAAGACTTTCAAATAAATTATTGACTTAAATATAATTCAATTAGTTCAATAACTATTTTTTAACTTTTTAAAATTAAGTGACTAAAATGTAATATTACTAATAGTTTAATGAACCTGAGTATAATTTACCCAACTTAAAAAGTAGCATAAAAACTACATCATGAGGACTTCAAGCCAAAAGCAGTGAATGAAAATTTAAAGCCAATCAAAACAGACCACAAAAATCAAAGCCCAACACCCCATTTTCCTTCCCTCAAAGTTCAACGTCGTCATCATCATCATCATCACGACCTTCATTGCTCTATTTACAGTCCTAATCAAACCCCACAAAAGAAAAATTTTGTATCTCTTCTAGGCAACTAAAAGTCTTCCCCCCATTAAAAGCTTTTTATGGACATCAAAATGGCATGCTCTTATCGACCCGGATCGGTTTCACATCATCTGGAAGGATATGTTCACTATATGTTAGCTGGTTTAACTCGGGGCGGCATTTCATTGAGACTGGTGCGCTTTCCCTTACACGAAATACAGTAACTTTAAGCACGAATTCCCTTGATCTGAGCAGCTCGAAGATACAGACATCTCCTTCACCCAAATTATTCTCCAATGTAAACTCGTACCATCCCTGACTAAACTTGGCTTTGCCACCTCTATAACGACATCGAATGGGCCATTGTCTCCCATCTGGAAGCTGAAGTTTAATAAATCCCAAAACCCCACTTAGATACTTCTCAGCAAAGCATGATGGTAAGTACTGCGACGACACATCGAAAAGTACAGTGAGGCATGCTATAGGGTGAATCGGAAAAGACATGTATGGTCAAAACTCACCATAATACATCCCCGGTATAGATATGATGGTCGTAAGACAACTCTGCAGAAAGGGTTCATCGGCTCAAACGATTTGGCTGCGTTAATTGCCCTCTCTCTTTCTTCCGTTGTCACAGTTCTCTTTCTGGCCGAAGCACTTTCATATAATCTAAAGTTTGTATACACATCATATTCACGTCCAACAGATGAATCCGGTTCGGCTACATTTCGTGCAAACAATAATGAGAAATTCCGATTCCTTATGCACTGCAAAAAAAAAAAAAAAAAAAAAAAAAACAGTTTCGAGAATTTACCGTGATCAAACTTCTGCTTTTTCCTCCCAGGCTTGTTTGGTTTTGGTAGCACTGCACCTCGAAAAGATTGGCTATTCATGCCCTTTAACGCACGAAAATTGATTTCACCACTCCAGTTCATGCAGTTATTAACTTTAGACCCGGAAAACAAATTCTGCAGTGCCGGAGAGATGCATTCGTCATCTTCAAGTTCTTCAAATGGATACGGTTTTCTATGATAGTATTGTGTACCGACGAAAGTATTAGTCTGATAGTTGATTTCCGAGTTATACAAACTAAATATACTAACACTGAAACAAGAATTCCCTTCATATCTGAAAACCAATAAGTAGCCGACACGGATATAGTACCGCTCTACAAATTCCTGCCAACCCTCATGAAACCAAACCTTGTTGTCGGCTTTCCTTATTCCTACACGCCAAACATGACCATCAGGAACAGTGAGAGCAGCAGCAACAGAAAGTTCGTCCCCGAATTTCTTAACAAAGTTATCAGGGATCCTCTGCAGACACCCCAAATCAAGTTAGGCTTAGTTATCTGACAAATAATAAAATTGGGACTTGAATGGTTTAAGTGCATATATACATCATAACACATAAACATGGCTACTATAATCATATAGCTAAAAACTGAATCCATATATGCTTGAATCCAATGACCAAACAACCAAAAAAGGATAAAAGATTAAAATCTAAATTCCGTAAATACAATGTTGGTGAACTTTCTTATCTGGTTCATAGAACACCATTACATGCCAACCACTTGATGCCAAATTGATGAAACTTACTAGCAGTATAAGTACAAGGAGAATGTCATACAACAGACGGCAAAGCATGGATGATAGTCATCAGATTCTCGATCCAAATAATATGCACCAATGAAGAGTGACATATATAAGACAGCTGGTATTATCTCGATTTCTTTATCCAAAAGTTAGGCAAATAATACTCTCATGGAATCCTAGCTAGAAATATATATTACATTCTATATAGATCCTGCTGCACTTCCAATTTTCAGTTTCCATTGATTCCATACATATTAGAAACACAAAATTTTTTACCCCGAAAAAAAACAAACAAACATGAGGTATACTGACCCTAGTTATCCTATTCGATCCAACAAAATCTGGGAAACAAATAATTTTATCCTACTGTCACATAGATGTGCCATGTCTTCCACACTCCACTTTCACATTAAGGGGTGCATACGGGAAGCTCAAACCAAATGTATACTGACTTTTAAAACACGGCAGATCGGTCCGGAGTGTACAAATTAGTAAGGTTTCACTCAAATGCAAAGAGATCATGAGAGATAAACTAAAATTTTACAAGGCAAACTAATTTAACTTACACCATTCAACCTTTTTTCCACCTAATGAAATCCATTAAATTGAACCATCACACCACTTAAAATTTCAAACAACAAGCATTTCACTCTGTCCGGCTACATGACAAGGACATGGACCTGCGTGACGGACACGCGGATACTTCAAGAAAAAAATGGAAAAGTCGGAAATAGCCATTCGATTACACTTGTTTCAGGACACGGTATTTCCTGTAAAACTGAACCCTAAAATGAAAGGAAAAAGAAACCCTAAACCCTAAAATTTAACAAATAATAATAATTTGAAGTTATAACCATATCATCAATTTCAGTCATAATAACTCGTTACAAGTACTGAATAACAAACTTAACTCCAAAAATCCACACATTTACATAAAATGAGACTCCAACACTGGGATTTCGAAGCTCCCAAGGTTTCAACTTTGCCATTAAAAAAAGTTAATAATAATAATAAAACACAAAACAAACAAAACCCATAATCAATTTCCATCATTCTATCATCTTTCAAGACTACTTTGCTCACCCCCCCTCCCACACACACACAAAAAAAAAAAAATCAGATAAAACCATAACCAAAAACAAAAATGGAGACTGAAAGAAAAAAGAGAGAATTTGGGGGTTTTATTAGTAATTTACCAGTTTCTTGTGTTGAAGGGTTGTGGAGAGAATAAGCTTATGGAAAAAAGGGCGTGGCATTTTGGAGAAAATGGTCAGCTCAATTTCAAAACCATATGAAATGATGTTGAATTTGAAGGACAACAGCTTACTTTCTCAAATTATATGTAATTCTACTCCATTATGTATCTATCTATATATACAATATATATATTATATCCCTTTCATTGATAGAAAGAGATTTGAGATCTGGATCTTCCCTTCTTCTTTTCTGCTTTTTTACTGATTTTTCTTTTTCTTTTTCCTTCTCTGGCGCTCTAAAAGAAACCCTTGAGCTTAAAAGTTGAGCCGAGTTTTTATCGCATTTGTGGACTCACTTACTCACTCACTGAGTGGAAATCCGACGTGGAATTTGAGCTAAGTGAGGGAGTTCGAATAGTAATTTTGATTCTATATAATGGTGAAAATGAGATATTAATACTTGTATTTTGATAAATTTAGTTTTTATATTTTAAAAATTAAAATTTAAACCTTTTTATTTTTTATTTAAAAATTTTAATCCAAGCATTATTAATATCTTTACCAAATTTCGTCAAAATATATTTATTTTTGTCAATTATATGCTACATCATATGAGTATAACCTAATCAACATGTTCAATTAAAAATTTTTGATGAAAAATATTATTAATTTTAATGATTAAATTGTAATTCTTGAATGGAAAAATTATAAAAAAATTCAACTTTTTAAATATAGAAATTAAATTATGAAATTAACAAAAATACAGAAATATACAACATATTTAAACCGATCTACTATAGCTAGTTTCCTCTATTTATAATTAAATTTAATTATCTAATAATAAGTGAAGTCGAATATTTCAATGCTTTAATTAATTTTAAACCTATAATTTATTTTAATCAAGCACTAAGATATTCCAATCAAATTATTTAATATTTGAATTATTCTTTCTAAAACGCAAATAATTTAGGAAGCACATTACTTGGTATTATTAAATTTTTTTCCTCATACGATATTAATTTCCTCATAAATTTTAAAAGAGATATTTGATAGTAAATAATTGAGAGTTTGGGGTGACTGAGAAAAAATTATACATTGATTGAATCATAAACGATTAAGGATTAATTAAACCAAATTAAAAACCCAATTAAACTGACTATTGAATCGATTCTTAATATTTGTTACTTTTGTATTTTCTAATGAGTTATTTAATAGAATTGTCCGAACCAATAAATCGATGACCGCTCTAATTTTGAAAACCTCCGTGGTAACTTGTGACCCAACCATAGATCCTTTTATTTATGGTCAAACTATAAAAAGGATCCCCATACTATGTATTTTTTATGGATTTAATCTTTATTATAATTTGATCATTTTTAGGCTTTCTATTTCTTGAACTGCCTACTCTCAAGCTTAAGACTAGAAGCATAAATGAGATACAAATAATCATCAGCTATTTGAGTTCGACTCGAAAAAATAATTTCAGACAAATTTTAAAATTAACCCAACCCGACTTGACCTCATTTTCAGAAGAAAAGAAAAATCCGACCCTATTAAGTCGGACTGAGTTGGAATCCGTCGGTTTCAGATTTTTTACCATCCCTAATTACATATCCTATTAATTTATAAACAATCAAATAAAGGCATAAATTTCCATTACGAATCAATAAAGGTTATCAGTCACTATGTTTCTTAAATGTTCCAAAAATTCCAACACAAAATCAACAGCAAATTCCTACTTCACGGCGATGAACTGATTTCTGTACAGACCATAATATCTACATTTACAATATGATAACAGAAACTATTTCCTAATCGACACTGGAAATGTCGGACACAACACGAAAAAAAATATTATACCAACACAACACAAGTATATGAATGGTCAAGTCTAAATTTAGTGTCAACATGACTCAGAGGAATAGTACTAGTAGACTTACATCGGTATTTTTCAGGTTCCTTGAGTCCAATCATCCAAAACGGAAATCCTACGCGACTTTAATTTGTTTCTTGCCATGAAGATCCTTCACAAGTTCCCGCATCTCGGGGAAAATAGATATGAGTAGAAGTTCTAATATCGCAAAAGCAAGTTGCTTCACACATATAGTGGACTGCAATGGATAATGGCATATAAATGCATTCAGAAAGTCTAAAATATCGAAAACTAAAAAGAAAGTACAAAAATTTCACTGGCAGAAAGATAAAAACTCAACCTGAGTGAAATAATAAATGTCTCTTGCACACCGTCGATATTGTTTATGCCCAATCAAGCTAACTAAGGTCGTCGGAGCTCCATCTGCCCAAAAAGGTCAAATTTTTTAGTGTAGCTCCGGGGAAGATAAAGGTATATTTATAAATAAACTGATCATGAACCATGTTAATAATAAACATGGACAATTAATTATTTTCACAACATGAGCTAATATCAACAAACCTGTTAAGATAACCAGACACAAGTGACTTGAGAGGTTTTAATTAGAAACATGACCATTGGACTCTGCACTAAGGAATTAACTCTAAGCCATCAGTGTTGTCTGAACCAGACCGGACTGGTTAGACCGGGAACCTGTCGGAGTACTGGTCTGGTGAGAGATATAAAATCGTTGACTCACAAACCGGTACGGACTGTTTGAACCGGGCTAAAAAATCGATTGAATTGATGATTGAACTGGTTTTTTTAATAATTTATTTCCTTTGAACTGCCCAGAATGGTGGTTTGATTGGTTCAACCACCGATCTGGTTCCAAAAACATTGTAAACCATCTGAAGCAACTATTGAGCGGATGGCAAGTATGTAAACCCCAGATCTGATGATGACAAGATACCACTAACACAAAAAACATACTTACCAAAAAGCATTCTTTTGATGTCACTAGCTCTACGAGTAGCCTCAAGTTGTTGCTCAAAGGACCCAGGTTTAGAGACATTACTCCCACTAAACTGGCTGGAGGTCCCTGAAAGTCGCTGGTTCGGCTGTTGAGTATCACCAAATTTGCTCTGAATGTTCACCAATTTTGTAAAGAACGTACCACCTGGCCATAGAACCTGGGAGAAAAATAGGTCATTAATAGAAATAGAAGATTTGTGCATGGCTATTCGAGTCTTTTTACTAGGTAACAAGGGGAAAGAAAATCAAAAGTTTATTTTGTTTCTTCTCTCCTCTTTTCAATTCTACTCTTCCAATCATTCCACTTTTCCACTAAACTAAGCAGACCCTAATGACAAAAGTCATGCTTTTACAGCATCAGATGCTGAGCCAATTAACAGTCTTAGTTAAATTTCAATGCTTCTAAAGTGTTTAGCACTTACATCTTGAACCCATCGAATGCCTAGGGCAACAGTGTCTTCCCTCCGAAGCCAATAAATCTGCCTCAAAAGCCAGTCATCAATGGCATCCTCCATCACCAGCTGTAATATTTGCTTAGATATCCAAAAGACCTGTCTTCTGCATTAATGAAATAATACACATGTTTATGCAAAATTATTCTAGAAAAGTGTCATTTTAGAACATCATAACGTGCAATTAAAGTTTAACAAGATCGCACACACTGAAAGACCAGACAATTACCACTGGATAAAAGGAAACAAGAAAAAGGCTTGAAGCAGTAATTGATAATTCAAGCATGCCAGTAGTCTGATGCATTTAAATCTATGTTAGCGGTGTTTCATCATGCAACCTTTTTCATAAAAGATTGAATAACAGATTACTCAAGAAGATATTATTATTTTTGCTGGTTCCAAGATAGATAATCAACTCACCATATCAACCAGTCCAATCCTATGCTACAAAACAGCAATGTATACGGCATAAATAACTGAGCAAATTTACCCTTAATAATCAATCTAGACTAAAATGACCACATAACTTACAAACTAATAAAAATTACAGGTAAAGAAACATTAGTAATACCTCAGTCCAAGGTCCAATATAATTTTATGAGAATCTTTCCAAATTATACTTGCCAAATGGTAGAATACAACATTTCAACAATTAATTAATTCAAAACTATGGAAATAATCAAAACTTAGCTCACCTTAGCCAGCCTCTTCTCTTCAGCTGAAACACCTTATCAACTAGATTCAGCAAAGGTACACTCACATTAGGTGGTGTCCACTGCACAAAAATCAATAGGTAAACATTTGAACTTCCAAGTATTGGTGACAAAAAACGTCTTAGAATAAGCTAAAATCATATTATCAGTAGGAACTAAAAAGATAAATAAAAAAACAGCGCTAAAGCATGCTACCTCGGGGGGCATTCCAACCGGATCCTCCCAAGGGCTGGATGTTGATGAAAATTTTACTTCAGGAAATCCACCCTGGCCAAGTAATTCAGGTTTCACACCTAAATCCTGTTTCTCAGGAACAAAATTGTCAGGCTCACCACCTTGTTCTATCACCTTTGGTGGCAAACTCTTTGAGTTCAATTCATCCTCTGAATGCGAGCCATGACCTTGTGGACCAGATCTATCATCCTGACCATGGCTACCATCCTTGTACCGTTCGTCATTGTCAGAAGCACTATTCACTGTTTCTAAGTTACTTTGCCTAGAAATGTCCTTAGCCATCTCATCTGCATTCCATGACAAGGTCCTGTCAGCTGAAGAAGAGGCTTCAATAGGAAGAGAAGATGAACCGACAACTTTGCGCATTAAGCCATCTGATACTCCTCTAAACTGGCGTACGATGTCGTCCACAGCATCATCCACATTGACTGTTTATAAACAGGAGAAATGGAAAAAGTCAGGAAGTAATCTGCAATAAAAATGGTCAAAATATTAAGCAAGAAATCAGCCAAGTTAAAACCAAATTCTAGACCATAGTGGTAAAATCAAACCAATAACCAAAAGATCCATGTATGATTTTCAGTAAATTCGACAAAGGATAATCATTTACCATTCTAAGATAATAGGCCGTAAGACAACCAAGCATATAGATTCAAATATTCAGGTGGTACTAAAGGGTTCACAGTGAGAAGAACAGTAACACAACTATGTTAATTTTATTCTCAAATCATTTAAAATTAAAAGTAAACCACCATAGCAAGTAAAATGGAAAATATTGAATTGCACCAATTCAATTGGCTTAATGATATATGCATGGGTCCCTGATCAAAGAGCTGGATTTGCATGCCTCTTCCCACAACACACACACACACACACATATATAAGAACCAGCTACAGAATTTTAACAGAGTAACAAGACATGTAATCTCTGGAAGTAGAGATACGTAAAACGAATCAGTGTAAAAGGTGAAACAGGTAATACTGCTACACCTCATCTAGCAGACAACTGTAGTTTTAGATGGAAATTTAATGCACACGATTGCATTCCTAAACTTCTAGAAGCCCACTTGGAGCATCTCTAAACCCTTTTTTCAGGACAATCTTGATGTGTTGAAGTAATGTGGGCAGCAGCTAACAGCTGGAACCCATGTATAAACAGCAAGAATAGCATGCTAAGTGACAACCAAGAAGCGAAACAACATACCTGCAAGGGTTCTCATCACCGAAGAAGATTTTCCGAACGAGTAATTCTTCAAAAGCAAAAGACAACCACAACATGAATCAGACGTCATTCATCCTACCCACAGGAAACAAAGTAGCACCTTACGTCACAAAGATACACACAAACCTTTGAGGAAACACTTAAAAAATCCCACACTTCATGCTGTTCAGCCACATTGGCTTTAGACAACAGATCCTGCAAAAAGGTGGCTTAGCTGAAGCAACAGGTTTAAAAGTAAATATCTTACCAAAAAAAAAAAAAAAAAAAAAAAAAAACCCGCTATGAAATAAATTACTTGTAGATATTTGTCAAGCTGAATGCAGCGCTGATGAACTAAAGCGTCCTCGGTGCTTGATGAAAATATCGTTTTGGGAGGTAAGTGCAATGTATAATTAGGAATTTCTTTAAGATGTCTATGCAACCGTTCAAAGTTACTGTATCTGAAAAAAAAAAAACAAAAAGAAAGTAATCACTCAAAAAGAAAATCAATCAAAATTTTGGAGCTTTATGTTTTTCTCTTCAGACAAACATGTAGAGACTTAAACTCTGAAGACTTTAAAATATCAAAGGGGCAATCAAACAAGTAAAGACCCTTAAACAAATGGATTTTTATTTTTAATTTTTAAAGGGGAAAAAAAAGTGTTAGGTGAGATAAAACCTTCTCTTGACAAACCAAGTTCTGTTTTCCGCATCTGTCACAGCAATTGAATAAACTGCGAATGGTTTTGATTTAAGTTTCTCAAAGTATGCTCCAATAACCTGCAGAGGTAGACACAGAATGGCAAATCAATCACGTATCATGTTTCAACACCATCAAGCTCAAGAAGCTGTTTTAATTTAGATTCCATGTCACATTTGGATTCATCTGGCAGTTCAAACTTGAATTAGCATAACTTGCACAAATTTTTACAGGAAAACTCACCCGACATCTAAGCTTTGGAGTGTGTGGTTCCTCATTGTGAAGCCCCATATTAGAGGCAATCTTGCCACTATATTCTTCACTATGCCTGCCAACATCATGGCTGTAGAACTCAGAAATAATTGGCCTTCCAATATCTCCTGTAAGTGCCTTCTTTATATCAGGTTTAACTTTCAAGTCAGAGGTACTGCTGGATCTCCTAAGCCTATTCTTATTTCCATCAGCAGCTTGCTTGCTAGCATCAGTATGTTTTTCGACAAGATGATCTCCTTCAAATGATGATGACTTGTTAAACTCCGATCCCAACTTCGTGCCGGTAGTGTTATCATCACATAACTGAGTGTCATTACTTAAACCAGGCATCAGCTGCATCACATGTTTCTCTTCCCTTCCAGTTGAAGTTCCAAACTTGCTGGTAGAGATTTCACTGCCTGAATTCCCTGTTAATACTGCACTCTTTGTCACAGAATCCTTTGTAATAGATTCTTGAAATCCTGCTTTTTCATGTTTGTTCTTCTTTTTGTAGTTTCTTCCTTTAGTCCACATGTTTTCAAGATTTTCAGGGGCAAGAACTTCAGTTCTTCTTTGAGTTGCTGCCTCTAATATTCGAGCCCAATCAGCTGGTCGAGGCTGTACTGATTCTTCCTCATATCTGTTACAATCTGAATATGTTTCTTTCCTATCATCAATTCTAGCCAAAGTCAAATCAGCTCCTTGACTCTTTGAAGATGATTTTTTATATGAGGTAGAATCATCACCATGTACTCCTACTGAAGGCTGATCAGAACCAACCACCATCTTATTTGTATCATCTTTAATGGCAAGTAGAACATGCTCAATCACTTCATTGATATACCTGAGAACAAAACATAAAAGGGAAAAAGGTGGGGGAAACTTTATTAAGGAAAAGATCAAAGCTTATTTATACCCAGGAAAAATGAATCGCCACGAGTAACTTCTAAACATTATCTGCCCATTCTTTTACCTAAATTGGTCAAGACTAAGAGTTCCATTCCAAGCATCATGGCTTATATTCTAAACACTTAATAAGAATGCATTGCCAAATCAATCGCCAAAAATCTAGACCTAAAAGTTTAGGCTAACTCAGATAACTGTAACTGCAACTTTAAATGAAGAACTAATAACTATCTTAGAATTAAACACACAACAAATTATAGCTTAATAATTTACCCAGGGCTTGCCAATTTCAAAAGAGGTTGCAATACCAAACAAGTTACAATCTCACGGGCAATAGTTCGAACCAGAGGACATTGAGCTTCTCGTGGTCTCAATACTATTGCTAAAATTCCACTGACAAGCTTCTGAATAACCTGGGAAAACACACAGAATCAAACAAAGAAAAACATAAAGTGAAAAAGCAAAATGTTTTTACTTTGGAACACTCCACTCACACCTTGTACTCACTCTCTGGTGAAATCAATGCAGGATGAAGCTCTTCAGAAACCATAAGATGGTGTTTCAGTCTTTCATCCCTCTCCTCAGATGACAATGTTACCATAACATCAACACCTATTGCAGCTTGGTTTCTTCTAAAGAGATCCAAGTGGTCCCCTATCAAATCAACTATATCCCTGGAACATTAGACAATCGTTTGAAATCCTTGAGCTTTAAAAAACATCAAATAATTTTACAATTGAAAAATATTCTTAAACCAAAAACCTACCTTGTTAGCAAATCAACAAGGTTTATCCCTTTCACCCTTCCTGATATTTCACCAATAGCATCCAAAATCACCGCACGCATCAACTCGGGGGTCTCCCTATCTGGAGTGATCTCCGAATACCATAAATCAGTAACAAAATCCTTGAGTATTTTACCAATAAACTCATTGATAGCTGACTCCACCATAGGAGAATCAATTTTCCTCTTCCACTTGGGCGGAGGTGGTGTGCTAGAAAGCCGGTAATCATTCACAGACAACTGTTTCTTCTCCAAATGAGATAAATAAGTTTGCGGACGAACTGATTTAATTTTCCATCTGAACTCAACCTCATTAGTTAAAATTCGCAATGCAGACAGTATAAGAACTGCTACAGGTAAATTCATCCACATTGATGTACTTGTATCTGCATCAATTAACAAAAGCAGAACAAAACAGGGAAAAAATTACTTACAACCAATTCCTATAGCAGAAATCAAACCACATTAACGCAAAACAAAAATAGAAAACCCTAAATTAACCAATTAACAGAAATTAAAAATCCAAATGTTCAATTAATTCCAATAAAACGAAAATTGTCCAAAAAAAAAAACAATTCCAAGAAACTTAATTACAGAAGTGAAGTAAAATCAAAGAATTCACCAATAAACATATTCAAAAAAAACCAATAAAAAAAAAAAAAAAAAAACACGAACATAAACCAAAGAACTGCTACTGAAATCTTCTTATTAGTTAACTTACGAGACAAGAAGTAAGTGACGGCAAAGATTGCTATGACCCACCAAACTGTCCGTACTTTGGCTTCGTCGATCAGATCCTGTATCGTCTCCATCGGCTTCATTTTTTTTCACCTTTTTCTTTGATTTTCTTTCTCTTCGTATTATCTCCGATTTTTTTCCAATTCGGGGAATTCAAGTCAATTTCTTGAATTCCCAGAATCTTTATTAAAATGGAAGAAAATTCGACACCGGAGAAGAAACAGAAAATAATTGAGTATTTTTCATATATATATATATATATATATTCTCTTGGATCAGCTTCAGCAAGTGTTTACTTTAGACGTGAAAAGAAAAAAAAGAAAGAGATAATAAAGACGGGGGAAAACAGAAGAGCTGTCAACGGGTCGAGTTGGAATATAATGAAATGGTTAAAATTTTCTCCAAGTCCCTATACTTTTTGTGAATTTAAAATTTAGTCCTTATTTTTATTTTGAAGAATTTAATTTTTTTTTTAATTTTAAAATGCAAGTTTAATTATTAATATTATTAAGATTGCTTTATTCAAAAAAAAAATTGTCACACAATTTATTAAGCAAATTTTTTTATTTAAAAATGTCACACTAATGAATTTAATGAAAAAATTTAGCTAGAGATAACAATTTGGTTTGAAATTTAAAATTTAAAAAGTAAAAAAATTAAATTCATTGAAATAAAAGCATGAGATTAAATTAAAAATGTGTGAAAATATAGGGACTTAGAGCATATTTAACCTAATGAAAATTTATAAAAATTTATATAAAAAAATATTTGATAAGTGAATAGTAAAAAAATGTAACATTCAGGTGCTTTGACCCAATGTTCAGGTTGAGTATGAGGGTGTTACAACAGTGAATAAAGCCTTACCAGTTTGAAAAATGTCTTACGGTTTATGGGAATAATGGGGTAATTTGACGTTGACTGAAAAACCTTTTACGTTGATCATCCCATTTTACATGAAACAAACATCGAAAAAGGCTGAAAATATTTTCCGTAAAAGCTTTTACGTTATAAACAAATGGAGCCTATGTTTAACTCTCTCAAGAATCTTCGTATTCTCCTAATATTTAAAATTTACTCTTTATATTGTCTAACATTCATTTAATTTTAGGGAAATTATACCATTAGTCATTTAATTATAGGTAGATTTTTATTTTGGTCAGTTAACTAGAATAAGTTACAATTTGGTCACTAAATTTTAATCCTCAATTTTTATACTTTCTTTTAAATTGACCCTAATGACATATAAAATGATGAAAAAAACTGAAATTCATTTTAAAAATTTAGAAAATTATAAAATTAAAAGTAAATAAAATTTTCAAAAATAAAAACAGTGGGAGAAAATGAGGGAAAATTGTTTTTAAACCTTCTAAATTTTCTCTATATATTATCTGTATAAAAATATTCAATACTCGTTCTTTAAAAAAACATAGAAAAAATAAAAACATTAGCCAAAATTATTGGTTCTTTAATATTTACCTCTTCAATTTCTTGACAGAGCTTTTTTGTTATAATAAAAGAAATATTTTCTAATATAATTTGTTTTACAATTTCGGTTTTGAAAAATAATTTAAATGAATTGAAATTTTGAATCGAGTTTGAAAAAGAAAACTTTGTGGTATATTTTGTATTTTTGGCTAAAAATATGACATCATAATCTATTTCACAAGCCTCTGTAATATTGGTTCCCGATGTTCTTCAAGAGCATAGAACTTGACTTAAAGATATTACTAGTTTGGTTTCAAAAAACATTGACGGAGCATGTGATGAGCTAACTTTTTTGGTTTCGTTACTATTGGATTCTATTGAATGATATTTTTTTTTTTCATACATATTAGTTCTTCAACAACAACATTTTCGAGATTTTATTTTCTAAAATTTTTATATAGAACTTCTATTTTTAATAATTTTGAGTTTTTTGAATAACTTTTTATAAAGAATCAAGGTCAAATTGATGGAAAATATAAAAAGCTAAGGACTAAAATTGTTATTATATCAACTAAAAAGGTACCACTTAATAGTCAAGTGACAAAAAAACAATTTTGAAAATTTTAATGACTAAATTTTTTTTAATTAAGTGACTAAAATAAAAACTTACCCATCATTCAATGACTAACTGTGTAGTTTACTTTAATTTTAAATTTTAATCTCTATGTAACCATTTTTTTAATTATACTCGGATATCATTTTTATATAAAGCCTGCTACTCTTTTTTCCAACCCCACCATTGATTCTAACAACATCGACTTTAAAATCGAGTATTTCAACAGCAAAAAAACATAATGTTTTAGTTCAAATTTTATTCACAGCCCTCAGTAATCTTTAGTGATTCATACATCAGATGTACAAAATATAACCATCCATCATTCCAATATACGTACTGAAATGCTCCAACCTACACTCCAAAATAGTAGCACCAATGTGCTCCATCCTACAGTCCAAAATGAAATACACCAAAGCAAGGGCGAAGCCAGAACAATTTTTTAAGGGCGGATGAAATTTTAATTTTTTATACCCTATATCTTTATAATTTTTAAAGGATTAAATTAAATTTTTATAATTTTAGGGGGCCAAAGTGTAATTTAACCTTTACTAATTTAAAATATTTAAAAAATCTCAATGGCCTAAATGGAAATTTTACATTTTAGGGAGGCCGGGGGTCCCTGCCAGCCCCCAAGATTCGCCACGGCACCAAAGTGCTCCAACCTACATTCCAATATAGTCTCCACACTTGAAATACTTGATTTTAAAGTCGAGGTTATTAGAAACGATGGTGGGGCTGGAAAAAAGAGCAACAGGCTCCGCCAAAGATACTGAAACAACGTTGTTGTAGTGTTTGGTGTACTATAGTGGGATTTTAGAATGGTTAAAGAGAGCAAAGAAGAAGAAGGGACTTGGATGTAAATATTGGGTTTTAATATGGGTTTTTGATAGGGATTTAGGGGATTAACTTAAAAATTTTGTAATTTTTAAAGGGACTAAAAGAACAATTTTTATTTTTATTTTGCAACTCGAGTCAACAATCCGTTTAGGGTTTAACGGCTAAGTGACCATTTTGGTCAATTTTTCTAACGGTAGTGATTAAATTGACAAAAAAAATTTCAGAGTGACCAAAATAGGAATAACGTTATTTAAAGTGACATCTGTTAGTAATATAGACTCAACTTAGTTAGTTAGTTAGCAGCAGTTAGATTGTTAGTTAAAATCCTGCTCTTTCACATGTTGTACGTAGTATAAAACCATGCATTTGCATGGTAGAAAAAAGATAATAAATGCAGTTTACACACATTCTTTTCTACATGGTATGTAAAACTTTGTTTTCTTGTATTTTCTTGCTTTCCAATCACTTTGATTTCTTTGATTTTTATCAGTTTCTTTCCTTCTAGTCCATATTATCTTCATCCAAATGAAAATCCAGCCTTAATTTTGGTTTCCCCTGCCTTATCAAGCTCGAATTATCATTCTTGGTCTCGAGCATCTTCCATCTCCAAGTTTAATTCAGACGTAGCTCGCTTCTTTTTGGGTGTGAAACTGGCACTTTTATCTAAGAACAATCTTCAATTTGTCGATGGTACGATCACAGTTCCGATTAAAACGGATCCCCTTTGTCTAGCTTGGGAGAGGTGCAACACTATGGTGATTTCTTGGTTGCATCACTCCATCTCGCCATCAATCATGAATAGCATTCTTTGGCTTGATTTTGCTTACGAGGTTTGGCGTGATCTCCGTGAACTTTTTTTTAGGGAGACATTTTTCGCATCTCTGATCTCCAAGAAGAAATTTCTTCTTTCAAGCAAGATGATCGCTCGGTTACTGACTATTTTACTAAGTTAAAGATGCTCTGGGACGAATTGTTGAATTTTCGACCCCTTCCTGTTTGTTCTTGTCACACATCTTGTTCATATGGTGTTTTTACTACTCTCCAGAAGTACCATGATAACGATTATGTCATTCGTTTTCTAAAGGGCCTTCATGATCGGTTTGCTGGTGTTCGCTCTCAAATTATGCTTATTGATCCATTTCCTACGATAAATAAAGCCTTTTTTATGGTCATTCAACAGGAACGACATCTTAATATTGGATCTTCTCAAGTATTTGTTAGTAACACAACGCGCCAATACTATTCTTCCAAGAAATCTCAGGTGAAATCCTCTACTGATTCACGTCAATGTACCTTCTGTGGCAAATCTAGGCATACTATTGAAACATGTTATGAGAAGCATGGTTATCCACCTGGTTATAAGTCTCGTGGTCGGAATGCTCGTGCGCAGAATGTATTTGATGATGATGCTGCACAATCTCTGTACCCTTCACAACCTGTTGCTCCCATGTCACCTGATCCTTGCGTTAATTTGACACAAGAACAGTTACAACAGTTGCTCGCATTGCTTCTATCTTCAAATTCTCCCTCCCCACCTCATATTACCAACACTGCCTCTTCTTTACACCAAACTACTTCTCCATCTGCAGGTAACTCATTTTCTTTTTGATCCCACTATTGGATTATAGACACTTGTGCTACTGACCATATTACACATTCTTTGTCTTTGTTTGATTTTTTTACTCCTATTCAACCTGCGCATATAACCCTACCTAATGGCACCAAGGTTTGTGCTCGATTTTCTGGCACAATTATTTTCAGTGATAGCCTTCATCTAACAAATGTCCTTTATGTTCCTCATTTTGCTTTCAATCTCCTATCCGTTACCAAACTTACTGCTACTTTGCCTTGGTTCATTCACTTTTTATAAAACTTATTGTTCCCTGCAAGCCCTTCCCTCTTTGAAGATGATTGGTACAGCTAAAGTTTTCCATGGCCTTTACATTTTGGACACACCAGCTCAAACTTTCTCCATTACTGTTCCAACTGTCCTGACAGCAGCCACTACTTCTTCCTATCTTTGGCACCGTCATCTTGGTCACCCTGATTCAAGACTAAAATTACTTCCTTTTTATATTCCTTCATTGTCAATTGCAAATACTTCAGATTGTAAAGCTTGTCCTTTGGCTAAACAAAAGAAACTTTTTTTTCCTGCAAGTACTTCTATTTCAAATTAATGTTTTGACCTTGTTCATGTTGATATTTGGGGTCCAACTAATGTTGTTTCTCTTACTGGTCATCGATATTTCCTAACCATTGTTGATGACTTCAGTTGTTTTACTTGGATCATTCTTTTGAAAACAAAATCCGAGGCTCGTACTCATATTCAGAACTTTTATACACTTATTGAAACTCAATTTTCCTCAAAAATTAAAGTCTTTCGAACCGATAATGGCCTTGAATTTGATATTGCAACATTTTATGCTTCTAAGGGAATCATTCATCAAACTTCTTGTGTTGAAACCCCAAAATAGAATGGTCTTGTTGAACGAAAACATCAACATATTCTTAATGTTTCACGAGCACTTTTGTTTCATTCTAACTTACCTAGGCATTTTTGGGGCCATGCTGTTCTTCATGCTATATTTCTTATTAATCGTACCCCAATACCTCTTTTAAACAACCTTACTCCTTTTGACAAGCTTTACCGAGTCAAACCTGATTTTCAGTCTTTGCGAGTGTTTGGTTGTTTTAGTTTTGCTACAACCCTTACTGCTCATCGTCACAAATTTGACCCTCGGGCTCGAGCATGCATTTTCCTTGAGTTTCAACCTAATGTTAAAGGTTACGTTCTTTTTTATCTCTTGTCCCATGTTCTTTTTGTTTCCAGGAATGTCATTTTTCATGAGACCACTTTTCCTTTTTCACATCAACCGTTTTATTCCTCCATCCCAATGTTGAATTTCAATCCTTCCACCACTTATGACTCGCCTTCTCCACACGAAGATTTTCCATTTTCTCAACCTACAGTTACACCTACTCCTCCCATTCAATCTTCCAGGCCATCTCGTACCTGAAAACCACGTTCCTATTTAGACCAATATCACTGTTCTTTCAACAAGGCTGTTATCAATCATCTTCGATGTTCAACGCCTTTATCCAATTTTTCCTCAACTCATTTACATTTCCCCCTTGCCATTAGTGCTTCTTCTGTCCCAATTACATATTTACAAGCCAGTAAACATTCTCATTGGCGACAAGTAATGCAAGCTGAAATTTCTGCTCTTGAACAAAATAACACCTGGATCATTATGGATTTACCTCCGTGCAAGATCGCAATCGATTGTAAATGGGTTTATCGGATAAAACATAGAGCTGATGGTTCCACTGAAAGATACAAGGCTCGTTTGGTTGCAAAGGGGTTTACCCAAACCGAGGGTGTTGATTATTTCGATACCTTTTCACCTGTGGCCAAGATCATAACTGTTCGTTTGTTACTTGCTGTTGCTGCCTCAAAGAATTGGTATTTGCATCAGCTTGACGTTAACAATGCTTTTCTGCAAGGGGATTTACATGAAGAAGTTTACATGGCTTTACCTCCTGGTTTTGCTTCATCAATGCCAACGAAGGTCCGCAAAGTTACGTAAATCCCTATACGGCCTCAAACAAGCAAGTAGACAGTGGTTCTCTAAGCTCACCTTTGCTCTCCTTCACTTGGTTATGTTCAATCCAATTTCTGATTTCTCCTTGTTTGTTAAAAAGGGTGTTGTTTCTTTCACTGTTTTGCTCGTTTACGTTGACGATGTCATCTTGGCTGGTGATACCTTGGATGAAATAGTAAGGATTAAAGCTTTTCTGGATTCTACATTTCGTATCAAGGACTTGGGTGTCTTAAAATATTTTCTTGGCCTTGAGGTTGCTCGTAGCTCAGATAGGATTCATCTTTGCCAATAAAAATATGCTCTCGACATCTTGTCTGACTTTGGTTTCTCAGATTGCAAGCCTGTCAAAACTCCAATGACTGCCAAACTTCCTCGTGATGCTTCTTCAGACTTACTTCCTGATAATACTCTCTTCCGCAAATTAATTGGCCGACTGTTGTATTTGGTTTCTACTAGACCTGATATTGCTTTTGCAATTCAACAATTAAGTCAGTTTTTGGACCACCCTACAGTCACTCACTTACAAGCTGCTCATCGTGTTCTTTGTTACTTGAATGGCTGCCCTGCTTCTGGCCTCTTCTTTTCTGCCTCCTCATCGTCTGTTTTAAAAGCTTTTAGTGATGCTGACTGGGCTGGCTGCCCTTTAACACAACGATCTATCACAGGCTATTGTTTGTTTTATGGTGATTCTCTTATTAGTTGGAAGGCCAAGAAACAAACTACTGTATCCCGATCTTCCTCAAAAGTGAAATATCGAGCGCTTGCCTCCACTGCTTGTGAAGTACAGTGGCTTCGGTTCTTTTTGCATGATTTGCACATGCCTTTTTCTGCTCCTACTGCCTTGTTTTGTGATAACAATTCTGCTCTTCAGCTCGCTGCCAACCCGACATTTCATGAACGTACCAAGCATATAGAAATTGATTGTCACCTTGTTCGTGAGAAAGTTCAATCCGGTGTCATCAAATTGCTCCCTTGTTCTTCCAAGGATCAACTTGCTGATATTTTTACCAAGCCTCTTGCTGATGTTCCTTTTCAGACTTTATTGTCCAAGCTGGGATTGATTTCTATACACTCTCCAGCTTGAGGGGGGCTGTTAGTAATATAGACTCAACTTAGTTAGTTAGTTAGCAGCAGTTAGACTATTAGTTAAAATTCTGCTCTTTCACATGCTGTATGTAGTATAAAACCATGTATTTGCATGGTAGAAAAAAGATAATAAATGCAGTTTACACGTATTCTTTTCAACAACATCCAGTGTACTTTATCCTATATTTAAATTTAAAGTGATTCAGTATGTAATTAGAAATGAACAAATGAATAAAATAAAGGGATAAAAGCAATATTTAGTCTCTAAACTTTTTTTTAAAAATTTGGTCCCTAAACTTCTTTTTTTTCTACATTAATCTCAGAACTTAGTAACTTTTCCTAATTTGACCCCTAAATTTGGATTCTGTTGAGGTGTGCAGCTAATTTTTTTTAAAAGATTATATAAAATCTAAAAAATAGAAAAATGAAAAAAAAAAGTATCTCTTTTAAAAAAATTAAATGATGATATGATACAATCTCAAAGTATCACATCATAATACTTTAACAGAATTTGAGTTGAGGGACCAAAACTGAAAATAATGCCAAATTCTTCGACTAGTGAGGATAAAAAAATTCAAAGACCAAGGTGAAAAAAATTACCAAATCCAGGGACTAAAATTATTTTATCCATAAAATAAATATCTCTATAAATAAGTATTTTTTTTTTTTTTTTTTGCAATTTACTTGGTAAGTATAAACGAGATTTATGCTATTCTTTTCTCTCTCATTTTTTCAAATTTTATTCCTTAAAGCATATTGTTTTCCCACTTTGTTCCTTAATTTTTTTTACCCACTTTAATCCCTAACATTACTAGATGTTCTCGGTTTAATCCCTAATTTTATTAGACATTCCAGATTCAATCTTTTGGACATTAAAAAACTTGATTGGGATATCCAACCAAGCATAAATTACCATGTGTCATACAAAGGCAAATCCAATCAACAATTCATTAATAAGATATCAGTTGAGTGACCATTTTGAACAATTGTTCTAATTATAGTGACTAAATTAATAAAAAATTAGAATAGCTAAAATAGGAACGATACTATTTTAGAGTGACTAATGGGATAGTTTACCCTAAAATCTATAATATGCATATATAATAAATTATCTGTGAGAGAGTAAAAAAATATTTGGAATAATTAAAAAAATTAAATTTTTTTTTATCGATTGAGTCTTAGTTCGACTGGTATTAACATTATTGCTTGTGTAAGAGGATATGTGTTTGAGTGCATTGAAACGTGTTTATTCTTCTATTTAAGGGTTGAGGAGGAATTATGGATAGTTCTAGGCATTTTTTATTAAAAAATTTATTTTTCATTATTAAAATAAATTGGAAAAAAAATCTACCAATTATAAATTCCGATTGATCAAATTATAACACAATATCCACTTGGTAGCATATAATTGGTCGGATATCCCAATTATTAGTCTTTAACATTACTGGAATGCCTAATAACGTTAGGAACTGAAATGAGCAAGAAAAAAAATTTTAAAGACAAAATAAAGAAAATGATATATTTCAAGGATTAAAATGTGAAATAAACCTTTCAAATTTAAGTAGGATAAGGGTCCTTTAAAAATAGGGGTGGGGTTGGGCTGATGGGTTTGCGGGAGGTGACGACCACGTTCAAAGCAGGGCAGGAGTGATCTGCACGAAGAAACAAAGTAGAACAAAAATAATCAAAATTCAAAAGTGAATCGTGCAAATGTTGGATCAACTCACCTTATTTGCTGCATACATACACTCAATTGATGAATAAAGTTTTCTTTAATGTACGACGGATGAGTTCCAAACGATGATTCAACGATCAGTATGATATATCAATACTTATCTTTAAGTAGAAAAACATACATTAGATCTAAATTAATCTGACAGTTAATGTTGGAGATCGGAGAAGAAAGTTGTTTAGATTTTAGTTCGCGGATTCATAATTTGCAAAGTTGTTTTATGAAAAAAAATGAGTTGTAGAAGAGAAGGGGAAGGAAAATTTTCAATTGATGCAGGCGATGCAAATAGAGAATGAATACAATAACGATTTTAACAACACCAATGACTAAAATAAAAACTTTTGAATAATTCAATAGTAAATAATTTAGTGATATTAGATTCAATCTTCTACCTAACAAACCTACCGCTATATTTGTGAGTCATTATAATTATAATTATGTAGGTGTTTTGATATGATATATGTATGGGCACTATGTGTTTCACTGTGTGATATCTATATAATAAAATTATAATTTTATAAAGTTTTTAATTGAGTTGATGTTACGGATTAATCGAGAATTAACTCAATTAGAAGAAAAAATATATTTTCTTTACAAAGTAAATTATATTATTTTGAGGGTATTTTTGTAACTTTATATATTTTATATAAAAATAGAAATTTATGTACACATAATAGGATCTGAACCATGCCTAGTTAATTTTTACTATTGATACTTTACCATTTAATCATAGCCGCATTTGTTATTTACATTAATTTTTTTGTAAATATATTTGTCACATAATTTTATAGTTTTATATATTTTTTTAATTTTTTTTACAATTTTTAAAAATTCTAACATATTTTTAATTTTTAAAAAATATATATATTTATATATTTATATTTTTTGATGATTACATCATTATGGCATCAACATATGACATGTGGCGATTTATGATTGGTTAGATATCCCAACTAATTATTTTTAATATTAAGAGGACTGAAGAAACTGAATTAAAAACGTCTGATAATATTAAAAACTAAAGTGGGTCAAAAAAAACTTTAAAGTATCAAAGTGAAAAAAATAATATATTTTAGGGACTAAAGTGTATATTAAACAAAACAAATAAAAATGAGATTTTCAAAGTTATTTTTCCCTGCAAGCCCTTCCCTCTTTGAAGATGATTGGTACAGCTAAAGTTTTCCATGGCCTTTACATTTTGGACACACCAGCTCAAACTTTCTCTATTACTGTTCCAACTGTCCTGACAGCAGCCACTACTTCTTCCTATCTTTGGCACCGTCATCTTGGTCACCCTTCTGATTCAAGACTAAAATTACTTCCTTTTTATATTCCTTCCTTGTCAATTGCAAATACTTCAGATTGTAAAGCTTGTCCTTTGGCTAAACAAAAGAAACTTTCTTTTCCTGCAAGTACTTCTATTTCAAATAAATGTTTTGACCTTGTTCATGTTGATATTTGGGGTCCAACTAATGTTGTTTCTCTTACTGGTCATCGATATTTCCTAACCATTGTTGATGACTTCAGTTGTTTTACTTGGATCATTCTTTTGAAAACAAAATCCGAGGCTCGTACTCATATTCAGAACTTTTATACACTTATTGAGACTCAATTTTCCTCAAAAATTAAAGTCTTTCGAACCGGTAATGGCCTTGAATTTGATATTGCAACATTTTATGCTTCTAAGGGAATCATTCATCAAACTTCTTGTGTTGAAACCCCACAATAGAATGGTCTTGTTGAACGAAAACATCAACATATTCTTAATGTTTCACGAGCACTTTTGTTTCATTCTAACTTACCTAGGCATTTTTGGGGCCATCTTTGTTCTTCATCTTTGTATTTCTTATTAATCGTACTCCCAATACCTCTTTTAAACAACCTTACTCCTTTTGACAACCTTTACCGAGTCAAACCTGATTTTCAGTCTTTGCGAGTGTTTGGTTGTTTTAGTTTTGCTACAACCCTTACTGCTCATCGTCACAAATTTGACCCTCGGGCTCGAGCATGCATTTTCCTTGAGTTTCAACCTAATGTTAAAGGTTACGTTCTTTTTTATCTCTTGTCCCATGTTCTTTTTGTTTCCAGGAATGTCATTTTTCATGAGACCACTTTTCCTTTTTCACATCAACCGTTTTATTCCTCCATCCCAATGTTGAATTTCAATCCTTCCACCACTTATGACTCGCCTTCTCCACACGAAGTTTTTCCATTTTCTCAACCCACAGTTACACCTACTCCTCCCATTCAATCTTCCAGGCCATCTCGTACCTGAAAACCACGTTCCTATTTAGACCAATATCACTGTTCTTTCAACAAGGCTGTTATCAATCATCTTCGATGTTCAATGCCTTTATCCAATTTTTCCTCAACTCATTTACATTTCACCCTTGCCACTAGTGCTTCTTCTGTCCCAATTACATATTTACAAGCCAGTAAACATTCTCATTGGCGAGAAGTAATGCAAGCTGAAATTTCTGCTCTTGAACAAAATAACATCTGGATCATTATGGATTTACCTCCAGGCAAGACTGCAATCGATTGTAAATGGGTTTATCGGATAAAACATAGAGCTGATGGTTCCACTGAAAGATACAAGGCTCGTTTGGTTGCAAAGGGGTTTACCCAAACCGAGGGTGTTGATTATTTCGATACCTTTTCACCTGTGGCCAAGATCACAACTGTTCGTTTGTTACTTGCTGTTGCTGCCTCAAAGAATTGGTATTTGCATCAGATTGACGTTAACAATGCTTTTCTGCAAGGGGATTTACATGAAGAAGTTTACATGGCTTTACCTCCTGGTTTTGCTTCATCAATGCCAACGAAGGTCTGCAAGTTACAGAAATCCCTATACGGCCTCAAACAAGCAAGTAGACAGTGGTTCTCTAAGCTCACCTTTGCTCTCCTTCACTTGGTTATGTTCAATCCAATTTCTGATTTCTCCTTGTTTGTTAAAAAGGATGTTGTTTCTTTCACTGTTTTGCTCGTTTACGTTGACGATGTCATCTTGATTTCTCCTTGTTTGTTAAACACTTTACCCCTTTACTTATAACTCAAATTTTGATTAATTTTTATATAAATATAATTTCAATATTATTTGATTGTGTGTTGATGTGTTTCTATCATGATACTTGATTTTTATTTTCACAAACCTAAAATGTTGTTGTCGAAACCATTTTTATTTAAAAAACCATTTTTATTTAAAAAAATGGAGATCGACTTAAAAATAAAAATGGGAGTCGCCACCGATCTTTTTTCGTTTAGGTGTGATTAGATCACCTTATAAAACATTTTTATTTCAAAACATTAATTTCGGCCAACAAAATTCAAGACAACAGGTTCGGGAGTCGGTTACATACGAGGAAGGATTAGCACCCTCGTAACGCCCAAAATTGGTACCGAATTTGATTAGTCATTGCCCTAATGTCGAAAATTCGAAAAGATTTGAAAAAATGATTTCTTTAAAAATTTGAACAATTTGAATTGGAATTGGAGTTTCCTTTGTTCCGAAAGCATATAAACATCACATCCAGCACGTTAGGATGTGATGTTTTAAACCCTCGTATCCAAAACCGTCTTATGATTTACAAAATTCATTAAAAGGATATTTAGTTATTTGGACGAACGAAAAACCGAAACCCAGCGCGTTAGGGCACAATTCCTCGAACTTCCAAACACGAAACATTGCCTTGTTTTCTGAAATCCTTATCCCGAGATAACAAATCGTCATATCCAATGAGTTAGGACACGACAATTTTGAATTCTCGGAAATAAGTCTTTTTTAAAAAAAAAGAAAGAAAGTAACAAGTTCTTTGGACTCGAAGAGAAAACTCGAAACCCAGTAAGTTAGGGTACGATTTCTTTCGAACTTTAGAACGCAGAGTATTTGCTTATTTTGAAAATCGAATAACATGTGATGTGATTTTATAATAAAATGGGGAATGAATTATAATACACATGCATAATAGAGTGAAATGAGAGAAACAAATATAAATTACAATAATATATAAAAATTAAAACGAATAATCTATATAAAATAATAATTAAAAAAGGATGACAAAATAAAAACGAAAACAAAGGATAATAATAAATAAAAAAACAAACAGATACTATGTACAATAAAAAAATAATAGTAATAATAAATTATAATGGAAATATATTAATAAATAAATAATATTAGCAATTATAAAATAATAATAATAATGAAAATAATAATAAGAGTAATAGAAAAATAAAAATAGTATTAATAATAATAAAATAATGTAAGTATATTAAAATTAATAGTAATAATAATATAAAAAAATAATAGTAGTAGTACAATGAGAATATATTAATAATAATAAAAATAATAATATATGTTAATGTACAAATAATAGTAAAAATAAAAACAACAATAATGAAAATAGTAAATACTAAAATAATAATAATGATAATAACAATACTAATAATAATAAATATAGCTATAGTAATAATAATATATAAAAAAATAATGGTCATAATAAAAATAATGATAATAAATACAAATGAATATAATGATAATTATAAAGTTAAAAAATAAAATGATAGTGATAATAATATTAAAGTAATAATTATAATAGACAAATAATAATAGTATTAATAGTGATAATAAAAAAAATTAATAATGAAGTAACAAAAACTACAAAAGAAAATAAAAAAAAAGATGAAATTGAACTTGAAATAAAAATTTGGGGCAAAATCGAAAATAAAATTAAAAGGAGGGACCGACTAGAACACGCTAGTAACCAGGAGGGGCTAAAAGGGAAAATATCCCTGCCCTACAAAACGGCGTCGTTCGAATAAGGGCCTAGTTGGAATAAAAATGAAATATAGGGCCAAATTAAAAATAAACAAAACGTGATTATAAATCAATAAAAAAGCGGAAGGACCAGGGCTGTAATTAGCCCATTTTTAGACAAAACACGCGGACCCCAGGTGGATCGGGTCGGTTAGTCCGACCCATCTCAAAACGACGTCGTTTTAGCGTTAAACGCCTCAGGTTGAAACGACGCCATTTCTTCCCTCCTATATAAGCAAAAAAATTTTAAAAAATTTCATTTTCCTTCTCCAGCAGAAAAAAAATTGAGAGCCTTCAAATGCTCTCCCCCAGTGAGATTTTCGGCAGGCTCCGGCGAGGCTCCGACCACCGTCCGCCACCGTCGTCGGCCACCGCATAAGTTTTTTTTTAATGTATTTTAGATACGTTATATATATGATAATATATATATATAAGTATTCGAAAATGGAAGAAAAAAAATAAAAATAAAAACGAAACCTTTGGTGATTTTTGTCTGTTTTATATTGAATTTCTATATATCTGCCTGTATATTTTGTGTGAATTCCCCCTTACAAATTATTGGGGTTTTTATAACTCAAAATAAAAAAAGAATACAGAGATTCTGCCATTTTTTGTGTTGTTTCTTCCCTTTCTTGTACAGGAGAGGTGAGGATTCTAGCGGTGACTAGGCGCGAATTGCGGCATGAAGAGAGGCATGGTGGCTGCGAGGAGCTGATTGCGGCGCTAAGGGGCTGGGTGCGAGGTTCGCGGCGCGATGTTTCCCTAGGGTTTTAAACCCTTGTTTTCGACTTTGGTTCTAGGCCTTTTGAGTGTGTATATAATGATTCGATTTATACCCTAATCAGAACAGTGGTTTCGGGACCACAAATCCGAGTCCGTATAATATTTTAATATTATATTCTGTGCTGTTGATATGTGGTTTAGCATGTGTTAAATTTTTGTAAGTTAAATTGTCTGTTCGTGTGTTTAAATTGCAAAAGGACGAAATTGCATTGAATGTGAAAGTTACATGCCATTTGTTAAAGTATTAATTTGATGTGGCTTTGTAAAAGTGAGGGCCTTATGTGGCAATTTGGCCTAAATATTAGATAGTGGACGGCAATGTGTAAACACATTATGTTTATATATGATTATTTTATATGTTTTGATAAATATATATGTATTTTATATTAGATATTAATATGTTATAATAAAAGATATTTAAGTGGGTGGTTTCATTTTATCACCTTTTGGCCGAAACCATAAAAGAAAAAGAAAGAAAAATTGAGCTAGGTATTCGGTCTTTCAAGCTTGAATTCAAGGTTAGTTTTCGATCCGTTTTTGATAATTTCTACGTTTTTGTAATCGTTGTTTCGAGAGCTTTAAAACCCATGTCTCAATTTAATGAATTGATGATGTTTGTGTGATATGCCATTGATGATTTGTTAAGCTTTATGATGTTTTGTGGTGTTAAATGATATATATGTAATTGATGAACATTCTTTGTTCTGGAATTTTTGATGAATTTAGCTAAATAGGGCTAAATTGAGAAAATGGCAAATTGAGGGACTAATTTGTGAATTTGATAAAAAATGTGGGCTAGTATGTGATGTAGGTATATTCGGCTAAACATGTATATGTGTGAATTTTGTGAATTTGATGTTTTGAGAAAAATGGACTAAATTGTCTAAATGTGAAAATGTGAGGGTTAAATTGTAAATCGCCCAAAATATGTGTGTATGATTGAATTGAATGAAATAGTGAATAAAAGGGTTAATTCTGAATATGTTTAGATCAAGAACCGAGGAAAATGGACTTAGGTCGCGGGAAAGCAAAAGTAATCGAGTAGCCGTTTTCATTTCGATAAACCGAATCTGAGGTAAGTCACTATACAAATAAATGTATATGTAAGTATTTGTAAATGTTCATATGATTAATGATGATAATAAATGCTTATGTGAGGTTATGTATTTGAATTCCGAGATAAGTCCGATATAGTGACTAAGTCCGAGAAGCCCCGTACGAACCTAGGAATAGATAGGATTGGCTAGGTCACGTCATAGTTATATGTTCTGTTTTTATCATGTAAGACCACGTCTAGGACGTTGGCGTTGATTTGAGATTCGTGTAAGACCCTGTCCAGGACAGTGGCATCGATATCTGATTATGTGTAAGACCACGTCTGGGACGTTGGCATCAATATAAGCTTTATGTATAAGACCACGTCTGGGACGTTGGCATCATTATGATCCTTACGTGTAAGACCATGTCTGGGACATTGGCATCGTTCTGATTCGTATAAGACCCTGTCTGGGATAGTGGCATCGCTATCTGAGTGCATGTAAGACCTCGTTTGGGACGATGGCATTGTACAACCATTCCAAGCTTTCTGGGTATCCTATTAGGTTCCTTACGGTTCAACGGGAAAGTTTGTGATACGAATTACAAATCTGAGCTATGAACAATTATGTGATATTAAATTCGATTCAGGTACGTTGATCATACACTGGTTGTGTATATAAGGTAAGCATCTAAGTGATCTTACTATGATGAGATGTATATGGAAATTTTGATACAATAAGAATTGTTTTGACTAGATGAGCTATATGTTTATATGATTCTTGAATGGTGAAAATGGCTAATGTGGTTAAAATTGTATGAACCAAAGTAAATAAGTGAAAGTTAACTAAGTGATTGATATGTGCCAATGTATTTATTTGCATATATGCCTACTTTGTTAAGTTTGATTGTATATGACTTACTAAGCTTTTAAAAAGCTTACTCTGTATGTGTTTTCTCTGTTCTATAGGTCGTCAAAGCTACTGAAGGCTCGGGACCGTCAGGGATCGTCATCACACTACTAAACTTATTTTGGTACACTTTGAAAATGTATATGGCTAGATATGGCATGTATAGACTAGTTCTTGTTATAAGTTGTAAAGTGAACTTAGCCATGTGATTTGGCTAGATATGTTTTGATATATGCTTAAAGAAGTATGATATGTGAAGTTGTTTTGGCATGATTAGTAGATATATGAAATGGTGTTGAAATGGTAAGTATATAGATGATTGGTGCTTGAGCATATTTGAGATTTGATCATGCAAATTGGTATGTTTGGAATTGGTTCGAATGGTTAGATTGAATGAATATTGAATGGATTGTAGTGTGATTATCTTAGTTGACAAATATGCATGATTTACTTGGTTATTTGGTATGTTTTAATGGTCATAGGTGAATGAAATGAGATAATATATGTTGTTTATAGGTTTGATCCTTATGGGTGGCATTTTGGCCTTGGTAATGGCCTATAATGTCACACGGTTGTGGCACACGGACGTGCCTAAGACCGTGGGTGAATTGGCAGAATGTAGCCTAAAAATAACACGGCCTTAACACGGGCGTGTTTGGTGGCCTTGGTGGGAAAGTCAGTATAGGACCACGGGTAGGACACACGGCCGTGTCTGGTGGCCATGGGGACCTAGTCAGTATATAGACACGAAAGGACACACGGAGGTGTCTAGGAGCCGTGGAGGGCACACGGTCTTCTCCCACAGGCGTGTCTCCCCTGTATTTTAGAAAAGTTCAAAATTTTCATGAAATTTCATATGTGTTTCAGTTTAGTCCTGACTCGACTTCTTAACACGATTAGGGTCTCAAGGACCTGTTTAAGGGACATTATATCTGAGAATGATGATTGAATGTATGATTTTGTCTATGAATGTTTTCGATACGTTTGGTAATGCTCCTAACCTTAATCTGGTGACGGACACGGGATAGGGGTGTTACAGTGTAGGTTGGGCTAAAATGTTTTGGGTTAGTGGGTTTAATTGGGTTTCGAGTTTGGGCTATGTAAATGGACAATGGACATTATTTGGTTTATTATTTTTTATTTATTTATTTTTTGTTTTTGGATTGTGTATGAGCCCAGGCAAAATGGGTTATTACAGCTACCCCTCTTTGCTCATTGTCGTGTAACGAGGACAAAGCAAAGACTATAAAAGGACCAATTTTACCCAGTCTTGCCGAATTTTGGCCTCCTGACCCTTGTCTTCTTCAAATGGCTCCAACTCCATTGTAACTTCAACGATATTGGGACTTGCTTCAATCTGCTTCCTGTAACTTCAGGAATGCCAGATCTACTTTTTTTGATCTGCTCCACTGCAAACTCAGGGAGATAAGATCTGATGTTTTTGATCTGCTTCACTGCAACTTCAGGAAGATGAGATCTGCTATCTTCAGTCTACTCCACTGAAACTTCAGGGAGACAAGGCTGAAAGTATTTTCGATCTGCTTTCTACAACTTCAGGAAGATGAGATCTTCTGTTTTTAGTCTACTCCACTGCAACTTCAAGGAGATAAGACTAGTTGCTTCGATCTGTTTCCTGCAACTTCAGGAAGATGAGATCTTCTGTCTTCAGTCTACTCCACTACAACTTCAGGGAGACAAGGCCGAAAGTGTCTTCGATCTGCTTCCTGTAACTTCAGAAAGATGAGATCTGCTGTCTTCAGTCTACTCCACTGAACTTCAGAGAGACAAGAATGTAAGTGTCTTCGATCTGCTTCCTGCAACTTCAGGAAGATGAGATCTGTTATCTTCAGTCTACTCCACTGCAACTTCAGGGAGACAAGGCTGAAAGTGTCTTCGATTTGCTTCCTGCTACTTCAGGAAGATGAGATCTGCTGTCTTCAGTTTGCTCCGCTGCAACTTCAGGGAGACAAGGCTAAAAGTGTCTTTGATCTGCTTCCTGCAACTTCAGGAAGATGAGATCTGTTATCTTCAGTCTACTCCGCTGTAACTTCAGGGAGACAAGGCTAAAAGTGTCTCTGATCTGCTTCCTGCAACTTCAGGAAGATGAGATCTACTATTTTTAGTCTGTTCCACTCCTACTTAGTGGAGATAAGATTTGATATCTTCAGTCTGCTCCATTGCCAATACATGGAGATAAGACTTGTTGTCTTCGATCTACCCCACTCCTGCTCAGTGGAGATATGATCTTCTATGGTAAATTCAATCTTACCTACTGCAACTTTAGAGGTATAGGATTTATCATATTAATTCGCTCCACTGCAACTTCAGGGAGATGGGATTAACTGTCTTCAGTCTGTTCCACTGCAACTTCAGGTAGATAAGACTTGTGACTTTAACCTGTTCCACTGCAACTTCAGGGAGATAAGGTTAGTGGCTGCGATCTCCTTCGCTGCAAACTCAGGAAGATAAGATTTTCCATTCAATCTCGTTCCACTACTACTTAGGGTGGCAAGATTTACAATCTTCGACCAATTCCACTGCTGATCAGAGAGATATGACTAGTGAATTCACCGGTGTTGCTACACAGTCCTCTGGGGGACATATCCTGTAGACTTATAAAGATGCTATAATCGGAATGAATCTAATGCTCCTAACTAAATGTATTATGGACAACATTTGCATAACTGTAGAATGTCATAAGAATGATCCTATTTTTTAAATGTGTAATGATTAGAATGCAATGATCGAAATGAATCTAATGATCCTAACTAAATGTATTATGGACGACATTTGCATGAATGTAGAATGTCATGAGAATGATTTCCTTCTTTTTTCTCTTTTTTTTTTTGTACAACGATTAGGATACAATTATCGGAATGAATCAAATGCTCCTAATTGAAAGTGTGAGAATGATCCCTATTTAATGTTTGGGTTATCACTGATGCGCTACCATGGTTTCTCGTTCAGCTGGTATCTTTAACAGAAAATCCAAAAAAATAATCATATTTTGTTCAGCAAGCTTGTCCCGCTGTAATTTCAAAGTCCCTTCCACTGTACCTTTTAGGACATAAAGGTTGGACCTTCCACTGCAACTTTAGGGGAATATCATTTGGTTTCTTCTATCCATCCTGTTACCACTCAGAGGTATGGAATTTGTATCATCTTCAATCAATTTGATCTGTTACACCATTCCTTTGAGTGTAATGACCAGATATATGTGCCTGAAATTTGCAGGGTATCATTTTTCTTTTACAAGAACAATCCCTTTTACACTTGGGTTAACATTGCTCGTCATTTGTCAAAATGGTATCACCGACGGAATGTCTTATCCAATAAAAATCCGAAAAGATAATACTTCCAACCCTCAAGTTTGGTGAGTTCTAAACAATAGTCATATTTCAGATTCTCATATTATTTAGAAGCTTCCAAAGTAATATGCAAAACTCCTTTTATGAAAGTATTATTAGACCATTAATCTTTATTTCAATATAAAATTCTTGAAAAAGATCACAACAATGGACGAGAAAGAAATTAATCAGGAGTATAGCTCGAAACAAATAAGTTAATCAAAGATAACCAAAGCAATAAAAGAAAATTGATTTTTGTATCTTAAAAAGAATAAAGTAACCAAAGATAGCAAATTCAAAATGGGTAAGATAGAAACTAGGTGCCCCAAATATTGCAGCCTGAGCTTCTCTGTACAAACTTCTTGAGGGCCATTTTGAGTTCAATACGTGTTTAGAGGATCTAGAGTACTTTGTCAATGCCCCAAGATGTAGCATACTTCCTCATTGTTAATTCAAGCATAACAAGATTACCACATGTCCTATCTTTGATCAAAATTTGAGCCTCCCTTTTCATGTTTTCAGCTCAAAACCCCTTTGGTCTCAAAGCGCCCTTTTGGGTTTTCGCCTTGGCCTCTCTTTTTTTTTTTGAATTAGATCTCAAGGCGCCCTTTGCGAGTTTTCACCTTGGACTTTTCCTTTTTAGGTAAAATACTTCCTGTCTAAACTTGAATTCACCGAACATGCCTTTTCTACAACATAAGGTCCTTCCCAATTTGGCATCTGCTTTTCTCTGAAATCTTTTTGTAAAAGAAAGATCAAGTTTCCCTCGTGGAATTCTCTAGGATGAAACTCTTTATCGTAAGCTTGCATCATCTGACCGTGATGGATACCTTTTAACCTTTTCTTCGATTAGGTTCAACTAGCAAAAATACTTCCATTCCATAAACCAATGGGTAAGATATTGCCCCGGCAAAAGTTCTAGCTGACATTCGATATTCATAGAAGATAAATGGTAACTTCTCTATGCCAATCTTTACAAGTCTCAATCATCTTTCCTACAATCCTTGTTTTGTTTTTTTGCTGCCTTCGTTGCTCTATAATATGGCGTCTGATCTTTGAACAGATTACAAACTTTTGACGATGTCCTTTTTGGCATTCTTTGTTGTCGCCTGATCTCTCTCTCTTTTTTTTTTTTTGGAATTTGATGACTGTCAACTTTGAAACATTGGCATATGAAGCTATCCTAGTGAAGTAGACAACTATCACAATAATGAATCGATGTTGACTAAAAGCTTCTTACGATATTGGCCCCATCATATCCATGCCCCACATATGGAAAATTTGCGAAGAACTGGGGAAGGCACATGAAACTTATCTCCTTAAAGACGGCATAGTTGATACCATCCTTTTCTATGTAGATTAATAGTACCCAAACCTCATGATTAGTCCACGTCTTAGTAGCCCAGGCATGTCTTGATATGATCATGCAAAAACATCTTTGAATTATTGAAAACAACTTAATGATGTCTCGCCTTATTTCTGTGGTAAGCTAGGCTTTGATCTTCACCCATTTCCTAAGTTTGCAATGTCCTTTAACCCTATGTAAGGTAGGATCTGTTTTTCATCATGTTCTTCCTTCCTTAACAAATCAAAAGATAGGTTACAATCTCTGTCATCTTCAAAGTCCTGAGATCCCTCTAAACACATATCTTACTCGAAAGAAGACTCTAAGTCAGTAGCGGTGTTGCTCATATAATTGATATCTGGAGACCTATTGTAGGTTCAAATGATTCAAAGAATGATTATGTAACGACCTCAAAAGTATGAATATCGAAAATGAGTTACCGGGTCTTCGTTTTTAGTAAACGGACTCATAAAATATTTATTAAAAATATTTATAAAGTTAGTTATGTGTTTAATCACGTTTTAATTAAGTGAATTTAGCTCAATTAAGAGCAATTAGTAAAAAAAAGACTAAATTGAAATAGGAGTAAAAGTTGAATTATAGATTAAAAGAAATTATAAAGGACCAAAATGGCAATTAAACCATTTTTGTATAGTTGAGGCGGTGTAACGTAGAAAAATCTGAGATTTTTATGTTTAATATATATTATTATATTATTATGTAATAAAGATATTTTATGTTTTAATTATAATATATTATATTATATTGTTATTTTATATATATATGTGTGTGTGTGTGTTATAAAGAGAAAGTAAAAGAAAGAAGAACAGAAAAGAAACAAAGTATAGACGAAACAGAGAAGAAACAAGGGAGAAAGAAAGAAAAAGGGAGAATAGAGTTTTTAAAGCTTGGATATTTAATAGGTAAGTTAATTTAGTCCTTCTCTTTTAATTTTGATGCTTTATAAGTTTTAGAACAAAGTTTTGTTGAATTAAGTTGAAATTTTGAAAATTCTTAGATTTTTGAACATGAGTTATGTGGATCAAATTGATGAATTAGGGGTTTAATTGATGGAATATCTAGTTAGAAATTGATTTTAGGAACTAAATTGTGAAAATATTTGGAATTAAAGACTATTACTGAAATTCTGATTCCTAAAGGTTATGAAGTAGTTTAAAGTGATAGAATAAAGTGTTAATTGAGAAAAATCAGCTCAATTGAGAAGTTAATTGAGTAGGGACGAAATTATCATTTATTGAAAGTTTAGGGGAAAAGTGGTAATAAACAGTTTGCACTAAAATAGTTTGGACAGCAGCAGTAGACTGACTTTGAAAAATCACTAAAAATCGTAGAAGTGGAATTAGAAGTTAAGTAAGATATTAAATTAAATCTTATTGAGTCTAGCTTCTCATAGAAGAAACAGTGTAAGAAATAGATATGTAATTCATGAGATATAATGAATTTTGTGAGACTAGTTCAGAGTAATTTCGAGATCCCCAGTTCTGACTTATAAAAATCATTAAAAATTGTACAAAAATAATTTTGGGACATAATTTATATGGTTAGATTCCTTAATGAGTCTATTTTTATAATAAAGAAACTAGAACATCATTTGAATTCTGTTCAAAAAGATAATTAAATTTTAGTAAAGAGTGGTCGAGACTGTCAGACAACAGAACAGGGGTAATTTCAAAGAATAAACTGTACTTATTAGGTAAATCAAAAATTTCTAAAAATTTTATGGTAAGAAGATATATGAGTCTAGTTTCATATAAAATTTACGGATCTTAATTCAGAATTCTGTAACTCAAGATATAGATAATTTAGTGACAATGACTCAGGTAGACAGCTTTGAAAGAACTTATAAGTAAATAATAGAATTGTGTATAAAGGATGTGGAATGAAGAGGAAGAGTAGAAATTGAATAAAATTCAATTTTTTATTGTAATTTAATGTTGTAATTAATAATGTAAATCATTATTATTTCCGTAGCAAACAAGGAATTCGAGACATTGAGCAAGGAAGGAAAAGAGAAAAACAAATGAGGAGTAAAAACGAGAAATTCAGGTTAGTATTACTATAATTCAAATTTGATTGTTGGTTAAATTTTAAATTAATATATGTATATATGATAAACAAATTGAAGTAAGTATCAAGAATGAATTAAGTGATAAATATGTATTGAAATTGAATTTATTATTAGTAATTGTTGAATTTTGAGTAATATGTTTAGTAAATAGAAATAAGGTTAATATTGATATTGAATTAGATAAAACTGAATTTAATTGTGAATTGAATGAAATTGAAATGAAGTTTGAATATGTATGAGCATTTGATGATATATTGATTAGAAAGTGGAAAATGCATTGAATTGATGATATATATATAAATGAATGGAATGGAAATGTGAAAAGTGATTTGAAATTGAATCAAATTGAATTGAATGTGATTATTTGTAATGCACATGTATTGAAAGTATGAGGAAGTGATTGAGTTGAAATGTTCATGAAATGAATGAAATTATGAATATGTGCGAATATATGAATTGTATATTGATTAGAGAAGTGAATCGAATTGAATTGAATCAAAGTGAAATTATCTAAAATGTGTATTGATTAGATATTGGAAAGTGATATAAATACCCTATTAACTAGTCGGGCTGAGTCGGATATAATTGGCATGCCATAGGATTTGGAAGAGTACGGGATTTATCGGCTTTGCCGATCAGGCACTTATGTGTCGTATTTCAGGCACCTCGTGTGTCGTATTAGGCACCTCGTGTGTCGTTTCAGGCACTTATGTGTTGTATATTGATCAGGTACTATGTACCATTTTAGGCACAATGTGTCGTATTGGTGTGTTTGGGTTGGAATTTGTATATCCGCTAAGTCCGGGTCAAATTAATAGGGGTAAATAAGTGAAATGATAAATTCCGAATAAATGTGATTAAGCTATTGAAAGAAATAAGAAAGTGAAATTGTCAAATAAAATGTGAAATGAGATTTGTGATATGAAATTGAATGCATGAACCAAAGGTTCATGAAATGTTCAAAAATAAATTGTGAATTGAAATATTATATAAGATGGAGAAATGAAACTAAAGTTCACAGTTTTGCTAGAAATGATATAAATAATATAAGAAGTTAATTGAAAAGAATAATATAATTGATTATATATATATTTTGAGTGTGAATTTGATATGAGAAAATGAAATTGAGATATGAGATTTAGAATATGGACCAAAGTTGTATGAATTGAATAAAGTTTAAAGCGGTGATATAAGAAATAAACTAGTGAAATTGTTATTATTGAGATATGACTATAGAAAACACAAAATTGCAATAGAATTAATATTGAATAAAGAATAAAATCTAGTGAATTTCATATGATATGAAATGAACTAATGGAAAGAAATGTGGAAAATAATAATATTAATAAAATTCTATGAAAATTGGATAGTAAAATAATGTATAAATCTAATTAAATATAAGCCTTGAAATAATGTTTATTGTATTAGATGATTTGATTTAAAGAATGAAATAACTATTAAGTAATCGTATCATAAATTGAATGTATATAAGTTATTATATAATTTGAATTATGGTAATACCATTGAGTATACCCTTACTCAAAGATACGGTTGTTTCGTACACGGAGTTAATGAAAAGTTTGGTGTCGGTCCAAGCATCCGAGTAATCCCGACCTCGAGAGAAAATTTTGAGTAATGTCTTTTCTTAGATAATGGTGGCATGTACCTAGGTAATGAATAGGTTGAGTATATGTGCCTTATTGTTAAGAAAAAAAATTTAAAATGTTTAAAAATGTTCTAAGTATTCGAATTAGTCCCGAACCATTCCTATCGAAGATTCATATAAAGGACTATAAGATTATTTTATATTATGATTGATAATAATTGTGTATTAATTGTAAAGTTGTCTGATTGATCCGGTAGCACTCCGTAACCCTGTTCCGATGACGGGTTGGCGTTAAGGGTGTTACAGATTATTTGCATGATCATGAATGAATAAAGAATATTTGAAAGAAAGTCCAAAAATAAAAGAATCCATCTATGGAGAGAATAAAAGAATACTTGTTTAAAAAGATGCATTTTATTGAAATAAAAATTTCAAACACGAGCCTATTTCACAAAAGGATTCTTATTGCCTCTAGGCTTAAGGCAACAAGCGTTTTTTTGAATGTTACTCTAGATTAGCTCTAAAAATACAGGGATCTCTTCCACAGTCCCGTTATTCAAAACACTTCCAAGTACACAAGAGCTTGGAAACCTCGTTCCTAGGTTCCCTCTTCGCTTTTGATTTCTTCAAGGAGTCGCAACTTTCTTGTATCCTCCTTCAATTATCGCATTTATTGCCTCGTCAAAGTGATTAGGTTCAGATGAATCATCGAACTTTACAATTCCCATTTTGATGAACCTTTTGACCAACTTTTTGAACGTAGTACAGTTTTCAATTGAATGACCCGTTATTCCCGTGTGGTATTCTCATTGGGCATTCTCATTGTACCATTTTGGGAATGGAGGTGGCACAGGTTCCGAGTAGGACGGAGACACCGCATGCATATCAAAAAGATTCTGATACAACTCCTTATATGTCATCGGGATGGGAGTGAACTGGAGCTTATTTGGCCTCGTATTGGGTTCCTGCCTTGAAGAGCCTTGATAGCTAGCGGTTACAGCCCTCGGTTGGCCTACAGTTACTGATTTGGGATGCATGCTCAGGACACTCACTTCGTTTTTCTTGGGATTGATCTTTTGACACTTTCTCCCGTGTCTATCCTCCCACTCCTTACCGAGTTTTCAATCATCTCGCCAGACATTACTATATCTGAAAAGCTTACGGTGGCGCTTCCCAACATATGGTTAATGAATGGGGCTTTTAGAGTATTGATGAAAAGTATTATGGTCTCCTTTTCTAAAAGCGATGGCTGAACTTACATAGCAACCTCCCTTCATCTTTGCGCATACTGCCTGAAGCTTTCATTTGACTTCTTCTCCATGTTTTGCAAGGTGATTCTGTCAAGCGTCATGTCTATGACATGATTGTATTGCTTCATGAAGGCTTGGGCCAGATCTCTCCAAGAGCTAATCCTAGCGCGACTGAGTTGATTGTACCACCTAAACACTGCCCCCACCAAACTGTCTTAGAAACAATGAATCAAGAGTTGATCATTGTTAACATAGCCTGTCATTCATCTACAAATCATAGTAATATGGGCTTCAGGGCAGCTGGTCTCATTGTATTTCTCAAATTTTAGAATTTTGAACTTATGAGGAAGCACCAAATCTGGAACCAAGCTCAAGTCTTTAGCATCAATTCCATGATGATTATCAACATTTTCTAAAGCCTTGAACTTTTCTTTCAACCATCTGCAACGATCTTCTAACTGCCTAGAAGATTCAGTTCTTATCTTTTCCCTCTTTACTATATCCAAATCAGGTATAACAGGATTGGCTGAGTTATCTCCTGGGTTGGATCCTGAGCCAACATGGAAGTTCATGGGCGGTCTAGTATCAGCTTGCCCTTGTTGAGGCCTAATCGTGACAGATGGCCTTTGAGGATATTCTTTAGGCTGTGCATGTGGTGGGGTAAAACCCGGGGGAATACCTTCGTTCTCCTCTCTAGCAATAGCCATGGGACCTTTTCCTTTGTCCATCGCTCCGTTCAGCATCTGGGCCATTTGAACCATCATGTTCCTTTGAGCTTCAAGCATCTGGTCTCTCATTTCCTGTTGGAGCTTTACTAATTGCTCTTGCATCTGGTCTTGCATGTCTCTTTGAATTTGTTCAAGTCTTTGATCCATTTTCTTTGCCTTAACATGTGTACCGTAACGATGTTTAGTTTCTAGATTTCCCTCTTTCTCTTTTCACTCTGTTATAATTTCAACTAATTAGACTCTCTCTATGGACTTAAATGCATATGACGTGATGTAATGCAAATGCATGAATGCAAAGAAAGAGAGACGTTGATTCTGAATTCAATTCCATTAGAAAAACTTTTCTAGAAAGTAAATTTCTTTACATAAAACGAATTACATATACGGCTTCGCCCTCATATTCTAAAAAACATCAATCCCCTTCTTCGCAAAGTTCAAATCTTGCAAACTCCTAATAGATGTCTCCATTAGCTCTTTTTTGTTTGATCTGGGTCGCGACTCACTGCTCACTTATTTCCATAATGCTCGTTAGCCTTTTCAAGAAAGTCGAGACGTGGTGACTCTCGAATAGTCTTTGTCAGCTTGAATCCTCGGGCAATAAAGTCTTGTATTCTTTCACGGACTATCAGTCTTTTCTCGTTGTCTTTATTTGGACCATATTCGAACGACCGTATTATAATTCACTTTATCAAGAAATCCATGTTCTTATGAAAAACTCTTCTATTTAGCAATCAAATTTGAATCAACACATTTTTTTCTATGATATGAATGCAATGCAATCAAAACAAAAGAGAACATGTTAGCACAAAGAAATAAATAACAGAATATGGCACTTATCTGGGTGACCACTAGGGTTTAGCCTAGTTCTACCTAGGGTAAGAACTTAGGTTTTCTATATGTGGTTTAGCTCTAAAGTTGAGGTACCCGAACCAGCAGATTCCTCGATCCTCACCCATTATAGGCTCATATAGATCAAGTTCAGTTCAGGGGAATACATTTCCCCTATGGCTATGTGGAGGTGAAAACCTCACGAAAACATAGGTACGGATGCATTACGGAAGTAGTCCATTAGCCCATGCGGAGGTGAAAACCTCACGAAGGCATAGTTTCTCACTCTCACTTAAAAGGTGCGACCACTGCGGTCATGCAATGTAATGCAGAGATATTCTATAAAATTAAAACCACATATAATAAAAGGATCATAGTTTTTTAAATCGGATTTTAAAATTTAGACAAAAGGACAAGAAATAATCAATTTTACGGCTTGACTCTCTTATTAGTCCCCAGTGGAGTCGCCAAGCTGTCGAAACCATTTTTTTTTTTTAAAAGTAGAGATCTACTTAAAAACAAAAATAAGAGTCGCCACCGATCTTTTTTTGTTTAGGTGTGATCAGATCACCTTATAAAACATTTTTATTTCAAAACATTAATTTCGGCCTGCGAAATTCAAGAAAACAGGTTCGGGAGTCGGTTACGTACGAGGAAGGATTAGCACCCTCGTAATGCCCAAAATTGGTACCGGATTTGATTAGTCATTGCCCTAATGTCGAAAATTTGAAAAGATTTGAAAACATGATTTCTTTAAAAATTTGAACAATTTGAATTGGAATTAGAATTTCCTTTGTTCCGAAAGCATATAAACATCACATCCAGCACGTTAGGACGTAATGTTTTAAATCCTCGTAACCAAAATCGTCTCATGATTACAAAATTCATTAAAAGGATATTTAGTTATTTGGACGAGCGAAAAACCGAAACCCAGCGCATTAGGGCACAATTCCTCGAACTTCCAAACACGAAACATTGCCTTGTTTTCTGAAATCCTTATCCCGAGATAACAAAACGTCATATCCAATGAGTTCGAACACGACAATTTTGAATTCTCGGAAATAAGTCTTTTTTTTTAAAAAAAAGAAAGTAACAAGTTCTTTGAACTCGAAGAGAAAAATCGAAACCCAGTAAGTTAGGGTACGATTTCTTTCGAACCTTAGAACGCAGAGTATTTGCTTATTTTGAAAATCGAATAAAATGTGATGTGATTTTATAATAAAATGGGGAATGAATTATAATACACATGCATAATAGAGTGAAATGAGGGAAACAAATATAAATTACAATAATATATAAAAATTAAAACGAATAATCTATATAAAATAATAATTAAAAAAAGATGACAAAATAAAAGCGAAAACAAAGGTTAATAATAAATAAATAAACAAATAGATACTATGTACAATAATAAAACTAAAAAAAATAATAGTAATAATAAAAAATAATAAAAAAGTATATATTAATAAATAAATAAAAAATATTAGGAATTATAAAATAATAATAATAATGAAAATAATAATAAGAGTAATAGCAAAAATAAAAATAGTATTAATAATAATAAAATAATGTAAGGATATTAAAATTAATAGTAATAATAATAAAAAAATAGTAGTAGTACAATGAGAATATATTAATAATAATAAAAATAATAATATATGTTAATGTACAAATAATAGTAAAAATAAAAACAACAATAATGAAAGTAGTAATAATATACTAAAATAATAATAATGATAATAACAATACTAATAATAATAAATATAATAAATATAGCTATAGTAATAATAATATATAAAAAATGAATATAATGATAATAAATACAAATGAATATAATGATAATTATAAAGTTAAAAAATAAAATGATAGTGATAATAATATTAAAGCAATAATTATAATAGACAAATAATAATAGTATTAATAGTGATAATAAAACAAAATTAATAATGAAGTAACAAAAATTACAAAAGAAAATAAAAAAAAGGATGAATTTGAACTTGAAATAAAAATTTGGGGCGAAATCGAAAATAAAATTAAAAGGAGGGACCGATTAAAACACGCTAGTAACCAGGAGGGGCTAAAAGGGAAAATATCCCTGCCCTCCAAAACAGCGTCGTTCGAATAAGGGCCTAATTGGAATAAAAATGAAATATAGGGCCAAATTGAAAATAAACAAAATGTGATTATAAATCAATACAAAAGCGGAAAGACCATGGGTGTAATTAGCCCATTTTTAAACAAAACACGTGGACCCCAAGTGGATTGGGTCAGGTCAGTCTGACCCATCTCAAAACGACGTCGTTTTAGCGTTAAACGCCCCAGGGTGAAACGACGCCGTTTCATCCCTCCTATATAAGCAAAATTTTTTAAAAAAATTTCATTTTCCTTCTCCAGTAGAAAAAAAAATTGAGAGCCTTCAAATGCTCTCCCCCAGGGCGATTTCTGGCAGGCTCCAACCACCATCTGCCACCGTCGCCGGCCACCGCGTAAGTTTTTTTTAATGTATTTTATATATGTTATATATATGATAATATATATATAAGTATTCGAAAATGGAAGAAAAAAATAAAAATAAAAACAAAACCTTTGCTGATTTTTGTTTGTTTTGTATTGAATTTCTATATATCTGCCTGTATATTTTGTGTGAATTCCTCCCTTCATTACAAATTATTGGGGTTTTTATAAACCGAAATAAAAAAAGAATACAGAGATTCTACCATTTTTTGTGATGTTTCTTCCCTTTCTTGTGCAGGAGAGGCGAGGATTCTGGCAGTGACTGGGCGCGGATTGCGGCACGAAAAGAGGCATGGTGGCTGCGATGAGCTGATTGCGGCGTTAAGGGGCTGGGTGCGAGGCTTGCGGCGCGATGTTTCCCTAGGGTTTCAGAAACCCTTGTTTCTGACTTTGGTTCTGAGCCTTTTGGGCTCTGTAGGTTGGGCTAAAATGTTTTGGGTTAGTGGGTTTAATTGGGTTTCGGGTTTGGGCTATGTAAATGGACAATGGACATTATTTGGTTTATTATTTTTTATTTTTTTTGTTTCTGGATTGTGTATGGGCCTGGGCAAAATGGGTTATTACAGCTGTTTTAGTAAATTTCAATTGATTTTAAATTTTATTAATATGATCTATCACATAGTTAAAAAAAAATAATGATGTTGAATGATAAACTCTTTTTCCTATACTATATGCAGATTACTCTGGAAAAGTCGGAATAAATTTGTTTTGACTAATAGCCATAATTCTATACGGGAGGTTGTGGATACAGGTGTTGCATGAGCGAGGAGTTACATGGGATCGAACACCAATATAATGCATTCTATTCTAATGGTAATGGGCAGGTGTTGGTTTCCACCGGATAGAAGATGTGTTAAGCTCAACACAGATGGGGCAAGTTCATTGAATGTTTCTAATGCTTCTATAGGAAGAGTGTTTAGGGGTTTAGATGCAAATTGGTTATGTGGCTTTTTGATGGGGGTTGCTAAGGATTCAAATTTTAGAGTTGAAGCAAGAGCGATTTTAGAATGGCTGAGCATAACTTGGGAGAGGAATTTTAGACAAATAGATGTGGAGTGTGATAATGCCCTTCTAGTAGAAACTATTTTATCTGGTGGTGTCGTTAGTAGTAAAATGATGGAATTATGTCTAATTCATCAATTGCTAACCCAAAATTGGAAAGTCTAATTTCATCATATTTCGAGATCTCTAAACGAAGTTTTTGACCAAATGGTAAAATATGCTCTTAATGGTGTATCAAGATTACTCTATTTGGAAGAGCCCCAAATTCGCTACGTGATTTATTGTTGGTAAATTATGTTTCAAGTCCCTGTACTCTTTGCATATTTAGAATTTAATCTCTTTATTTTTTAGATTTAAAAATTCAAGTCTAATTGTTAATATCGTTAAAGTTAATTTGTTAAATTCGTTGGTGTAACATTTTGAAATAATAAAACTAACCACATGGTAACCATGTAATAAAAGAAATAACATTGCAATTAACTTGAATTTAACAAATGTATTTTAACAATATTAACAATTGAACTTGCATTTTTAGATCTAAAAAATAAAAAAGACTAAATTCCAAATATACAAAGAGTATAAGGACTTGTCCAATTAATTTGACCAACTCATATTCAACATAATTGTTTGTAAAAATTATTTGTTTCAATCATTATTGCTCCATTGCTTAATTTTTAGTTTAAATCTTAACTTTAAAACTTAAAACAATCATAATAAAAATTTGTTTGATATATTATATATTTAAGGTTAAAATATGCCATAAGTCTTGTACCTTTCACAAATTTGGAATTTAGTCCCTGTGCTTTACTTTTCATATTTCAAAATTTAGATTCATCTGTTAACATTGTTAATATTTTTTGGTTAAATTTGTTGGTGTGACATTTTTAAATAAAAAAAATACTCATGTGGTAGTCAGGTAACTAAAAGAATGATGTTGCGATTGACCTAAATTTAACAAAATAATTTTAACAGTATTAACAATTGAACCTGTATTTTAAAACATGATATGTAAAGGGACTAAATTCTAAATATTCGAAGAGTACATAAATTTATGGCATATTTTAACCTATATTTAACCTAAAAAAAACAAAATCCCAACCATATCAAACGGACAAGATGTAATTAGGAAAAAAAAGACTAGGTCAAATCATTACGTGTTTTTTGGACTATATTGTGCTCAAATTTGAGATTAGATCTTTATACTTTATTTTTTTACTTAATTTAGTACGCCAATGTTCATAATACCATTAGTTAGCTTGAATATTTTATTCTAATTAAAATGTTGATGAAATTTTAAAGAATTGTTAAAATCGTTATTTTTTTATTAAATTCAAGTACATTACAATGCTATTTTTAATGATATGATTATCAAGTGAGTTTTTTTTTTTTTATTTTAGAATGTCACACCAACAACTTTAACAGAAGAATTTTAACGGTATTAACAATTTGGCCTAAATTTATAAATTCAAAAAATAGATGGACTAAATTCTTAAAAAATAAAATACATGGACTAAATTTCTCATATACATATATAGAGAAAGAGAGTATAAAAACTTGAAGCATATTATAACATTTAAAATTTAACTATTTAGTCCAAAAATAGTTAACCCAATGCCTAACGTGGTTCGAAAACCAATTATTAGTTTAAATCTTAACCTTTTAAACTTTTTTAAAAAATCATAATTAAAATTTATTTGATATATATTATATATTGGTTAAAATGTGCCTATAGCTCCCGTACTTTTCGGGAATTAGGAATTTAGTTCATAAAATTGTACTTTTAGGAATTTTGTTCCCCTACTTCTCAGATTTTAAAATTTAAGTCCAATTGTTAACGGTGTTTTTTTTTTTGTTAAATTTGTTATTGTGACATTTTGAAATGAAAAACTACTCGTTTGGTAGCCATGTAATTAAAAAAATGTTGTAATTAACCTGATATTTAAAAAAAATATTAACAGTATTAACAGTTGGACTTGAATTTTGAAATATGAAAAAAAAAATAGAGACAAAATTCCCAGAAATACAAGTACAAGGACTAAATTCCTAATTTTTCAAAAATTGTAAGGACTATATGCATATTTTAACTTTATATATATAACCTTAACCTAGCAAAAACAAAAGGCAAAATTCCAACCATGTCATAATTCGGACAAGAATGAGATGTAATAAAAAAAAAAGAAAGACTAGGTCAAATAGTTAATTAGGGGCTTACAAAACAGAGGCACCAACCATCAACTGTTGGTCCCTAAAATTAGAATTTAACCCCTCCAAAATTTGTGTGGCGTCTAAAATGATCCCAACGAGCTTCCCCCATCACCTTCATTTGTTGTCTAAACCCATGCCCTTTTCACATTGCTCAATATCATCCTCCTCACATCAATGTCCCTCATTGACAATCCTATGTATAAGCTTCAAAGATTACAGGCCTTTGGTTGTTTTCTTTTATTCTCTTCTCTCTTCTCTTTGTTACCAACATCCACCACCTTTGCATTAACCGATGCGGAAGCGGCCTACATTGCTCGCCGCCAGCTTAAGACTCTTCCTCCTAACGATGAACTCCCTCCGGAAGTCGAATATGAGGTTAAAGTATCATTAACGTTTTCCAACCAGAGGCTGAAGAAAGCATACATCGGCCTTCAGGCTTTGAAAAAGGCTATATACTCCGATCCTATGAACAAGACTGGCGATTGGGTAGGCGCCCATGTGTGCAATTACACCGGCGTGTTTTGTTCCGAGGCGTTGGATGACAAGAGCTTAACTGTGGTTTCGGGGGTTGATCTTAATCATGCTGACATTGCGGCACACTTTCCAGCTGAGATGGGGTACATGACCGATCTCGCGTTGATCCATATAAATTCCAATAGGTTCTGCGGGATTGTACCTAAAACGATGTCTAGACTAAAGTTGATGTATGAATTTGATATCAGCAATAATCGTTTTGCCGGTCCTTTCCCTGAAGTTGCCCTTTCATGGCCTACCATTAGGTTCCTTGATCTAAGGTACAACAACTTCGAAGGTAGCATACCGCCCGAACTCTTCGAAAAGAACTTGGATGCCTTGTTTTTGAACAACAATAGGTTCAAATCCACCATCCCCGAAGCGATCGGTAAATCAACCGTCTCCGTCGTGACGTTCGCCAATAACAAATTCGAAGGATGTATTCCACACAGTATCGGTAAGATGTCTAATTTGAACGAGATTATCTTTATGAACAACAACCTCGTCGGTTGTTTCCCAGAGGAAGTCGGGATGCTTACCAACGTAACGATATTCGACGCTAGCTCGAACGCATTCACGGGTTCTTTGCCGGAAAGCCTTACCGGTATGAAAAGCATCGAATCCTTAGATCTTTCACACAACAAGCTAACCGGAACGGTGCCGGAAAATGTTTGTAAGTTGCCGAAGTTGTCTAATTTCACATTCTCTCGCAACTATTTCCAAAATGAGCCTAATGCTTGTCAAGTACCTTCCAAGAAAGACATTGTGTTCGACGACACCTATAATTGTTTGCCTGGTCGGCCAAAACAAAGATCAACTAAAGAATGCCAACCTGTAATAAGCCAACTTGTTGATTGTAGTAAGGATAAGTGTGCCGGCGGGGGTAGGTCGCCACACAAGCCAAAACATAAACCAAAGCCAAACCCGGAGCCTCAACCGCCTAAGCAACCACACCCGCCAACTCCGGTACACCATCATCCTCCACCATCACCGCCTAAAGAATCTCCGAAGACTCCTATTAAACAAGCAGGTAAAGAAGAAGTATCCCCACTCGAGCGTTCTAGGCCACCAGGACCACCAATTCAACTTCCACCCGTCTCCTCACCACCACTTGTCCATTCTCCACCTCCACCGGTTAAGCCACCTCCATCACCAGTTTACTCCCCTCCACCACCTGTCCATTCTCCACCACCACCGGTTAAGTCACCGCCACCACGACCTACCGAGGGAATTCACCTCCCGCCAAACTTGGGATTCCAATATTCATCACCACCTCCACCCATGTTCCCAGGCTACTAAATTCCAATATCTTACTGTTGAGATTATATTTTGTTTTAGAGATTGAATCCCCTAGTTTTTAATAGGTTAAAATTTATTATTAGTCCCTATACTTTATGAAAATTATAGATTTAATTTTTATATACTTTAACTTAAACAATTTAGTCTTTGTATTTTTTGAATTTATCAATTTTAGTCTTGACTCAAATAATAGCAATAAAATCTATTTGTTTAGTTTCATTTGGTTTTGGTTGAAATAGTAAACATCAATGATATTTTGGTTTCAAATCCTATATATGACTTGTATAAATTTTTTCTAATTTTATATTAGAATATAAAAAGACAAAAATACCCTTAAAATAATATTAGTTGCTTCATAAAAGTAATTAATTTTTGGTAATTTCACAACTGAATTGAGACCTGATTAAAGAGTGCCATCAACTCAATCGAACTTTTAAATAATAGTATTGATTAATATCATTTTGCATACCTACACGTGACGTTTACCATTTGTTTACGGTTACGATGAAATTCGCATAAAAATAAAAATAAAAAAAAATTCCCGAAATGAGTAGTTTTGAAATGAGTTATATTACATTGCATCTAGTTACCTTGAGTATTCAAGTTCGAATATTATAATGCTCAATTATAATGTGCGGATCTCTAATTTTACCATGTACAACTATCGTATATGGATTTTACCTAATTATTTTTCAAGTTTTTATCCATTTATATTTTGTATTTATTTGATTTTACTTTATAACTTCTTCAATATAAATTTATATTTATATTATAATATAAACTTACAAAATTTGTTGATAATATTTTAGTAAACATGATGACATAGATGATGTTAAGTTAATTTTTTAGGTTCGTTTATTCATATTCATGTACACAGCTCCATGCTTCTAAATTCGTAATCCCTCGTGTGTTCAAATATTACTTTCAATTGCATTTCTCATCAAATGGTGATAGTATTTCGAAGCCAAGCATGAAAGAATTCAAATTTTTCATTTTGGAGGACGTGGATTTAAATGCGCTGAAGCGCATTATCTTTTTATTTATAAGTTGGAGAGGGACTATGGGTAATTAAGAACTGTGTCAAAAAAAAAACAGATATGATCAAAATTTATAATGGGATTATTAAAAAAAATTATTAATTCTTAAAAGAGATTAAAAATAGAAATACAATAAAATCGAATTTAATTATCAATTATTAGAGGATTAAAAATGTAATTACTCTATTTTGCCAAGGGACTAAAGCCCATGCTTAGCCCCTTGACTACATCCCTTTAAGCAAAGGGGATTAATAGATTTTAGCCTAAAATAAGAGAGATGTTTTATTGAGTGAACCATTAAAATTGTTATTCAAAAAAAAATTAATAATATATATTATTGAAACGTTAGAAAAACACGTATTCTATGAGGTATTACTTTTTGAGAATTCGAGTTAACGTCATGTAACAATTTGATTTTTAATGGTGTCGGAAAAGGTGGTTTCAAAACTCTATTTTCATAAATCTGGTCTCTAAATGTTTAGATGATATAAAAGAATATTAAAGTTTGGTCCTTCAATTTTATCTATTAATTGCTTAATTATGGTACAAGAATTAAATTTTAAAAAGTCTTATTGCTATAAGTTTTTAATTGACCAAAGATTTAGGGACTTAAATTGCAATTAACCAAAGATCTAAAATGACAATTTAACCATTTTGGAATGTAAGTTAGTGGATGGTGATGATTAAAACCATTAAGTGTGATTAGTATTAATTAAGTGAAATAAATTAAGTTAAAATAAATTTTAATTAAGGTATAAATACCATAATAATTGGAAGGAAAGAGAAGAAAACTTTCGTCTTCTCCTTCCATGACCGAATGTCCTTAGTAAAGAAAAGAGAAAAACCATCCAAGGGTTTCAAGACTTTCGACCATCAATTTGTAGGTAATTCTAAGTTTTTTTCTTGTGATTTTTTTATGTTTTTGAGGTTATGGGAATTTGATTTAGCTAGTCCATGTACCAATTTGTAAAACTATTGAATTTATTAAAAGATTCCATTGATGATTTCTTAAAGAGATTGATGTTAAGTTGAAATATTTTGAGCTTATATGTGAAAAAGGACTAGATTGTAATGTTTAATTGTTAGTTTTGTACATAAGGACTAAAGTGAATAAATTGTGAAATTTTAGTAATAATAGAAAGTAGAGAGTCCTTAAGTGGTGTAATTGAATTCGGTTTTTAAATCAAAGCTTAAAATTTAAATTTATGGCTATTTCGAGTTTAGGGACTAAATTGAATAAAATGTAAAACTTTAGGAGTATTGAGAAATGAAATTTCATAGGTTCATTCATGAAATGATACAATGAATAAATGTTTAATATTGATGAATTGAATGAAATAATTGCATAGATCGTAAATTGGATCAAACCGAAGATAATCGGGGAAAAGCAAAAATTGTAGATTAGTCCCTGAAGTTTCATCTTGGTTGTTGTTTTGGTCAAGAAAGTTCATATGAAAGTTACTACTTTATTTTATGTTATTTTGATTTTTGTTCTATTTTATTTATGTGTTAGATTAAAATGAATTAATGAATTTGGCACTTATAACTAAAAAAGGACTTAATTGTAAATTCATGAGAACGTTGGTTATATGAAAATAGAACAAAATGTAAATGAGAATGTTGATTGAGTATATATCTTATATGAGAAATGAAATGGTGTACAAGAAATGATAATGTCATTTATACGGAATTGATGCTTAAGAGAACTTAGCAAAATGTTAAGTTATGTATGACATGCCATTAGGGTTATTCACGTAATTGAACAAGGATTTACATGACGTTACAAGATTTATCATTTATTACAGATTCTCAGATTATATGTATCGTTAGTTTAGCTCGGATGGGTAGCCTCGATACGATGTCAACTTGTGTGAACAATTCTTTTAAAATGTCAGCTTGCATGAGCAACCTTGAAATATTGTCGGCCTAAATTAAAGTCTAATTTTTGAAGTTAAGTGACTAAAACATAAATTTATTAATAGTTTAATGACCTTAGGTATAATTTACCATTTTTAAATGCCATCGCGTAAACCCTGTTTTGGATTAGTTTTGTTCTACTTTATTGCTTGAAAATGAAGTCATCTCCTTAAATTTGAATAAGATTGATATATTATAAGAAATAAATTTAAACAAATCTGAACTAAAAAAAGGGTAAAAATCCAGAAAATACCAAAAAAAAATAAAAATTACTGGAAAGGATAGGGTTGGAAAATATTGACCGGAAAGGGCAATTTGCCCCAAAAACGCGTCCCCGTCAGCGCGTTTTCGCTGACGTGGCCTAAAGCGCTCCCCCGGGGACGCTTTAAGCCGTTTTTCCCCAAAAACGCTACCGACGGACGCGTTTTTGGGGGAAATTGCCCTTTCCGGTCAATATTTTCCAACCCTATCCTTTCCGGTAATTTTTATTTTTTTTTTTGGTATTTTCTAGATTTTTACCCGTAAAAAAAGGTAAATTTTAAATATGGCATCACAAAATTTACTTAAAAAAAGCACTTGATATTTCATAAAAATAGGGATAAATTTTAAAAATTAATTATATTTCAAAATTTACTTATATTTAAAACACGATTATAATATTGCCGATTGTGTTAACTCGATTGCCATTGGTATTGTTGCCAGTGCAAGAGGACGCGGGTTCGAGTTTAGCGTAATATCCTCCTATTAAAGGGTTGGGAGGGGCTATAGATTAGTTCCAAGCATTGTATGAAAAAGAGCGGATATAATAAGAACCTATAATGAGATTTATTTATTTAAACGTGTACAATTGAATCAAAATTGAAACTTCATATATACATTTGAACCATAATTAAAGTTTCAGTTCATGTATCAAATTATACTGAATCAAAATTCATGAATAATTTTTATATTTTTCTCGAAAAAGAGCAAAATCATATGATCTGTACCTCTTTTACTCATAAAAAAGGTTGAATTTTATTTTTGGTCCTTTTATTATACTTGACTTAAATTTTTAATCCTTATATTTTAATTTGATATATATTAGCATCTTTTTTTTTATATATAATTTATTTAGTCACTCTACGTAGTTAACATCGTTAACTATTACGGCTTAAAATGTTTATAATTTTTTTTTTCTTAAGAGCTTTGCTTTTTTTTTTTTTTGAAAAAAATATAATTGAATTATAAATTTTAAAGAGAGAATAAATATAATTTTATTATCTTTAGAAAGGCTAAACTATAAATTTACCATTTTTAGTGCCAAAGTCTTTAGGTGTCCCTAACATCATCTTTTGTAGGAATTTAGGTGTCCCTAACATAACCTTTTGTAGGAATTGATGTTTTGAAGAAAAATTTAATTCAACATTTTAATTAAAATATTATGTACAATTAACGGAAGATATTAATACAGTGATTAGTTGTCCTTTAATAATTTACTTTCAAAATTTTTAAAGATTAAATTACTTCTATTTTTAAAAAAATCAACTTAGGTGAAAATCAAAATATTCTTAATTTTAGAAGAAAAAAAAAATACCACTCCTGCAAAACATCAACCTACTCTATTTAATACACAATTTGGTACTCAATTTTGATACTTTTTTTTAATATGGTACCTATATTATTTTTGTCCAATATGGTATCTTAGTGCTTAATTCGGGTTTTAGTGTTAATTTGATGAAAATTCATAATTAACTAATAATATTATAAATTAATATCTATCAAATCAACACTGAAACTTGAATTAAATCATATTCATCTATTATATTTGAAAAATTAAATGCAAAAATAAACAAATTCACAATTAACACTAATTTTATTCTATTAAAGAAAATTTTAAACTTCATAATATCGGCAATTAACTTTTATTAAATCAACTCTAAAACTCGTATTAAACACTAAAAAGTTATTGTTACCTCTGGGTAATAAAATATATAACTTTTGTCAAATGCAAATATTAGATTGGACCAAAAAATAATACAAGTACTGCATTAGAAAAAAGTATCGTACTCAGATACCAAATGATATATTAAACCTAAACAATACTGTAGTTTGATATAAACAAAAATGTTAAAATATGCCCAAGTCTCCGTTCTGTAACTTCTGTTCATAAATTCAAAATTTAATCCCTCTACTTCTATTTCAAATAATTTATTCATTTTTTTTTTCAAATTTAAAAATACAACTCCAATAATTAATGCAATTAAAAAATTTCTATTAAATTAAGATTTATTACAATGTCATTTTTTTTATTACACAACAACCTAATAAGTACTTTTTTTAAATAAAAAAATCAAAATTATACAAATAAATTTAACAGAAGAATTTTAAGGACATTATCAATTATAAAATTTTGAAAAATGAAAATCCATTAAATTTGGGAAAATAAAAATAGAATAAATTCTGAAATACAGAAAGTACAACTGAACAGTATAGTACACATCCAAATCTCGGAGCCAGTGCTAGCAAAGAAAGTGAAGATTACCAAATGGTCCAAACCTGCAATGTTTTTTTTTCTTTTACAGAAACGGAATTCTTTAAAAAGGCCCGACGAGGGGGAACGGAGGGGACAAAGATCGCATCCTCATTGCCACCGGCGGGGGCGGCCTGCGGTGGCGGAGGTCTTCGTTAATCATCTCCTCGACCTGAGCAATGACAAACTTTATAGCGAATTTCACTAGCTCTATGCAAATCACCAATCTCTTAACCAACATTGTCGCAAAGCTCTTTGCTCTTTCTGCTGCTGCTGTTTTTCTCCTTTCTTTTTCTGAGCTTCATGATATCGGGTTCGTGTTTATATGCCACCGAACGGCCTTAGTGGGCAAACAAAAAGGTTAAAATTTAACAATAGTCCCCGTACTTATCAAAATTTATAAATTTAGTCCTTATACTTGTATTTATAGGAATTTAGTCTCTATTTTTCAGATTTTAAAATTCAATCCCAACTATTAATACTATTAATTTTTTTTTAAATTCAGGTTAGTTACAACATCTTTTTTTTAATTACATGGCTCGTAAGTGAGTAGTTTTTTTTCTTTTCAAAATGTCACAACAACTAATTTAACAAAAAAAATTAACCATGTTAACATTTGAATCTAAATTTTAAAATACAAGAAGTAAAGAGACTAAATTCCTAAAAATACAAGTATAGGGGCTAAACTAATTTTCGAAAAATACAAAGAATATACGCACATTTTAACCAAAAGGAAAGCTAAGAGTGTATAATACGGCCTTTTGAGGTTTAATTCACTATTTAACCCTTGAATTATATATTTTGTTCATTTTTGTATTAAAATTATAATGTTGTTTCGGTTTATCACAACAATTTAATGACAGCTTAAAGTATGGAGATTAAATCATAAATTTAAACATAATAGAGGGACTAAAATTGAAATTTAACAACTAATCTATAATAATAAAAAGAAAAAGAAAGCACCATAAGAGATACAACCTTCCTTTAATATATAGTTTATAGGTTATCTAAATTTTTAAACTTTATGCCTAAAATATCTTATCCACTTACTTATTAAATAATAAATTGAAAAATTAAAAAATATTTATTCAAATTTCTTTAACTTTTTTCCTATGCTCAAAATATCTTATCCATTTACTTATATATATATATATAAAGAATTATTAATGTACCGATGAGTAATTGGTTTAATGATAAAGTTGTGAGTCCAAGAATTTCCGAATATCAAGTTCAAGTACCCTCTCGTGTTTATATTTCACTATGAATGAGTCCTATTTGAATATGTTTAAGTTATATATCTAGAATTGTAATGATTTGATTCTGGTTATAATTACGTTTTAATTTAAATCATATCATGTGTATAGACCTATTCGAATATAATTTTTATTATCAGTCTATGTGTGCATTCTGATGATGCGATTCTTATTTTAATTGCCCAAATGTACACTATTTATCACTATACTTATAATTTGTCATTAAATTAGTAGTAGTTTGACTACTCAATTTCAAAAAATTATAAAATGACCATTGAGCTATTCTAATGTTTTTTAAAGTCCGGCTAGCGAGCTCCAAGTAACGATTTGACAATTGGTACTGTAAATCAATACCCATCTACGACTAGAAGAACATATCTTAGATCCAATTCGATCTGACAGCCAGTATTGAAGATCGGAGAAGAAAGCTGTTTGGATTTTGGTTCGTAGATTCGCGATGTTCAAATTTGTATCATGAAAAAAATGGAACTATAGAGGATTTTCAATTGGTGCAAGTGATGTGAACAGATAAGGCCATACGATAACTATTTTAACAACTCGATATCTTAAATGAAAATTTTCGAATAGTTAATGATCATTTTGTAATTTTTTAAAGTTGAGTGATCAAAACATAAATTTACTAATAGTTTAATAACCTTAGTTATAATTTACCATTTGTCAACGCCGTCGCTTAAACGCTGTTTTGGATTTGTCTTTTTCCTATTCTATTGCATAAAAATGAAGTCATCTCAAAATCATGTCATGTACAGGGACTTGAAAATGACGGAATCTTGTCGGAACTGGAAATGCCACTGTATATGTAGGGACAGCATAAATGCCCATGCCAAAATACATACGTACAATCAACGTTGGGGCCTCAAATTTTGTTGGGGGACCGTGAATCAAATTCTACATTTTTACAATAATAAAAATATGATTTTATTATTTTAATAGTTTATATATTTATATATTTTAAATGATTAAATCAAGTTTTTAATATTTTTGGAGGGATCAAGATGTAATTTTATTATAAAAGGTCAAAATTAAAATTTTAGCATTTTAAGAGGGGCCATAGTCCTTTTAGATCTCCACTGCACTTCGCCACCATGTATATTCATCGTACATTTTTACCCATGTAAATAGTATAAAATATAGGTATATTGTACTAACTATCTCATTTGAACTCAAGTGTAACTAGAGATGGGCAAAATTCGATTCGATTCGATTCGAAAAAATCAATTTTTTTTTTAAATTTTGAGTTAATTGAATCGAGCTATTCGAGTTTCGAGTTCAAATAGATTTGAATTTTACAATTCAAATAATAGATTGATGTAAACATCCATTTGGTCCCTACTAAATTTGAAAATGAGTAAATTGGTCACTCTCTAAAAAAAATTACAAAAGAATCAAAATATTTATAAAAATTCAAAATTTATATTTTTTAAAAAATTATAATAATTTTTAAAAAATTCTAAAGAATATATAAAAAAAAGTTAAAAATGTAATTTTTTTCTAAAATAATAATTTTGGGACTAAATAGGTTAACAATAAGTTTATCATACTAAAGTATCTTTTTCTTTTTTTTTATTTGAAATATTTTTCAAATATACATGGTTTCAAATTTATGTGCTCCAACATGAAATTAGTTATACTGTAACAAGATCTTAATTTGACATGTTTAATTTTTTAATTTAACTCTAACAATTTCACTCGATTCGAATTTCATTTTACTCGACTTGATTCGAAAATATTTCAAATCGGGTTAGGATGATAAAATAGGACTCGTCAACTCAATTAATTCAAAATTTTTTCACCCAATTCAATCAAACACTTACCCCTAAGTGTAACTCTCGCTCTACATGAGTGTATTATTGTTGAAAAAGGTAACTACGAATCTCGAATATAAACTGTAAAATAGACATGAAGAAAACTCATTTAAATGCATGGTAAACATGAGCATTAAATATCGGAATTTCTATAAAATTATACATATAATATTGATGAGCCCTAATCATGGGATTGAACCTTTTCAAATCTCGCAATATTTGGTTGGTTAAAATATGTCATAAGTTTGTATATTTTTTACAAATTTATAATTTAATTCATGTACTTTTATTTTTAAGAATTTTTAGTTATTCTACTTTTCAAATATCTAAATTTATGTCTAATCGTTAACATTGTTTTTTTCTTTTTTGTTAAATTTGTTGATTTGATATTTTGAAATAAAAAAGATACTTAATAGCCATGTAACTAAAAAAGTAACGTTGTAATGAATCTGAATTTAATAAAATAATCTTAATAATTTTGATAGTTGGACTTAAATTTTGAAATTTTAAAAAATTAAATTAAATTCTTAAAAATAAAATACGAGAATGAACTTTTAAATATGTGCCATATTTCAACCTATTTGGTTACCTTAATGTATGGCTGATGGTTTCCCTTTATACATTTTCATCTATCTACTCTTCAACACACACAAAACTGAACAAAACGAATCAAACCCGAAGTTGTTTGTGGAATTACTCTGAAGTTGGGTTGCTCATTTAAGTTTGGCTTGGACTCCAACATTCGAAGTCCGAGCTTGGCGTGGCCAATTTTCTATTTTGTAATATATTGTTTTATTTTTTTATATGTTATGTAATTTAGATCAAATTAAAGATATAATAATTTAGTGTAAAAATATGTTAAGTTGTCTATATTTAAATTTTTAATAAAATAAAAAAATAAAATTAATAGATATTAAATTAAAAATAATATAATTTTAAAAAATAAAAAAATATGAGTGGGTCTAAAATAAGATTGGACTAACCATTTAAAAATACTGACAAGTTTAGGCAAAATTTGAAACTCATATCTTGGGTTGGACTGTGCTTCGACAAACTAAAACTTACTAATATCATACATAGGCTTGGTCCATGAACATCTCTAGTTCTTCATAGACATGTTACATTCATCATCATCAATAGCGCAAAGAAGCCAATAATTTTATTTAGGGAGCCGAGATAAAATTATAAGATTTTGGGGTCGAAACTTAAAAAACAGGGTTAGTTAAATGACTTAAATTGAATTATTAATTCTTCATATCATAAGGGTCAAAATGAAAATTTTTCATTTAACTAAAAAGCTTTAAATTAAATGCTTTAAATTTTGGGAGGAGCTAAAAAACAATTTTTTTCCATTCGTTGAAGGGGGCATGCTTATCCCTTGCTTCACCCTATAGCATATTGAAATTCGTATTTGCAATCAAGGAAGAGGGTACTAAGAGTTAAAGTATAAAATTTTAGAGGGGGTTAAAGTATAATTACATCATTTCATTAACTTAAAATTTTACAATTTTCTGATAGGTTAAGTTATAAATTTATCATTTCAGATGGACCAAAATCGAATTATAATTTTTTCGAAGGACCAAATACAATTTTAATAATATATTAACTTAAAATTTTACAATATTTAGAAATACTAAATATAAATTTACTATTTTTGGGTCAAGCACCTGCCTACCCCAGCGCTGTCGCCGTCCTTGTATGCAAATTTGCAAGAAGTTCTACAATCAACACTATAAATAAATTCATAAAAGTTAAATGCAACAATCAGCTAAAGAATGGTAAAAGTATTATGGAGACCTCTGTATTAAGTGTTGGATTGCGTTTTACCCCTTCTAAAAATAATAGACAAATTAGTCCTTATACGTTAGATCAAACAACAGGTTGGTCTTTCTATTAAAAATTCCATCCATTTATACGGTTAAAAACTAGTCTTTGTACATCAACATGAGGTACATGTGGCACACCGTGTATCACTTTCTGGTTATTTCGTCATCCACGTCAAATTTTAATAGTACAAATGGATGAAATTTTCAACAAAATGACTGATTTGCTCTTTGATTTAACGATAGAAAAGAATAGTAATTATTCAAAAACATGAAATACCCAGACAAACACCTCTGGGTCCTTTCCAATGTCTATGCATGGGTCTTAGCTTCATATTCCCTGAAAATCAATTGATCTTGATTGCATATCAAAATAACAAATACATGTGATGTGCGAATGACAAGTATTTTTTTTATGTCCTGTGTGTAAGTTCGTAGGGTGTCAATCTTGTAAGGTAATGGACCCAGAGGTTTGACCTTTTATGTGTTACTAGCTCGTAAGAAAATTCCATCTCATAGAGTCAGTGGCGGAGCCAGGGAGCTAGCAACGGCCCTGGCTCCCCCTAAAATGGAAAAATTTTCATTTAGGGCATTTATAATTTATAAAATTTTAAATTAGTAATGGCAAAATTACACTTTGGCCTCCCAAAAAATGATACAAATTTGATTTAATTCTTTAAAAATTATAAATATATGACTATTAAAATGATAAAATTATATTTTTACTATCGTAAAAATATACAATTTAATTTCATCCCCTCCAAAAAGAAATTTTTGCTCCGGTACCACATGAAATTAACTAGCATAAACAATAGGACATGATGTGAGATCATTGGGTATAACCGAATTAGATCAAACTATTAAATAGAAGACAAAATTCTCTCAAAAGTATTTGTTTTCCTCCACAAGATTTTAACTCAGAATTGCTAGAAGAGAGCTTGTGAAATATGTGTCCATTTGAATCAGTGGAAAGAAGTGTTGATGAAATAACTTATATGTGGTCTCTCTGAATTATTTTTCTGAGTAAAAAAGAAAACAAAAGCATGTGGCTTTATCTGTGTCTGTCTTGTCTGCAAACCCTTTGCTCTTTGGTTACAAAAATGATTGAGTTGGGAGGCAGGTTTACCTCGACGTGGCGATGGATGAATAAAGATTCACAATGAGTAAAGTATCTAGTTGGTGGGAGTTTTAATTTTGGTCACTCAAAATGAAATCTTTGTCATCTAAGTGTTAAATTTCTAACAGCGGTTAATTGTACATGCCACATTATGTTTGCACTTTCATTTTGAGCACTAAAAAAATATATTTTTTAAGAATTGATCGGGGTAAAAAAATTGAAGGATTAAAGTGAAATTGTCAAATTTCACTTGTTTATCTCATTGCCGAAAATTCTAAATTTGGGTTTTGAAATATAAACCTTTAAATATTAAGATTCAAAATTATAGTAGCAAATCGATTAACATTATCGATGGATAAAAAAATTCAACAATTTATTTCATTTATTTTGATGTTTTGAAATTATTTTCAAAAATTATTGTTAGGCCCGAAAATACCAAAAGGGGTGAATTGATGTTTTAAAATTTTCTAAAAAGTTTTTTAAATAATAAGGAAATGGAAGAAAAGCTTGGATAATTCGATTTATAATGGTTCGGCCCCAATTGCCAACCTCTATTACATTGGTATACTTCAACTAAGGATTTCCCAATTCTCAATACTTGAATTATTACCTTTCAAGGAAAATGTATAACTTTTACAATACCCATATTTTTCACAATGCTAAGATAGAACATTCCCCGTAATTTTTATGGCTTAACTAAAACTTTCTAGCTTTCGTGGCTCAACTAGAAACCATTTACAATCAACTTAAGGTTTTATACCTTAAAAACCTTAAGTATGTTTTTTACAACAAAGAGAAGATGAGCTAACTAACAATGAACCTCTAGTAGGTGTGTGTTTGGAAATTGAAACTCTAAATACAAATATTTGAGAGTGAAAAAGATATTACAATAAGCTCTCAATGAATATGTATAAGAGAAAATGATGAATATAAAGAATTGAAGGCTTTTCTCTTGATTTCTACACTTGGATGTTCATCTCTTGTATTTTGAAAGTGTTCTTGATGTGTATATATAACAGGAGAAAATTTGTGACTGTTTATAGCTGTTGGGGATAGTTTCTAGTCACTGGAAGCATTACAAATAGACTTATATCGATACAATTCACAAGATGTATGGGTAAAAGTGGACTTGTATCGATAGAAGTCCCCCTGAGTATCAGTAGAAGTTTGGACGAATGTTTGGGGTGCTCTCTGTCTTGCTTTTATTGGTAGAACTTCCTCCAAGAACCGATTGAGTTTCTCAGACTTGTATAAAATGAGTTTAAAACACTTATGAACATTTTGAGTCAAACACATTTAGAACATGTTTTTGAGTACTCTTACAAGTTTTAGAAATACTTTGAAAATGTTTAACAAAATTTTCAATAATTATTTTTACCAAATGGGTTAGGAAATATAAATAAAATTTTATCTTAAATGTTGTTATGTCAAAAGCTTGGGATATCAAAGCCAACAATCATCAATAAAAATTATTGTCTTTAATAATTGGCTAAGAAACTCAAATTTCTTTTGATTATGTGATATTAAATCTTCCATACTCGGCTAAAAGTAAAGAAAAATAATTGCAATTAATTAATTTTATCTTCATTCTAAACAAATCTCATATATTTTTCATCGCTTCTTTGCCCAAACGAATAACAAATAATTAATTTAATTAATTACAAGTGTTTTTTCCTTTACTTTTAGTTTAGCATGGAAGATTCAGAATAATATAATCAAAAGAAATTTACGTTTCGTAGAGAATTATTAAAATATGAGTTATTTGAGTTGATTTCGTTAAGCATAATTTGAAAATATAATAAAATTTTAAAGTTTAAAAGGAGATTTAATTAATTAATTTTAATATTATAGTAATAATTTGGGTAGAATTATCAATGGATAACAAATTTTCAACTATTTATTCTATTTATTTTGATGTTTTGAAATTTAAATTTTCAATATTAAAAAATAATTTTAAAATTTTAGCAATGGGATAAGTAAGTACAATTTGACAATTTTTTTTGTATTATTTTAGTTCTTATCACTTGTCGAAACCATTTTTTTATGTTTTGAAAAACGGGGATCGACTTTAAAAATATAGAGTCACCACCAACCCTTTTTGTTTAGGTGGGATTGGATCACCTTGTAAAAAATAATTTGGTCTACGGAATAGAAAAAAAACAGGTTCGAGAGTCGATTACACACGAGGAAGGATTAACACTCTCGTATGCCCAAAACTGGTACCAAATTGATTAACTAATGTCCTTATGTTGCAAATCTAAAAAATTTAAAATGTAATCCTTTTTGGAAAAGGCTGATCAATTTGAATTGAATCTCAAGATTCACTCGTTCTAAGGAAATAAGACATCACACCCAACACGTTAGGATATGACATATTTATGCCTCAATATCGAGATTATATTTGATTTTCAAAACAAGCAATTAAAAGGTTATTTAGTTATTTGGTCAAACGAAAAAATGCAACCCAGCACGTTAGGGTACAATTTCCCGAGTTTCCAAACACGAAATATTGCCTTACTTTGAGAAGCTTTCCAATAAGTGATTATAAAATCGGCTCAAAATATATTAATTTGACTTGAAATAAAATGGAATAATTAATTTTGGATCAATAAGTTGAAAGTTACAATGCGACAATTGCGAATGAAAGGCGAAATTATAGACATGGGGCAATATACGTGGATAGCGAACTCTATTAATGAATGAAAATAGTATAAAAATAGGAATAAAAATAAATTAACATGTACAAAGTAACAATAAGCTCATATCCAAACATTAATGATCAAAATAATGAAAATTAAAAATATAACTAAAGAAACAAACCAAAAAAAAAAAAAAAACTATAGCAAGCTTTCAAACATAAATAAATAAAATTAAGATAGCAACACCAAATACTAATTGACAATATGAGATAATAATATATGAAACAATATGAAAACCAAAAACATACATAATATTCAAAGCAATATGGAAATTAGAATATGGTACAAAACAATTTAAAAACACATGAGAAATTACAAATGAATAACATACAGGGGCGAAGCCAGGATAATTTTTTAGGGAGGCCGGATGAAATTTTAATTTTTTATAGTTTATATCTTTCTAATTTGTAAAGGATTAAATCGAATTTTTATAATTTTAAGGGGGCCAAAGTGCAATTTTACCTTTACTAATTTAAAATTTTAAAAAAATTTGAAGGGCCTCAATAGCAATTTTACCTTTTAGGGGGGGCCGGGGCCCATGCCACCCTCCTGGCTTCGCCCCTGATAACATATGCTAGAATTTGAAATAATTTACATATGCCCTTGAGGGCGCGCTTTCTTGCTGCAACGGTAAAAAAAAAAAAAAAAACTATAAAAACCCCCAACCCTTTTATTTTTTTCACACATTAGTCCTCTATCATCTTTCTCTCAAATTGCTCTCAAAATTCTCTTAAAGTCCTTAAAACTTACTCTCAAATTTCAAAATAGTCCTTTAATATTTACCAAAAAAGCGCTTTTTTAGTTTTTTTAATATATTTTTTGATAAATTATAAAATTTTCGATCGTATTACCAATGGCCGGGGAATTAATTCGTTTGGACGATAAGCACATCTCCATCGATCAAATACAAATAGTAAGTTTTAATTTTAATTTTTCAATACTGTTTAATATTTTTTAGGTTTATGCAATTTTAATTAATTTTTATTTTATTATTTTTTAAACAGTCTGTAGATCGGGTATTGCAATGCTATATTCGCAATATGCATGGTCCCCCATTGCCGTTGATCGAGAATTACCTGCGAGAAGCGGGTTTTTGGCACGTGGCCACAATAGGCCGGGGGTGCAAGTTGAAGCCGAACTTAATCAGTGCGTTGATAGAGAAGTGGAGACCCGAGACGCACATTTTCCATCTTCCATGCGGAGAGTGTACTATCACCCTGGAAGATGTGCAGTTGCAATTGGGATTGCCGGTGGATGGGTCCGTAGTCACCGGGTCCGCAACTTCTACCGATTGGATCGTCGTATGCTACGAGCTTCTGGGTGCCATTCCGGATAACATTCATGGAGGTCGGATCGAGATGGCCTGGTTACGAGACACATTCCCGGAGCCGAATGATGGTTCGACCGAAATAGAAAGAATACGATATGCTCGGGCATACATTCTTGAGATAATTGGAGGCTATCTGATGCCGGACCTGTCTAGAAACCTCGTACACTTGAGATGGCTGCTGAAACTTGTTGATTTTAGAGCAGCCGGTGAATTGAGTTGGGGGTCTGCCGTGCTATCAAAGTTGTATCAGGAGATGTGTGGGGCAATGCAGCTGAGTAAAGCGAAAATAGGAGGTTGCCTATCACTACTGCAGTCATGGGCACGGTTTCAATTTCTATTTTTACGTCCTCGACTCGACCACCCATATACATTCCCACTGATAACGAGGTAACATTAATGTTATATTTTACAATTATTACATAGATTTATAGTATAATTGTATGCTAAAAATTTATTTAATTAGGTGGAACCATTCAGCGAGTTATGCTGGAATACTTACCTCGCTTGAAGATATACGACTTCTATTAGACCAACGGTCGGAATCACAAGTAAGTTTCGAATTTCGTATTTATAATTTAGTATTTTGTATTTAGTGTTTAGTATTATGTATATAACTAATATTTTGGTCATGTTAATATAGCTTCAATGGACACCGTACGAGGATCCGGCAATTTGGCATGTGAAGGTCCTATTGATCAACTATGCCACCGTGAAGATGCACCAGTCAGATTGGGTTCTGCGACAATTTGGATTCCGACAACCGATTCCCGTGCCACCTGAGGTGCTCGATGATGAGTACAAAGTCGACTTACGGCAATTACACACGGATTGGCCAAGATTTTGGTCAGCATATATCGAGATGTGGGAGAACCGGTATGATTATTTACCTATTCGGGAACCGATCGTCGTTCCTGAGTTTGCGTGCGTGCCGGAATACATACCATGGTTTAGGATCCATGGTAATCCGTATTTGTTGTTGGAAGAGGAGAGGCGACGACAACTTCATGAACAAAGGGAACGACGGGGCCCTTTAAATCCAAGGAGAAAGGGTGATGAGACGGGACCATCAACAGCACCGACACAATCACCGGGCCCCTCAACAGCGCCGACACAGTCACCGGGCCCATCACTTCAGCCGACGACACCGACATCACAGCCGTTGGCTTTTATGCCAGGTGCGTACCCTAGCCCTTATATGTATCCTAACCCATATATGTTTCCTTTTCCCAGTCCCACCCAGGTTGGAATGCATGACCCGGTTCGAGTCCGTTCCCGACTACTCCGACTGGCCAGCCGATCTTGAGGTCGCTGTCGCGTGAGGAATCACAGAAGGTGCCGTCGAGGAGCACTTCTTTTTACCAGTCTCTTTCGCCTTACGGGATTCAGACACCTCCGCCGTGGTTTATGCAAACACCTCCGCAGTCGTTATTTTATCAAAGCGGGTCATCCTCCCAACACCCACAACCAGACCCACTGCCGGAGGAACCAGAATCCCCACCCGAGGTTCTACGACCCCTGCCGGAAGCTAGAAGAAGGAGGAATCCAGCGCGTAACCGCCGACCACCCCCGTGTGGCATGATTTTGACCGGTATCAACATTGATTCGGACCGGCTTTTTTATTTTTTTAATTGTAATATAATTTTTTTATTTTTTTAATAAAATAAAAGTTATTTTTTATTTATGTTTGTAATTTAATTTTAATATCTTCAATAAAATAGAAGTTGTTTATATTTTTATATGTAATTTAATTTTAATATATTTAATAAAATAAAAGGTTATTTTTTATTTTTATTTTTTGTAATTTACTTTTAATATATTTAATAAAATAATAGTTGTTTAATTTTTTTGTAATTTAATTTTAATATCTTTAATAAAATAGAAATTGTTTATTTTTTATTGTAATTTAATTTTAATATATTTAATAAAATAAAAAGTTGTTTTTTATTTTTTATTTTTTGTAATTTAGTTCTAATATATGTAATAAAATAATAGTTGTTTAATTTTTTTATAATTTAATTTTAATATCTTCAATAAAATAGAAGTTGTTTTTATTTTTTTATATGTAATTTAATTTTAATATATTTAATAAAATAAAAAGTTTTTTTTAATTTTTAATTTTTTGTAATTTAGTTTTAATATATTTAATAAAATAATAGTTGTTTAGTTTTTTTTTGTAATTTAATTTTAATATCTTTAATAAAATAGAATTTGTTTAATTTTATTTTATTGTAATTTAATTATAAAAATAAAAGTCCAATATTTGTTTTTTATGGTAACTTAAAGTTTTTTTTTCCAAATTAGTCCTTCTACAAAAGTTTACCGTTTTCATCAACAAATAAATAGAATTCACATAGACACCAAGAGACAAAAAAAGTTAAGAAGACTGTCAACTATTCCGATTTGGACACGAGCGAGATGTAAGGCCTGGGTTCCTACACCATCCGCACAACTTACGTTGGTTGGTCGTTTCTCGGATATCCATATTGTTGCGTATTCTAGTCGAGCAAGGTCGACCTTTTGGTTTGCGCCTTAATTGTCTATCCGGCAATAGCTTATACGGTGCAAGCAATACCAACGGCCACTTACGTTCATCTGAGACTGGTGGGAATATGTGTCTCCACACGTTGTACATGTTTTCTATTTTATACACTTCGTCGACATAACTCATGGGATCAAGACGGAGATTCTGACAAGCCGCAAGTACATGAGTGCATGGGTAACGAAGTGCATCAAATACCCCATAGTCGCAGGTCCTATTTATCAAGTGTACACGCTACTGCCCGCCAATAATACCTTGGTTCGGTCTGCCAAACTCTGTCACACGAAACCATAAGTTGTCGCGATCATGACACACTATGTGCATGGTGTTGGCCTGTGCCTTCCCCTTGTTAATTTCTCGCAAGACCTTCGCGCATCATACATGGCCTCCTTGCATTTGGCCTTTATAACTCGCTGCTCGCTTCAAAAATAGTGCCGCTAAACGAAAATATTTCTCTCGCACAACCGATGTTATCGGCAAATGACGCGTTCCTTTTAGAACAGAATTTATACATTCGGCCAGGATTGAGGTCATATGACCATATCGTAGGTCGTCATCCTATGCTTATATCCACTGTTCGAAAGGAATATTGCATATGTAGTTTGTGCCTTCTTCGTTAACTGATCGCAAACTTGCCAACATCTCCTGAAAGCGGTCCTTATTGATCTCATACCCTACCAATATACGTTGATAGCAAATATTACATACCACTCTTCAATTAAGAATAAATTGAATATTACATACCCATATTGGTTACTTGCCGTCATTGACTTGTAGATCGATGTTGCCCATGGTAGTTAGATACAACATGCCTTAGGCAATATCGATGGTGTGTACGATGCCACAGGCTTTCCTGTCGCTCTATTCCGGCTAGTATTCCAGGGCCCCGATCCGATATAATGCAGATATCAGGTTGGGGGCAGACATGCCTCCTTAACCTAGATAGGAAGAAATCTCAGTCATCAGCTGACTCATCCGGTGTTATTGCAAACACAATCGGAATGATTCTCCCACTGCCGTCCTGTGCCACAGCTAGCAATAGTCGATACGTATATCTACCATACATAAAGGTACCGTCAATTTGTACCAATGGCTTGCAGTATATAAATGCATCTCGGCATTGCTTAAATGTCCAGAAAAGACGCTTGGATTTAACCATGTGGTAGTTAACCCCGTTCTTGATGCTGTATTATTTCAATGCACAAAGAAAAGCATCATTATTGGAAAAATTGTTACCAACTTCTAATTCACCCGAATCCAACGACGAACTTGTACGGTCACGCGTCCGGTGTGGTAGTTCAGGAAACTCCAATGCATCGTCTTGATATAGATCGGCATTATGCATGTGGGCTGGAGGCGAGTACGCCCTAAATAGCGGATCTTCTTCTTCTTCGTCTGAACCGCCCTCAACATCTTCAGGTGCTGTTGGAACAGGCTCCAATTCAGAAAATAATCCAACTTCTGCACCATCAGGCCCAGGCTCTCGAGGTGGATCCACATCGGACTCATTATCCGACCCACCATAATCTGCAACAAACGAGGACCCCTCGCCGATAGATGTTGTGGGGAGTACATTATCCCTCCTTAAACATCTTTCGTAACGTTCCCAATCATATGTAGATTGCCAACCACTAGAAGTTGATGACGTTCCCCAATACGTATTTCTATCATCCACTACAGCAATTTAGACTTTTAGCGGCGTTTTTTTAGGCCTTTAGCGGCGTTTTTAAGCGCCACTAATAGTCTTTGCGGCGCTTTTAGAAGCGCCGCAAAAAACGCCGCTAAAAGAGGCGCCGCAAAATTTAGCGGCGTTTATTAGCAAAAAACGCCGCTAAAGGTCATGACTTTTAGCGGCGCTTTTCCCACAAACGCCGCTAAAAACATGGCTTTTAGCGGCGCTTTTTTTATAAACGCCGCTGAAGGTCATGACTTGTAGCGGCGCTCTTTTTAACAACGCCGCTAAAAGTATGACTTATAGCGGCGGTTTTTTTACAAACGCCGCTGAAGGTCATGACTTTTAGCGGCGCTTTTTTTACAAACGCCGCTGAAGGTCATGACCTTTAGCGGCGCTTTTTTTACAAACGCCGCTAAAAGTATGACTTATAGTGGCGCTTTTTTTAAAAACGCCGCTAAAAGTATGACTTATAGTGGCCTTTTTTTTTAAAATGCCGTTAAAAGTTTGACTTTTAGCGACACTTTTTTTACAAACGCCGCTGATTTTGTCATGAAAAATAAAAAAAATATTTTTCTTCATATTAACAAATTAAAAAAATAAAAATTTTGCATTACTATTGTATCTCTAATTTGTTTGGTACTGAAATACCACATTTTATGTCACATCAATCTACATTTTTTCCTTTAATAAATGACCAAAAAGGAAAAAAATACAAAAGGAAACCTAGATTTGCTCAAGGCGATCATCTACCACATCAAAGTTGTCTCTTTGCACTTGTCAGATTTAGCATCTTCTTCAATGCCATTGCTCTTTCGCTCTCCATTTTCCCACCACTTCACACTCCTTCACTGCGCAGATAAAATAGAAAATGCGACTTCAAACCCAACCAAAAATTTAATAAGAGAAACTTGATATTCCAAAAGATATGACCAAATTAATTAATTTCACATTAATATATTATTATATTAATTAACATTATTTTTATTATGATCACACAATAATACTAATAAATTATTATTCTTATGTCAATTTAGTAATATAATTAACAATAAAGAGTATGATCATCGGTTTAAAAGTTTCTTATCTTCTGAGAATCCTTGTAGGATCATATCCCGCATCAATGTTTGAATATGTTTTGAAAACAAATGTTGAACATGAAAATAGATTGAAGCATATAATCCAAGCAAACAAAACTTAGTTGAATTATTCACAAACAAATAAATCTATGCCAATAAATGTCAAGAGAGAAACTCACAATCGGAAGGCGAATTGATTCATTCATCCATCGATTCTCCTTCAAAAGATGACCGATCACGATACAAGCGCAAAGAAGAGCGATGAATAGGTTCAAAGAGACTACTGAGGCATGATCTCAAGTAAATAGTGCTTGCAACTTAAACAATACAACAAACTAAGCTGTGATGCCACCATATTGATCTCTTTTTGTATCAAAATATACTTTACAACAAGTAGATTTTTAATGTAGTTGTAATCCAAGCTTTAGGTGAGATTTTCCTTCAACACATAAAGAGTATCAAGACTCTATTACTGTGCCTATATGCAAGAGCCATAGATACGGCACCTCTCATGAGACCCGACCCACCATATTATTATCTAAACAAAGAAATGCGAAGAAATAGTAATGTCAAATAACAATATTAATTGATTTGGAATAATAAAAGTTTAATGCCAAGAACACATACTTGTTCCCTAAAGCTTATATTTTCACTAGATGATTTATTTGATAAGTTTGCTAAATATGATAGGGGAAACACGAAAAGTCGCTTCTTTCGGCCATAACCAGAGCAAGTAGTATAGAACTAACCATAAGTGACGTTCTAGGCCCGCAAAAAGATGATGTGAGTATCCAATACGGATATGTTCATTTTTTTCAAGTTCTTATTATTTTTAATATTTTAAAGCTCCTTGGAGGGTCATATACTTAGCTCAGAATATGTCTTGGAAAGAGTGTCGGACATCAATAGTTCAAGAAGAAGAAGAGTTCATGTAGTTTAGATTTCATACAATGCACGTTAGAAAAAGGAAATGCAAAAGAAGTTGTACTTGCTAGAGTCGAATAGAACACACCGATCATTTACTCTCCAAGTCGAAATGTCCAAGGCATCCATGCCGACATAAAGAAAGATAAAAGTCTCAAAGAACAAATGACAAGGTAGCAAAAAAGTATGTCCGTGTTTTAAAAAGTATATAATAACATAAGAACGTATTTGTTAGTGCATCATCAGGTGGATATTTTATGGTTGCATGGATAACAACCTTCCATCCGAATTGACACAAGTAGCACACAAAAATTAAGAAAAAGTAACTAAAAAACGTAGATAAAAGAGTCACGGTTTGAGGCAATCGGTCTCTATCGATCATTAGAAGATAAACCGCATCATCTACAAGGCGAATCAGATAAATTATTTGGATGCAACATGGACATATAAAATATGGCAAACATAGCATACTTTTCAAACTAAATGCATTAAAAATTGGTATTAAAATTAATCGTGAGAAAGAGAGGAATATGCAGGCTTCATCTTACTTGACCATCTTATAATGCCAATCATGCCAACTAAACAGAACAAGTTTGCCAGAACATAAATAAAGACAAGAAAAACAACAAAGCCTTCATTGTTCCAAACCAATTACTCAATTTTTACACTTATCATCTGTATTTTTGAATTAGTAATCCCTTCATTTTACTAAAACTTAGCCACTCTTTGTGAGTTCATTCAAGTACAATATCAAAAAGAGCATGCAAGAGTAAATTTTAGTAGAGAAACAAAGAACTTGATGAAACAATAACTTAAATTCAGTAAAACAATAAGGGAACAAACAAAAATAGTTGAGTGAAGACTTATATGGTTTGTGTTAGATGTGTTCCCACTAGTGCGAGTCATTAAGGCGGCAAGTTTATGTACAATGCCCTTTATAAATATTTATGAGGATTCTCCTACAATCAATTGAATCACAAAACAATCAAAAACAATCGGCATTTGGTCTCAAACTTCTCAATCTCTGTAAGATTTCATCAGTTATCTTATGCTTAATAAATTTGTGGTGGCAATTCGCCAACAATACTTTATACATATTTAGAAAGAATCTTTGGAAGTCAATCTCTCGCACTACAATCGGGAACATAAGAAAGTTTACTGAATAGATTCTATCCAAATACAGAAGACACTTGGCTTTAGCTCCCCAATATCTTCGAGTAATAGTTTCACGTCCCGAAGATGTGACAAATAAGTAATTACCAATTGGAATAAACTCATACTAGTTGAAACAAAGTATAAAAATACAAGCTCACCCCACGCTGTAATCCTATTGAGGCATCGTGTGAAATAAATAACTCCTCAATCACCTCACAAATATATGTGCAAGAGGAAGATAAGAAATATAAACATCATTCATAGTCAATCTGTAAAATTGCATACCAATTTAACAAGCTTTATGGGTTCACTAGCTCTTGAATCCTATCTCGATTCTTCCATTTTCTTAATCTGATCGGTGTATACTTTACAACTACAAAAAGAAAAAAAAAAAGAACAAAACCTGTAAATTCAAAACACTAAACAATACAAAATCTCTTAAAAAAACTCCAAAAAATTGCACAATGTTGATAAAATTTTAAAAACTTGCCATTATCTTTATTTGAACAAATGTAGAGCGAAGAATAAAGAGAACAAAAACAAAGAGAGCAATAACAATGTTAATGAAGCAAACAATCGGTGTTATCCTTTTATACGAAAGATCGCACTGAACCCAAAGCTTTGGGTCTACTTTTCTAGCCATTTTTCCTCATCCCACCATATCCCTTTCTCCTTTTTTATTTTCTCCTTTCCTTTTCTAATTTCCACACCTCCCGAACAGATCGATTAAACAGGAAAATTTTACAGATCCCAAAGAACCAACCAAACTTTCCTTAAACCTCGAAAAATGGAAGCCCCTTAACAGCGAACTTGATTTCCAGCTTTATGATTGCGTGCGTTTGAGGGTTTCAGTTTTTGTATATAATAACAAAGAACTAAGAAAGGTAATTAATTTTATAAAGGATGGGAAAGGGATGTTCGGCGCTAACGGAAAGGGAAAGGGAAAGGGAAAGGGAAAGGGAAAGGGAACGGGGAAACAGAGAGGAGAATGGGAAGAGCAAAGCAAAGAGATGAAAGAGTACTTAGGGATTTCGGGAAATCAAATGGGGGAAGAAGGCTAGTATCAATTTTAAGCTAACAATACGGCGCCGTTTTTAACTAAACTAGGGATTATTTGCGGCGTTTTTTTAAACGCGCCGCTATTTATTTTCTTTTGCGGCGTTTTTAATTACAAACGCCGCTAATATTATTGATACTAATATATTTAATTTTAAAAATTTAATCAAATTTTTTCTTTATTTTAAGCTTTAAGTAATATTTAAAACAATTAGATAAATTTTGAAACTTTTAAAATTTAAAGTTATTTAATATATAAATTAAAATACAATTACTCAGTATACTCAAAAAAAATTAAAATATATTTTAAATAATAGTATTTTATTTTTTTCATTTTTAACATTTATTTTTTAATGTTATTGGTTCTAAATTTTTCTACATTACAAATAATAATAGATCGATTTAATATATAAATTTTTAATATTTTAAAAAGTAAATTACAAAAAAATTTATATTAATTAATCAATATAAAAAATTAGATAAATAATAATAGATCGAATAGGATGAAAGAGTATTGCATGAGTTTTTGAAAATAATCAACACTAGTTAGTTCTCTGATATCCAAACCCTAAGTCGGCCCCTAAACCCTTAAAACCTATAAAACCTTAAACCCGTAACCCCAAAATCTAAACCCTAAACTATAAACATTTATAAACTCTAAACAACTAAAATCCTAAACTATAAACATTAACCCCTAAACCTTATGACATAAACCCTAAACCCTAAACCCTAAAACCCTAAAACCCTAAACCCTAACCCTTAAACCCTAAACCCTAAACCCTAAACTCTAAACCCTAGGACAACCTTAAACCACAAATCATAAACTATAATCCTTAAACATTAAAACAGTAACTATATGTTAAATCATAAACTATAATCCCTAAACATTAAAACCTTAAATTATATATGTTAAACCATAACCCCTAAATAATCATGAGAATTAATATTCAATATTTTAAAATTAATACCATCTCTTTTACGATTATATAAGAAATTATTTAATATTTTTTTCATTTTTAACAAATATTTTTCTCTTAAATAATTTAAACTAGAATCATAATTTTAATGTACTAAAATTAATGTTATCTCTTTTACAATTATATAAAAAATTATTTAATATATAAATTTAAAAACAATAAGTCATATATATCCAAAAAAAAACTTTAAAATTATTAGCGGCGTTTTTAGGAAAGCGCCGCTAATGACCAGACTTTTAGCGGCGTTTTTGGTAAAGCGCCGCTAATGACCAGACTTTTAGCGGCGTTTTTGGTAAAGCGCCGCTAATGACCAGACTTTTAGCGGCGTTTTTCTAAAAGCGCCGCTAATGACCAGACTTTTAGTGGCGTTTTTAGAAAAGCGTCGCTAATGACCAGACTTTTAGCGGCGTTTTTCTGAAAGCGCCGCTAATGACCAGACTTTTAGCGGCGTTTTCTAAATAAGCGCCGCTATTGACCATTTTTAGCGGCGTTTTGTAAATAAACGCCGCTATTGCTCATTTTTTAGCGGCGTTTTCATTCAAACGCCGCTAATGTGTAAAATTTGTGGCGTTTTTCTTTAAAACGCCACTAAAAATGCCGCTAAAAGTCTGTTTTGGTGTAGTGATCGGACGTCGAAGGAATGATATGCATGTCCCATCTACCAACCGAGTGTCGTGCAGGGGTTATGTTTTCCATACTACCACCAAACACGGGCACTTCCGTATTCTGCCTCCCACTAACAGAGTGTCTGCTTGGGGTCGTGTATTCCCCTCTAACAGAAGTAGATGTTGAGGTCGAAGGAAGATCAGTTGGCGATGAAAATTGTACATATACCTCAAGATAGGGTGATCCAATGGCAAGATGAGTCTCCACCATTGCCTCAAAGCTCCGGGGGCCTTTGATGTCGAATGATTCATATCTCACCGGATCAACCGAAGCGCAAAATCTATACTTAATAGACTGAATTTTCATTAGCGTTGTTCCAAAGATTTTACACCTAATTCTTTTGCAAAGTTCTAACAAATCTATGTTCCGATTAAAACCCAATCGCGCTGTGTTCTCCGGTAAAAAAACAACACCATTTTCGGTCTCACAAACCTCACCATCGTAGTAAATAACAGCATTAATACGTTCACTCATTTTCAATTTTTATTTTTCTTTTGCCTCAGTTTCTGTTATGCAACCTGAAAATGAAATTTGGCTGATTTATAGTCATAATTTTACCAGAGATTACTGTAGCAAAAGAGCATCCACGTGGGAGCTCTTTTCAGTACTCTTGCTGACAGTGCATCCTACTTGAAGCGTTTTGGGCACTATTTTTTCAGAAATGTCTTCTCAAAATTATTTTACCGGAGACTACTGTAGCAAAAGAGCGTCCACGTGGGAGCTCTTTTCAAGATACTCTTCTGACAAGGTGCATCTGCTTGAGCGTTTAGCAGCACTATTGTTCAGAAACGTCTTCTCAAAATTATTTTGCCAGATACAACTGTCAAAAAAATTCAAATAATTTTTATTTTGATAATATATTTTGCCCAAAACCCTAAACATATTTTTACTAAACCCTAATTAACCCTATAATCTACTCCGTTAATTTTTCCCTAAAAACCCTAAATCTAACGACCCTAAAAAATCATAAACCCTAGCCCTGAAACCTTAAAATTTCATACCCTAACACTAAAAACAACTAAAAAATCAAACGGGAAAGGAGGGCAAAAGCGCGCAAGGGCGCGCTTTCCTGCTTTTTCCCCACAAAATGCTGACGTGGACGAGTTTTGTGGGGAAATGGCCCTTTTCCGTAAATATTCCAGATTTTGGCCTTTTCCGTAAATTTATTATTTTTTCGATATTTTTGGGTAAATTACCCTATATATATATTAATTAGATTTTAATTTTTGAATAAATTTGTACTTCGTCGGCTGGTCAGTTTAGTTCAGTTAATTCGGTTGATTTTGGATTGGATCTAAATTAACTTGGCTCAAATTTAAATTGAATAATTTTTAAATAATATAAATTTAAATTTAATTATAAAAAACATATTCAAAAGTTTTTATTTAAGTCACTAGGTTGTTCAGTTTTTTTTTTCTAAAAGTTCAACTAGTGAGCTCCAAGCAACGATTCAACGATCAATACAGGGGATTAGTATCCATCGACGAGTTAAAGAACATACCTTAGATCCAAGTCGATTTGATGGTTAGTTTCGGAGATCAAAAGAAAAAACTATTTGGATTTTGGGTCATAGATTTGTAACGTTCAAAATTATTTTATGAAAAAGGAAATTGACCTATTGAAGATAAGGGAAAGAAGAGCTTTTGGTTGGTTCAAGCGGTGCGAACGAAGAAGGCTATACAGTAGCGATTCCAAATTTAAATGAAAATTTCCAAATAATTTAGTGATCATTTTGTAACTTTTTGAAATTAAATGATCTAAACGTAAAACTTACTAATAGTTTAGTGGCATTAAATGTAATTTTCCCTAATATATATATATAATGGTTTGATGAATCATATTGCATGTTCTTTTTCGCATAAATGCTACCAAAATTATGTTCAAGATGAACAAAGCTCGACCAGAACACATATGGGCATAGGACCATAAAATGAAAAAAGCTGAACATTATATTTTTAATTATTTTAAATATATTTATATTTTATCATAAATAAATCGATTAAATAAGTTAAATATATTTATATTTACATTGTTTTTAAAATATGTTTTATAATATATTTTAAATAAGTCAGTCAATTGACTTAATCAATTAAACTAACCGATGTTAAGTTAGTTAAGTTTGAAAAAATGGATCGAACTGACCAAATTAATCATTTGTTTACTCCTACATGTAATAGGAAAACTGATGTTATAATAAACTTGAATTTACTAAAAAAAATTTAACGGTGTTAACTATTAAAATTATATTTTTTAAACTCGAAAAATAAAAAATAAAATCTTAAAATAGAAATAAAAAAACTAAATTCCAAATGCAAGTGTTACATCATGGTGTCTTAGACACTTACCCACTATGTCTCCCAGCATGGTGTGTATTAAGATAGTGTGTTTTTTTTAGCTCAGGATTGTAACTTTTTCTTTTATTCTAAATCAACATCGACACTCGATAAAAATACAATCCACTCTTATCTAAAAGAGTATAATGTCACGGAAAAAAAGAATTTCGTGTTGTTTTGGGTTTGATAGTAATACATAAAAAATTATTCTCAATGAGACATTCACTCAATAACAAAGTTACGATCTCATGATGTCACCTTTGAATATTTTTAATAATTCTTTCGACATATTTATATATTCACATCATACCTGTATTATTTTTTTTTCCCGTATTTTATTTATGAGATACATTATCTAAATCGGAAGGCACCCACTTTGGAACAAGTTGAAAGTGGGCATATTGTAAAGCTAGTATTGTTATTCAATGATGGTCCTAGAGGGACCAAACAAAGGTCAAAACAACTTTCATAACATGTTTGATCCTTTTTTGGCAACAAAAGCATATGGTATTGAGATGTAGGTGCATGGTGGTGTCCAACTGGTTTGGCTTTTTAGCCAAATTATGTTCAAACTCGACACCGGTTTGTGTGTACTACTTAACATGCGTTTCCCAACATTCTTCTGTCCTTGGTTATGCCATCATCAAAGATTCTGTTTTCAGATTAAATTTTGAGGGATTTAATTAAAAATTTTAAAAATTTTATAAGGTCGATAAGAATTTTTTAAACAAATTTGGGGTATAATAAAAAACTTTAAATTTTTTTTAGGTAAATGAAAATTTCCAAAAATTTTAAAGGAGTTTAATTAAAATTTCAAAAAAAAAATATATATAAAAGTTATGACGAGAATTTTAAAAAAATTTGAAATTCTAATTAAAATTTTTGAAAATTTTCAAAAATTTGGAGTCTTACGGTCCCCCACTGGATCAATTAATGTACCTTACCGGTACAAAATATCCTTGAAAATAAATTGTTATACAATGATGGCTCAAAACACATCACTAAAAATTAAAATTTCGTTAATTATTTTGACTATCGATTGAGTCTTAACTCAATTGGCAATCGGTATAGGCAATATTTTTAATGTCTAAGGACGTAGATTTGAGTATGTTGAAGCACATTATCCTCCTCCTATTTATGGGTTAGGGAGGGGATATGAATATATAGTTCTAGATATTGTGTCAAAAAGATTAGATATGATCAGAATTTATAATGAAATTATTCAAAAAAAAATTATTCCGACTATCATATATCTATTTAATTCAATTGACTTTTTATTGAGAGGTAATTTAATTGATTTATATCATTGAAGTTCGAATTAATTTTTTCTTTTTTTGGCACTAAACTATAAGTAAGTTTTTGTTTTAGTCACTTAACTAAAAAAAGTTACAATTTGGTCACTTAATATTCGAAAGTTTACATTTAAGTCACTAAACTATTCGAAAATTTTTATTTAAGCCACTGGGTTGCTAAGTTTTTTTTTTCTAAATTCCATCAATGAGCTCCAAGCGACAATTCGATGATCAGTATGATGGATCTGTACCCTTCGACAAGTAGAAAAACATACTGTAGATCCAAGTTAGCCTGACGATCAGTGTTGGAGATCAAAGAAAAAAGCTTACGTCCAAAGTTATTTTATGAAAAAAAAAACTAAACTATAAAAGAGAATGATAAAGTGAGCTTTCGATTGGTGCAGACAATATAAACAAAAAAAAGCTATATAGCATTAGTTTTAACAACCTAGTGACTTAAATGAAAATGTTTAAATAATTTAGTGACCAAATTATAATTTTTTTAATTAAGTGACCAAAATAAAAATATACCCATAATATAATGACTAATAGTATAATTTACTTTTTTTTAACACACGTAGTTTTGTATTTGCCTAATAATGAATCTAATACAATCTTATTATATATAATATATTTTTAAAATTTTTTATATACAATTTTTAAACCATTCAAACCTCAATTAATAAAATCAAAAGTTGAAAACAGTGCTAATTAAGCTAATACTTTATTCGTAATATATTATTTAGGTTAAACAATTTTCAATTTTTCATATTCTTTGTACATTTGAAATTTAATTTCTTTATTTTTATTACAAAATGTAAGCTCAATTATTACCATTTTAAAAATATTTTCGTAATTCAAGTTCACTACAATTTTTTTTTTGTTATATGATTATTAAGTGGGTTTTTTTCTCCAAAATATCACCGGTAAATTTAGCAAGAGAACTTTAAAGGTGTTAATTATTAAACCTGAATATTGAAATATGAAAAGTATAGGAATTAAATTCCTAAAAATAAAATGACCAAAATCTAAATGATGAAGAGTAAATGAACTTGAAACATATTTAAACCAATTAATGTTAAATTCTATTGTTAGTCTATACATTGCGAAAGCTGTGGATTTAGTCTCTACATTCTTTATATCTTTCAAATTTTAAAACTTTAGTCCTCCCCAAACAATAACCATTAAATTCGATAAGTTAGTTCTACTATTTCCAAAATTTGAAACGGCAAACATATTATCATATGTGTAATGCTATGTTAACTTGTTATTTTCACATACTACTCAATAAAAATTCAGTTAATGGATTAACGACTATTATTTGCGTTAAGAATAGATTACGGACTAAATCTTACAAGCATAGTTCAGGACTAGTAATTAAATTTAACCAGATAAAATTAATTACTATCGTCTTAAATGTATAAAATAGTCTATGTTTTATGACTTTTGAATATTATTTGATAAAATTTTAAAAAAAAAAATTCATAATTTTTTTTGAAAAAGTTATGTCGAAACCATTTTAAAATCGGTTTTAGAAAAATGGGGATCGACTTTAAAAACAAAAATAGGAGTCGCCACCAATCCTTTTTTACTTAGGTGTGATTGGATCACCTTATAAGACGTTTCATTTTAAAACATTTGATTTTGACCTACTAAAAACGAGAAAACGGTTTGGGAGTCGATTCACGTATGAGGAAGGGTTAGCACCTCATAACGCCCAAAAATTGGTACCTAATTGATAAAATCATGTCCAAATGTTTGAAATTTAAAAAGTTTAAAATAAGATCCCTTATTAGAAGTAAAATCAAGATTTACCTATTTCAAAGAAATATAAATACCACATCCAATAAGTTAGGATACAACATTTTATAACTTTGAAGCTAGGTGTATCTTTATTTTAGAAAATTCTTACCTCAAGACACAAAACATCACACCCAATAAGTTAGGATGCAACATTTTATAATTCTCAAGAATAAGTTTTTTATTTGAAAGTTGAGATATCTTTATTCCGAGAGAATATAAACATCACATCCAACACGTTAGGACACGACATTTTTTAAACCCGTATTTAAAGTTATCTCATGATTTACAAAACTTTTTAAAAGGATATTTGGCTATTTATACAAATGGAAAATCGCACCCAACACGTTAGGGCACTATTTCCCGAATTTCTAAATACCAAAACATTGCCTCATTTTAAAACTTTGGATAAATATAGTAAAAAATATATTTTAAACAATAATTTATGAGGCAATATTGCATTTATACGTGAATATCAAAGGCAATTATAACATATTAACATTTAATATTGATATAGACAATAAAAAAAACAATAGCACATATAAAATAAAATAGCACATGAAAAATAGCATACATAAAATATTAAAAATATAAACAACAAAAATAGCATAAATATATTTGAGAAAGTAAATAAGTTTTGACAAAAACAATTGATTCATAACTTAAAAACATGCTCATAATATTCTAATACGTAAAATATGTTAAAGAATAAACAATGTTATACTATATAAATAGTTTCAGATAAAAAATATATATATGGGATATAATATTATATAATACTTTTAATATATAAGTTAAGAAATAGTATGTAAGTAAATAATCAAATTAAATAATAATTAATAAGAATTTAAAATACATAAGGATAATATATAATAAAAATATACAAGTTTAATAAATTAATATATGAATAATAAGGGTAATATAATATACTCAAAACAATTAACGAATATTATAACATTTTAAAAAAAAATAAAAAGTATAAAAATGATATGGATAAATAAAAAAAAAGTTAAAGAAACTCATATGTCAACCTAACTCCCGCAATATGAGGATTCAACGAAATTCCTCCACCAAAATCTAACTCGAAGCAGGCAAAGACAAAAAGAAATGAAAATGAGCGAAGAACAAAATAAAAACAAGCCACAGAAAATAAGAACGCAAGAGGAAGAGAAATTTGAGTGAATGCTCTCAAGAATTCTTATTGCTTTCAAATTCCAGTGTCCTTTACAATGAAGGGAGATGTCTCTATTTATAGTTGAGCCTCCCCAAATCCAACGGTACAGATCAATTACATCAACGACTAAGATTAAAAGGTATCTACAAATTAGATCTCTAAGATTACAAAATCATATCTTTTAATATTACATACTATATCTTCTAAGATTTCATATCATACCTAAGATTGCATACCATAACTCATAGAATTGCATATCATATCTAAGATTGCATATCCTTGAAGATTGTACTTCCATATACGTCAAGCTTGTAGATGGACCTTCAATCTTTAAATGATATATTTTGGAGTGGACTTGGACTTTATTTTATTATTTCCGGTTTATTATTTTTGTATGGGCCAGGCTAAATTGGGTTCCTACAATTTGCCCCTCTTTGCTCATTATTGTGAAACAAGAATAAAGCAAAGACTATAAAAGAACCAATTTTGCCCGGTCTTAGCGGAACCTTGGCTTCTTGGTCTTCTTCAAATGACTTCCAATCCGAACAGCATTGGATCTTCATCTTGATTTCAGTCAGTTTGATAACTTCAACTTTATGAAGGCAATATCCACTATCTTTTGATCCGCTCCACTACAAACTCTCGGGGAGACCGGATTCGAGATTTTCAACTCGATCCCTACAAACTCAGGGATCATCAGACTGATGTCTTCGATCTGCTTCCTGCAACTTCAGGAACGTCAAATCTGCTATTTTCAATCTGATCCTCGCAAGCTCGGGGATCACCGATCGATGTCTTCGATCCGTTTCCCGCAACTTCGAGGGCGTCAAATCTGCTACTTTCAATCTGATCCCCGCAAGCTCGTGGATCACGGTCGATGTCTTCGATCTGTTTCCTGCAACTTCAGGAACATCAAATCTGCTACTTTCAATCTGATCCCTACAAACTCAGGGATCACCAGACTGATATCTTCGATCTGCTCCCTGCAACTTCAGGAAGATCAAATCTGCTATCTTCAGTCTGATCCCTACAAACTCAGGGATCACCAAACTGATATCTTCGATCTGCTCCCTGCAACTTCAGGAAGATCAAATCTGCTATCCTCAATCTGATCCCTGCAAACTCAGGGATCACCAGATTGATATCTTCGATCTGCTCCCTGCAACTTCGGGAAGATCAAATCTGCTATCTTCAATCTGATCCCTGCAAACTCAGGGATCACTAAATTGATGTCTTCGATCTGATATTGCTACACCGTCCACTGAAAGACATGTCTTGTAGACTCGGTTCTATGACATGCATGCAATATGTCATGAAAATGATTCCTTTTAAAAGATTAGAATTAAAATGCAATGACCAGAATGAATCGAATGCACCTAATGAAAATACAAAAATATTATGAGTATGATTCCTACTCTAAGTGTTATCACTCATTTTCGTTCGTCAATCATGTTTTGCTCATTAAGTCTGGTCCACGTATATTTTCCAAATCAACTCTGCTTGAATCTTGAACACACGAGGCTTGTACCACAATGAAAATCAAATACTCTTTTCAAATCCGACCCATCTGCACATATAGGGTGTAGGGTTTATTTCAAATTCCACCCATTCCCCACAATTCAAGGCTTTCTTAGTTCATTACCTTACCTCTAAGTGTTATGATCTGATGCTATCACGTCTTCTTATCAATTGGACAAAGAATTCAGAGAAATATTCTCAGAGAGATATTCTCTATATGAAAATTCTAAATAATTATCCTGTTTCAGTTCCTTGTCTTGTTTAGAAATTTCCAAAGTAATATGCAAAACTTCCCTTTTGTGAAATTATTAGGTCATCAATCATTATTTCAATGCAACATATTTACGAATAACAAATAAAATGATTTCAAAAGAAGAATTTGAATAAATTTGTACAAATAAAAATTAACTGGAACATATCTTTAAGGCGAAAAAGAATCCCAAGATAATACAAAAATTCGGATGCCCTAGATATCGCCGATTGAGCTTCCATATACAAACTTTATGAAGATTGTCTTGAGTTCATCATGCGTTTAGAAGACCCAAAGTATTTTGTTGATGCCCCAATATGCGACATTCTTCCTTTCATTGTTGTTTTGAGTGTAACGAGATGGGCTGCAAATCCATTCAAAATTTGAGTCGCCCTTTTTGGTTTTTAACTCAAAACCCCTTTGGTCTCAAGCGCCCCTGCATGGTTTTTTCGCCTTGGCCTCTCCCTTTTTTTAGAAACTCAAAGCGCCGCTTTGCGGGTTTTCACTTTGGCTTCTTCTCTTTTTCAAGCAAAGTATTTTTTTACGAAACTGAGTTCACGAGGATTGGGTAAGCTTTTCCCATCTATTTCGGTCAAAATCAGTGCTCCTCCAGAGAAAGCTTTTTCCACCACATATGGTCCTTCCCAATTCGGCATCCATTTTCCTCTGAAATCTTTTTGTATTGGAAGAATCTTTTTCAGCACAAGATCCCTCTCATGAAACTCTCTTGGGCGAACTTTCTTATTATAGGCTCGCATCATTCGTTTCTGGTACATCTGACCATGACGAATAGCCCTTAGTCTCTTTTCTTCAATCAAGTTCAACTGATCATACCGAGCCTAAATCCATTCAGCTTCTTCCAACTTTATTTCTGACAGCACATGAAGAGAAGGAATTTCTACTTCGATGGGTAAAATGGCCTCTATCCCATAAACCAACGAATATGATGTTGCCCCAGTAGAGGTTCTGACAGACGTCCGATAAGCATAAAGTGCAAATGGTAGTTTCTCATGCCAATCCTTGTAAGTCTCAGTCATTTTCCCCACTATCTTTTTGATATTTTTGTTAGCCGCTTCCACTGCCCCATTCATTTTCAGACGATACAGAGACGAGTTATGGTGTTTGGTTACAAATTTCTGCTATCGAGCTGTTGTTCAGGTTCAGCGCATTGTCGGATATGATCCTTTCAGGCATCCCATATCGACAAATAATCTCCTTCTTCAAGAATCTACTAACTGCTGACTTAGTGACATTAGCATATGAAGCAGCCTCTACCCATTTCTAAAGTAGTTAATTACCACAAAGATAAATCGATGCCCATTCAAAGCTTTTGGTGAGATTGGTCCAATAACATCCATGCCCCACATGGAAAAAGGCCACGGGGAAGTCATAACATGCAAAGGTGACGGAGGCACATGAATTTTGTCTCCATAAATTTGGCATTTATGACATCTCTTGGCATAGTTGATCTGATCTCCTTCCATGGTAGCCCAATAATATCCAAATCCCATTATCACATCTGCCATTGTGAATCCATTTGCATGTGTTCCACAAACACCCTCATGAACTTCTTCGAGGATTTGTTTAGCTTCAAAAGCATCAACACATCTCAATAGCACTTGATCTTTTCTCTTTTTGTATAAAATATCTCCATCTAAGACATAATCAAACTCTTTTTGTATAAAATATCTCCATCTAAGACATAATCAAAGGTCATTCTTCTTAAAGTCCTTTTCTCATTTTCGGTGGCATTCTCCGGATATTCGCGATTTTTCATGTATCGTAATACATTCTGATACCAAGGATGGTCATCTCTTTCTTCTTCCTCTATGTCATAACAATGGGCTGAAACTTTGATGATACTCATCTGAATAGGCCTCATATCTTCTGGTCTGTTTACTTTGATCATAGAAGCCAAGGTTGCCAATGCATCTGCCATCTAATTTTCATCGCGTGGAAGATAATTGAAGGTAATGTCATCAAATTCCTCAATTAATTCCAGAACTATTTTTCGGTAATCAATTAATTTGGGATCTTTTGTCTCCCACTCTCCTTTGAGCTGGTAAATTACCAAGGCAGAATCTCTATACACATCTAGCACTCTGATCTTACGTTCTAAAGCTGCTTGAAGTCTCATTCTGCCATGTTATTTGTGCAGTCAAAATCTAATCTGCATGTGAATGGGTAATAGTCACCACCAGGGGACACCAAAACTGTCCCAATTCCATTTCCCATAGCATTCGATGCTCCATCAAAATTTAACTTCCAGCGACAATCTTCTATATCTGCCACATACATCAATCCTTCATTTGGGAAATCAAAACTCAAAGGTTCATAATCTTTCAAAGCTCACGCTAGCCAAAAAGTCTGCTCATCGCACTTCCTTTGATAGATAGCCTTTTGGGTCACATAAACTATATCGAATTCAGATAGTAGAATCTGCCACCTAGCCATTCTTCCATTCAAAGCAGTGGACTCCATCATGTATTTTAACGGATCAAGCTTGGAAATCAACCAAGTTGTATGATATAGCATATATTGTCTCAATCTCCGAGTTGTCCAAATCAAAGCGCAACACAATTTCTCGATTGCTGAATACCTCATTTCACACTCAGTAAACTTTTTGCTAAGATAGTATATCGCCTTTTCTTTTCTTCTTGTCTCATCATGTTGTCCCAACACACATCCCATGGAGTTATTGAAAACTGACAAATACAATATCAAAGGCTTATCTGATTAGGTGGAGATAATACTGGTGCATTCGACAAATACATTTTGACTTTATCAAAATCTATCTGACACTCATTATCCCATACACCTGGATTGTGTTTTTTGAGAAGACGAAATATGGGATCACATTTCTCAGTTAATTGTGAAATAAACCGAGCAATGTAATTCAGCTTTCTAAGAAAACCTCGAACTTCTTTCTGAGTGCGCGGTGAAGGCAATCCTTGTATCGCTTTAACCTTGCTTGAATCAACTTCTATTCCTTTCTCACTGACCACAAATCCCAATAACTTTCCTAATCGAGCTCCGAAAGTACACTTTACCGGATTGAGTTTCAATTGGAATTTTCTCAATCTTAAAAATAACTTCTTCAAGACCTCAATGTGCTCTTTTTCTGTTCGAGATTTAGCAATCACGTCGTCAACATACACTTCAATCTCCTTATGTATCATGTCATGGAACAAGGTTACCATGGCCCTTTGGTATGTTGCCCCAGCATTCTTTAGTCCGAAAGGCATTACTTTGTAGCAAAAGGTGCCCCACAGCGTTATGAAGGTAGTTTTCTCCATATCCTCGGGGTGCAACTTAATCTGATTTATATCCTGAGAAGCCATCCATGAAGGAAAACAAATAAAATCTCGCCGTATTATCCACTAACGTATCAATATGCGGCAAAGGGAAATTATCTTTTGGGCTAGCTTTGTTCAAATCCCTGTAATCTACGCACATTTGGACCTTTCCATCTTTCTTAGGGACTGGAACAATGTTGGCAACCCATTCTGAGTATTTGACCTCTTGTAGAAAACCAAAGATCAAAGCTGTTTACGGACCTCTCTTTTATTTTCAATACTATATCGGGCCTCATCCTTCGTAGCTTTTTTTGAATCGGCTTGCATTCTTCTCTGATGGGAAGGCGATGTACCACAATATCAGTACTTAACCCGGGCATATTCTGGTATGACCACGCAAAGACATCTTTGAACTCTCGCAATAACTCAATGAGATCTCGTCTTATCTCTTTAGCTATATGCGTCCTAATTTTCACAACCTTTCCTTCTTCCAAGGCTATATTCTCTATTTCTTCTTCATGGGGCAAGATTTGCTTCTCCTCCTGTTTTACCATTCTTAACAAATCAGGAGATAAGCCACACTCTCGGTCATCTTCAAAATTCTGAGATTCTCCTAAGCGCATGTCTTGCTCAAAATAGGCTTCTGGATCTGTATTATTGTTGCTCATATCATTGATATCTAGGGCCATGTAATCGGTACGAAAGAATATACAAGGAATAAATGAATTTGAGGACAAACATCCACATGATATGAATGAAATATACAATTTGAGAGGCAATTAGAAGAATGAAATGAAAGAATATTTGCTCAAGCTAATTATCCAAAATGTATTTTATTGAAATAATAAGTTCTGAACATAAGCCTATTCCACAAAGGGATTTTTATTATTCCTAGGCTACAAAATAACAAAGCGTTCTGAATATTACTCTGTATAATTCCTAAAAACTACAGGGAGCTCCTCATGAGTCAATTGTCGAGAATGCTTCCAGGTTCATAAGGGCAAATGCTCATTAGGTTTCTTTGTTCACTTCCCTCCTCATGTATGGCATTAATATGAACTCTTTCCAACAACCCTCTTTCAGGATGAATTGTTCCCCTAGATATAAAGGTTTGGGATATAGGGGAAATATAATTGGTTCCCATTGGATATCTTCTCTATTTAAGCGTGCCCTTCTTCTCTCTTGCTTCTTTTCTATGTCCAACCTTCTTTGTCTAATATCCGGCTTGAATCTCAAGCCAAAACGATCTCTCTTTTCCTTCAACATCTGTACTTGAATCTCCCCTTGGAGGTATCAGCCCAATCCTTTCCCTGGCAAAGCTCATTTCCCTATCATCATTTGTAGACCCATCCTTGTGGTCTTGGATATCCTAGGCACTGGAACTTTACTTCCTTCCAAGATGAATGTTGCATTGACAAACTCTAAAGAACGGAAAGAGCATTCAATGGCCTCTTCATTTGTGTCTACATATGGCGCAATATTAGTAACAGTCGTTATAATGTCTTCTTCCGCATTTATGGTGACCAATCGACCATCCGTTACTAACTTTAATTTTTGATGAAGAGATGAGGGCACTGCCCCTGCTGAATGAATCCAGGGCCTTCCCAGCAAATAATTGTATGAAGGCTTTATATCCATCACCAAAAAGTCCACCTCATATGTGTTTGGGCCAACCTGCAAAGGTATGTCAATTCTCCCCATCACCCTTCGTTCAGTACCATCAAATGCTCTCACTATATTCTGGCACGTCTTCATGTGAGAGCTATCTATTGGCAACCATTTCAATGCCGACAATGGCAGAACATTCAAGGCTGATCCATTATCAACCAACACGTTTGGTAAAGTATACTCTTTGCAACGAGTGGTTATGTGTAAGGCTTTAGTTGTCTCCATGCCCCCAGGTGGAATCTCATCAGCACTTATATTACTGACTAATCGATCAAGCTTGTTAACAGATATGTCCTTAGCAACATAAGTCTCGTTTAGCACTTTCATTAAAGCCTCGCGGTGAACATCCGAACTTAAAAGTAAGGCTAACACTGAAACACGAGCTGGTTGTTTGCGCAACTGTTCTACTACGCTGTATTCACTGTACCTTAAGAATTTTAGAAATTCCTTAGCCTCTTCTTCCTTTACAGGTATATTGACAAGGGTATCAAGTTCTTTTTCAGGTTCGACAGTCACATCTTTTAGTTTTTCCGATTCCGTTCTTGCCTTTACAGAGTCATAACGCTTCCCATTCCGCGTATAGAATCCCTCCTCTTTAGAAGTGTTGGCTGCAATCACTACTCTTGGTGTCATTATGCTACAATTGTAATTCCATGGTACAGCTTTGTTACCCTTGTAAAGAAAGGACACAGGTCTTTGAATTATTACTTTAGGCGCGACTTGTGCTCCGCCTTCCACATTCTTTGGTCGAGAAATAATGATCCTTGGATAATTGACTTTCTGATTAGTTAATTCTCCTTCGGTCGCATGTATTTCTCCTACTTCTGAACCTTCTTCACAAAACTCCAACTCCTTATTATCCATAAAACCTTGCACCAATGTCTTAAACTCAGCACAATCCTGGATCTGATGTCCATCCATTTTGTGAAACTCACAAAGAGCTTCCACAGGTTCTTTAGTTCTCTCTTCGAGATTTGACTTGATTAGCCCCCATCTTGTCATCTCCCTCCAAAGCGCCCTTAATGAGAGTCCTCATCTGAAATATCCCCTTAGCTTTTTTGATATAATCCTCTCCAATTGCATTTATCCCATTGTTTCCATGATTGGGTAATGGGTTCACCGTATTGGGCATGTCCTTAAGCTTGACAACCCCCAATTTAAGAAGCCTCTCAACCACCCTTTTGAAAGCAGTACAATTTTCTATAGAATGCCCTGTTGCTCCCGCATGGTAATCACACTGGGCGTTTGAGTCATACCATTTAGGGTATGGAGGTTGCATTGGCTGTAAATAGTATGGGGATACTATGCGTTCCTCTAATAATGTTTCATACAGCTCTTTATATGTCATAGGGATGGGCGTAAATTGAATTTTTTCAACATTTTGTTTGGGACCTAATTCTTGTTTTGTCGACCCCTGTTGTCGAGCAGTAAGCACCTTCGGCTGATTGATAGTAACCAACTTTGAGTACCCTTTGTTGGATGTACTCACATTGTTTATCTCATTCTCTTTTTTCCTAGGAGCTGACCTCCTAGCGGATTCTTCGGCTTCAATCTTACCACCCCTTATGGCATTTTCGATCATTTCTTCTGCCATAACTATGTCCGCGAAGCTCTTGGTGGTGCTCCCTATCATATGGGTAATGAATGGTGCCTTTAGAGTGTTGATAAATAGCATAGTAGTTTCCTTCTCTAAGAGAGGTGGTTGGACTAGCATGGCTACTTCCCTCCATCGCTGTGCGTATTGTCTAAAACTCTCGTTTGACTTTTTTTTCATGTTTTGTAACATGATTCGGTCAGGCGTCATATCTGTAACATGGTTGTACTGTCTCATGAAAGCTTGAGCCAAGTCCCTCCACGAGCTAATGTTAGTGCGGCTACCACCTAGATGCTGCTCCCGTCAAACTATCTTGGAAACAATGAATCAGAAGTTGATCATTATTCACATAACCCGTCATACGTCTGCAGAACATCGTGATATGGGCTTCGGGGCAAGTAGTTTCATTGTACTTCTCAAATTCTGGCATCTTGAACTTGTGAGGAAGTACCAGATCTGGGACCAGACTCAAATCTTTGGCATCAATACCGTGATAATGGTCGGCATTCTCCAAAACTTTAAATTTTTCCTCTAACCACTTATAACGATCCTCCAACTATTTTGTAGATTCAATTCTGATTCTTTCTTCCCCTACCATGTCTAGGTCAGGAATAACGGGGTTGGCAGGGTTATCCTCAGGGTTAGATCCCGAGCCCACTTGAAAGTTCATGGGTGGTTTAGGATCAGTTTGTCCCTGTTTAGGCCTAATGGTGATGGGTGGCCTTTGGAGAGGTTCCTCAGGCTGCATTTGTTCATGTGGTGGAGTGAATCCCCTTGGAAAGTCCTCATTGTCTTCAGCATTGACTATGGGACCTTTTGCTTTATCTATTATCCCATTCATCATCTGGGCCATTTGGGCCATCATGTTCTTTTGCGCTTCCAACATCTGGTCCTTCATCTCTTGTTGGAGCTTTGCCATCTGCTCTTACATCTGGTCTTGTATATCTCTTTGGAATTGCTCCATTCTTTAGTCCATTTTTCTTGATTTAGCTCGTATACCGTAAGGGTGTTCAGCTTCCAGATTTTTTCTTTTCTCTCTCCCCTATTATTTAAACTAATTAGACTCTCTCTATGAATTTGAATACATATGATGTTATGTAATGCAAATGCATGAATGCAAAGAGGCATCGATTCTGATCAACTTCATTGTAGAAAACTTTATTAGAAAACAAATTCTTTTACATAAAATAGACTACAAATAAGCTTTCGCCCTAAGTCCTAAAGTCCTAATTTTCCTTAGTAACAAAACTAGCTATTGGCTACGATCTGACTGTATCTCATATTTTATGCTCAATACGTCGGCCTGTGCTGCTAAAGTTTGTAGGTAATCAGCTACCTCTCGAATTTGGCCTATGGCTTCCTCCATGAGATAGTCCCGATTTCTAACTTGACTGTGTGAATGATGGAGTTCTTCTTTCAAATGCCCTTCTCTTGTTTTCAAACACTCGATCTGAAGTTCACAATTGTGCAGTGCTGACTCTAATTCTTCAATTCTACTTTTCATTTCTTCAACCTTGTTCAGACTTGCCTTTAACTCAGCTACGGAATTACGGCTCCGATGGTGGTGAAGAGATCATCCAAGCTCAGCCACTCTAGCTTGTAATTCTCCTTTTTCATTTAAACTTTCTACCAAATTCTCCTCTAAGGCCTTGTTTCGCGATTGCATCTCTCTAAACTTTTTCTCTCAATAGTCCGCTTTGGCTTTTTCTTCTTGGACCTCTTGTCGCCACTGTTCTGAGGTCTTTCCTAAACCGGTATTCTTTATTGATAGACGCATCTTTTTATATTCGGTCTTCAGGCTATCTCGATCTTCCTCTATAGTTCTCTTCTCTTTCTTTGCTTTTTCAGCTTCCAATTTCTGAGCCTTCACATCTAGCTTCAAAAACATTTTCTCTTCTTCTAGCTTCTCTATTTTCTTTCCAAGCTCTAAACTTTTCCTTTCGAAGTCTTGTTTTATAATTTCTATCTCCGATGGGATGACTTGTAAACACTCCTTCAATGATCGAGCCTTCTCCAAACTTGACTCAGGAATGTTATCGTTGATCCTTTTTTTAACCATTCGTTATATTCTGCAGTTGCTATCGGTCCTCGAGTCATTATCTTCATACGGCAAGCCTGTTTCCAAACCTTAGAAATCTCTAGAACCCTCTTGTAATATCCTAAAATAGGGGCTGTGTGTTTGAAGCATATCTTAAGTGTTAATAGGCCTTAAGGTTTGTTTTGATGTGTTTTAGGGGTTATTAAAGCTCGAGGATAAAAAGGGACTATTTTAGAAATTTTGAAAATTTTGGGTCAAAAGTGAAAATTGGGTGATGGAGGCTCAAGAATAAATTTTGGTAAGTTTTGGCATATAAAATGCCCAGTAAAGTGGTTTTAGTGTGCCACTTAAGGCTTTGGATTGGCGCCAAATCAGTCGAGGGTTGAGTATTGGGCACGGCATAAGTTTTATTTTGTTGCCAAAGGGCGTTGGCGCTGAGGAAGGCTTAAAAGAATATTTTGAGCGTTAGTGGACATGAAAGTCCAGTGGAAGAGTGGCTAAGAGCGCAAGGGTGATTGCGGCTTAGAGGTCGGGTGTTCGAGCCGAGTAAGAAGCGCGAATGTTTTATTTTTTTAGTTTAGCGCTAAAGCTTGAAGGAGCCAAGGAAAGTAAGCTTTAAAAGGAATTTGCACGTCTTATAGCATGAAATATGCGAAGGGTCGAGTGGTGGGGGCATGGAGAACTTTCTCCGTGTCTCGGGTTCGAGACACAGGGACACTACTGGATGTTCTTTTTGGCTTTTTGCAGCGTGAAATAAGTGTCTGCATGGCCCTTGCTGCGCATGCGATTTTGGGAAAGGGTTTTCACGCATGTATGGGTATTATTTTAGGCTAGTTTTATTATTTTATAGCAAGGTGATGGGATTTTTATTTTATTAGTTTTATTATTAATTTATTAAATGAAGCATGGGTTTTATTTTTTATTGTTATATGCGTGAGGTATGGGGATTAGTTGGTTTTTAGTTTTAATATTTTAATGGTGATGGGTAGTTGGTATTTAGTATTATATTATTATTATTATTATTATTATTAGTTTATGCAAGTATGGGATGTTATTATTGTTTTTATAATTATTATTATATTATGTATAGAAATGGGGGAGTAATGGAGGATGGTTAAACAATGGGTTTATTGGAAAATGAAAATAGAAGTTAGTAAGGGGGAGAGAGCATGGCCGAATGAAGGCTTTCTCTAGGGAATAGCTTAGTCGCCCTGTGCAAGACAAGAAAGAAGCATGGCCAAATTCCTTAGCATGATTTTGTTTTCTTTCCTTGGTGTATGGCCGAATGAAGGAGGTTGGAGGGACTTTCATAGTCGGTTTTCTAATGGCAGAGAGGTGCCTAGACTTTTGATTTGTTTTCTTCCCTTCCCAAATTGTTCATGACCGAAATAGGGACTTCGTGAAGGTTGCTTGAGTTGCGGTTTTGAAGGAATAATAAGGAGTATTTGGCTGGCTCATGTCCTTTCTTTCTTCTTTCTTTCATTTTTTTATCAATTGAACCCCCTCCTCCTCCTATGCTACTTGATTTTTGCTTGAAGCATGCCTTTGTTGTGATGGCGGACATGATACATCCTAAGGTGGGGATTTCGGCTTGGAGTATTGACCGAATACTTTGCTTATTAGCCTCCTCTTGCATTTTTCTTCTAGTCTTAGTAAGTGACAAAGTCAAGTGTGTAATTGAAGGGCCTAGCCAGAACCTATTGGTAAGTGAGCTTTCTCTCAACTTTCGATTTTGACTCATCTTCCCTAATGTATCTTTGAGAGCATAAGTCAAGGCCTTGTAAGGATCGGCCGAATGGGGTTTTGGCCTTATTAATTTGTAAATTGTTTGCATGTGTAGTCGACACGAGAAGTACTTTGGATTTTGATTCTTCCGAGGATCTCGTGAGTCAAACAACAACTTTGGGATTACTGGTAAGCTTAGAAATAGTTGAGCATATTCGGCCAGAGGCCATTTTGGTACCCTTGTATAACCAAGTATACATTTTAGTTTAGGGACAAATCGGCCAAAGGGGGGGGGAAATCGGAGGCTTTCGAGTTTTCAAGCTTCTGTGGTAAGTAACAATGAAGGTTTGGCCTAAGGCCATATTCTATTTTGGGTGCAATTGATCCTTTGGGATTATTAGTTTAGCCAGAATGAGACTTTTAAATACTAACCTATAGTGGCCGAATATAGGAGCTATACGGGAATACGATTCGAGACCTTTGTGATATCTGATAGATTCGGGATTTCTCTTTAAATCTTCGATTAAATAGGTGTGTAAGCTCTTACACACTTTATTAGTATAAATTATTATTATGATGATATTTATGACCTCTCATGTGGTAAATCGCCTAGTGGGCATAAGCTTGGTTTTCGTGTAAGTCCCTATTACTCGATCTATGATATATCTTTGTGTATGCCATCATATCTTTGTTAAATGCTATGCTATATACAAATGCATGATATATGGGATCATGATACTTGTGATGTGAGCATGATGATGGTGGGATTGATGAGAGGAGTAATAATCGTGTCGACGGACACCGGTGGTTTGGTACCACATTTCGTGACTACGGTCACGGAGGTTTAGCACCTCAGGAGGTTTGGCACCTCATAGCGTCTCGCCCCACGTGGATTAATTCCACCGTGGGTTGGCCCCACATTTGAGATACGGGATCGACGCCGGTGATTTGGTATCACACAATGGGTTGGCCCCATCATTTGATTGTGACTTGGTCACCGGTGGTTTAGCACCACCGGTGGTTTGGCACCACAAGTATTGACGGATATCGTGACTTTATGTCACCAGTGCTTTGGCACCACAAGTATTGACAGATATCGTGACTTTATGTCACCAGTGGTTTGGCACCACCAGTGGTTTGGTACCACACGGGGTAGAAAAAGGAGCATGGATGGCTAGGTTGGGTTGCATAATTGCATGTCATACTAATATCTTGTGTATGAGTGGTATTTTCGGGTTGGGGATTTACACACTGAGTCTTGGTGACTCACCCCTTCCCATATCATCTTGCAGGTGAGTAGATCGCGGAGACGCAGCCGGAGAGGACTCGAGGTGGCCATGCTTGTTCCTCGGTTTGAAGTTTTATTTCGTACCATTAAAGTTTACTATTTGCTAAATTCGATTGGGTTGTAATATGGCCGCTTATCATTTTTATTATAATTCGTATGATTAAGTCGTAGTTTTTACCTTATTTCTAACGAACTTATGAACTGTTAAGCGAATCGGTAAAAGCAACGTTTTCAAAATTTGTACTCGTACGTGTTTTCAAAGACGTTACCATCGGGTAGCCAATTTTACCAAGTTATCAATAACCCCGATATTTCTAAAAATCTAAATGATCAAATGGTTTCAAAGGAAAAGAAAAAGTTTTCAACTCAATCGTGTTTATCAAACCGACCTATCTTAGTTTTAGCAAACATCGCTTTACAAATTCAACAATATTTTTGATTTCCTTCGTTAACTGGATCTTTCAAAACGTTTTCACTCCGTGACATACCAGATCCGGTCAAGGCTCATGGGCCGGGTTTGGGGTGTTACAAGTTGGTATCAGAGCCAGGTTCCAAACTCGGCTGTGGGGGCTCAAGGCCCAAAAATGTTTTCTTGATAGTCTTTTGTGGAATATTATGAAAATGGTTTGTTTTAAACAGCATGGCACCGAGTCTCCGGCACCGATCCGTTCGGGTAAGTACCTCTGACTATTGAGGTGATATGAATATGTCTCTGTTTATGAGCATGAATGCGACTCTCTGTATTAGAATGACTCTCTGTATTAGAATAGCGAACTTGAACTGAACCTTTGTGTGATCGAAAGAACCACTTCTAAATACTTTATTTCATAAAATTGTTCGCGATTAATCAGTGGAACACATTTTCTATTGCATAAAATTTTTAAGTCAGATTGCGCGATAAGAGATGAGTTTTAGAGGACGTGGTCGAGGCAGAATGGCCGTTTCGGAACCCGTTAGATCGGGTCAAGGGTCTGATAATGAGGTACCACCTCCACCACCACCTTTTTTAAGAGATGGTGGTGGGTGAGAAGGAAATATGAGAGCTCGAAAATCTGTTCCCGGCGACTTGAGCCAATGGAGGCGAAGTTGTTAAAGTGGTGTGTCCGGCATGGCACCCGAAGACGGTGAATATTGGTTGGAAGCAACCGAAGCGAATTATGGATGAGCTCGATCCGAGCCCGGAGGAAAAAGCAAAAGGAATGGTGGCGCTACTCCGCGACGAGGCGTATCAATGGTGGCTCACGGTTCGAGAGAGTGTCACAGCTGAAGACCTCACTTGGGAGTATGTCAAGACGGCATACCAGAAGAAGTAGGTCGGTACTCACTACATTGATGCTCAGAGGAAGGCGTTTTTGGGGCTGGTTCAAGGGAACAAGTCCGTGGCGGAATACGAGGCTGAATTCCTAAGGTTAAGCCGATATGCTCGAGGGGTAGTTGCTACGGAGCATGAACGATGTGTCCGGTTTGAGGACGGAATAAGGGACGATCTGAGATTATTGATAGCTCCTCATTAGGAACGGAAATTCGCGGTGTTAGTCGAAAAAGCTAAGGTAGCTGAAGGATTAAGGACTCGATGAGACAAAACAGAGATAAGGATAGGAACCGGGATAGGAGAAATTTTAGACCGTCTGAATCACCTGAGGGTCTTTAGTAAAGACCGAGGATTGAAAATTTTGCTCGTGTGATTAAGCCAGCTGTGGGAAATCGGAGCTGTCCGTGTGCTCAGTGTGGAATGTATCATGGCGACGAGTGTTGGAACCGGAATCGAAGATGTTTTCGGTGTAAATCTAAGTCTCACTTGATTAAAGACTGTCCTCAAGTGATGGATAGGGCGCGAAGTCACGGACGTGGAACTTCAAGCTGAGATGCTAAAGGTTTGGATACGAGGCAACCGAGGATGTGATAGTAGGTGAGTTTCTTGTTATGGAATATCTTTTATTATATGAGTTTTATAAGATCGGTTCATACTTGTACTATTGGTGAAGTGTTTGAACTTTGGATGTGAACTTAGAAACTGTGCTTAGAATGTAAGATAGTTCGTGTTTGTATGCTAGTAGAGTATGGAACCTTGAATACGAATCCCTAGATAGTATATAAGGAATGTGTTAGTTTTGTAGAATCAGAGTGCGCAGCATACGCGTGGTGCGGTGAATTGGAATGAATGGATGTTCGTTAGTAAGTAATTTCGAGGACGAAATTGTTTTAAGGGGGGTAGATTTGTAATATCCTAAAATAGGGGCTGTGTGTTTGAAGCATATCTTAAGTGTTAATAGGCCTTAAGGTTTGTTTTGATGTGTTTTAGGGGTTATTAAAGCTCGAGGTTAAAAAGGGACTATTTTAGAAATTTTGAAAATTTTGGGTCAAAAGTGAAAATTGGGTGATGGAGGCCTGAAGAATAAATTTTGGTAAGTTTTGGCATATAAAATGCCCTGGTAAAGTGGTTTTAGTGTGCCACTTAAGGCTTTGGATTGGCGCCAAATCAGGTCAAGGGTTCAAGTATTGGGCACGGCATAAGTTTTATTTTGTTGCCAAAGGGCGTTGGCGCTGAGGAAGGCTTAAAAGAATATTTTGAACGTTAGTGGACATGAAAGTCCAGGTGGAAGAGTGGCTAAGAGCGCAAGGGGTGATTGCGGCTTAGAGGTCGGGTGTTCGAGCCCGAGTGGAAGCGCGCGAATGTTTTATTTTTTTAGTTTAGCGCTAAAGCTTGAAGGAGCCAAGGAAAGTAAGGTTTAAAAGAATTTGGCGCGTCTTATAGCATGAAATATATGCGAAGGGTCGAGTGGTGGGGCATGGAGAACTTTTCTCCGTGTCTCGGGTTCGAGACACTGGGGACAAGCGCTGGATGTTCTTTTTGGCTTTTTGCAGCATGAAATAAGTGTCTGCATGGCCACTTGCTTGTGTGACGATTTTGGGAAGGGTTTTCACGCATGTATGGGTATTATTTTAGGCTAGTTTTATTATCTTATAGCAAGGTGATGGGATTTTTATTTTATTAGTTTTATTATTAATTTATTAAATGAAGCATGGGTTTTATTTTTTATTGTTATATGCGTGAGGTATGGGGATTAGTTGGTTTTTAGTTTTATTATTTTAATGGTGATGGGTAGTTGGTATTTAGTATTATATTATTATTATTATTATTAGTTTATGCAAGTATGGGATGTTATTATTGTTTTTATAATTATTATTATATTATGTATAGAAATGGGGTAGTAATGGAGGATGGTTAAACAATGGGTTTATTGGAAAATGAAAATAGAATTTAGTAAGGGGGGAGAGAGCATGGCCGAATGGAGGCTTTCTCTAGGGAATAGCTTGGTCGGCCCTGTGCAAGACAAGAAAGAAGCATGGCCAAATTCCCTTAGCATGATTTTGTTTTCTTTCCTTGGTGTATGGCCGAATGAAGGAGGTTGGAGGGACTTTCATAGTTGGTTTTCTAATGGCAGAGAGGTGCCTAGACTTTTGATTTGTTTTCTTCCCTTCCCAAATTGTTCATGATCGAAATAGGGACTTCGTGAAGGTTGCTTGAGTTGCGGTTTTGAAGGAATAATAAGGAGTATTTCGGCTGGCTCATGTCCCTTTCTTCTTCTTTCATTTTTTTTGATCAATTCGAAACCCCCTCCTCCTCCTATGCTACTTCGATTTTTGCTTGAAGCATGCCTTTGTTGTGATGGCCGGACATGATACATCCTAAGGTGGGGATTTCGGCTTGGAGTATTGACCGAATACTTTGCTTATTAGCCTCCTCTTGCATTTTTCTTCTAGTCTTAGTAAGTGACAAAGTCAAGTGTGTAATTGAAGGGCCTAGCCGAGCCTATTGGTAAGTGAGCTTTCTCTCAACTTTCGGTTTTGACTCATCTTCCCTAATGTATGCCGAGAGCATAAGTCAAGGCCTTGTAAGGATCGGCCGAATGGGGTTTTGGCCTTATTAATTTGTAAATTGTTTGCATGTGTAGCCAGGACAATTTGAGAAGTACTTTGGATTTTGATTCTTCCGAGGATCTCGTGAGCCAAACAACAACTTTGGGATTACTGTAAGCTTAGAAATAGTTGAGCATATTCGGCGGAGAGGCCATTTTGGTACCCTTGTATAACCAAGTATACATTTTGGTTTAGGGACAAATCGGCCAAAAGGGGAAATCGGAGGCTTTCGAGTTTTCAAGCTTCTGTGGTAAGTAACAATGAAGGTTTGGCCTAAGGCCATATTCTATTTTCGGTGCAATTGATCCTTTGGGATTATTAGTTTAGCCGAATGAGACTTTTAAATACTAACCTATAGTGGCCGAATATAGGAGCTATACGGGAATACGGTTCGAGACCTTTGTGATATCTGATAGATTCGGGATTTCTCTTTAAATCTTCGATTAAATAGGTGTGTAAGCTCTTACACACTTTATTAGTATAAATTATTATTATGATGATATTTATGACCTCTCATGTGGTAACTGCCTAGTGGGCATAAGCTTGGTTTTCGGGTAAGTCCCTATTACTCGATCTATGATATATGCTGTGTATGCCATCATATCCTTGTTAAATGCTATGCTATATACAAATGCATGATATATGGGATCATGATACTTGTGATGTGAGCATGATGATGGTGGGATTGATGAGAGGGAGTAATAATCGTGTCGACGGACACCAGTGGTTTGGTACCACATTTCGTGACTACGGTCACCAGAGGTTTGGCACCTCCAGAGGTTTGGCACCTCATAGCGTCTCGCGTCCCGTGGATTAATTCCACCGTGGGTTGGCCCCACATTTGAGATACTGGGATCGATGCGGTGATTTGGTATCACACAATGGGTTGGCCCCATCATTTGATTGTGACTTGGTCACCGGTGGTTTGGCACCACCGGTGGTTTGGCACCACAAGTATTGACGGATATCGTGACTTTATGTCACCAGTGGTTTGGCACCACAAGTATTGACAGATATCGTGACTTTATGTCACCAGTGGTTTGGCACCACAAGTATTGACGGATATCGTGACTTTATGTCACCAGTGGTTTGGCACCACAAGTATTGACGGATATCGTGACTTTATGTCACGGTGGTTTGGCACCACCGGTGGTTTGGTACCACACGGGTAGAAAAAGGAGCATGGATGGCTAGGTTGGGTTGCATAATTGCATGTCATATTAATATCTTGTGTATGAGTGGTATTTTGGGTTGGGATTTACACACCGAGTCTTGGTGACTCACCCCTTCCCATATCATCTTGCGGGTGAGTAGATCGCGAGACGCGCAATGGGAGAGGACTCGAGGTGGCCATGCTTGTTCCTCGGTTTGAAGTTTTATTTCGTACCATTAAAGTTTACTATTTGCTAAATTCGATTGGGTTGTAATATGGCGCTTATCATTTTTATTATAATTCGTATGATTAAGTCGTAGTAGTTTTACCTTATTTCTAACGAACTTATGAAGCGTTAAGCGAATCGGTAAAAGCAACGTTTTCAAAATTTGTACTCGTACGTGTTTTCAAAGACGTTACCATCGGGTAGCCAATTTTACCAAGTTATCAATAACCCCGATATTTCTAAAAATCTAAATGATCAAATGGTTTCAAAGGAAAAGAAAAAGTTTTCAACTCAATCGTGTTTATCAAACCGACCTATCTTAGTTTTAGCAAACATCGCTTTACAAATTCAACAATATTTTCAGATTTCCACTGTTAACCTGGATCTTTCAAAACGTTTTCACTCCGTGACATACCAGATCCGGTCAAGGCTCGTGGGCCGGGTTTGGGGTGTTACACCCTCTTCTTATAACTTTCCCCCTTATATGCGAATTCGCTTTGAGCTAGCCCATGCGTTATCGGTATGAACTGTGCTGCTTTGTATTGCCTTAGTACCAACAAAGGTGCATATCCCACAGCTCCCCAAACTCTAAGTAGAGGTACCCAATCAAAATTTTTAGACCGATAAAGGACTTCGTCTGAAACCAACCAAGGGGCTCTCCATTTAACATCTTCCTTTCGAAGGTTTTGCAAAATCTCCATGCACCTTTCCTCTGTTAGATCATCTCTCCTTGTCGTAGCTGCGGCCTCTTTTAAAGGGGAATAATCTTCAGAGAACACTTGGCAAGAAATTCTACCAACCCTCCAAAAACGGCTGTGAAACCAAACTAATAGCAACTGTGCACATCCAATGAATCTACCTTCCCCGCTTTCCGACACGCACTCAAAGATCTAAATGTCTCAGCTAAAATCTAAGGTACAGGTGTGGCCCCTTTACTAAGTCGATTGAATAAATCGGTAACCGCTTCGTCTATATGCCGTAATGCTTTGAGGAAAATCACTAACCCATAAATACATAAAGCAAAGACGTCAATCTTCTTTTTCTCATCCGGATGTGTCAGAATCAAACCCCTCAAACTCACCCAAGGTATGCATTTACCTTCACCTTTTTTGAATCCTATTTTGTAACTCCACTCGCTCGCTCATCCTCGTGATACTCATCAATTTCTTTACAAAAGTTGGCACACACTAGAGCCCTAAAATAAACCTTGTCAGCTTGGAACCTCGAACAGCGAAGCAAGGTCGTATATTCCTCCAATGTAAGTACTAAATCTACTTCCCCAAAAGTGAAACAACTATAAGCGACGTTCCAAAACTGAGTCATGGCCCTAAATAGATGCTTATCTACCTTGATATCCAACAAATAAGGTAGATCACCGTAAGCACGATAAAACAGTTATTTTGTCTCATCACCCCATTGAGCCCATATATCTTTCAACTTTCTAAACTCATTCTGCGTAATACTAACACGAGTAAAATCCTAAAGTTCAGATACATACCCGTCAACTAAGCTATCCCCCTTCCTTAATTGCGTTTGTTCCGACCAAGCGCGAACAGCTGCATTGTCTCCTACTTTATCAAGGAACCCGTTCTCCATAACCAGCTTTCTAACTTAGAAACGGACCACGAATCGATACCTCTAAAAAATGAAATAATATGCACAAAAATAAAACACCACGAGTCAGTATCGCCAAAATAAAATATGAAGCAAGTGAAACAAATAGACCTATTTGGGCAATCTAACGAAATTTAGGATCGCTTTACTTAAGTTGGGTTCTTAAGGTTTACTATATGCAGTTTAGATCTAAAGTTAAGGTACCCGAACCAGTAGATTCCTCGACCCTCACCCATTATAGGCACATACGGACCGAGTTCGATTTAGGGGAATACATTTCCCTATGGCCATGCGGAAGCGAAAACTTCACGAAGACATAGGTACAGATGTATTCCGGAAGCAATCCACTAGCCCATGCGGAGGTGAAAACCTCACGATGGCATAGCTTCTCGCTTTCACTTAGGGGTGTGACCACAACGGTCATGTAGTGCAATGCAAAAAGATATATTTTAAAATCACATGCAATAAAAGGATCATATTTTTAGAAATCAAAATTTTAAATTCAAACAAAAGGACATGAAATTATCAATTTTACGGCTTGACTCTCTTAAATCCCAGTAGAGTCGCCAAGCTGTCGAAACCATTTTAAAATCGGTTTTAGAAAAATGGGGATCGACTTTAAAAACAAAAATAAGAGTCGCCACCAATCCTTTTTTACTTAGGTGTGATTGGATCACCTTATAAAACGTTTCATTTTAAAACATTTGATTTTGACCTACGAAAAACGAGAAAACGGGTTCGGGAGTCGATTACGTATGAGGAAGGGTTAGCACCCTCATAACGCCCAACATTTTATAACTTTGAAGCTAGGTGTATCTTTATTTTAGAAAATTCTTACCTCAAGACACAAAACATCACACCCAATAAGTTAGGATGCAACATTTTATAATTCTCAAGAATAAGTTTTTTATTTGAAAGTTGAGATATCTTTATTCCGAGAGAATATAAACATCACATCCAACACGTTAGGACACGACATTTTTTAAACCCTCGTATTTAAAGTTATCTCATAATTTACAAAACTTGTTAAAAGGATATTTGGCTATTTATCCAAACGGAAAATCGCACCTAACACGTTAGGGCACTATTTCCCGAATTTCTAAATACCGAAACATTGCCTTATTTTAAAACTTTGGATAAATATAGTAAAAAATATATTTTAAACAATAATTTATGAGGCAATATTGCATTTATACGTGAATATCAAAGGCAATTATAACATATTAACATTTAATATTGATATAGACAATAAAAAAAAACAATAGCACATATAAAATAAAATAGCACATGAAAAATAGCATACATAAAATATTAAAAATATAAACAACAAAAATAGCATAAATATATTTGAGAAAGTAAATAAGTTTTGACAAAAACAATTGATTCATAACTTAAAAACATGCTCATAATATTCTAATACGTAAAATATGTTAAAGAATAAACAATGTTATACTATATAAATAGTTTCAGATAAAATATATATATGGGATATAATATTATATAATACTTTTAATATATAAGTAAGAAATAGTATGTAAGTAAATAATCAAATTAAATAATAATTAATAAGAATTTAAAATACATAAGGATAATATATAATAAAAATATACAAGTTTAATAAATTAATATATGAATAATAAGGGTAATATAATATACTCAAAACAATTAACGAATATTATAACATTTTTTAAAAAAAAAATAAAAAGTATAAAAATGATATGGATAAATAAAAAAAAGTTAAAAAAACGCATATTTCAACCTAACTCCCGCAATATGAGGATTCAACGAAATTCCTCCACCAAAATCTAACTCGAAATGAAGCAGCACAAAAAGAAATGAAAATGAGCGAAGAACAAAATAAAAACAAGCCACAGAAAATAAGAACGCAAGAGGAAGAGAAATTTGAGTGAATGCTCTTAAGAATTCTTATTGCTTTCAAATTCCAGTGTCCTTTACAATGAAGGGAGAGGCCTCTATTTATAATTGAGCCTTCCCAAATCTAACGGTACAGATCAATTACATCAACGGCTAAGATTAAAAGGTATCTACAAATTAGATCTCTAAGATTACAAAATCATATCTTTTAATATTGCATACTATATCTTCTAAGATTTCATATCATATTTAAGATTGCATACCATAACTCATAGGATTGCATATCATATCTAAGATTGCATATCCTTGAAGATTGTACTTCCATATACGTCAAGCTTGTAGATGGACCTTCAATCTTTAAATGATATATTTTGGACTGGACTTGGATTTTATTTTATTATTTTCGGTTTATTATTTTTTGTATGGGCCCGGGCTAAATTGGGCTCCTACAAGTTAATTTTTCAAGTAAATAAAAATAATTGATAACTTTTATATAGTGTTTTAAAAAAATATTTTTATATAAAATCATTTTAATTATTGTAAATATAAAGTGTTCAACTTCTTTTTTTCTCATTCATAATTGAAAGGCCATTGAAAGTGGAATACTATCAAGGACAAAGCATGAAATAATGGCACTCAACAGCTCCTTTTAAGAAGCAGACCAAAAACCCCTAAAAATATGACATAGACAGCCTTAGAAACAAAGCAAGAAAAAAACAACATTGTAAAATCTTTGCAACATCTTTTTATTATTTAAAAAGATTCCCTCAAGACAATGGGATTTTTTAAAAATAAATCAATAAAATGAAAATAAAAAATAATAATGGGAGAAGAGATACCCTTAAATTTTGAAAAAATTAGGTATATATATACCGATTTTAAAAAATAATTAGGGGAATAAACCGATTTTAGTATAGGTGGCAAAAACGCTTTCTGCAAGCGTTTTTTGCTAGCGTGGTAGGATAGAGGGGGAAAGCTTCAGTCTCTCCTTCCATGCTAGTATAAACACTACCTATAGCCCTCCAATTAAACTTGAAGGAAAATAAAAGAAAATTTAATTGTTGGATTGAATTTTGAAAAATCGAGAAAAGTTTAATAATTCTTTAAAAACTCAAGAATCTCGGGATAAAATTTATAATTTGTCTCAAAATTATAAATTTCATTATGTGTCTAAGATTAAATTTCAAATCCTTACGTAATTATTATATAATTGAAAATTTCAAAACTTCAAGCTCATTTGACATTTTCACATTACTCACGTCATTTTTCCATCTATTCAAATAATATGATAATTATATTATTACATGGATCTTACCTTATTATAATTAAGAATTGATAAGGGAAATTTACTCTGGGACGTAAAAATGGTAAGCGATGTCATGCCCATGATTGAAAGAGTATACAACCACCGATTTTAATTTTTTGTGCTTCAGTTGTCTAACGCATCTCTTGGTAATGTAGCCAAGACAACCGATCCATAACTAAGTTGTCCGGCTTCTTTTAGGTTGATTAGTTGTAGGAGCCACCTTAAATGTGCCAGATTTTGACATTTGTCTGGCATTAGATAAGACCCCCGATCAACCTCGGTATGAATGCTCACGCAATTTGTTGTATTTCAACTGCATTAGAAGAGTTGTCGAGATGTGAGAAATTATCTTCTAATCATTTCATATTTATCCGGTTACCACGAAACTTGTTCGGCACCTTGCCTAATAATTGGTCGCAAATTAGCCTCCAATCCCTAATGTGCACTACCCCATAACGATTGCCCCATCAATCAGTAGACCGAGTTGTAATGTCACATCCTCGAGTATAATTGTACTCACCGTACAGAAGATGGAATGCGTGTCTTTTGGGTCTCCATCTCCTCAACAAAGCACTGATAAGTGCGGGCTCCAATTTAGCCCCACCGAGCATACGGGACACGTGTAAGAATCTCGTCTCTTTTAAGTACTGTTCAATAACACGTGATGCTCTCGCATTTAAGTTGTGTATACATGTTTCAATAATTCGATCTTCGTCCTAATTATATAAACATAAAAAAGTAAAAAATATAATAATATAATAATATTAACAACTTAATAATGGTGTTAACTAAAATAAAAAATATATAATAACATTTTGTTACCATTTGTAATTAAACGTCGAATACGTGTTTGTGATCTAAACGAATTAGAGGCGTTGACATTTTTAAAATTTGTAATTTTTATAAAATTAAATAGGATTAATTAATTTAGACAATGAAATAAACTAAAAAAATTATAATGTTATTAAATTACCACTAAATTAACCATTTATTTAACATAAAAATATTGTTAAACTTATTAAAAATAAACAAAATAATAAATTAAAATCATTTAGATGATGAAAATAGAATAAAATCAAGAAATCACGATTGAAATTTAAGAGAAAAAAGAATTTGAAATCGAGAGAAAAGATGAATGAAGTTGAATAAAAATTGAGAGAAAATATTGGGGTTTTTTTTTTTTTTTTTTTTCATTTTTCAATCGTTGGACCAACAGTAAAAAAATCAACAGTCCAGATTTTTTAATCGTTGGGGATTCAATTATTAATATTTTACATTTTTTAAAATAATATTGTGTAAGGCATGTTTTTTCCTACGTGGCAGCCACGTCCCACAAAATGGCTTATTTTCTTAAATTCTGTAAAAATTTACCTAAATCCCTAATATTTGTTTTTTCAAACAGGCACATTCCCCTAAATTTCCCCTTAAGTTTTTTGGTCCATAATGAGAAGATTCCCTTTTGAGGGAGAAAGAAGGGTCACAAAAAAATGTCATGAAAGTGAAACAGTGAAACTTATCATCACGTGAAAGATGCTTTTGGAGATGGGAGTTTTTTTTTTAGTAAGAATTTTAATTTTTTTTCACTTCAAAACTATAATTATTTTTGTTTTAAGATTCATGGAAATTAATTTTTTTAGAGTTTGTGACAGTTCCTTTTAGTGATGTTATCTTTAGGGTTCAAACTCGAGTTCTCTTTCAGACAATGCACTTTACTTTACTATTGTACTTAACACTTACTAGTAGAATTTTTGTGTCTTTGTTTGAAAAAAACTCATCTTTGTTCTTTGGATTTAATTTTTCGATTTGGGCATAGTTTTTTCTAATGAAGAGGAACATGTTATCGCAAGAGATTGAATATTGGATCTTAAACTATCAACATATATATAATTTTAATCATTTTCTCGTTCAATTGTTGGTGGAGGTGTTCATGAGTCAGGCTAAAACCTTATTTCAAAACAATTTGTCATGCTCATCCAAGTTCGTCCGAATGACTCATTTTACTGTTTAAAACTAATAAAACATTTATTTTTATTTAAATTTAATTATAAAAATATATAAATATTATTAAATTTTTTATTTTATATATTTTTATTATTTTTAAACAGTAATATAAGGTAGGCTCAGGGTTGAAAAATATAAACCCAAATCCGGACCTAAGCGAGCTGAGCCACCCACAAGGGCTATGTGCATCTCTAGTTGATCTCACGAGTCATCCGAACATCGGTTTAGTTGGATAATGACTAAAATATCATTGTTTTACAAAATGAATTATATTATTTTTTAGGATATTTTATCTTGAGTAACTATGCCATCAGTCACTCTAAATATGGGTCATTCCTATTTTGGTTATCTTATTTCTATTTTTGTTAATTTGACCACCCAAAATAGAAATTGATCAAACTGGTCACTTCACTTTTAAATGGTAATGGAAGACTAATGGTGCATTTGTAACAAATGAAAAAATTTTGGGTGGCCAAAATAGGAACAACCCCTCTTTAGAGTGACTAACGGGTAGTTTGCCTAATTTTAGAGTGACTAACATGGAAATGCACCGTTAGTCTTACATTACCATTTAATGGTAGAGTGCCAATTTGATCAATTTCTATTTTGTGATGACCAAATTAAAAAAAAAATTGAAATGACCAAAATAAGGATGACCCATATTTAGAGTGACTAACGAGATTATTTACCCTTTAATTTTTTTTACATTTTTTTGTATAAAAATGGAAGAATATTTACATAATAAATTTAAACCTAAAACACGAAAGTATTAAATATTTTTACTTTTATCATCACAACTAAAATATCATTTATTTTTTTATATTAACTTTTCATAAACATATTTCTTAGATGGTGCATGTGTTCTAATATATATGGTGGCCTAATTCAACAAATCTTTGTGGAAGAAAAAAAAGGGTTTGGAAAATGACACCCACATATGCATTAGTGCAAAGTTTCTTTGCTTTTGCTAGCACTATTGCCTAGCTAGATTTTCATTTTTCTTTCAAAAGTTTAAGTAAAAAAAAGGTAAATTCAGCATAAGATCATTAAACTATTAGTAAGTTTGTATTTTGGTCACTCAACTTTAATAAGTTACATAATGATCACTGAACTATTTGAAAGTTTTTATTTAAATTATTAGGTTGTTAAGTTTTTTTTTTTTAAATCCAGCTAACGAGCTCCAAGCGACTATTCGATGATCAATATGGTGGATTAGTACCCATCGAAGAGTAGAAGAACATACGTTAGATCTAAGTTGATTTAACGGTCACTGTTGAAAATCGGAGATTGTGTCACATTATCACTTAAATAATAAAAAATTTTCATATGATGATATGGTACAATCGCAGAGTAGGCATATTTAGTGTTTTTAATAATCGAACATATGGTTGAACAAGTTAGATCACCAATTCTCAATTCAACCAGTTTAATCGGTTTTACCGTCAGGTCAACAATAATTAAATAAATAATTATAAAATTATAAAAATCTAAAAAGCAAGTAAAACCAGTTTCATCTTTCCTTTCACTTTTTTCTTAAATTTTTTTATAGAATTTTTAATTATTTCTTTAATTATTGTTGGTCCAACGGTCGAATTGATCGAATTGGTTGGATAAAAAATTGATGGTCTAACTTGTTTTACCATGGATTTGATTATTAAAACACTGAATATAATACTATGATATTGTACCACATCATCATCTAAAAAATTTTTATTTTTCAAGTTCAAAGTGCCACATCATCAAACTTTTAGATTTTTTTAAGTTTAAGGATTAAAATGGACCAAAAAAAAATACAGGTACCAAAGTGAACCTAGTTGTCAAGTTTAGGGGCCAAAAGTTAAGTATTCCATTTTTTTTGCGATCATTAACAAAATGGGCTTAAATAAATAACAATTTTTCAAGTTTAAAGATCAATATGGATATAAAAAAAAAAGTTAGGAACCAATGTGAACGTACTTGCTAAATTCAAAAGTTACATTATATCTAAATCTTACCATACGTAGGTTCCTTTTAGAAATATTCCAATTATAAATCCGTTGTTCGCTTGATTTTAATTATAGTTATTTCAACATATATTATTTGCATTTTTAATTATAACTATACTTGAAACATCAAAAGAAAAAGTTTATATCCCTTTCATTTATTTATGTTAGAGTTTGTGTGACCCGAATCCCGTCACTTATTGAAAAAATAAATACAGACCATATAACACAAGTTGAATCCATATAACACAACTTATTGAACTCCTCTTGTATTATTCGGTTTTCAATATTTGTGAATTTCTTCTCCTTTGCTCATAGTTTTTTCCCGAAAGGGTTTCCACATAAAATATGTGTGTTCTTATTTTTCTTTTTTTTTATTGCTTTGCGATCGTTCTATCGTCATTATCAACGTTTATTATAACAATTTGGTTATAAACATAATTCCATTAAAAATTAGTTATAAAAAATTATTATAAAAAAATAAAACTAAAAAGCTTTGTTTGAATTATGCTTTTTTTTAAGAAATACAATATAATTTTATTAAATTAACATAAAAGTTTTCAATTTCTTGAGAGATTAAATTATAAATTTTTTTAGTTTTAAACGACCTGAAAATTAAAATTAAAATTTAAAAGATTAAAAGATAAATTTTTCATTCAAGGAGGGTAAGACCTTTACTTACACTTTCTAGCGTCACCCTTATGGTCCAGGTTCGAGTCCCACAAGTAAATTTAAGGTTAAGGGTGAATCCAAAGGAGCAAACAAGCGTCTTGGCCCCCTAGATAAAATGGGTATATTGCAATTTTTGACCCTTATTATTTAGTTATACAATTTAATCCTTTTAGCGTATAAATTTTAAATTTGGTCACTCCAACAATTTATATTCTTATATTGACCTCTCAACCAAAATTTTCTAATTTCACCCTTGAGTAAATCATATATGGGTCCTTTTCAAATTTATCGTAACTTAAATCTCACCATGTATGAGTTATCTCTAAAAATATTCTTAATTATAAGCTCACCATATTTTATAATACTTAATTTTGATTATAGTTATTTCAACATATATTACGTGTATTTATAATTATAACTATACTTCTACATGTAACATTAAAAGAAGTCGATTGAGTCATAGTTCGATTAACATGGGCATTATTATTGTCAATGCAGAAGGACGTGAGTTCGAGTGCACTGAAACGTATTATCCTCCTATTTATGGATTAGAAAAAAGGTTATGAGTAGTTATAGGTATTATGTAAAAAAGAACAGATATAATCAGAATCTTCAACGAAATTATTAAAAAAATATTAAAAAATTAATACCCTTTCATTTATTTAGTTATAAGCAAAATTCCATAAAAAGAAAAAACAATATAAACATAATTATTATGGGAAAAAATTTAAAACTAAAAAGCTTTGTTTTAAGTTAAATTAAGGTAAAAGGGTGAGTGGACTCGTACAAATAGGCGAGTGATGACCGAGATACGCGACGACGCGAAAGTGACTTTATAACCCAAAAACCGCAAAACAGAATCTTCGCCTTTCAAATTTCCCAATTTTTAAAAAAAAAAAATATAATTTTTTCACTCTTCTCAAGGAAACAGAAAATTTTTACTGTTCTTTCTTTCATTTTCTCTCTTGCCAAACACCTAAAAAGAAAAAGCTTCTTTTTCACTCAACACTTAAATAATTAAACGAAAAAAATGCTTCCTTTTCATTCTATATATATGTTCCTTCTTTTTCGACCTATATTTTCCCCAGCTTCTAACAGACATTTTTAAAAAAAATCCCAAAAAGGAATCGAAAAGAAAAAAAAAATTGAAAAAATGGGTTCGGTTCCATCAGAACTGAGCTTGGATTTTAGACCCAAATTTATACCCAAAACGATCAGTAATTTTCTCGAGGAAATTTCATTGATGGGAAGCGTTTCCGATAAGATTTCAAAGCTTGATTCTTTTGTTAAACGGTTAGAAGAAGAAATGAGAAAGATCGATGGTTTTAAACGTGAACTTCCTCTTTCTATGCTTCTTTTGAATGATGGTTCGTTTTTTTCTTTTAAATCAAATTAAATTGGGTTTTGTTTCGTTTTGTGATTTATGTTTGAAATTTTATTTAATTGGGGATTTTTGGTTTGTTGTTTGATTGGCAGCGATTTTAGCTTTGAAAGAGGAATCAACGCAATGTGTTAGAAGAAGAAATGTTGAACCTGTTTTAGAAGAATTTATTCCATTGAAGAACAATCGAAAGGAGAATAATAATCACAGTGATGATGAAGAAGAAGAAGATTCTAAGAAAAATTGGATGAGTTCTGTTCAGCTTTGGAACACTGATGATGATGATTATAGTTCCATTGATGATAAATTAGATACTAAGGTATCTTTTTAAAGAAAAAAGTTTGTGGTTTATACTTAAATTTGTTAAATTTTTTTAATATTTATGTTGGTTTATGAACAGAGAAACCATGGGGATCCATTTAAAAACAGGGGAAAAGTTAGAGGTTTTATGCCATTCAAGGCAAATTTGAGTTTTGCAGTGAAGAAAGAAGAGAAAAGGGAGATACCAATTCACGGGCTAACGATTCTCACTCCGGGAATCAAGAATCCGAAAGTGGAATTGGGTTTTACGGAATCGAGGATGAGCAGTAGTAGAGCAGCTTCGTGTTCTTCCTTGAAGGGTCAGGTGAATTTCCGGTCCGAATTGCAGCCCTTATCCGATCACCAGCAACAACAACAGCAGGCTACTAGAAAACAAAGGAGGTGTTGGTCATCGGAGTTACATCGCCGGTTTGTTAATGCCTTGCAGCAATTAGGTGGCTCTCAAGGTGAGGAAATCAAAGAGCAATTTCGGTTTTTGTTTCAGGTTGGATTGGATTGCTTGTTGTTCAAGTCATCAAAGATAAGAAAACTTTTTTTTGTATGCATATGCATATGTATATGTATGTATAATCATTTTGTTGGGATCATTGAAATGCATAGAGATATATATATGATGCATGTATGTATGTATAATCTTTGGTTCTTTTGCAGTGGCTACTCCAAAGCAAATTAGGGAACTTATGCAAGTAGATGGCTTGACCAATGATGAAGTTAAGAGCCATCTGCAGGTTGGTTCTTAGTTCCTTTCTCTTTCTTCGTAGATCAGTTTTCAGGATATTGGGAAATCTTTCGGTTTCTTACTATCTTCCCGATATTAATGGTGTTGCAAACCTTTTCTTTTTCTATCCATGGCTTAATTCTCCTTCCTTTCCAGAAATACCGACTTCATACGAGACGACTTCCACCATCTACAAGGACCACAACCACCCCAGCAAATCAATCGGCCCTTGTTTTGGGGAATGGTCTATGGATGTCCCATGATCAATATGGAGATTCTTCGAAAGGTAGCAGTTCACAATCCGGTTCTCCTCAAGGTCCTCTCCAATTAGCTACGAACACTGGAGGAACCTCCATAACAAGAGGTGACAGTACGGAAGATGAAGAAGACGCAAAATCCGAAGCCTATAGCTGGAAAACCCGTACTCACGAACCCGGTAAAGACCATGTATAGAGTTTATCCACCATGAATTTTGCAGATAAAAAAGTATACATGCATAAGCTGAGTCCACAAGCATGAAGTTGATAATATATACTATATACTATTTGCTATAAATGAGAGTAGAAGCTGTGAAATTTTGCAGGTCTCGGTTTCCTTCAATCTTCGAATTGAGTTTTCGTTTTAGTTTCGGTACTAGTACGCGAGAATTCGAATGTTTTCATAGAAGAAACATGAACATTATAACAATAGCTTCTCCATTACTTGCTTCTATGACATTGAATCTCTAGTTGCTAATGCTTGTTTTCTAGAAGTTGTTGCTTAAATCACAATGTTTTTGAGCAATTCTAAAAACAACACAAGCATTTGGGGCACTTGTTGGATAATGAAGTAACTTGTTTGTTTAGGCCATTTCAAGTTCAGATTATTTTAGTTTAGGATCATTTTAAGTTGAAGTCATTTTGGGTTTGAACCATTTGAGTTTTCCAATCGAGGTTTTTTGAGTTTGGGTTATTTCGAGTTTGGCATTCGGAATGAAATTACTTGTTCAGATCATTTCAAGTTCCTGATTTTTTTTTTGGGGTAAACTACACTAATAGTCACTCTACTATTAGTATTTTTTTTAGTCACCCAACTATGAAAAGTTACAAAATGGTATTAGTAATTTTTTTTCTGATCACTCTACTAAGAAAAGTTACAAAATGGTCACCCAACTACTTAATTATCTTTTTTTGGTCTCCAGCGGGCTAATAACAGCAACTTTTAAAATTAACATAATAACAAATTTAACTCTAACCCTCAATATTTATGCAATTTTGTTTTTCTTTGTAATAGTTTCACCTAAAAAACTAAAAAAAAAAAAACAAATTTATTAACTAAAATTTGATTGAAAATTAACAAATAATGGAAACAAAAAAATTTCCAAGATAATAATTTCAACATTAGCTCACCAAAATTCTCACCCAATTCCAAACTAAAGGACTGTTTGGCAAATTTCCTAGAAAATTACCAAAAACAACTCCCCTTTTATTAAATTAAGTTGTTTTTTGTCTATAGAATTCACCAAAACTTCAAAGCATTTATTACTTCACTCATTTTAGTATCTTTATCAATAATTGGGTTTTGATTCCTACCTTCAAAATAACATGTTCTGGCCATTCAAGTTATCTCTATTTTCCTCTTTTAATGTTATATATATGAATGTATTTTGGCAAGTATTTATATTATTATAAAGATTAGATTAGATTAAATTACTTTTTATTGTTTAGATTAAATTTTTAAATTTGAGTTTAGGGTTTGATGTTTCGAATTTAGAGTAAAAAAATTACTAAAATATCATTAAATAATTAAAATGAGACCATAAATAATACGATGAGAAATGTCCGTAAAATAATTTTTCTAAAATTTATCTTTTCACCTAATCCAACCATATATTATAAAAATTAATTCAAAAAAAAAGTTGTGTAATTGTAATAATTTTTATATAAGAGGTTGGCCAAAATGTCACCCTCCCAAGCAAAGTAATTGACAGATATAATTAATAATTATGGTGTCTACAGTGAGAGCTCTATTTTAATATTTTTATTATCTTTTTTATATTGAATAAAAAACTCATTTGAAAAAATACATAAAAAATATTCATAAATATTGAAAATTTTCTACTGATTGGGTGGATTAATTTATATTTTGTTCTTTATAGAGGAAAAAGGAAGATGCTAAGCACATTAATTAGGTCTTTACATGACAAAAACATTATATATATACAAGACAAAAGGCATTTATATATATATATATATATATTTGTGTGTGGAATGGTTTCCTTTCAAAGATTTCTTCAAAGATCAGCCATGGGTTTTGATCCCTAAAATGGGTATAACATAATGATGAAAGCTTTAAATGGAAAGTAATAAATTCTTTGATGAAAAGGACTAACCAACAACATATTAATTTATATATGGGTCATCACTTGATTGGGTTATTGCTGTTGTGGTTTGTTATTGGATCGGTATTGTTATTTTTTAATGAAATTTTTATAATTTTTTTAATAATTTTAAAAAGGTTTAATTGACTTTTTTGATTCTTTAGTCTTATTAGTTTCAAAATTTTCTATTTTACTTTTAATAAAAGAGTAGGGTCAAACTGAATAAATGTATAAAGATTGAGGGCTAAATATGTTATTATACCATATATATAAATATCAAATTTTAATGAAGGGATCATTTTACTTACTCATCTAACGTACAAGGGTTAATTTACCTAATTTTTTATTTGAGGGACTAAAATACAATCCAAAATATAGTACAGAGAATTTTGTGGTACTTTTATTTAAATTCTAGAATTTGAATAATTGAGATAGATGAGTAATCCACTAGGTGGGTGAGCTTGCTTATTGGGCTTATATATATAATTAAAGATTGGCAATTTTTTATATTATAGATTTTTATTATATCTGTTTTTTTATATAATATTTAGAATTATCTATAGTCCTTCCTCAACCTTAAATAGGAAGATAATGCGCTTCAGCATATTCGAACCCCAATCTTCCTGTGCTGACAACAATACTAATATTGAATACATATATTAAATATTTTTACTATCATATACTAAAAAAAAGTAGACCATTAGTTCTAATTGCATGATAAGGTCACCTTAGAAAAAGTATTGTAAAGATTATTAATTAATCAAATAAGTTCTATCTTTGATAAATTTACTTTAAAAATTATATGTAAATATCACATTTCACTTATGTTTATAAAATTTCTTCACAATAATAAATTTAAATGCGTAATATCTTTCGATTTAATCCATTTGTAACTATAACACTAGAACGGTCCAAGTATTAAGTGGGTTTTAAATTCATATTTATTAGAGAAATTTTTATATTATTTAAATGAATTATAAAATATATAATTATTTAACATAATTTTAATTTTTAATATTTGGGTAGAGCTATTGGGCTAAAATATTGAAACATAGATGGGGTATAAAATTAAGTTAAGCAATGCTTTTACCAAATGTATTCTTAGTAGGTAGTTATGTGCTAAGCTATTTGTCACTTTTTCAAATAGTTTGAAACATTTTATAAAGTTGAAAAGATGAAACTCTAATCGAGGATAATACAAATTCATTGATGGGTTGATCGACTTTTGATAACTAATATTTCAAAGATTTCTCCAGAAAGAGTTTACTTTTTGTGTGTGTGCATTAAGGAGAGGGCAACTCCTTCTAAAGAAGTCTTCGAAGTGTTGTTTATCAAGACTTGTCGAACGCCTTAACGGGTCAATATTATTCCCAGTCGAGGTTTTGTCTCCCGACTTTACAGAAAGCCCAAGTACCTAAAGCTACCTAAAGAGGCAGTGGGTTCAATCGAATGGGAGCATCTTGTTGAGATGGCTTGAGTTAGATTATAGTTCTTCTATTACACTCAACTTTATAGTTTAATCTCTATACTTTAGCTTGGCATAGGCTTTGTTTACTGTTACTTTTTAAAAGCACTTTTGAGGTTAAAAGCTCTTTTAAAACCTTCAGTAATGTTAAACATAAAATTTTTGAATTTAAAAGTGTTTTTAAACTCAATTGCAAAAGTTGTAATTTATAATTCTTTGATTTGGAAAAGCATTCGACTCAAAATGATGTTTTTAACCCTCATTTATCATCCAAAGTATTTTTTTTTTGTAATATTTATATTGGGTATATGATTAATTTCCTTTTGAAATTTATTTCAAATATATAACTTTATATATTTGAATTTGTAATGGTTATATTTTAATATTTAAAATATAATTTATATGTTCAAATTAAATTTGCAAATAATTTATATTAATTGCTTAAAAATATTTAAAAATTATACATATCTACATCAAAATATTAATCATGAGTTATAATAAATTATTTCCTTATATTTTTATTAAAATTAACGAATTTGAGTATCATTAAATGTGTATTTTTTTATTTTAGAACATTAAGTCTGAAATGTACATTTTATTTTCTAAAAAGCAGTTTTTGACAACAATATTAAACATTGAAGTCCTAAACTAAAATTTTCAAAAATAATTTTCTACTACTTAAAAGTAAATCTATAACTAACAATATCCCTATATTTGATTTTTTTTAATTATAAGAGAAAGACAATATCCTAACAGCAATACGATTAGCGAGACTCAAACCTATATCATATCTAATTCCTACCTTTAAGTTTCTCATAATACCCAATAATAAAAGCTGTCCCCAAATCTATACCAACCTTCCCTTAGAAAAATGAAGTTTTGGTTCTTCTTTTTTTTTTTTTTTTACATTGATTGAGTCAAATTATGATTTTGGTCCTTCAACTATACTCAAATTTTAAATTTAATCCACATACTTTAGTTTAGCATAATTTATAAAATCAATTTGTTTTAGAGAAACAAATTACATCTTAGTATCTCTCTATATTTTTTATCATTACATTTGGGGAAGGAGAAATGAGATGACAATGTTTAAACTCGTGTCAATAGGTGCTAAATGAAAGCTTTAACTATTACTCCAGGCAAGTTTTGTCGGGCACATTTTTATTTAGGCATAATAATAAATTTAGCTCTTAATGTTTATATCTTTTGTCAAATTGACCCATATTTTTTTAGTTAAATTTGACACTCAACCTTCAAAAAAAAAAAATTGACCATCAACTTTTCACAAATGGTCGATTTGTTATTTTTAACAAAATATGGCTAAAAGATTATTTTTTTCTAAAACATGACAGACCACAAGTACTTCATGCTATTTTTTAAAAAAAAATTATTATTATTATTTTTTGAATATTTTAAATTTTTAAATATTTCAAAAATCATTTATTGACACAACATAAAAGACAAATAGTGTCTTGTTAGCATGAAGAAAACCTGCTCATGGGGCGGGCCACCGGCCTAGGTCCAAAGGCTTGCTCGAAAATAGGAGGGTTTAGATAAAAATACGAGGCTCGAAAAATAGGCTTGGGTAAAATTTAAGGCCCATTTTCTATATGGGTCAGGGCTTGGACAATATTTTTTTGGCTTGAACCCGACCTAACCCTACCCGAATTTATAATGTTATAAAAAAATATTATATTAATTATATATGTTGAATAATAATTATATATTTATATTTATATTTATATTTATATTAAACCACTAACCTAATAACAATTAAACCATTACCCAAAACCTAAAAAAACTTACCTAGCTAAATAACCAACCTAAAATATAAAATTTTAAAAATTTAATTTAATACAATAATATATTGGTTATATTTATTTGTATTTTTTAATATAATAAAGTATTTATTATATTTGAAATAAATACTTTTTAATGTGTTTTAATTTTTTTATTTTAGCTTTTTTTAGTGCATTTAGTGTATTATATTTTTAAAAAAATATTTTTAAATAAAAAACTAATCTAAAAATATTAAATATGGGTGTGTTAGGCCCGGATTTACCTTTTTTAAATTGGGTCGGGCTTGGGCAAAAAGGTAAGCCCATTTTTGGGCCAGACCCAAGCTTGAAAAATTGGTTTAAATACCTTACATGGGCCCAAACTGAACTTGGTCCAACCCATAAACATTGTAAAAGCCCAAATTCGTCCAGCTCAAACACAACAAAAACTAAAAGCTAAAGCGTTCATTAATTATAAAGTCCATTTACAAAGGAAATGGCCCGAATACAAAGCCCAAATTCGTCCAACCCAAACCAAACTACCCAAAACCCATATGCTAACCTAAAGCTCAATAACCTAAAGCCCAATAGCCCACTATCCTAAACCTAGTGGACTGCCACACGAGTTGTCATGTCAACATCGTTAAAATTTTAATATTTTAGTTAGGATTTTCATTAAAAAAATGATCTGACTCTTTTTTGAAAAGTTAATAATAGTCAAATATAACTAAAAAAATACCAAATTAATAAAATATGTAAACATTAAGGAATAAATTTATCATTTTTTATATATTTAAAAAGTAATATCAATCAATTTTATTGCTCATAAAACTTGAATATAATTGGGAATGTCATCCTATATTCTAAAGCAATCATAATTAATAGAACTCTTAAGCTAGCCTATGAGCTTATTAATTACTAGTGTGCTTAATCCAAAGGACTCCAACATCATTCCTAATACGTAAGAGCATATTTTAATAATTACATTATCATATACATCAATTAAATATTATATTTTAAGCACTAATTTGATAATTTTAAGTGGCTAATGTCATTTAGGAGATCCCCACAGGTAGATCAAATTCGGCTTTAATTAAGAAGATTCTTCAGTTGCTTTCACGAACCCAGTATTGAAGCATTTGTCATATCCTAGAGAATAGAACCAGAAGTTGACAGACTGACAAAGTTGGCTCACATAACTAATCAAGGGTTACAAGTTTTTGAAATCTCCCCGCTAAGGGGTTTGAATAATGTAATGTAGTTTGGTTCTGTATTTTCTTATTTATCAAAAAAAAAATCTATATATAAATGTTTATGTTTAATGTTTAGCATATTGAATTATATCTCAATTGGCATTGACATTGTTGCCAATATAGGAAGACGTGAGTTTGAGTGCATTGGACGTGGATTTGAGTGAGCCAAAGCGCATTATCTTGCTATTTAACGGTAAGAGAGGGGCTATGGGTTGTTTTAGACATTGTATCCAAAAAGAGTAGATATGATAAGAACATATAATGAGATTAATGTTAAAAAAAGTGACGTTTCAAATGAGACCTAAAAAAGTATAAATAAAAAATTTTAATATATATTTGGTATCTGAGTTTGACACTTTTTCTAATGTGGTATTTGTGTTTTTTTTAGTCCAATCCGGTACATGTATTTGACAAAAAATATATATTTTGGTATCCAAATATAATAATATTAACTATTTAATATTTAATTCAGGTTTTAGGTTTGATTCGATGAAAGTTAATTGCTAATATTATTAGGTTTGAATTTTTCACGATAGAATAAATTTAGTGTTAATTGTGAATTTGTTTAAATTTATGTTTAATTTATTAGATACAAATTGATGATTGTGGTTTAATTCGGGTTTTAGGGTTTCTTTGATGAAAGTTAATTTCCAAATGAATTTTCGTCAAATCAACACTAAAATCAAAATTAAACTAAAAAGTTAATACCATAAGTTTTGGGTACCAAAATATATTACATTTGTCAAATATAATGGAGTAGGTAGCGCCTGCCCTCTTAAAGTGAAAAAAATTATAGTTTGGCACCCCAAAATGATAAAATTTTATTTAGCCATCCTAAAAACCACAAAGATATGTACCAATACAATTGTAAAATTACATTTGAACTCTCGTAAAAATATATAACTCAATTTCTGCTCTCCTAAAAAAATTTCTGACTTTGCTCCTAAATACAAGTACCAAATTGAAAAAAAAAAAACACAAATGCAAAAAGAAAGGGACAAATTTAAATACTAAATTACTTATTAAACCAAATAAAAAATTGACAAATTTATGGAGATGGGAGGTGTATTTATTTATTAATCATCCTCCTGCATCAGATTAGGGTTGATAGTGTCATCCACTTCCACTGTTACTAAGTTGATGAAATAAACAAAATTAATAAATCATTAATCAATGGTGACTTAATATTATTATTATTTTAATAATCTGTTCTAAGTATATTTGTATTTTTTTTTCATAATACTTAAAATTATCCATAGCTCATTCTCATACCAGAAATAGGAAGATAATGCACTTCAACGCACTCAAACTCACGTCTTTCTGCATTAACAACAATACTCATGCCAATTAAAGTAAGACTCGATCAGCAAATATTATTATTATTAATTTATAGGCATGTGCATAATTCTTTGGCATGGACTTTTTAAATATGAGGTCCTCGTCATATCATCATGCTTTAGAATTTCCTAAGCACTTAAATCTTGAGATTAGGATCCAAGACTTAGTTTATACTTCAATTAAAAAGGTTATATTATTTTAATATTTTTTTCTTAAAGTGACTTGTTTAAATTTTCTTTTCTTCTTATACATAGTGCATATTCAAATATATATTTAAATATGATACGAGAATATAAATTTTATTTTTCTAAAAATAAAAAATTGAATTTGTTAATATCCGATATTCGCGATTAGGATTGAGAAAAAAATTGGTTCAAACCGGACTTAAATAATAGTTTTAGGTTATTTTTGTCGTGATATGTTTTACTTTGGATTCATAGCTATTTTTCTTAATAATATCGTTTTAAAAGTTAATACAATGTTAACACTTATGAATCAGTTACTCAAACCCGAATCCAAATTTAAAAAAAAAAAGGAAAACTTTAGTCAATGTGGGGGTGAATCCAAATTTAAAAAAAAAAGGAAAACTTTAGTCAATGTGGGGGTGGGCATTAGGATTAAGCCACTAAACAAAACATGGTGTGATGGCCACTTTCAAAAGCTTAAAACCAATAAAACTAAGTTGTCAGCTTCCCCATGGTTTTTGCATATAAATATCTCCATTACCATACTACCATGGATATATCTTAAAAGAAAAACAATCATGGCTCACAAACTCTTCTTCTCCCACAATATAGCTAGTTTTATCCCTTTGCTTTTAGTCTTCCACTTTATCCCCGTCGTGGTCTCACAGTTTCCATACGGATACAGTCAGCTGAGCTATCGTTTCTACGATTGGTCATGCCCTAGATTGACCAACATGGTTAAGTATGGCGTCTGGGCTGCTTATAGGAACGATACCAGGATTGCTGCCTCCCTCCTTCGCTTGCACTTTCATGATTGTTTCGTTAATGTAATCCCCCCTCTTACCATCAATCTTTAATATATATATATATATATTCTCCGGAGCGAATCTTAATTCGGTTGAGATCATTATCAATATCCTTAAGTTGATATAAGTTTATTATGATGTTTAATTTGATTTTTGTAGTCGATTAAAATAGATATTTTCGTAACAAAACCAATTGACTTAACCGACTTTAAATACACATTATCTGTTATTATTTTTCTTCTTATAATAGATTTATAATATATAATAAATCTATACAATATAAAAATTATAGTCAAAACCCAAACCTACTTATTTCTCATGCTTTGAAGAAAACAACATTAATTTAATTAACTTAAACGACCGATGTTAAGTTGGTTCTCGGTTAAGTTGACTAAAACTTAAGCTAGTTGGTTAGTCTATTATTCAATCTTTAACTAAACCGACTTAAAATTTGCTTTATGAATGATATTAATAGGGTTGCGATGGATCGGTACTCCTCGACGACACTAATGACATGACGGGCGAGAAGAACGCTTTACCGAACCGAAAGTCAGTTCGAGGGTTTGAAGTTATAGACAACATAAAAGAAGATGTCGAAAGGTTTTGCCCATCAACTGTTTCATGTGTCGATATATTGACTCTTGCAGCAAGGGAAGCTGTTGTCCTGGTAACTATAAAAACATGTTTCATTTATTTGTTTTATGTTATTAGGATTTGAGTTTTAGTGTTAGATATATGTGCCTGACATAGTTCGGTTATTTGTAGTAATATTTTTTGTTGGTGTGCAGGCAGGAGGGCTGTCGTGGCCGGTAATGTTAGGGCGACGAGATGGGGTAACCGCAAGCCAACAAGCAGCTAATGAGCAATTGCCATCACCTTTTGAGCCTTTGGAAAATATTACTGCAAAATTCACATCTAAGGGTCTTGACCTTAAGGATGTTGTTGTCCTTTCAGGTTCTTTTTCTTCTCTTGACAAATTAGTCCTTAAATTATTCGAGTATAAAGAAAAAAAGGTAATTGGTTAAATTACGGGTTTGATTCTTCTACTCAAATTTGGGATTTAGTCCCTAGAGGTTAATCTGATATGGTTTGATTCTCTTACTTTTATAATGTAATTAGTTAGTCCAAAGTGTTGACACCTTTTAATTATGTCAAATTAAAATATAAGGATTAAATCACAAATTTTAGTATAATAGATGGACCAAAATTATAATTTAATCAAAATGATCTAAGTGGGATAACAATCACTTGAGGGTATTAGCCAAGAAAAAATGCAATAACGAAATACACGCTTATTGAGTTGAGTGATAGGAAACTCGATATTCTTTAAGAAAAGTTTTAGGTTTGAATTTTGTGGACAAAAAAAACAATGCTAATAGAACTTCACTCCCCATTTAGAGGTCCGATCTACCTTGGCTCTAGATTTAATCCGAGTCGAATGTGGTTATTGGATTCCTTTTAACTTTCATTTTTACATGATTTATTGCAGGAGCTCATACCATAGGTTTCGCTCAATGTTTCACCTTCAAAAATAGACTCTTCAACTTTCGAGGCTCAGGTAAACCGGACCCTATGCTCGACTCTTCAACACTCACCAATTTGCAAACCATGTGCCCAAACATTGACTCCTCGAACACCAACCTCGCCCCACTTGACTCGGGTAGCATGTACAAGTTCGACAACAAGTACTACACGAACCTTGTGAACAATGTCGGGCTTCTCGAATCCGATCAAGTCCTAATGCGAGACTCGAAGACCGCTGCGATGGTTAATTCCTATAGCATGAATTCTTACCTTTTCTGGAATGATTTTGGGACATCAATGGCTAAGCTTGGGAACATTGGTGTTCTTACTGGAAATAAGGGACAAATTAGAAAGAAGTGTGGGGCAGTTAACGTATGATTTGGATTAAATTGATATAGGATCTTAAATGTTGGTCTTATGTATGCAATGTTTTAAGGTTAATGGTAGGTTTGTTTTAAATCAAATGCACCATTTTATGTTGTCAATACTCAATGTACTATACAATAAATTGGTGTTTGTTCCTCTTTGCTAGGTCGGGCTCGGGCTTATGTATGATATTAGCATACTTTGTGTTTGTATAAATTTAGCTGGATCTTAAATATGAATCTTGAATTTTGTTAAAACCCATCCTAGTTTATAAATTATTAGCTAAGGCTCATTTTAGTCCCACTCATATTATTTTAAAAAACTGAAAAAGCTACACCCAATGTCACTAAATTTAGTAAGTTTACAAAATTTAGTAAGTTTACATTTTGGTCACTCAGCTATTCAAAAATTTTCATTTAAGTCACTGGTTTGTTAAAAATCATTATTGTATGATGGCCTTCTTTGTTAGCATCATTTACACCAATCGAAAGCTTTCCTTTCATTTTTCTTCTACAGTTTAATTTTTTTCCATGAAATAGATTTAAACGTCACAAATTTGTGAATCAAATCTAAATAGTTTTCTTCTTCTTCTTCTTCAATCTTTGACATTAAATCGACTTGGATCTAAGATATGCTTTTCTACTCTTCGATGGGTATTGATCTATTGTATTGATTGTCAAATCGTCGCTTGGACCTCGTTAGCCAAACTTTTTTTTCTAAAAAAAAACCTTAGCAATCCAATGACTTTGAATAAAAACTTTTGAATAGTTCAATGACTTAAACGAAAATTTTTAAATAGTTTAGTGATTATTTTATAACTTTTTGAAGTTGAGTGACTAAAATATAAATTTATTAATAATTTAGTGACCTTAAATGTAACTTACTCTAAAAAAAATTTCCACAAAAGTTTATGTTATTTTTAATTAATAAATAACTATGAAATTTTAAAAATAAATGACATATTTTTAATATTTATATTGTAGTATTATATATTATTGTAAATTCAATTTTTATGTGATACAAATTACAATTAAAAACCAAATTAAATTAAGCTGGGCTCAAATTTTATTGAAACTAAGGCTTAACCGATATTTAAAATTGGCCTAATTTTATGTTAAAGCCTATTTTATTCAAACCCATATTGTCTAACTAAACCGGTTGCGTACCAATTTGGTATAAGGTGAAAAATTGGTTGACTTGCAAATAGATATGGATTGAGCTAAAAAATCGGTTAAGCTGTTTTTATATATTTTTAATATTTTATTTTTTGAATTATTTAAAGAGCTAACTACCTTGTTAGTCACTCTAAATTCAAGTTGTTTATATTTTGGTCACCTCAGAATTTTTTTTTATTAATTTGGTCATCGTCGTTAAAGAAAGTGATCAAATTGGTCAATCAATTGTTAAATCCATCTATTCAACCGTTAAATCTATTTTTGTTTTTATTTTATTTTTTCCTCTCTCCCCACCTTTTCCTAAGAACCCTATCCGCTACCTCCCTTAAAGATATCGTCACTGCTTTCGTCAAACCACTGCTAGCAAACTCAAAAGTAGAAAGACATCTCAAAATCAAGCCATGTCAATGGTGGGGTTAGGAGATAGAAGCACAGAAACTCTAAAGTTTTGACAGTGACTTCACAATTTTTTAGGGTTTTTGAGAAATCTAATCCTATAAATTTGAAGAGGAGGCTTTGGAATTATCTTTGGTGGTTTTGGATCGGCAATCTAATATCGAAGAAGACGTTTAATGATTATACCAGTGACGGTGAGAAGGGATGACTGAGGAGAATAGAGAAAATAGATAGAAAGAAGAAGCGTCTAGTGTTATTCATTGACAAGACAACGCTTGCTTGCTTGCGGTGGCCTGATGGAGGAAGTTACAACATATTTAACGGATAGTTATAATATTTTAGGTTAAAAAGGAGAAAATGAAAAAAATAAAGAAAGAAAATTCAACGGTAGAGTGACTAAGTAAATTTTTTTAACCACAATGATTAAATTAACAAAAATAAAAAATTGAAGTGACCAAAATAAGAGGAGTTGCCAAAGTTTATGATTTACTAACTAGATAAATTATCTATTTAAGTATTTTTAAAAATATTTAAAATTCAGTTTAACCAATTTTTTTACTCGATTAAATCAATTCATATTAATTCTCTAATTAATTAGTTCAAAACCATTTTTCAAATCAATACCTTAATTAATTTTCAATTTAACTAATCCCACAGATCGATCTAATCCGGTTCAAACATCAGCCAAAATCTTGATTTCAGAGTCATTTACTCAGCTGAACCACAGAAAAGGAAAACATAAAAATTTTGGGCAAGCGACTTGGCCGATAAACTATACAGAAAAATTTTCTGGCTTTTTCCCCAAGAAAATAGATTTTTTCATTAATTAATAGAATATTTTTCTGGGCAGGAATTCACCACAGCTATTCACACACTTCAGAGTGTTCAAGCAACCTTCTATGATATTTTCCCCTCCCAATATAAACCCTTAAGATTTCTCAAAAAAAAAAAAAAAATAAATCAGAATTTATAAATTATTATTCATTTATTATTTATCATCGTCATCTTCATTTCTCCTGCAAAAAAAAAAAAAAAAAAATCAATGGAGAGAACAGCGCTTCTCCGCTCTCTCTCATGTTCATCTCTCGCTTGTAACAAGTTTCTCTTCTCCGCTTCTAAACACTCTCGTTCCTTTTTATCCAAATCTTCCTCTGTCTCCGCCGCCACCGCCGCCCAGTATCATCGTCGTCTAGTTCCTAACCGCTCCCTTCTCCGCCGTAACAGCTGGAGGTCACTCCCTCGAGCTTCTTCTCATTCTTCCTCTCTTCGCTTTGGTTTAAACAACAAGCATTTCAGTTCTTTATCTCCACGCGCCGTTGCTTCTCCTCCTACGCAGCCTTCTTCAGGTAATATATATATATTTTTAGCTTTTATTCTTATATTGTAAATTGAATTTAATGAACTGAAACGAGTTTCTTTCTTCGTTTTCTCGTATAGATATTGCTGGAGTTGGAGATGAAGTTGCGGAGAAGCTTGGATTCGAGAAAGTATCGGAAGAGTTCATTGGAGAGTGTAAATCAAAAGCTGTTCTTTTCAAGCATAAAAAAACTGGTGCGGAGGTTATGTCCGTTTCAAATGATGATGAGAACAAGGTTTTCGGTATTGTTTTTCGAACTCCACCGTAAGTTCATCATTCTTTTACAATTTTTATTAGGTTTAATTTCTGAACTGAGTTTAGTAAAGCTTGAGCCGCAAACTACATTAACTGTTGTGTATGATGTTTTTTTAGAAAATTCTTTATACATGTTTGATTTAGAATTTGAATTGGTAATGGTAGTGTGTTTGATTTAGTGGTCTGAATAAGGATGCTTGACCTTGATGTTTGGAGAAACTATTATGTGATGATTTGAATCAATAAGTTTTTGGAGTTCTTATGATTTCTAACTTGGTTAATGCAGAAAGGATTCCACTGGGATTCCTCACATATTGGAACACAGTGTATTATGTGGTTCAAGAAAGTATCCATTGAAGGAACCATTTGTTGAATTGTTAAAGGGGAGCTTGCACACTTTTTTGAATGCATTCACGTATCCTGATAGGACTTGCTATCCAGTTGCTTCCACCAATTCAAAGGTAATGCTTTTGCTTTCCGTATTATTGAGAAATGGCAAAAAAAGGGGGCTGCCTAATACCAGTAGTATGTGAGATAGGAGAAGCAGTAAAGAAAAAAATGTGTCTTGGGTGTGGTTGACATGGGTATTCGGGCTGCACAATTATAACTGAAGACCCAATGGGATCTCCTTCCCTGCAGCTGCTAACAATCATGCAGCCATTTGAGAGACAAATTTGAAGTAAAAAATTTGTTAGGCAGTTTTGAGAATGAAACTGTTATGTTCATAGTTTTCAGTTTTGATGTGGTTTATATTTTCTGAACAGGATTTCTATAATCTTGTTGATGTATACCTGGATGCTGTCTTCTTCCCCAAGTGCATTGAGGACTTTCAAACTTTTCAACAGGAGGGTTGGCACTATGAGCTCAATGATCCTTCAGAAGATATAACTTATAAAGGTGTGTGGGTGTGGGTGTGTTTATTCACTCATGTGTTTGGCCTCTGGAAACCCATACTTAATCGACAAACGTTCTTTACCCCAAGTAATGCTTGACAGTACCTCAGTACTCTTCATAACATTTTCTTTTTCCTTTTGGGATTCTCTATAGGAGTTGTTTTCAACGAGATGAAAGGTGTCTATTCTCAGCCTGATAATTTATTAGGGCGGACAGCTCAGCAGGCAAGTTTTCCCTTCTTTTCTTGCTTTATGAATTTATTACATTTTATTATATACTGCTTATATACTAATTAGTAGCCTATATGGTATTGGAAATATTGATGGTTTGAGTGTAAAATATATATAAATCTCATGGCTAATTCAAAAAAACTCCTCACTCCTCTCTCTCACATGTATACTCATGTGTGCTGGAGTGTAAAACATCTATAGTGAAGATACTTAATTGGAGCTTTAGCATGTTCATCAAATTTTCCACTTACAATTGTTCCTTACGATGTCTCTGCAGGCTCTCTTTCCAGACAATACCTATGGTGTTGACAGTGGAGGTGACCCGCTAGTTATTCCCAAGCTGACATTTGAAGAGTTTAAGGTATGCTGCATTTATCTTTGGTAGACATATTTTAGTGTCTTCAACTTCTATTGGTGCTTGAGAGGCATTTTATCTTGGCAAAGAGTATAAATTGTTATGTTTGAATCCTAGTTTTACATCAATCTAAACTTCTTGCTACCCAGGTTATGGAAAAATTCTGTTCTTTAGGGTTGGAATGGGGAAAAAATGAAAAAAAGGGGGGCTACTTTATTTCTGTTTTGCATGTCTCTTGCATTCAGTTTTCTTTTTCAACTTCTGCTGGTTAGAAGGCAAGACTCTGTCTTTTTCATTAACTATGGTGTGCGTGGCTCATCTATATTCTGCATCAATAATCAGATTCGGGCATGTAGGGAACTAACAAATGTGTCTGTGACTACTGCTTTTGTGGTTGTAGTTTTGATATTTTCTAATATGGGTTTCTCTCATTATCTGAATTGAAATTATAGGAATTTCACCGCAAGTATTACCATCCAAGCAATGCCAGGATATGGTTTTATGGAGATGATGATCCAAGTGAACGCTTGCGTATCCTAAGTGGTAATAAATGATATTGCAGTAATTATTCATGTATGGATGTCTGAACTTCTGCTTAATATGTAACCCCGAGATCCCTTGAAATATGTAAATGATGCTATTCAAAAGGGAGGTGATGCTTGTAAATCTGATAATAAGGAGAATGCATTATAATGTTTTCTCTTCTCCTATTTATAGATATATAGTGGTTGCTTGACCAGCCTGTCTCAGTCATTTGCCATTGTATTTGCACCACTTGATTGTTCTTGTGGTCTTACTGTTTGTAATATTGTATAAACAATTTTAAACTTTAGTATTTACTATCTCTATCTCAATCTCTCTTTCAGAATATCTAGACATGTTTGATGCGAGTACAACTCCTAATGAATCAAAAATTGAGCCACAGAAGCTTTTCTCGGGACCAGTCAGGATTGTTGAGAAATATCCAGCTGGTGATGGTGGTGATCTGAAGAAGAAGCACATGGTATGCCTGAATTGGCTGCTCTCTGATAAGCCGTTGGACTTGCAAACTGAACTTACTCTCGGTTTTCTGGATCATCTTATGCTGGGAACTCCTGCTTCTCCCTTGAGGAAAGTGTTGCTTGAAAGTGGTCTTGGAGATGCCATTATTGGTGGTGGAGTGGAAGATGAACTTCTTCAGCCTCAATTTAGTATTGGGTTGAAGGGAGTTTCTGATGATGATATTCCAAAAGTAGAAGAGTTGATCATGAGTTCTCTTAGAAAGCTTGCTGAAGAAGGTTTTGACACTGAGGCTGTGGAGGCATCTATGAATACAATTGAGTTTTCGCTGAGAGAGAACAATACTGGATCTTTTCCGCGTGGCTTATCTCTGATGCTACGCTCCATGGTAAACTTTTCAATTCCTAGAATTAAATGTTAAAATACTCTCTCTCCCTCCCTTCCTCTCCGTGTGTAAATTTATATTTATATTGTGTATATTTTACAGGGTAAGTGGATATATGATATGGATCCTTTTGAGCCTTTGAAATATGAGCAACCTTTATCGGACCTGAAAGCCAGAATTGCTGAGGAAGGCTCCAAGGCTGTTTTCTCTCCTTTAATAGAGAAGTTTATCTTAAACAATCCCCATTGTGTTACCATAGAAATGCAGGTAACTTACCTTCCTATATTATTTAATTCTTTATGGTAATTGAATTGCATATCAATCAACTTCTTTTCTGTCAGCCTGATCCGGAGAAAGCTTCTCGTGATGAAGCAGCCGAAAAGGAAAATTTGGAGAAAGTTAAAGCCAGTATGACGGAGGAAGATCTAGCTGAGTTAGCACGTGCTACAGAAGAGCTGAAACTTAAACAAGAAACTCCTGACCCTCCAGAAGCCTTAAAATGTGTTCCAAGCCTCTCCTTACATGATATTCCCAAGGAACCGATACGTATTCCGACAGAGGTTAGCAAGGGTCCATGTCTACTCCTAAATGCTCTCTTTCAGCTTTGCTTGTGCTAAGTTTCTATACATCTTGCTGTAGGTCGGAGATATAAATGGTGTGAAGGTTTTGCAGCATGATCTTTTCACAAATGATGTCCTTTACTCTGAAGTTGTTTTTGATATGAGTTCACTGAAGCAAGAACTTCTTCCTCTAGTACCACTGTTTTGGTGAGTTGGATCTTGCCTTGAAAGCTAGCTGTTTTTTCTCTTGTTATATATGCGTTCATCTCTCCTAGTTGTTTCTGCTTCGGACATAATAAGTTGTTTATGAGATTTACTTGAGGCAAGAAAGATCAAGTTCTCTTTCAATTCATAAAGAACAGTGGAGCTTTTTCCTAGCATCTTACACAAGATGCTGAATCAGTGATCACTGCACATTAGCTTTTAGATGCTAGTGTCCTATTTCGTTACCCTTTTTCTGCTAATTACCATACTTTTCATTCCAATTGCTTGATAACCTATGTCACCTTATAAAGCACCTAAACTTCAAGCAGTCATTCTTCTTAGGCGGGTGGGATTTCATTGACACCTTCATTTCTATAACAAAAAATTTCTTACAAACTTTCCAATTGGAAAGTAGCGTTTTTGGTCAATCTGTAACATGATATTCAACAGTCATTTGCTTTATATGTCTATCACTTAACATATGAGAGAAGTAGAATGGTCTAGTTCAAAAATCATATTTTAGAAGATAATACTTGTAAATTGTAATGTAAATATGTTATGACAACTGTTTTTATTTTATTTCCTTTAAAGAGCTATCTACAGCATATGACACTTTTGCTCCATGCGTAATTATTGGCAGTCAATCATTACTAGAGATGGGTACAAAAGACTTGACCTTTGTGCAACTTAATCAGTTGATTGGAAGAAAAACTGGCGGAATATCAGTTTATCCATTTACCTCATCTATACGAGGCAAGGAAGATCCCAGTAGCCATATCATTGTCCGAGGCAAATCAATGGCTGGGCGTGCTGATGACCTATTTAATCTGGTATAAACATATATATATAAATTGTAGATTAAGGTGTTCTGATGATGATTATTATTGAAAATCTTTTCCTCCAAAAGCTTGATTGTTCTAAAGGTTTTTCCATGCCATTCAACTGTAGATTAATTGTGTTCTTCAAGAAGTACAGTTTACAGACCAACAACGGTTCAAGCAGTTTGTGTCCCAAAGCAAAGCCAGAATGGAGGTATATATTTTGAATTTTTAAGGGTTATCTGGAAATACAAGAACTAATACCTTAATTTAATCTAATGGGTTATACTCATATCCAGAACCGGTTGAGAGGTGGAGGTCATGGAATTGCTGCAGCTAGGATGGATGCGAAGTTAAATGTTGCTGGCTGGATTTCTGAGCAAATGGGTGGAGTCAGGTACAAATTATGGATTCCATTAAGCTTTTCTTCCTCGAGCTAATCTTACATTTTACTATGGCGATGCCATTCCTTCTCAGTTTGGAAATTTAATTTTCAACAATATATTGTAATGAGTGAGATTTAGAAACCTGTTCATACTCATATTGTTCTTTCATAGTTACCTGGAGTTTCTTCAAGCAATGGAAGAAAAAGTGGATAATGACTGGGCAGGAATTTCATCATCTCTCGAGGAGATCCGTAAATCCTTACTTTCCAAGGAAGGTTGCTTGGTAAACATGACTGCTGATGGGAAAACTCTCTCGAACACAGAGAAGTTCGTTGGCAAATTCCTTGATTTGCTTCCTAGTAAATCTCTTGTCGAAAGAGCTAGCTGGAACGTCCGACTTCCTTCAAACAATGAAGCCATCGTGATACCAACTCAGGTCGGATAAATAATCTCTTCTTATGATCATTTGCTTTTGCTTATTTATGTGACTAATGAATTACAAAGCCTTCACTTGTTACAGGTAAATTACGTTGGGAAAGCAGCTAACTTATACGACAGGGGTTACCAACTTAGTGGGAGTGCTTATGTTATTTCAAAACACATTAGTAACACGTGGTTGTGGGACCGTGTTCGTGTTAGCGGTGGAGCTTATGGGGGTTTCTGCAACTTCGATACTCATTCAGGTACACGCTAAGTGTTGTATTTGCTGGCAAAATACTTTTATCCCCCCTTTTAGAATCTCACAAGATTTTCTCATGTAGGTGTATTCACCTTCTTATCTTATCGAGACCCCAACTTATTAAAAACACTTGACATATATGATGGAACTGGTGACTTTCTCCGTGAATTGAAAATGGATGATGATACTCTTACCAAAGCAATTATCGGGACCATTGGTGATGTTGATGCATACCAGCTGCCAGATGCTAAAGGCTATAGCAGGTATGGAGACGATAAGTTGTTTTTCTTATTAACCTTATTTTATGCTTACTTGGTCAAATATTACTATTGCTGCTCGTATTGACTTCAACTATCTTCTTCTAGTTTGGTACGATATTTATTGGGGATTACTGAGGAGGAAAGGAAAAGGAGACGCGAAGAGATATTATCAACGAGGTAAAATGATTATTTCGTCTAATCGTTGGTATTTATTGCAAGTATTATTCTTATAATAGACTATGGCACTTTGTGATTTCAAAAAGTAAGATAATAACTGCTAGTAGTACATAATAGCTAGGGGCGGGTAAAACTTGATTCAACTTGAATTTTTTTTTGAATTTTGATTTAATCGAATCAAGTTATTCGATTTATTTGGGTTTTTCGAGTCAAGTCGAATAAATAACTCGAGTTTCAAGTTGGATTTGAATTTTACAATTCGAATAACTTGAATAACAGATTGGGTTAAATACTCATCAGTCCTTGTTAATTTTGAAAATGAGCAAATTGATCTTTTTCTCAACAAAAAATTCAAAATAATTTTTTAAATTAAAAAATTATATCAAAATTAAAAATTATATTAAATTTTTTTAAAAATTCTAAAATAATAAATTTGGGATCTAAATGAGTAAATTAATGATTCAAGTTTTTCATAGTAAAGTATCTTGTTTGTTCTCTTATTTTGATTCGAAATAATTTTTAAATATATATATGGTTTCAAATTTTATGCTCTAACATAGAATTAGTTATATTGTGACAAGATTTTCAAGTATGACTTGATTCAAATTTTATTTTACTCAAGTCAAGTCGAAAAATTTCAAATTGAATTATGATGATAAAATGAGACTTGTCATCTCGATTAATTTGAAATTTTTTCACTCGACTCGATTGAACACTCACCTCTACATATAGAAAAGTTCTGGTTATTGGATTTCTGAATTCACATATATTATCCACTCTGAACTTTCAGTTTGATACAATTTTGAAACCTATACGATGAACTCGGCTTTTGTGGATTGAAGTAAAATGAAAATGAGAATTATTAGTAATTTTTATCTAAAATCTAATCTTTGAGTAGTTATGTTCATATATGTTGTGTTGATTAACCTCGCGGTTGCGGCTCACTCAATTTTTTTTTGTTGATTCTTGCTTGGACCACAGTTTAAAGGATTTCAAGGAATTTGCTGACGCCATTGATGCTGTTAAAGACAACGGAGTTGCCGTTGCGGTGGCATCTCCCGACGATGTCGAAACTGCTAACAAGGAGCGCCTGAACTTTTTCCAAGTGAAGAAAGCCCTATAAATATACACGTAAGAATCGCTTCGATGCTAAATCGATCTCAATACCATTTCTCAAATTAAGTGAACGATACTAAAAAAAAAAAAAAAACATTATTTCAATTTTTGTCACACTATGAATAGTTAGACGGGAAGTCCATTGCATGAACTCTTATTAGTTTTTTAAAATATCAAAGGTATAATACAGACTTTTAGCCATTTCGTAAAAGTCAAGGATTTGTTTGGTTATTTCTTGTTTTTATGCTGTATTTTTGAGAACTTTGATTTTGGACGGGTCTAGTGCTGATCTATTCTCCAAGACAATATATGCCTTTTTCAACATATATTTTCTAAAAGGTTTAATTTTGCTTTCAGTCCCTGCACTCTTGGACATTTGAAATTTAATCTTTTCTCTTGATTTCAGAAATTTGAATGTGTTAGTAATTAAATTTTGATTTTTAAATAAGATGTTTGAATATTAGGATCTCACGTTTAAATTCAATGAAATCTTATTAACAAGTGTTATCTATTAAATTCTAGGGCAAATTTAGGTTTATGTTCTGGCCACTTAATTTTAAAAAGTTATTCAAAAGTTTTTTTTCTTTGCACCAGTTAAAATCTCTTTTTTCTTCTCTTTTACGGATTTAGTTTTTTTATGAAATAACTTTAAACATTACAATTTTTTTTTGTCAATACTGATCGTTAGATCAATTTAGATTTAAAGTATATTTTTTTACTTATCAATGAATACTTGTTGAATTATCACTTGAAGTTTGTCGGTTGGATTTTTTTTAAAGAAAATTATTTAAATAAAATTTTTTGAATAATTTAGTGATTATTTTATAATTTTTTTAAATTTATTGATGAAAACATACTAAAATTTCAGAAGTTTAAAAGAAATGTGGATGAAACTTCCCAATTGTGAACCTCGTAGACCAAATTTCAGAAGTTTAAAAGAAATGTGGATGAAACTTCCCAATTGTGAACCTCGTAGACCTTGTTGAACACGATATGGAGACCCTTGTTGGACACGACATGGAACCACAATTAAAAGGTGCGACAACGGACACAACGCGATCTGATCTAAAATTTTTTAATTTAATTTCGTCTTTTTAAAGTTAATTTAATATTTTTAATATTTATTTTTTAAAAAATTTAAAATTTTATTCTCGATTAAATAGTAGATGTTAAATTAAATTAAATTATGTTATTTTTAAAATTTAATGTGACAAACATATTATCACATTATAACATTATAATGTTATGTTAACTTATTATTTTTACGTATTTTTCACACTCAAAAATCAATTAAGATGTTAGTTAATAAATTTAATGGTTGTCGTCTGATCAAGATTAAATTTTTAAAAAATATATATTAAATTAACAAAATTAAAATATTAAATATTAAATTCATAACTTACACATGATACAAAAATTTACAAAAATTAATAGAGAGACTAATAGCATAATTTTATCAAATATAATTAAAAGAGCATAAAATGAACACATGTAAAAGAAAAATATAAAAAAAATTATAATATACATCATTAGTAATTTGTTAATACACGATTGTTATTTAAAATAGTTATTGTTAGTTATACGGACAATACAAAAAATTCACAAATTAAAATAATATCATGTGTTATTTTATTTATTTTTTAAAATCTTTAAATATAATAATTAAACAAAATTTGTAATCATTTAACTTAGTGGAACTTTTTTTCCTTTTCCACTAATAATGTCATTACTTGTTTTCGTAGAACATGGGCCAAAGTGTCGAATGCTTTATTAAAAAAATCACAAATTTTCCAACTAATTATTACGATGGAATAATATAATTTTTAGCTTTCCAACTTCGGAATTAGTTTCATTTCGGTATCTAAATTTTTTTTGTTTATTTTAGTATTTAAACTTAACAATTAAATTTATTTTGGTCCCTGAATTTAAAAAATATAAAAATCTGATGATGCGTCACTTTGAGATTGTGCTACATCGTCACTTGAAATTTAAAACAATTATATAAATTTTCAGGTGATAGCGTAATACAATATTGGAGTATTACATACAATGTTCTAATAACCAGACCAGTGGTTGAACCTGTTAGACCACTAGTTCTCGATTTAATCGGTTTGATTGGTTCAAATGCTAGACCCAATTGTTAAAAATAAAAACTTTTAATAAATCAATTCAACCTGTTCAGCTATCAATTTTTGTCCCAATTGTTTTTTACCGGTTTCGAACAATTTTCAATCCAATAACCCCTTTATTTGGATCAAGATATTGATCAATTCTCGATCTAATCGGTTTGATTGACTTGATCACATTACCAGATCAACAGAATCTAAATTCAGGGACTAAAATAGATCTAGTTAACAAGTTGAGGAGCCAAAAATTATATTATCAATGTTATGAATGGTATAGCTATACAAATCTGTTGAAATCCCAGTTTTCCATCCAATTATTATAATAACATTTTCTGTTTGGAATTAAACAAAAAATACCCTAATATTAAAACCAGACAAAGTCTTGGTCAGCTTTAAATATTGTTGATGTTTTTTCTTAGCAACTTTCTTGCTTGACTCATCAACTTATATATATATATAAAGGAGAGACTTACCAACAGCTTCCTACCTAATTTCATATTTTGAAAATAAATGTTGAATTTTATTTTTTGAATTATATATAAGTTGTGGATTTAATCCATACATTTTAATTAAGTTAAATTATGTTATTTTTAAAATTTTATACAACAAACATATTATTACATGTGTGATATCGTATCATGTCAGTTTACTAATTTCACGTAGCACTAAAAAAAAGGTCACGTCATTTTAGTTAATAGACTTAACGGTCATTGTTTAAGTTAAGACTAAAATTTCAAAATTCGAAAAGTATAGAAACTAAATCCATAAATTACGTATAGTATGAGACTAATAACATAACTTAGGACCAGTGCTTTCAGAAAAAATTTCTTTTGAAAAGTGTCGTAGGAAAATGCTGTGAAAAAAAGTTTATTTATTAGTTTTTAATGTTCTCCGTTACTACCAAAAATTAAGGTTGAGAGTTAAAATATCCTTTCTAGGCGTGCGTGATAGTAGAAAGTAAAAAATTAATTAGGTTATATGATATTTAAATAATTTAATATAATAATACATGAAAAATAAAATTTAAATACCTTTGAAGTGATTAATATAAATTATTTATAAATTTGGTGATATATAAAATATTTTTAAAAATTAAATATAATAATAAATAAGATTTAAATAATTTAATATAATGATATGTAAAATATAAATTAATCTAATTTTTTATATATATTTTAAATAGTTAATATAAATAAGGGTATTTTGATAATTTTTACTTCTAAATGTAAAAGCCAAAAGTACCTAAATCTCAGCTTCTGCATTTGGGTAAAAACACACTTTTCCACCTAACTTTTAACGGTAAAAGTCAAGTGTTCTTCATTACTTCTGTAGTGATCCAAAATTACTTTTTCACCGTAATGGAGAACACACCCTTAATCTAACGGATTCAACTACTACCCTTTGAGTCAAGAATCATATTTCAAAATTAAAAAAAAAATTAGAGAATTAAATTGATCAAATTAAAATTATATGGACTAAATTCACAACATAAGCATAGTATAAAGGATTGATAGCAAAATTTAACCAAAAGTTTACAATGATTTACTTGCGAGCCTTAGAGCATTATCTGTATTAATCATTTAAAATTAAAACCCTTGACCATTTGAAACCTTCCACCAAGTTTCCACACATTATATATATATCGGAACTTGCATCTTACATAAGTGAACTATCCCACAAAACATGTACCCTCACGTCGATACCATGTCGGAGAATCCTCCAACTCCAACCTATTCAGTCGCCGGACATCAAGATCCAATCCCGGCTTCGGGAATTCCGGGAGTTCAATCCCATCCCATGACCATCCATCATCATATTCGTCATCAACCATATATCCCCCACAACTTATCACGAATTCCCTCCGCTCCGATACCCGGGCAATGGACTTCCGGTCTTTGTCATTGTTTCGACGACCCCGTAAACTGTAAGTCGATATAAATCTCGATGTTTTTGAAGTATTCATGTTTAACACTCACGTCTCATCGTCGTTTTCTTTTAGGTGCAATCACTTGCGTATGCCCATGTATCACTTTCGGACAAATAACCGAAATCATCAACCGAGGATCCAAATGTAAAATCTACACTTACATATAAAATTTTCGAAAAATTAAGTGGGAAATCTGATTATGTTATGCTATTGTAGCTTGTGTTTCGAGGGGATTTTTATTTGGAATGTTGGCTATGGTGGGAGCTGCATGTTTTTATTCATGTTTTTACCGATCAAAGCTACGGGGACAATACGATTTGCCGGAGGAACCTTGTACGGATTGCTTGGTTCATTTTTGCTGTGCTGCTTGTGCTCTTTGTCAAGAATATAGAGAGCTCAAAAATCGTGGATTTGACATGGGAATTGGTAAATTTATGTTTTTCACCCTCTTATCTCTTCAATTATTATTATTATTTGCATATATATTTAGGGTTAATTATAAATTTGGTCCTCAAATTATACCATTTTTCCCACTTAAGTACTTCAAGTTTTTTTTAGGAGTCAAAAGTAATACTTAAACTATTAATTTCATCTCGTTTTACCCTAAAAGTGTATGACATCTAGTAAAAACGTGACATGTTTTTATTGGTTGGTATTGTGTTTTGGGTAATATGAGATGAAATTAATAGTTTAAGTACCCATTTTTGACCATAAAAAAAACTTTTAAGTATCTTTGGAGCATACCAATTTTGTCCATCTAATTTATTAGTTGACTATGCTTTAAAAAAAAACAACTTATTAATTGACTATGGAAAATAAAATATGTAAAATATAAAATAAATAAATCTTCCCTAAGGCCAAGTTTGCAATAAAATTAATAAAATTTTGTATAAATTGTCCTTTTGCAATAATAAAAAATTGTACAACATGAATAGCCAAACCAACCATGTGAACACATTGACTAGGTCAACATAAATCATGCATGTTCAATGATGAGCACATCTTATCAAATAATGATAATAACCTCAATAATCTATATGAAATTAGAAATCAATTCAATTAGCGTTATTTTACTTTTAATAAATTTGTTAATTAGACCCTTTAAATTTTAGGAAATTTCAAATTAGTATAATGATAAAAATTACACTTTGATCCCTTCAAAATTTATGATTCATCTCTAATCCTCTAAAATGATTTTCTAGCTTCGTCCCTATTGTAGGCATGCTATAATAATAATCGATTGAGTCTAAATGATTTTGACATTATTATTGGTAGAATAATTTAAAAGATATAAGTTTAAACACACTTAAACACGTAAAATAAGTAAATAATTACTTTTAGATTTGTCTTGAGGTACATCATGAAATATAAAATCACCCCGGGTTTTCTTGACTTCAAATTTATATAGAGTTGATACAACTAATTATATATATGTGAGAGAGAAAATTAATTCTTTATGAAAAATTATTTAAATTTTAAGGACCAAATTGAATTTTTTTAAACTAAATTCAAGAATTAAATATTAGTTTACCTCAGATGGCATGTTTTCATGCATTGACTTGAAAACTTATATAGTAGTAGTTAATACAACTAGTTATATATATATATATATGTGTGTGTATGTATGTATGCATGTATATATGTATGTATGTATGAAAATAATAATTTAATTTGGTGGTTGGTAATGGAAAATGAAGGTTGGGAAGCCAACATGGACAGACAAAAGCGCGGAGTAACAATGGCTCCTATTGTAGTTCCCGGGATGGCAAGATAATTAATGATGATGATCCATGTTTATCCATGCATGTATGCATGCATGCATGCATGTTTCTATTTTTCTTACTCCTTCAATTAATGGCAACCATGATTTTTTTTTTCTGCCCATATAATTTGTGTGTTCTTGTGTGTGCTTTGTTAAGCTATATCATGCTACTCCTAGTAACGGCTTCTTGTTTGGTAGGAGTGTGTGCTTAATTGTAATCCACATCATATGTATATATATTTGCAATAAACATACATAGTTTCGAGCAAATTTTTGTTGTGGTTAAAATATGTCATTAGTCCTTGTACTTTTATAGGATTTAAAATTTAGTCCCTGTCTTATTTTTTCAATTTAAAAATCGTAGTCTAAACTTTATCGTTTCAAGCAAATTTTGTCAGAATTTGACAACTTAATATGTTTATTTTCTGTAAATAATATACAACGTCATATGAGGACAACTTAATTAATATATCAAGTTGAGAAATTTTTATAAAAATATTAATAAAGCTAATGATTCGACTGAGAATATTAAATTCAAAAAATTAGAATTTTTAACTTTTTAAATATAATAACTAACACCATATTTTAACTTTTTTTCTTCCAATGAATTACAGTACACGGCTTTGATAATTGATATAATATGTGATAAAATTCTACTTTGGTCCTTCAAAATGAAAATATTTCTATTTAATCCCTTGAAAAATGAAAAAAATCCTTATAAATTAATACAAAATAATTACACTTTACAAAAGAATTATACTTCAATTCCGATCTTAAAATAATTTCCATTTTCACCCTTGGATAACGATTTTATTAACTTTGAAATGAATTGTCATCTTAAAAATACATGATGCGATTTGATGTATTAACGATATAAAATTCTGTAAACCGTAAATGGAACCAATAATAAACACAATTCATAAATAAATAAATAAATCACATCAGCAACAATAAACTAATATTCATAAACAATAAAAAAAACCCATAAAAATTAATCTCTATTATATTAAGCAATAAATAAAACCCCTAGCTATGCAGCTGCCATAGCATCTTCTTCCTTCTGCAATTTCTCTCTTAAAAAGACACAAAGTACAATGATTAGTAAAATTGCACCAAAAATTATTCCTATGTATATGAATGTAGGATCCATTGTATCAATTTAATATTTCAATATATTTTATTATTAATATTTAAAAATAAATAAAAATAAGAAAAAAGATACCTGGAGGCCTGAATTCAGAAGCCAAATTATTCTTGGTGATGTTGGTCTAATATATATAATGGAAAGAATATTATAGATTATAGGGTCCATAAATGTGGACATTTATTACATGGATTCTCTTGTTGATTTCTTTTTTTTTTTTTAATTTAGTACATAACTATTGAATGGAAAGTAATCCATTTCATTGATTCAATTGAGGATTATTGCAATTTATTATGGTTTAATTCATAATTTAATACATTCCTATTAAGTAATTCTTCATCTTTTTCAGAACAATTTTTTTCGTCATCGGACTCGCCGGATATTTCTTTTTAAAAATCCTCGCCGGAACACTTTCCTCTCCGGCCTAGTCCCCCATGTGTTAAACATTCCAAATGTAAACCCGAAAGTGACTTAACATTTCAGTTCATAAAAACTCAATTTTTACTTTCTCAATTCATACACAAAAAAAGTGAAAAGAAATAAAAACATCTTTTATTGTGAAATTTTTTTAAAAAAAAAATCTGACTTTAAACAAAAAGAAAGGGAAAATGTGCAATTCCCACCCTCGTGGCTGCCTGAAAACTTTGTTTGTAAAAGCCAACGCCCCTCTATTTTCTAATCCGACCACCACTGTCATTTTCCACCTCAGCTTCTCCATCTATTGCCGCAACGGACTTCGTTGCAGAAGCCGACAACAAATAAAGTTGTTCCGACAAAAGTGATTGAGGATAATTAGAGATGGAATTGGTTTTAATTTTGTTTAGCTTTTATAAAATAAATGACATGAAAAATTATGTGGTAAAAAAAATAAATTCCAAAATATGTCATCAAGATAACGGCCACATCAGCGGGGCATTTAACAGTTTCGGACCAGTCATTGAACGGTTTTGGACTAAAAAGATGGTGACCATTTTTGTTACAATCTTAACACAAAATTGGAGCTATTACTAGCTTTCTTGATGCTTTAGGCTTTAATTCAGCCCTTGAATCTAATACTCCTACTGATTCCAACATTGATACCAGAGGCTTCTCCGCCGTATTGACCAACTGGTTTTCGAGTATCCCGGACCTGACCTTTCCTTTGTTTCTCTCGTTTCTTGCTTTGCAACTGTAAACCCCATCACACAAACAGCAGAAGTGAGACACATGAATCCACAAATTCATACAATTTGACTAAAAGTATATTATCAGAAAGAATAATACCCTGTATTTCTTCCTTGGATTTTTTATGTTCTTATTCCGTTGTCGAGTCAAACCTCTATTCTTCTCTATCTGTTGCAAATTGACATGATTTTTTTTTTGTGTTAGGGAGCAGTGAAGAAGAATAACTAAGCGATACGAGAGAATAATGTAAGAACCTGATGAGTTATCTGTCGTTTTCCATCGACGGTTTCAGGTATCGAGGGAGGCGCTGAGGTCCTGCAAAAGGAAACACATCAGATAACATTCTATATGAACCGGTTTAAAAGTAGATAGACAGCTAAAAATGCAGTGGAGGAACATACCTTGTATATATCTCAGCCTTTGCAGCAAGTTTTGCTGCCCTTTGTTGCTTAACTTGTTTGTAAAATTCATCTTCTGATTCCTCAGTGTCTTCCGTATCACCATCCTGGTCCCCAGAAATGCCTCCATTATCCCCATCATCTTCTTCCAACATGTCATATTCACCTCCATGATCATCCTCGGATTTAACTGTAGCTCCTGCTAGTACTCTGAGTTCATGTTTCCTCCGTCTTTCTCCAATATCATCTCTTTTGGGTAAATCATCATCACCGGATATGACCTTCTCAACAGGGTAGGAGGGAGGGACAAGAGAAAAGTTCAAAAAAAATCCATGGTACAAATCAATCATGATGCAAAGTTTAACATGCAAACACTATAACAAAGTGATTTGACCTGCCCAATTGCTACCACTAACAGGCATGCTCAACTCAAAAAAAGGCTGGGAGTAAACTTAACATATTGTTTCGAGTAGGTAATTGGCTTGTCCCATAAAGAGGTTAACAACGGTCATTCATTACACTTGCTACTTCCAAGTACATTCAGAAAGCTCATCAAAGGGATTTCTATCAATCTTAATAGTTTATTGGAGACATAAAAACAGGAAATCTTGTTGAGATTTATACCTTGGACTTGTTCTGTCTAGCTGTAATAAGTTTGGAAATATTAGAATGGTTTGAGCTTGCATGCCCGTTACTTAATCCATGAGCACTTCCTTCAACATCCATAGCATCATCAACAAAATCATCATATGTTTCAAGCTGTCTGTTTCGTCAAAGTCGAATGAATTAGTACTCGGTACTGTCAAAAGGGGTAACTAATTACAAAACAAGAGGAAAAGCAGCAATACCCCTTCACTGGTTTCCTATGTTTCTTGGTTTTATCAGGCTTTTGGATGTTGGAACTAAAGATTCCCTTCTGTTTCAGTTTTTCCTCAAGAGCTGCTCTTACTTTTAACATTTCCCTGCTTTGTACACCTACTTGGTCATTCTGCATTTATTTTGGAGAATATCAAGTAAGATATATTGCTACTGACTACATAACAGAGACGAAGAAATAGAAGGGAATATGAAGCAGTAGGCACATTTTACCTCACGCTTAAGTTTCATCCCCTTGTTATCAAGGTTACTAGCAAACTCCATTTTTAGCAAATTAGGTATGCCTTCAAGCTGATGCATGAAATACGAGATCAAACGACAAGCAAAAACACAAACCTAAATGGCATAATAGGGAGAGACAACAGTAATGCTAACTTTGACTACCTCAGCCATTTGTAAATCCGTTACTAGTGATGCACCATGATCCTTAGTGCCAGAGTCAGATACCGGTTCAGCACTCTCTTTAACCAAGTTTTGTCCCATTTCAGCCCCTTTATTCTTCAGAATCTCCTCCCATTCAGAAGGAAGGTTCCCACCAAGTTGTTTCACCTGTTATGTGGAGCAAGCATCAGAAAAGAGGAAATAAAATAATGGGTTAAGTGCAATGAAATAAGATCTACACAGAAGCGTCCATCAGATATAACCAACCATTATTAACCACTAGATTTTGCAAAATAATCAAAAACAAAATAGTATAATTTAAAATATAGTTGGTTCTACCACTACAAGTCAGAAAATACAAGGGAAAAAGAAACTCAATCATGGAAAGCATTGTGAATAGCATAGAAATAAATTCATAAATCTAGAATACAATATTCACTTTTCAAGGATAATGACCTTATCAAGTAAGCCTTGGATCTCCACAATACGACCTAAGACGGGATGACCACGAACAGGCTGCCCTTCAGACTTGAGAAGAAGATAAAAGGTTATTGCTTGACAATAGGCCAGCAAAAGAATCTGCTTCACCTCCAAATAGCGCATCCCACCTTCCAAAAGTATCTTCCCTTCTTTAGCCTTTGAAACACATAAAATCCTTTAACATATCAGCAAAGAATATGAGGAATCTGATGTTACATCCAAAGTCTGAAATTATCCTTTAAAGCAAGAAAAGTTATCCTACACACCGATTGTGGAGCTTTTCAACTCCATAAGAAGATTAGACCCGTTACCATATATTGTTATATATCAGAAATATTGCAACCAGCCAACCTTGCTTGTGGAGTTTAAAAACTTTATTTCCAAATTAACCACAAAAAAACATGTAATCATCTCAAACCACACACTTGAAGTTTCCCAAAGGACCTAGATGGACCCAACATGCATATATGCTGCCAAATCAGTTGGCAGATCAAGTATAGTATTACCCTTCTGTTCAAAAACAAAAATAACAAAAGAGAAGAAGAACACCTTTCTTAAAAGTGGATTAACTTTGCTTTCAAGCTCTTCAAGTGCAGCATTTAGCTCTGACAATAAGCCAATTAATTCTGGTGCAGAACTGAGGAGCAAAACTATTGACTTTAAGCCATGGGGTAAGACTAAAAAAAAAACCAAGCAATCAACCCTCAAACCCATCCAAAAAAGAAGAGTGAATATCTGATGCATGTTATTAGATACAGAGGATACTTCTTCTAGGCAATAAATTGGTTAAGGTTTCCATTAAACAAAAAAATGTTGAGGCATATAGTTCAACACAAGTAGATTCAAAACTTTAAAAAGATGTCCACAGAATCCAAAATTTTCAAATACAATTCAAAAATATTTGTCTTACAAACCCATTTATCTATGGAGGTAGAGAGAGGCAGAGACCTTCCATCAGCCACTTAGACAATGCATTCAAGGAGAACCATTAATAAAACAAAGAGCTTTACAACCAGAAGATTGATAAACGAAAAAGATGAAAAAAAGACCAAAGATTTAACAGACATAAGTATCGAAAATAAACGATGCTTAAACACAATGCTTACAGATATTGATGTAGGATAGTGAGTAAATATAAGTTATAAAACATACCAACAATAAATGAAATGGTAAAAAATGAAAAAAACCAAAAGACAAAAACCACACCTGTGTACCACATCCATCTGCTCTTCCTTTGACAAAGCATTCAAATCCTTCTTGACCTCCTCAAATGTAGCCAAGTCATCCACAAGTTCTTCACTTGCTAGGGATAATTTTCCACCTTTTCCTTTCGATGACATTTCCTGTGCCAGAAACATTTTCTCAGTGACTAAAATATTTAAAGTTCATATCCCTTACATGAGCAAACAAAGTTCTCAATGCCAAAATAACAGGTAGCAAGCAAGCCTCCTCACCTCTAAGGTCAATTCTCTATTAGTCTCATCATCACTAGCATCTTCAAGGCCAAAGTCTTCAATTGCTAAATTTTTTGCTCTTTCCTTCTGTATTTCTTTCACCTCTTCCTCCTCTTCCCTGGGAGCCTCATCATCACTTGAGTGCAACTTCAGAAGTACATCAAACAATAAGTGAAAAAAAATTCATCTATTCAAAAGAAGACATGAAAGAATCTTCAAAGGAATGTCATTCACAAACAGCCGTCCTTGGAAATCAGGGAGCACCAAAAGATAGCAGTCAAGTAACCAATATAGAAGGAACCAGAAAGAGACCTGAAGTTCAAATTCTAACCTCAAAATCATGATTATCACCACCATAATATCTGCTCTTTATTCCACCCCATTGAGCCATATCTTCTTTATCATCCTCATCATCTTCTTCTTCTTCATGCATTTCATCCTCAGCTCCCCCAAACTTTGCTCTCAAGAATTTATGTTGCCTTGCAACTGCAAATCACAAGCAATAAGTAATTCATAGAAATGCAACTCCAAGAAAATGTGAACTGCAAATACTTGAAAAGGATGCAGCATACAATAAAGTAGACATATCTATCTAAATTATCACCTTCAAAATCATATGGAAGGTAGAAAAAGGAGCACTGGGGGGGGGTGGGGGGACTATGTAACTACGCCAGTTTCTTCTACAAAGAAGAATAATTTCAGACCAATAGCAAGTAAATTAACAGTTAAAGCAAGCGAGAGACAGAGGGAGGTCACTAGTACTGTAGAAACATTAGGCACCATTCTTCTTGGTGCTTTAACTCGTAGTTCAAATGAAAAGGAAAGGAAAAAAATTCTAGTATCTTAATTAAATAAAACCCAAACTGTATCAGCAAATCCAATGAACAAGACAAATCATTTTGTGTTCTTGTAATTAATGTTTTATAACATGCATGCCAAACATTCATTATGTTAATATTAAAGAAATGCAACAAACTGAAAAATATTCTGAACTCTCTTACTTTTTGCTGCAAACTTAGAAACTTGAGCATCATCGATATCATCATCATCTCCCTCATCATCATCATCATCATCATCAGTATCCTATATACGGAAAGACAAAGACACAATAAATATGTAATACGAAAAGGAAATGTATTGCCACCACTCTTGATACAGTCGCCAATAGCAGTTCTATTAACATTCTACTATTTAGTACAAACTCCCCATCCTCTAGCAATCATTTTTTAATTATTCTTATGTTTATTTCCAAATCAATTCTTTTCAAATTATCTTGTATGTTAGAGTCAGAGTGACAAAAACTTTGCTCTCTTCCTTTTACATGTTTCATTCATAAGGTTTCTTCCAAACACTAATGACACATATCTTAAACTAAAATTTTAACAAATGAAACAAATAAAAATAAGAACCTGAAGATCAAAAACAGGATGTTCATCATCTTCATCATCTGAATCTCTAAAATCTCCATCCATATTCAAGGGAACAACATCCCTTTGCTTATGAACTGCAGAAAGTAAATTAAATAAATAATAAAAATAAGTAGAAATATAAAATAATTTATGAAAAAACACAGTGAAAGTGAACTTACAAACATCAATTTCATCGTCCACGTTCTCAGGATTGAAGGCGTCGTTGGCACTATGTCTTCTCTTAGAATTTCTCTTATCTTTCTTCGAGATGTTTCCTCTCTTTCCCATTGCTAGAAAAAGAAAAGTGACCAATTTTTGGTAACCGAGTTTGATTTGCTTCAGTATTTTTTTTTTTTTCAAACTGCAACGTTTCTAGAAATACAGAATTCCTTCTATCTATCTTTCTCTCTCACAGATAAGGGAAAAAAAAAAAAAGAACACACACAGATTTTGCTGGGGGCTGCCAAACAAATTAACATGTACAATAATCGAGTTTGGAATGACTATCTAAAAGCATAAATGAGGTAGATTTTCAAAATTCAAAGAGAAGCAAGCAACAAATAAAAAAGTATTCGAAAGAGTGACAGAGGGAGAAACGTTACCGTTGAGAGAGTGAGATGGACGGTGGCGGCGGCCGGCGAACTCAGGTGAGGTGAGGTGGTGAAGCAAGGCCGCAGCACAGCTGAACAACTTAATGAGAGACCGACGACTGACGGACAGAGATGCCTTGGAGAGGCCGACGGACACAGACACACAGTGGTCGGGGCGGCTGAGCAGCGGGTAAGGGTTTTTCCTTTCTTGTTGGGAATTTGGGTTTAGCAAGTTATAATTATTAGATTCTTATAATTATTATTACATTTTTATTTGGGATTTTGAGCAATGGGTTGGCCGGTTCAAGTTGGGTATTTGAAACTATTAGGGTTCAGGTTTAAGTTGGGCTTACGATTGAGATTGGGCCTGGGTTTGGTTCGTAAATGGGTTATTGGGTTTAAATATATATATTTAGGTAAAATGATCTTTTCAGTTCCTCTCAATTTCGATATTGAGCAATTTGGTCTCTCTTAACAAAAATAGTAGCAATTTAAACTTTGTCAATTTTGAAAGTGAACAACTAAAGAAAATTAATCACAACATTAATCCTTTTCATCAATTTTACATAAATTTTATTGGTATAGTAACAAATTTAGCTCACATAATTTACACATTTTATCAATTTGGTCATGGTTTAAGAAATTTAGCTCGCAATATTTTTGTAAATGTGTAAATGTTGAGGTTTTATTGATTTTCTTACAATAAATACCAAATTAACAAAACATGTAAACATTGAGGGGTAATTTTGTTATTATACCAATCAAAATTATGCACAATTAACGAAAGACATTAACGTCGTGATTATTTGTCCTTAATTGTTCAGTTTCAAAATTAAGAGGAACTAAATTGCTTTGATTTTTTTAGAGAGATTAATTTGCTCAATTTCAAAGTTGAGAGGTATTGTAGAGGTCTTTTTACCTTATATTTATTAAATAATGTCAAGTCAATCTCCGTCCAAATTCACTTCATGTTGTTTTAGGGTTAAATAACTTTTGAGGCTTAATCTGAGAACAAGTGTCAAGTTTAGGTCCTAATATGTGAACAATTGTCAAATTCATGGATTAACTTGGACAAAAAAAATGGGTCAAGCCCCAATTTGAAACAATTATCAAGTTTAGGACTAAATTGGAAAAATGTTTAGGCCCAATATGAGAGTTATTGCCAAGTTAAAGGCCCCAAATAATAAATTTACCGGTTGTTTTATCATGTTGAGCTAGATAACCGACATTCACCATTATCCCTTTCAATTTGATAATCAAGCCTTTATGTTTATTTGTTCTTTTTACAATTATATTTTATTTATTTTGTTTTATTTTTTATATATATTTTTATAAAATTTAAAGTTATTTTTAACACAATCTTCTTATATTTTTTAATTTTGAACATTTTAAAAATATTTTAACACGATTTTTGAAGTTATTTTTAACCCATTTTTGGTATATGAATATAATGTTTTTGAGGGAATGAATATAAATTATCATAATTTAAAATTATTAATAATTTCATATAAAATTATATATTTTTTATCTCATGGGAAGGTTTAAGAAATCCCACGTGTTCTTACAAAAACAAAATCGAGCCGTCGATAAAAACAAAGGCATGTATTTTAATTATTTCCTTCAAAATTGATTGGTATTAATTTTCTTGGTCACCTAATTATGAAAAGTTGCAAAATAGTCACTCAATTATTTAATTTGTCTTTTCTAGTCACCCAATTATAGACCTGTCTATGAGCCGGGCCGAGACAAAATTCTAGACCATTTAATAGGCCCAGGCCTGGCCCAAAAAATGGGTCTAAATTTTCGTTCAAGCCCTACTCGAATTATAGATGCTAAACACGGGTTCAGTATGGCCCATATTAAAAATTTTTATATAAAAAATTAGGAAATATAATACATCAAAAACACTAAAAATATTAAAATTAATGTTTCCGAACAAATTGAAAATAAATTAAAAAAGTTTTTATACTTAAATAACACCGATACAAGTGCAACTTAATAAGCAAATACCTCTAAAATAGTAGCGAAATTAACAATAAAATAACAATTATATAATATTCAAACAATAACAACAAAATACTAGTAATATAATAATGAAATGACAACAAAACTGTGGGATAACAACAACAAAACATTACTTTTTTTTTTTACAAATTCAGGCCAAGCTTTGACAAAAAAAAAAAGCTTACACGAGGCTCGACCCATTTTCTAAACCGGCCTTACTTTTTTGCCTAAGTCCATTTTTCGGTCTATATTTTTGCCCAATTCCTCCCACTTTTTAGGCGAACTTTCGGGTCAGGCAGGTCTACCCAACAATCTTAGATTTTGAGTGTTTCTATTTTTTCACTTGTAACACCCCTTACCCGTATCCTATGCCGGAACCAAGTACGAGGCATTACTAGACTTAACAATACATTTGGTCAAATTAATTAACACATATACAAAATGACTTAGTCAAGCCCCTATACATGCCATAACTTAAATCATTTATAGATAAAGATGCCCATAAATAGCTTGATAGTGTGAAGCGATCTCCAACGACCTCAAACCCGAGCTTATTTAGTAGGACTCTGTAACATGGGAAAGAAAAGGGGGTAAGCTTATAAAGCTTAGTAAGTTCACATGTAAAAATAATAAGCATTAGCAATGAATTTAGCTTACTACCAAGTTGCCATAATTTGCATGAATAATGATAAGTTCTTACTTTCCCAACTTGCTCATTTGTAGCCTTATCAAAGCCTCAACATGACAAATCCTCACAACAAGTTCTCAATTTGATACAAACATTAAATCACATGCATATACCTTATTACTCATGTTCACATTAATCATCGCTTGAATCGCTGTCACTAAATTATTTATTTCTTGAGCTACAGAGCTCCAAATTTAAAACCTCTAATTTTCCCCGAAACTAGACTCACATATCTTGTTACCATAAAATTTTCTGAATTTTTGGTTCAGCCAATTAGTACAGTTTATTCATTAAAATTTCCCCTGTTTCACTATTCGACTATTCTGACCACTTTTCACTAAAAATCAATTTTCTCCTTGTACAGAATTCAAATGATGTTATAATTTGTTTCATTTGAAACTAGACTCATTAAGGATTTCAAGCATATAACTTATATCCCATAATTATTTTTGTACAATTTTTGATAATTTTTCCAAGGTAGAACAGGGGATCACGTAATCATTCTGAACTAATCTCACAAGAATTTAAGTATCTCAAAATATAAAACTCCTTTGTTTGCTCTGTTTCTTTTACATGAAAATAGACTTAATAATCTTTAAATCAATATCTCATCCAACTTATAATTCAATTTCTACTATTTTTGGTGATTTTTCAAATTCACGTCACTGCTGCTGCCCAAAACAGTTTTATTGTAAATTTTTGCTCTCTCTGTCTTTCTCCCTTTAGTTGTATTCATTACTTACTTATAACAATCTTTCTAATTTCCGATTACACATCGGGCATATTGCTCGTTCGTTACACAGGTATATAACTACACTTATCACTTCAAAGTCACACATAATTTCACTTAATCGATTTTCCAGTTGAACACTCGGAATATACACGGATACGTAGAGAATTAGCACATAAATGCCACACTGATATGTAGCCGAAGCTACCACTGTCATGTAGCCGAAGCTACCACTATTCACTGATCAGGTAGTCGAAGCTACCACTTTTCATCGATCAAGTAGCCAAAGCTACCACTTTTCATCGATCGGTAGCTAGAGCTACCACTTTTCAGCTGGTCGATAATAACATCGAAATGTCCACGGGCTCGCCACACAAGCCGTCGTGTGTCCGCAACACATGCTAGATCACCCAAAGACCGGGACTCACTGTAACCATTGGTCTCCAGTATCCACTTCTATTCCTATGTTCAACGGGAATTTACTCTTACACTTGAATAATTCATGAACAATTTTTCTTCCACATTCAATATTAATTCACCATTTATATAAAAAATATATCACTATTATTTACACATAACTTACATAATTACATTCTCAATCTCATCACATCATGAATCTAACTTATCCTCCCCAAATTATTCTATTCAATACTTTCTTGATATTACACAAAGCCACCTTTCTAATTTGATCTTACATGTAATTTATACAAATTTTCATTAAAATGTCGAGTCAATATCGAACATTATAATTATATTGAAAAATCAATACTAAAGTATTAATAACTAAAATTTCAATCTAACATTCAAACTTGCATCATTAAATGCTTAATGAACATATGAACTTACCTCGATACCAAAACGGCCATTTTACCAACTTTCCCGATTTTCAATTTTCCTCCCGTTCTAGGTCCAAATCTCATTTTTCGGAGTTATAAAGCTTGAAAAGCTTGAAACCCTTAGCCATGGAGTCTAGAAATTTTCGGCAGCAACTTGAAGAAGATGAGCAGATTTTTTTCTTATATTTTGTCTTTTTATTCATTTAAAACACTAAATGACTAAAATACCCTTAAGACTTTTCTTTCACTTTTGTCCTATTCATGCCCATTTTTGTCCATCAAGTTATTCAATGGTCTAATTACCTTTCAAGGGACTCCAATTTAAAACTCATAGCAATTTGACACCTCTAATATATAGAACTCAACTTTTGCACTTTTTACAATTTAGTCCTTTGACTAAATTGAGTGCTCAAACGTCAAAATTTTTGAACGAAATTTTTACGAAATCTTTCCGTAAAATTGTAGAACATAAAAATATAATAGAAATAGAATTTTACTCGTCGAATTTGTGGTCTCGAAACTACTGTTCCGACTAGACCCAAATTTGGGATGTTACAACTCTCCCCCCTTTTAGGATTTTCGTCCTCGAAAATCTTACCGGAATGAAGTTTAATATCTTTCTCACGATTTCCAACATCACTAAATAACCCTTTTTAAGATGATACTTTTAGAAACACTCGTCATCGATCTAAATCCCAATATAACTCAGTCAATTCTGTCAAATAAAGAATCGATACATATTGAAATTATTATAATAATTCAGTCAAACGTTCAAAAACAACCCACTAGCATATCTCTTGATCGAAGATTGAGGGAAACTCGATACAAAATTCACAATAGTCCCGCCTTATTATCATTTTAATATTATCATCGATATCGTGAATCTGAATACACTTAACATTCAACTTAAATTGCCGACATATCAACATCGAATACAGAGTCGAAGTATCGAGTTCATATTCATATGCCCAAAACATTTACTTTAACTCTTTTGGGCTTTTTTTTTTTTTTTTTAACTTACCATCCTTAATCAAATTAGGAACAGTTCACGGAAAATTGAGTACTTCACTTCCACTTTGCCATAGTATAACTATGGTCTTACGTATGATCACTTATCACTTTCCAAGGCATAGCCACCTTGCGGTCTTACACGGATCACATTTATCACTTGTCACTGATCACAGATAAGTGTAGCTAAAGCTACCACTTATCACTTGTCATTTGTCACTGATCAGATAAGTGTAGCTGAAGCTACTACTTATCACTTGTCACTGATCAGAAGTACTCAAATCCGACGTTCCGCTCAATTTGATCATTTAATCACTTTTCGCATTGTCATTTTGTTCTCAATTCATCAACAATTATATCTCATCATACATGATATAATTCATAAAATTAATATTTAATCATTAATTTCAACCATATGAACTTACTACCACTTATCCAGATGAAAAATTCTCTGTTAATGAAATACTTTTAGAAGCACTTGACACTCATTTAAGTTCAATACTCTTACCCATTAAAAATTTAAACATCAGGTTCAAAGTCCGGTACATAACATTTCATACTCTTACTAGTGTAACTGCCTCGGAGTATCATCCATCTCTGTACTTCTCAAATAAACAAATAATTATCATTGTGCTAGACATCATAACATTCTCATCTTTAACTCATTGATATATATAAATATATAAATATATATATCAAGATCATTTGAAAAGTGAAAACCAATACATGTGTCTAAGTTGAACTTCCTATCATTCACACTTTGCCAACTTTAATTTCTTCTCAAATCTAGAGAAAGATTAAACTTATAGTAGAATTTACTTCAATTGTTACTTATCGAAGCACTTAACTATATCACGATGCCACAATACTCATACTGACTTAAAAATCATAGTGCCATAATAAGACTAACTTCTCAATTACTTTAGTAGATAATGTCCCAAAATTGAAAAGAAAACATCTCAATCATGATTACACTATCTAATTTCTGTCATTACTAACTCGATATTATTCCAATTGCAAGCAGATAAAAATTCGTAATAAATTCCAGCAATTACATACTTTAGGTCTCATACCGGATGAGTTAATTAATGAGCGACCTTTCTTTAACTATAACATTTTGAAATCCGAATTATCTTCATATTAATCGACATTTTTTTCTCGCAATCGTGTTCATTTACTAAACCATTCTCAACTCGATCACATTGTCGGTTAATATACAACTCAACTATTTAGTCTTCCACTTGTAAACCCATTCGATCCGAATTTCATAAATTTTCTATATAACATACCTTATTGGAAGGGGGTGAAGTTGTAACGCCTTTGACTTGCCTCTTATATATTCATGGATATAACTTAACACTCATCAATATATATTTTGTTTCAAGTAACTTAACATGCATACTCATTTTACACAACCTTCCTATCATCTTATACAAACAAGTGCACTTATACTTTCATTCATAAATCTCAAGTAAAATTACTCATAACATACACTTAATTTCACAGTTATATTCATAGCATCATACAAATGCCAATCAAACATGAACACTTATCATAGTATAAACTTTCCTTTCATCTCATCTTTCATATTTCAAAAGAAGTTCCTATCCACAATTTATACATCATCACATAAACATCATAAACTATTATTCTTATTTTTTTTTTACGAGTCTCAACTCATCATAAACACACTATTTGTACTATCAAATTTAGCTCGGTTGAAGTGCGATCTGTCTAATAAAATAATTTACATCATTGCCTCGGAGTCGTCACACTATCATAGCTCATTATGGCATGTATAGCTAAACTCTCACACTCACTATGGTAGTCCGAGAATCGACTAAACCATAGCTCGATACCATTAAATGTAACACCCCTTACCCGTATCCTATGCCGGAACCAAAGCACGAGGCATTACTAGACTTAACAATACATTTGGTCAAATTAATTAACACATATACAAAATGACTTAGTCAAGCCCCTATACATGCCATAACTTAAATCATTTATAGATAAAGATGCCCATAAATAGCTTGATAGTGTGAAGCGATCTCCAACGACCTCAAACCCGAGCTTATTTAGTAGGACTCTGTAACATGGGAAAGAAAAGGGGGTAAGCTTATAAAGCTTAGTAAGTTCACATGTAAAAATAATAAGCATTAGCAATGAATTTAGCTTACTACCAAGTTGCCATAATTTGCATGAATAATGATAAGTTCTTACTTTCCCAACTTGCTCATTTGTAGCCTTATCAAAGCCTCAACATGACAAATCCTCACAACAAGTTCTCAATTTGATACAAACATTAAATCACATGCATATACCTTATTACTCATGTTCACATTAATCTCATCGCTTGAATCGCTGTCACTAAATTATTTATTTCTTGAGCTACAGAGCTCCAAATTTAAAACCTCTAATTTTCCCCGAAACTAGACTCACGTATCTTGTTACCATAAAATTTTTTGAATTTTTGGTTCAGCCAATTAGTACAGTTTATTCATTAAAATTTCCCCTGTTTCACTATTCGACTATTCTGACCACTTTTCACTAAAAATCAATTTTCTCCTTGTACAGAATTCAAATGATGTTATAATTTGTTTCACTTGAAACTAGACTCATTAAGGATTTCAAGCATATAACTTATATCCCATAATTATTTTTTTATAATTTTTGATAATTTTTCAAAGGTAGAACAGGGGATCACGTAATCATTCTGAACTAATCTCACAAGAATTTAAGTATCTCAAAATATAAAACTCCTTTGTTTGCTCTGTTTCTTTTACATGAAAATAGACTTAATAATCTTTAAATCAATATCTCATCCAACTTATAATTCAATTTCTACTATTTTTGGTGATTTTTCAAATTCACGTCACTGCTGCTGCCCAAAACAGTTTTATTGTAAATTTTTGCTCTCTCTGTCTTTCTCCCTTTAGTTGTATTCATTACTTACTTATAACAATCTTTCTAATTTCCGATTACACATCGGGCATATTGCTCGTTCGTTACACAGGTATATAACTACACTTATCACTTCAAAGTCACACATAATTTCACTTAATCGATTTTCGGTTGAACACTTCGGAATATACACGGATACGTAGAGAATTAGCACATAAATGCCACATCGATATGTAGCCGAAGCTACCATCGTCATGTAGCCGAAGCTACCACTATTCATCGATCGTAGTCGGTTACCACTTTTCATCGATCAAGTAGCCAAAGCTACCACTTTTTTCGATCGGTAGCTAGAGCTACCACTTTTCACCGGTCGATAACACCGAAATGTCCACACGGCGCTGCACACAAGCCGCCGTGTGTCGCAACACATGCTAGATCACCCAAAGACCGGGACTCATCAGAACACTGGTCTCCGTGATTCACTTCTATTCCTATGTTCAACCGGGAATTTACTCTTACACTTGAATAATTCATGAACAATTTTTCTTCCACATTCAATATTAATTCACCATTTATATAAAAAATATATCACTATTATTTACACATAACTTACATAATTACATTCTCAATCTCATCACATCATCAATCTAACTTATCCTCCCCAAATTATTCTATTCAATACTTTCTTGATATTACACAAAGCCACCTTTCTAATTTGATCTTACATGTAATTTATACAAATTTTCATTAAAATGTCGAAGTCAATGTCGAACATTATAATTATATTGAAAAATCAATACTAAAGTATTAATAACTAAAATTTCAATCTAACATTCAAACTTGCATCATTAAATGCTTAATGAACATATGAACTTACCTCGATACCAAAACGCCATTTTACCAACTTTCCCGATTTTCAATTTTCCTCCCGTTCTAGGTCCAAATCTCATTTTTTGAGTTATAAAGCTTGAAAAGCTTGAAACCCTTAGCCATGGAGTCTAGAAATTTTCGCAGCAACTTGAAGAAGATGAGCAGATTTTTTTCTTATATTTTGTCTTTTTATTCATTTAAAACACTAAATGACTAAAATACCCTTAAGACTTTTCTTTCACTTTTGTCCTATTCATGCCCATTTTTGTCCATCAAGTTATTCAATGGTCTAATTACCTTTCAAGGGACTCCAATTTAAAACTCATAGCAATTTGACACCTCTAATATATAGAACTCAACTTTTGCACTTTTTACAATTTAGTCCTTTGACTAAATTGAGTGCTCAAACGTCAAAATTTTTGAACGAAATTTTTACGAAATCTTTCCGTAAAATTGTAGAACATAAAAATATAATAGAAATAGAATTTTACTCGTCGAATTTGTGGTCTCGAAACTACTGTTCCGACTAGACCCAAATTTGGGATGTTACATCACTGGTGACTAAAAAAGATAAAATTGAATAGTTAGATGATCATTTTGTAACTTTATATAGTTAGGTGACCAAAGAAAAAATTTACTAATAGTTGAGTGACTATTTTGTAAAAAAAGGAAAAAACTATAGTTGGGTGACCTCTATTGTAATTTACCCCCAAAAAATGTTTGGTAATATCTTTTCTTCCCCAAAACAATACAAAAATAAACCAAAGCCTGAAAACAGCCCAAAATCTAATCTTAAGAAAATGGAAAAACAGTAGTAGCTCCACTTAACAAAGCAAAATCAGTTCCTTTAAACCCATCACCCAAAATACTTTTCTTTTCCCGCAGGTTTCTTCTTTCCTGAACTTAAACCTATTTTGTTATTCAACTTTCTTTTTTCCCTTTTCTGGGTATCAAATAAATATCCCTTTTTTTTAAATAAATATTGGATCTTTTTTTGCTGTTTGTTTTTGGATTCAGGCTTTCAGGATCTGAGATTCTTCACATAAGGTATACCCCTATACCCCTTTTTTGTTTCTCTCTTGGTGTTAATTCTTTTTTTATTTCGTATTTCTTTTGATTGAATGATCATTGGTTGTTTTGTTTCATGGGGGAAAATGGGATTTAAATAGATATTGAAGGGTTATTTTTAATAATTATTATTTGTTACTTCTTTCCATGAAAAAATGGGATTTTAAGTAGATATTAGAGGGTTCTTTTTTAATCTTTTTTTTCTTTAGTTCATTCTAGCTATGGACTTTACTATTTTAGTGATTGAATTTAGGAGATTTGTATGTGTGTGTGTGTGTTCATGATTTTCATCTTCATTATGTGATAGGTTATTTTTCAATTTTAATTCATAACCCCTAGGGCAATACCATCTATATTATCTGTGGAATTTGAGAACTTAGGCCACACTTAATGGAAAGTGGGAGCAGTTTTCAATTGTGTATTTAATATCATTTCTATACATATTTCACATTTTTGTATTTGGCATTTTTTACCAAATCAAGTGCTTATAAATAACTATTTGAACATTAAAACACTTTTAACAACTAGTTACAAAGTTAAGTTATGCCATCATTTTTGTTCTCACAAGCACCATATATTAGGTTCTTTCTAAAATGTATTCCTTGTTGTATCTAGAACAAATGGCTAGGGAAACATTGATCTCGTGAGTACTTTTCATAACCATGCAAAACATTGCCCTAAATTAGGAAGTTTTTGCTTGTATGCTACTAATCGTAACGCAGTCTTTACGGTTTAATCATGTTTTCTTTCCTTTTTTTTTTTTTTTTTCCTTCCATACTGATGGCTTGTAATGAACCACTTATGCTTTGTTATACCCTTTTATCGATAGTTTTTATATCCTTTTTTTTCTTTCCTTTTTTTCTCTTTCAGTTGTATTAATTCTAGCACTTGACTAGTTTGTTGACGTTTTTTTTCTTCAGATACCAGATTGGTTTTCTCTGACTTAAGGATTACATTTTGTTGTATTGGTTTGTGCTATTTCTTGCCATAAATTTTCTGCTTGTTGGTTTTCTGATAGAAGAGGGTTATGGCGAATCTAAATGCATCAACGTCCTTAGTTCCTTCAGAATCCTCAGAACAAAGGGGAACTGTTGTGGTGGATTCAAATGTGAATGTGCTTCCACCTCCTATGAACCAGCAAAAGCGAACCTCCTCAGACGGTTCCGTGGCTATCCTTTGGGATATAGAGAACTGCCCTGTCCCAAGCGATGTCCGTCCTGAAGATGTAGCGGGGAATATAAGAATGGCTTTGCGAGTGCATCCTGTTATTAAAGGAGCTGTTATGATGTTCTCTGCATATGGAGATTTTAATGCCTTCCCAAGGAGACTGAGAGAGGGCTGTCAGAGAACTGGTGTGAAACTCATAGATGTACCAAATGGAAGGAAAGATGCTGCTGACAAGGCTATCTTGGTTGACATGTTTTTATTTGCTCTTGATAACCCTCCACCTTCATCTATCATGTTGATTTCGGGGGATGTTGATTTTGCTCCGGCTCTTCACATACTCGGTCAACGTGGCTATATAGTCATTCTTGTCATTCCTGCTGGGGTAGGTGTTTCATCTGCGTTGTGCAGTGCCGGCAAATTTGTTTGGGATTGGCCTAGTGTTGCTCGTGGGGAAGGGTTTGTACCTCCCTCGAAGGCCTTAATGCCTCCTCGAGGAGGACCGGTTGATATTGCTAGGTGTTTCATGGGGTGCCATATTAGTGACAATCCTGATGGCCAAAATGAGGAAGAGGCAATAGTTTATAAAGGTGCTTCACAAAGCTGTTACAACCCAAGGGATTTCTCGATGGTGTCACGATCTTTAGCTGAATATCCAAGTAATCCTTCAGTTTGCGTACCTTCTTACCCTGCAAGTTTTAGGTCGCAGAGTCTCCCATGTGGTTTGAATGAAGCATCGGGGTGTCCTGGTTATTATGATCAGAACGATACAATGTGGGTTCAGCCTGGAGACATAAATGGTTTGAAAGGACAACTAGTGAAATTGCTTGAACTTTCAGGAGGATGCATGCCTCTTACCCGTGTTCCTGCTGAGTATCAAAAGATTTTCGGAAGACCTCTTTATGTGGCCGAGTACGGAGCACTCAAACTTGTTAATCTTTTCAAAAAGATGGGTGACACATTGGCAATTGACGGAAAAGGTCATAAGAAATTCGTTTACCTTAGAAACTGGAAAGCAAACCCTAGTGCACCTCCTTTGGTTCTAACAAGGAAAGACAAGAAAGGGAAGGGTATTCACGAGGAAATCACGGATGTCACTGCAGGTGCTGGCTCATCTGACGAGTTCTCCGATGAGGAAAGAGTGGTAGTTGACGAACGGGATCAGAGGAAGACTGACGATAATCTTGAGCAATTCAAATACGAGTTGCAGGAAATTCTTGTGAGTTATTCCTGCAGGATTTTCTTGGGTTGTTTCGAAGAAATATATCAGCAACGGTATAAGAAGACATTGGACTATAGAAAGCTCAGTGTGGAGAAGCTAGAGGAGTTGTTTGACAAAGTGAGAGATGTTGTAGTCTTGCATGAAGAACCAGTAAGCAAAAGGAAATTTCTCTGTGCAGTAGGTAGCTAGAAGAAGATCCAACAGATTCGTGCTTGTAAACTCGAATAGGACCGACAGTTGAGGTATGTTGATCACTGCTTGGTCTCTGATCTGTCTCTAGCGTTTTTTTTTTTTTTTTTTTTTTTTTTTTTTTTTTTTTTTAAGGTTTCATAAGTGATTAGATAGGATAGGAGAGGTGCAATTCATGCATGGATTTGTGAGGCTCATGGATTGTCATTGTAACTGATCAAACCACTACATGTGGAACTCTGTTGTAAATTAAAATCCCAGCAATAAATCTTTTGTTCTTTTCTGGACTTCTAACTTCGTGTTTCTGGCTGATCTTGTCTGGAGAAGTCACTTTCGGGGGGCGTTTAATTCGAGACTCGGATCACTAGTACCATATTTAGGTTAAAAGTGAAATAGCATAGACTAAACCACTTTGACTTTCTGGTTTAACTATGGCTGAACTCATTGCAACTCTGAGAGATAATTGATCCATAGTTACAGTGATATTTTCAGCATTGTATACTGTAAAGTTACCTTAATGTTAGCTTACAAAATGGGTTCTCATTGTTTCCCCTTTTTCCCCATTGTTCTTCGGGTTAAAATATGCCATGGGTCCCTGTATTATTCACAAATTTAAAAATCAGTCCACGCATTTTTATTTCGAGGAAACTAGATCATCTACTTTTTAGATTTCAAATTTTAGGTCTAATTCAAGGGCGAAGTAGGAAACTTTTTCAGGGATTTATGAGTTAAAATGCAATTTCACTATTTTATTGACATCTTCATAGTTTTTAGAAGGATGAAATCAAAATGCATATTTTTTTGGAGTTAATATCATGTATTCACTTAAAATTTCATAAACTTTTAAGAGGATAAAACAGAATTTCCTTTATTTTAAAGAGGACTAACCCCCCCGCTTGCCAACCTTCGTCTTAGTCTAATTGTTAATAATATTAAATTATTTTTCAAATAGTTTACATGATATCTTAAAATAAAAAAATTACTCAACAATGTAACTGAAAAAATAAGGATATAACAAATTTAAAATTTATAAAATAATCTTAACGGTATAAACAATTAAATTTAGATTTTGAATTTTAGAGAAATAAAAAAAATTAAATTCTTAAAAATAAATCTACATAAACTAATTTCCAGATTAAATTCTTAAAAATAAATTTACAATAACTAAATTGCATTTAAAGATTGAATTTTAGATTTTGAATTTGTTCTTTGCAATTTGAGTTTGATTTTGGTAAGTTTGGCGTAGAAAATATTAAGTAATTATCGAAGTTTATCCATTCAAAGTATGCAATGGGAAACATAAACGTCATAAATATTATTTCATGCATGTATATATCATTGTCGTTATGTTTTATGCAAAGTGATTCTACAAACACAATTCTGCAATTCTTAAAACTGATGGCTGCTTCATCACCTCGAAAGTTACAGTTTACGATCAAGAAGAGCAGGCTTAAATCGGATATAATCCATCCTCTTTATGAGAAGAAAATTGAAGTTCTGGCTCTCACAATAGCCTTTGATCTTCATTTAAGCAACCCAGTTGTCTTACAAATAGGACACAGGTTTTTTAGCATTAACCACTGTTTGATGCAGTTAGTATGGAAGTCATGCCCACAATTGAGGATCCCGGTATTGTCCCCGTCCTCATATTCTTCCTGCCATAGTTAAAGTTTAAAAAACAAGACTGAAAACTAAACAGGTAATGGTTATCTTTGCTCATTTAGCGTTGTACCTGACAGATACAACATGGTTCCGGTTCTTGTGTGGATTCAGTTGTAGTAGATGAATACTTCTGCTGTTTCATCAACTCCAGAATGGTTTCCTCATTCAGTCCCGTGCTCACGTCTCCGATCCGTTCTTCTAATGCCAACAATTCCTAGTGTTCCAGTTGCACAGTGAGAAGAATAACCTCCAACGTGAAGTGATAGAACATTAAACAGCAATCCTTTTTTACCTCGTATGACATGTTATCAACATCAAGGCGCATATCTCTATGTCTGTCATGTGTTTCAACCATACCATGATATATGAACGGATCAAACAGCATATGGTCCTGAAAGTATCGAAAGTACTTAGACACGTATTTGGTATTTACAAAGTTGAAACCTGCTTCTTTTCCTTTGTGGGACTAAAAGAGTGCAGCATCCATCCTATTACATTTTCTTAAAAGGATACCGAGCCATGTGTGTAGTGGTCCTAGAGAGGAGCCATTGGTTATCTACTAGAGTTTGACTCGGGTTTAAGTGTTAAAACCATCTTCAACCTGGAAAGCACTTTTATGGACAAAACTGAGCTCAATGGGCCAAAAGGAGATAATACCTTACAATGGACTGTGACACCATGCATGTGACCTATAGAAAACAAAACTAGACTATATGCTATGAAAATGTCATGGCAACATAATCATTGCACGAATCAAAAACCAAACCTCGATTCGTAAGTTCTCCCCCCTATGCATAGCATTCAAGACTTCACGAATCTGACAAATGGAGAAGAAAATGAGTAGCAAGTTATAGGAATGTCTTCATAAGTTCAATTGCAAGACCTATTCAGATAGCCTAGAAATCTAAGGAAACGATTAAAACAATCCTTCATAACACAAACCTCAGAAATTAGCCGGTGTCTCCCTTCGATATCAGCAGCCAAAGCTCGCAATGAGTGGGGCCTCCCAAGAGCATCATCACCTTGTCTCTCTGCTATGAAAGCTGACCTTCGGTTTGTTTGATTATTACCTTGACTGTTAGATTGAGATGACACTGCTGTTTCCCGTGAAGAAGCAGAAGGGGCTGAAGATAATGACGGGAAACGCCCACTGCTGCTACCAGGTTCAGAGTCAAATGGAGGAAATAAAGACCAAGGTGCAACTTCTGATACTCTTTGTTGGTAATGTATTGGGGGGTTGCAAGGAGGAATCCAGGCAGGAGACGGCAACTGGATGGTTGAACTAGGCCCAGGTCGATTAGAAGATGGAACACCTCCAGACGTGCTGATATTTTCAGATGCCAAACTCCACCCTCTCGGATCTTGCGTTGCTGGTACAAACATTGGATGCTCTGCATTGTTTCTCGGGATATTTCTTATGTTTGGTTCCTCCCGTAATGCAGCAGCTCTCTCTAAAGGATTAATGGAACCTGATGGGTGGCTAGTTCTTGATCCGGAAATGCCAGTCCAAGGGAAAGGGTGCGCATTTCTTGGCACAACAGAAATGGTTCTCATATGAGATTGAGTTGAGGGGGAACTAGAATTTCCTGCTCTTGCTGCTGCTGATCTTAAGTTTAGAGAGTCACCAAATGCGGCAGCTCTAGGGTGAGTTGGAGAACCAAAACTAGACGGCCCAGTGACCCCGGTTGACGATAAACTATATGGTAAAGATTCTTGTTGGCTTTCTTGATTTGCACTTCTTGTACTTGAAGAAGGAAATGCATCATTAACTATTCCCATACCGAGCCCAACTCTAGAATTCAGCTGATTAGGGGGGCTAACATCAAGGAAATTCCGTGAGAGAGTTGATAAACTCAAGCGGCTAGAAGCATCATTACGAGCAGGAACAGTATGCCATGCAACATTTTCAATTTGTTGAGAATTGCCAGAAGTACTAGCGGAATAAGACTGCTCAGAAGTACCTTCAACGGCCTTCCTCTTGCAGGATAAACCCCAACTACCCAAAGAAGATCCAGAGCCATCATCATTTTCCTCCCCACTCCCGGATGAACTACCAACATTACCAGAAAAAACACTGGCATTAGATACCTGCTCTCTTTCTAGTCCAACTGAACCGATACCAGTTCCAACACTTGACCCTCCATTACCCCTGTGGCTAGTAAATCCTTCAGTTAGATTCATATTCTGTGGGCTATGAGTAGAGCTGGAACCTTGCAAATATAAGGGTCCACTTCTGATCTGATTGCCACTCCGACCATTATTCAGTCTCCCAGGAAAAAACACATTTGGTGGTTCAATCTGCCTTTCTTCTGACCTTGGAGCATCCCCAGCAGCACCATAAGAAGAAGACCAACCATGCTCTATTTTTGTTCCATCATCATCATCGAGATGGTGATTCAGAACATCCTGAAACACCTGGTTTTGCGCTCTCAATCTAGAGCTCGGTTCACCAGAATTCCAGCCACTAAAGATCCTAACATCAGGAGTAAATGTGTTTCCATTCGTTGTCCCACCAGAAGACACCGTATAATTAGATAACCGAGTTTCCACAGGATTCAGCATGTTACCCAAAGAATTTGGTTGACCAATACTAGTGTTATCAGGACTAGACCCCATGTCAACGTTAACAGTTTCAGGGAACGAATTAATGGTGCCCCCCTGACGTTGCATAAGAAACAATATCTTCCACCCAGAAATACGCCAGAGATGCTAAAACCCGTGATTTTTTTTCAGCTTTCTCAGGTCATGTAAGATTGACCGGTTAAATTCCGCATATAGCGTATGTCAGCAAGTAAAAGCCCCAGCCAGTAAACATTTTGACCCCAAAGAGACAACCACCGCACTGGCAGGAGGTGCAGGCAAGAATAACTTTATGTTACATAGCATGCACCATGATATCTACATCAACGCGAAGTTAAAATACTTATCTTAATGAAAACAGATTACCAACAGTTCTAGTTTCTAACATGCCAGCACAATTAGAGATTGAGATATGAACTGATATCAACTGACAGATTGATGGTTACAAGGAAAACAGATGACCCACAACATGAAGTTCATTTAGTAGGAAGAAAAAATAACATGAAAATTAACGGAACCTAGCACACTGAGAGAGAATGTTTACAAGAGATTACCTATGAGTCTATCTCAAGAATTACCTAAAGAGGAAATGGTAAAGAATAAACTAATTCTTACATTCTATCCTGCGGTCTTATATAATCTTCCAAGGTGAAAGATTTTTACATCTTTCTGCTCATACACCCTATCCCTCTCCTTATACGCTGGTTTATGAATATATTGAAATGACTCAAATCAGTTGAACAAGAAACTAATATTATTTAACTTTTCAGATCCTACTCTCTAGAGATTTAAGATACTTGCGGCTGTTCCTTTGTTCTGAATAAGAATAATCCCTCATTCACTCTCATGCAATATCGGTTACACACAGGATGGTAACTAAAACTCAAACTCATTACTGTATAAAGAATGCAAATTTTGATAACCGAGTGTAAGGTGCAAGCTTAGCTTTATATTTTGGCGTTAAAAGTAACTAAATTTGCAACCACTCAATTCATGAACAATATCACATAGCTTTATAACAATTCATTCAAATGAAGTTCATAATCAAGCAATTAAACTCACGGCATAAACCAAAATGAAAAAACAAGACCAGTGCTACAAGCCTACAAGTCAACCATAAATTTTCCAACATTTCCATGTATATCATCCATAACAAGCAGAAACAAACAATGAACACGGCAGAAGTAATATCAGATAGAAAAACGATCAAGTATTACCATATAAAATGTGCTCATTATTTAACACTTAGCTTCAGCTCACAAACAGGGAAAAGTTCAAAATCTTTTGGTGAAGAACATTCAAGATTTTGCTGGAAATGCTTCTAGCCAATACCAGTAGATCGAACCAAAACCCGGATTTATAATGTCACCTGTTTAAGCCACAAATTACAAAAACAAATGTAATTTGCAGAAGCAGGATCTACATCAAGGAAACATACACACACAAACAAGCACTTGATCACATTGGCAAAACCATAAAACTAAATGCAAACAACCCAAGATATGGCCTTTTAGAAATCATGTAAATCGCTTCTTGTACTATTAAAGCTTTGATTTTTATTTTATTTTTTTGACAAAAATGCAGCAAAACAAGAAAACCCAATCTTTTTTTTTTTTTAATTTAGTTAAAAAGAAATACCAAATTTAGCATCAGATGATTCAATTGAAGAATGCCAATACCCAATAACCCAAATAATTTACCAAAATTTTGTATCTTAAAAAAATAAAATCATAAAAGCTTGTAGATAACACCCAATTAAAACTGTAGCAATAAATCCAACATGGTTCAATCTCGACCTTTAAAAAAAACCCATAAAATAAGCAAAAAATTAAGAAAGCAATAAGGTGTGGAATTAAACGATCTTAAAAGCAAACTATTTTTTATCATTAAAGCAAATATATCTAATAAAAAAACGCATAGATTAAGAGAAATACCTGAAAAACAAATCTCAGACGATGAAACAAAAAGCTATTAAAAATTGGGTCTTTGAGATTAAAAGGGTATTAAGAGAAACAATAGTAGAGAAAGGAATCAGAGATGTTTCTTCGATTTTTATTTTTTATTTTTGCTCTATTTTCTAGTTATTTATTTTGCTATGTGTTTAGGGTTTTTTTTTTTTTTTTTCTGATTAACAAGTAAGGTGATTATTTGTATAGGAAAGTAATACTAATTAGCTGCAAATTTTTTTAGGTATAAAACAACATTTAGTCCCTGAACTTAGTAACTTTTTTGAAATTGGTACTTAAACATTTTTTGTTCACATTAGTCCTGAAACTTGGTGTTTTTTTCCCAACTTAGTCCTTAAACTTGAATTTTGTTGAGTTATGATGAGGTCAGGTGGCATTTTGAAAAAAATTTAATAATCTTTTTTGTAATTTTTAGATTGTATATAAAAAAAATTTAATTTTTAAATGACATGACACAATCTCAAAGTAATATATCATTAAACCTTAACGCAATTAAAGTTTAAGAACCAAATTGAGAAAAGCTATCAAGTTTTGAGAGTAACATGCAAAAAAAAATTAGGGACCAAATTAAGAAAGTTATCAAATTGAGGGATTCGGTTCACTAATGTTAAAACCCTTTCAGGAAAAAAATAACGAGAAGAGGAGAAACAATTCAATAATATTGAAAAACAAAAAAAAAATTATACAAGAGGAGTTTCAACTATATCTATTTAAAGGTTGAAAAACCTTATTCTAATCAATGTCAAATAGAAGAAATGTAGTTTTAAACGAGTTTTACTTGTGCGGCATGGTTCGTATTGCGGGCTTTCGTCCCCACTGATCCCCTTATGTTTCCACTATATATTTTTTTTAACAAGTGATTGGATTTAGGTCACACAACTCTCTCTAACAATGATTCTGATCATGTCTACTCTTTTTGGTACAATATTTAGAACTACCCATAGCCCATCCCCAACCCATAAATAGGAGGATAATGCGTTTCAGCGCACTCAAACTCACGTCCTTCTGTATAGATAACAATACATATACCAATCAAGCCAAGACTCGATCAACTTTAATTTTTAGATTTAGGGTGACGTGGGTGATATGCTAGTGGGGGATTGCTAAGCCACAACATTATCATCAACAATAATTGCATCAATAAATTAAAATTTTAAACTAAATCATAATCAATTAAAATATCACGTGGAAAGAGTGAATGAATATCAATAATTTTCAATTTGCATTAAACAAAATAATTATATAGGTTTCATATATGTCAACGATAAGGACCAAGATGGAAATCATCCAATATTTTTGCACTAATAGTAGAATAAACTCATATATTCTAACTGTCTTTAAGATATGTTTTGGCCTCTAAACTATACATGTTTTTTCATATCGGTATCTAACTTTTTGTTTGTCACATTTTGGTACCTAAACTATCATTTTCATCTTATTTTACCCATAAATTACCCATGTGTCACGTTATTATTGGTAACTTTTTTTGGGTAGGGTAGTCAAGGGTGTAGCTAAGGGGGCTAGCAGGGTCGCGGCCCTCCTAAAATGAAATTTTTTTCAATTAGGTCCTTTAAATTTTTTAAAATTTTAAATTAGTAAAGGTAAAATTACACTTTGGCCCTCCTTAAAAATGATAAAATTTTGATTTAATCTTTAAAAATTTATAAAGATATAGACTATTAAGATGGTGAAATTTTCTAACTTCGCCCCTGAGAGCAGTAAAGGAACCAAGTTTGAACAAACGAACATTTGTTCATATTTGCCTGTTTATTTTTAACTTGTTCACATTCGATTTGTGTTGGTTAGGCATTTCAGATTAATATTTGCATTCATTTATTTAAAATTACGTGTGTTCTTATTCGTTTGTTTAAATTAAATGAACATATTCCTAAATAATGAATAAACAAAAATAAACATATATTTTATTTTCTAGACATAAAATAATCAAATATAAATATCAATAATTATATTATAAATAAAATTGTGTCTTATGTAACCTTTAATGAACTCGTGATTAAAAACATCAATAATCAAACGATTTTCTTACGAAACCCTTAAAAAGATTCTTAGAAATGTCGATAATTAGGCTTTCAACTAAATTTGTTTCACACCGAATAAAAAGAAAATTTCTATATATGACTGACTAGACCTCCTTTATATGGTTAACTCATAGGTTAGAACTAGGCCACCCGAAAAAAAGTAGGAGAGCTTGGGCAAAAATATAAGCTCAAAAAATGGGCTTAGGTAAAAAAAA